>CM075478.1:9703357-12103357 GCA_037950665.1 Hypophthalmichthys nobilis
CGCAGGGGCGGAAGGAGAGACAATGGGGGCTTATAATTCATGGGGTTTGGTTGGACGCCATGGGTTTGTGAGGTGTCGCTCTAGCTGTGGCGGGCTGAAACACACACACACACCTGTCGTGTGAACAGTGGAGGTGATGTTGTTTAAGGGTAGACAGATGGAAGTCTAACACAGGATGAACCCAGCCTTGAATATTTATTCATTAAGGACAAACCGTATATATATCACAGCATTTGAATCTGCTTTGTTTGGTTGATATTCCAACCTTTTTGCTTTGTGATCACACTGTAAATGATTTCATGTCATTTTAACATCTTACTATAGATACATTTTCAGTATGTTGCTGTCAGTTTGCATTATATTCACTCATATTTAATAATATAGTAATAATGCATTATGTTTAATAATATTGAATGAATTTCAAACAGAGAAGGCCTCAATATTTTTTTTTTTTTAAAACTGTAACACATTTATGCTTACTAGTAAGTTTAATAGTACTTGTAAGCACACTTTATTTAATTAATTATGGTAGTCCGTTGTTATACATTAAAGGGTTAGTTCACCCAAAAATTAAAATTCTGTCATCATTTACTCACCCTCGTGTTGTTCCAAACCTGTACGTTTTTCATTCATCTTCTGAACACACATGAAGGCATTTTTAATAAAATCTTAACAATTTCCCTCCATCTACAGCTACGCAACTACCACTTTCACGCTTCAAATTGTTCATTAGGAGATCGTAAAACTAATCCACATGAATTGAGTGGTTTAGTGAAAATTTTCTGAAGACACTCGATCGCTTTATATGATGAACAGATTGAATTTAGGCTTTTATTCACATATAAATATGGATCAGCAAACATAAACAGAAGCTCAAACTAACCTGTTTGACGCGCTAGAACAGTGCTTCCCAAACTGTGGGCTGCGGCCCCCCGGTGGGCCGTAGCGGTATTGCAGGGGGGCCGTGGCTAGGCTAAATCAAGATATTAAAATAATTAAAAAAATTAAAATATTCCAATTGTTCTGAAATGTGATTTCCTCCCCCCTCCTTATTACACAAACATAAAACTTAAAAACATTTTTTTTTTTTCATTATAGCAAGGTGAGATACATTGCTTATTTTCAAACTGACATCAGTTGCTTAGCAGGAATTCGGTAAAAGAGGAGCAGAGGATGACAGTCCATCCTCATCAACTGGACCTAACTGCACTTCAAGTAAACGAAAAACTCGTAAGTACAGCGATGAGTCCACTGTCAAGGCATCGTGAGTTCATGTTTTACAGCAGAAGCAGACAAGCGCCCTTGTTGTTTGTGTACAGAAACCGATAAGTGCATTTTAGCGAATCAGCGCGCAGGATTCAGGTCAGGTGACAAGGCTGCTAGTCACTTCAAAAAGACACGCTAGCTGAGAGAAGTTTCGTCAAAGTTGACTAAAAGTGATCGAGGATTTATAATTTCGACTCCTGCAAGTCCTTGTACACCATACACGTCTTACATGCTGAACCCTTGTTTGTCCTTTTGCGTTTGTGTGCGCACGCGCGTATATGTGCGCAGATGCGCGTTTGTGTGATCGTGTGTTTGAGTGTGTTTTAAATGCGATTACAAAGCAATTACTTGGTTTTATTTAACTCCACATTTCATGTTTCAGAGTTATCTGCTTTTGCTAAAATACAAACTTTTAATATATATATAAAAATACTTTCAATGAACTTTAATTTTGTAAGTTACCTGTATTTTTTGGAGTTATTATTACTTAATCAAAACAACCCAACTGCAGTTTGATTGATATTACAATGCACAAAAACAAAAACATGATTTGTGAGAATTCATAAAAACGGAGTTATCTATTTTTGCAAATGAGGGGGGTCGTGGAGCTTTTGTTATGTTTTTGGAGGGCCTTACCACTCTGAAGTTTGGGAAGCTCTGCGGTAGAATAAACCTCATTGGTTCTTGCGGAAGCTCAAACGTGCTGCAAAACACACAAGAATGAACCTCATTGGTTTTCGCACGTCAAGCAAGCATGCTTGAGCTTTCGTATATCATAACTGATAATTGATGATTGATGATAATTGATTACCTGTACTGTAGATTGTCTGCTTTGTTCCAAAACAGGAACTTAATTTGTTACAACACTTATCACTAAAGATAACATTTGGGTAACACTTTAGTATAGGGAACACACATAAACTATTAACTACGACTTTTCCCTCAGATAAACTCCTAATTTACTGCTTATTAATAGTTAGTAAGGTAGTTGTTCAGTTTAGGTATTGGGCAGGATTAAGAATGTAGAATAAGGTCATACAGAATAAGGCATTAATATGTGCTTAATAAGTACTAATAAATAGCCAATATCTAGTAATATGCATGCTAAAAAGCAACTAGTTAAAAGACCCTAAAATAAAGTGTTACCAACATTTGTTATGTCACTTCAGAGTTCCTACTGGGGGTGCGATTGCAACCATGAAAATGGCCCTAGGGGAACATTTAGTTCGTGGCTAGATCCTATAACTAAGTTCATATCTACCTGGTGCGAAAACCCCTAATCTCATGCACTGAAAATGTCAGAAACTGTCAGTAGCGGTGTTCAGCCTTATATGTTCGAACCAGAGTGGGACAATGACGGAGAGACTCAGAAGAAGTGACAACATGCAGAATGCTACAGGGCATTTCTGTAGAGCTGCCCTCAACTAAAGATTTTTCTGGTCGACTAGTAGTCATTCATTTTAAACGATTAGTCGACTAATCGCACGTTTATTAATAAACCATATAAATCATATTAAAGAGCCTTTAATGTCTACATAGCCTAATCAGCGTTCAAGCGCACATAAAGCTTGATTAAGTAATGATTATGAATGCATTAACATTTTAATAATTAAAGTCCTCCTGAAATCAAAATTTACGTTTTTTAGCTTTTAGTAAGAATATGTTAGCCTTAAGGTTATGAATAAGCTGGTATGTTCCAAAACAATGACAAAATTCACATTTAGGAGATATAAGCATTCAAAACTTAGTCTCTCACTTCTGCTAAAATGGATCACGGATTTTCATGACATCACATCACACTTCAGTTTCTCGTCAAATCTTCTGTCCAATCAAATGCTCTCTAGAATCTGAAGTCCCGCCCCCTCCTACACTGTCAACAGACACTGAAGCTGTGTCTGAAATCGGTCATTTGCTCACACATTTACTAGTTTCTACATGGTGAATGGCACATAGTGCACTATATGAAGTCCGTTTTCACATTAGTATAACGTGAACCACCACAGTGCGAGCACAGTCTGCTCTGGCCCAGAGACACGAGAGCACAGAGAGGAACATATCTGCGAGTCGGCACAGGCCACGAAAGGTATCGGACCCATTTAAATTCTGCACAGAATGCTGTATTTTAAAGTAATATAGAGGAGATTAGGAGGATAAATGGTTAGATATTAAAAAGGAAACAGAGGTTTTACTGATTTTAACAGCTCTGGCCGAGCTGTGATATAAACAAAACGCTATTGGCTATTTTAAAAAAGGGGCGGGGCTGTTCGATATATCGCCCTGTCTTTCTGTTTCAGTTGAAATTACGTCAACGCATTGAATAATGCTGTACGTTCCAAGACACTGCAGCGGGCCTTTAATTGATAGTGTTTTCTGTCTTTTCGGCTGCAGTGATGAAGTTGACTGCTGACTCGTCATCTCCGCAGTAGTGGATGCGCCTACAGTATATGCACTTTTCATACGGATTACATAACCTGAGAATATTTGTTTTCCATTTGAATTGGTTCATTTAAAAGTAGACATTTTCCTTTCTATAGATAAATTTTTAATGTCTGTGAGGCAAGTTTACATGGAGTTTCGGTTCTTTTTTAAAAAAATTTGGCACGCTCAAGTTCACAGAGAGACGGCAGAAAGCGCACCCTGTTTGCTTTCATTATTTTACAAAAGCACAACGTTTTGTTGATGTTGTGAGTGCACACATTTAAAGTAGACTCATCACAGATTTGAAAGATGTATTACTCATATCTGTATGACCAAAAATTACGGAGTATTTTAAGTGCAAGTGATCGCACCGGTGCCTCAATGTTAGCTGTCATCCAGTAAGCACACTATACACTATTTAGAAACACTTGAATAGCCCACATTATTCTAGGTTAACATTAAAGCGAGCGCCATGTAAAGTTGCTACTACTTGCGTGTTTCGGAAGATAAGCAGTATTTGAGGTCGATGAATGACAGGCGAGCGTTTGGATGTCCTGCCCGATGTACTGTAATAGACCAACTGTTAACGATCTGTCTGTCACAGACTGCGTGACTTCACCATTCCTGTGGATTTTTTTTTTCTGCGACTAATAAAATTTTGGTCGAGTAAGCCTCTTCTCGTCGAAAAACGGTTAGTCAACTATTAGGGGGTAGCCCTACATTTCTGAATTGCAAATTATTGGCGCAAACATATAAGACTTTACCGATTTTCTTCGGAACATTTCCTTTGAAAATTAAATTGAACCACAGTGTCCTCAGCGACTGCTACAGCAAGGATACAGAAATGGCGAACTGTGCTTCTCACTCAGGGCTTTGTCTATGCTAATAGGGCAGACTGTCACAAGCTGTGGGCGGAGCTTCTCCCTACTATGACGTCATCGTAGGGGGTATCTGAAACAGCTCGTTTGAAGAGCCTGCTTTTGATTTATGGAAATTATAAAAAAAAAATTAGTGAGTGGATTTTTAGCATTATAGGCTAGTTCTCATACACTGCAGACACACAATGGTGTTCAAACAACTTATAAAAGTGAATTTTGCATAATAAGTCGCCTTTAATGTGGCAATGAAAATTTACTTGTTGCAAGTAAATTACTGTTGATTTCACGCAAAATTTCTAAAATCATTTTGTCATTACAGATGGTGTGAAAGCACTTTGAATTCATTATGGAGGTCTTATTTTTGCTTAGTTATGTTGTGACTCTTTAAGTGCCAAGAAAGAAATTTATTTGCAAATGTTAGCCTCTCACACACTTTGCTTTCCAATGGACGGCACATTTACAGTGCCATTCTATTGACACCATTCATGTATAAGTGTAACACAATCGATTTTATGTTTATATTCCGCCTGTCTACCTCTTGTCACCTAGTGGAGATGTTATATTGTATTTGTCAAAGGTTTTCCTGAAAGGAATCCCTGCCCTTACAAGTTCAGTTTAATGCAGTGCATGATGAAATGCACATGTAATGTTAACCTGGGTTAACAGCTTCAAATGAGCTATTAAATTGCTCATACAGAGACAAATTTTGAGTGCTATTCAAGTGGGTCTTTACAAGTGACTTTTCGTCTCTAATATGTTCTCAAGATATGTGAGAATATTACTAATTATAGCCTTTAGTAACGTAGACTCTCAGCAGTGCCTCAGTCACTTTCACTCCCTGCACACTTAAGTAGATCTGTACATTAAGTGGAACAATGGCCGTATAGTTATCAAATGTCTCATTTCATTTCTCTCACACTGTTCCATTGCTGCACTAATGTTTGCACCTTAAACAGTCGTATTAGCATATTCTGTATCGTATAGCAATGTCCACCCATGTTGAAGGCCATTTAAGGAATAGAGGTTTTTTAATGGTCATTTGGACACATTCACACTTTTTTTTCAGCACAGATTAACAAAAGGACCCCCCCAATACTGTTACCCAAAAGGGGTTTCAGGTTGTGTATAGCTATTATCAATCGCTTTGGCAATCACATTTTCTTGTAATACTGTAATACAGTAGAATTGTAATACATACTGCATTGAAATCCTTTTGTTGTCATTTTAATGGTCACACTTTCATACCACAGAAAACTAAGTGTTGCAGCATAGAATAAACATGAATGTATTTTATATTGTGATGTTTTGTGTGTGTGTGTGTGGTTACAGTGTGTCGAAGAAAAGATCAGCACTGTAAGTGAAACTTTTGAGGCAATTACCTTGACAAGTAAGTGATTTCATGACAATGTATGATCAATGTAGTCTTTCACTAAAAAGGGGTGTTCTAACTGATTCCAAGCTTTCAGGAATAAATCGAAATGAATGAGAGCTGCTTGAATGGAAATTGTACTTTCATTTTTACTTTCTGAATAGAAAAGAAAACTTTTGGAAAGTAATTAGGCAGCAATTTTCATTCAGGAAGCTAATATGTTTGTATATACAGTAGGGTTCAAAAGTCTGAGACTGCATTGGGAATCTGGAATTTTTTTTATTTTTTTATTTTTTAATATACAACCTGAAAGTTTTAAGAGCTGAACAAAAGACGATTCTGCTGTCTTTGAAGCAAAAAGGGAAATTAACACATACAAAGAAATATATTCATTTAGAAACATTAGTTTTTCAATTGAACTTTTATTTTGTAGTGTCAAAATTGCATTCAGTGTAAAAAAAAAAATTAAATGAAAATACTCAGATGTATGACCTGCACTTCATAGACATGTAATTTTTAAAAATGTATATTTATATTATACATCTTGTTATATACCAGAAATATGGCCAATTCTCCTTGACAATTTGTATGTTGTCTTCATAGGTTTTGCAAGGCATATCGTAAATGTAAATCGATTTCTACATAATTCATTTACTGTTGTGAAGGAACATGTCTTGACCCTCCATACTAATGGATATTTAAACATGAAAAAGACACAGGGGAGGAGAGCAAGTGAAAACGAGAGCAAGAGAGGGAGAGAGAGACTATAAGAATGTATACGAGCTGTGCATGCTTGATGAATCACAGCGGGGTAGATTTTATCCATGTTATACGCTGCCATTTCATCAATGTAGCAATCAGTAAGCTAATAGTCATATAATGTAACAACGTTAGAAATGGTCTATGATTTAAAAGCCATTGCTGACAATCAAGTATAACCTTGTTTTGCAATACTAAGCAGGTTGAGAGACTTAGCTAGACCTTTATCTGATCATAATTTTTTTTTTTTTAACATGGAAAAGAAAGGTAGAATATTTGTTCTTGTTGTCTTTCTTCAGAAGAATAGGAAAAAATTCAATTGAAAGAGAAAGAAGACTCTGTTTTTTTTTTGTTTTGCACTGCAACATAAAAGAATGTGCTTTAAAAGCCATGAAATGTAATTTAAAATACAGTGTTGTTGCCTAACCACTATTAATCGCAAGAAGCTCCGCATAAAGTGTCCTCTTTCAAATTCTGTCCATTTTATCACGAAATTCCCAAAAAAGAAAAATCTGATGCTTTTCAATGTGGCATGACACAGATCGCTCTTTGATGTGGCGTGACAGATCACTGTACAGGCGCCTCATTTCGAGCGGCAGCGCGGAGCACGAGTGAACGCAATCATCTCTTCCTCTTTAATACTAGTTACAGAATAAACATTAATGAACATCTGAAGGTACGTTGAAAGATACAGTACAACTTAATGAAATGTATATCTCGTGTAATCGCTCAATCAGTGTTTCAATGCAGAAAAACGTCAATAAAACGGCTTGTAAACACTGTCATGTGACATTTACCTCAGGCGAGTCCACAGCTTGTTAGTTCGCCAAAGAAATGAACTCTTTCGCTAAATATATGCATTATATTAGCCTATATATTCATTATATTTTACCTAACTTGTTAGTGATGTCTTGATTATTTAATGCATGTTTAAATAAATCTGCCTTGAAAATGACAGCCACTGCGTAAATGATTACATTTCAACAACGAAATGGAGTAAAAACATAATTTTATAATTAAATTTAGAAATTAATGCAAAAAAAAAAAAAAAAAGCCTTATGTGCAGCTTACAAGTTTGCATACAATTTGTTATTTGAGTGTTGATTATTATATTTAAAAATAAGTAGCAACTGAATTTAGGCAAATAGTTTGGGCCCTGAACTTTTAATATTATAGTAATGTGCAAGTAAGGGCTCCCTATATAGTTCACAGCATTAGCAGAGATAATTTTTCATCCCTAAGGTGAGACACTACAGGTTATTTTGAAATTTTGGGCTTTTTGGCTTTTAATATTTTTTTTTTTCTCAGGCTTGTGGTTAGAAAACATCTAAAATCCACCTTTAAGTCCACCTTTTTTATTTTTTGGCATTTTATCTACTTGTGTCTATAGATTTCAATTACAATACTTATTTTCTCAAAATAAGTTTTTTTTTTCTTCTACACTGAGCCATATATCTCCACTTCAGAAGGTTTTTACAGAGGGATTTGTACATATATAATTTGCCAGATTATATACAACATTTTATTTCAAAGAAAAATTGTGAAAATGTATTTTTTTCTGGCTGTTGACAGTATTTTCTGAATTATGGAGTGATAAAAAGAGATACCCAAAATCCCCTCTGTAAACACCTTTGACTTTAATATGTCAAAAAAATAAAAAATAAAAACAAGAATTCTGAACCTGACTTCATCCAATGTTCAGATTTTTGTATCTGAATCAGATTTTTGTATTTTTGCATTTTTAAGTAAAGAATGCCTCATTTGCATATTTAAACATAACATTTTAGGAAACTTTTAATACAAAAAATGTTTAGAATTCTTATTGTAATCAATCCACTGGGGAAGTATGGTGATAACTATTAATTTTTTTTTACCCTATACACCTGCAGTGTCTCACCAAGAAACTTTTAATTATAATGGAATTCATTTAAAGACAGCGACACAATTTGTTTAGTAAACTACTGTTTAATAAAAAAAGCAATTTTGTTTAGTTTTCTCCCCCTGCTGTACCGAACCGAACCTATGACTTTAAAACCAAGGTACGAACGAACCGTCAGTTTTGTGTATCGTTACACCCCTATTTCTTTTGCCGTCTGTTTTGTTTGCCCAACAAGGCCTTGGATAAAAATCTCTCTCTGGAAAATGTATAGTATTAGATATGAAGTAATGAAATGTGGAGTAGTACAAAGCTGAAGGAATTCAAAGCAGAAACAATGTACCAGTGAAATAGTCTCTAATCATATAAATGACACCCAGGCTATATGAAAAACATCTCCTCAGTTAATAACAGTGTGTGAAAGGTCAGCGTCACTGATATCACGTGCGAACAGAACAAGGAAAGAAAGAGCACTATTTTTTCCAACCACAAATGTCATCTCTCTGATCTCTCCTACATTTGAGTTTGCCCTCAAACGTACAACGCTGTGCACATGGGGGTTCTTTTTAACAGAAAGGAGGTCCTGCACACACAGAACCGTCAAGACTTTTGTGTGCGATATTTTAGCATCTTATTTACTATCTGTGCTGGTGCACATTTATGTTATTGTTCAAAGGCTTGGGGTCAGTAAGATTTTTTTTTTTTTTTTTTTTTTTTTTAAGAAATTATTACTTTTTGATCAGCAAGGACACATTAATTGGATCAAATGTGACAGCAAAGATTTTTATTTCAAACAAATGCTGTTCTTTTGAACTTTCAATTCATCAAAGAATCCTGACAAAAAATGTACCACAGTTTCCACAAAATATTAAGCAGCAACATTGATAAAATGCATATTAGAATGGATTCTGAAGGATCGTGTGACACTGAAAACTGGAGTAATGATGCTGAAAAATCAGCTTTGCCAACAGGATTTTTTTTATTTATTTTTTTTAATTATAATAATGTTTCACAATATTACTCGTTTTGCTGTATCTAATAAATGCACTAAAATCTTACCGACCACAAACTTATATGATAAATTTCATTTAAAAAAAATAAATAAATCTTGCTTGCTTTTAATCTGTCTCTCCTGTTTTGATTGATTGATTAATTGCTTAAAATATATTGTTTTGTACTTTGATGCTGAGGAGCTTGATTGAGGCCGGTGAAATGACAGTCTTAAGACTCCTCAGTCTCCGTCTGTCAATGTTGGTAGTGTTGAAACAACTGTGGCATCCAGTTCTGCCATGTCCCCCTCCTTTTCCTTTGTGCGTTTGAAGTGCTATAAACAAAGGGGAGTCCACATCACTTGTATAATAGCCCACAGTGTTACAAAGGCCCCAATACGTTATCTTGACAGCGGTGGGAGAATCTTTTTGTCTGAGTATGTACTGTTGTCAAGCACACACTGGCTCAAAGTTACCGCTCCGCTCTGCGGGAAAGCTGCTTCTTCCTCTGCTGTATTACACGCCTGCTGCCGTGCACTAGGTGAAATAGCCATCTCTACCTGAGTCCTTTAGCATGATTTGCCCCATACCTTAAGAAACAATCTCTCGCTAATGTTGTAGACTCTGTTTGACTTGTCTGCTGTGTATCTTTGGCTAAATTCCACATCCATGAGGCATGAACAGGCTATTAGAGCAGCTCTGTCCTATTTTTTTTTTTTTCAGTTTTGTGATGATGGTCATATTTGCACAGATTGTGATCCTGGTAAACTTGTCCCTACATAAACAGGTGATAAAGTGATTTCCGGCCAAATCAAGAGGTCAAAATATGATTGAATAGGTAACATTTTTTAAATCCAATAGCCACAAGAGCTATTGCTTTTTATAAATGGATAAGACAAGTGATTTGATAGCATTATGGTTGTATGGGACATTACCAGGGACAAATGACCAGTAAGAGGATTTTGACTGCATGAACCTGTGACCATCTCTAGAGATTAATATAGACAGGGTGATTGCTGTAAGTCACGGTACATGGGTAGTTGACGCATAATGTGTCCATAGCTCCTTTTTTTTTTATCAACATCAAAAATTTTGTACAAGGCAAAGTGTATATAACCTACATTTACGTTCTGTAACTGTTCATCATTTAATCTTTTCATCACATTTAATCATCTCTTTTTATATTTACTGTTGGTCTGACAAAGGAATTTTAACAAAAAGGAATATACTTGTGTGTGTGTGTGTGTACATATACTGTATGTATGTATTGAGATTTTTTTTTTTTTTTTTAACATACTAGAAGATTGAGGAACATTTAAACAAAAAAAAATTGTAAATCCAACATGTGTGTAGACATATATATATATATATATATATATACATACACACACACACACAGCTGTTCAAAAGTTTAGGGTCGGTACAGTTTTTTTTTTATTATTTTTTTTTTTTTAAATAAGACTGCCATTTAAATAAGACTTTCTGTCATGAAAATGCAGTAAAAACTGTAATACTGTGAAATATTATTACAGTTTTAAATAGCTGTTTTATATTTTAATATATTTTAAAATTTATTCCTGTGATGGCAAAGCTGAATTTTCAGCATCATTACTCTAGTCTTCAGAGTCACATGATACTTCAGAAATCATTCTAATATGCTGATTTGCTGCTCAAGTAACATTTCTTATTATTATTAATGTGGAAACAGTTGTGCTGTTTCATATTTTTGTGGAAATCAGGGTGCATTTTTTTCAGGATTCTAAATAGAAAATAAAAAGAAAAGTAAATAAATAGAAAGTAAAAAAAAAAAAAAAAAAAAGAAGAAGCATTTTATTGACAGAATTCTTTAATGTCATTGGTGAATAACACTATTAATCTAAAAAAAAAAAAAAAAAAATCCCATAACTTTTGAACTGATCTATCTATCATCTATCTGTCTATCATGACATTTGGACTGGATATTTCGGTCTCTTGTAAGTTTGAGTCTACAGCCTGTATGTTATGCTGTTACTGGTTTATCCACTAGGGGAGCCGTACTCCTCAGTTGAGATCTTGATTGTACAAACCCATTCCACAGGACATTCATATGTTGAAATTACAATTCAGTACTAATCAGAGGACAGTGTAAGTCCGTTTCAGTTAACAATTTGCAGTGCTTAAGATTCATTTTCAAATTCTTTCATCTATGCTATCGTTGTACTTTTTTTCATGACACAGAAGTTACATAAAGAGCAAAGCTTAAATTTTATTTCAGTATTAATGAAAGTAAAAACAAATTGTTTTCTTTCTCTTCTTTTTTTTTTTTTTTTTACTTTAAGTTTCTCAATCTTCTAGAAGGAAAAAAGGTCAATAATTTGTAGTCTATAGTTAAGTAATTTAAATAACCAGAGAAACCTAATGTATGTCTTTTGCATACATACAACAGATGTTTTAAAACTGCTTTTAAAATCCCGCTGTGATGCGATTCTGTCTTTCATCAGTCTGCTTCTCTTCTCCCACCCCTCGTCTCTCCTGCTCACACAAGAATTTTCCCAGTATGCACGTTTACACAAATAAATAAATAAATGTGTAGCGTAAGCCAAGACAATCCCATGTTGGTCTAAACATGAGAATTCATCCATTGAAGCATTAAATGCTGGTGCGAAGAAAGCAGGCAGAAGAGATAAGGACCCCACTGCTCTCCAAGACGCAAACTGACAAAAGAGGGCAGTATGATGACATTGACAAAGTGGACAAAGTTTTAATCTTTGATTCCTTGCCAGTCGCTGGAGTGGCTCTCTGTTTGTGTGTATGTGTGCATCTGTATAAGCAGGGTGTTTTGTTTGAGCATAGAATGTCGATGAAAAGAACGGCAAAGAAAAGTGGATACTTCAAAAGATGAGAGGCAACATCAAGGACTTACTTTATGCTGTTATTCATAGTGTATAGCCAAGATCAAATGTTTATTGAACACTGAGATAACAGCACACCTTCCAAATTTAGCTGTTGTTAGCATTGCCTTCATTTTGTGTATTTTCCACACAAATATGAAAAGTCAAAATTAAAATAAAACACCTGTAGGTTAACAGCAGGCCTTCGTGGATTAAAATAATGATGGTTATTGAATAAATACAGTAAAACCAGTGAAAAGTCTGGATACATGTCATTCATTCACTCATTCAGCTAAAGTAAGGTCAACATTTAAAGGGATAGTTCACCCAAAAATGAAAATTTGATGTTTATCTGCTTACCCCCAGGGCATCCAAGATGTAGGTGACTTTGTTTCTTGAGTAGAACACAAATGATGACCGTTGCAGTCTGTCAGTCGTTTAATGCATGTCAATGGTAACAAAGCTTTTAGTTTTAAGTTGGTTTGAACAATCCGGACAAGCACAAGTACCATTTTGATTAGCTGTCGTACCTACAATTTCAGGGTTTAAGGTTTGGAAACATTTTTTCATTCATTCAACTAAACTAAAGTCAACATTTAAGGGAATTGTATGTGAAATGTAGTGATAGGACCTGTCAAAATGTGGAAACATTATTATTATTTTGTTGTTGTTGTTTTTAGAAGAAGTCTCCTCTGCTCACCAAGGCTGCATTTATTTAATTAAAAATACAGTAAAAACAGTAATATTGTGAAATATTATTACAAATAAAAATAACTGTTTTCTATTTTAATATATTTTAAAATATAATTTATTCCAGTGATGCAAAGCTGAATTTTCAGCATTATTACTTCAGTCTTCCGTGTCACATTTTAAAATCATTTTAATATGCTGATTTGGTGCTCAAGAAACATTTATTATTATTTTGTAAAGAAATTTATATGTAGACAATTTATATTTGTTGATAAAACAAACATATGTGGCACTGATAATAATTTAATAATAATAATAATTAAAAAACAAAAAAATCTTGATTTTCAGCAGTTTTAACTGAGATAAACAAGTGTGACAACTATACACAGCTTATGATATGTTTAAGAATACTCTCCCTGCTCTTTCTCTCTCTCTCTCTATATGAGTAAGTAACTGGTGTTACAGTATATGGCAATGATATTGTGATTGGATGTTGTTGCCAGAGCTTAATGCCAGCTCTCTCTCATGGTGCCAAACATTCTTCAGATTTCATTAGGTGAAAGCACATTCGCAAATGGCATATTATGTCATGTAGGATGTGATTCCTGCTCAGATTAAGTTATGATCCATCAGGAATCCACACAATCGAATGCCAAATCATGATGCAACATTTTCCAATCAAAATAAAATATGTTCAGCCATCAGGAGGTTCTCCTAGTTTTGGATGTGTCACACACCCTTAAAGGTTTCTCTTTTGCTCAGTCGTTCCCTTTCTATACCTGCGGGTGCTGATGCTCTTGTAGTTTGACCTGTCAGAAAGACGTATGTCTGACACTCACGTCCACACCTCTGTTGAGTTATGTCTGGTGAAATCCACTTACTCAGTCTATTTCCTGCTGATGCTTCAGGATTCATGAAAATTGTTTGCAGATACTTGGTTGTGCAATGAAAAGTAGAGTTTGCAAAACAGAACGATTGCAAAGACCATGACATTTTTTGTGCATCTGGGTCAATGACATAACACTTATCTGTTTATTCAAAAATACATTTAAAAATGCAATTCATGCAGTAGATACAATGACTTGAATACTCTTCTATGACTAACATGTTTGTACTTTTTTTTTTTTTTTATTTAAGGTTGTAAAATGAAATTAGATTATTTTTATGAGCTTTTATGAATTATTCACACATACTTTTACCTTGAAAAATATATTTAATAACTTTTACGACTTGTACACTCACATGTATTCAGGGTTTAAGGAAAATTGTATACCATTTTCAAGAAAGGTTTGATGACTCAACTGAGTCATTAAATTGAAAATGGCATAAAAATGTTTCGAAACCATTTGTAACCTTAAGTTGAACACAAAGAGCATATTTCTAAGAACTGTTTTTAAACTAGATTTTTCCTTCCTTTAAAAAAAAGACTTATCATAGACGTTCTTATTTATCATTGACCCATTTATCTGTTATATTTGTTAATTATTTAGGCTTCAAATTATTACCTATTCATAACAACTGAATGTTGAGTTGATTTTTTAATGTTGATCATTGTCACACACAGGACAGGATGTAAAATAGATATGAATTTCACTTACAGTACGTTTATGCAATATGAATTTCACCAGATCTCTTTTGTCTGAAAGGGTTTTTAATGCAAAGGTTCAGTGGGACCTGGGAGGAGGCCTGAGGTAATACATCACATTGCTTTTAAAGTAGCCATCAACCAGTGGGCGAGGGCCAAATTAAGCAATGTTCGTTGTCCGTGAACAGGGACTCACTTTCAACCCGACCCTAAAAAACCTTGTGAAGTGAATCAGCTTAATTGAATTCTACAGTCCCGCTTTTCCAAGGCCCAAAAGAGAGATTGTGAATTTTGTGTTGATGCAAAGCCCAAATGATTTTCGCTCCATTTTCTGTGGCTGATTTTCTTTTCCAGAAACGTCTCATAGTAAAGGGGATTTCAGAAATCATAATCCGACTTAAGTTAAGAGTATTCTTTCACTAATTCATGAAATATATGAACACTCTATATCTTCAATTAAGAGGATTGAAAGATAAGTGTGGAAATGGGAATTGACTGGAAATTGGATGTTTTGGGGCTAATCTGCAGTTTGCGAGCAGGTTGAGGACTATGAAACAGATTATGAGAGCACATATCTTCGATATCACATACCTGGAGTGCTGTCTTTGTACGTGTGGATACTCGCGAATGTCTCTTTCTCGACGATATAGGACACGGAATGTGCTGATGTGATTCAAAGTATTCCTACAAATTAACATACACATGCAAATGAGGATTTAATTAATTGCAAAATGCATTTTGATTAAATACTCAAAACGTCATGATTCTAATCTTTACAAAACTTTTAATTAATTTTGCTAGTTAAACCTCATCAACACTTCCAATGGAGCTTAATTAGAATCTAGCCTCCCCCTTATAATTTAAAGCAGGAAAATCAAAAATTAGCCATTGTTATCACATATGTAATGCTACCAGTAAGAAAGATGGAGTCGTTGATAAATTAGCAGGGTCCTGATTTTCGCTTGCCAGTGAAATAATAGTGCTAATTGGCAGATACTCCAATATTGATTAAATGAGGCACACAACACTCATTTCATTAAGTCGTTCTGATACCATAATTCAGATCACTCTCTTTGTGTATCTCATCGCCTCAGGATTAACAATTCAATAAGACGCAAGACTGGAAACTAATGGCCAAAATAAACATCCAAATTAAGCTCCGATGATCACTTCAAAAGGACCGCTGTTTTCCTACACAACGAGTTCACCAAAAGTTGGAAATAATTGCCCGCCGCGAGTTTCCCACAGTACAGTCCACGTTTTTTCCTTGGGTGTGTCAGCTTGCGCTGGAAGAGAGGGTGCATATTAAAACGTGTGCACCTGAGTTGTGGCTGCTGTCAGGGTATCTCGCCTTTCATCACGGTGGGAGCAGGTAACGCGCAGATTTTTAAGATTGTCTTTTCAAAGCCTGCAAACTTTCCTCCTCTCCAGTGGAAGTCCACTAAAGAGTCTAAGGAGGCTTACAGGGGATAATTCCTTCCGAGGTGCTGGAGGTGAGATAACCAATTACACATGATCACTTTTGACTTCTCTAATCTCCAGCCTGTATCGCTGGATTTCACTCATATGAACCCCACAAACCTCGTCCCTCTCAAATCAGACATCTCAGCCTTTGTTATTCTAATATTTCAGCTTGACTTCAACACTTCAGTCAAACAGTTAAGTACCATCCCAACGGGCACGGGTTTCTCTGGCTCCAAGAGAAATTTGACCTGTGGCTCTGAATTACAGCATTCTTAGTTTAGCTTTTAGTGCCAATGCTTGTCCACAATACAAAATGAGCTGTTCACTTAAGATGAGTCAGTATGATTTAAAATTGATTGATTGAAATAATATGGAATTCTGTATATCTGCCCAGCCATTTAGTTTTATTTTGCAATGATATTGAAAGTAATTATCATTTTACCATTCAGCAATATTCATTTTCCTCTTTTGCCACTCTAAACCTTCCTTTTCACATTCTCTCCAATTCTGACTCACCTCTCCTGTCCTTATCTATATATACAGTGTAAGAATGCAATCTTTGTGTTTGCTTGAATGGTGAACCCTGAGGCAGTCCAAATCTGAGAGTAGTACTACTGGCTATTCCTTGTTATTCTCTCATCTCTCATATTCTCTCATTCAAAGCCATTTTAGACACCAGGAAGGCTAGATTTATATAAAAGCCATTGCTCACAAAATAAAGGGTTGTGCTTCACTGATACAGAGGTTGACACTTAAGAAAGCTGCCAGGTCATGTGCAATGATGATGCTTGAGAAGATAAAATGTTAAAATATCTCTGTTAATCTCGTATCAAATATGTGGACACCCCACTTAATTTAGGTAGCTCTTTTTAAAATACTGATTTTTTTTCTCCACCTTTTCAGTTCTGGGAGTAATATTAAAGGGGACCTGTTATGCAAAATTCACTTTTACATGGTGTTTGAACATAAATGTTTGTCGGCAGTGTGTGACCACCTCTCCAGCATCATGTAATTATAGGCGTATTTTGAGGGGAATTTGATCTACTGAAGGTGAGATTGTCCTACTGTCACAAATACATACGGACTTCATAAACTAATTGGAGTGTTTCATTTGCAGGAAATGATTTGATGTAGCATGAAAAGCTTCTGAAAACCTCTTCCTGTTATTACAAGAAGTGGCTAGGTTGCTGTGACAAAATAGCACAAATTCGACCAAAAAAAGTCTATAAATTAAAAACTGGGTGCAGTTACTACATTGGTGTATGCAGACATCCCACCTTTGCCGGAAGGTCTGGTACTCTCCCACATATTGATAGGGGCTCCCCGACGCCCGCAAATTATATGTCCCAGAAATCGAGTGAGAGAGAAGCCCCTTTTCCAGGGCATTAAAGTGCATTTTTGCTGAGTTGTCGTCAGCTGAGATGAATTTACCGTTTGCACCTGGTATACATGTGTTTTGAATGTCTCCTTTGACAATTTCTTTACGCATATACCAATACTATACGCATGAGTATTATTGGATGAACCAACCTGAGTAAGGTGGCTTACGAGCAAGCGGGAAGAAAACAATGAAATGGAGAAGGGAGGACAGCTGTAATTTTTGTGCTAACATTATTTAAATTTAAATGAGCAGACTATCTGTCTACTACGTGATGAGGCCAAACTCACAGATTATATATATTATACTACTGTAGACATATTATATTATGTAGTAATATTGTTTCTTTTTTTCTTCTTTTTTTAGGATTGATGCCACCTCCCTGAAATGAGTTTTTGCAGGGTGGGATGTCTGAGTATGGGCTGTCTGGTAACATCTGAAAGACTAAGAGGCCGCCTTTTGGAATGATTATGATTATAGGATATACTGTATATCACTTTACGTGAGTAAAGTAGTTAAATAATTACAAACAGGCAGTGTCTGAATGCAAACAAATGTACTGAAACTGGAAGCAAATGTGTTTCATTTGTTTTATAAATTAGAATCATTCATCCGTTGAACCCGCGATTTAGCATGTGTATCTATGTCCAGGGCTGAACATATAATGTGACACACATGCTACGGAAAAATCGGTCTGTGCGATGAATAAATTTACCAAAGTAGCACGTGTGCGATACAGTTTTGCGTGTGTGAGACAGAGCCGCTTGTTTGTGTGAAGAGTTTGTTGTGTGCATGTGTGTGAAGTTTACCTAGGGCTGCACGATTAACTGAAATTAAACCGAAATCGTGATTTGGCTTTTAAAAATCGCAACGTTTTAATCAAACAAGTATGCGTAGCGTTTCATGGTGAAGTGCAGCACTGTGATCAGAGCGGATCGATCGGTTCTCAGTAAATGCTGCCCCATCTCTGCAAGCGCTGTGAGTTTGAGTCACTTACTGTATAATATGCATTTGAAAAAGCAACACGCGCCAAATATCTTATAAAATAATTTTGTGTGCCCTGTAAGCAACATTAATGTCCTTTGTCAGTCACATGTCTGTTTAAGTGATGAACTGCACTACTTGTGGTTGTTTTTAGAGATGGGAGCAGACATTTCATATTTGTGCTATAATTGTGTGGCCTGTGCTACAAAACTTTCAACCGCTGGAGCACCAGTGCTATATGTGCAAAAAAAGTTAACATACAAGCCTGTCCACTGGATATATATATAGTGTATATATATAGAAAATATATATATGGCTTTTCACACTGCTTAACCCCCTATTATCGTCGTTCTACCGCTTTTAACCACTGGTAAAGGAGCATTTCACTCTTGTAATTTAGAAGCGGGGTTAGCACCGCTTTTTACCTGGGGTTATGAAACTCAGGGTTAGCGCTTTTGTGGTGTTAACTCCGACAACCGACAACCAGTCGTGTGACTTATATTCACTTGCTTTGAGCAGTCATGGAAACACTGCGCAATGTACAGTCTTTTCTGCGTATGATGGAAAACGTGACAATTTGAGTAAAGAATTATCAAACTTTAAAACTTTATAGTTTGAAAAGTTAATTCAGAAAAAAACTTGATATTACAGTCAGCAGTGAGGACACACAATGCTAGAGCAAGAGCTGCGTTTGTCCAGTCAGTAACACTGACACCACAAATATGCAGAAAAGGACTTTAACCCTGGGTATAGTATGAGCAGTGTGAAACGTGAAGCAAGATAACCCAGGATTCCATTTACCCAGGGTTTAGAATGGCCCAGGGTTAACTATTTCAATTATTTAACTATTTTTTAACTATTTTCAAGTGTGAAAAGCCCTTTTATATATATAAAAGAATGTTGAAATTATGTTAGGTTGCTGTGACGGGTAGGTTATGTATAGTGTAGGGAAGAACGATAGTAAATTGAGTCAACATTTAGTCTCATATAAAACATTTTGTCAAAGATTCCGTATCTTTCGTACGTAAGTAATAAATACAAGTACATACACGTGCGCACGCACACACACACATACACAATGTGAAACAAAGAGTATATGTGTCCTGCCTGCTGCCTTTGACTTTACAGCTCAGGATTGTCACTAATTCCAGTCAGCATTGTCATGATGTCAGTTCCAGGGTGATGTCACATGGTATTTACAGCTCCCATGACTGGCTCAAAAAATTCTGTGGTTCCCATTTACAGGGATCGTGCACCAGCCACTGTCATTGAGATTGGGAATGGGATGAATGCTAGCAAATCGCTTTCTCCACATATGTAAGTTTGCGGTTATGGCTAAATTTGTGAAGTTATTGGTGTCAAAGGGAAAAAAAGGAAAACAAAAACAAAAATACTTCTTGTGCAACTGTTTTTGGCATCCTGGTGACAGCTGTCAAGAATCAACGCCCTAGATTTATTGTCATACTACAAAGATTGCAACACTGCTGAATTAGCACCATGCACATCTCAGGCACAGAATGTTAGCCAGAATTCAAATGAACTAAAAAAGACACAGACAGCCAGGGAAAGAGACAGTTCGAGAGAGAGAGAGAGAGACCGATTTTACCACATTTTCACACAGGCACACAGAACACCCACAACCTTCTGCTCACACTATTTTTAATCAAGCTTCCAACAGCAGTTATGGAAGTATTGTAACACTCCATGGCAGTAACTTTTCTTTTTGGGATCCGCAGCAATCCGCATTCCTCTCTTCTTCTATCGTTGGTTCCTTTATTTTCCCTTCATATGCAAACTGCTATGACCACAAAAGTTATGAGCGAGTATATGACTAAATAGGACACAGAGACTTGAGAAATGTCTGTGGTTTGTGGCTTGGAGGAGGTGTGTGAGGTTAGAGATGGAGTGTGTGTGTGTGGATAGGCGAATTGGTGTCCCGGCTTGAAGAGGGAGTTGTGCTTTTAATCAGACACAGATAATGGCTGCCATACGCCCCTGTCGATCTCATTCCACCGACCCCTTTTTTCTCACACGGCACTCAAAAACTTTGTTGGCCAAGCAGCAGCTGCTCATTTTCTCAATATTTAACACATTTTTATAATGGATATATATGCATGGAACTAATCCCCTGACAAGCCTTTGATTGGCTGGCTCGGTAATACTTACAGCCAAAGTTTGTTTTAAGTGGAATAAAAGAAATTCAATCTGTGCATTTGCTGCAGCCGCCGCGGCCCCTGATATATTCGAAGTCTGCAACGACGCGCACCGCCAGGGGTGTGTGTGCACTGTAAGGCTGCCTGGATAGAAATTGAACTGTGCAATAAAGACGTCCCATTATGTAATACCAGTTAGCGGCGTGTTCCCAAATTGATTATGCTCTCCGGCTGTTAATTAAGTTATTATATTCCACTTAATTTGCTGATACTAAATTAGACTTTGACTCTTTGAAGCACATATAGGGTTCGGCAGGGTATGTGACTGAACTTAATGCGTATAAGCGCTACTGGGAGGGGGCTAAAGGAGCAATCAGCCGTATGCTGGATGTCTGGAAGTCTCCGAGCGATGCCTATAAATGTTGACTTCATTAATGATATCTCACAAACTGCTGCAGAGAGTCATATACGTCTACAAAAGGAGAAAAGCGATTAGCAATTCTTTAATCGAGATAAAAGAAAAATTACTGCAATTTGTTCTCAAAGCTCCGAGCCTCTGTGTATTCAAAGACCTTTCGCAAAGAACGGTGGCATACAACTGTTCTTAAAGGGATAGTTTGCTCAAAAGTGATAACTCTTTCATCATTTACTTTCCCTCATGTCGTTCTAAACCTTTGACTATATTTCATCAGTGAAACAAAAATGAAGATATTTTAAAAATACAAAGTTCTGTCATGAAACTCTAGATGTCACAGGCTAATAGGTCCTTTAACTCAACCTGCTCGTAATCACATCATTATCTACAGGGCACAGCTGATTGGTTTCTGCTGTATTCAGTAGCCAATGAGCTCGCTTGCTCAACCTTCAAATACATGGGTAGCATTAGCCTTAGCAGTGCAGTGTGCTTTCAGAAACCCTCTACCTTCCCCAGCTCCACCTGTATAGATCTGCTATGGGTAATTCATGTACGCTATATTGTACAGCAGCAGCATGTCTCACTTGCTCACAGCAGCGTGTTGTGTATGTATTGCCAGTAGCAAGTCCTGTACTTGTTCTGCAGCATCAGCAATTAGCAACAGCAGCATAGCAGATCTGTTCCGCCAAGACCAAACATATCAACATTGTCATACCCATTACAATGCCAAACACACCGTGAGTTGTCATGATAGAATTACATTTAGATTGGAGATGCACTGAAAAAAATAGTGTTGAATTTACATGATATAATAGTGTATATCGGTCCCACATGAATCAAGTTACACAAATATAATTTGTTAATGTAACTTCACCATGATGAAATTAAGTAATTTTTAAGTGACCCAATTAAGTAGTCTCAAAGTGAATTGTGTGAGGTTCATTGATTCAAAACATCCATCCATCCAATATGTTCAACTTCATATCTGTGTTATGCGATTGAATCATTAGACTGTACTATACAGTCAACAGCCTATTAGCTAACAATAGTGCACACACTAGCACATTAAATGTTAGCTTTCAGAGCAAAGCAGAAATTGAACTTGAAGCAGTCCACAGCCTAAGCAAATGCCCTACAATGGTATCCCAGTGAAATTTAAAACATTCTAATGATTCCAATATAAGTGAACACTGAACATTATTAAATACTATCATGCATCCCCCTTTTTCATCTTACTGCAAAACACATAAAATAACATCTATTTTTTTAAAGTTTTTCTCTCTTGATCCAGCCATATGCAATGCATGCTGGGAACTAACAAGCACCTCCCATTTTCATTTAATGGAACAAAATTCATTCATGTAATCCCAACACAAACGGATTAAGTAAACTTCAATATTAGATATATTTAAGTGGATTGAACACAATGAAATTAAGTTAGGACAAAATGTGTAGTGTAACGATATTATTTATTAGCTCAAAAGGGAAAATATTAATAATTATCATAACTTGTTATGATTAATTATAAATATTAGAATCAGTTAATCAAATTAACTTAATGTAGCTGAATATTACAAACAATTAATCTGTTCGGCCAGCGAACACTCAGTATTGATCGTCTATCAACTTTTTAAGAAGTAGGCTATATTTTTCTGTGGCCACCGAAAAATATTGCTTTCTTAGCACGTAGCTGTGATCGAATCGTTATCAGGGACGTTGGTTTATAAGCAGACCAGAATCAACTCACAAGAGTGTGCACACAAGTTTTATTTAACTAAATCACAAACACATAACTAAACTAACAAACACAAACATACCATACATGCAGTGAGAGAGAGTGGAAAATGAATTTGAACTGTATCATAACAGGGGAATGAAACAATGGAAAGGGTAAATTAACAATTGCTGGACGAACCATCAGTTTCAATACTATAAAGCACCTTTGTTAAAAGGGGTTCACAATCTTAATACTAAATTGCCATTTAGTGTTCAAACGATACTTGCAAATGCCTTAGCTGTCCGGATCTGCAGGCTCAGGAGAAATCCTTGACGGTTCGGTCCACTGGCGTGGAAGTTGTAATCAATATCTTCTGCGTTGATGAAGAAAATGAAGACAAACTTTGCACTGTTAATTTGACTCTTTTGTGGTCGCTGCAGTTGTGCATGGCTTGAAGTAAAATGGAGGCCTACCAGCCCAGCTCGGGCCAGGTGGCCCTCACGTAGTATCAACAGGAACAAGAACAAAGAACCAGAAGAACTAACTAGAAGAACTCAGATCTGCTCAGAGCTATTTAACTTCTCCAGACAGTCGACACCTTCAAATCTTGGCTTGACCAATGAGAAAGGTGTAATTCTCTGGCGGGGGATTTCCTTTGTTTGAAAGTGAATTAACTTGCATGGGGGAGTTCACTAGAAAGTTTGTGTCCATTTATACTCTGATAAATATAGCAAACATACAATGCATTCTGTGGTATTGTGATGTCCACCAAATTGTGAGTCATTAAACACTATATGTTGTATAACACTATACAACATACGAAAGAACAATATACAAACAGTAATAACACACAAGATGTACTGGGGAAATGCATGTTCATTCATTTAGACAAAGTTGTCAATGAATTAGTGGCAAAGATTTCATGTTTATAAACCAAATGATTCTGGTGACCTGTGTTTTCCTGATAAAACACTGTCTTTGAAGTGTAGGTGAAGAGCAAATGGTGATAGCGCTCAGTGGGGAAGCCAAACATTACGGGGCCTGGCATGGGTGAAGGGGCGGAAGATGTTGAGCAATTGTGTGTTTTGATCTATTCAGATGCTACAGTAGGAGTTGTATTGCTTTAGCTCATTTCAGTTAAGTAATCTGAACAAGCAGCAAAAATATATATATATATATTTTTTTTCAGTGTGTGTGGTTAGTGCTTTGGATAAAAGCATCTGCTAAATGTAGTGTAAACTGAGTAAATCTAGTGCACACTGAGGTGAGGTGCTCATAAGAGTTTAAATCTGGCTTGCAACTTTTTCCAATCCCTGACTGTTGTCAGTTTAAAGGTTGGTTGGGGAACATTTAAATTGATTTGCTATCTGTATGCATAAATTACTAAAAGACTGAGATGCAAGCCATCAGGATGTACAGGCATGCAGGTAAACTTAGATCTATTGTAGTCGATGCCAGACATGGAAAGGTCATGATGAAGAAAACGATATGTAACAGAACAGGATCGGACATGCCTTCCTTGATGAGTGTTTCCTGAGCTTGAAGTTTGGTTTGTGCCAGTAGGCTAAAGATTCAGTTAATAGTACCACTTTGCCTACGTTTAGTTGTGAAATGATTTCAAAGCATTGCATAACAATCTGCCAGATAATATTGCTGTGCCAGAGCTAGAGATGCATCCAGAATCGAACTTTAAGGAAATGAGCGTGAAATGAAACAGCATGTAGTGGCTTTTTTTTCGTCCTGATGTTAACAAGAGGGGAACCAGATGCAGTTTGAGGCCTTAGACTTTGATATGTTGGCTTTTTGTTTCCCAGACTGCTAAATAAAACATCCCTTTCCCCGCTCAGTGATAAGTTTTGAGCAAAAAATTCATAGCTTTGGACACGCTAATTTAGAACACATCATTTGCAATCAAAGCAACAAAGTGGTTTTGCCACAGAATCAGTGCTTAGGAAACCGCAGCAAACAAACACAGTGAGACCGTCTCAATTTCTGTAAGCCACTAAAACTGGATATGAACCATACCCTCTGTATAAATCTTGGTCTATAATTAAAGATATCTAATGTTAGCAGGGTTGTTTTAGTAGTGTAATTATGTTTTTCAATATTTCTGCTGGCTGTTCATCAAAGATAAAATCAAGGATTTTCAGTTTATTTTTGTCTGTTAGATAAATATTATTTTAATGTATATAATAATTCAATTAATTATATAATCATGAATATTTTATAAGAATATTTCAGTTAGATAATCATATAATTCATTATATAGCCATATATGTGACCCTGGACCACAAAACCAGTCATAAGTTGCACGGGCATATTTGTAGCAATAGCCAACAATACATTGTATGGGTCAAAATTATCGATTTTTATTTTATGCCAAAAATCATTAGGATATTAAGTAAAGATATTTTGTAAATTTCCTACTGTAAATATATCAAAAATGTATTTTTGTGAGTGGATCTGCATAAGGACTTCATTTGGACAACTTTAAAGGCGATTTTCTCAATATTTTGATTTTTTCACACCCTCATATTTCAGATTTTTAAATAGCTGTATCTTGGCCAAATATTGTCATATCCTAACAAACCATACAAACCAAACTTATTTATTCAGCTTTCATATGATGTTTAAATCTCAATTTTATAAAAATTGACCCTTATGACTGGTTTTGTGGTCCAGTGTCACTTATTATCAAGCATACTAGACCGATTTCAATTTTATTTTCACCAACTGCTCAAATTTGCTAAGCTTGCTGTGTGAACTCTCTGCACACTGTTAGAATAACACAATCACCTTTCAGATCAAATTTAAAGTAGTGCATTGTCATTTCTTTACCCGTGTGGTAAGGAGTTTGGAAAACAGACAAACATCTTTTATTTTCTTGCTGATATCCAAAATCATTTTTTCAAGACTTTTTCACCACTTGTCTGTTTTTTAACATAGACCTAGTGCAGTCTAAGTCCAGGCTTAGCTGTCGGGGCAGTTGTACTTAATTCCTGGCACTATAAGCACGCCTGACTCGCCAAGATAGGGCTGGCAACCGAGTAAAAGAGCCCAATGCATCTTTTTACAATTTACAAGAATGTGTCAGCAATAGCCTCTTGGCGGCCATGGCTGGAAATTCAAAATGACAAACTAATGAAAGCATTGTGATCTGTATGGCAGCGAGATCCGTTCCTAAATGTGTCTATTTAAAGCAGCTGTTCTCCGCTCTGATTTGGTAAGAACAGAATGCATCTCAAGTGACATCATACGGTTGGTGTTGATTAATTAGAAAGTTTAAATTGCCTTCTAAGTAAATAGAACTGGCCAAGAAAGATGGTTAATGATCTCTGCATTATAGCCAAAGAGACCATTTGGCTCCAATTAGGTCAGTGAGAGCAGAGAAAGAAATATTATCAGACTGATCTCTCTCTCTCTCTCTCATCCTTGTGTCTCCTGAACTGGCTGCCAAGGAGCATCTTTGACTCACAGCATGAAATTAAATTTCTATGGTGGCCCAGAGCATCATACAATGAAAGGGACTTTGTGTGAATTTTCCTCTCTTGTTCTTGTGCTCTGTCAAAAATTAATACATAGAGACAAATGAAAGTGTGTCTAAAACCCACTGTAAACCTTTAACATTGTTTTGAAGGTGAAATGGTCATATTCATTCTCAGTTCTGGGGAAAGTTACTTTTAAAAGTTACTCCCTAAAAACTTACTTTTGTGTTACATTTCCTCATCTGGGTTGGGCTTGCTTGTTTATTTTTTAATAACAAAAAAGGTTCTAATTTTAAGAAAATGTAAAGGCCCTTTCATACCAAAAGTGAAATGAATAAGCTCAGGCTGAAGGAAATGCAAATTGACTCCTGTACAGTAGAGGGCACAGCTCAAACAAACCTTTCAGCTGTGCTGCCATTCTGGATTAAAGAATAGGACGTAGGTGAATAAACTTCAACACTCTTACATCAGCAAAAAAGACTAAACAAAAAAAATTAAACACAAATATGAGGTTTATCTAAAGTCATTTTTGCAAAGACTTTGGTTAATATAAAGAGTATATTTATGTAATTTAACATATTTAATTATTGCAGGTTATTCATGTTGAGAAGTACTGAATGTTTTGTGAAAGTGTCGATGAGTAAATGCATGTTCACATTAGCCTAGAACTACAATAACCATAATCATGTTTACCCAGAACACACAACACCTCTGCATTACTCCAGATTTCTCTCAACATTGGGACAGGAGAGCTGTCAGTCTATACATGGGAAAACAAAGTAACTTGCGTTACTTATTTGAAAAAGTACTGTAACTGATATTTTGTTGTAAATTTAAAGGTAATGCGTTACTAGTTACTTAAAAAAAAGTAATCTGATTACATAACTCGTGTTACTTGTAATGTTTTAAAATGAATACAGTTATTATTTTATTAGTTTTAAAATTAATAAAATTATTATTTTATTTTATTTTGAACGTCAAAGGAAAAAGACACTCACAGAGTGTGTAGTTACAACATCTACCAACAGGGGCTAACTGGTCTATGCTAACCAGCTAAAACCTTTCCTCTGCTCTTAAAGGGTTAGTTCATCCAAAAATGAAAATTCTGTTACTCACCCTCATGTCGTTCCAAACCTGTAAGACATTCATTTATCTTCGGAACACAAATTAAGATATTTTTGATGAAATCCGAGAGGTATCTGATTCGTCCATAGATAGCAATTTAACCACCAACTTTCATGGTCCAGAAAGGTACTAAAGACATTGTTAAAATAGTCCATGTGACTACAGTGGTTCAACCTTAATTTTATGAAGTGATGAAGTGAATACTTTTTGTGCACAAAAACAAAACTAACAAAAATAATGACTTTATTCAACATTATCCTCTCTTCCAATACTGAGCCAGTGTTTTGACATAGAACCTGGAAGTGCTGAAAGTAAACAGTGTAAGAGAATGACACAGAATAGAAGATACTGTCTATTTGGATATTGACTATTTTAATGATGTCTTTAGTACCATTCTGGACTTTCGTGGTTAAATTGCTGTCTATTCATGAGTCAGGTATCTCTCGGATTTCATCAAAAATAACTTAATTTGTGTTCCGAAGATGAACAAAGGTCTTGCGGGTGTGGAACGACATGAGGGTGAGTAATTACTGACAGAATTTTCATTTTTGGGTGAACTAAAGGCAGGTACACACCAAATCGTCGCCGACAAACTAGTGGCGACGAAAGCAGACTGTCGTGTTGGCTCACGTCGGCAGCGTCTGGGTCCAAAGTCGGCCTGACACACCAAACCAACGCTCGACAGCCGACGGCCAAGTAGCACATCCGTTCTGCGCCTGCGTAAGATGAAATGCCTTTCCGTACCAGCAGGTGGCAGTAGCTGAACAGCCAATCAGAATGATCAGATGGCCCGACTGACCGACGAGCTCCGATGCCGATTCAACATGTCGAATCGGCTGGAAAAAAGCCGACGAGGACCAACTTCAGCCGACGGTGCGGAACACACTGAGAAAACTTAGTCGGCCGACGAACGACCATAAGCTTGGTGTGTTCCTGCCTTAATCCTTTAAAGTCTGCATGAAATGGAAATGGTAGTCTTTCCTTCCTTATTGTGACACATATCTGAGTGAAACTGCTTCTCAAAGAAGAAAAAAATTAGGGCAGGATTTTAGTTTGTCCATCAGGAATTGATTGGTTGGATGGTTGTGGTTTGCTATTGGTTGATCACATGTGAGTGACAGTTTGTCCCGCCCTTGCACCAGTAAACACGTCATTAGAGAAGAGAGGTCGTTACAAGAGGGAGGGGGAGTTATTTTGAATAAAGATTACGAGGGCACATAAATTAAAATAAAATGATGTGCACAGTTAAACCATTTATAATAAATAAATGCAATATTCCATATTTCATGGTGACTTTAAAGGGACACTCCTATGCAACTACATCTGACTTCATTTTTGCGATATAAACTATCTAAATGAACTCAACATTATGTCTCCAGCAATAGACGTGTAACAGAGCAACAGAACATTTGCTTTTATACAGAGTTAATCATACATGGTACACAAGCACTAAAAAACCCAGTGACTTTGAAGTAAGTTTCTCCTACTCTCTGAACGCAGTATTACAGCAGTATTGAACAACACCATGGTGTCATGAACCCCATTGTTTCTAGGACACGCTTCTCTGTTCGACTTGGAGGGTCAATCGATCGTTTTGATTCATGTTGTTTTCACTCTGTGATCAAAAAGGCCTCTGACATTACTAAAGGTCACTGGAAAAGGTTTGAACTATACTGATCTGAATTTCAGACATAAAGTGATGACTTTTGGTCAGTTTTCACATCAATCTTTTCCTTCTAACTTGGTTTTTATGATATACAAAGCCATCAAAGATGGAAAAAGTTACATTTGTCTCTTTTGGACAAAAAGAGTCTTTAGGAAAAATTACTTGATGACTGATGATCATTTTTCACATTCTTTTTTGTGTGTTACTTCGCATAGATGGACATAGCCATTACAGATACGAA
This sequence comes from Hypophthalmichthys nobilis, assembly GCA_037950665.1. Taxonomy (NCBI): domain Eukaryota; kingdom Metazoa; phylum Chordata; class Actinopteri; order Cypriniformes; family Xenocyprididae; genus Hypophthalmichthys; species Hypophthalmichthys nobilis. The sequence goes on from CM075478.1 coordinate 9,732,686, forward strand.
AATTGCCATATTGCATTATGGTTTCAGCTATTTTGTCTCTTTATTATTGAAGATTTTCTCTATAGGTTTAAGCCTGACACCCAACTCTTTAGCAGACAGAGAATGGTGTATATACTTGACGACATATGTGAGCAAGAAGCTTCGTAGTAGTCCATCAAGAGTGCTGGGATCGAAGGGAAGTCTAAACGATCCTGCTCCTTCTGTGTCATTAGGGCAGGGAGGAGAACCCCATGAAAGAACTACTGAAATCTCCTTGAAGGAGGAGGAAAAGAAAGGCTGAGTATCGATCTGTCTGTCCACGGATATGATACTTAAGCCCAGTACTCAGAGTCAGAGAGCCTAGAGATCCATATCTCAAAGACTTTAATCCATGCTCCTCTCTAGCTAGATTGGCCTTCACCCTAACCTCTTGACAACTGCACGAACAGATCAGGTATGGAAATTTAGCAGTTCTCACATTAGCCTCTCTCTCGCTTTCCTTTACTCTTTCACTGCTCTCACTATTCTGTGTTGTCATATTCATTATGCCACGTGCATTCCTTTACAGAAAATGTGTGACCCCAATAACTGTTCTTGGTGCACAATTCATCAGTTCACATACTGTAATAATAATAATAATAAAATGTCTGTTGTCCTAATCTCTAATTAAAATGTAATCTAATCTTTGGATTGACGTAATCGTGGCTATGTGGGCAGGAAAAAAAAATAAAGTTAACTAACAATAACATGTTTCTTTCCATTTGTATTCTTAAGACCAATCAAATCCTGATGGATAAACATCCTTCCCAACATTATTTCTCACTGAAAATTCAGTTTCATTTGGTAATGTTACATTACAGAAGTTGAAAGCATTTAAATGTCATGTTGTGAATCATGTGTTGCATGTGCTACAGTGGTATTTTAGTATTAGTTATATAGCAGTATTTATTAATATTCTGATTTAGCTTTTTATATATATATATATATTCCATTTTAGTTTTAGTAATTTTATGTGATTTTGCCATTTTTATTATTTTTTTAATTTCTATTTAGCTTTTATTTTTGTTTACATTTGTTTTAGTAATTTTAGTACTTATTTTATTTCAGTTATTTGCCAACATTTCTAATTTTTGAGATCTAAGATTTATCTAACTTTATTTCAATTAACAAAAAAATGCAATCACTATTGTGCTATAGAACTATATTTAGGCTCTCCTAATGATTAATGATTTTGTTCTTTATGATTTGCAAGTTTCATTGTAACAAGTAATTATATAAGACATTCAAAATTGAATTATATCAAAATATTATATTCCTGTGAAGAATCATCTTAATGATTATCCTGGTCTTTCACTCTAGGGCTGCTTGTGCTAACTTGGACTTGACTGACCGGAGTAAGAGAGGAGGCCAAAGGTCAGATCAATTGTCTGGACGATCAATTGAGTGAATAAGAGAGACGATTCTGGACGATTTGACTGACATCTCAGTGCTTCAGACGGTAAATATGAATAAGCTTTTGTTGTCTGAAGAATTAAATCTCACATACAGGCAGAAATGCAACCCTTATAACAGCACTGTGTCCCCTCTATACTATTGCTGTAAAATCACACCAAGGTTCTCAGTGTGCATGTGTCAGTGTGTAATACAATTCATGTTCTCCCTTGTGATCTTAATCTGCAATAATTTCAGCCGCTATCACCTCCCTGTCTGTTTCCCAGGCTAAAAGCCCAGCAGCCAACGTCCTCCTTGAAATGGCTTGAGAAGTGACCCTGCTGACCTCTGGCTCTGATCTGAATCTGAGATGGGTCTGCTCTAGCTCCTGCTTAAAATTGCGGTGCATATGCTGGGCTGTGTAATGGCCTGGGGGCCCTCCCCAGCTACAGGAGAACAAATGAACAATTCATCATCGGCAGCTGTCCGCCAGGCCCAGGTGACTGCATACAGCCCCCCTTTGACAAAAAAACATGGGGGGCAGCTTTTAATCGGACAAACACTAATTGGATGGCCTGGAAAGATTAGAGGAGCCCCCTGGAGCTACTGTTCTCATCAATAGAGGCATCTTCACGCCTGCCTCGAACACAGACCAGAGCAAACCTCACTCTCCAGACCTCTCAGAGGAGGAAACACCCAATCAAACCACAAATATGACGCCACAGAGGCCATGCACCACATGTGAAATTATATCAAAATAACTTCAATATGTGTTTTATATTGTTGTTTTCCATGAGGTGAATGGTACCTCCTTTTTCCAGGAGGTACTGTCCTCTGAAATGTGCCACCAAATGTGTGATTGGATGGATGGATGGATGGATAGATAGATAGGTACTAAATCTAATTATAAAATTATTTTTCAATTACTGTTTTCATGACAAATTTATTTAAACATATTAAATAATTAAAACAGGTAACATAAATATAAAGTATAAAGTAAATATAATGAATATATAAGCTAATATAGTGCATATATTTAGTGAAATGCTGTCCTCTAGAGTTCATTTCTCTAGTGAGCTAACATGCTGTGGAGACTAAATGACTTGCCTGAGGTACATGTAATGCTACGCGAGATATTCTCAAGCTGTTTTACGTTTTTTTCTGTGGTTGAAACACTGATTGAGAGATTACACATAAACATATTTATGCATACAAATCATCTGTTCTTCATCTTCATTTTTCCCTGTTGTGGCGGTTAGCAAACAGCGCGCCCCCTTCTGGATTGGAGTGTGGATCGCCTGTGACTAACTGTATTCGTCGTCTGATTGTATGCACCTAACCGTGACGGACAAATACATGTACCATTACACCCCTAAGATGGATCATTGGATTAATTAATTAATTAACAGGTCAGGCTAACCAGGATGCGTTTCCCAAAAGCAACTATGGTTGCAAGTTCCGTCATTACCAACAGTGTTTAATGGAACTTGCGACCATAGTTGGCTAATGATGGTTTAGGGAAACAAACCCCCAAGAAAAAACTTGACCCAGTTGACTCTGAACCGTCTTTACAGTTCTTAAGTGCCTTTAGATCACAGTACTACATTTACCATGGTCAAATTTCACAAAACCTGAATTGCCTCCCTTTTTTTATATTTAACAACATTGGAAGTTTCAATCATATATGAACTACTAATGTCCCTGGTTTTCATTTCAGAAATCTGGTCACCTTAGTCTTTCAGTGCAGGTTGAAGCTCTGCCTTTCATTCTGCAAGCGGGCGAGTGTAATTCTTTGTTCTCACTGCTTTGTGCTGGAATTGAGCCAAGAGCTTAATTTAACGATATGAGTTTCTACATGTGTAATGTGGAGGGTGCTGCACAGATGCTTGGAGTCTCACAATATCCACCCCACACTGAGCAGCCACTCACACATTATGTTTTTGTCTGAACGTAAAGCTTCCAACAGTGAGTTAAATGGAATATTTATGTCTTGGGATTGGGAAAGAAAGTCCAAATTAGACAGGAGCTCGAGGAGTCATTTGATCTCTTCTATGATTAGCTAGTGACAATGATATCAATTGCACCCTTCAGCCCTCCTACCTGCGACCTTAATAGGTGAAATCTGCTGTTTTGACTGTCATCTCGCCAGTCATCTCACCTCTACCCCTCCTCTTTCTCTACACAACACACATTCACAGAGGCCCCGGCGATTTTCACCTCCAACCCAGCTCATGCTAGTAATCGTTGCATGACTAACGCTTTCTTGGAACGTTACCAAACAAGGCCCGTATTCATCACCAGTCAGACCTTTCAGAGTAGCTACCAAGTTTAATTTTTATTTTTGGGTGAACTATCCCTTTAAAGTCCCCCTGAAATCAAAATTTAAGCTTTTTAGCTTTTAGTATGAATATGTTAGCCTTAAGGTTATGAATAAGCTGGTGCGTTCCAAAACAATGACAAAATTCACATTTAGGAGATATAAGCATTCAAAACTTAGTCTCTCACTTCCGCTAAAATGGATCACGGATTTTCAGGACATCACATCACACTTCAGTTTCTCGTTAAATCTTCAGTTTAATCAAATGCTCTCTAGAATCTGAAGTCCTGGCCCCCTACACTCTTACAGACGCTGAAGCCTCGGCTGAAATCGGTCATTTATTCACACATTTACTAGTTTCTACATGGTGAATGGCACAAAGTGCACCATATAGAGGATAGGGAACGATTCAGACAGTGTAAATATGCTTTCCTTTGACGCGAATGAAGTCCGTTTTCGAGAGCTCAGAGCGGATCATATCCGTGAGTCGGCTCAGACCACGAAAGGTATCGGACCCATTTAAATTCTACACAGAATGCTGTATATAAGTGATATAAAGGACATTATGAGGAGAAACGGTCAGAGATTAGAAGGAAACTGAGGTTTTACAGAGTCTAACGGCTCTGGCCGAGCTGTAACATAAACGAAAACGCTATTGGCTATTTAAAAAAGGGGGCAGGGCTGTTCGATATATTGCCCTGTCTTCGTGTTTCAGTTGAAATTACGTCAACATATTGAATAATGCTGTGCGTTCCAACACTCTTCAGTGGGCCTTTAAAACATTTCTGATTATTAGAAAATGTACTTGTGGGGGAATAAGTCTGTACTGTACCTAGGCCTCTTTCATTTGCTCCTTTGTTGAAAATGCTGAAACTCCTCCTCTGAAACGGCAAGTATTTTTCAAGCACTTTGCTTCCAGTATTGTGAACCTGTACATAACATTTAAATAAACATTCAAATAAATAAAACATAACAGTGTTAATGAACAATTTGCATTAAAATGTTAACAGTGTAAAAAAAAAACAATTCTGCGTAAAAACACAGCAATGAAATACCTTTAGATCCTTCAGACTCCACAACTTCATTGCCCTGAGAATCATCGGCTCTTCACTGTTTAGGGCAGTTTGAACTTTGGCCGTAATGCCAGGTACTGTTGCCTCAAATTCAATGAACTGGACAACTACTCTTCTGCTGGGCTTCAATTTTCCATTCATACACTCAGCAATGAAAACAGACCTTCAATTGAAAAGTTAAGGTGATTAATATTAAACTTTCACAACTTCACATGTACAATTAAGTTAATTTGTTAACCTGTTATGGTTAAATTACTAACAGCAAACAACCTAAATAGCTTACAATTACAATTGCAATTACAAACAAACACACTTGTGTGGTGACATCTGACACAAAGATGGAACAAACAAATTTGTAGAACAATGTACACCAAAGTTGTAAATTTTACCTCTGAAAGGAGCGGGACTAGCCAGAACCGGAGATGCTAAAGAAGAAGAACCTGCCATACTCTGCCATGTGTAAAAAAGAGAAGCGCTGACTGCCACTAGAGCTACTGGCAGATGAATACTGAGTCGGCGTTCTGATGTAAACACGGAAGCGCTGAACTGCATTCACTGCATCACCTACGAGTCTGACAGGGTAAAGAAGAATTTGTTTAATAAAGCTATTTTTGTTTAGTTTTTGCGCACAAAGAGTATTCTCGTGGCTTCATAACATTAAGGTTGAATCACTGTAGTCACGTTGACTATTTTAATGATGTCTTTAGTACTTTCCTGAACCTTGAATGATAGTAATTACGTTGCTTTCTATTGGGGATAAAGAAAAAAAACACTCCTCGATTTCATCAAAAAATTTCTTAATTTGTGTTCTGAAGATGAACAAATGTCTTACGGGTTTAGAACGACATTAGGGTGAGTAATAAATGACAGAAATTTCATTTTTGGGTGAACTAATCCTTTAAATTGCACCACCTGAAAAATCCAGCCAATTTTCTCCATACACAGTGTAATTCTTTTGCATTCAACTGAAAAAAATATTGCCAATAATAATTAGTTTGAGATTAACTTTCCCTTTAAGAACAGAACTTAAATTCATTTGCAACACATTAAAAATGTCTACTCTGACTTTGATTCTGATTTGCCGTTATAATGTTTAAATGAACATTTCATTCGTCATATATAATAGTTCTCCATTGTTTTCTTTTGGCTTCTTTGGTAACATGGCTTCTTTGGAATAGGTGCGATATCATACAGACAGTGGGGCCCCTGTGCAAGCCGGCAGCCAGGCTTGTGGTCTCATCATTAGTCCGTGAGTGAGTCCATTTGAGTGCACTTAGCACATTGAGCTGGCCCACTGTTACAGCCCCTCTCATAATTTGCTAACACCTTTGGCTGCAAAGGCGGCTAACTTGTCACTCACTATTTGACTCTCACACTTTAGGACTTGTTTCCGTAGCAGAGGTGAGATGATCCATCCTACCCACAGGTGAAGTTTTAATGTGTAATTGTCAGGTTTGAACACAACTGTGCCAGAATAAACAAAAAAGCAGAGAGAGAGAGAGAGAGTGCAAGAAATGAAAATTCAGTGCACTTTTTAAGGAATTATATCTCTCTTTTTGTTTTACTCTCAATTTTCAATTTCCAAGTCCTTTATTTATGGTTGTTATATATATATATGTATATATATATATATTAGTGCTGTCAATCGATTAAAAAAATTAATCACATTTTTTCTGTGATTAATCATGATTAATCATAATTAAAAACGTTACGTATATATATATATATATATATATATATATATATATGTAACGTTTTTAATATTTTACTAATACTATAAAAAAAATTTATAGTTACGAAATATATATAAATATATTTTATAATTATTATAATCTCCAAATTAAAACAACATGAAACAATATAAAGACAGTAAATTTAAATACATGTTTAACGTCATCTTTTTATGAATGAAGGCTACAGCTACTGATGTCTCTATGAAATTGATTTTTTCCCCAAATTTTAAAAATAAATAATAGCCATTCAACATTACAGTGTAATTGAAAGCTATCATTTTTATTTTATTTATTTATTTTTTTTATTAGGCTTAAAAATATAACAACTTTTAATTTAAGTGAACTTAGAACAGTCCTCACATAAATCCATAATAAATGTCATATTTACCTGTGCCCTTCCTACCTTTCTAACAGAATACAGAAATTGAATAAGGTTACCAAACAGTCTGCACTGCATAATTTATAGTCTAAATTAAATATAGATTAATCATTACTAAAGCTACAAAAGATCTTTAGTCAAGAGCAGTGAGTAATTTTCTCTGTTACCTATGGTGACCGGGAGAGGACATGTTCGGTTCACTTAGTTTTGTCGTGGTCACAACATGTTAACTCGTGGGAACGTGATAATATGTTGTGGCCACGAGATATTAATTCGTGGGAACGTCATATTAACTCGTGGGAACGTGATAAGTTGTGCCCACGAGATCATTTTGTCGAGGTAACGACATCCTTATGTCGTGGCCACACGATGTAAAGTCGTGGCCTCGAGATCATATGGTGAGGGAACGATATATTTTTTTCGTGGCCACCACTTCATTATTTTGAGGGAACGACATTATTTCTCATGGCCACGAGTTAAATGCGTAAACAACCTGCGCGACCATGGCAACCTGGAATTACCAGAAATTGATAGGCCTATAATAATATTTATTTTTAATTAAGAAAAAGCGTGGAATTAAGAAGTGATTATATAACATATAGCCTATTGCCTACAGTATAGCAGCATTCGAATGAAGTTTATCAATAAATATTAGAATATGCTGTGTATATTTTTATCACATCCAACAGTCTTTTAAATCCATTCACTGATTGTTAATTTTTATTTCATATTTTTATATTTATTACTATTATTATCATTATTGGTTACATTTTTTTATTCATTGTTATGTAGCCCTATTTGTTTTATTTTCCCCTTCATTTCCCACATCTCTTTACCTTTCTGTAGGCTTGTTAGCTATATTTAGTAAATACTTTAAATGCCCGATCAAGCCAATAAAAATGTGACTTTGTGACTGTATTGACTGTAGCCTATGTGAAGATAGGCTAAATGAGTTATCATTTGTAGCCCCTCGTGCCCGTGACAACATTCAAATGAAGTTCGAATAATTTATTATTATTAATAGGTTATATGTTAAAAAGAATATTTAAGCTACAAAAAAAATGATAAACTTCATTTGAATGCTGTCTATTGGCAACATCGCGCGCGCGCGATATAGGCTAATAGGCTATTTATAGCTTACATTGCGCGCGATGTTGACTATATAGACAACATTCAAATAATATATTAATATAATAATTTCTTAATTCCGCAATTATTTTATCATTCTTAATTAAAAATAAATATTATTATAGGCCTATCCATTTCTGATAATTCCAGGTTGCCATGGTCGCGCAGGTTGTTTACGCATTTAACTCGTGGCCATGAGAAATAATGTTGTTCCCTCAAAATAATTAAGTCTTGGCCACGAGAAAAATATGTTGTTCCCTCAACATATGATCTCGAGGCCATGACTTTTCCATGCGCACGATACTGGCGCCGTCCTTCTGTGCGTCGTTTGTGTGACGGGACATTCACAGACAGCATGTTCTTTTTTTATCTTTTGCCGCGCTTAAATGGTTTAAAAGCGTTTGCATGAATAAAAGTGTGATCATATATTGTAATGCTAGCCAAAGGATGACAGAAAAAAACGGATGCTGCGTTAATTACGCTAAATATTTTTAACACGTTAAACTGGAAAACATTAATCGCATGCGTTAATGCGTTAATGTTGACAGCACTAATATATATTTTTTTGTACAACATTTCTTTCTGGTTCTTGAATCTGATTGGCTGAGAGGTCTTTCCAGCCATACGATATTCTACCAGTATCGCCACGGGAACGTTTCACCATTTGAGTCACTCCGCTTTCAGCATTCTCACAGAGAGTGTCAAGGCGGACGAGCACACAGCATATTTTGTAACAGAATGTAGTTTTAAGAGTTTTTTATTTATTTTTTTTAGACAAGAATGTAGTTGTTTAGACCTGAAATGTGTGACTCATATTTAACCATAGCGCCTATTTTACAGTTAGTTTAGATGTTTTCAGAGATGCGAGCTCCAGGCCGTCAGTGGCCGTTCAGTGCTCGTGTACCCGCAGAGAACAGCTTTATCTCGGCCAGTGCTTCTGGGATTTGCCGCTGTCTCTTATAGTGGTTAAACTTGAGATACAATTCATTTTGGGTACATAAAACAGGCAATCTTTGGTCTTATTAATCTATTACTTGTTCCTGAGCAAATCGAATTGGGCTATGTTAAATTTAATAATTTAATATTAAGGCTATATTTAACTTATATCCTCTAGACAGAGCTTTTGTACGTTTGACTGAATTGTGTTTATTTCCTATTATAATTTTTCACTCAACATTCCTTCGTGACTAGTTCTAAAGTGATGTTTTCAACATTGATAATAATAAGAAATATATAAGAAATAGAAAAAAAATAGAATATTAGCATATTAGAATGAATTCTGAAGGATCATGTGACAGCTTTGCAATCACAGAAATAAATTACTTTTTACCAGTCAAAAGTTTGGACACGGTAAGATTTTTTAATGTTTTTAAAAGAAGTTTCGGCTGCATTTATTTAATTAAAACTACAGTAAAAACAGTAATATTGTGAAATATTACTACAATTTAAAATAACTGTTTTCTGTTTGAATATATTTTATAAAGTAATTTATTCCTGTGATCAAAGCTGAATTTTCAGCATCATTACTCCAGTCTTCAGTGTCACATGATCCTTCAGAAATCATTCTAATATGCTGATCTGCTGCTCAAGAAACATTTATTGTGTACAATTGTGCAAAATATTTGTGTACAATATTTTTTTTTCAGGATTATTTGATGAATAGAACGTTCAAAAGAGCAGCATTTATTTGAAAAATAATCTTTTGTAACATTATAAATGTCTTTACTGTCACTTTTGATCGATTTAATGCATCCTTGCTGAATAAAAGTATTAATTTCTTTAATTTCTTTTCAAAAAAATAAAAATACAAATTCTTACTGACCCCAAACTTTTGAACGGTAGTGTATAATGTTACAAAAGCTTTGTATTTCAGATAAATGCTGTTCTTTTGAACTTTCTATTCATCAAGGAATCCTGAAAAAAAAGTACACAACTGTTTTCAACATTGATAATAATCATAAATGTTTCTTGAGCAGCAAATCATCATATTAGAATGATTTCTGAAGGATCATGTGACACTGAAGACTGGAGTAATGATGCTGAAAATTCAGCTTTGATCACAGGAATAAATTACTTCATAAAATATATTCAAACAGAAAACAGTTATTTTATTATTTGTAATAATATTTAACAATATTAATGTTTTTACTGTATTTTTAATTAAATAAATGCAGCCTTGGTGAGAATGAGACTTCATCAACAACATTTAATTTAATCATATTATTATATATTAATAAATTACATTAAAATAAAATGCAATGAATTAGCATGAAAGCTAAACTTTCAGCAAAATATTCACAGACATACAGTATTACTCATTTCTACAGAGAGTGAATGAATATAATTGTTTCTCCATCTCCCTCCCTCCCTTTTTCTTGTTTACGTCTCATCGATAAATGGCCACCACAGATGTGGCTTTTTTTTCTTTCATCTTTCATGCTCAAAAGAACATGAGACCCATTTGACTACAACCCCCCTGCCCTGAGCCGCTTCAGGCTATACATGAGACAGTCTGGCCAAGCTGAACACACCAGAGCAAAATAATACCCAGAAGCCTCAACTCTAGGGAGTACTCCAGTCTCTCTCCTCTCGGCCTTTCTGCCTTCCAGCTGCAGGGGCCTCCTGTGATCCTGGGCCACTGTCCTGCACCCACGGGGGAAATGAGGGATGCTGGGCCGCGTGTGGCTTTGCTGGAGAGAGTCTATGTGGTTTAAAGTGTGTGTGTGACCGCAGTACGGCTGTATGTTGTGCTCAGTCAAACGATTAAACACAGCTTTTTGTCCACCCACAGCTGCTGCTGTCTGTGTGCCACCTTTCCTCTGTCTGAATTTGTGTTGTTTATGCCCAAGTCCTGTCAGGCGGCCACAGCGCTGCGGTCAACAATCTCCTCCTGGGCTCCCATGGGCCCTCTTTGCACATCTTTCCTTCCTTTAGCCTGCTAGTGACCTTGCGTTTGTGATCATAAGCCTTATTTCCTGAATTTGGTGTTATAATGATTTATCGATCATTGTATAACTGGATCTGTAAGAGATCACATAATTTGCTTCTATATTTGTTATAGTTGCTGATCACAGACTTTTATCGACTTTAAATAAGTGTTGTTTAAGCACCTGGAATGTATTTTAGAGGGAGATCATCTTTGCAGCTCATGGTTTCTCAGTTGCAGCCTTGGCCGAGCCACTGGAGACCATTTTAGGGCTTGATATTCTTAAGCGTATGGATGGATGTCAATGCATACGACGTATAATTCTTTCAGAGAGCCATTCTTCCTGAAGGTCGGTGAGGCAGGATGGATGCATTCGTTCCCTCTGGGGCTCGGAGGACAGAGAACGGCGTTTGTTCATAGACACAGCTGTTGATTGTTATTGGATGTTGGCTAGCACCAAGGTCTCTGAGAAGCAGAGAGCCAGAACCGTAGAGTATTCGCCGTATTCACTATTGTTGTGCTTAATGGACAGAAAATTACAGACAGGAGCTGCCATGTTCTGCCTTTGTCTCTTGCACACAAAGGAACCAGAAGACAATTTGAGTCTTGAACCGAAGAGACAGAAATCAGAATGCTTTTCAAAGGATAAGTCACTCAAATACATTGTTAGAAAGCTTGACCACGTTGGCTACTCTATTCACACTTCTATTCTGTTCTATTGTTTGGTCCGAAGTTTGATTCTTCCTCTTTCCCCTACATCCGCTGGTCTGTTTTCACATTGCACTTTTGAATCTGGTGTGTTTGCCACATCGACGTGAACAAAACAAAACAATAAATAATAATTTAAGTTTTTTGTATAGCACTTTTAAGCAGTAAAGCACAAAGTACTTCACAAAACATGAAATTAAAAACAACATTAAAAATAATGAACAAAAGAAATTAAATATAAACATGTTTACAAGGGCCATATTGTTATGGCAAGATGACTGGGTCAGAGTGTCTCTGAAACGACAAGGTTTGGTGAGAATTTATCAACAGTGGTTTGAAGAGGGACAAACTACAAACCAGCAACAGGGTGTTGGGCGCACAAGGCTCACTGCTGCACAAGGGCAATGAAGACTATCCTGTCTGGTCCGAGCCAACAGAAGGTCTACTGTGGCACACAAGATTTTAATGATGGTTATGGTAGGAATGTGTCACAACACACAGTGCATCACACTCTGCTGCATATGGGGCTGCAGTCCAATCAGAGTGCTTATGATGATCACTCTCTTCCGTCGAAAGTGCCTACAATGGACATGTGAGCGTTGGAACTGGACCTTGGAGCAGTGAAAGAAGGTCACCGGGTCCGCTGAGTCCCGTTTTCTTTCACATCATGTGGACGCCTGTGTACGTGTGCGCCATTTACCTGGGGAATTGATGGGGCGACGACAAGCTGGTGGAGGGAGTGTGATTCTCTGGGCAATGTTCTGCTGGGAAACCATGGGTCCGGCCATTCATAAATTTGACATGTGCCTACTACTGTACCTAAACATTGTTGCAGACCTGGTACAGCCCTTCATGACAAAGTGGCCTCTTTCAGCAGGATAATGCCACACTGCACACATTGTTTAGGAATGGTTTGAGGAACATGATGAAGAGTTCAAGGTGTTGCCCTGGCCTCCAAATTCCCCGGATCTCAATCCAATTGAGCATCTATGGGATGTATTGGACCAACAAGTTTGATCCGCGGTGCTTCACCTCGCAACCTACAGGACTTGAAGGATCTGCTGCTAACGTCTTGGTGCCAGATACCTGAGGACACCTTCAGGGCTCTTGTAGAGTCCATGCCTCAGCAAGTTGGCGCTGTTTTGGCACTACGTGGAGGACCAACAGCATATTAGGTAGTTGGTCATTAAAAAAAAAAAAAATATATATATATTATATATATATACACACACACACACTACCAGTCAAAAGTTTGGAAACATTACTATTTTTAATGTTTTTGAACAAAGTCTCTTATGCTCATTAAGGCTGCATTTATTTCATAATAAATACAGAAAAAACAATAATATTATGAAATATTATTACAATTTAAAATTATGGTTTTCTATTTTAATATACTTTAAAATATAATTTATTTCTGTGATGCAAAGCTGAATTTTCAGCATCATTACTCCAGTCTTCGGTGTCACATGATCCTTCAGCAATCATTCTAATATACTGATTTGATACTTTATTAATTGTTTATCAATGTTGAAAACAGTTGTGTTGCTTAATATTTTTTTGGAACCTGTGATACTTTTTTCAGGATTCATTGATGAATAAAAGGTTAAAAAGAACAGCATTATTCAAAATATAAATCTTTACTATGACTTTTTATCAATTTAACACATCCGTGCTGAATAAAAGTATTAATTTCTTTCAAAAAAAAAAGAAAGAAAAAAAAAAAATTACTGACCCCAAACTTTGAACGGTAGTGTATATTGTGTATAAAAGATTTCTATTTTAAATAAATGCTGATATTTTTTAGCTTTTTATTCATCAAAGAATCCTGAAAAAGTATCACAGGTTATAAAATAATATTAAGCAGCACAACTGTTTCCAACATTGATAATAAATCATCATATTACAATGATTTCTGAAGGATCATGTGACACTGAAGACTGGAGTAATGATGCTGAAAATTCAGCTTTGCATCACAGAAATAAATTATATTTTAAAGTATACTGAAATAGAAAACCATAAGTTTAAATTGTAATAATATTTCACAATATTATTGTTTTTTTCTCTATTTATTATGAAATAAATGCAGCCTTAATGAGCATAAGAGACTTGACTGGTAGTGTGTGTGTGTGTATACATATATATATATATATATATATATATATACATGTAGAGAGAGAGCTTTTTTTAAATTTTATATCTTGTGAAGCACTTAAAGTCCTTAAAATGATATATATAAAAAAAAAATTGATAATATAATAATCATTATTATTACATTTTTATTTGTATTTTTATTATTAAAAATAAATAAAAACTGCTGCTACTACTACTACTACTACAACTAATTATTATTATTATTATTAGCTTGAAAAGTTAGTTTTATGTGTGTTTATATGTACACTATTAAAAGTAAAGTTTCTTTATTGGCATCTATGCTTCCATGAAGAATCATTAACATCCATGGAACCTTTCCATTGCACAAAAGGTTCTTTATAGTGGAAAAAGGTTCTTTAAATTTTTTTAAATGTTCTTCACACACTAAGAAAAAAAAAAAAAAGGTTATTTTAAGAACTGATCATGAAAGGTTATGGCATCGCCATAAAACCCTCTTTTTGAACCTTTACTTTTAAGAGTGTATATTTATTTCACGATTTTATACAAATAACATTAAACTGTACTGGATTTCATATGATCATTACACCTTTTCAAGTGGACTCGGGTAATAGAATAAGTTGTTTCTGAATCGTTTGCTTCTGCTCTCACATTGAGGACATTGGATATGACTACCTGGACCTTTATGTTATAACTATGCTATTTCAAGTAAATTACCGCCGAACTAGCATGATTATTAATTTTAGAAGCGTCTCCATAAATCTGAACATTCTTTGAGAACAAACTGGAGATTATAGGGATTGTTTTCGGTTGCCATTCGTTCTATGAATTATACCCTGTTGTGACAGCGCTATTACAAGAGCTTAAACAATACAGTTTTGCTCATAGCAAGCGACTACAACTGCGTCAGTGTTGCATTTCCCCAACGTCTTGCCCCATTCACCCCTTTAACCCTCAAACACCAACCCTTCCACTTCCCCTGAGATGGACTGTTGTTTACAATGTATGAGTGAAATAATATTTCTGAGCTTTGCTGTGGTCTCCCTCTGGAAGGCACCATTACAACAGTAACAGAGGATTAATTAGAGCTTGTCCCCACAGAGACATCTGAGGCTCCAGTCCTGGTCAAAGGGGAAGCATTAGCTAGTCAGCACGAAGGTGGTTGTGGTAAAGCACATCCCAGGTAATTAATAGGCCTGAGGTGAGGGTAAGTGTGTTATTTATTGGGGTTGGCCTTGAGACATTTTATAGCTTCAGTGAAGGAGGCTTCATTTAATGTTCCTCAGTGTAGTGAGGTTTCAGAGGAAATATATCGCACAGTGTACAGCACCCGAGCTGCCAGTAGAGGGGGCGAGGAAGAGTGCTTCTCCCCTACATATCTGGAAATTAAATCCTTATTATCTGGACACTGACCTTATGGAGTTATGATTATATGCTCTGAAAACTTTATGTAAATATTCTAAATCTGTAATAAAATGAATTATTCAGTGTAGTCACAGTGAGTTGATTTAATTTACTATATAGAGCCCTGTGATTGGACAGAATGTTGAGGCTTGAAGTGGACATAAGATGCTACTTTAAAAGTTCATTATTTGGATTACTGGGTGTAATAGAATAGGTTAACATGAATTAATGTTTAAAAAAAAACAAAACAAAACATTATTTTTCACATACTGTATATTATTGCAGCTCCTCCACTCCTAGTCTGTCTGAAGCACACTGATTTATACAAAGCCCCTCCTTCCGAACAGCACAGAGTGCTCTGATTGGCCAGCTGACCCAGTGCATTGTGATTGGCCAAACACTAATGCCCATTACCATAATCATGAGCTTCAGCTTCCAATTTACATTTATGCATTTGGCAGACGCTTTTATCCAAAGTGACTTACATTGCATTATATTATACATTTGTATCTGAGTATGTGCAATCCCTGGGATCGAACCCACGACCTTGGCATTGCTAGTGCCATGCTCTAACCACTGAGCTACAGGAAAGCTGGAAAGCTGTCTTTCCTGTAGCTTTACTGTCCCAATTCTTATCGAGGGCACTGTACATATATATAATTAATGTTATATATCTATATTTAAAATCATATAATAATTTAGCAATACACTACTGTTCAAAAGTTTGGGGATGGTAAGATTTTTTAATGTTTTGAAAGAATTCTCTTAATGCTCACCAAGGCTCAATTTATTATCAGTAATATGTTTATATCATTATGTCATTTAATATGTCATTTAATATGTTGATTTGGATCTCAAGAAACATTTCTAAATATGAGTAACATAATTAATGTCTTTACTGTTAAAAAATCTTCAAAATCTTAAAGTCTTGTACCTTTGTCTTTTTCTAAAATAGTCTTTTAAAATAGTTTTTTAAAAATCCCTATAGATTATTTATTTACAATAATAATATTTTGTCATTTAGCTAACGTTTTCATTTAATGTAACATCACTGAGTCCAGTAAATACCTTGTGTATCTTTCTCCAGGTATTACAGACTTTCTCCTTGGCAGCACCCAGTCCTTCTTTACCCAAAGGACACACCCACTTGTCTCTTCAGCAGCAGGAACTAGAAAAAGAGAAACAAAGAAAGAACAAAACAGACATGCAACACTTGTTTGTAGTATATAACGTTGGTACTATACTCTGCCAAAACACATTATAGGCCCTCAGCTTAACGGACAGCGCTTTATTTCCACCTCTACTAGTAGTCTCATACATATAAGAGTGCCTGCTGAGTTCAGGGGAAGGCTCACATGACACTGCCTACCCACCATACACCCACAGACAGCCAGACATTCCAGCTACAATGTGAGCGCTTGGATCTGAAGCCATTTTGAAGTCGCCATGCCCGTAATCTATAAAGGGATACGAGAATACGGCCGGGAGGAGGGAGGATTCTGGGATGAAGCGAAGCGTTTCCATATGGACAAGAAGGAGGAATACCTGGAAAAAAGCCACTAATCTTTGGCTGTGAAGTTGAAGAGTTTTTAACGCTAATAAACGCGCCATTGGCAAAGTGCTCGCCATAAGGAGGGCCGGCTACATCAGGCCTGTCTTTCCTCAAGAGGGACGTAGTGTTGTCACATGTGGTCTTAGCTCCTTGGAACGCACTCAAAGACTCACTATTAGGGTAAGAAACTCACTTCCAAACCCTCTGAGACACAAAAAACCCTCAAATTCTTAGGGAAGATTGAAGAAACTGAGGCTTCAAAGGCAAAACGGCTCCTTTTGCAGGTTGAAAAAACTGAGATTAGAACATTCAACTGTCCAATTCTGTAAAAAAGCACATTGTCTCGACATTTGGCATTGCGTGTGATGGGCACGGAGTGTTTCAGAGGCAAGTTCATGCCCCCATCTTGCATAAACAGAGCACTGGATACGGTCACACCACCAGTCCTACAAGTTTGAGAAATGTCAACATCAGACCCACGGGTTGTTTCGCACTCACATTCGGTGGCCTTCCGTCTTTCCCCCTGCATTTGGCCACAGGATCAGACAGCTAGCGTCGACACATCTCGACTCCGAAAGCCTCAAAATGCCATCTTGTAGCGACATTATCCGACAGTACGGGGCAAAATGAGAAACGGGGAGGAAGAGGGAGACCTGCGTTGATCTGGGATATGTCAGCGGCGCGGCACTGGAGATCCACCTCCTACCCTTTTCCGTCACCGGATTGGGTGCAGCGGAAGGGCTCATCTGCTCCCGGGTATCTGCGGCGCATTAAGAGCACAGGGGAGAGAAACTCGGAAATGCTGCCGTGGAGACGAGGATAAAAGTGTAATAATGTGCATGACGATAGGTCCTTTTCACACCGCTCAAACCGTATTACTAGACCTGTCCTCAAAGGCGAGAAGGAAAAGGACAGTTGGAGAAAGAGTAAATGACAGGGACCAAAAATAGTGGCAAAAGGAGAAACGGTGGGAAGGACAGAACCCGAAGGGGGGGCGCGGGCAAGGCGCGAAGAGATAGTAGCAGAGCGAGAGAGAGCCGGAGTCTTAAAAAAACTGTATAAGGTTTGTCAGAGGAACAAAGGAGAAAGGATATCCCTAATCCCTGCAATATTAATGTCTAAAATGTCATTAATAAGCTCAGGATTCTGAGCCTGAGACCACACGAGGATGAAGGTACCTGCCAGGGCTTGTCTGACAGGGCCTTGGCTAATGAATGAATATAAAGCTACTCCAATCAATCACACAGGATTTATCTTCGCCCCGAGTATAGGTGAGGTCTGGTATGGGGTGACCACGACTGTCAAGCATGCTGAAGCAGCAGCCAAGAAACTGTCGTGGCATTACAATGAGGCTTGTATTAATGGGCGCTTGTGCTTTTCTGCCATGTGGGGGAGTATGCGTAAATGTGTGAGTGTGTGTGCCACGGTTTCTGTCCATATTTTAATTTTAGTAAATGAAATGACATCGCTGGGTCATTAGTCGCTTTACCCTGGGCAAATGGAGGCTGATAAATGTTTAGTTAGCCTTGGTTGTCCACGTAATGTCATGTGTTGCCAAAGTGGAATCAATCTTCAAGGTGTTAATGTAAAAAAGTCTGAATTATTTACCTATATTGCTTGTTTTGTGTGAAAATTAGATTTACAGTAAAACGAAAAATTAGATGTACATTTTAAAATGACATATATTCCTGTGATGACAAAGCTGAATTTTCAGCAGCCATTACTCCAATCTCTGGAATGGTTATTATTGTTAACTAAAACTAATATATTATATATATGATTATATTATTATATTATTATACTATATAATACTATTATATTTTTTTTTTATTATATATACTCTAAAAATATGTGTATGTGTATATATACTCTAAAAATATGTATGTGTGTGTGTGTGTGTATATATATACATATATATATATATCAGCTTCAACATTTCTCATTTTTGTTTATTTAATTTTGAAGTACTAAAATAAACTAAATAAACAAACTAATAAATACGATGATATAATAAGAATGATATACACAACGAAATTGCTAAAACTTCAACTAAAATTAAATTGAAAACAGAAAATATAAAAAAAAATATCCAAAATCAAAATATATTAAATTAACTTCATGCTATAAATATAATAACACTGGTCTTCCAGGTCACATGATCCTTCAGACATAATTTTTTAATATGCTGATTTGGTCCTCAAGAAACATTTTTTCATATTATAATTATTATGTTGAAAACAGAATCAATCTTATTGATAAATTAAATTATTTCAAATATAAATTTTTTGTAACATTATTAAACATTTTAACATTACATAACCTTACTTTCACTTTTGATCAATTTAATGCTGAAAAAAATTAATTTCTTTGAAAAAAAAAAAATCTCACTGACCATAAATGACTAAAAATGATGGCAAAAACAATGGTATTTTTGTGTGGTACTTCTACAGTTTTGCCATGTTCGTGAAATCTTTTTAATACAACCAAATTAGTTTGATCCACAGTGAAATGCTTTCATAGTAAATGGTCTTGGACACATTGAATCTTGCAGCTGTACCCAAAATAGCAATATATAGGCTATATGTCATTCCTAAAAAGACCATTCCCTGTTCTTTAGACTGTAATACATGTCTGTGACATCAGCACAGTCACTAATTACTAGGCTAAAACAGCTAGTTTGGACAGCCTGTGAGAGCCCAGCATGCAAAGTAGCTTTTACTTGTCCAGCAGAAAGGTTACAACGTCCATGTCACAGAGGTCCAACTAATTACATGTATATTTTCACGTAACAAAGTCATCGTTGTAAATTTCTGCTCTCTGCATCTCACTGTAGTCTCAG
This sequence comes from Hypophthalmichthys nobilis, assembly GCA_037950665.1. Classification (NCBI taxonomy): domain Eukaryota; kingdom Metazoa; phylum Chordata; class Actinopteri; order Cypriniformes; family Xenocyprididae; genus Hypophthalmichthys; species Hypophthalmichthys nobilis. The sequence continues at coordinate 9,752,267 of CM075478.1, forward strand.
CATGTGGTATTGTCCGCTCAGATGACATTTGTTGCAAGTTGAAATATAAACGCTCATTAGAGAGTTAGCCAGGAACGGAGAAACAAAGAGGTGCCCTTGTATCTAGTTCAGTGGTAGGCTATATTTTGATGAACTAACCCCAATCATGGGTTTGTGGCAAGCTGAGATTAAATGAACAACATTTAATGCTCTAACATATGTTTTTTTTAAAAACATAATTGCCATAAAATTAATAAAAACAGGTTTAATTATGGTCTGTGGCTTTAAAATGGCCCATTAGCCCTGTCTAAAATGGCACCTTTGCTGTTGCCATCCAAGAATTAAGCCTAAATTGGGGTCAATTTGAGTCTGTTAGTCATTCCACTTGAAGGTGCATCATAACATTTCACACCACAGGTGTGATCTGCAGAATTAGAGTTCCCTGCACCAGCGTGTACACAGTGCCAAATGACTTGTTCAAACAGACTACTTCACCTCATCAAAGCACTGCCTTCATATCCACTGGGCAGGCATGTCCAAATAAGCTGTGAAAATATTTATAGCCTCTCACTGACTATCCTCTCATTAGCGAGCACTTTTCTCCTCACGCTGCCAGTTGCCAAAAAAGCGGAGAGTGAAATTTATTTTGAATATTCAAAAGGAGATAATCAGCTTGTGTGCCAGCAGTGTGCGGCTCTGTTAGGCATGTGCATGGCATGGCAGCTAACGGTGCACGTCTCTCACGGGTTTCCATCAGTGGTACCTGAGATGTTTTTCTCTCATCCGAAAGTGGTTCGTATGGTTCGGCGAGACAAGTCGGGATGATGTTTGTGAGGAGATGGCATTTTTTTAATACATCCACATATGTCATATGTTGCACAATATATATATTCTTTGAATATGCATATTAGTGTTGTCAAAAGTACCGACCGCTATACCAAGTCAGTACAGAAATGTAAAAAATGTGACGCTTTGAGCACTGTTGAGCGGATTCGTAAACACCTCTGATTGGCTATTGTGTTCACACGCTCATCAATGACGCTCTTCACGGAGCGCTTACACAGATAAATATGGGAACGTTCCCGCTTTCAAATTCAAACACTTCCATGTGCTTTCAAATGCTCTCATGCATTGATCATTGTAACCAATCACAGACATATCTGATGAGTGCGTGAACACAAAGGCCAATCAGAGGTGTTTACGAATCCGCACAACAGCACTCAAAGCGTCACATTTTTAAAATTTCAGTACCGACTTGGTATCGCGGTCAACACTAATGCACATACTGTATGTTATATGTACACACCAAAAAATGCTGGGTTAAAAACAATCCAAGCTGGGTTTAAAATAGACAGACCAAGCGACTGGGTTGTTTTAACCCAGCAGTTGGATTAAATGTTTGCCCAAACTGCTGGGTAGTTTTATTTAACTGAACTATTGTTTAAAAATGACTGTATTGCTTGCTTAAAATGAACCCAAAATATGTTGGAAATTAACATTGATTAATATATTTAAAAAATTAACATTTATTAATAAGTTTAATGAATAATAATTACACAATAAACATTTATTAAAATGCTTATTAATAAATGTTCATCTTTTGATTATTATTGTTGCCTCTAGTAATTGTGTCTGATTTTTAATTTCCAACCTATTTTGGGTTCATTTTTAAGCCAGCCATATAGTAATTTTTAAGCAATAGATATATAGTAATTAAATAAAACTGGAATTATATAATATATATATTATATAAATCCATATAAAATTTCATATAATATATAAGATGACACTCTAAAAAACCAAACAGATTTACACAGTAAAATGGTTTTCCATTGAAACAGTACACTCTAAAAAATGCTGGGTTAAAAACGACCCAAGTTTGGTTAAATATGGACAAACCCAGTGGTTGGGTTAAATGTTTGCCCAACGTGCTGGGGAGTTTTATTTAACCCAACTATTGTTTAAAAATTACTATATGGCTGGCTTAAAATGAACCCAAAATTAAAAATCAGAAACATAATTACTAGTGGCAACAATAATAATCAAAGATGAACATTTATTAATAAGCAATTTAATAAATGATTATTGTTTAATCATTATTTATTAAACCTATTAATAAATGTTAATTTAATTAATAACACCATATCTGATTATAATGGGTTCTATTGTCTTTTGGCGCGTCGCGTTGCATCGCGTCACGCCGCTTGCGTCCGGTGTAGACACGGTATAAGAGACTTATTTGAAAAAACAAAAATCTTGCTAACCCCAAACTTTTGAGCTGTAGTGTATGTATATATTAACTTTAATTGCTTTTTAAAAATGACATTTTGTCTTAATTAAGTGACAAATGCCTATATGTCAATGTATCAAATGAGACCTGTCAGTAATAGGTATGCATCAATAAATTCTTTACATTCACTATGTCACTGTCAGAGTTAATATCTAAACTCGCAAGAGTACACTCAATGACTTTTGTTGCCGATATGCCCTCGCTGTCAAACAGACAAACCAAAAAAAGACTGTAGTGGATTGTGCTGATGGTTAGTAGTGACCAGACCAAAGTCAACTCATAGGCAGAGGGCTATTTGTTTAGCACCATTTAGTTTCAGGTTATATTTTAGAGGGGTTGTGGCTGCTTGTGTACCAGGTGGTGGACGTTTAGCGTTGCTGGGGGACGAAGCTCTGGAGGAAGACATTGACAGTGGACATTGATAGACACAGATAAGGGCTCGGAGGGACAGTGCTTTACCGAACACCGGACCCTGACCTTCCCTTTCCAACAAAAGAAAGTGCTGTTTCCAGTGGGATTCAATCAAATGTGTGTCCTGACAATGCAGACGCCATGGGGTTTGTACCAGCAATGCAGACGTGCTCAAAGTGTTGCAGAAGTCACGGCCTTGACAGATTATCTGATCTAATGATGTGCTATGGAAAACTTAGCACTACCCGTTTTCAAAAAAAAAAAAAAAAAACCTGAAATGTACACAACAGGCTAATGAACACTGTGACATCTCCATGGAAATTATAAAAATTCAGTTTATATTTTATTCATATTTGTAAAACACTGATGCAAAATGTAATGAATTCTCATTTGTAAGTCACTTTGGATAAAACTGTCTGCTAAATGAACAAATGTAAATGGTAAAATTGCTTTAATGCCTAATTGATTTAGATTGTAGATCTGTTTTTTTAAAGTAATTATTTATGCTTTTTAAAAATGCTTTATATTAGGGTTGTCGATTTAACATGTTAATTTATTGAATTAGTTATGGAAAATATAATGTGTTAAAATTAATAACGCATTTAACACCCGGCTCAGACCTATCTCAGACCTATGCAGACCATCTGACATTTCATACGGTTGATTGGTGGCGAACATGATGCAGGGCAACAACCTATCAGCCTATCACTCTGAAAAATGTGTTGGCTCTACAAAAAAAAAAAAAAAAATCATTTAAAAAAAAAAAAAAAAATCAGTTTGCATCATTTTTTTGGAATTATGACAATTTTGAGTGAAATTACATTCAACCAACAAGCTATGTTGAGTTAAAGGAACTTAATAATTTGTAGCATAAACACAAAGTTTATGCTTCAAATTAAGTCGCTCCAAATACCTGAGCTGTAGCCCTGGAACCAATTAATCTTACATATCAGTTCAAATCAACAGCTATCACAGCACATGCTAACATAACTTATTTAACATGTATATTTAATGAACAAGTAAGATACTTGTCACTGGCATCAGCGCAGTCATTGCTTGTAGAGTCAATGTAGTATCTACTCTTCAGCACAATGGTACCACAAAAACTTCAACATTACAGAAACTCTTTTAAATGTCAAACATAACAGCATTAACAGCATGAACATTCTTTCATTTCACTAAAAACAAATAAATTAACAATTTCAACATTTATTCTCCTTATCTAGTCCTATGCAAAGCATGCTGGGAACTAGAAATCCACTGCCTAATTTCCAAAGTTATCAAGACAATTTTATCAAGTTTCTACAACTTTTTTTTTAAGCCAATTAACACAGAAATTTAAGTTTAAATTACAGACGATGTTAAGTTGATGTAATGATCAACATTATTATGTCAAAAGAACTCAACAAATGTCCCATGAATTACTTTTTAGAGTAGAATGGAGTTATATGCCCCTAAAATCAAAAATGCCCCTGTATGAGTTTTTGTCTCATATTTATATCATATGATATAGTTAAGCAATATCACACCATTAACGAGCGCAATATCACACAAGTGCTGTTTTTGTCCCAAATAGCACGAGTGCAAATGTGATGCTGATGTTATACAACAGTTAAATAAATAAAAGTCAATATTGTGTTATATTTTAGACACAATATTGTCTGTTTTTGTCAATAAAAACAATAAGAACAAAACAATCCGGTGAACCAATGATTCAATGGCCCATTCATAAAGAGAGCCATTTACATCATTTCTGAATGAATCAGCAGTTTGAACAAATTGAATGAATCAATGATTCAATGACTTACTCATTTAAACATTTACCGCCACCTACTGGCAGTTTTATTTTCTTATTTAGAGTGTTTTATTACTTTTTTAAATATTATATAATATATAATATCATATTCCATATTAATAAAAATCCATTACGGTATAGTTCAACTTCACCCAAAAATGAAAATTGTCATCATTTACACCCTCATGGCTTCTGTAGCCTAAAAGTTTATGTGTAATAAATTCTATGTTGAATCAAATATAATATTTCTTTCTAAAACTACTTGCTTTATGCTTTCCTCATTTAACACAATAAGGAATTTAAATGATCTTTTGGGGGTAATTTCTCAGACAAATTTAATGTGCGATTAATTAGATTAATTAATCGCCACATCATGTAATCATTTATGTTAGTGTATATTAGTGCCATCAAACATAAAAGTTTGTATTTATAGATTATGCCTATTATATCAAATGAGACCTGTCAGTAATTGGCATTTATTGTGTTTATACTGTACTTTCTTTAATTGTATGTCCAACACAAGATTTATTACAGTCAAGCCCTAAAATTGAGGGCCGTAGTTCATCTTGTGGATGAAACAGCAGGACTATCTGAAACTATTTGAAAAACACAAAAAACAGGGCGCAAGTACCAGTTGTGGACTGGCGTTGCGCCACCAAGTCATTCTGCGTTCCCTTGAAGCACCTCTGAAACTGAGTTTCAAAATGGCATCTGGCTACCCTCAGTGTGTTCCACTTCTCCTGCTGATCTCTGGAGAGGAGGCAGATCTGCTGACTCCACACTCATGGGTCGACCAACAAAGGCAGCTCTGAGACTCTGCTCCCTGGATCCTGTACTGACGGGCTTGGCAGGCCACAGAGATAATGAGCTCCAGACCAGGGAGAGTGCAGCATTATCACCCTGGAATTTAGTAGTCGGGTCGGGCGGGGAGGGATTGAGCCCAGTCTGACCCAGCTCGGCTGTGGGAGGCCTGGGCATGTCACGCACTACCGGCTCAGAGTTTCTGGAACTTTCTCCACACAAGCCCATGCAGAATCTTCCCTGCTGTCATGTATGGAGGTCACATCCCAAGAGAACACTTTCACATTTGCTTGAGTGCGAGAAAGAAAATGCCGCACTGCATGATTTGATTATTTATTATCTTGAGAAAATTGCTAACGATCGCTTCTGAACATGCACCGCAATTAAGGATTTCTGCCTGGACTGAATTCAGAGAGATGTTTATTGTTGAGTGCGTGCCGTGTGGAATGCCTTACAAGCGGGAATCAAGAACCTGGTCATTACGCATGCTGCTGGTGGTTTGGTGTATGTGTCATGGGTGGCATGTTGGGAAATAAACTAATCATGTATTTGCATCTGTTAGTATCAGAAGAAAAAAAGTCGACTACTTTGTCTATTTTTGCTACATTAGTGTCAGATAGGCCTATGCAATATTACCACCAAAATCTCTCAATCTCTACCTCTCACGCGATACAATGTGTTATAATTTGAAAAGGCAAGCTAGCAAGATGTTTTAAAGTCAGCATGAAAAGGACATTGCGATTGTCTTTTCTTCCTTATTGTGATGTATATCTGAGTGAAACGGCTTCTCAAACAAGATTTCTCAAACTTGATTTTGTCCAAGGGGAATTGATTGGACAAATGGATTGTTCATCTTATGTGAGTGACAGGTTGTCCCGCCCTCGCGCCATTGAACACGTCATCAATGAAGAGAAGAGATTTCACCACAAAAGGAAGAGGAAATTGTTTTGATAAAGATTATGAGGGCACATGAATTAAAAAATAATAATGACATGCAAGGAGAAATCATTTATAATAAACACTGCAATTACTCATGGTGACTTTAACCAATAAAACATTACAAAACTAAAATTGTCTATCACATTTAACAACAATCCATCAAAACCTCCACCTAGGAATGTCCTCAAAGAGAAAAGTGGATCATAAAAAAAAAAAAAAAAGTAGTATGTTTTTTTTAATGCTAAAAATACAGAATATATTCTCTTAAAGGGAAAGTTCACCCAAAAATGAAAATTCTGTCATTAAAGGTCCAGTGTGTAATATTTAGAATGATCTATTGATAGAAATGCAATATAATACACATAACATGTTTTCAGTGGTGTATAAAGACCCTACATAATGAGCTGTTATGTTTTATTACCTTAGAATGAGCCATTTCTATCTACATACACCACGGGTCCCTTTACATGGAAGCCGCCATGTTTCTACAGTAACCCTAAACGGACAAATTGCTCTACAGAGCATGTTTCATCACTATGTTCTTCTTCTTCTTTGTTGGTGTTTTTACACTATGTTGTATTGAGGTTTTTCAATCAGTGCAAACAGGTCGGAATATAATAAAGTTACAATAACTTTATAAATAACATTTCAAACATCTGTTACAGCTCTCCGGTTCCTTTAGATTGCTTCCACTCTTTCCTCGACCTCTCTTGTGCCATCTTCCAGGTTAGCTACCCTGTCTCTCCTCACCCTGACTGCACCTCCAACACCTCTGCCTCTCCGCCCTCTTCCTCTTCCTCTCCCTCTCCCTGTTATCTGTGGTACATATTCTGGTTGTCCCTGACTCTGCAAACAGGGGATAAAAATGTCTGCTAATGCTATCTCACTGTCAGATTAAATGTCTTGAACAGCGTAGCTATTTACCATTAGCTAGCTGCTTCACTACCAACTACTAACTAACTAGCATGCAAAAAAGCTAGCTAAAGTCAGCGAATTAAACACTGACGCAATGATGAACAAGTAACAATAATATTCACAACAACAGCATTTTACTGAATAATTAAAGGTACAATATGTAATATTTTTGCAGTAAAATATCCAAAAACCACTAGGCCAGTGTTATATATTTTGTTTACTTGAGTACTTACAATATCCCAAATGTTTCCAACTATTTGTAAATCGTGAGAAAATTGCAATTTTAACCAAGGTTCCGGGATGTGTGAGGAGTCCTGTCAATTGCGTCATACCCGCGTTAACCCTCGGTCTGCCTCGGTTTCCGGTTTTATTTTGTAGAAACCATGGAAACACCAAAGATGCTTTAATATAATACACATTTTAATAGACAAGGGAACAGCTGTTTTGATATATTGATAGACAGAAAACGAATTGTTGTTATATAGCTCAACACCTTCTTGATTTTTTACGAGTACCATGCTTTACCATGCCTCAGAGAAAAACACTATTCTGTGAAGTAGCTAACATAGTATAATCAGATGCAGCTTTATTTTCAGTAACAGTAATACAGTATTTTCTCCATCATACAATATGTTTTAAAATTAATTCCATGCCATTTATCAACACAAGCCATCCAACATTTAATATTAAATTCTAAAATCGATCTATCTTACTGCAGTGTGTCTCAAACAAGTGTCTCACAGCAGCCGCCGAACGAACGCACAGAGTAATGTTATATCATCATTTTCAACACACACTTAAATGTATCTAATATAATAAACAGAGCTGCGTTACCTCATACTCATGACCGGAAAAGCGGAAGCGGCGCCGGCGACTGTGGCATAATAAAAGTTCCGCTGCTCGTGAGGCGTGTGTTGCGCAATCGCTCCAGCGGCCTCGTTCAGCTCCCACAACACTCGGTCCTGCTCTGCTTCATACTACAGTAACGTTAATAATCGCACCCATGAACATGATTTCTTCCCGAGTCCTATCCCTATTCTTTTGCACCGTCCGTTGAGGTGGAGACCACATGTCCCAAGATTCCGCTCTCAAAACTTGGCGTCATCAAGCTACGCCTTTGTTTTGAATAGGCTTCTAGCGACCTCTAGCAGACAAAATTATTACATATTGTACCTTTAAGTAAATATAATTTCTTAATTTATCTTTGTAAAGAAACCTCATTGCTTGACTGGCTACGCTCTGCTGTCTCAGACGACGACATCTTTGTCCTGTGTCAGCCACTGTAGCTTCTCTATATGCTTTGAAAGGGAGGGGTGAGTGGCGGACTGAGCCGTTGGTTGCAATCACTGAACTTTAATTACTTACCCTCATGTTGTTCCAAACCCGTAAGACTTTTGTTCATTTTCGGGAACACAGATGAAGATCTTTTTGATAAGCTGTCTGTTCCTCCATAGACAGCAATGCAACAGACACTTTGACGCTTCAAAAAGTTCATAAAGAGATCATAGAACTAATCCATATGAATTGAGTGGTTTAGTCCAAATTTTCTGAAGAGACTCGATCACTTTATATGATGAACAGATTGAATTTAGGCTTTTATTCACATTTAAACATTGATCAGTGAACATAAACAGAAGCTCAACCGATCCTGATTGACGCGTGAGAACAAACCTCTTCCAGAAGCTCAAACATGCTGTGTAACACACAAGAATAAGCCTCATTGGTTCTCGCATGTCAAGCAAACATGCTTCTGTTTACCACAACTGATGTGTGAGTTGATGAATGTTTATATGTGAATAAAAGCCTAAATTCAATCTGTTCATCATGTAAAGAGATCGATTCTCTTCAGAAGATTTGGACTAAACCACTCAATTCATGTGGATTACTATTAGGATCTCTTTATTAACTTTTTGAAGCATTAAATTGGTAGTTGCGTGGCTGTCTATGGACTCTCAGATTTCATCAAAAAGATCTTCATTTGTGTTTGAAGATGAACAAAAGTCTTACAGGTTTGGAACGACAAGAGGGTGAGTAAATAATAACAGAATTTTCATTTTTGTGTGAACTAGTAGCTTATAGTGATTATTATTAGCCTAATTTGTGAACAATAGGGACTTTCCCATTTAGAAAGCCAGGTAAACAGAAGTATGGCAGCGATACACTTCCTGTATGTTTCTTGTCATGCTTGAGGCTTTTTCACTTAATCAAGAATCAGTTAAAAAGTGAATGGATCAATTAAGCAATTTATATAGCTAATCTTTGGCAGTTCTATCATTTTGATGTAGCCAACAAAGTGATTGCAAACATTGTTAATGCATCCAAAAAAAAACTAAAGAGGGTTGTTCTGCCGCTCCTCCCGAATGATTTAGAATAATTTTAGACTAATTCTGGAAATGGAAACAAGTCTCTTCTCCAGCTAGTGCTGGCAGTCTGCATGAAAGCACTCCGCCACCAACTTTCTTCCAATATTTCCCCATTTGAATCAGCTAAATGGCTATTAGCTGTGCCCCATGCCAATGTTCTCACCATAATCACAATAAAGGTGGTAGCTTGGATGAGTTTATTGTGACATCTGTGTATGTGTATGTGCGCATGCATGGGATATGTGTTTGATGTATAGTGCTGACGATACTAGATGAGTGCATGGCATTAAATGCAATTTTTTTTTTTTTTTTTAAATAACATATAAATTATAAAGTATCATATAAAATATAAGTACCGTACACTATCGTTCAAATGTTTGGGATCGGTTTGATTTTTTTAATGTTTTTTTTTTTTTTTTTTTGCTCACCAAGGTTGCATTTATTTGATCAAAAATACAGTAAAAGAAGTAATATTGTGAAATATTATTCCATTTAAAATAACGGTTTTCTATTATAATATATTTTAAAATGTAATTTATTCCTGTGATGGCAAAGCTGAATTATTCCAGTCTTCAGTGTCACATGATCCTTCAGAAATCATTCTAATATGCTGATTTGCTCCTGAAGAAACATTTATTTTTATTATCAATGTTAAAAACAGTTGTGCTGCTTGTTTCAGGATTCTCTGATGAATAGAAATGGGTGGAAAACATTTATTTGTAAAAGAAATTCATTATACATTTCTTTCATGTCACTTTTGATCCATTTAATGTGTCCTTGCTGAACAAAAGTATCCATTTGATTAACAGAAATATCTTACCCCAAAACTTTTGACCGGTATATGTAGATGGTATATATATTAAAATAATGAATAATTAGGGTGCGACAGAATGATGATTTTCAGCGAAAGCTCTTTTTTTTTTTCATTGCTCCTTTAACTGCCCTTTTCGTCCCAATAAATGGCAATTTTAATCTGCTCTTTACAGGATTTAATACTCTTTTAAAAATCATTTAAGTCAATGGCATGCCATAGTGCTTTCAGCCAGCTTGAGTTAGTGTGTTTATGATTTGTTCCTATTGAGACTGATGAAGGTAATGGCCACTTCCTCCGTCATTCCAGCCTAACATGGTGCAGGGCCACAGGCCCAGTCCTGCCTCTCCAGGGACCGGCCTGCTCAAGAGCAGCTGAAGTGTGGCCAGGGTCCAGAGCCACCCTCCTGCCAGAAGACATTTAACAAGCTGGCAGTAAAAAAAAAAAAAAAAAAAAAAAAAGAAGAAAAAAAGTAAGAGGCCTGTTGAGCATGTGGGCAAACATAAAAAGCAGTGGATTTAAAAGTTAATTTTTCCAGACGCTATTATAGCTCCTTCATATTAAAACCTTGTGCCAGCGAAGGTTTCCTACTCTTTTGTGATTGTGCATGCTTGTGTGTGTTATTTGTGTATATTCGTGTGTGTGTGCAAGCGAATGTACGAACACTTTATGGGATGCAGAGCCACTCTCCTCTGTGGTTAATTATGGTTTCTTGTTTGCCCAGTCATTTTGTCACTTCCTTGCCATTTCAAAGTGATAACGGCCATAAATGCCTTTCCAAACTCTTTACAGCAGCAGAGACCTCAGCATGGAAATATGGCCCCTGTTTAAAGATAAGGAGGAAAATTACTAAATGAACACATGGCGCTTTGTGAAGAGGACTTCCTCTCTACCAAAAATGTACAAGTACAGGCAAGTGAGGGACATCTCTGGTAACAGCAATGAACGATTATACTGTTAAGGAATCATTTTTGATATAGCGATACAGTTGCCTTGTATTCGATTTGACAGAAGAATAGCTGTTTTTATTTATGTATTTATTTTGAACAGAGGAGGGTAAGAAATGTACTTATCCTAACTAGTGGTCGACCGATATTGATTTCTGGATGCCTCATGCTGATATTGTCCAAAGCAGGGTGGCAGATGACTGATATAAAGCCAATGTATCACAATATTTAATTTAAAGTAAATAATAATTTATTTTTATTTTAGATAATATTTACTGAATTAAAAATAATTTGAAAATGAAAAAAAATAATTTGAACTTGATAAAAATTATGTAAATTAAATATACTTTATTAAGAAACTTCTTGATTCTATATTTTTCACAAAGAAACTAAAAATAAAAGAAAACAAACATTTTAACTATCAGTGCACTCAGTAATTTCAATAATTTATTAGACAGAACTGTTAAAGACTAATGAAGTCCTGTTCTTCTGCATTTTCCCAGTCCTAAGTCTGACACCTATCAGCCAAACAGAAAAACGTATAGGTCGATGTTGATAACTAAAAACCGCCTAATACGAGCTGATATATTAGCCTTGGCAATGTTTTGGTCAACCGCTAATCCTAACTCTATAAGCTTATAACTTACAACAAGATAACCATTTGAAAAAAGAACTGAAAAAATACCACAAAGCCACTTAATACAAAACAAAATGACAACATAACACAATGCAAACCAGTTTAACAACAAAAAATGTCTTTGGCAAGCCAGCACTACTTTTTTGGACAATAAATCTCTGTAGCGCACATCATAATATGCAATATTGCAGCAAAATCTGCAAATGCGACCAACTAAGAATACCCACCTAAAACCATTTCACAAACTTTTACGGTCCAAGTGGGAAATCAGATTGAACTCATTCTGATTTGAGCACAGCTGCAAAGCACGATGGGTTACCATCAGTGCCATAATATAAAATATTGCACTATAAAACAAAATGATTAAAATGCTCCAACAGGTTCAAATGACTCTCTAGCATCACTCCTTTTAGTTTTATCAATTTAAATTCAAGAGAAACTGTATATACAAGTGGCACATCACTGCAATAGAGAAACTTCAGGGAAGTGAATTACATTCTTCTTTATCCATAAGCCTTTTTCAAAGGCCTAATCTACATGACCTCTGACCCTTCTCATCTGCTGGGGCTCCAGAATAACCAGCCACCTCAGAGGTTACAATCAAAGTAAGACAGTTAAACTCATAATGTCCACAGCTAAGATGATTATCAGTCTGCACAGATAAGACGCCTCCAGGAGATTTTAAGCGTGAATATTTTATGCCATCCGATTAGCCTAGGCCATAACAGTGCTAAAAAGGTTTAAACATGACCCCGTAATCATGAGCTGGAATATGCGTACAGAATCTGTATCACAAGAGCTTGATGTCAAGGTTTTTAAAAGCATACGCTAAAATATACACATGCACTGACTTACATACAGGACAGAGCACAGCTCAAGTGACAGAACAGTCTGTTTCATAGTTTCCTATGGGAGCTACTTTGACACTGTTGCTTGCCAAGCTACAAGTCGATTATTTTTAAGGAAATATAAGAGATAGAGAGACTTTTTAGGTGAGTGTGTTTTGATTATTCCCTTGGCACAGACATTAAAAAGAGCGGTGTAGCATTTGCTACTGTGGGATTCCCATGACCACTGTTGTTATTGTTAACTAAATCTAATACAATTAAAAATTGTTTTTTGTAACTGCAATAAAGCTGAAATAAAATAAAATATTACATGAAAACCTTAAAGGTGAAGTAGTTTCTGTCACACTAGTGGCACCAAGCAGAATTAGAAATTAAAGCATATTTTCAAACCTTGCAAATGCCTCTTTCACGCATTGTGCCTTCCCCAAATGAATCATTACAAGCACAGCTCTTACAGGTGCTTGTAAAGGCATGTCTCAACAGGTTATAATGTGCTACTTTTAAAACAAATTAGGAATTTAGATGTGTTGCTATGTGTCACGAGTAAGCAATTGAGTAAGCTAACATTAAAGCAAACACAAGCATCTCCTTTATAATAAATCCGTCGAACATATCTGCACCTTTTTTGAAGGCGTGCCACAACTGTTTGAGGCTGTCTATACTGGACACATCAAAGTAGACATCATAAACTGGCACATTTGTCTTTCTTAGTGGGTGAATGATGTCGCTTTATTGATGCGTCCACTGCATCGCAATGCCCTGTTCGCTTCGGCCCTGTTTACACCTGGTATTATGTGTTTTGTTTTGATTGGATCACAAGTAGAAGAGGGCGACACATACCCGTTTTAACATGGTGTTTTAATGGGTCTCTTTTGTCCACTTTCGACCATGATTTCTTTGCGCGGAGTGAATAGGCAGGTAAATGTATGGGTTTTTTTTTTTTTTTATGTTTGTTTTTTTTTCAGATCTTTCGATCTAATGGAAGAAATAAGCTAGCGCAATTCACATATGAACACGAAAAGGAGATGATGGAAAACATACGGAGAGTAGAGGCTTTTGTCTTTGTTCTGACAGTTCCAAGACCACACCGAACGCAGTGAGTGTGGGTTAGAATTCAGGAATAGGGAGAGAACATTATGCTTGGTACGTTTTTCATCTTCAAACCAAACTTGGTTCTTCAGTCGACAAAGTCTTTCAGGCAGTCTTTTATGGTTGTTCAAACACATATAGCCACATGAGCGTTTTCGACTACTTCTGGAAGTGGTCCAAAGTGGACAAGCTCAAAACTTTTTAGACCCTGTTTACACCTATATTTAGCGTCGTCCACTTGTGATCCGATCGACGAAAACGCTCCTTATAACAGGGCCTTTGAGGTGTTCACTACCTGTTTCATCTTTGAAGGTCTAAATGCAATTAAGTTTGGCTTGCACTTCTATACTCAAAGCTGAATTTCATGTAGCGTGTCCCTCACCAGCTAACTCTTGCTCCAAATCTTGCTATAGGTTGAGCTGGAAAGACTGACATTTAGCGGACCACACTCAATGTTTTGATGGTGCCTGGGAGACTCAATGTTTACATTTTTGCGTCTCATACCAGCCACTGAGCGAACACACAGAGTAAAGTTATAATATAACTTTCAACACACTCAAATGTATTTAGTATGATTGTTTTAACCATGTAAAACAGCGCTGCGTTACCTCACATACGCAGTGAACGGAAGTGGCCGACTGCAGCATAAGCATAATAAAAGCTCTGCTGGACTCTTGGCCCGCCCTGCTTTATACCATAGTAATGTTAATAAAACTTTCATACATTAGCTCACCCATGAATATGATTTCTGCCCAAGTCTGTTGGATCGGCTGTGGAGGTGAAGATGACGACTCCCATGATTCCACGCTCATTCACGGCTTCATTAAGCTACGCCTTTGTTTTGAATAAGCGACCTCTAGTGGCTAAAATTACATATTGTGCCTTTAAAATGAATCTGAAAATACAAAAATTAAAAGTGAATTCAAAATATTACTATAATCTCTCTCTCTTTATTCCTTATCCGATCTTCTAAGTCATAGGGCTGGAGCCTATCCCAGTTTCCAAATACTATAATAGTAAATTAATAATACTAAAAAATACGATGCCCAAGCATGTTTTTGCTACAGGTTTCTCTTCAGCATACTACCTGTAAAGCATGAACCCAGATTATGTCGACTTAAAACACCCTCAGAGATTGCGTTGCGTTTCATTCCTGCATGCATAATAAATTCCCTGCAAAGTTGACTTTAACCTTGAAGACCTCTCTGACAACTCATGCTTTCACCTTTAGCGTATCTTCTGACAACTTCCTGTTGTCTGTCAAAAACAGAACAAGACAATCATGCTGGAATCTGAGGTACAAGCATGGACGGCGACTCCACAAAAGCAGAGAATAAACCGTTGGATTTGAGCAGTTTGAGGAGCAGAGATCCTGTAAACAGCGAATGCTGTCTCACAGCAACCAGTCCATGTGTTAGCACCTTGTTGGGTTGACTGCAGCCTGGCAGACGGGGCTTGTTTTTACAGGGATCAGCACCAAAAGATCCAGGGTGCTTATTTTAACACCTGCCCTGGAGCTCTGTCTGTGCTCAGCCCACTCCCCGTCCACCAGCGGCCCCCCCTCGAGTGGCCCTCTCTCAGCCTGGGCCCCATGCCAAAGACCTCAGAGGTCTGTTCTTGCCATGACAGGCCCACGCAAACCCAACTTCAGACTCACAGAGAGCCGCAATCATCTGATCCCTCAGCAAAACGAATGCCACACAACAACAACATAAATCTTCCCCTTATTAAATAGAGAAAGAAGCCATGGAGATAGTTTTCTTTAAAGGTGCCCTAGATTATAAAATTGAATTTACCTTGGCATAGTTGAATAATTAGAGTTCTGTACATGGAAATGACATACAGTGAGTCTCAAACACCATTGTTTCCTTTTTATGTAAATCTCGTTCGTGAAAAACACCACTGAAAAACAGGCGAATCTCAACATAACACCGACTGTGACGCAACATTCGGGATCATTAATATGTACGCCGCCAACATTTGCATATGCCAGCCCATCTTCAAGCCAGTATTAACATCTGGAGCTTCACAGCCGAATCATCAGAAGTTATGCAGGTAGGCTATCGTAAAGCAAGCAAGGACAATAGCAAAAATGGCAGATGGATCTATAATAACTGTTCATGATCCATGATATCATGATATATTTAGTGATATTTGTAAATTGTCTTTCTAAATGTTTCGTTACCATGTTGCTAATGTACTGTTAAATGTGGTTAAAGATACCATTGTTTCTTACTGTATTCACGGACACCAGAGCCATGTCGTTATTTTCATTTTTAAACGCTTGTAGTCTGTATAATTCATAAACGCATCTTCATTCTTTATAAATCTCTCCAAGTGTGTAGCTTAGCCCGTTGACCGTAGCGTACTATCAAACTCATTCAGAATCGAACGTAAACATCCAAATAAATACCATACTTACGTGATCTGATATGCTGCATCACAAAGACTTTGTAAAGATCCATTTTTAGAGATATATTAGCTGTGTGAACTTTGTTTATGCAATGCATTATAGAGTTGCGAGCTTGGGGGCGGGGAGCACGAGCATTTAAAGGTGTACATGCACTGAATCGGCGCATTTTTAAATTACATTTTTAAATTACATTTAGAGCATTTTCACTATACCCCAAGAACTGGGCCATAACACTACTAGTAGATTGGCCTACTAGTAGATGCCATAGCATCTTTTGCTCCTGATGGCCATTCAAAATTAAAACATGTTGTAGTGCATTCTGACCAGATTTTGGTCCAAATACTTGCAGAAATTGTGGAGTTATTTAAAACAGGTATGCAGGTATGTTCTTTGTTAGTTAAAGGTTAATAATTGTGTGTTATATTTGTTGTTGTGTTACCAGTGTTGAGATACCTAGTCCCAGAATTAACCGCAACAGTTAGAACTTTAACAGTTAGAACCGTCTCAATTGGTTCTTTTTTGAGTCGGACATTGCCAAAAAGTGACTTACAACTCTGCCTGTAGGTTTGATTAATTAATTTCTGGACATGCTTAATGACTGGCCAGGTCTAAACATGCTTATTGGCTCATTCAGTGCTGTGCAAGGAGCGTGCATGCAACTTTGGATGTGTGTCTTGTGCCTGGAACTAAAGTTTGATTTAGGGTGTTTTCACACCTGAGTGTGTGTTTCGGAACCTGGTGCGTTTTCTCCCTTGGCTCGGTTCGTTTAGGCATATGTGAACACGGCAATCGCGCTTGGACCTGCACCAAAAAAATCGCTTCGAGATCGCCTGAATGAGGTGGTCTCGGCCTGATTGCAAACAAACTCTGGGGCGGTTCGCTTGTGGTGTAAAAGCAATCCAACCCAACGGACCAACGAACCAAACAATATCATATTTCATAATGGGAAATGCGCTATATAAAATGCAGCAGTGCTTGATTCTGTGAGTGAGCACTGCAGTTAAAAACCAAAGATCACCTCTTCATCTTAAAACGCTGTGTAATCACGCTTCTCCGTGCAAGAACGCTGTCCCGACGAAGCCTTGATTCCTGCTCTAGTTGCAATATAACATTCATATAGTGTTTGCATGTGTCTCAACACAGTCTATTAGACAGCGCTGTGTCTCGACAGTAGGTACTAAACAAGCCACAATATGTTCATGAAGCAAACTTGTCAATCATTTTAATGGATGACGCAGAGCAAACTCTGACCAAAAAGGGGAAAGTTGTACATGCATGTGACTTGCATAAACACATTTTGGTAAATATTTTGAAATACTTTGAAATATTGCCTTGTGAAAGCAAACCAAACCAAGAAAAAAATGCAACATTGTAACAAATTATGTCCCTGTTTCGGAACAATGCAATCGATTAACAGGTGTGAAAACACCCTTAGTTTGATACTGTGAACCAGCTCAACCAGTTTCCATCTTAAAAGAACAAATCAAAAATTGCTATTGTATGTATGTAAATGTGGCTGTTATAATTTTGCTTATATATTTATAGCCTATATATGTAAAAAAACAAAAACAAAAACGTTGGTAACACTTTATTTTAAGGTCTTTTAACTAGTTGCTTATTAGCATGCATATTACTAGAATATTGGCTATATTAGTACTTAGTAAGCACATATTAATGCCTTATTCTGCATGACCTTATTCTACATTCTTAATTCTACCCAATACCTAAACTTAACAACTACCTTACTAACTATTAATAAGCAGTATTATGTAGAGTAGCTAATTAAATATCAAAGTTCTTTTTTTTAAAAACATTCATTTTAAAAACATAAGGTTCATAAGAGTTATTCGCTTTGGAAATCCGGTTGCACTGGTCATAACGTACAAGGCTATATTTTGACACACCAAAAAGAACTGGTTCATAAGTGTCATTTATTCGTGAATCGGACTACACTGGTCGTAATTTGAAAGAATGAGTTCATAAAAGTAATTTAATTGGTCAAGTGTTATGATTATTTTTGCTAAGGCCTGCAAGGATAACTCAATAAAAAGATTTTTTTTTTTTTTTGTCATTATTTTGCAGTACACAGTCTTTTTATTGCATCACATTCAATATAGACTGCAAACTAATTACAAATAAGTATGCTGTACAAATACATTCCCACTGAAAATAATTTTGCGCTATAAAAATATTTGCCAAAAGTGAATTTTGTAAGCATTTAGGAGTACACTAGAGATGGCCTGTAAGCTAACACGCAAGGTCTAAAAGCCACAAACTCTAATTCTGATTTCATAAAGGGTTTCCTATGGGAGACCATTTAGAGTGACATTGCAGCATGAAGGAATGATGAATTATGAACAGTCACAACGTGTGTGTGTGTGGTCAGCATGCTCTTTCTCCTCTCTGGTCCACTGGTCTGATGTATCCCCTAGGCCCAGATGCTCTCAGCAGGAAGGGACTGTCCATCCTGCGAAACTGCACTGATCTGACAAACCTGGGCAGATGTGCCAAGTGCCTCCTGCTTAAGGGTCACGTCCCCCTGTAAGTGATGGCCACAGATGGCCCATATTTCACTGCTAGCCTTCCTCCGTTCGCTAAGGTTAGGTCTCTCTCCTGAGTGGAGTTATATGTGACCTCTCAAGAGAACGAGGAACTGGGGACTTCGTTTAGCCAATGGGGAGATGACTGCCGCCACAGCCATGCAGAGTGAAATCTTTTTTTTTTTTTTTTTTTTTTTTTTTTTTTTTTTCACCCCTGAAGATCAGTCTTCTGAATTATGTGAAGTGCTGACTTTAATTTGTCCTGGGGAAAATAAAACTCCAAATAAATCAGATTTTGCAACAGTGTGAAATTTAGGCCAAGAGAAAATTAATCAGTTTTTGGAGTCTGTCATCAGATACAAAATCTCAAGTGTCATGAGCTGTTCTCAAAGATTTTTTTCCTCGCGTTTTATCTGTTTTATGCTCGCGATGAGCACATCTTACATTCCGTTTCACTCTGTTTATCCATCCATCCATCCATTTTCAATATAAGTGCTGTTACATAAGGCCTTAAGATGTGAGAAAGAGCAGAAAAATGCGTGTGGTGTATTAAAATGTGAAGTTTTCTGCAGAACCACATCAAAGTATGGGCTGAAGTGATTTAAGGGGAATTAAAATTCACGCTGTATGTCAATTCAAAATAGCAAACACAATATCACCCTCTGAAACACTGACCTCAAAACAAAGTTCCCTCAGGGATTTGCTGAAGATGCATTACCAGGCCCCAATTGTAAATACGTTTTTAATGGACATTTATTGCTCTGCAATGCTCTTCTTGAACTACACCCATTTTCCCAACGTTGATAAATTCTGATGTTTGTCTGGCTCCTCTGAAATTTTGCAAGCTAAACGTAAAGAGAATCCAGATAGTATTTTGTAAGCAAATATTTTTGAACAAATGACGCTCCACATGTCATCTGTATATTTACGATGACTCAAAGACATGGGTGTGTGGGTCTAATTAAAAATGTGAGCGGGGTTAGCAGCC
Organism: Hypophthalmichthys nobilis; assembly: GCA_037950665.1. Lineage (NCBI taxonomy): Eukaryota > Metazoa > Chordata > Actinopteri > Cypriniformes > Xenocyprididae > Hypophthalmichthys > Hypophthalmichthys nobilis. Next base: position 9,772,033 of record CM075478.1, read on the forward strand.
TGCTGCTTTCCTCCAAGTCTCTTGTTGCCAGCTCTTGGCAGCTCTGCTGTCAGAGAGCCAGCTGTTTAGTCCTGCCCTGAATTATTGCCAGCCCGCAGTGCATTGTGGGACATCTGGTCCGAGCAATGCTTTTGTCATCTTTTGTCAATACAACGCTTAAGTTCTTAAGTCAGGACATTACAAGAAAGTGCTTCCATTTTATGAGATATTTCTAATTATGGAGATCATGGAATGCATACCGCTTCTGAGCGCTTTTGAGCAGTAGCCTATATACAGATTATGAAAGCTAACAAACATGGTCATTTCATACATTATTGCACGTGGGTCTTTTATACATATCCAGAAATGCATGTAAATGGTGTGTGGGTGTTGACGTCCTTTTAAATCAAAGAAAAAAAGAAGATCAAGAGAAAGACAACTCTCTATTTAAATGAAAGGCAATTAAACATTATTTTCCCTCAAAGAGAAACTGCTATATATTCAACAGTTTTCAACAGTGTGGTTTATCACCAGTTTTGGATGCAGACCAGGCTTCTTAACTGGCTTAACCAGCAAGATTTCCAGATCAACCAGAAAAGGCCATGAAGGTTAACCAGCTTCAGCTAGATACGATTTGATGGAAAACTTAATCAGTAACACTTTACCATAAGGTCGCAATAATGTAATATTAACGAATGATTAACAACTAATATGAGTTAACAATGAGCTTAACTGTTACACTTGTATTTATTAGTCTTTCTTGATGTCAGATAAAAAAAATACAATTGCTCATTGTTAGTTAATGTCATACTTACCCTCATTGTTCCAAACCCATAATTTCTGTTATGACTTCTGTTCCTCCACTGACAGCATGCAACTACCACTTTGTTGCTTCAAAAAAACATAACAAGAAGCTCAACCGTACATGCTTGTCGTGCGAGAACAAGCTTCTTGCGGAAGCTCAAATGTGCTGTGTAACGCATGAGTGAACCTCATTGGTTCTTGCGGAAGCTCAAATGTGCTGCGTAACATGAGAATGAACCTCATTGGTTCTTGCCGAAGCTCAAACGTGCTGCGTAACACAAGAGTGAACCTCATTGGTTCTTGCGGAAGCTCTAATGTGCTGCGTAACACGAGAATGAACCTCATTGGTTCTTGCGGAAGCTCAAATGTGCTGCGTAACATGAGAATGAACCTCATTGGTTCTTGCCGAAGCTCAAACGTGCTGCGTAACACAAGAGTGAACCTCATTGATTCTTGCTGATGCTCAAACATGCTGTGTAACACACAAGAATGAACCTCATTGGTTCCTGACAAAGCTCAAATGTGCTGCATAACACACAAGAATGAACCTTATTAGTTCTTGTGGAAGCTCAAACGTGCTGCGTAAAACACGAGAATGAACCTCATTGGTTCTTGTGTAAGCTCAAACGTGCTGCGTAACACACAAGAATGAACCTCATTGGGTCTTGCCAAAGCTCAAATGTAATGTACTGCGTAACACACAAGAATGAACCTCATTGGTTCTTGCGTAAGCTCAAACGTAATGTACTGCGTAACACACAAGAATGAACCTCATTGGTTCTTGCGTAAGCTCAAACGTGCTGCGTAACACACAAGAATGAACTTCGCTGGATCTTGTGGAAGCTCAAACGTTCTGTCTAACATATGAGGATAAATCTGCATAACACAAGATTAAACCTCACTGGTTCTTGCGGAAGCTCAAGCGTGCTGCGTAACACACGAGAATGAACCTCAATGGTTCTTGCAGAAGCTCAAACGTGCTGTGTAACACACAAGAATGAACCTCATTGGTTCTTGCAGAAGCTCAAACGAGATGTGTAACTTTTTGAACCGTTAAAAGTCGTAGTTGCGTGGACTGTTAAAAAATATTTTAATATGTGTTTTTAAAGATGAACTTCTTATGGGTTTGAAACGACATGAGGGTGAGTAAATGATGATAGAATTAATTTTTTTGGGTGAACTAACCCTTTAAAAACAGCACTGCATCTAAGGTCACCCTTTGCAATCCTTTACACTAACCTTCCCTGCTCTGTTAAACTGCAGCGCATGACTGTCCTGTGATCAGCAAGCAGCTCCTGTGAGTGAAGAGCATCTTCTAGAGTACAGACGGGCCCCTGATGTCTTCAACCCCTCCCTGTGTTTATAATTCATTATTATCACGAAGTATATAGCCCCGTTCACTTTTCACAGACGACTTCAAACGCTCCCGCCGCTCTGTTACCCTTTCTAAGAGCCGATACAGTGCCGTTGTACATCACATCCGGACTTCAAATATTCTTTGAGTCTCAATTTTGCCGACAAAAAGGAGGAACCGATGGCACAAAACAACAGCAACAGAAATATCCCCCCACTCTTTTTATCTTGTGTTTCTTCAAGGAACCCGTGCGTGTGTTCTCTTTGTTTTGCTCTAGAGACGTGTTTCTTTTTTTTTGCTGTTGTTGTTGTCTTCTGTGAAGCTCGTGGGCCAAAAGCTCATAATCATTTCAAAAGGTCCTTTAAATATATAATAGGCAAGCTACATCTCAGCAAACAAAGTGTCACTCTGAGGAGGTAAACATTCGAGCTGACTCCCGCAATCATGCGACGGTCCCTGAAAAACGTCTGTTTCGTGACCTCTGCTTTCACGTATCACCTTCACAACAGCACAAGCACGTTAACATCCAGGAATACAAAAATAAAATGTGTGCTACAGTCACACAAGTCATCTTTACGATTATAGGAAATCGTTCCCCTTGCTGTGCCCAAAAGCCGAAACACTTTAACTGCAAATGCAAGATTTTTTTATAATCTCCCACTATGAAGGGCAATTTAAATAATATCATTATCACTGCGTATAGTAATGAGTTTTAGTTCAAATGTTGTTTCACATTCCAATATCAATAATATTGAGAACATTATAATAAGTTGCAGGTTTAATATCAGTAATTTCGATGTGGGGTAGTCAAAGATGACTATTATTATTATGTGACTATTAATTTGCACAATAAAAAAAACGAACAAATCACTGGCGTAACTAAATGAAAGGCCATTAAAACTGTCAATATGGATTTCAGAGGTAGTTGCTCCCAAATAAATGTTATGATTAGTGCAGACCGGGTTATTATCTTCCTGACTACTGCATGTAAACAGTGTCTGAGAGTTCCGAAAAAGATGCCGTTTGGGGAAAATTGAGAAACTCACCCTTGGCACAGTCGTATTCCATAAATCTTTTAGCATGTGCCTGTTGGCTAAAATACTTGGCCTCAGAACAGAACTTAACCTCACAATCCAGAGATGTAGAATGGGAAAGAGAGGGAAAGGGGGCTGATAGACATGACACTTCTCTCCATGTCAGGACCTGGGCCAATGACATAGCAAACCGCTTGAATTTCGACTCGCCCACAGGCCTGAAAAACTGCTCACTGTGAATGTTGACAGCAATTTGAAAATCATCGACCAGAAAAACCAGAGAAAAAACAAATCTTTATTATGATTAATCCTCAAACCGCCATGGTCTGAAAAAGCAGCATCAAAGAGAAGCGCTTATGAAGGAAATCAGACTCTGTCGTGTTATTTCATACAGACGAAGCGGGGTTGTTTCTCGAGCAGAGGCCCAGTGCGTGGCTGTTGTGATGAAGATTGCCAGTGGCTTCTTGTGGCTGTGTGTTTGTAGGGCCGCTGGAATGAGAGTGGAAACACTGGACGGAGTTTCACTGCTGTCATCCAGATGTTTCTTATGACACTCAATGAGCTGCAGATTAGTCTGAGCTTTATAGGGAAAAGATTGCATCTTGGGACTTGGAAAATGACTGGTTTTGACCACTTATAACAGGTCAAAGATGTAGAAGTTTCAAAGGAGTGTCCTGACTGAATACTGGAAAAGTGTGAGACGTAAAAAGAACTAAAAAAAGGGTCTATTTTCACAGACCTTAATGACTGAACTTGACGTTTCCTCTTTCTTGTTTTTTCTTTCTTACTCATTCCATAAAAATGGTATACTTTGGTATATCAAGACTTGTTTAGCACCACAAATGTCATGTTTTTCATGTGAAAAGTATTATATATGCTTTTATTAGTTGTGTATTTTTTTTTTTTATTTAGCCTGGAATTAAAAGCTACATTAAATATCATTCCCCTCCCCTTAAAATGGTCCATTCCAAAACTGTATCTAAAAATCTGAAATTATTGATTGTATTAATTTAAATGAATTAATAAAGCATTAAAAAATACTAAATAAAAAATGTATTTTATTATATATATAATCATAAAAAAAATGTGTTCCACATTTTTTAGCCAGGTCCAATTTTAATTGATTTTTTTATTGAAATTTTAATTGAATTTTATTATTATCTGGTACAAAGTTGAACACACACACACACACACACATATATATATATAGATAGATAGATAGATAGATAGATAATTAATAATCATTAATTTATTTACTTTAAATTTGATCAACTTTGTCTTTCCATTTTGAAAATTACAAAATGGGACAAATCAGGGTTTTAAATTGTATTGCAAAAATTCCAATATATATATATACATACAGTCAAACCAAAAAATTATTCAGACATTTTTTATATATTTTTACTAGTGGGTGCAGGACACTATAAAATAAAGCAAAATAAAGTGTGACATATTATACCCAAAAATTCTTCATACAGTGGACTACCAGTAAAATTTATAAAAATTTGGGACCAAAAATTATTCAGACAGTTTGAGCTGATCATGCTTTGCTTAAGTGTTATCTGACATAATTAAGATTATTTTTTTCTGACACAGTTTAACTCTGAGATCTTGTCATATTTTATTACCATTTCTTAAACTAAACTGTATTAATGAATGAAATGTTCAAGGTGTCTGAATACATTTTGGCTTGACTATATATATATATATATCCTGTTTTATTTTTTTATTATTTTTAATATGAGGCTTGGAATTTTTGCAATATATTTATTTAGTTTAACCTCCTCAGGGTTGATCAAGAGGCACCTTTCACTGATCATTTTTTGAAAAACTTTTTAGGCCTTATTTTGTAACCTGTTCATGGAAAGAGCCTTCTCACTACCTTTTTTCCCCCCCAAAGTGTGTGTGAGTGTGTGTGGCACACAGTGTGTGCACGGCTCCTTCTGACACTGCGGCGAACAGCTCCTGCTTCGACATCAGAGAGATTCCACAGCAAGGTTTTAATTATGTACTGACTTAACTTGGCTCAGAGTTTCAGGATCCTTATTGAACAACATAAATCTGGAGCAATGACAGCCCTGTTCTCCTCACCCCACAAACACGCGGGGTCCAAGGACCTCCCAGGGTTTAAGAGCACCATCTCCTCCTGGACTAACTCTCACACACAAAACACACCACTAAGGTGCAGTCTTCTATACAATAAATCCTAATCGAAAGTTTGTTCAGATGTGCCAGCGAGAGTACATGTGAACACATGCATGTTTGCGTGTATCAATAAGTTCATTTAAGGATGCCCTTTTTGATGCAGATGGTCTTAGGCCAACACAGTGCGCACAGATCTTTATGACATATCATATCATAAAACGTGTGACCACGCTGCATAACTAAAGGCAAATTGTGTAGGTATGTTAATAATGTCCCTTTTAGCACCAGGTTTAACAAGACTATGTTTCTCCGAACTCTCTAAAATGCCCAAGTCTCATTTTCTCCTTTAAGCAGACCCCTATTAGCACACTTATGAACTTTCACACTGGCTTAATTTCAAAATTAAACACCTGTATTTGTTACCCACCACCAACGAGAGGTGTTTTTCAAAGGTGACAACATTAACGACTGCGATAATCACGGCTCGTCCGCTATAGCCCCGTTTCTCTGCAGGCTAGCATCCTGTTTTCCAGGCCATCGTTCTCGACTTCAGCTGTTCTGCAGCCGCCTGGCGTTTAGAGCCGTGTGAACGCACCCCCACTGCACTGCGCACACAACGAGACGGTTCTTGGGAGTGAGAAAATGATCAGATTTATCTTGTGTCTCCACTGGCACTTTTTAAAGAACATTAAATGCAGCTAATTAAATAAAGGGTCAAGGGGAACAATGAAAGTGCGGCACAAAATGACAACTGAGTGTATTAAACAAAGATGTGATGAAAAAAATCATAAAGATCTGAAGGCCAGACAACAGCTGTTAGAAAAACTAAAAGGACTTTTTAAAAGTGTTAGCAAAAAAAAAAAAAAAAAGACATTTAACTGCTACTTTCCAGGTGTGGGCGTACCTAGATTAGATTTGGCTGTAATTTGCGGTAAAACACAAATATGCGTTTTTGTTTGTTTGTTTACCGTGGCATTATTTCCCGCTCGTTTTTTTTTTTTGTGGAAGGAAAGATGAGGCAGAGAAGGAAGAAGAGGATTAGCTCATGTTATGTGATGAGTGAATTAGTCCGTTTGTGAAGCGTTTGCTACTGCACCTGCTCTGCGTGGTTTTGTGATGCATTTGGCATCTGTGACTGACTCGAACTGCCATAAAAGGTACACGTTTGGAAGATGAGCTACGTTAGTGAGATTTAACAACGCTTAAAATAACATGATGGTAAAATTTATGAACATGTCATCATCCTCTCGCGGCCGCAGTGAGAAAAGAAGGAATGTTTCCCCTATCTCGCTAAATTCTCTTTTGTTCCTTAAAAGTAATAAATATGTATTTATATATAATAAGTAATTATATAAATAAATTAATATGTATATGTACTTTAACTTATTTTACATATTTATTATTATTATTATTATTATTGCAGTGTACAGCAACAGGAAAAGCCCTAACAGGTTTCTTTAAAAAAGATAATAAATGATCAGGCCAATCAATGAATCAAAACTAACCCCAAACCCAGAATTAAAAGATGCCACTTCTAAAGCAAATGCACATATTTTATGTTCCATAACAATATACGCACTTACGGTAATGCACTTGTAGGCCGACTGTATTCTTTAGGTAGAATATATATATATATATATATATATATATATATATATACACACACACACACATACAGACACACATACAGATAGATAGATAGATAGATAGACTTTTATGACATATCATATCATAAAATGTGTGACCACACTGCATAACTAAAGACATAACTATATATATATATATTATGTAAAAGTGTAAAAAAACATAATGGAGATGTAATTCATTTTGGAGTTTTATTAAGTGTTAACAATGAGATTATGTGGTTTTTATAATCAATTAACACTGCTTTTGTCATTTTTTACAAGATGGACAAAATTTATCACCAAAAAAGTCATTTGGTTTAACCAAAGTTTCAGTTTTACCGAATGACAATTTTGGTTATACCTAATGACGATATTTTCAAACAATGCTAACAGACTGTTATCTAGCTAGCTAGCAAAAGGACAATCAAACATTTTATATTTAGTACAAGTTTTTAAAATATTACAACATTTTCCATGTTTTATAGTGGTTGTACCGAATGACCTGATGTTTGAGCAAGTGAAAACGAAAACATGAATTTTTTAAATAGTTAAAAGAGAGTTAACTACTTTGCTTCACGATCATGTGGTCCTTTGCAGGTGTCTGAATGATGCCACATCCTGTCACATGATATTGACCGCATGATTTGATCCAAAATGGTCCCTTTATATTGGTTACTCCGAATGACATCAATGAAATTCATTTTTCCGGACATTCGTTCTCATGACAAAGCAATGACTTCTACACAGAATTTTAATACCATTTTGCACTATGTTGATATATGATGTTATAAAATCATACCAGAATAAAAAATATATACTTTTTTTTTACATTTTAAGATGTTTTTATCACAAATGAAATGGCTGTATTGGCCTATGGACGGTTAAACCGAATGACCTTTTGACACTTCAAAATCTTTAAAATACCTTTATATGTAGGAAAATATAATTAAAACCTTTTGGATTCAATAAAAGAGATCTAGTTGTATTACCTTACATACTTTGGATGTCATATCTTTGTTTTTTATTATTATTAAGGCCTTTGGACAAAAAATTACCCGTCATGTCATTGACCCATATACACTACCAGTCAAAAGTTTGGAATCTGTAAGATTTTTAATGTTTTTAAAAGAAGTTTCATCTGCTCACCAAGGCTGCATTTATTTAATTAAAAATACAGTAAAAACAGTAATATTGTGAAATATTATTACAATTTAAAATAACTGTTTTCTGTTTGAATATATTTTATAAAGTAATTTATTCCTGTGATGGCAAAGCATCATTACTCCAGTCTTCAGTGTCACATGATCCTTCAGAAATCATTCTAATATGCTGATCTGCTGCTCAAGAAACATTTATTGTGTACAATTGTACAAAATATTTGTGTACAAAAATTTTGTTAGGATTCTTTGATGAATAGAAAGTTCAAAAGAACAGCATTTATTTGAAATATAATCTTTTGTAACATTATAAATGTCTTTACTGTCACTTTTGATCGATTATTCAGCAAGGATGCATTAAAAACTATTAATTTCTTTAATTTCTTATAAAAAAAATAAAAATAAAAATTCTTACTGACAAGAGTTGCCAAGTTGCTTATAGTTTCAGAGTTTAAAATTGGATTCTATATAATCTGATTCAATATATAAAATATATACACTACCAGTCAAAAGTTTGGAATCTGTAAGATTTTTTGCTTTGTATTTCAGATAAATGCTGTTCTTTTGAACTTTCTATTCATCAAGGAATCATGAAAAAAAAAAGTACACAACTGTTTTCAACATTGATAATAATCATAAATGTTTCTTGAGCAGCAAATCATCATATTAGATTGATTTCTGAAGGATCATGTGACACTGAAGACTGGAGTAATGATGCTGAAAATTCAGCTTTGATCACAGAAATAAATTACTTTATAAAATATATTCAAACAGAAAACAGTTCTTTTAAATTGTAATAATATTTCACAATATTACTGTTTTTACTGTATTTTAATTAAATAAATACAGCCTTGGTGAGCAGAAGAAACTTCTTTTAAAAACATTAAAAATCTTACAGATTCCAAACTTTTGACTGGTAGTGTATATATTATATATATTGAATCAGATTATATAGAATCCAATTTTAAACTCTGAAACTATAAGCAACTTGGCAACTCTTGTTATTAATGCAAAGTGATAAAAAAAAAAAAAAAGATAAAATACCTTGTATGATAATTGTGCATAAATTAACATCTCTACATAAAAAAATGATTTCATCAAAGCAGCTCAGTGAGAACTTTTTCAATGCACGCAAATGAACTAATGGCGTGTCTGTCTGCTAATCAAGTTCATGCACTGATTCATTCACAGGTATAATTTCAATAGAAGTCACAAACACTCTTTATCAGGTGTCCTGTGCGGTTCTGGAGTGTAAGCACTACTGACTGGAGGTTGGCCTGTTCTCTGAGTTCCTCCTACTCTGCCATTAATCTGATCCTGGCGGAGGAATGTAGGATTTGGCAAGCGCTCTGCCATAAATAAAGAGAGGCCTACACAAAAGAATGTGTTAATTACTAATTATACAGAAAAAGGCACAGACCAAGCAAATGAGTGCTGGAAGGCGAATGGAGATGTCGGCTCCCAACTGCAGCGTTAGGTCCACTTATGTAAAACAGAATTCAAACGCTTCAATCATGCAACTGTTAAGAATGTCTTCCTGTCCTAATTGCCATGAAAAACAGTATCCGTCACATGAACCAGAGCAAAAGCCCAGTCTCTAGAATCGTGACCCCATCCCAAGTTGCCGTTTGAAAGTCCCTGAACTTACACATTTAATCACCTCATTCCGTCTCATTAGATATTGTAGCTAGTCTTCTGTTGGGTTCAGAACTCTTCCTCACCTTCTATAAAAAATAAAAAAAAAGTGCCTGGCAATACAGTGAGGTGGAAACCTGAGGTAAATTAGTGTCACAATTCCAGGGAACTATTTGCAGATCAGCGGAAAGTGGCAGATGGCGCTTGCATTGAAACGTATTGTGACTGTTATTCAAAAGCAGACTTTTTTCCCGCTCTCGTTTTTCATGATATTAAAAAATAATGTGTTGTTTTCTTACTGTGTGGCCTATTAATAGGGAAAGAAGTGGGGGAGAATTAAACTTTAAGCAGCCCTTGACACTCGCTGAAATTTAGGGTGTCTATTAAAGATCCTCTTTTAAAAAGCAGAATGAAATAATAGATTTGCGGCTGGCATCTTGCCTGCCTGCAACTTCCTGGGCTCATCATTAGAGCTGGCATCTCCAGGTCTCAGGGAAACATCCGTGGCCCTCAGAGTAACACCGTCTTCTGCATCTGTCCTGGCTGCCTGTCTCCAGAGCCTGCTCTCACTGATGTTAAAAGAAATCTTTATTGTCAGCCACATCTCCCATTCACTTTGTTCACCTGCGCTGACAATCCTGGGCTGTGTGTGTGAGAGAGAGAGTCACAGAGATTGTGTGTGTGTGTGTGTATGTGCAAGCATACGTGAGTATAGAGTCCCTGCGTGAGAGTGAGTGTGTGTATGCAACTCTCCCTCCCTCCGGTCTCTTTCGTCTTCCAACATTGGCATCCCTGAGTTTCTAAATGCTCCCTCATTAGTTTAAATCTGTTTGAAATCTCCAAGTGAGAGAGTGGTAATGAAGTGCAAGCAGTGGCCCTCTCTTAAGCCGTGACAGGTGGGAAGATGGCTCGTGATGTTTGATTGGGGGGGAGGGCGCTTGGCGGCGGCGGCAGCGCTGGCAGGAGGGGCGGCGGATGGAGCAGGGGGGTAACGGACTTCTGGATTCCAAAGCATCTCGCGTCGGTATCACCGGCAGACAGAGCGTGTTTCGACAGCGCCGCTTACGACACCTCTTCAAGTGAAGCCATACAGCACTTTGGCGTATGGGACTGACAGTTTGTTGAATTATTTAGCTAGGCCCGATCCGCTGTTTGCATTGCCGTTCATTATGCGCTCGCTGTCTTTTAATAAGGTCAATTATATGGGGTTGAGTTCCTGCACAGGAAACAGAAATACGCCCGATTAAATGGGCGTAAGTGAAATGCTCAAGTGTGGGAAAGGTACGGAATAAAAGATTATTTGTGTGGCAGGAATGTCTAAAAATGGTCAGTCCGATGGCAACTTCAGTGGATCATTGGTTGTTCTCATCATTTACCCAGACTTATATAACACAAAACATAACAATATTTTATTTATTTTCTAACAATAAAAAAATGCATGGTGATCATTGGCTATTAAGAACAATAACTAAATAAATAAATAAGATAGGTAGTAGGCTCGGTAAAAAAATATTGTTTTTTCAATTTTATGAACCAATATCGATTCTTAAATCCCAAGAATCGATTCGAAACATTGTAGCGCGCCTCCCATCCAATAAATCACAATAAGCTTTGTGCTTTGTTACTTTTATATGAAACAAAGTCTCAGATTTCAAATTATGTAAATTTGAATTATTACGAAATTCAAAAAAATAACCGTTTTGGCACTGTTTGATGTGACATGACAGATCGCTGTAGCGCCTGAGTTCAAATGAAGCAGCAGTCTGACCCTCTCCTCTGCTTTAATACCAGTTACAGCATGAAATAAATATGAATGAACATCTGAAGGTATGTTAAAACATACAGTACAACTTACCGAAATCGGTATCCTGTCTCATGTAATTGCTCAATCAGTGTTTCAACCGCGGAAAGACATCAATAAAACAGCTTCTAAACAATGTCACATAACGTCACATTTACCTCAGAAAAACCATATTCAGTGACCATAAACTCATTAGTCAGCTAGAAAAATGAACTCTTTTGCTAAATATATGCAGCATATTACATATTCATTATAATTTTTAATGTTCTTCAATATCTAATGCATGTTTGAATAAATCCGTCAAGTTTTTATGACAGCCACCATTTAAATGTTTATATTTCAAAAAACTAATTGGAGTAATTGGAGTAACTTTATTATTATAAAGACTTCCTTAAGTGTAATTTAAGTGTTTGCATACAAATCAGTTAATTTTAACCTTCAATATTGTAGGCTAGTAATGTAGTAGCCTACTAGCTGACTCCCATATATAGTTTACAGCATTAGTTGAGAGATTTTTTTCATTAGTTGAGAAAATTTTCCATGTACTGTACCTGATATATCCAAAATAATCCATATTGAATCAAATCGAATTGGAATCTAAACAAATCACAAGCTTGTGAACTGAAATCAAATTGAATTGTGAAATTTGTGCCAATACCCAGCCCTAGTAGGTAAATAAATATATCAGATCAGAATCTGAGCCTGGATCCCCTTATGGCACAAGGTGAACCAAACTTGACACTTGAGCTCCCTCAAAAAAAAAAAAAAAAAAACAAAACAAAAAAAAAATGCTGGCTATCATTTCTCTGTAACCAGGTAGAAAAAAAAAGATTGTTTGAACAAATCACTCTCCTGTGCCAGTTTGGCAACAAACTAAATTTGCAGAATACAATCCGCTTTTAGTCTTGTGACCTGCAAAGATAAACAGGGGCATTTGATGGGGGAGGTAAACAGAGTGACGGAGAGATTTAATCTGCTAATCGCGCACAAATTCAAAGTTTCACATCTCCCTTATCTTGTGGCTTTTCCAGAGAGAGAGAGAGAGAGAGAGAAAGACAGAGAGAAAGAGAGAGAGAGAGAGAGAGAGAGAGAGAGATAAGAGTTTATGCTCAGAAGGATTGATTATCTGCTAAATAAACAAATATGGAAGCCATGTCTATTAAACCATGACTGAGTTTGTCACATATTTATATGCTAACTTTAAAAAAGAAAAGTTGGAAGTAAATACCAAGCACTTCTTTATTCACTGTTTTTATATACTAAAATATAACTATAATTTAAATAATTAATAATAATAATAATAATAAAGAGAACATAGGAATTAATTATCTTTTTTCCCCTGGAATTTGAGATGTCTTTGATTAATCAGTATAGTTCACCTCATTCTTCATATTCTCCTCATCACTGCTGGAATCTTTTTGCAGCAGCTTCAAATATTTGTGCATGGGTGCATAAATGATTTCCCTTTCATTCTCTCTCTCATTCTCTCTCTCTTTATTTCCAGACCCTCTTAAGTAATTTGACCTTTAACAGGGAGAGCAAGCTAATTTTTTGCTTCGATGGCCAAGAATCAGAACATGTCACTTAATTCAAATTGGAATGAATACAGGTATGGCATGACACAACCAGTGTGGTTTTGTGTTAAAGGATGTGTAAGGAGAGAGATACTGTCTGTGACACAAAACCTTAAAGCCTAACTTTTAGATATGCATTGTAGGTGTGCATTTTTGTCTTAGACATGCAGTCAAATAATTAGGCAAATTTAACAAATGCACTGTCAAATATAATTAAGCAAAAATAATGTCAATATAGTTCTAGGGATTATTTCCTTTAATTCCTGTTTCAATCTTCTAATACACTTAGTAATAAATCTGTGGGACTGTATCTCAATAGCACCCCCTCCTACTAACTGTCACTGTCTGAACTGTTTTGCTTTCCCGTTTCCCTTTGTTTCAGTCTCGGATTTCATTTCATTTAGACACATCTTTGATCAGAATGGCATCTTCACATCTAATTCAAATGCTCTTTTCTATGCAAATAACATCTGCTCACCTTTAATGAATTTGCAATGTCTGTTCTTACAAACATTTACTATTAACCATAGTTTCCACACAAATAAACAATGCAAAACACATTAAAACTTGAAACTTGATTTTAATTGTCACTCTTTATTTTTGATTATTATTAATAATAATATTTTTTTTAAAAAAAGTTACAGCCTTTATTGCACTTGTTGGCCATAGTTAAATTAATTACAGAAGAAGAAAATCGATTTGAAAATGAATAATTTAAAAATAATTATATATATATATATATATATATATATATATATATATATATAATGACAGAAACATAATTGTAATGTTTGTAGCAGATCCCATATTAATTTATAAATAAAATAAGTTTTTACAGTACTAACTCAGGGTATTTTCATAAAAAATGTGCTTAGTATGGTAAATTTTTGTACAACAGCAGCATTTTAGTTGGTATATATATATATATATATATATATATATATATATATACGTACATAAAAATATACTTTAAATACATAAATACACTTTAAATACACTTTTTTTTTTTGTCTTTTTTTTTTGTCTTTTAATAATAAGGAAGAGGCGCAGCACACCCTAACCCTTCCCACTAATATGGAGGTAAAGGTAAAAAAGGAGGAAAAAAGGAAAAGGGAAAAAGCTCATTCTGCACAGCCCCTCTGCTCCGATAATGCATCACACTTCAACTCCGTCTCATCTTATGCAAAGTGACTTACAAGAGGAGGCTGGCGCCAAGAAGCATCAGCGCTCCGTCACTTGAGAGAGGGAAGCAATATTAAAAAGAGTCCCTTGACGGATGCCACAATAGCAGTGCCTTTCATTATCGCCCTGCCGCCTGTGTCAAGCCACCGTGTACCGTTCATTGTGCATGCATAGTAAATGACTATTTACCTGCCAGTGCCTTTGATAAGTCAGACCCCTCTCCGCCGGCCCTCGTGCCCCCACCCCTCGCCCTTCCCTCCCCCTCAGCCGGACCCGGGCCGCTTGCTTGCGGTTCCTCCGAGCGCCCCTCCTCTCCACACAATCACATTATCATGAGCTTCCCTACCGCCTCCTCTGCTAGAATTTGTAAGATTACATTTTCCACAGGTGCCGTTCTCTGGGGCTTATCAAGGAACTTTCTTTGATTGTTTCCTGCTTTTTTTCAGTACCTCCCGTTTCCTCTTCTTTTATCTCCTTCCCTCTCTGAGCCGTCCTCCCTCTCGCGCTTTCTCTGTTCCTCCTCGTCTCGCTCGTGTTCCTCGGCCTTCTTCTCCTGTCAGCGTCCCTGCTGGGGTTTTGTGTTGCGGTCGCTCTGTTTGTGCAGTCCCTTGTTTTCAAATGACATACCGGGATAGATATGCAATATTAAAGAGGGGCCTTATGAATTTTTGACATCTAATTAGTTGCTTCTCGGTTAACATATCGCAGCTCACGGGGGCAGGGCCTTCCGCCAGGGTCTCTGAAAAGCCAAATAAAAAAAAGAACGCGGCATCTCTTGCATGTTCGTCTCTAATGTAAGCAGTAATCGTTGCGCTAAGGTTAATTAATGGCCCTCGGTATCCAGGATCTTCACAGTGTATCTGGTTTGCGGTATCGTCATTTAACCAATTAGCTTATTTTTCCTCTTGAAATCTTAATAGCCCACTTTGAGCGCTCATATGTACCAGAAAACATACAGTTGAACAGCAATTTTGTGACATTGTAACTATTTATAGATGGCACAGACCCTCAGAGCACACACGTTCTCTCTCACTTTCTCTCTCTTTTTCACACACATAAACAACTCTGCAATGTCAGCTAGGCCAGATAAAACAAACAAAAGCAATGAATACGAAACTGTTTCCTTGCTCTACACACCATGGAAAGGGCCCCATCCAAAACAATGCAACCTAAGCTCCCACTATATACAGTAAGATCCAAAAATTGGAGACCACTACTGAAAATTCCTGTATTTTGCTTTTTTTTTTTTTTTTTCAATATATAGATTTTAGAAATAGAATTACAAATTATACACTCTAAAAAATGCTGGGTTAAAAACAACCCAAGTTGGGTTGAAAATGGACAAATGCAGCAATTGGGTTGTTTTAACCCAGTGGTTGGGTTAAATGTTTGCCCACCCTGCTGGGTAGTTTTATTTAACTTAACTATTGTTTAAAAATTACTGTATTGCTTGCTTATAATGAACCCAAAATACAGTAGTCAACATTTGAAGTGGATCAAAACCTTTCATCAAAGTTGTCCAAAAACCTTCTTCTTAGGACAACTTTGATGAACTTTTTTGATGTTGACTACTATATGTTTTCAAATGTTGACTACTATATGTTGAAAATGAACATTTATTAATAAGTTTAATGAATAATAATTGAAGAAAATTGCCAATTAATAAATGTTCACCTTTTGATTATTATTGTTGCCTCTAGTAATTATGTCTGATTTTTAATTTCCAACTTATTTTGGATTCATTTTAAGCCAGCCATATAGTCATTTTTAAACAATACTTGGGTTAAATAAAACTGCCCAGCACATTGGGCAAACATTTAACCCAACCGCTGGGATTGTCCATTTTGTATTATCAGCATAAAAATTTTAAAATGTAAAAATATTATATTAATTTCAGAATGTTTTAGTATTTGTTTTGTTCCTCTTTTGCTTTAATGATAGTAGCTGCATAAACATTGTGTAAAACCTATTTATTTACAGACAAGAAAAAAAAAAAAAAAAAATCCCAGACTTTTGGACCACACTGTATATATCTCCTGTGTCCCCTGTACTTTGCATCCCTAACATATTTCAGCAGGAATCTTTTCTACTCTCAATGGTTGATTCCCAAAGGTCCTTGCAAGTACGCTTGGGAGTTAGTGATTTCTCTTGTAGAACAGAGCAGAACAGCACAGCACAGCACAACAGGAAGAGCATCAGTAGGGTGTGTAATCTGACATCGATAGAGGAGGGATTCTGGATAGACTGATAAGATGTGCATCTTCCTTGGCAAATCTTTCTACAGAGTTTTAGACTGATCTCGTTATCTTAATCACTTCAAATACCTGTTTAGTCTTCACCATACAGGTCAAAATGAATAAAACTGCAACAACCCATGGGCTGTTGATTTAACACTTTAATTTAATTAATTAGCTATTGGAAAAATAACATGTTAAAGTTATTAACGCATTTAATGCACTCGCCTAGCCCCAGACCTACATAGTTCATCTTACATTTCATAAAGTTGATTGATGATGAATATAAAGCAGGGCAACACCTTTCCACCTTTTTCTGAACGCGGAAGTCTCGCCTGACTCGTGCTGGAATGATGCTTTCATTTCCGGTCTCTGGTGTTTCTAGTCAAATTAATGTATTTTCTGAGCTGATAATGTAATGTTAAACCTATGAAAATGGTTTAAAAAGCACATGGCTCCACAGTGCCATCACTTTACAGTGTAGCAATGACTGTCTTTTGTCTCACTCATCAAAGTTTAATGAGTGCGTAGATGACACGAAGCTGTCCCAAGTTACTGAAAACATATGAGCGCTCATATCCTACATGCAGCTCACGATCAGGATTAAGTTTGTGGGATTTTGTCCTCAAAATGATTAGAGCACATATATGCTATTTGGGCAATATTTTAACTTATATTTGTTTTCTCTTGCCAGTCTAGCATAAAATGCAAGGAATACAGCACTGCATAAGGACTGTATATTCTTTTCAGATTCGCTGGTGCTCAAAACAGATACTTTCCAAGAATTTCTTCAGTTTATTGCTGTTATGTAGCAGCCAGCAACAACACAGGTTAACCCTGTGCACAATTTTAATTTTAGTGTTCAAATAATTTCTGTTTAGTTAATTCAGACGCTCTTTTTACCCTATTTTGACAGTGTGTTCCTATGTTCCTGTGGAACAAGACAGCATCCAAACGGAAGTTGGAATTCCTCATGGTGGCGCTCATCGTTTACTCAGGAAAAAGGTGGATAGAATGCATTTATATGCCCCTATAATTCAGGATACCAGAGCAAAAATGCTCCTGTATGATTTTTTGTCTCCTCATCATGGTTAAGCAATATCACACGAGTAACGAGCGCAATATCACACGAGTGTTGTTTTTGTCCCAAATAGCAAATGTGAAACTGATTTTATACAACAGTTGAATAAATAGTTAATATTGTGTTATATTTTAGACACAATATTGTTTACTTAATGTTAATTAATTGTCAATTGTTAACTAAATTTTCTCAAGAAAAATATTAGGCCTACCTATAAAGCCAGAGCCGAACTGTTGTGTGTCTCTGAGCAAGACACAGCAGTTCTTCATTTCTGAATAAATCTGCTATATGAGTGAATCAATCGGGTGAACCAATGATTCAATGGCCCATTCATAAAGAGAGCCATTTACCTCAGTGACTTACTCGTTTACATTTACCGCCACCTACAGGCAGTTATAGTTTCTTATTTAGAGTATCATTCATTCATTCATTCATTCAAAAAAAATAAAATAAAAAAAAAATGTTTTTAAATATATAGTTCACCATAATGAAAATTCTGTCATCATTTACTCGCATGGCCATTGAAGCCTTAAAGTTTATGTGTAATATATTCTATGTTCAATCAAATATATTTCTTTCTAAAGCTAATTTTTGTAATGTCTATTTGATGCTTTTCTCATTTAACACAATAATGGCTTTAAATTATATTTTAGGGATAATTTCTCAGCCAAATTTGATGTGTGATTTTGATTAATTAATCACCACATCGTGTAATTAATTAGATCGCTCAACAACAGCCCTCATATTTTATATATATATATATATATATATATATATATATCTCAGCTGGGACTCGAAACAGGGACCTTCTTGCTGTGAGGCAACAGCGCTAACCACTGAGCCATCATCTCATCATATATATATGCTCTTTTTACCCTATTTTGACATATATATATATATGTGCTGGTCCCACTTTTGCTGCCAAAACAGCTCTAACCCGTCGAGGCATGGACTCCACTAGACTCCTGAAGGTGTGCTGTGGTATCTGGCACCAAGATGTTAGCAGCAGATCCTTTAAGTCCTGTAAATTGCGAGGTGGAGCCTCCATGGATCGTTTGTTTGTTCAGCACATCCCACAGATGCTCGATTGGATTGAGATCTGGGGAATTTGGAGGCCAAGTCAACACCTCAAACCATTCCTGAACCATTTTTGCTTTGTGACAGGGTGCATTATCCTGCTGAAAGAGGCCACAGCCACCAGGGAATACCTTTTTCCTTGAAAGGGTGTACATGGTCTGCAACAATGCTTAGGTATGTAGTACGTGCCAAAGTAACATCCACATGGATGGCAGAACCAAAGGTTTCCCAGCAGAACATTGCCCAAAGCATCACACTGCCTCCGCCGGCTTGCCTTCTTCCCATAGTGCATCCTGGTGCCATGTGTTCCCAGGTAAGCAACGAACACGCACCTGGCCATCCACGTGATGTAAAAGAAAATGTGATTCATCAGACCAGGCCACCTTCTTCCATTGCTCTGTGGTCCAGTGATGCTCACATGCCCACTGTTGGAGCTTTCGGTGGTGGACAGGGGTCAGCATGGGCACCCTCACTGGTCTGCAGCTATGCAGCCCCATACGCAACAAACAGCGATGCACTGTGTATTCTGACACCTTTCCATCAGAACCAGCATTAACTTCTTGAGCAATTTGAGCTACAGTTGCTCATCTGTTGAATCGGACCACACAGGCCAGCCTTCGCTCCCCATGTGCATCAATGAGCCTTGGCCGCCCATGACCCTGTCACTGGTTCACCACTGTTCCTTCCTCGGACCACTTTTGATAGATACTGACCACTGCAGACCGGGAACACCCCACAAGAGCTGCAGTTTTGGAGATGCTCTGACTCAGTCATCTAGCCATCACAATTTGGCCCTTGTCAAACTTGCTCAAATCCTTACGCTTGCCCATTTTTCCTGCTTCTAACACATGAACTTGTTCACTTGCTGCCTAATATATCCCACCCACTAACAGGTGCCATGATGAAAAGATAATCAGTGTTATTCACTTCACCTGTCAGTGGTTATAATGTTATGCCTGATCAGTATATATCATATATATGTCATATATATATATATATATATATATATAGCAAATCCTTACCATTTTTAAAATATATTATATTAAAATATATTTATTTAATATATTTAAAATATATTAAATACATTTTTAAAATATATTAAATAAAATTATATTATGTGTTACAATACAGTATGTTTAGCAACTAGAGAGTCTACTGAAAAAAAGAGAGAAAGAGAGAGAGGGAGGGAGAGAGAAAGAGAGAGAGAGAGTGATAAGTGGAAGTATAACATTTTGCAGTTGGGTCTTCCTCTATGTTGCCTCTCTGTCTGACAGGGAAAGTAAACTCCAATTTCAGAGCTCTCCGAAGACCACCACCATCGTGGATACTGACGGCTCCCATAGAATAATGATCAATTAACTGATTATTCCGGTGAGGGGCCTGATTCGATAATCAGTGCGGCTATTAATCACTTTTTATCTACTAATCAGCAGCTCCTTATTCATTATGCTCTACAGATCAGGGAGAAGCTCTAGCCTGGGCCGTGTTTTCAATCACACCGTTTTCCCTTAGATCCTGTG
Source organism: Hypophthalmichthys nobilis (assembly GCA_037950665.1). Lineage (NCBI taxonomy): Eukaryota > Metazoa > Chordata > Actinopteri > Cypriniformes > Xenocyprididae > Hypophthalmichthys > Hypophthalmichthys nobilis. Next base: position 9,792,235 of record CM075478.1, read on the forward strand.
GTAGGTAACATGTTGCGATTGTACGATAATACTGCTAAGATCCGTCTGAACTCACGCCATGATGAATTGCAGGCACTGAACAGCGAGCCAAGACAGGAGTAAAATGAAAACCAACTGAACTGAATTGGTGAAACACATACAGAAGTTCACCCAGAAATGAAAACTCTGTCATCATTTGCTCACCCTCACGTTGTTCAAAACCGATCTGAATTTTTTACACGGATTAAAAAAAGGAGTTATCCAGCAGAACGTCCCAGCGGCGTTTGTGTTTCATGCAACAAAGAAACTCATATACATTTTAAATAACATGGTGGTAAGTAAATAATGACAAAAAACAAATTCAATGAAATTAAACAAACATATATATGTATAAATTAACTTATCCTAAAATAAAATGCAATGCAATATAATTACTGTTTGAAACAAAACAAAAAAAAGGGTCATACATATGAATATTTCTAAGCAGAAGCAGCTATGAGGTAAATTGCCTGTTCTGTAAAAAACTAGAGTCTACGACAGCACTTTACGCAGTGCATTTCCACCCATTCCCCCTTTCTAAGTGTTCACCTCATTCTCAGAGCCCGCCTTTTGCGGCATAAATGCTTTTCTGTTATTTTTTCATTTAGCGTCAATTGACCTGACAGAATGGTTAGCAATTAAGTGATTTTTGTAATGGTCTTGGGTAATTTGCTTAGGCTTGTCAGCTGTATTTTATGAAGTCACCCTCAGCCCTGCTCTCTCACTGGTGCATAATAGCTTATAATTTCAAAATCTTTATCCTCTGTTTCATTCTCAATAAATTGAAATTACAGGAAGTTGTTGAAGACGCTTAAATTTCCCCCTTTTTGTTCCATTCTGTCTATTTCGTAATTGACAGTAAAGGGAATCTTTTTGCTTGGGCAACCATAACATAATCACGCTTAATGTGTAAACTCTGTCACACGATAAGCGGAGAAACCTGCTCGCTCGGGTTCAGCGTAAATACAGGAAGTTTTTCCGCATAGCTAATTGGGCATGTCATGTCAGAGCCTTATCGCACAGAAATCATTTTTTATATAGTTCATGTAAGCAACACCGACCTTAGAAAACATCAACATAATACAAGGTCAAATAACAGAGAGTAATGATATCTCCTTTTTTCTTCGTCAGGACAAAAGGGACTACATCTTTTCTCCCGTGCTTGCATTTAATTCCGTGTTGCATTGATAGTCTCTGCTTGTCTTGTCACTAGAAATGTTGCGAATTTCCAGCATAAAATACTTCAGCTGTCATCTGCGTGCCACCACTTTGTCAAGTAATGTTTTTCAGCTAATCATCTCAGCTTGTAATAACTCCAGCCTAACATCTGCTGTCCCCCATAACACTTCACTAATTTTTCCCTCATTCCATTGCACACCATTCGCTCCTAACACAATCTACATGTATTAGTTGATAATGACTTAGTGCTTAAAAGCAAATAGATGTCGAGGGACCAGCAAGACAGACGCTCTTACCCTATTCTGACTCCAGAAGATGAATCGAAGCCTGGGAGAGCAGAAGAAACGCTTATCAATCATATTTAATGTTTATATATGCATGTACTGACAAACTGTGACAGGACCCTTGTTGGTACAGCGAAAGCATCTAGGCTTTGAATTTGTCCTTTCTGGGAAGACATTCCCAGTAAAAAAAGTCTTGAAAGAGTTATGACTTTCACCAAGACCCTCCATCTTATCATTTTCCTTTATGACCTCATATAGGGAAAAATCCCCCTACTTATGTTTTAATGGGTTTCCTTGCTGTGCTTAACATGGTTTGAAATGGCATCTCATAATAACCATATGCCTATTAAAGACATGATTGAGACAGTCACTAATGAGCAAAGTACATGCTGACTGTGTTAAGAAAATTGTTGGAGATACAATCATATTTCTCTATAATTCTAATGAGAATTTGGCTGTATTTCTAATTGGGAGAAATTGAGTCCACACATTTTGACTGTTATGACTTTAACAAAGTTAAAATAGTTTAAATATGTGGACACATTCCACTACACTTTAAATAAGAGTTCTTTTTTGGTGATGCAATATAAATATACACTATCCATTCAAAAGTTTGGGGTCAATATGACTTTTTGGAAAGAAATTAATACTTTTATTCAGCAAGGACAAAATTGACAGTAAAGACATTTATAATGTTACAAAAGATTTCTAAATGCTGTTCTTTTGAACTATTTATCAAAGAATCCTGGAAATAATGTACGACAGTTTCCACAAAAATATTAACTATTTTCAACATTAATAATTTCTTGAGCATGTAAATCTGCATATTAGAATGATTTCTGAAGGATCATGTGACCCTGAATACTGAAAACTTTTGAAAGGTAGTGAACAGTTTAATTTTAACTGAACCACTGTTGTGTTTGGATCATGTATAATATGTCAATGCATAAAACAAAGATAGAAAATAATGCCATTCCAACTTCAAAATCAGCTCTTAAAAATGTGAATGTCTCAGACTTGAGGGGAAAATTGGAAAAAAAAAAAAAAAAGAAAAAGAGATCTATCTACTTAAAATGTGCAATATCACATCATATCATAACTAGTGAATTGTTTAAAATGTTTTGTTTTGCACAGAGAACTGATTTTAGACCTTCCTGTGTGTTTTCTGAGAGATCAGAGAACAGGAAGACAAAGAGATTTAGCCACACTTAAATTGCAATTGCAGTTCCCCCATCGACGCTCCTTTGCCCAGACACCTTTTTCATACACGACTGAACCATTCATATTCCATCTGTTCCAGCTCTCACTCTTTGGGGAGGCTGTCAATCTCGAGAAATCATGTGACACGGAAGGGATGGGAGAGGAAGATTGGGGGGGGGGGTTGTTTCGCCGTTACGCCGCTCATGGACGCCTGACTCTTGGGACTCTACCAAGCATTGAGTGAACATTTACCTCTCCTATATATTTATAGGGAAAGAGAGAGAGGGAGGCGGGCTGGAGGGCGCCGATGTTGCCGCTGCAGCATGACCGGGAGCCAGGAGAGAGAAGACACATCTGTCACAGGATTAACTTTCCACTCCCTGGGACCTGGGTGTCAGGAGCGGCCCCTGTGTGCTGCACACACACTCTGATGACATCAGATAGAATACAAAAGCTGCCTATTGTTGGCTGATGAACACCTGTCAAAAGCTTTCATACTGAGATTTATACAGAGTTAGACGTCCGGCCATTACTGAAAATAGATAATGATACAACAAGAAACGTCTGTGTTTGGTTTCTTTGAATCCTTGTTTATTTGATTTATTCTCTACCTTTTTTTTTTTATTCAGAGTAGTAGAGGGAGGAGAATACAAATCGTTTTGTTATAAGATATTTCTTTAACTATGGAAACTTTTGGCCCTCTCAACAATGTACAATAAAGTATATACACCCATTACAGAAGACATTTGTATTTTTTTCTCATTTCTACCATTCTCAAATTATGTATTGTTTAATAGCATTCTGTGATGAAAATGGTAATGGTGTAAATTATATTTTAAAGGGTTAGTTCACTCAAAAATGAAATTTCTGTCATTAATTACTCACCCTCATGTCGTTCCACATCCATAAGACCTTTGTTTATCTTCGGAATACAAATTAAGATATTTTTGATGAAATCCGAGGTTTTTTTTTTTTTTTTTTTATCCCCATAGAAAGCAACGAAATTACCACATTCAAGGTCCAAAAAATTGTTAAAACATTGTTAAAATAGTCAACGTGGCTACAGTGGTTCAAACTTAATGTTACGAAGCAAAGAGAAGACTTTTTGTGTGCAAAAACAAAACAAAAATAACATAACATTAAGGTTAAACCACTTTGGTCACATTAACTATTTTAACAATGTTTTTACTACTTCTCTGGACCTTGAATGTGGTAATTTCATTGCTTTCTATAGGAGATTAAAAAAAAAAAAAAAAAACCCTCTCAGATTTCCTCAAAAAATATATTAATTTGTGTTCTGAAGATGAATGAAGGTCTTACAGATGTGGAATGACAAGAGGGTGAGTAATTAATGACAGAATTTTCATTTTTGGGTGAACTAACCCTTTTTTGCAATAAAATGTTCAACTTCTTTGCTGTTATACAAACATCTTTCCTTAAATTCATCTCTCTCTTCACAATAAATTCCCCACTAACTTCAAAAGTCAAATGAACTTATCACTGCAGGTTGGCATTTCGATTTTACTTAAATTGCGGCAGCAATTAAACTTATTTAATAATTTTTTCAATACAGTTGTGTTGAGATTCTCGCCATCTAACTATCTGCGGTCTCAAGCTGAGGGCAAAATCTCTGGTGTCATTATGGTCATTTTATCTCCTGCCATTTCTCATTGTCTCAAATCACTTACCATGTCCCTAGTCTACCACAGGTGTAATTTGGCCATAAGGCTGGACTTGAGGGATTTGTTTTGCTTCTTTCTCTCAGGGACAAAATATCCCCGGTCCTGATCACTGACCCTTGAGCCCTGTTTACAATATGTAGATGATTATGAAGGTCTTAACTAAAGTAGCCAAGGAAGTCCCAGCGGAGCGTCCTAAGCGACCAGCGCGGCTCCTGACGGGATTGTTTTTGTTTTGGAAGCGCCCTCACGCCACACCCCCCTCCTCCTCCTCCTGCCTGTCTCGTTCTCTCTCCGGCCTGCAGGGCATTAAGATGCCCATGAATTAATGAAGAACACAGAGGTAATTAAACGAGGTGGTGACAGGCTCCTCTGAGCTTTCAGAGGGACAGAAGGTCCTCTCGGGCCCCTCCCTGCCTGCAGGTTGCTACGTGCACTACGGGCTTGATTGGCCTGCTGGGCAAAGGGGCAGATTGCAGCAAGGCATCACCTGTGGCACAGGAACCCCTCCCAGGGCCCTCCCCAGGCTGCTGGGTCACGCGGCCTGGTCTAAACACCCCCTGTGGGCCAAAGAGGAGAAAACAACAAGAGAAGGATGCAGAGAGCAACAGGGCCACTTCCCCAGATTATTGCACCATGCTGGCCTGTTTACACTGAGCCGTGATGGACAGCTAGCAGGCAGCAATTGCCCTTTTATCAGACTTACCTCTCACAGACCAGCGCTACTTTACGCGTGCCTCAGAACGCCACAGCGGCAGCAAGCTGTAATGGACCTGCCCGCCATGTCAATAACAAGCCTTTCTGAACTCGTACAACAAAGTGCTGCTGCTATCTTGCATCACTCTGAGTAACTTCTTTTAAAGGGATAGTCCACCCAAAAATGAAAATTCGATCATCATTTACTCACCCTCACGTCGTTCCAAATTTGTATGTCTTCCTTTCTTCTGTGGAACACAAAAGAAGATACAGTTTTGGTTCCCATTGACTTTCATTGTATGGACAAAATAGAATGATTGAGTTTGATTGAGTAAATGATGACAGAATTTTCTTTTTTGGGTGGACTATCCCTTTAAGAACAACATTTTACTCATTTCAAACACAGTATCTTGCAGTATGTTGTAGCACACAGCTACAAAACAGATGTACATCATATAATATAATCATTTTATTAATTAATATCATTTTTATTGTACTTATTTTTTTAAGTGACTCCTTCTGCAGGTTACATATTATTATGCCAGTAGGTGGCAACAAGTGAATCTTGTTATCACTGAATCATTTATTCAAACGATTCATTGAGAATTTATGGGTGGACTATCCCTTCAAGAACAATATTTTACCTATTTTAAAAATAATGCATATACCAGGACACGCTCAAGATGTGATCACCCCAGGCTACATATGGTAGCAAGTATCCTGCAGTATGCTGTAACACACGGCTACAACAGATGTGTTATGAGCATTTCGAAACGTGGATTAAAATGGGGCGATGACAACATGTTTGCAAAGTTTTGAAAGCGATAATGGGAAAGTTTAGAATGCGACTGCTCACTTTTGCACGCACCCTCACGGATCTCTCGCCTGTCCCACGAGGGGCGTCTTTCTAACGCCGTGTGAGGGACCATAAAAGACAAGGCCATTGGGCGATCCAGCGACTCTGGGCTCCTGAGACCGACCTGTATTTTGTTTATTTGTTCTCCGACTGCAGTCTGGATAATCATCTGTATAAACGCTCAGTTCCCACTTGTGTTCGGAACGCTCTCCCGTCCACGCACCGCCCCTAAGGAGGATCTCCCAGGGAGACGGAACATGTGCACAATCAGGAGGCAGGTACAGCCTTTGTCAAGCACTGCTGAGGGAATTGTGCAGCATGGAGGTTGTTTGCCTGACACAGAGGTCCTCATCATGCCTCTCTCCATCTGCCAACGCTTTGCGTCTCTGCGTCCCTTTGTGCCGCCTCACAAAATATTTGGACGGTGTTGCCTTCAGCCTTGGAAGAGCTGTAAACAATGTGTGCTATTCAAAAATGAGAAAATAAAAAGTTAAGAATAAGAAATTCATGGGTGAAAGTATCTTTAACAAGAGATGGTGTCCATGAGTGTCATTTTATCATTTCACTGTCACAGAACTCTGTGCATACAGTGGTGCTCCACCACTATATTTCTATAAATTGTAGAAATATAGGGGACACTGGGGCTAATTGTCACATGGGAAAGTTGTCACACAGGGTTAAATCTCAGAAACTAGAATGTTTTGAATCAAAAGTCCAACTGTCCAAATATGTATTTTCTCTAACAGTGGTTATATATTGGTTTCAAACATTTACTGTAGTTCAAAATATTCAAAATATTTAACTAAAAATGTAGTTCCTGTAGCTCAAACAGTAAAACACTAGAGATAGCACTAGCGATGTCAAGGTAAAGGGTTCAATGAACTGATAACACTTGAATGCAGAGTCACTTTGGAAAAAAGCAACTGTAAATTACGCCTATGTTCTGAACTATTTTTGTTAGCGGAATAAAACAAAGTAACTGGCAATATTGTGCCTACAATGTAAGTTACTTAATATTAACTTCTTTTTTTTCTCAATTAACTGTTGTATTAAAAAGCTGTATCACACAATTATACTGCCTCTTTATAACGGCAATTACTTTTTAGAAAATACCCAAGCTGTCGTTGTTAGTTCTGACTTAACATTTTCAAATTTACTGTAGTATAATGGAGGCTTAGACAATAATTTAGTATTTTATAATTGTTTTCCTGCCCCGTTATTGACATACTAAACATTTCCAATAGGGGTGTAATGGTACACAAACATGACGGTTCAGTAGTACCTCGGTATTGAAGTTGAAGGTTCGGTACAGCAGGGGGACAAAACTAAACATAAAATTGCTTCATAAAATTGCACATAAGGCAGGTTTTGCATTAACTTCTAAATCTAATTATTTTCAATTATTTTTCTACTCCATTTCATTTTTTGAAATACAATAATTTACACAGTTACTGTCATAATTTTTTATGACAAATTTATTTAAACTTATTAAATAATTAAGACATTAAAATAAATATATTATCTAATATAATGCACATATTTAGTGAAATGCTCCCCTCTAGAGTTCATTTCTCTAGTGAACTAACATGCTGTGGATACTAAATGACTTGCCTGAGGTAAATGTAATGCTACGCAAGATATTATTCTCAAGCTGTTTTATTGATGTCTTTCTGTGTTGAAAACGCTTGGTTGAGAGATTACACATAAACATATCTATGCATAGATCGTCTGTTCTTCTTGTTCTGCTCTTTTTCCTGTTGTGTCAGTTAGCAAACAGCGTTGCATTACCTCACGCACCCACTTCTGGATTGGAGTGTGGATCGCCTGTGACTGACTGTATTCATCGTCTGACTGTATGCACCAAACCATGACGTCCTTACCGTGACGGTTCAGTATGAATATATGTACCGTTACACCCCTAATTTCCAATAAACGGTAGAAATGTTCAAAACTGGTTTTCTGTATCTGACATTTCACAATATGTATCAATACAGAAACTGACTTTCAAAAATAAACTCAGCCTAAGAAATTTTCAATGTAGCAAAACATGCGACAACTAGTCTAGTCAATAAACAGTTTTTAAAGTGCCATGAAGAAAAGAAAAGAAAAGCTGGTCCCAGAAAACTGCAGTACACCCCATCCTTGGACACTTGGCTGGGTCTGGACATGGAGTAGAGAAATGTTCTGATTATGAGGAGAACAGGTGCGGGAGAGCTCACTCCTGGGACCCTCAGACAGCCACTGGCCCTTCTATGGGGACTGCATTTGTGTGTGTGTGAGCGTGTGGATAGGGGACGGGGATGAGGGGCGAGAGCTCAGCTCATTAGTAAGCTTTTGCTTCTGCTAACTCACTTGTCCCATGGGAGACAGCTAATCACCACAAAGGGACCTAAAGTCAGTTAAAGCAGGATGTAGGATGCTTATTTACAGACCTCTTTCTCTCTATTTCCCTCTCTCTCCCTGCTCTTTCCCTCCATTTGCCATTTATTCACCTCATTTGAGGAGATTTATGCAAGCGCTTCAAAGAGGGCAATATATTAAACAAATACATGTAAATTAAATACATGTAAATGCTAAACAAATCAACGCATGTAGGTTTACATTATTAAGTGTTCAATGAAACCGCCTCAAATTATTACGGTGATGGATCATTCTTACATTATGTTCCAATTAATAAAAAAGATTACTTTTGTAAATGATAAATAGAAAAAGTGCATATTAATTAAGATTAAATATTATTGCTGATTCTAACACTTGTTTTTATGCATTTATATATATATATACATACACACACTGTATGCGCGCGCATGTGTGTGTGTGTGTGTGTAAATAAGACACAACCAAACTGAACAAGGCCGCAGGGTCTCCTTATCTCTTCTATTGCTGTTAATTCTGTGGTCATTGGTGTTTTTAGTGACCACAGGAACGCTCAGTTAATAGTTTTGGGGTTTGAGGTTCTGGCCCCAATAGCGGTCAACATGCTGCGGTCGACACACAATTAATACAACACAATGAAACCAGACTGGTCTTTAGGCCTTATAATGACCTGCATCAATTCAAACGTGCAAATATTAAAGGTATTCAATGCAAAGGTCTACCCTATTTTTTCAACTGTGTTTGGATATTGTCCATGTTTTCTTTGTTTACTTCCCCATGACATCATGTATAATTGGATCGTGGCATGGTTGCATCATTGTTTCCCTGTCAACCTTAACTTGTGTCCGTGAATGAGCCATCATCATTTTCATATCCAATTAAAAGTTATAGAACTCCATTATGAAACTTTCACTTGTCTGTATCCAACCAAAACGACCACAATTTAAGTTATTAACTGATATCCATTCAGCCTTGCTTATTTCCCAATAGGAAGTGAAACTGTTTTAAGCTAAAATGTTTCTTGGTTCCCTTCCAAACCCATTGCCAGGTCTGTTTACGGTTTGGTGTTTGAGATTAATACCTAACCAACAGTCTCCAACCGCATCAGATGATCATTCTTCTAAATGAAGGTCCTGTTTCAGGAGACACGCACTGTATAACAAAATATTATGGAGCCTTAACACAGGGGCCCAGAAGAAAATGAGCATTCTTCTTAAAGATGGTCATACTGTTGATATTTCTTCATAAATAGATGGTCCTCTCACAGGAAACCTCTTTGTATTCAGCAAAGCTTCGCCTCTGCCGGTCAAAGACTGTTTGCTTGTGTTCACCGAGGTGGAGAGATCACATATAGGAGTGGATATCAGTCTCCTCCAAACAGCAAGTCTCTTTATCAATTTGCTAAACACACACAGTCTAATCCCGGGGGGCCTCCTGTGGCTGCAGATATAAATTTAAGAGGATAATTAGACCCACGCGAGGGGGCACTCCACAGGACAGGAAAGAGGACGGCAGGCAGCGGCCAGAGAGGAGATCTCCCTCTTCCACAAGTGCCCGGCTGGTGCTGGCAAAGCCTCTGCCACCCCTGGAGCCTCACAGGTGCTAACTGATTTATATCTGTTCATAAATGTTTAACCTTTTTTTTCATCCAAAGGAAAGGGCATCTTATCTCTCTCCCAGTTCTGTTAATTGAGTATATGATTAGAGCCTGCTGTTTGACTCGACAAGTCCCCTCTTTTGTTGCTAACAGGAAGGCCAAAAGACACAACTGAGGGAGTGTCACTGTAACCATGTGTCTCCTTCTCTGACGAGGACAAATGCTTTTTACCTTTTGCTGCCCTACATAAACTCATTGGAGACAAACTTTCATCGAATTTATTTTATCAAAGCTATTTTATATTGCACTCTATAAAGAATAAAGTACATAAAATTTAAAAAACGAATGCTACATAATGTTTTTTTGTTTTTTTTTAGAGTTATTGGGTCTCATTCACTAATAATTACATACACTATTCTTATTTATAAGCACATTTGAACTTCTTACGAAAACTCTTTGCCTGATTCACAACACGTGCGTATCAAGCGTGCCACACGAGTCCTGAAAAGTGAAGCCAAAGCATCTCAATCGCCCCCAGGTGGCTGGATGCAGTATAGGTCATAAACCCTGCCCTCTCCATGTAATGTAATGGGACGTGAGACAAACTAAATGGTCAAATTACACGTCAAATATTTTTTTCCAAAGATGGTTTCTGTTATTTTAAGCAGTTTTCACCACGCTGATGTTAGTTCAACTGTTCGTTCTTTAAATAAGTTTGGTTTTAGTTAGTTATTTGATGCTATAAAAATGCGGGTTTTGACATCATGATTGACAGCTGAGATTGACAGCTTCTCTGAGTGAAGTAGTCACTGAAGCGCCAACAGACTTTTTTCTGGATCTTTTTTCCAGAACGGTTTATTTCACACCAACATAATGAGCTGTTCTGCGGGAGTCTGGACAGGACCTTGATATCGCGGCTCAACTTCGCGCTCACTACTGTGAAGACTCGGGCTCCAAGTTCACTACTGCGCAGACTCGAGACTCAAGATGTCAGCGCCATATTGGCACACTGGCTGCTTCACTTACTACAATGGAAGAGAGTGAAGGTGTGTTGTCCATCTTTTTTTTTTTTTTTTTACAGTTTATGGTACGTACACACATGAATTTGTTCTTAACCTCGTTCAAAAGTTGATGAATTCTGAGTATTCTAAATGAGAAACCACAAGCCCGAGGTAAGTAATTTACATAAAACACACTCAAACCATGTTTAAAATGTGCCATAATCGTAACAATCGTCTTTTTATGTAAGGGGTGGGGGGTCTAAATGCTATTTCATGCATTCTGATTTGCATTCTGAGAATCCAAATATTTAACACTGTTAAATATTTGGATTCTCATGCTAAACATGGCCAAAGTTTCAAAATACGAGTTGGACGTATAACGGAGTATTTCTGTGCCAAAAATACTCTTCCGATTCCTCTCAAACTTTGCACTTTTTTTTTCCCCGAGTATGGCCATTTATTATGTAATAAAGGGCGGAATTCTGCGCACACATTGACCAGAGCGAGAGAGCAAGAGTACGCCCGTCAATGCGCTTCGTTCGGGTTAAAGAAGTCATCAGCAGCGCTGCACAGGACTTGCTCTAGAAAGATTTGTAACTTTGCTTTTAGACCACAAAATCAACAATGTCACCAAGGAAGTGTGTTTTTGGTTGTGAGGGAAAGATAACCTTACTTCCCAAAGAACCCAGCGTTAAGTTGAGCTGAGAGATTTGTGCTCATGCATTACATTGATGCGCTCTCGAAATAGGATAAAGTCGTGTCAGATAGATAGTTGCTATCACTTTTTTATTGGTTAAAATGAATGGAGAATATCTCGTGTTTTTCCGTGGCTGCTTGAGCCTTCAGGATCGATGCTTATGGTTTTATAAACAAGGCCCAGTTCGACGCTGGATTTACAGATCATTTGAAACTGAAAGATGGAGCGGTCACAGTGATAATGATCCTGGTCATGAGTCGGAACCGCAGGTGGTGAGTAAAACTGCTTCAAATGTCTGTTTTGTTGCCAACAGGCGCCTAAGTGCATATAATGCGAACAATACAAATGTAGTGAATTCATAAATTCATTATTCATCATTCACTATACGCTATATTCATTATAGTGATTCAAAAGTTATCCAGGGACTAATGCGATGGTGTATTATGTGTGTTTAAATACATTTGTTTAGCTGACCATTGATAGCTTGCAGACGATCGCTATGCAAAAGCTGCGCATACTCGTCACTCTTTTGCTTCACTCACACGGCACGCCTCCGGGAGCTTGGCTGTTTTCGGAAAGACTCGGTACAGCGTATGTATCTTTTATAAATATGATAAAACTAAAGACTTTTTGGAGATATGAAGGATGCTATACTACTCTATAGGTACTCAAGTTTAACATGAGATTGGCACAAACTGTGTGTGATACCCCCCTTTAAGAAATTTTAAATGGATCCTTGATTATGATTTCACATTTTAACTATAGTTAGTGTGTAATGTTGCTGTTAGAGCATAAACAACATCTACAAAGTTACGATGCTCAAAGTTTATTGCAAAGGGAGATATTTTCTTTTACAGAAATCACTGTTTAAGGACTACAACAAGCTTCTTCCTGGGTTGGTGACATCACAAGCCCCAAAATTTACATAAACCCTGCCCATGAGAACATGCAACAAAGGTGGTGAGGTCATGTTGGCATTTTACGCCAGACTGCTTCACAAACTAGGGTCAATTCAACGCTTACTGTTGCTGACAATCGTCATTTTGGCTGCATGAGATTCTCCAGCTTTGTTGTTGTTGAGCAACCGAAGCATGAGCAGTTAAAGCTCCGCCCTCTTCTGGAAAGGGGGCCAGGAGCAGCAGCTCATTTACATTTAAAGGGACACACACAAACATGGTTTTTGCTCACACCCAAATAGGGGCAAATTTGACTTCACAGACACATTCTGGGGACACCAGAGACTTACATATATTACATTTTGTAAAAGGGGCATTATAGGTCCCCTTTAAGAAGTTTCTATGCAAATAAGTTCTGTCATGACAAATATTAAATGTTTCATCTCATGCTTTCCATGAGAAATGCATATGTCATGGAAAGCACAACACTTGTCTTAAAACACTGAAAACATCACATACACTACCAAAACTTTAGTATCGGTAAGATTTTTAAATATTTTTTAAGGGTCTTTTACAGTCAGGCTGATTTATGTAATCAAAAATATATTGAAAACAGTGTGACAATTTGAAATAACAGCCATTACTCTAGTCTACAATGTCAAATGTTCTTTCAGAAATCATTCTAATATGCTGATTTGGTGGTCAAAATCATTCTTGTCATTATCAATCTTGGAAATAGTTGTGCTGCTTAATTTTTTTAAATTTTTTTTCATTGTAACAATGTAGAATACTTTACTGTGACTTTTGATCAATTGAATCATTGCTAATTAAAAGTATTACTTCTTGCCAAAAAAATTAAATAAATAAAAAAAAACTTTCTTACCCCAAACTTTTCATCACATGAAAAAATAAATAAATAAATAAAAAAAATACTAATGAAATCAGCACATATAGACCTTAAGACTTGGTACATGGAAAACAACAAGGGTCACAACATGTTAACTCATTTTGGGTAGTGAAAAACACTAATCCTGACATCACAAGACAAGAAGTTCCTAAAAATCAAAACAAAATGTTAAGTCAAACAACGCAGCTTTATTATTATGGCAAGACGGTGAATGGGAATTAACTACAAAACCCTTATTTCCCAGAAAACACTTAACTAAAAATGTTGATAGAACATAATAGTAACTGAAGTAAAAAATAAATTAACCCTTTTTCAGCTTGATTACAACTTTTTACAGTGCACACTGGCATTTGTTAAAGAGGTCAAGAACAGCAGTTTTACCTGAATTTCCCACATAACAAAGCCATACCAATGCTGTCGCATGTTCCCTATTGTTCAGTGAGCAGAGAAAGAGCTCAGTAACACCACTGGCAGTCATCAAATCACCATCTCCCCTGGTTTGCTCACACGTAACTCTGCATATCTATCCATTCTCAAAACAATGAGAGGAATTGTCAAAATATCTGAAGTTGTGAAAAAGCTTTGACAGTATTGTTTCAACAAATGATATATTATATTATCACTTCAACTTGGACAGTGATCCTCTTTGACAGTTTTATCACTATAACTTCATTCATGTGAATGGATGTGTGATGACGGTCACAACATCTGCAAATCACTCAAGTGTTTTCCACACAATATTTCCTCTGGCAGGCAATGATTCTATTTCTATATTTATTCTCACTATAAGCGACTCATTCCATGTAGACGCATATCACCCATGTCATTGTGATCAGCTCCATGTTTCCAGTTATTTGATACCAAGGCCCTTTCCCAAAATGCCAAGCCCTTGCTGTCTTCCTCTGAGGCAACAATTTTCGCATCAGTGCAGAGTCAAACTCTAAAAAGCAAAGGAGTCTAAACCAGGGGTGCCCACACGTTTTTGCGTGATGATCTACTTTTAAAATGATCAACTCAATGAGATCTACCAACCAAAAAAAAAAAAAAAACAGTTAAATAAAAAAAATAAATAAATAAACATTTCAAATGCTTGTTGCTACTACTGCATGTATCTTTACATGGAATTCAGGAGAAAAATGTTCATTGTTGATATTCAATTTTAACACTAAACTCAAAAACATACAGCACAACAGATTACAATAGCCAGGGCATTTAACTTATTCTGATGACTGAATAGAATCAAACAGTTTGCATAATATTTGTCGACAAAACACAGCTGCCAATCTCTAAACTGGTGTCAATCACAACTGACGGAGCACATGCGATGGTCGGCCGTTCAAACGGATTCATTGCCAAGTACAAGGAGGAGGATGCTTTTCCCGACTTCCTTAATTATCATTGTATTATACACACCAACTATGTGCGAAAATGCTGAATATGAAAAAGATCATGGATGTGTCCATGAAAATCGTCTGCTCAATACGTACACGCTCACTTCAGAGACGGCTGTTTCGTGCGTAATTGGAGGAAGCTGACTTCGCGCACTATTCTCCGAACTCCGAAGCTCTTGGAAGGCGCGATTCGTGTGAAGCAGGCTAGCTGTCATGGCAACTGAATAAACAAAAATCTCGCCTGGTCAAAATGTATTAGTCAAATGCAAGTCAGACAGAAACTAAAAGGAGAAGAAAGGACGTTGTTATATTTCTTTTTATTAAAATTTAACAAAAGCATTTATTAAAATTGTGTGCGATCTACCACCATTGTCTCTGCGATCGACTGGTAGATCGCGATCGACCTATTGGACACCTCTGGTCTAAACAGTGTCAACTTGGATATGCTTCATGCAGAGTTTTCTATTAATAGCATTTTATATTCTTCATGAACCTACTGTAAATAAGCGGGTAGCTCTAGACTGGTGAAGACATCATCACAGATGTCTGAGCCAGTGGTCAACTCTGGTGTTGATTATTCAAGTGTTTCAGGCCTCCTTAATAGCGTCTTCCTGGGAGGTTGCTGACTTTCAGAGAACAGAAGAGGGCTTAGGAAAAAAAAAATCAATAACACATGATTTATTGATCACTAAAAATGCTCCTCATTAGCCCCCCGAGTGGCCCTCTGCATTTAACAGATGACAAAATGTCACCACTGCACTAAAACTGTCCTGGATTTCTATCACACTTTCAGAATCCCAGAGAGGAAACCTGGAGCAAGAGAAAACACAAAACATCTAACTTTCTCTTAAAGCATATAGGCTGTTCATCCAATCAAGAATTCTACTAAATTAAATTGTACATTATAAATATAATATTTAAATAACAATTAATGCTAAGCAATCATTTAAAAAAATTACTGCTTCTAGTAAATATATTACAGATGAAAATGGTAAGAAATTACAATGTGCTCAAATGTAATATAATTGGGTCAATTACTTTTAATTTATGCTTTTAATTCATAATAATTATTAATAAAGAATAATTATAAATATATCAGATTATAATAAAAAAATATAGATGCAAATGGTGGGAATTACAGCGCTTGAATATAAAATAATTGGGTGATATACAAATACTTAATGTAATTTTAAACTATGTTTTTTTTTAATAGTTATTAATAAAGAATAATTATATATATGTGTGTGCATGTGTGTGTGCGTGTGCGTGTGATGGATTATAATAAAAAATATAAATAAAAATAATGCTCAAATAGTGCTCAAAAATAATATAATTGGGTCATATACAACTACATTTTTTAAATAAAAAAATGTTAAAAATAGAATTATTAAAATATATTACAGATTATAAGAAAAAATAAGAAAATTACAGCACTCAAATATAATACAAATATATTTGTATAAATAATTTATGAATAAGTTTACCATTTTTTTTTTTTATGTATAAATACTCAAATATAATAAAAGTACAAATAATAAAAGTTAAATTTATTTAGCTTAGCTTCTCAAACGCACCTGCTAATTGACCCTTCGCCGGGAGTTTGATTGACAAGCGTTGTAACCAATCATAACGCCGAACCCGCTATTTTGTCTGACAAAGCAGTCAGGAGTTATGGTGCGTTCAAGTCCTCCTAGGAAGTCGTGTTTATGACGGCATGTGCGTTCAAGTCACTTTCATCGGAGTGAGATGGTAGTGTGCCTTCTCTTAATTAATTACACAAAAATACAGCACTTCTAATTCTAGAAAATGAAAATGAAGAACAAAGAATGTGCATCAGGTGTGTTTAGCTTTTTATGTTTTTAATTAATTTATGAAGCCACTGTAAATTTTATCGTTACATATTATATTATAATGCTACCATATTTTGTGCAGGCAGTGAGCTTACTTCATAGTAAATAGAAAAGCCTGACAATGTCACTGCTAAATACCTATAATATTGTGGTATTTTGCCATGTATTCTGACACGCCCCCAACTCGGTACAGATCGGGGCTTAAAGAAAATCCCGAGCTTCCCACTCGTATTTACGACATTATGGTGCCATTCATGTGCGTTCAGCTCAGGTCTTTCCGACATGACTTGAACGCACCATATTAACCTCAGTGGACTTGAACTTGAAAAATGGTGTGTACTGACGTCTTTCCGTGTTTGAAACAATATTCCTTCTCATGTTCATTTGATGCTATAAATTAACTAGTAGGAAGAGATGATCGGTTCACAAGCCGCTTGAGCTGAGGCGCTACAGCAATCTGTCACAATACATTAAAGATCCATAAAACATTTTTTTCTTAAATTACACAATTTGAAAGCTGGGACTTTGTTTAATATCAAAAGTAACCTGCTCTGTCTTGTCTGTCGACGTGTTGTCAGTGTCCTCTTTGCTCCGCGATGTATTTTTCACTCTGTGTGGCATGACAGCGCCATGGCTTGTCGGACAAAGCAACAGTAACTAAGGGGGGCGGGTCTTTGCGAAGGGTCAATTGCTTAAAGGCCATGTGAAGCATAGCTGTTACAGTTATTTATTAACTCCTTCCTCCATGCTTCTCTCGTTGCTTGTCTTCAGAAGAAACAACTTATGATGGACAGGAAGTGTTTAACAGATTTGCATATGGTTAACGCTAGCATTTTTTTTTTTTTTTTTTGATGAAGAAAATGTGCCAAAACTCCTTTGTCTTTCAGGCAGTAGCTGACGTTTCTTTCTGGTAGACAGACTGTGAGAGGGAAAGTTTATTGAAGGATGGAAAGAAAACTGAGGATGGGGGGTTAGCGAGATCAAATATCCATTTAATTAATTCAAGAAAGGGCAATAAAACTGTTTTAATTAACTCAAGGGTCAGGCTCTATACCCAAGTTTCTCCCCGATTAGTGGCCCATCTTTACTCCTTATGTTCCCACAATGCATATAAACCTAATGGCATAACAGCCTAAGTGCTATCACATTTTCTTACCCTTACTCTAGTTATCTTTTAAACATGAGAACCAAATGAATCCTTGTAAAAACATTAATTATAAATGAAAACAACAGAAGATTGTAGTAGTTTGAGGATGGCAATAATACATTATCATAATATAACTGCTCACAAATACATACTACACTGTACCTGTTTTTTTCTAATGAAATAACTTTAGCAACAGGGTCACATTTGTTGGGAAGCACAGTTTAGGAACAGAGGAACGGATCACAGGGGAGAAGGGCCTGAAAAATCCTCCTGTTCCTGCTGTCCTGCAGTGAGGCTGATCCCTCATGCATTGGGCCGCAGAGTCCCTGACTACGGTCCTCCATCACCCCGGTCAATGTGACGCATGAAGGTGCCCCTGCTCACAGCAGGACCCTCACGGGGATTTTCAGAAGCACAGATCCAATGTTGCACACTGGCTGATGGCCGTGTGATTAAACGTTCCCTAATGTCATTCACATAAGTCATCATAGCTTTTGTGACCAGGTTTGCTTTACCCATGATTCTCTTTCACTATAAGCAGCGTTGGTTTAGCTTTTGGCCTTTGAGGAATGTATCGAAGCACATATGTCCACCATTCTAGCTTGAAAAAACTTCTTAATGAGAAAAAAGTCTATTGCCAAGTGGAAAAGAAAGAAAAGGACTCTAAAAAGAAGGGGGAAAAAAGAAAAACATGTTCTAACTCTCCTTGACTTGCTTTTTCTGCTTTGGAGCGGCCTTAATTGCGACACATTTATGCAGAGAAAAAGGAGACTGGATTTGTTTTGTCTGTCTCGTCGACGGTCGTTTCATTGCAACAGATGCTGAAAGACAGATTTGTTCAATTTAAAATCAAAAGGTACAAGCTGGGGTTTTTATGTACTATTTTTTTCCCATTTCTAAAGGAGCTTAATATCCTGTCATCACACTTGTATAATGTAAGCGTTTCAAGGAAGTGTTCTGGAGGTGGACTATGGGATGTTTTACATGCCGTCCAATTGTATGCATTCAAACTGTATACTATATCACCATTGTCATTGCAATTATCATCCACTTTCCATTTCAGCAATGGACGTGATTGGTCATGTAACACTGTTATGCACTACACTATTAAAGCTCAGTTCACTGTTGGGCTTTCAAAAAGCATTTGAATTCTTACACCAATATATCTTGCATTGTAGCCTTGTCTCATTAGTATTCATACACAACAATTTTTGTATGTTTGGATGTACACTCAAACATACAATATGGACCTTTTGACAGCATTTAAAATGTTTTTTGAATGCATTCTATACAAATCCATATTTATATTATTTCTGTCATGACAACTCTCTGAGTGTTTGGCATGGTAATGGATATGACAGTGTTAATATGTTTGGTCTTGGCGGAATAAATCTATGCTGCTGCTGGTTATTTCTGCTGCTGCAGAGCAAGTACGTTACTTGCTACTGCCAATATATACACGACATGCTGCTGCTGTACAATATAGCGTACATGAATTACCCGTAGAGCTGGGACAATACATCAAATCTTGATTCGCGATACGAAGAATCTGGAGCAATTCTGATATTTTCCGATGTATCGCGATTCTCTCTCTAATCGATTCTGAGCTTGGTTTTTAACAGCAGATGACACTACTATACGTGATTTAGAAACACTCATACACTGCCTACTTCCAGTTTCTTTACACACACCACTTAAACCTAAAATAATCATTCATAAAGTTCGAAAAGGTTGAAGTGAATTACAAATCTCGCATTCATAAAAGCATTCTGAGCCGAGGTGCAAGTATATTTAACCACTTACATTACTCAGCCGAATGCATGATTGCTGTCCAGCAGTCTTCTTCGTGAGCGTTTGAGTGTGCGGTTAAAAACTAGCCTAGAGCGCCATCTGCTGTTAAAACTAAGCTCAGAATCGATTAGAGAGAGAAAATATCAGGATCGATCCAGATTCATTGTATTGACCGAGAATCGATGTATCGTCCCAGCCCTAATTACCTGTAGCAGATCTATACAGGTGGAGCTGGGGAAGGTGGAGGGTTTCTGAAAGTGTGTTGCAAACTGCTAAAGCAAATGCTGACCAAGCAGCAAGCTCATTGGCTACTGATACAGCTGGAACCAATCAGCTGTGCCCTATAGAGATGATATGATGGCAAGCAGATTGAGTTAGGGACTTATCAGCCTGTGCCATCTAGAGTTTCATGGCAGAACTTTGTATAAATATATTTGTATAGTTACATTTTACTATTTTACCAATATTTTCAAAGCTCTTAATCCTACCCCTACCCTAAACCTAACCACTTCTCAACAATACAATACATCATAATCGATAGATAAATGTACAGTGACAATATTTATTATGTAGATATTTTTAAGCCACCAATTAGGTGAATATGTTATATGTCATTGATTAAATACATAATAATAATAATAAAAATAACTTATTAATTAAATGAATTCAATTTTCAATTAATATAACAGAATTCATAACCATTTGTATGTCTCTATAGTTGTTCATATGTAAAAAAAGATTTTTAGATTCTGTCAATATATTAATAATGTAAACTACCAGTCAAAAGTTTGGAATCGGTAAGATTTTTAAAGTCGGCATGACACGGAAGTTGCGATTGTCTTTTCTTCTCTACTGTGACGTCTATCCGAGTGAAATGGCATCTGAAATTAGAGGGCGAGACTTGATTTTGTCCTTCGGGAATTGATTGGATCGCTGGAAGTTGGGCGTTGCTAATAAAATGGAGGCAGATACGAATGCCCATTTACAGTCAGTTGTGGGGGATTTCTCTCCACCGGACTCACTCCAAGCACCCTCACGTTACTTTATTTATTGAGGATGACGAGGACGGTTAATGGCACTAAACAGCGAGAGCGCACGCGAGAGAGACTGACTGACTGACAGTGCGTGTCAATCTCTGGCTCCACCCTCGCGCCATAGCATGTGACAGGAAGAGACGATGAGTCGTTTTGAAGGGGGAGGGGAGGTTAATGTTTTTGATTAAAGATTATGAGGGCACATGAATTTTAAAAAAAAAATAATGAAGTGCACGGATAAATTTTTGAAAATAAATACTACAATATTCCATAAAAAAATAAGAATTGTCAATTTTGATTTCATGCCGACTTTAATGTTTTTAAATGAAGTTTCGTCTGCTCACCAAGGCTGCATTTATTTAATTAAAAATACAGTAAAAACATTAGTATTGTGAAATATTATTGCAATTTAAAATAACTGTTTTCTGTTTGAATATATTTTATAAAGTAATTTATTCCTGTGATTCCTGGATTTTCAGCATCATTACTCCAGTCTTCAGTGTCACATGATCCTTCAGAAATCATTCTAATATGTTGATCTGCTGCTCAAGAAACATTTATTGTATACAATTGTACAAAATATTTGTGTACAATATTGTTTTTTTTCTGGATTCTTTGATGAATAGAAAGTTCAAAAGAACAGCATTTATTTGAAATATAATCTTTTGTAACATTATACATGTCTTTACTGTCACTTTCGATCGATTTAATGCATCCTTGCTGAATAAAAGTATTAATTTCTTTAATTTCTTTTAAAAACAATAAAAATAAAAATTCTTACTGACCCCAAACTTTTGAACGGTAGTGTATAATGTTACAAAAGCTTTGTATTTCAGATAAATGCTGTTCTTTTGAACTTTCTATTCATCAAGGAATCCTGAAAAAAAAAAGTACACAACTGTTTTCAACATTGATAATAATCATAAATGTTTCTTGAGCAGCAAATCAGCATATTAGAATGATTTCTGAAGGATCATGTGACACTGAAGACTGGAGTGATGATGCTGAAAATTCAGCTTTGCCATCATAGGAATAAATTACTTTATAAAATATATTCAAACAGAAAACAGTTATTTTAAATTGTAATAATATGTCACAATATTACTGTTTTTACTGTATTTTTCATTAAATAAATGCAGCCTTGGTGAGCAGACGAAACTTCTTTTAAAAACATTAAAAATATTACCGATTCCAAACTTTTGACTGGTAGTGTATGTGAATATACAAAAATATGTATAAGTGTGCTAAAACCACATTTTATGTATGAATACCTATAATTACTAATGAGATCATGTTGTGCAATGAAATGTTTTGCCAGTAGATTATTGTTAGCCTATAAATGTTACTTTAGTATAGTCATGGCAAAAATAAATAAATAAATAAATAAATAAATAGAATTAAAATCATGTTGTGCAATTAAATGTTTTGGCATTAGATTATTAGTAGCCTATAAGAATTAATTTAGTATGGTCTGGGCAAAACAAAATAATAAAATAAAATAAAATACTTTCTTGGGAACACAGTGACTTTACAACCTTATCAAATCAATTACTGCAGTTCTCACAACCTTTAAAAATATGTATTCACAAACAAATATAAAATTACATATCATTTTCACAAGAGATGGAAATGAGCAGCTGACACTGGCCTGACACAGAGAACCACAGATAATGATTCCTGCTTTATTTTGACCAACCTAGTGCTTAATTAAAGCCACGTAGCTTCTGTTTGCCGCGCTACAGTCGAACCCTCGGCTCAAGCTTATTCAAATGGCAGTCCCTAAGGGACAAATCCAAACTTGGGTGAGATGGCAAGCTGTTCTGCATCACTACAGCAACACCTGCTATTACAGGTTCCGTCTGCCAGTCAACCTGGCCCAACGGGGGGCGAGCGGACCACAAAAAACATTTGTACCTACAAAATTCCTGATTAGCATACCTGTGGGAATAATGGACAGAGGGAAAAGGGGGGAGAGAGGAAAAAAATTAGCAAGATTTAGAGAGTCTTCACAGATTACACAAACAGTTTTTTTTCCCGTCGCAGTTTATCATGCAGCAGCAAACATAATTTCTGACATGATTGCAGGAAATTTCTGCGCATTGCAACTCCTGAGGTCTCAAAAACTTACTCCCCTAAGGGCACGGGAAATCATCGGTGCACATATGTAGAACACTGTGTCTTGAAAAGCACGTTAACAAGCCTTTTGCGGCCCGTTATTCAGATCATGGTTGGAAGCCGATGCTTTCCGAGCTGTCAGTTAGTTGGGATGAGCCCCTCACCTGACATTGTACAGTTACACTTGACTGGTCCTCATAACCACCAAATCAAACTCTCATCAAGTCAGCCATTTAAATCTAAAATAAAGTTTAGCACATACAAAACAGTCCAACCTGACACCCTCCCACTCCATTTTTTATGAAAGTCAAATTAATACAAAACTGTTGTCATTTTTATACGTCCACAATTTGGCTAATCAGTGTTTTTAAAGAAAGAATCAAAGTTGACTTCAAAAAGAAGAAATGTTACTAAAGATTACTGCTTACAATTGTGATAAATGCTACGTATAAACAGATCATCAAGCTGGATCCGTGGCACAGCGGTAGCTGTTGTGTCCCATGGGGATGCTGGTTCAAATTCAACCTGCGTCATGTTTTACTCCCATTCCACACTGCAATGCGGCAATTATCATTGTGTTCGCTATCATGCAAATTCTCATTCTAATCAGTTGCGATTAACAAATTGATTAGCTGATTCATATGATTGCTGAAGAGCCATTATAGAGAATCAGTTCATTCATAACAGACTCAAAAATAAACAGTAACACCAGTATCATAAAAGTTGTCTGTATGATTCTGAATAAATAATTCAGAGCAATTTTGTGAGCTGAACTAAATTAACTCTTGAAAAGATTCGACTCAAAATAATGATCTGTTTATAAATGGTCAATTCTCTCATTAATGTTTTTCAGTTAATGACTTTTAATAATGAACTTAAGTCTGTTGTTCAGAAAACTCTTCAAAATAATTAAACTTTAGAAGATTTCAGATATAACACAAAAATCAATAGTTTTATGATATGGATTTTACCATGCAAAATCAGTTCTTTAATATAAATGAATCTTTTCAAAAATTATTCACATACTATTCAATTATTTAAAACTATTCACTGTCACTATGGTTTCAGCACATAGAATAGAATTTATTAATTGTATTATTAATTGTATTAAAAGTATTATTAATTGTATTTTAATATAATTTACATATTTAAGTTTAACTCTGTGCATATAGATTACCTATAGATTACCCTAATGGGGAATTATATGTATTTTTTGCCAAATAAATTCTCCTGACTGATCTAATCTGATCTATATTTAAAGGTACACTATATAACTTTTTTGTTTAAATGTTTTTATAATGAGCAAGTACATCATGAATCCATCTTCCAAACCTCACACATCACTACAGTATGCCTATAAGTTTTTATATTTGTACTTTTTTAGAACGAGCGGGACGACAGCCTCTGCCAAGTACCTGCGTGACTCGTCATAGATGTAAACAGAGAAAACTAGCTCCGCTACAATGTTCCTCCGCAACATGCTTGCAGTTTTGTTTATTAATTGCTAGAGTGCCAAAAGTTGCATAAGTGTACCTTTAAAGAGATGCCTATTGAAATAGCTTCACTTTAGTTGAACTATATTAAAAAACGAGTAGCCTATAGCTTTAAAAGCAACATAAAAGGCTGACAAAAGAGGCAGTAATAGCAGCAGCTTTAGCACTTCCCCAAAGATAAATAAAAAACAAACTAAATAAATCAGTTAAATCTCCACACTCCTCCCTTCCACCCTCCTTGCCTGTTTTTCCAGAGAGGTGAGGACCGCCCTGTGCTCCTGAGAGAGAGGAAGCTCGCTGAGAGCGGCACGCTTCACTACAGAAACACCTGCTTTTGTTAGCTCACTACGCCACTTACTCTCACCCTCAGGGACGTGCCACGGGGAGGGAGGGGACTGAGGAGACACAAAGCAAACAATGTCTCTGAGCTCCATGTCATCTGGATGAGAAAACAGATCCACCACCGTCTCAGAATACAGAAGGTACAGCAAAGTAGGCTAACAGTATTCAGACTTTTAAGGATGTGAACTGGAAAGTTGAAACCTCTTTTGACCAGAGTTTCTTTCCTGTTCTAGACACAAACATCATTAAAGGAATACTGCACTCATTACAATACTGTCATCATTTATTCACCCTCATAATGTTTCAAACCTGTATGCCTTTCGTTCTTCTAATGGATGTGCATGAGGACTGGTGCATCAAGCTCAGTAAAAGCACCACAAAAGAATCATAAAAGTGGTCCTTATGTGATCAAAACAATTTTTTTTTTAACAGGACCAAATGATTCCTTGAAAATCAACTCAAAATATTAATTCACAAATTGTTAGTTCTTTCATTATAGGGTTAGTTCACCCAAAATTTAAATTTCTGTCATTAAGTACTCACCCTCATGTCGTTCCAAACCCGTAAGGCCTTCATTCATCTTCGGAACACAAATTAAGATATTTTTGATGAAATCCGAGAAGTTTTTTTTTATCTCCCATAGAAAGCAACGAAATTACCACATTCATGGTCCAAAGAAGTAGTAAAGACATCGTTAAAATAATCAACGTGACTACAGTAGTTCAACTTTAATGTTATGAAGCGATGAAAATACTTTTTGTTCCGTGTTTATGTCCGAACGCCAGCTTAATATTGGCCGAGGCACCACGTGAGCACCACGATGCATGAGTGTGATGCTGACGCAGGAGCCGACGTTCTGACGTAGACCCTGGAAGTGCTGTAATGTGTCTTCAACGTAAGCTGCGTAGGAGAACGACAGGGTAGAGAGGAAATTGTTGAATAAAGTCGTTATTTTTGTTTTGTTTTTGCGCACAAAAAGTATTCTTGTCCCTTCATAACATTAAGGTTGAACCACTGTAGTCACGTTCACTATTTTGACCATGTCTTTACTACTTTTCTGGACCTTGAATGTGGTCATTTTGTTGTTTTCTATGGGAGATTAAAAAAAAAAAAAACTCTTCATCAAAATATCTTAATTTGTGTGCTGAAGATGAACGAAAGTCTTACGGGTTTGGAACGACATGAGGGTAATTAATGACAGAAATTTAATTTTTGGGTGAACTAACCCTTGCACATTATTGTTAGGTCACAATTGTCAGGTTATAATGTCTTAAAGTCTCAAAATCATTGAATTTTACAAGACTTCAGATTCAGCACAAAAGTCATATGAACTACTTGTATTATTTTTTTATGCTACTTTTTCATATCATTTTTTAGCTTGACAGCCTCATTCACTTTCATTGAATGGAAAAGAGTAGTAAGGGTATTCACCCAAAAATGTAATTTTGTGTTCCACAGAAGAAAGATAAATGGGTTTGAAACTTCATGAGAATGAGTAAACAATGACAGAATTTTTTTATTTTGGGTAAACCATTCCTTAAATGACACAATGGTAAAATTGATGAACACCAGGCATTTTTCTTCTCTCTGTCGTCCATTATGAGAGTCCCTGTAAATATGTTCCTAATAAAGGAGTTAATCTGCAAGTATATTTTATGTTGTTGGGAGAGAGTCGCTGCGTAATATGATGTGGTTTGGGTTGTAGCGCTCATCCATATTTCACTCAGACCTCTGGGAATTGTGTTCTATGAATCCCGTAACAGTCACAATTTAACACTGTCCTTTGGAATTTTAAGATGAACTAGGCAAAAAATAAAGTTTCTCAATCACAGCATCCATGTAATCCATGAGTGTTGCAAAAGGGAAATTATGTGTCTTTTTTCCAGGCCTTATCTTTTCAGAATCAATCCATTATTTGAAGCTTATTTGAAAAATAAGCTTCATCATCAATGAAGAAAGGGTGTGCTGACAATTGCATTAATTACTTTATCTAAATCATTTCCAATTAACCTTACACACCACCTTACAAATAGAGTCTTGCCAGGCCACCCTGAATGACGGTCTCTTACAGACAGACAAAATTTTAAAAAAGGGAAGAGAAGAAGAGAGAATTTAGAGTAGGGGAATTTCGTGCAGACGCAGATAAGACTGCCACTTAGTCTGAGGGCTCTTTCTTTGATGACTACACATTACATTATGATTAATTAATTTCCCATTGATATATGTTTTAATTTAACACTGATTCTTGTATTCTGGGAATGGGACTTGCTCATTTTAGATTAGATTTCAGGTGTATTAAGAAAAGCATGCTGATTGTTAATTTTTAACATAATGTGGGATGATAGATCATCTATGCTGTCCTGTGAAGAGAAAAAAAAAAAAAAAAGCTTTTTTTTTTGAATAACCAATAATGTGTTTTTAAAATGTGTGCATTTAACAATGCATATATAAAATGTAACTATTTAAAATAGAAAAATTATTGATCAGTCATTTGGCAAAGTGAAAATGAAATACCTAGGTGTGAGTTTCATTTTATGTGTCTCGATTCAGCGAGTTCATTGACACTGTTGGTGATCGCTGAGCAGGAAAAACACAGTCTATGCTGGAACTTTAAATGTTAATTATAATGCTGGCAGAAGAACTGAGAAGTTTGGAGCTTAATGATAAATAAAATGCAGCTGCAGTGAAGACTGCGTCTAGAACAGCAAGACTTTCACAGGGAGAGAAAGAGTAAAGGAAAGAGAGATGAGAAAGTAAGAATGATAAGGAAAGAGAAGAGTACTACTAGGAAAATGAATGGATTGTATTTTTGATGATCATTTACAAACAGTATATTTTTCTCCATAACATAACTTAGTTCATAATTTAAATTACATTTTATTTAAAACTTTTCCAGATATATTGACTGTGAATAAATGAACACAAATTTCATTTAGAGTGCTCTAATCTTTCCTATCATTAATAGCTGTACAAACATCTGCCTCTAGTATAAAAACAAAATGTTCTGCAATGCCAAACGGATGTACAATAACAATTTGTAAGTAAGAGTTGAGATCTAACATGCAAATAATAGACCATTTCTTTATTAAACATCAGGCAAAGTTTCATACCTGTTTTTGGATGTAATTATATAAAGCAAAGGAAAGGGAAAAAAAATGTGTGTGGGGGGGAGGGGGGAGTGGGTGGTTATTTATTTATTTTATCTCAGAGCTCATGGTCTCTCATGGAAAAAGGGGGGAAAAACAGCCCCGCTCTCATCTCTTTTTGATGTGTTTGCCTTCACGGCTTCTGAGCGCTCTCTAATTCCATCTGGCCACAACAGAGGCGGTGGAATGGCAAGAAAAAGCATTTCCATATGTGCAAATTAGGAGGCTGCCTCCCCAAAACTGCAGCGCCATTCCTCTGAAGTAGATAGCACTGCGGAGAGCTGCCAAGTCCTCTAATGGCAATCAAGAGGAGAGTTCTTATTGGCCTGTGTCTATACCTCAGGATACAATAGTGCATTTTCATCCTGTAATTTCAGGTGTCTTTTAAAATGTAGAAATGAAAGGGGGGAAAAGGATAATAAATCATGCAAAAAAAAAAACAAAAAAACAAAAAAAAACATTACATATATATATATATATATATATATATATATAATATACACTCACACACACATACATAGCTCTTTCATTTTATATATATATATATATATATATATAGTAATGTGCAAAAGTATATATAAATTATATATATAAAGTATATATAAGTACTTATACCACCACCAGCTTTGTTGTTTTATAAATGTTTTAATAACCATCCATATTAATTTTTCTGTCTCTTTATTAAGATACAAACAGAAAATACAGGAAATATCTACAAAAAACAAAAAAACAAACAAAAAAAAAAAAAAAAAAACGAACAAACAAACACATTTCTCAAAGAATAAACTCTGAGAAGCTTCTCATCAGATTTTGAAAGTTTTCTTGGCCTTCCAGTCCTTTTTTCATTCCATTTAGGTTAAAGAGAGCCAGATTCCTGCTTTTGCTCAAGTGTAAGGGGAGGTCACTAAATACTTGCCACTTTAGCCTACACTGTAAAAAAAAATGACAGTGATTTTAACGGTAAAAGACTGTAAAAACACTACGGTGAAAAATAGTTAATTGGTTTACAGAAAGTTTCCGTACTAAATGTAATAGATCTAACGGTGCATTTAATGTAATTTTACGGAAAAATACCGTTAAATTTAAGTTTTTTGGAAGTGAAAAATAACGTCATTGTATAATTTACAGTAAAAAAACATAAATTGACATTCCCACAATTCCCTGCGTGACACTTCACATTTGATGTATTTTCGTTGAAATAACTGTTTCTTCTTAGTTTTTTTTCTAATCAGTTATGTACATTAGGATTTTATGTTACATCTAATGTTGTTAAATTAATGTTTATTGCATTTTTATCACAAATTTTTTTTTCACAAATTTCATGTGTCACCTTGATGGTGTTTAGTGTTTGTGTGAATTTTTTTCTGATTTGTTTTTTTCTTTTCTGTTTTTTAATACTGCATACAAATTTCCCATATTTTCTGTTTATATTCTAACAAAGAGACTGAGAAATAATTATATATGGTCATTATACCATTGCTAAAACATAATCATAATATATAAATCATTTATCATAATGTAACAATTTTAACCACATTCAAAACAATTTTCTTTTTCAAATGACATCACTTGCACCATTCAGTCTATTAGTTTGGCTCAATTCTGTATGTAATGGCCATTTTCACTAACCAACCAATTGCTGGCAGTCCTGTCCAAAAATTTGTTCTGTTGAATATCCAATTTTATTCAGAACCTTAACTTTATAAAAATAAAGTCGGTTAGGATTGCCATTTCATGTCAGTTTTAAATTATTATATTATGTGACATATGTTTTAAATAAATAAATAAATAAATAAATAAATGCTGCTTTATTTAAACACTCTGGCACAAGTGTATGCTTAGTGTAGTGCTTTAATACCTATTTTAATCTACAGATCTATGATTATGCAACACTTGTCTTGCATACAGAAATGAGCTTAAATAGTGACTATAGAGCCCTATAGAGCATTTCACTAAAGTAGAAGACTAGTTTTTGATATGAAGTCTCTTAGTCCGCAATCCAATGACAAGCTTGTGTTGCTCCCAAATGTACATCAGTCCTTCAGATATTTGTTTGTACACCAGTGCTTGCTTTCAATAATATCCTGGAGTGATGCCCTGGACAGGCGAAAAAAAAAAAGATCCAGCTGGCTGACATCTCAGACAGGAGAAAATGCCTCTAGTAATAAACATACAGCAAAGGGCATTGTTTTATACAGCAAACCCACATGCAAAATCACACACACACAAAGCTGTGAATGAGTGGGATTTGCCAGCAAATAGCAAATTTCTCTTTTGTTATAAAGGCAGGCATTATGGACTTCCTATAAACAAACGAAGAATGAGTGCAGATAACACAATTAAATATATTTAAATACATTACACATACTTTATATATAAATATTTATAGTGTTATAGACTATATATACCACTAGCAAATGCACTTCTGTAATGTAATACATTTTCTCTCATATAATTGGCTCTTGACTTAAAGTGTATATAAAGACTTCAGATGCAAACGCTTCTAAGTGAAATGAAAAGGGACCTATTAATTGCCATTAAAGTGAACCTAAACATAAAATGAGCATTGATAAAAATGCTCAGTTTAGAAGAAAATTTCAGACAGCACTTAGAGGTTTTTGCATCTGAAGTCTTCATATACACTTTAAGCCAAGAGCCTTATATATATGGGCCAAGAGCCAATTATATCAGAGAAAATTTCTGACATTACATAAGTGCAAATGCTAGTGGTACAATGTAGAAATCAGGTCAGCATGAATATAAATGTTTATGGTGGACTTATACTTATGGGGCTGTTGAATGCTCGAATCCGATTGGTTGATCAACGTGTGCAGTTATTTTCAGGGAAACGCACGGCTAAAGTAGTTCTAGCAGGTCTTGACCGCATTGCAGTTCCATATCACTTCACCAAATGATTTCAGTTATCTCAATAGGTCCTTACGGACTACAACCGCAAAAGAAACAAAACCCACAGCGACACCGACCAAGCAAATAAATATAGTAAACAATAGGATGAAAACGACAAATTATTGTCATGGTTTATTGTCACAAGAGTGTTTTAGGGACAAAAACCTGACAAATGTCTTGAAATATAACATCGGAACAGTGTCTTGAGGTGTGGTAACCATAGTATAATTGACTCTGGGCCGTTGAATTCTTAGAAAATAATGCAAACCCAAGGTTTGCGTCCTCTTCGCATCGTGGCCACATAACCACCTCGGGTGTGCATTATTTTCTAAGAATTCAACGGCCCGTTGTCAATTATTCCTTACATAATGCTTGACAGAAAAGGCAGCCTTTTGCTACTATATATGCAGAAATTACAAACACAATTAAACACACATAGACAAACAGAGCAGTTTACAGGCCCTCTCTACTGACTGAAGTGGATGTCATTCTCCTCTCATCCTTTATTGATGGGCCAAGAGCTCCCATGTCTTTTGTGAGGGCAAAGAAAAAGGCTGAAACCTCACATATGTGAGAGCTTATTCTTTTCAAATTTGCAGCAATCCTAGAGATGGGTTTGGATTTTCCTGAATGGCACACACACACATTAATGCTGATATCGTGCTTTCAGGGCTAATCTGAATGAAAGAATGGGAAGGTGGCCATCATGGCTTTCAGTGAACAAACATTGGAAAGCTACTCGTCTGTTGACCTTATTTAACAACCTCACACAAACACCCATTTTTAGTATTTTTCATTCACTGCTGATGAATGAATCACAAAAAAAATAATAATAATTTGCCAACTTTACCAATGAATACTGGAAATTTAAGTGAATAACTTACCTTTTGTCTAGTCTAATCTACACTATCCAATCAGATTTAATAACCAAACCGGTTAACTGTTTTTTATTATTATTATTTACATAACACTGGAACTGTATAAAGTCTAAATGTGCGCTAAATCGTCCATCAAGGTACGTATGAGACAAACAATAGTGATTAAATGGCAATGGAAAATGCCTTTGACACTCATCTTTAATGCAAGTTTTTTCTCTCCACATGATTTTGTTCACGTCACAGTCTATATGTCACCTTCAGTGGGACGCAATGTAGAAAATTTCACTTTATTTTTGCAGTTGGATGCCAGAAAACCCGTAGACACTAAACATGAGAATTCACTCGCAGAGGAGGAGAAAAGAAAAAAAAAAGTCACTTGATTGGTGACAAAAGATAACAAGAAGTGGCTGCAGGGTGCCTCCCAAACCCTTGCTGTCTCAGAGTGGTGTGAATCGACCCCATCTGGTTTCATCTCACATCCCCACTCAAGATGGTGCCTTTCCTGCAAAAGCCATAATAGTATATAGATATGAGAGACAAAATATCCCTGCCAGAGTCCCTGGTGACTTAAATCAGTATGGGATCCCTCTAGAGCTCTGTCTGTTCCCTGGCCAGAATTGCAGTACACTTTAAGTAGTCCAATTTAACGTGAGAAACCACGGGCACTGCACTCCCAGGGAAGGAGGCAAGTCTCTGTCCATCTGTGGCTTTGCTTCCTGTAGGGGCAGCCTCAAGAGGAAGTCTCGGCGAGACTTATTTATTTTTGCTAAGAGGACCGAAGCATGGGGTTGCGATGGAATTAGTTTGTTTACCAATACAAAGTGCTTTAATGTGATAATATTTTTGTATCAAAAGGGATGGTCCTCCCAAAAATGATAATTCTGACATCATGTCCTTCCAAACCTGTATAACGGTCTGTCGTCTGTGGAGCACAAAAGGAGAAAAACTGTGGTTGTCACACTTCTACATGCAATTCACCCTTTGCCGGGTTGATTGACCAATGATAACAGCGATATTATGTGCCTCTGTTGCTATCCGCCATTTTGTCGGACAAACAAACCAGACAGTAGAGTTAGTAGATTAACATCGGTGAACTTGAAAACTTGAAAAATGGTGTATTGACATCTTTCCGCAGTTGAAACATCATACCTTCTGATGTTCATTCATGCTTATTTCATGCTATAACTAGCAGTAAAAAGGAAGAGATGATTGGTTCATGTGCCGCTACAGTGACACATTAAAGAGCCACAAAATGGTATTCATTGTTTGAATTTCTTAAAAAAAAAAAAAAAAAAAAATGACAAAATTTGAAAGCTGAAACTTTGTTTCATTCCAAAAGTAACCAGCTCTGTCTTGTCTGTCAGCACATTGTCAGTGTCCTCTTTGCTCCGCAATGTATTTTTGACTACACATTGACTACATTTACATGTACACCAATAATGTGATTATTTGCAATAATCACAGCAAGGACTTAAAGGGATAGTTCACCTAGAAATGAAGATTATTCCATGATTTACTCACCCTCAAGCCATCTTAGGTGTAATGACTATCTTCTTTCAGATGAACACAATCGAAGATATATTTAAAAAATATCCTTAGTTCTCCAAGGTTTCTAATGGTTGTGAATGGCTGCCCAGATTTTGAAGACAAAAAAATGCATCCATCCATTAAAAAATGAATCTATACGACTCCAGGGGGTTAATAAAGGCCTTCTGAAGCGAATCGATGTATTTTTGTAAGACATATATCCTTATTTAAAACTTTGTGAAGTAAAATGATGAGCTTTCAGCATGAAGTTCACAATGCCATGACATTCTACACAATGACATGATGTACTATGCATTATAGCCTAGGACATAGCGTAATACATCATGGCATAGTGTAGAACGTCATGGCATGGTGTACTATGTCACGGAAGTTTAAAACTTTTTGGACGTACGTCAGATCCGTAGGGCTGTCGTGCCGGAAGCTCATTATTTTACTTTATAAAGTTTTAATATTTGTCTTACAAAAAACACATCAATTCGCTTCAGAAGGCCTTTATTAACCCCCTGGGGTCATATGGATTAATTTTTTATGGATGGATGCATTTTTTTGTCTTCAAAATCTAGGCAAATCACAACCATTATAAACCTTGGAGGACTAAGGATATTTTTAAATATATCTCCGATTGTGTTTGTCTGAAAGAAGATAGTCATATACACCTAGGATGGCTTTTTGGGTGAACTATCCCTTTAATCACAATAAGATGACACAAGCAAACCTCTTCACAGGCATGTTACCGGCCACTGTTTTAATCTACTTACATCAAGTGCAAATGACATTTCTGCGGATATACTGGAAGGTTATTTTGCGACATGATGAACATCGCAATGCCGCTGTAACTGGGTTTGCCTAGACTGCACCGCATTCTTGAAACTTGAAAACTTAGTGATTCAGAGTCGAGGAAACATCAGAAAAATGTCACGGAGTTCATTCATGAAGTTGAACAACACACAGACCGAGCACATGGTCAGAGCGGTAACAATGCGATTAATGTGTTTACATGCCTGTTTACTGCAATTAAAATAGGCGTAAGCCACATAGTTTGTGATTGTTTACTACGATTACTAGCTTAATCACCTTAGTTTAATCAAAGTATTGTGTTTACATGAAGTAACGTTTAATCACATTATTGCCAAAATCCAATTATAATCTCATGATGAGGGTGCATGTAAACGTACATTAATGCAGAGGTGTAAAGAGTACCTGAAAACTATACTTGAGTAAAAGTAAAGATACCTTACAGTGAAAATGACTCCATTACAAGTTACAAGTCACAAATTCCAATGTGTTTTGAGTAAAAGTCTTAGAGTATCTGATTTTAACTTTACTTAAGTATTTTACTTTTACTGAATGTAGGCTCAAAGATGCACTAGTCCCCAACACCAGAGAGACATGCCAGTGAAAAACAAGAATCAGTTGATTTGTGAGGAGACCGGTCACATGTTTATTTTCTAAAATTAAAATAAAACTGAACACCTCAACATTGCGATAAATAAAGGCTGACACAACAGCTTCTTAAACGTCTACACTCAAGTCTCAGTTAAGCTTAAGTGCTCAAGAAGGGCATAAGTAAACCAATATCCTTCAAAAAAGTCTCTTCAGTATAATGGATAAATAAAATAATGTTAAGTACAATTAAATAGTCAAAGCCTACTTGCACTGCACGTCATCGGCCTCATCACCGACTGCAGCCAGGTCCTCATATATATGAAACACCTATGATTCAGCAACTACCTGCTAATGCACTCACATTCATGTAAATTAGCCTTGTTGACAAGTTTGGGTGAACAAGGGCAAAACGCACAAGATATAGTACCTTCAATGCCCTGTAGATGGCAATATCGCTTCTTTTGCAGCAGAAATAAACTGCAGCAGAAAAAGTTAGGTGCCATGCAAAATGTAACGAGTAATTGCATTACTCATCACAAATGTATTGGAGTAAAGAGTACATATACTTATTCAAAAATGTAGTCAAGTAGACAGTAAAAGTTGCTTATATCTTTAATACTCAGTCAAACTACAAAGTAGCCAAAAACATACTTAAGTACTGTTACTAATTCCATTTACTCAAATACTTGACACCACTGCATTAATGTGTGGCGTGAGAGCGCCATGGCTGGTACCCAAAACTTGTCGGACGTAGCAACAGGAGGGTGGGTCGTTGCGAAGCGTCAATCAATGGAAACTGAAGCTTTTGTGTTTCAAAAAGAATGCAAATGCGGCATTAAAATATCTTAAAGCATCATAAAAGTAGTCACGTTTTCTGAAGACCGAGTTTTCTAGTTTTCTAGCTGTTAACAGGTGTGACTGGATAACTGAGAGAGTGAACCAGATCAGTCTGATTCAAAATTAATTATTTAGTGAACTGGACTAAACAACACATTGAAAAGATCCAACTCAAATGAACGTTTCGCTCATGAATGGAAGATAGTCAGTCATACAGTTTGGAATGACATTTTGTCATTAGTTCCTTTAATGGCTCAAAGCTCAGTGGACATTTAGATGTCTTAGGCAAAATCTGCAATGAGGTAAGTGTTCAAAAGTTAATCTTTATATGAATCATAACTTGCCTTTATGTTTGCCGTAGACAACATAAACCATGTGATTGCCTTGATTATGTAAACAGGACAGAGGAAAAAATAGACCTGAGCTCTGCGGCACTGATGAGCAACAGAGCCGGAATCAGCTACTGATGACAACCACCATGAGGACGATGATGATAAGGACAGAGATAGAGAGAGGAAAAGAAAGAAAGGTGTGAATGGTACGAGGCATTCTTCAAACATACAAATCATTCTTGCATGAAAGTGGAAAAAAAGTAATATATTCTTACCAATAACAAGGAAATAAGCTGAATTTTATAGCAGCGTTGAGGAAAAAAAAAAAAAAAAAAAAAAAAAGGTGACCACAAAAAGTAATTACAGACACACTGGAGACCCATACAAAGTTCCTGTCTCAGTATTCATGAAACTTTAATTGCAAGGAACAACCAGAGCCCAGTAACCCTGGTTTTGATCAAACACAAGTGTACATACTACGCTGCGCCCAAACATAGGAATAAAATAAATAATATTATTAAACTTTGCAAGTCCTGCAGGGAATAAAAGAACAGTTACAGCTTTAGGTTTGATGCTTGCTAATCTTCTTGTTCACATATTGTGGCATAGACTTTACAGTGTAAAGATGGCCATAGATGGTTAAATATGTGAAAGAATGACAAGACCGGTCACTCTTTATTATGCATAAACACAATTTAATATGCAGAAATCACACTGACATCACTGTTTGCATTCCATAAGTCAATGGAAGCTTTTCAAACTTTAATGTAAAATTTCTTCCAGCATTTATGAAGCATAAAAAAAAAATCAATAATATTAAAAATACAAACAAATATTAAAAATTATTTTAAAAAATGGTTTAAAAGTATAAAGAATTCACAAATAAATAAAATAAATAAATAAATAAAAAAAAAAAAAACATTAAACATGTTATATAAATGAAATAAAGTTTAATACTTTAGGACAAGTACACTTAACTTTTGGAAAAAAAAAAAAAAAAAAAGTGATAAAAATGTTGTTGTCCTGCCTGATACAATTGCAAAGATGACCGTAGGTCTTATGGCGATAACTGTGTAAGGCAGTGCTGCCTCTAAACGAAAGACTGCATTTCATTCACTAATGGAGAATTAAAGCAGAGGACTTTGATCTCTTGTTCTTGATTTAACCAAACCGGTTATTAATCTTCTAAGCCTTGATTTAAATAGACTCAGCAGTGGTTAAACACATGGTGCTTCTAATACAATGTCACATTCCTTGCATGTAAATACAGGCTACTTGAGTTCAGTGTTGTCAAGTCCGCAGTTTTCCCATGGAACTGGGATACTTTTTAAATTTGAATACAAATTCGCCGCTCTGATCCACCCACCCGCAGATCTGGCAACCCTGATTGAGTTCCTCAAACTCACTCATTTTGAGTTTCAACAGCATCACACCATTAAAGGGTTAATTCACCCAAAAATGCAATTTCTGTCATTAAGTACTCACCCTCGTGTCATTCCAAAGACAAAGAACATTTCTTTCATGTTCATCTTCGGAACACAAATTAAGACATTTTTGATGAAATTCAAGAGGTGTCTGAACCCACATAGGCAGCAACGTCACTGCCTTTTCAAGGTCCAAAAAGGTAGTAAAGACATCGTTAAAATAGTCCATGTGACTACAGTGATTCAACCTTAATACTTTTTGTGTGCAAAAACGAAACAAAAATTACGACTTTATTCAACAATTTCATCTCTTCCCTGTCATTCTCCTTTGCTGTTTATGTTCAGCGCTTCCAGGTTCTATGTCAGAATGCCGGCTCAGTATTGGCCAATACTGTTCACGTGAGCAGCACAACGTATGCATGTGATGCTGATGCAGGAGCCAGCGTTCTGACGTAGAACCTGGAAGCGCTAAATGTAAACAGCATAGGAGAATGACAGGGAAGAGACAAAGTTGTTGACAAAAACAAAAAGTATTCTCGTCACTTCATAACATTAAGGTTGAACCACTGTACTCACGTTGACTATTTTAACCATGTCTTTCTGGGCCTTGAAAAGGCAATGACGTTGAGATAACTGTGGTTCAGATACCTCTCGGATTTCATCAAAAATATCTATATATATAAATATCTATATATATAAAAGTGCATAACTTTTTTACTTTAAATTGACAAATTGATTGGATTGAAATTTCACAATAAATAGCCAAAACGTTGGACATGATGGAAATTATGTCATAACTGTGGGACAGTCATAATTTGTGTAAAAATGACAAAAATAAATAAATAGAACCTACATAAAATCTATACATAAAATGCTTTTGAACAGCAGAACAATTGAAGCCCTATTAAAAGTCTCAAAACTTACCCTGATCTGCATATAGCAAAAGTAAAAAAAGCTGAAATTTGTAAATCTGTAAGTTTAATAATAATAATAATAATAAAAAAAATCAGTGCAACATAAAAATGAAAGACAAACTTCTATGAAAGACATACATACGTGCAAACAATTGGTGATAAAACCGTTCAATAATCATTCTTGTTTTTCCGCCATTAGTTAAGAATATCTCCCACCTCCATCAGTGGAAGCTCTGAGGAGCAGAAGACCCTGCAGGTCCAAATGAACTGTTTTAGTCAGAGAGAGAGAGAGAGAGAGAGAGAGAGGCAGTGTATTCCTGGCTCTGTGCTCTGTGTGAGGTGTTAACCAAGTGAGAAGCGCGGGGACTCGCTGGGCGCCTGGCCCGCCTCCACGCACACCCACCACTTCATATCTTCATCTGATGTGTCAATCCCCAGACTGGCCTGGCAGGAGAGAGTGAGGAAAGGGTCACTAGAGATCACAGATGCCACCCTGTTCCTCTCTCTGTTTTATTTTTTCTCTAAGTTTGATAAGGATCAAATGGAGTTGAAAAACAAGCACTTTGAGGAGCACTTGGAAACTGAAACTTAACTTAACTTGGGAGTGCAGGTGTAGGGTGGGATGTTAAAGAGCTCGTTGATGGTACGTGCCATACAGGTACGGCAGCTTATTATGCTATGAAACTGGCATATATAAAAATGAAATTTACAGTCTCAAGGTTTCAGGTCAGGTGAGCTTCCACAGTATTAAGAAACAAGCGGCAGTTTTACGCTCTGCCAGCACAATAACTTCCATTATGATACCAATTTCAAGAAAATATATAAATAAAATAATTCAACAGAAGAAAAAAAAAATTCTTCCCACCAGCAGTCGAACAAATGCGAGCGCTAAGTACCAAGACATCTCTCTGTCCTTTAAAGCAATGATATGAATAATAACAGTAATGATGTCTAACGTGGGAGGAGATGGTTAGCACAGTCGAGGAAAATAATGAGTTTTAATGCCAATGCTAATGGGCAAAAAATAGATCCCCTTCTTTCAAAAGAAGAGGAGCGTTTAAGAGCTCTCATTCAGCGCTACCCTTGTGATAATAGCCACACTACCACGTCTCTATGTCCTGAAGAAAAAAAAAGAAGAAAAAAAATATACTTGTTAGACTTCTTAACGCGCTTTGCGTGTTTTGAATTTGAGGATGCTGTCGTTCTGTTTTTGCCATCTGTTTGGCTCATTATGGGACATATCAATACTAAAATATTTGAAATTGTCATAATTTTAGGAAACCTCCACCACCTGTGCAGGCGTTGAAGTTTGAATGCCGTGTTATTTTCTCACTGTACTTTCCCCTTTTTACAACTCTGCCATGCTCCATAATTTTTGCATTTAAATAGATTAACATAATTGGTTTTCTAAACTAGAAAGAAAGAAAGAAAGAAAGAAAGAAAGGCTTTAGTATAACGTTTTGATTGCATCAAAGATAAAAAAAAACTATCTATCTATCTATGGAAAGCATTTTGACATCTTCTCGACTGCTCAGTGACCTTCACGATCTGGTCATCGAGGACATATGCTAGGTCAGCTTTCAGAAGCTGGTGGCTGGAACTGGAACTTGGTACATTGTTTGGTGGCAGAAAGCCCCTCTGGGAGGCTTGTATCAAACACAGCCTTCCTCCTTTATCCACTAAATGGCCTCCTCATATTCTTACTCTTTCGGAAATGCTTCCTCTTAAACATTACTTGAGCCAGGTTTTATAAATTATGAATTATTTGATACAGACTAAATAAGAGTAATAATGTTCACATATATAACACACAGTTAGATGACTACAGAATTGTGGGGTTTAGCAGAGAAGACAACACTTCTTTGTTTTCTGTATGACTTCTGTATGACTTTAAAAATAAAAAAATATTTATAAGTGATTTTCCTCATGAGGACCAAAAAATTGTCCCCACGAGGTAAAAAAAATGCTGGTATTACTATCTTTGTGATCTCAATCTTCTGTTTGGTTCCCACAATATAGGGTTTACCAGGATCTCTCTCTCTCTCTCTCTCTCTCTCACACACACACACACACACACGCGCACGCACACCATGTGCACACACACACGTTGGGTTTCTATGTTTTATGGGGAGTTTCCATAGACAGGATTTTTATACTGTACAAACTGTATATTCTATCCCCTAACCCTAAACCTACCCCCTAAACAAAACCCTCACAAAATGCAGAAAGTAACACTTTACAATGAGGTTCATTAGTTAACATTAGTTAACTACATTAGTTAAAGTCCCCCAGTAGTCAATAATTTTATCCCTTAAAACTCATCGTTGATCACCAAAATTACATATTTAAACTAGTGCTGTCAATCGATTAAAAAAAATTAACTCAAATATTTTCTGTTTTTATATGTTTTTAATATATTTTATAATGTAATAATTTCACAGTTAATCTCCAAATTAAAACAACATAAAGAAACAACATAAAGACAGTATATTTTAAATACTTGTTTAATGGCATCTTTTTATAAATGAATGCCAGTATCACTGATACTAATACTGCTACTGATGTCTCAATGAAATTGATTTTTAAACATGAATTATAGCCATTCAACATTACAGTGTAATTGAAAGCATTTTTTACATTAGGCTTCAAAAATAACAACTTTTAATTTAAGTGAACTTAGAACAATCCTCACATAAACCCATAATAAATGTCATATTTACCTGTGCCCTTCCTACCTGTCTAACAGATGGGAAAAATACAGAAATTGAATAAAGTTACCAAACAGTCTGCACTCTGCACTGCATAATTTATAGCCTAAATTAAATATAGATAATTATTAAAGCTACAAAAGTTCTTTAGTCAAGATCAGTGAGTAATTTTCTCTGTTACCTTTGTTCTTTCATTATCTTCAATGGTTGCTGTCACTTTAAGAGCTGCCGCACATGACGCAGATCTCACACGCGTCCCACTTTCTCACAGTTCTTTACTTTAGTTTTAAGACTTTATTTAACTCATTCAAGGCTGCTCTTATGAGGATACTCAACAAAACTGATATTTTTGGCATTATTGTGTGTGTTATTGTTTCGTTCAAGCATGACAGAGAACTCGATTCTGGCGCGCCGTCCATGCGCACAACGGCGCGCGTCTTTCTGTGCGTCGTTTGTGTGACAGGACATTCACAGACAGTGCGTTCTCTTTTGGCGCGTTTAAATGGTTTAAAAGCATTTGCATGAATAAAAGCGTGATCATATATTGTAATGCTAGCCAAGGGATGACAGAAAAAAACGGATGCTGCGTTAATTGTGTTATTTTTAATAACATTAATATTTTTAATGCGTTAAACTGGAAAAAAAATTAATCGCATACTGTACGTTAACGCGTTAACTTTGACAGCACTTAAACCTTTTTACCTGTGGAAAAAAAATCTTAATGCCTTAAAATAGCTTGAAAGTAACACTACAACCTTACCTCATTTAATATACACGGATCTATGAATATGATAATTAGCTCCGCCTCCACTCACTCACACGAGCTCAGACTTGATCCACTCGGCCAGCTTACTGAGGTAAACACAGCACAATGGTATCGCTTTTTACAACGTTGGACACATAACGGTAATTAATATGATTAGCCGTTTCCTTGACTACATTTTTAAACACCTAATAATGTGTTGCTAATGTTACACAAACCATGTTCACATTCACGAGTCAGACAGCTGCCTGAAATGTTTTGAACAACTTAGAACGTCAGTGGAGAAAGGCATATAGTTCATCATAACATCTACCCGATATTTCATATAAACGGAAAAATATACCGGGATAACCTTTTTAGACTCCCTTATGTGGTCAGTTAATGATATGCTAAAGCCCACCGGCACGTTGACGTGATTGGTTGCAAGGTAGTTTGTGATGTCAGAAACACCGGAGATTTCAAACCGCGTCTTTGGTTTACTGCAGATTTAAAGAGAACACTAAAAACACCAGATAGACATGACATAACATTAAAAACTTGATTTTCACCACAGGGGGACTTTAACAAACTATTAATGAACTGCACTTCTACAGCATTTATTAATCTTTGTTAATACTAATTTCAACATTTACTAATACATTATTAAAATGTATTAATTTTTTTTTAAAAAAAAGTTGCATTTGTTAACATTAGTTAATGCACTGTAAACTAACATGAACAAACTATATAAACAGCTGGATTTTTATTAATTAACGTTAACAATGATCAACAAATACTGTAACAAATAGTTCATATTAGTTAGTACATTAACAAATGTTAACAAATGAACCTTATTGTAAAGTGTTACCATATATATATATATATATATATATATATATAGATTTTTTTTTTTAAACAAAATTTATAAGCTAATTTCCTC
This sequence comes from Hypophthalmichthys nobilis, assembly GCA_037950665.1. NCBI lineage: Eukaryota > Metazoa > Chordata > Actinopteri > Cypriniformes > Xenocyprididae > Hypophthalmichthys > Hypophthalmichthys nobilis. Next base: position 9,834,546 of record CM075478.1, read on the forward strand.
ATAGGGACCAAAAAGAAAAGAAATGCCCCCACAGTGTCAAACATTTCTGGGATTACTATCTTTGTGTGGTATTTGGTCCCCATAACGTAGGGTTTACCAGGACCACACACACACAATATGTGTAAAAATGTGCATATTATATAAATGATAATAACAGAATTATTATTGTGCACATTTTTTATAAAGATGGGTTATTAATGAGAAATTCTAAAAGTTTAGTTCCAGAAGTAAGGTACAGTAAATGCCAAAAACATAGTGTCAAGGTCAGATCAAGTTAAATGACAGGACACAGATGTCTTTGGAAATGGAAAGTGTCGTCTTGAAAACAGCACAACAGCCTGTCCTTCTTCACCTCATTCCTGAGGTGTTACCCCACGGAAAAGGAAGTATCTCCTTCCGCAATGTCCCCCATGTGGTGTCAATCTCCCTTCTGTGCACCACAGTATGCTAATCGCATTCAGGTCATTATTTCATTACAAACAAGGTTTAAATTTACAAGAATGGTGCCCAATGCCACCTATTAACCTTCAATATTTTTGAAAATGAGTTTTTACGGGATTCTGGTCCCCCTGTGTCCTCATTATAGTTCATCATCCAGCTTATTTCATCACTTCACATCAGTGCATTGCTTTTGCACCTAGAAGAGGTCCAGGGTAGGAAGTCAGATGCCTCACTCTGCACCTTGTTTCACATTCTTAAATATTTATCATAAACTGTAAATTTATTGTAATTGTCCTTAAACTGGCATTATTGAACTTTCCATTTTAGGAATCTCAATTTCTCAAATGTCACAGATGTCTCTCTTAAACATTCAGATTTTTTATTTTTTTTTCCATGACTAACATTTCTTCAACAGAAATATTTTTTTTTAAAATCAATTTAGAAGTATAGCACATATAGGCTATATCATAAACCTGCTCTTCTAATTATTAAAGTTAAAAATCAAAAGGTCACAGACCAGCAGGCCATCTGACACCTCTACACCCCTTACTTTTCTGATACTTTTGTTCTAAGAAATCCTAGATCATCATTTACATTTTTAAATCTGCATTTTTCATATAGATTGCGTCACTTTCTAATTTTAATATCAGTGTTATTTCCCATGACACCTTTTGTCTTATTATACATTATGAATTTCTCTCTCTCCCTCTGCTCTAATCCCTGTGCCTACACCACGCTTATGAGCTGAAATATTTTATCAGGTGGAGGCCGCAGTCAAAGTTATCATTTTAATCTTATTTCAATAAAAAAAATAATCTCTCTTCTCCTGGGTTTGACAGCAGCTAATGGTTTTTGGTTATCGTAAAGGAAACTTTGAAGACTGTGACTGGGGGGAAAAAAAGCAAAGCAAAGTGTGTTGTATATTTTTCCAAAGCCTATTCATAAAACATGAGTCAGAAAGGATACAGGTAAGATATCTGAAGTAAACCTTAGTCACATGAGCATGACTCTGTTAGGTCAATCCCAGCAACCCACGGGGCTTTAAAAAGTAGCAGTTTCAGTTGGTATCAGTAACATTTCAAGAAAAGAGGATGTTTAAGTATATGAACTATGAATTAAGTATATAAACTAAGCTGGTTGGGGTAAAAATAAATAAACAGAAACAAAAATATAATGTTCCATAGTGTTGATTCAATCTTCCTCCTCATACTGCATTTTAAACAATAACCAATAATACTATATGTAAAATAATTTTTGAATACCATTATTGATGTTCAATGGAAGATCTGTTGTGAATAAATATTTAACTAGAAAAAACTTTGTCGACACAAACTTTGAAGTTGGCTTGAGAAAGCCTGATCAGAAAGTTTGAAAAAACTTGAAGTTTGAAGGTTTTCAGTTTGAAGTAGTTTGAAGCAGTTTAAACTGCAGTTTAAAGCAGTTTTAAAGAATAACATTACTAACGTTCAATGGAATAAGCTCTGTTGTGAATAAACTACATATTTAATTACAAAATGCCATATGAACATCCAGTCAATACATAGTAGGTCACATAAACCTAATGTACACATTACAGTAGCTGTTCACAGTTCATTTAGAATCAGGCATACCAGAAAATGACTTAGTGAGGGACAATCAAATACTTCCCTACTATATAGTGTGCTGAAAACATAAGCCAACAACAGAGTCTGAATAGTATTTGAAAAACACAGTAGGCAAAGAATACCCAGATGAACTACTACTTCCACCAAGCAGTGATGCACCGATCATGATTTTTCATGGCCGATTCAGATTTTTTTTTTTTTTACAAGCAAATTTGCAGATTCTGATACTGGTTGCTGATAACAGGCAAACTGGGCTTAAAAAAATATCTGTAGCCATTTGAAATTAGAGGCTGCATTTTAATCATGATCCAAACAAAGATGCTACACACGTGTAACATTAGCAATTGTTTTTAATTAGATTGTATAATTTTAAGATTTAAAGCAAACACAGAATGGTCTAACTTTATATTTGTGAAATTATGCCACATAAGACACCTGCACAAAAAAAACAGAAAAAAACAGCAGACAGACTGAATGGAAATGCAAATTCCCTCTCTGACAGTAGGTGGCGCTTATGGAACAGCAGCAGTTTCTTTGGTTACCGCTGTACACAAAGCAGCACTGCGCTTCTAAACACTTTACTTTATACAGAGGTAAGAGGAAAAAATGTCATCAAAACTTCTCTGAAGTTCCCTTCAGAGATACATTCATAAAAACCTCCACCTCAATTCAATATTTATATTTTATTCCCTGGATTTCAAGCATTGTAAACAGAAAGCTTGCTGTGCCTGGTACAGTATTTGCTCTGCTGGCGCATCTGTTTCTCCTCTTTGCGTCCATCCTCAGCGTGTCCTGTCTCTGGCTTTTTTTTTTTTTTTTACAGACTTCGTAATGTTTCCACACAAATGACATTTTGGGAAATGATTGCAATGCAGTTTGTGTGCAAATCCAGAATAGAGATTGCCGTTATCTCGGTGTTAGTGATGCACTGGTCGAACGACCATAAACTGGAACCGTCCGGTTCCGATTTCTGGCTGGTTAACCGGTTCATCTCTACCACCGAGATTCTGAAGTGCAATGGACACTTTACTATCCCATGAAGCCACGGGAGAGGAGTTGTGAATGGTGGTGAAGGAATGCAATTGACACAGTAGGTCACATGACAGTGTAGTGTACATGGTGAATGTAGTACATCTGAATTTCATTCATACTATATAGAATGTACTTGTTTAAAGGTCGCAAAGTAAAGGCAATCACACACTACAAGATAATTGGGCCGATTATGGGCTCGGTTCTCCCCTTCCGACAATCCTAGGTAAAGTCACGATTATCTTGATGGTTCTACAGATTATCTTATCAGATTTTCCTGTGGTGTGATTGAATCTGCTCATAAGAACGTCGGGCGCACTGATCTCAAATCGGAAGTATCCAACATGTTGAATATTTACGATAATAAATCCTGTTGTGTGGGGGGAACCCCGAGGACAAACATGCATGCACTCTATAGATCGTCACATGGAATGAAATGATACCCAATCAGAAAGCGAGCTGATGGAAGTCAGAAGCATAACACCACTTCACCCAAACTTTTTCTTTCTTTTTTTTCAGGGAATTTTCTGTAAAAAGCAGTCCAAAAACTATTATCGCCATTTCTTCTTGCCTGTCGTCCGCTATGTTTGTTTACTCGCAAGTCACGTTTGACCACAAGAGATTTTGCGAGATTTCCCGTGTTCACAGTCGGAACTCCGGTTGTTTGTCAATGGAATCTGTTAGTGTGTGTTGTGCTGTCTTGGTCACATCGCAGCACTCCACAGATTATACAAACAAAACGGTTAAATCTATAATTTTTATCGACACTCACATTTTAAAAATCTTTTATCGCGGGCCAGCCTTTAATCACCAACAAGGTAATTTCATGATTCTTTTTGACTGACTCATTAAAAAAAAAACCAGTTCATAAGAGCCATTTTGCAAAACTGACATCATCGCTCATGCCGTAACATTGGCGCATGCTCTAATGAGATGATATCCGATGATGGACGCACATAAATTCAACTGTCGATAGATTTTAAAATACTTTTGCACATTTTATTTTTCACATTTATAAGCATTGTAGTCTAGAGCCCTGGAAATCCAATCAGAAAACGTGAAAATTCATTAAATCTATAAAACATCATGAAATTTCAAATTCATGTCAAGTATGTTAAAATGGCTACAACAACATGAAGGTTCAACTACTTAATTAAACTATTATTACATTTAAGAAATAATTGTGTAATTCTAATATCTGTTTGTTGTTTTTTTGTGTCTTGTTCTTTTGTCTTTTTTTCTTTTTTGAATATGCGTTTTCTGTTTATTATTAGCTGACTCGGTGCTTCATCATTCTGCAAAAATTCATATCTGCTGAACATAAGGAAGAGAAACAGTGGGGAATCAATCTTTTGTGCTTGGCCAGATAAACACAAGACACAATCAGAGGGAGGAAAAGAGACAGAAAGGAGAAGGCCTCATCCTGCCGGTGATGGATAGCTAGAGTAAAAGTGTCAGGATGGTATTATGTAAATTAAGGAGGCATCCGAGCATCGCCTTGATGATTATGGGAGAAGTGAATGATGTTTGCGCTCCCCAGGCACTTTGCTGTGCCTTGTTATTTTTTTTTCTCCCTTCCAGCCACCCCTCGGATGCATTCGGCCTGACCCCCTGGACGGAGGGGAGGAGAATCTCCCGGGAACACACTCCAAAAAATCGGAAAAGACATCTGTTTCATTTACTAAACAAATTATCTGCCAGGATTTCTCACCTAATGGGCATGGGGAATGGAGTGCAGACTCCGAACACACATGAAACAGGAAGCAGAGGGGCGGCCCGCTGCTAATGATGCCTGCTCTCCTGACCTCATCCTGGCCTCTTGCCGCCTTCGCCCCGTGTTACATCTACAACTGACAATGATAACCAGGAATTCTTAAATCATCTGTCTGGGATTTGAACACAGTGTCTGAAAATGTAAAGGATGTCTAATCCAAAGGGAATATTGGGACTAATGGTGCACTAGTTATAGTGGGGTCATCTTTTTGAGTATATGAAAAGCAAAATATTATAAAGACTTTTACGTTTTCTTTCAGTTTCACAACTATTTTAAAATCTGTAAGCATTCTTTCCTTTTCAATGCATGCAAAACAAAAGGTATTTTCCTTTGAGCTAGAACTTCATTTCAAACAAAGTGGTAAAGTATTACTTTTTAAAATATCTTTATGAACTTTTGCTCTCAGTGCTATATATATATATATATATATAAAATTTATTTCTTTAAATAAAAAAAGGTGACACTTTAGTATGGGGAACACATACTCACTATTAACTATGGCTTTTCCTTCAATAAACTCCTAATTTACAGCTAATTAATAGTTAGTTAAGGTAGAAAAATGTTAGTTAAGGTAGTAAAATGTGAGTTAACTCAACTTGAAGATAATTTTTGTTTCAACTCACAAATAGTCAAGACAATGGATTATTTTAAGTTAAAAATTAAACTTAAAGTAATGCATTGTCTTGACTGTGAGCTGAAACAAAGGTTATCTTCAAGTTGAGTTAATTTATGTTTAGTTGAGTTAACTCATATTTTTAAGGCAGCAGGTGAACTTTCATTTCTAAGTTTAACCAGCTGAAAATGTTGTTAAGTTTAGGTATTGGGTAGGATTAAGAATGTAGAAAAGGTATTAATATGTGCTTAATGAGTACTAATAAATAGCCAATATTCTAGTAATATGCATGCTAATAAGCAACTAAAAGACCCAAAAATAAAGTGTTACCAAAAAAAAGAAAGAAAGGAAAAAGAAAGAATGAATCATCTCTCCCTTTAATAAAAAAAAGCAAACATCTAGGTTACAGTGGTTGTTACAAAAAACGTTAAAATACTAGACAAACATACAAGACAAACAATATGCATGTTAACATGATTTTAGTGTTTAAAAAAAACTCATTTGCCAACTTTTTCAGTATATATATTTTTACAACTTTGCTGCAGTGACAACGTAACACCCAAAACAGTAAAAATGCTGAACAAAAATTTTACAGATCAAATAAAACAGATTTTAACACAATAATTTAAGTGATTTTATACAATTATAATCTGCTTTCTGCTTCTAAATCTTCAAAATGCTTTTTTTATCCTCAAAAACTTTGCACATTGTGCAAGTGCCTCACTGAAACTTTTTTTTTTTTTTTTTAAGAAAACAAAGAACATTATTGTTTGTGGTAACAAATGCTGTTGATTGAACTCATTGTACTGAACCCAGAATAATCCTCTATGAACATATGTGAGCTGCATAATTTTTACCCTGTTTTTCTGGCTTTTTTACTCCCATTAAGATTTTGCTTCCTATTTATTGTGCTTACTGATATTTGTCCCCATTTAAGTAATTCAACATTCAAGTTCAAGAATGACACCAATATCTGATCGTGTTCTATGATATCATGGCAACATCTGTCCAGTCGCATTCATTCCCCTGTTTTAGTATATCTGTCAGATTTTGGCTGACATGAGAACAGAGAAAGAAAGAGAGAGAGCCTGCACAAGCGTCCGGTCACATCTAGGATTCTAATAACCCTTTCTCCATAACCCAACTCTGCCCTTCCATGTTAACATACTGTGAACTGAGCCCAAGTGACAAAATCAATCCATCACGGCCATGCTGTCGACACAAAGAGGGACAGAGGAGCTAACAGAAATTGATGACATCCCTGCTCGAATTTTACACCATTTCGGCCACAGCGGCGATTGAAACAGACAAAGATTTATAGTCCGACCCGTGCCGCTGCTACCCTTGATTGCCTCTTTTTTTCCCTGAAAGGCTTTTCTGCATATTTATTCCCAAGCTCATCAGGACCTCAGAGAGGCATTAGAGTGACAATCTTATTCCACCTATGGTATAGCAGCATCTGGGAATTTGCATCTCTCGCTGCATATAAGACTAATGCTCTTCTGCCTCTCAGTTGCTTCTGTACCGCTTTTATTCGTTAATTATGACTTTTATCCGTCCGTCGTTTGCTCACAGCTCTTATTTGTGTGTCTCACTGTGTAATTTAGAGAATAATTCACACTGGTGAGAGCTGATCTCACTGTCTGTTTAGCTGGCACTGCGAGTGGGGATTATAGCCGGCGGGCGCTGGCTCGATTAGTTCTTGTTGCGTTGTTTTTGTTGGTGAGACAAACCTTTCTCATTGGCATTATTGTGTTTGAAAGATGTTTGTGGTGACAACATGTTTGGCTCTTAAATTGCTCCATTTATCTGTGTGTGTGCGTGTGTGTCTTTCTCTGCTGTGCAGACCTGCCCTGCGTCATGCATTGAAGGTTTTACGAGTACTTATGGAAAATATAAATTTCATCGATATTACTGGCTAGAAACAAATGCTTCTCATCACAAGCGTCGTAAAAAGGAACACAGCAGTTAGCGTGACAGGAAACTGATTATAATAATTCAAATGTGATGAATAACTTTCATCAAACATCTAGCGCGAGCATCTCTAGATGGAAGTTCCACATCTCTGAGTATCCATTACAAATGTGCTGTGAAATGGAAGGAAACGGGACCTCGTGCCTCTTTGTGCATACCATAAACATGTATTACGCCAAAAATGTTCATATTAAACACAGAAATGGCTGACGAACTCTACAGACACTGTCAAGAAAATGTAATACCACCACATCGTCACACACTCCGCCCACGAATGGTCCAAAAATTCAGAACTGTATGGCTGCTTCAGAACATTTCAATAAGTCTGAATGCTTTCAGAAAATTCTCCATCATATTTTATGGCATGTATTGTGATTTATTAAGTATAGTATGTAATTGCTTCTGCTAAACAAGGTGCAGCCTGTGGAAAGTAGAGAACAATTGTATTATAAAACATGAGCTGAGAAGCACTGAGATAATAAGATGGTTGCTTCGCACAATCTGTACCTTCAGTGTAATGGTATTCTTTAAGATGAACTTGAAATTCCTTTGAAATAACTGAATGTGACTAGTTTTTAACTTATCTTTTGGGGAATGGTCAGTTTCCAAATTTAATGTTAGAGCTAACACAGTACACCGTTATGTCAGCAAAGGTAATTCAGAAATCTCTTTACTTCATTTGAAAGGGGTTTAAAGAAAGGCAGCGGCCTTTCACTATTTACACTAAGTGAAAATAGCATATTTTCTTAGCAATAGATGCTATTTACACCAAGTGCAAATAGTGGTAGATGCTATTTACACTAAGTGAAAACAGAAATTAGATGCTATTTACACTAAGTGAAAACAGAAATTAGATGCTATTTACACTAAGTGAAAACAGAAATTAGATACTATTTACACTAAGTGCAAATAGCTGTAGATGAATGATGTAGATGATGTACACTAAATGAAAGTAGCGATAAATTCCATTTACACCATGTAAAAGTAGCAGTTATTTGCAAGAAGTGTAAATAGTAATTAGATGCTATACTTTATATTGGCAGATACTATTTGCACCTCAGTATTTTTGTACATAAACAGGATGCAATAATATCATTGTGTAAATTATTATATTTATTAAAATTATTAAATGGATGCTGCCTTACTGGGAGAATAAAAACCTTCCAAACACCTTCCCCTAACCCTACCCAATAAGTACTTTTACTATTATTAAACACTCGTTAGGCAGTTTATTTCCATTTTTAGAACATTATTTTCATTTTTATTGAAAATAAATGGGGAAAATTTGAACCCACGTCAATCGTGGTAAAATTCAGAACGGCGAGCCTTACTCGCTACAGCTGCGCCACTGAAGACGTTGAATATCCCGCGTCTTTTTTAAAAACTTGAGTGGCCCAACCAGACATTGGTGGGCAGAGCTAGTGTAAATAGCATTTGCTATCAAGGGACACTATTTGCACACCTTCTTTCTTTTCAACAACTTGCTGCAAAAATGAGCTTGAAAAGGCAATATACAGTCGCATTTGAGTAACATTACTTGAAATCAGAGGTATTCAAAATGCACTTACTAACCATTTTTGAAATGCTAATATGGTCAAATTCCACAGCTGATTTCTTTCTTTCTTTCTTTTTTTTCTCAAATAAATATATACAGGTGCATCTCAATAAATTAGAATATCATGAAAAAGTTTTTTTTTTTTTTTTTTCTGTAATTTAATTCAAAAAGTAAAACTTAAATATATTCTAGATTTATTAGACATAAAGTAAAATATTTCCAGACTTTGTTTTCATTTTGATGATTACAGCTTGCTGCTCATCAAAATCAAAAAATCAGTATCTAAAATTATTAGAATATTTAATTTCAAGTTCTATTAAATTACCATTCTCAGGGTATAAATACTGGGTTTAGGTCAGTAATCCCAACAGCAGTCATGGGGAAGTCTGCTGACTTGACAGTTGTCCAGAAGACGATCATCAAGACCCTCTACAATGAGTGTAAGCCATTGCTGAAAAAGCTGGCTGTTCACAGAGTGCTGTGCCAAAGCATATTCATGGAAAGTTGACTGGAAGGAAAAAGTGTGGTAGGAAAAGGTGTACAAGTGAAAGGAATGACCACAGGCTTGAGAAGATTGTCAGGCGAAGCCGATTTAAGAACTTAGGAAATGGGCTACAACTGTCACATTCCACGTACCAAGCCACTTCTGAACCAAAGACAACGTCAGAAGTGTCTTACCTGGGCTAAGGAGAAAAAGAACTGGACTGTTGCTCAGTGGTCCAAAGTCCTCTTTTCAGATGAAAGTAAATTTTGCATTTCATTTGGAAATCAAGGTCCCAGAGTCTGGAGGAAGAGAGGAGAGGCACAGAAACCATGTTGCTTGAAGTCCAGTGTGAAGTTTCCACAGTCAGTGATGATTTGGGCTGCCATGTCATCTGCTGGTGTTGGTCCACTGTGTTTTCTGAAGTCCGCAGTCAACGCAGCCATCTACCAGGAAATTTTAGAGCACTTCATGCTTCCTTCTGCTGACAAGCTTTATGGAGATGCTGATTTCATTTTCCAGCAGGATTTGGCACCTGCCCACACTGCCAAAGGTACCAAAAGCTGGTTCAATGACCATGGTGTTACTGTGCTGACATTTCTGTTTAAAATAATCTTTTTTTTATTATTATTATTTTTTTTATTGATCTTATGAAGTATTCTAATTTTTTGAGATTTAAAAATTTTGAGTTTAAAAATTACTATATGGCTGGCTTAAAATGAACCCAAAACAGGTTGGAAATTAAAAATCAGACGCATAATTACTAGTGGCAACAATAATAATCAAAAGGTGAACATTTATTAATAAGCAATTTAATAAATGTTTATTGTTTAATTAAACATTAAACTTATTAATACATATTCATTTATTTTCCATAAGTACATATTCAAGTTGGGTTGAAAATGGACAAATCCAGCGGTTGGGTTAAATGTTTGCCCAATCTGCTAGGTTAAAACAACCCAGTCGCTGGATTTGTCAATTTTCAACCCAACTTGGGTTGTTTTTAACCCAGCATTTTTTAGAGTGTAGAGGATACGTCACTTATTACAGACTAGAAATAGCCCACTTTAGACTGAACTCAAAGTATTACATTTTGTTTTGCAAAATGTAAATGTAACAAATAATTTTAGAAGTTAGATGTTGGATTAGATGTTACATATCCTCAACAGGATGGTGCACATTGCACAAAAATGCTTGGATGTGGCAGTTCTGAAATGGAATTGCTGATTAGGCAAATTGCACATTTTCATTGCCTGGGTGACATCATCATAGCAGCAGTCTTCATGCCATTGGACATTTCCATTTCCATGGGAGTATCACTTTACCTTCACTAAATCTTCCCATTAATACTGCCAAAGTGTGACGTATACCAATAGCTCAGTTGATTAGGAATAAAGAAAAGTAGGTTTTATGTAGCTTTGGGTGTCTGACTGAAGAGCCTATTAGACTGCGGTTAGTGATGTTGGCACAGGAGGCCTGCATTGTGCAGATCAAACCATCCCTCCCCCTTTTGACACAGTCTGTTTCCTGAGGAGCCCCTCTCTCCTCTCTCTGCCACTGTTCCCATGTGGGCGCCAGTCAAACACGCTGGCCCCCCATCACAGCATCTGCATCCTGTGCAATTTGTCATTGGCCCGTCTTTGCATTGCCATTGGCTGTTGCCGAGCAACCTGTCCGTCTCACAGACTATTTCCCATGATAAATTAGCTGGGCTGTTACTATGCCAACCGAATTTGTTACTTAATTAAACTGATTCAGATCACAATTGGCTGGAGGGGGTAAAGAATTGGGGCACACTTTGTAGCAGCACAGCCTGCTCTCACATACTGGGCCACAGAGCCGTGGAAAACAACTTTTACAAAGCAAATATGATTTAATGCAGTTAAGAGTGAATCTATATGATCGCAAGACTTTTCCTGCACTACAAAATATTACAAGAAACATGTTACAGTATCGCATAGTACACATCAATATTAAACAATGGAACAACATGTACTTTATATGCAATAATATATATATATATATATCTCAAATCTATCTCTCTGTGTGTGTACTTGTTTACCCTATATATATATATATATATAGATAGATAGATAGATAGATACACACACATATATATATATATATATATATATATATATATAGATATAGATATAGATATAAACTAATTAATTTACATTGTATCACATGCAACACACTTTTTTAGGTTACGATTCTCAATTCCAATACTCAGGCCTTGCCTTTTTATTAGTTTATTGAGAAAGAAACGAAACAGCGAAGCAATTTGGTTATGCGTGCAAGAGGGCAGAGGAAAGAATGGAGGCATGTAATCCCCTTAATTTGGAACATCACACCTTCAGCATTTGCCTGTATTGGAAAGGGGCTCTTATCCAATCCCACCTCTGTTTCTGGCTATTCTTATTTCCATACATCCTGACAAAACCATTTTGTCCCATCTGATTGGGTCTATTTGCATCAGACACCTTTTCTGCATATAGATTGATGGGTTTAATCAGTGAATCAGGGAGACCGTTCAAACATCAATCACTGTCACTGCTGTCTTTCTGTCTCTCTGCAGTCAGGCCTTGATTTTCTGCTCAGATTCATCCGAAACGCACGCAAATGTAACGAAGAACTAAGGAGAAACCATTTGAGAAGAGACCAATAACTTACCGCCGGCTCACGTTGAGGCCTTCTCTCGCTCTTGGTCTGCCGCCCCTCTCGTTCAAGCCCCTCTAGTTTCATGTCAAGGCTAGTTTCACTCGCCAGTTTGCGGAGAAAGGAGAGAAGTGAAGTCTCTCCACCTGTCTGCTCGTTTGTAAAGAACACCCCAGATGGGTAACACCTCACCAAATGAAAATAGGGAAATAAATCAAATGCTTCCTAAAATACCTTCTCTGATTATCTTCTTTAGGAAAAACAGATTTGCTTTTCCACTCCAACAGGTAAAACAAATAACTGACATCATCACCCTTTGAATATGTAAAATAATTCATTATTTCGCTAACACTTTAGTTTAGGATCCAATTCTCACTATTAACTACTTGCTTATTAGCATATTACTAGGATATTGGTTGCTTATTAGTACTTTTAAAGCACATATAGATGCCTTATTCTGTATGACCATATTCTACATCCCTTAATCGTACCCAATACCTAAACTTAGCAGCTACCTTACTAACAATTAATAAGCACTAATTAAGAATTTATTGAGGCAAATGTCTTGGTTAAAAGTCAAGTAATAGTGAGAATTGGGCCCTAATCAAAAGTGTGACCATTATTTCTTCACAAAAAATTACTGTACAGCAAAAGCCTGGGTAATGTCTGCACCACTACACCGGCAACAAACAAAATAGCAAAAATAATGATTGTTCCCAAACAGATTTCCAACATTATCCTGTATCTTATAATTTAAACTTACAAAAATCTCAAATGAATATAATTATTATTAGATATGGGAGCCCTGGCGCAAGTTCCACCTGGAAGACTCAAATGTCACGTCATTCATTACTCATTTATCTAGCCAATCAACACTCACCATCTGAAGTATATAAGTTCTGATTACACCCATTATTACGTTCATAGATACCGACACTGGCGTTCACCCCCATCATCCCCACCACCACCAGGTCGGTCCCTGTCCATACATCGGGGGTAGGCTCCATCCCTGCCTTCATCTTCAGGCAGGAACTGCAAGCATCCGCAACCCTCAAGATTTGGACTATGGATGGGGCCTACGCCAAAGAACTTTATCATTTCATCTATTTCATACTACTTGCATACAAACTGTTAAATAAATCTTATTAAAATGTTTTCTTGCCTCCTGAGTCTTGCTGGTAGAAATATAAATACAAATATGGAAGCTTGTTTCTGCCTCAGAGTAAAACATTAAAGGGCTTAATATTTCAGAACTGTGACTTCATTTCTCCCAATTTGACTAAATATCTTACAATTGCAAATGTATTTACTAGTAATTGAGGTTTAATTTACCATAATAGCAATTTCACATTATTTTTCACATTTTTTCTCGTAACTGTATCTCACAATATGACTTTACTTATCAAAACGGACTCATATGCCTCAAAGTGTGACTTTATATCTCAGAAAGAGACTTTATTTTACTATATTTTCACAATTACTTTTTATTATTTTTTAACTCTGAGGCATAAACATATCTTTTTAACATATCTCTACCATTGCTTTGGCATGCAGCACCAACACATCAATGCTCACCAATTCTCTGCCATTGGCCCAATACTCTACTGATCCTGAATCAGGTCTTTGGAAGCCCTCAAGAGGCTCAGCAGTTGTACATGCCTTTGCATCTTCTGCATGGGCTAGTCAGCTGGCTCACCTTTGGCTCTTACCGAATTAATCAAACTGCCCTTGGTCCTCTAATTGGATGACAGTCATTCTCCTGCCCTATGCGAAGGTGTATGTATTCAAGGGGGAGGGTGGGGATTCCTTTGTATCTTCATATATTCTGCGCACCTTTCACCTCATCTACGTTTCAGTCTCCACCACCCCCCATCCTGACCCCTCATTTTTTACCCGTCTCTTGCATTTGAGATGGAGCTGTATGGAAAAAGGATTGGTATCAGGTCATCAGGGCACGTTTTTTCCTCACATGTGATTTTTCGTCTGTCTTAAGCACATGCAGGGATGTAGGGGGTCTCTAAAGTACAGCATGTTGCAGCAGAGCAGTCAAGGAGGTTATGGTGTACACTCCATCCTGGGAGAAGCATGTGAGCGAGAGAGACGACCTGTCTTCCACACCGACGCCTCCTTTCCGACAGCCATTTGCATCCCCTTAGAGGTCACACACTTGTCTGTGGAGGACGAATCGAAGACAAGCAGACAGATCACTTTCACTAACATAATCGTGTTTGTTATGGCTGAACGATTGAGACATATGCTTCCAAGATGCAAAATGGGATGCTCGTGTTTTATGCAGGGCACATTTGACGGAGTTTCTATCAAAATGAAAAAAGACCCTTCTGTCTAAGTTTCAGAAAGTGGTATACTCGATGTATGTATATCCAGTGGCCCCAAAAGGCCTTGTGCATTAGCACAGACTATGGAACCACTAAATGAGAATTAGCTCTTACCTTTATCGGAAAAATAGAGAGTGTTTCAAGAAGTCGGATGTATAATGTCAAATCAAAAAAAGTCTTATCTTTGAAAGCATGCACATGCTTTTAGGGAGCTCAACCTGGTCTTGGTTCGCTTGGCGCCCTTGACAAAAAATTATTACATGAAACGTAACAAAAAAATGCAACATTACCTTTGCAACAATAAACTAAAATAAAAAATAAAAAAGCAAGCAAGCTGGAAATGATTTCTTAGTCAGGAGTCAAGTTTTATTTATTTATTTATATATATATATATATATATATTTTTTTTTTTGAATAATCAATTTCAATAAAACAAGCAAAACTGACATCCAGATATCTTTCATCCAGTAATCACAGTGAACAGATTTTTTATTAAAATTTTAATATTAATATTTTCCAATATTATATTAACATACTGTATAATGATTATAGGATAAACTATAACATTAAAGGAAATAATCCACAGAAAATGTGGACCGGACAAACTAAATATAGAAATTTCTGCTCACTTAGACATTAACATTTTAGACAAACACTTGTCCCCTACAAAATGTAATTAATTAACCTTTATATATATATATATCAAAGATACAAATGAAAGTTGGAAGTTACACTCAATCACCCTAAAAAAAACCTCAAAAATGTAATAATAATAATAATAATAATAATAAAAGGAAGCTAAGTTGCACTAAGTGCAAATATCATATTTTCTTAGCAATATATTCTATTTACACTATATAAAAGTAGCAGTTCTTTGCAATAAGTGCAAAGATGCTATTTATAATTTTAAATAGTGGCAAAAACTACTGGCACCTCAGTATTGTTGTACATTAACAGGATGCAATAATAAAATGACTATATTTATTAAAATTATTAAAAGGAAGCCACCTTATTTGGAACAATAAAGCCCTCCTTACACCTACCCCTACCTGATAAATACTTTATTATTAAACACTTGTTAGGCACTTTATTTCCACTTTTCAAATATTTTTTTCATTTTTATTGAAAATAAATGCCTTTCTGATCTGATATTTGATGGGATAAGTGAGAAGAGCGAGTTCGGCAAAAGGCGGATTCGAACTCGGGTCGATCACGTCAATAGCTACTTCCATGTGCCATATTCCCTACAGCCTATGCCACTGCAGACGTTGAGTGGTGCGCGTCTTTTTTAATCTTGTGTTGCCCAACCAGACATTGGTGGGCAGAGTTAATGTAAATAGCCTTTGCCAACAAAAAAAATCATCTCTAATGGGCACGTGCCTGAATGAGCTTGATGTTTCTGTGCCCACGTATAGCCTATTTCATCTCAGGCTCTTAATTTTTTTGGATGTACAGTATGGCATGGGTGTTGCTAAGCAGAAGGTGGGATTTACATCTGTCACTGTCACTCAGGACAACCACAACTAATTATACTCTGGCCTAGTCCTGGCCACAATGAGCCTGGATCCCAACCAGACCTCACTGTATAGCTTAAGACAAGCTACAAATAGGCAAGTACATGATATTATTGCTTATTTTATGGTTGGTGGGAGCAATTCATTCATTTCATAGAATACATCCATGTTTCTTGACTCTACCACAGATAAAATACACATTTCCTCTCTCGGTTCAAAGAACCCAAGTGAAAGCTGTAAAACCTGACCACTACATGACCTGAATATGCATTTCAGATTTATGCCACTATTTGGAGGCTTTGTGGAATAAGAACGTTGCCTGAAAGATTTTCCCAGTTCAAGGCACTTACAGGCAAACGTGTCATCTGCAGTTGCATTGTGCGAGTGAACCTCGGAACAGCTTTCAGTGGCTAAAGCAAGGTGAGAGCATTTTTAAGCACAAGATTGGCCACTTGAGAACAGCGACCTATAAATGATACACATCTGTAAATGGATGCAGCTCCTTTCCTTTTTATCTATGGGCCAAAATCTGAATAATTGAAAAGAGACACATCTTGTATAAGTGTCTGGAATTTTAAACATTAATAGCACTGCATTCCCTGGACAGCTCCAGCTACATTGAAACCACTAAATGATATACAGTCATAGGAGTTCTGCCATTTAGAGCACAAGAAAGCACTTCCAAATTATTTAAATCACCAGAATATATGTCATTGACCACATTCATCTATGCAAAATGACCTCTGTGGATGAAAGAGTGATTACACAACACATTACAGATCTGCACAGGCGTCAGGCATATATTTTTTGCCACCAGTGGCAGTCATGGTACTCGAAGTGAGAGGAACACAAACACAGTTTGATTATTTAGTAGTTCTTCACAAAAAATTTGATAGTCTAGTGATACATCTACATAAAGTCACTTATCCTCACCCAGGCTGCATTTATTTGATCAAAAATATAGTAAAAACAGTAATATTGTGAACTATTATAACAAATTAAAAAGAACAGCCATTACTCCAGTCTTCAGTGTCACATGACATTATACATACAGTCAAACCAAAAATTATTCAGACATTTTTGATATATTTTTACTAGTAGGTGCAGGACACTATAGTTCATGTAAGTGAGGATAGCAAAATAAAGTAAACTGTGACATATTATACCCAAAAATTCTTCATACAGTGGACTACCAGTAAAATTGATAAAAATTTAGAACCAAAAATTATTCATATATTTTGACCTGACCATGTTTTGATTAAGTGTTATCTGACATAATTAAAATAATTTTTTTTCCTGACAGTTTAACTCTGAGATCTTGTCAATTTTGGTTTGACTGTATATAAAAACTCTACTTTTCAATTTTTTTTTTTAATGATTATATATATGTGTGCATATTTTTTTTTTAAACAAAAGTGTGTAAAAAGTATAAATTTTCTTTTCACTTTGAAAGGACATTTCTGGATTAAGAAATATTTTCAACCCTACATGTCAATGTTAAAATAAAGTGGAGGAGAATGAAGGTCTTCTCTTATGAAGCAAGAACAGGGTTGGCTAGGAATTCCCTCCAGCTGTTCTCTGGGCATCCTTTAACCTGCAGGGTTTTTATTGATCGGTTTTTACAGATCGACTGTCAAATGTTCATTTAGATTATCACAAGAAAGCCTGACTCATGTACGACCTCAAGCAAGATATTCATTTTTAAGATCATGTCCTTTGCTGCCATTAAACTGCACTGGCCAGACAGAGTCAAAAAATGGGCTGCTTTATTCGAAACAGTGTCTTAAATGACAGCAAAGTGGGACATCAATAAAATCTTTTTTTTTTTTAAACTATTGCCACTTGTTTTGCTTAACTGTCAGCCCCTTACTGCCATAACGTATGGATCTCTGACATAACAGTTTGTTGTTTTTCCACCTCCCACTCTTATCTTTGTGGCCAGGTCTGTCAGAGAGTTTTATTCAGCATGATCGATATCACACAAGCAGTACTGGTGTTTAACGTCCTTCTGGTGGTTTTAAGCAGGTGTAGTTGTGTTAAATGGTGAGCAACCTTTAGGTTTTGCCAGGTTCTCAATGCATTTGATGAGCATGGCAAAATGCAACAAATGCTTTATCTGCAAGTGTCAGTTAGATAATAAAAATGCAAAATAAACTGGAATGAAATGCGGCTCGGCACAAACAACCACAAGAAGGTTTGTGCTCAGTTCCTCGTGTGGGGCTGATCGAGGGGCCTATTTAAGAGCCATTATCAGAATTAGCAGGAAAGCCTTTTTAAGACAAGAAGTACAACAAAAACCACTAAATAAACTGCCTCTGTGTTCCTCTTCCCTTGTGTTTAGGCTTGCTGAAAGGGTTGTTGGGTTGTGGCTAAATGCTCAAGAACGTGGTATCGGTGCTTTGCATAATGTGTTTACCGGTGGTCTATAACAGGAGGCAATAATGCAGTGCTTTCTGCAAGCTTATCATTTGTGGTTTTGTGGCCAAAGGCAAATTCAGCCATCATGGTCAGAGGTGGTGACGTGGTGAGTTTCCTAATGTTCAACAGTCACTTCCTCTGTTTAATTAATAATGAAATACTCCTACATTCAGAATGAAATCACTAAGACAAAAAAAAAAGGTTATCTTATTATAATAAAAGGTTATCTTATTATAATAAAAGGTTATCTGATGGAAAACATAAGATAATAACACATACCGTAGACACACCATCTTCTCTTATGAGCATGTCTGACATCCTGTTTCATTTATGCTTCTGTATGGCTTCAATTGCACAAGCAATAGCAACAACCAGCAAAATGATATTAACAGCACGTTTCAGACAAACTTCAACCAGTTATTTTGTATGTTTTTTCTTCTCCACCAATTAAAAAATAGTGCCTAAAGTACAGTACTCATGGCCTATCAGTCTGTCTAAATATGACATGATGTTTACCGTGTTTGCGTGAAATAATGGCTAACTTCAACAAAATCTTTCCTTGCTTTAACACCAGAGAAGTCCCCATGATGAACTACCTTGGACTGAGATTGGTTGCGCATTTTGACCGAGGAAGAGTGTCTCACTTAATTGGCCTTTAGAATAGAAAAATGGACATCTCATGAGACTTATTTTAATTTGCATGTATAATGTGGAGGTGATGCAATCTGATGCGCTGAGATCTGAATCACACCGTTCAAACCACACAGTGTATATATAAGGCAGCGGTTCTCGTCAGTTGAGAACCATGGCACTGAACACGTCTAATGGCAGAGGGCAAATCACGGGCAGGTCTTTCCCATGGCCTTTCGAATGATCAAGAGGAAGGAGGAACGTTCTTCATAAAACTTCAGATACAAAAGACAAACTGTCTCTCACATGCCCCCCGAGACTGGAGAACATCATCTCTTGAATATTTCACGGCTGTATCAATGTCAGAGAACATTTCTTGCTGACTCCCTACTGCTCAGCGTTAATGAATATTAAGCGGGACATTTTCCTTTGGGTGAAAGGTCCCTTTATTTATTCTCTTTATTGTTTGAAAGCCATCCCTGATTCTGTATTTCAGAGCCGCAGACTTTCCGCTCATTTATTTGAGACCAGCAGATCTTTCGTTCGGGCCAACTCGCACAAAATCCTTCATGTGCTGACACTCATGTTATAGCATGAAAGAAGTCACAAACTCAGAGGAAAGGAGAATAGGCAAGTATCTGATTTGTTCATTGATTAATTAATGCCATGAAAAGACTACAAATGCATGCTCACCAGCTTCACAGAGCTGTTCAGTCGTGACGTCAATTTGTAGGCCAAACTGAAAGGTTGATTCGTCTCTGGAATTTCGAGTGGGTTTTCAGAATGGTAGTTATAGATTTCTGAATAAAATCCATGTGGTAAAATCCTGTGGTTAATAATACTTGAAAAGAAGTTCAGGTGCTGTTGAATTACAGTAATATTAAAACTTTTAAAATATAAGTTGCTTATAAATTAGCTAATAAGGAGATTACAATGGATTCATTTTTTTTTTTTTTTTTTTTTTTTTTTACCGTTTTTGATAAAAGTCTCTGATGTTCACTAATTGTGCATTTGTCTGATAAAAAAATACAGTAAAACAGCAACACCGTGAAAAATTATTAATTTAAAATAACCATTTTTTATTTTAAAATATTTCTAATTTTTATATTGTAATATGCAATTTATTACTGTGATGGTAAAGCTGAATTTTCAGAATAATTACTCCAGTCTTCAGTGTCACATGATCCTTCAAAAATCATTCTAATATGCTGATTTGGTGCTCAAGAAACATCTCTTATCAATGTTGAAAACTGTTGTGCTGCTTAATATTTTTGTGAAAACCATGAGGACTTTTTTTTTTTTCAGGATTATTGATGAATAGAAACTACAAAAGAACAGTAATAAAAGTCTTTATTGTCACTTTTGATCAATGTATGCATCCTTGCTAATTAAAAGTATTAATTTCTTTAAAAAAAGAAAGAAAAGAAAAACACACTTACCCCGAACTTTTGAATGGTAGTGAATTTAGCAACTAGTTAGCAAACTGTCAAAATTCTAATCCTAGTGTCTTTTTATTATTATTATTCAAAAAACTTTAGAAATTCCTAAGGTAACCTATGGGCCAAAAAAAGAAACCCTCCTGATTAAAGTGATGTCATTTCCTGTCATTGGAAAGCACTGGGAGATCAGGCAAAGAATCTCTCTTCTATTCATTTTAAAACACTGCTATCATATTGATGAATTTATTACATAATAAATAAATGTATCCCCCACACTGAACTGGTCAAATATTAAATAAGTGCTTATCGATTTTCTCTGTATTATTCAGGTATTGGATCTCTTCTGTCTTTGGGAATTCATCCACATATTTAAAGCCCGAAATGTCTCTGGCTGAAATGCTCTAATGATTTCCAGGCCCTGGGAGCTTATGGAATTTAATTTCTTGACACAAATATCAGCATCAGAAAAGGAAATTAAAGTTATCATTACTGTCAGGACATTATCACAGCCTCACTTAACCTGCCATTCAGTAAAATGAATTATTTATGTTCCTTCTCTTTTATTTGGAGATGGGAGGGTTCAGAATATTTCTGTCTGCTATATGCGAGTTGCTATTAGGAAAAATGGAACTTTCTGAAACATTTGAACTGTCATGTTTAAATAATACTCTACTAAAATTGACAACTGGCACATTAACGCAATTGGTAGAATTGTCAGTGTAAATGAAAGTCAGTATGGATGGGAAAAAAATACAAAGGAAAGAAAGAATATGTTCTGCACTTAAATGCTCAAGGTTACATAGTTCTCCCAAAAATGAAAATTCAGTTATCATTTACTCACCCTCATGTCTTTGGAAACCTGTTTGATTTTCTTTCATCCAAAGAGCAAAAATTTGTTACATAATGTCCAAGCCACTCATTTCTATACAATGAAAGTGAATGGTGACCACGGCTGTCAAGGAAGATGAACAATAAATAACAACAATGAATGACATGAAGGAGAGTAAACGATGAAAGAATTGTCTTTTTGAGGTGAATTAATCCTTAAACTGCATTATATTGGTAAAGGAGTGTACATTTGCAAGGGAATTGTGAGTTTCAGGCTATACACCATTAAAGCCAATTTCTGTGCCATAAACTACACAATTTGTGTTTACCAACACCGAGAAGCCAGTTACTGTGTTTGAGTCATTTTGTCTTTTATTGTACACGCTCTGTTTTCTGACAGGTCTTATTTTCAGTATTGAGGGGTTCAAGCACAGCAATGTGTGATTACAGCATTTGAGTGTCATTCGACATCTGGAGATTCCAGACATCTGTGTGGATGAGTGACTCTATTCCTCTCTGCCTCTGCACACTCACACACATATGGTATCTGAGAAGCTTCAAAAACATGTTACCCAGCTCCTCTCTGAATCCAATCACCCATCTTCACTTTTCCTGAAGAGCTTCACTTCCACATACGCTAGTTAGAGGACTAACAAGACTGCAGTTGCTTCTGTTAATAGACAAACCGCACATGTTAACAATGTCCGTAGAAAAGAAAAACCACAAAGATCTCTGTAAAGTTACACCTTCTTGCATAGACAGAAATGAGATTACATGGAGAAGAAATGATAAAAACGAGAACCCCATTAATCTCCCATGTGTCAGAAGTTTCAGAAGAATTCAAAAAGTATTTAGATTTCCCAAGATACCAAAACCTGCAATCCGAATGTATAGATAGAACAATGAATAGAACAACAGATAGGACAGGTAGAACCACAGAATAATAGAACAATAGAAAGAACGATAGATAGAATAAAAGAATGACAGAACAATGACATAGATAGAACAAAAGATAGAACGATCGATCGACAGACAGACAGAATGATCGACAGAGAAATAGAATGATCAATTGTTCATAGATTGTTCAATCTATGAACAATAGATGGAATGATAGAACAACAGAATGATAGATTGACAGATGATAGATAGATGATAGACAGACAGACGATAGATAGAACGATCGACAGAGATAGATAGAATGAAAGATCAATAGATAGAACGATAGACAGATATAGAAAGATTGACAGATGATAGATAGATGATAGACAGACAGACAGAACGATCGATAGGGATAGATAGAATGATCAATTGTTTATAGATTGTTTAATCTATGAACAATAGATAGAACGACAGAATGATAGAACTATAGACAGAACGACAGAATGATAGAAAGATGATAAAATGACAGACAGACGATAGATAGATAGATCTTTTTTATTATGTAAAACATAGGCCTAATCTGCTCTTAAAGCAAAAATAATAAATTAACAAAGATAAGAAGCAAAAATCAATTAACACTGGCCAAGAGTGGATCATTATATCACATGCAATAACCTGAATGATAGAATAATAAAGAGCAATTTATTTAGAATTAGGCCAGTGTGAATCCAGCAGGAGAAGATGGATGTGTGGAGATAGACAGATCTAATTAGCCTTGTACTAAGTCCCAGTGCTGTTCTCCTTGTCTTCTCTAGCCGGTCTCTACAGCAGCATAGTGCTGCTAATCCATGTCAACTGCTTAATGACTGCAAATCACTGATATCTGCCACTGATGAAATGCTGAGAAGATTAATCTTCCATCCCTTTTCACCAGAAAACTGATAACCTTGGAAGAATGAAGTACACTGTATATTTTCCCACTAATGTGTAGGGGAATTGATTTTTGTAATATTTAATAATTTCAGTTGGCGTTTTTTGTTTGTTTTTCATCATTCTACTCATTTGGCTAGGTAGCATGTACACACAGCTCTACTGTGGTGCTAATCGATATGCTATAGAGTTAATGGTCAAAATTATGACAACAAATGTAAATGCAGTTAAGAATAAAATTAGGAAAGGATGCAATGGGAGTTTGAGGAAATGCGGATGAGGCATAACTGGCAAATTAATCTCAACCTTTAGAAGGGGGAAAGGCAAGAGGGGCCGCTGAAGGGAGGGTAAATGCCCCGTTGGATGGCTGCCAACTGCTGCCATCTTAGAATTTACATCTGTTTACTTTCCAGCCTAAACCCATTCATTTATCCACAGCTGAGGTTTGCTGACCCGTACATCCAGCCTCTTGGTGAAATGAAGCCCAATCTCTCTTCTCTCTCACTCACTGTTTTTTCCTGTCCTTTTTTAATGTATATATAATATATAGGGAATACTGGGGCTAGTTGTCCCATGTGTAAGTTATCACAAGGGCTGTAACTGTAGTTAATGTAACTATAGTTTTTTGTTTTAAATGGACAGTTCCATAAGTTGTTTAATGGCAGGTTTTCGTTTTGACAACATGCCCCACTATTTAATCAACATGTATTCAATAAACTCCACCTTTCTTTTCTCCACTAAAAAGATAGATCGACAGACAGACAGATAGATAGAATGATAGATAGATAGAATGACAGACAGACAGACAGATAGAATGATCGATACATAGACAGAACAATCGATAGAAAGAACGACAGAGACAGACAGATAGAATGATCGATAGATAGACAGAACGATTGATAGAAAGAATGACAGACAGACAGAATGATCGATAGATAGACAGAACGATCGATAGAAAGAATGACAGACAGACAGATAGAATGATCGATAGATAGACAGAACAAACGATAGAAAGAACGACAGAGACAGACAGATAGAATGATCGATAGATAGACAGAACGACAGACAGACAGAATGATCGATAGATAGACAGAACGATCGATAGAAAGAATGACAGACAGACAGATAGAATGATCGATAGACAGAACAATCGATAGAAAGAACGACAGAGACAGACAGATAGAATGATCGATAGATAGACAGAACGATTGATAGATAGAACGACAGACAGACAGACAGAATGATCAATAGATAGACAGAACGATGGATAGATAGAACAACAGACAGAATGATCGATAGATATACAGAACGATTGATAGATAGAACGACAGACAGACAGAATGATCGATAGATAGACAGAACGATCGATAGAAAGAACGACAGACAGATAGAATGATCAATAGATAGACAGAACGATCGATAGATAGAACAACAGACAGAATGATCGATAGATAGAACGATCGAAAGATAGAACGACAGACAGACAGAATGATCGATAGATAGACAGAACGATCGATAGAAAGAACGACAGACAGACAGATAGAATGATCAATAGATAGACAGAACGATCGATAGATAGAGCAACAGACAGAATGATCGATAGATAGACAGAACAATCGATAGATAGAACGACAGACAGACAGACAGAACGAAAGACAGATAGGACGGACAGACGGACAGACAATCAGACAGACACATAGATAGATAGAATGACAGACGTACAGACAGAACAAACAATAGATAGAACGACAGACAGACGTACAGACAATCAGAAAGACACATAGATCGATAGATAGAATGACAGACAGACAGACAGAAAGAACGAAAGAACGATAGATAGAACGACAGACAGACGGACGAACAGACAATCAGACAGACACAGATCGATAGATTGATGGACAGACAGACAGATGGATATAGATATAGATAGATAACACCAAAACTAAAATCCTGTCATTTATTCACTTACAAAAGAAAAATACAGTTGAAGTACATTTTTTTGCAATTATATATAAAAGAAAAAAAGGTAGTTGTTTTGTTCCTGTTGTTTTACTTACTTAAATCTAGCTGAAAAGCCCATAAGTTGTTTAAATGTTTCCATTGTGACAACATGGCCCACTATTTAATCATGATAAACGTATGTAATGAACTCCATTTTTTATTCCTAGGCAATAGTTATATCATGCAACAAAAATGTGCATCGAATTTATAACATAATAATTAAGCAGCAGAAGCACATTAGCACCAGTTTTCACTTCCTTACATTCATATTAGAACCTTGGATAGAGACTGGACACACAAGCTGTCATGAAAGAGTGTTAGACCACAAGGGGGAGGAAAGGGCCGGCTGTTAGCCATCCTTCTCAGTTCCACCAGCGAGAAAGAGGGAAGTCTCACACATGCTTAAACTTTACTGGAAAGACTCCACAGAGATTGGATTAAAAATTATTGTAAATTCAGACTTTGCAGTAGCAGCCTCTTTTAAACAGCTGGACTGCCATTCCAAACAATCATTCCAAAACATTTAAACACCATTTATAAATCTACCATAACAAAACCTTGTCTAAAAACTGGAATAAATAACAGAATGAAAATAAATAAATAAATAAAAATTAAATAATTAACTACATATTTCTAAAAAAAAATATATATTTATTTCCAGTTTTCAAGGCAAATGTTTGGAAGTCTGCTGCCTACAAACAAATGGAAACTACTATATAAACAGCTCTTGAATTGTATAATCTGAGACAAAGTGGAAACAACTGTGGAAACAAACTCATGTTGTCTTATAAGCGTTCACCTTAACTGATACTCTCTTCTGATGATCTGAACCGATAATCCTCTTCATAGTTAACAAGAATTTGTGTTCAAATTTGCATTTGCCTTAAGCAAGGTTAACTTTTCAAATTGCCGAGACTTGTTTGCCAGGATTTTATAGTCATTTTCACATGGAGATACTGAACACATTCCCAAGCATATTAACTTCTCTAGGTTCTCTAGACTCATTTCATCTCTGTAAGCGGTTACATCTGTATCTCTCGCTCTCAATACGACCTTCACCCATGGACCCAAAAGAGGGACAAAAATCTGTCATTCTCCCTTAAGAATGGCCTCATTCTCCACCATATCACAGTCGGATCTCAGATGATTATTCGTTAACTAACTCTACTTTAATTAACTCCTGATTAGGTATTAATATCAGACGCTGAGTTGCATGCTAGCAGTCAATGCTTTTAATAAGTGGATTAGCACTGGTGTCTTACAGTTTTTTTTTTTTCTTTAGTCAAGCTACCCTTGAGTCCTTGGCACTTGGCCAGAAGAAATGTTCTGCTAACAAGTTTCTTCTTGTGGTCACAGGCGTAAGCTATGAGGTGTGAGGAGAGCTGTAGACTGTTTGTCCTACTGTCTGTTTTAAAATAAATGGAATAAAAAGACTAACTTTTGAGGGTCAGATCACAATAATTAGCCTGGGGGTATTTAGACATCACAGATTTGAGAGCACTGGTGTAACGCAGATGCTGAAACACTATCTTGCCAAGCAACAAACTATTCATAATTTAAAGGTAAAGGGTTTCATTTCTGCTTCCCAAGTGGCATCAAATGGAACAGCGAAAAAAAATACTGACAGATATCCTAAAAAAATTCTCTCATCTGGAACTTTTCTGAGCACTACTGAATCATGACTCAAATGATTCTGCGAATATATACTACTTCAAAGTTTGGGGTCGGTAAGAATTTGTAATGTTTTTAAAAGATATCTCTTATGCTCATCGATGCTGCATTTATTTGATCAAAAATACACTGAAAACAGTAATATTGTTACATTACAATTTAAAATAACTGTTTTCTTTTTCAATATAATTTAAAATTCAATTTAAAGCTAAAAAATATTTATTTATTAAAAAATAAATAAAATAAATTAAAAAGTAAATTAATAAACCTTACCAGGGCTTGACATTAGCTTTTTTGCTCACCAGCCACTGTCGCTAGTGGTTTTCCAAAGTTTCTAGCCACTCAGCATTTTCACTGACCACAATTTTGACATTGATAGGAAAAAACTGCCATATAGATATAGATAATTTGGCAGCAGGTATATTATGCTACCGTCACTTTAAGACCTGATGCACAGATCCATTATACTGTTACACATGCGTTTTCTTTCTCGACCGTTTACCTACACTTAAAACTCTGTTTACATGAATACTCACCAAGACCGGCATTTTGACATTATTTTGTGTGTATTTGACTGCACAATAAACAGCAAAAAAAGAACTCAATTTAGTTCTGAGAGGCAGCTTTATGTGCGTGCACAAAATCTGCAAGCATGAGTAAAACTATGCGTAATACGCGCAGAAATTCAAGCCCTGTAACACCAACAATATTCATCCGGAGCAAATGAAACAAGTGAGTGAAGGGAGGCGGGTTTGTGTGTCAACTCGCTGTCAGAGAGATGAAAGAGTGAGAAATCGGAGTTGGTATCATGTATCTATTCTGCAGAAAATGAGTATTGGAAGCGTTTCAGATATTTCACTATCGATATGTATTGAAAAATCTATATTTTTGACCACTACATTGCACTAGGTTTATTATTTCAGATGCCTTTTTAAAAGACTACAATTGAAAAGTGTGTATATTATACATAATTTTCAACCTGCAAAAGTGGCTAGTAGGAGTTGAGTGTGTTACACGCCTCATGAGTCTGAACAAACTGTTTTGCTAAAACAAACCTCCCAAATCAAGCAATTTAAGCAAACAAATCAAATTAGAGAAACTACTACTAGAGAAAGTCTACGACGAACTGACATAAAAAAACAATGATATAGGAACAATTAGCTTGTTTCTAGAAAAAAAAGTTACTGTCACGCCACTGAAGAAAATTAATTAGGTTGGTAGCATCACAACTTTTAGTTAGCTACCCCCCAAAACTTGTGTGGTGTAACCAAACCTCAGTGTTCTGCTGTGGCTGTTGATGTAAAAAGGATCATGGAAAAAACACAATATATTTCAACATAGACAGACTTGACAAACCATACTCCAACAGTTACAAACATTATGCATAATTTGATGCAAATAAGGTCCAAAACAGAAGTTCCCTCATCTAAATTTCTCTTCGGAGTTCATTAAACTTCATATTAGCCTTTAACTGACAATCATCAGCATATCCTGAAAAGCTGATTTCTGGTACACAAGACATTGTATCTTCAAATTATACCCATACAGGCCTGGAAGATGGTGTTTGTACTTTCCGGGGGAATAACCGGAGATAATAACGCCACTCATTTAAGGCCAACCCTGCAAAACCTCGACCAGTACCTGTCTCCTGAGTGTCATAAAGACCCTTTCTTGTTCTGCCTGCATGTCATAACTGGGGTTTGTCATTTGCACACAGCAGTCCTTAATTACAGGCTTTTAAGCTGCACTTCAGGACCACAAGCCTGTGAAAAGTTCTGAATTTCCTCTCTAGAGAGCTGACAGCAACTGCCGCTAAATGGGTGTAAAGCGACTAAAAAAATTCGACTCGGCCGACAAATTAGATGTGTCTGCGCCGGCCACAGATGGGTGCCGTTAACCTGTCGGGACACAGTGTCACGACATTAACGCACATTGTCTGTGGCTCTCTGTCACTGCTGCGCACCTCAAGCGGTCGGCAGCCTTCATTTAAACTAATGTAATTAGGGGCTCTCTTTGTGTTGAGTGGGTTGAGTCACATGACATTCTCACACATTTGCATAATTTTAGAGTAGTTCGATATCTGCAAGCGTAAAAGAAAAGAACGCTTTATTCTGTCTCGTTCAGTGTGGGGTCAGTTTAAATAATCACATTTTAGGGACATAATGAGGGGTCATACTTCATCATACGCTAATATTTGGACATAACTAAACCCAAGACATCATAAAACAGCATGTTTTTTTTTTCCCATTCAGCAGCTTTTAAATGTTCCTGTCAAAACTACAACACCTGAGCCAAAAGAATGATTTCAGCTGTAGTAGTTCTTCACCCACTGTCATTCTTTGTAAACAGCAGTTCAGAATGTTACACTGTGAAACATATATACAGGCCTCAAGGTAGCGCAGCAAGAACAGACAATCTGGTGTTTAGCCCTACACGCCCACTCACATGAGAAACTAGATATTTTACGGCACAGGATGAAGTAAAATTCTCGACAATGTACACTGGAGGAGCAATTTGTGCTGAAACCGAACCTTGAGTGTTTGACCCAGATTTGGCAACAGACAAGTTTAAAATGACCCTGTGTCACCCAACATCCTATGAGGGTGTTATCAGACAGTGCTTTTGTGTTTGTGATAACACTCTTTTCAAAGTTCCCTTTCAGGTTCCTTACCTTAAAATTTGAAAAGGCTGTATTTTTGTGTCCTGTAAACTCTATGGGTTGCATTAGATGAGCTGCATAAAATGTTTCACAGCGTTCTAATAGGTAAAACAATTCAAGCAGCGTTTTACTTTTTTCCCCACCTATACAAAATTCTCTCACAAACTTCAGCCATTCCCAGCTTGTCCTTTCCTTCATATCACGCTTGGTTTTGTTTTGCATAAATGTCAAACTTGCTGCTTGAAAGCATTTGCATTGATTTACATTGAGGTTTTTAGCATGGCCATTATAAATCTGTCACCCTCAGGACACCCCTACCCCAGCACTCATCCACCTATGACATATTTGTTAAGAGCATTTTGGACGTAGGCCAGGAAAAGCCACTTCAGGATTATCTTAAGGTTTAGCAGAAGTGATGAGTGAATTCCGGCTTGAGAAGACATATCAGACTACAGCTTTAATCTCCCTGCTCACACTTCTCTGCTTTCTTTTTTTTATTTCCACATTATATATTTTATAGTTTCTGCCTCCTTTTTCTCTTTTCAACAATAAGCAAAATGTTTTTGTTGCAATCTCTTTAGAAATTCTACATGTACTGTATCTGACCTCTGTTATGGTTGGCTATGGATGGAAAATCTTTGATGTTAAAGCAAAATACAAATAATAAACAAAGGTAATCAGTTAGCAGAGTTGGCTAAAGTTTCTCTTGATGATGCATTTTCAATGACAATAGTCACTAACTGCAACAGAAGGCGCTCCATCTTGTCCAGCGGGTTTCCGCTCCTGTGCCACATTCACATCGAGGCTCGGTTTTAATCACTCAGCATGGTGCAAGCTACAAAGGTCAAGTCCATTGATTAAGTGGATAAAAGGGTGACTTGTCATCTCTCATACAAGACACATAGATGCTCTATATTTTTCGGCAAGGGACAGTCATTTGCACAGCCATTCCCGTAGGGTTTAGAATACATGCAGACCTTGTTTACTTTGCTATTATTTTAAACTATGAAAGAACATTTCCAACAACACTTTTTTTAAGCAAAGTATGCCTAAGCCTTCCAGTTGTGGTCAATTTTCTCTTTAAAATACTACAGTGGAAAAATCACTGTAATGCACGTCCTGTTGTGACATTGCTTTTATAAAACAACAGCACCAGTAATATGATAAAATGTGATGTTATTAAAAAAAAAAAAAAAAAAAAAAAAAAAAAAATATATATATATATATATATATATATATATATATATAAATTATAAATAGAATAAGCAATTCTTCAGCCACATCATGGCAAATTTACACTGCAAAGGTGGCACAGAAGTGCTTCTGAAGTGGCATTTAGGTGTCTTTCCACAGACTGTTTAATGCTGCTCAGAGGTGGATCTGAACTATATGCTGTATACTTTGATACTAGGTGTTGAGGTGGATCAAAGCAGGCTTAATTTGGTCTCTATCGTTTATTCGGCATTGCGTCTTTACACAGGCACAAATCAGCCAGGGTTAGTTCACCCAAAACTGAAAATTCTGTCATTAATTACTCACCCACATTTATTATTCCAAACCTGTAAGACTTTTATGCATCTTTTGAACACAAATTAAAGGCACAATATGTAATTTTTGCCGCTAGAGGTCGCTTATTCAAAAAAAAATAAAAATAAAAAAGGCATAGCTTGATGACGCCTTGATTTCGCAGAATCACGGGAGGTGTTTTCTTCACGTCTACAGCTGGTGGAAAAGAATCCGACAGGGCCGTTGGAGTGGAACAAGGCCGCTGGAGCGTTTGCTAATGAGAGAAAAGCGCGACACACGACACTGCTCGAGAGCAGTGGAGCTTTTATTTTGCCGCAGACAACCACGTCCGCCTCTTCCGGTCATGTGTATGTGGGGTAAAGCAGCAGTTTTATCATATTAGATACATTTGTGTGTTGAAATTTGTTATAATGCTACACTGTGCATTCGTTCGGTGACTACTATGAGACACTTGTTGCACACTGCAGTAAGCTAGATCAATATTAGGCATGGTAAAACATGGTACTCACGGTAAATCAAGAAAATTATATTTAAATAAGACTTACTGTGTTGAGCTATAAAACATTGATTAGTTTTTCTGTCAATGAATGTATCCATCCAAAGAGTTGCTCACCTGTCTAATAAAACATAGTATATTAAAGCGTCTTTGGTGTTTCCATGGTTTCTTCAAAATAAAACAAACCGGAAATCGAGGATAACGCAGGTATGATGTCATTGATAGGCGACACATGGACACGGTCCGTGTCCTGGTTAAAATTGCTTATTTCTCTGGATTTAAACATTCTTGGAAACATTTGGGATAATGTAAGTACACAAGTCAGCAAAATATATAACACTGTTCTAGTGGTTTTTGGATATTTGAATCCAAAAATCTTACATATTGTGCCTTTAAGATATTTCAGATGAAATCCAAGAGCTTTCTGTCCCTCCTAGACAGCAAAGCCACTACCACTTTCAAGACCCAGAAAGGTAGTAAAGACATTGTTAAAATAGCCCATGTGGCTATGGTGGTTCAACCTTAATTTTTTGAAGCAACAAGAATATTTTTAGTTGCTAACTTACAGTTTACATGTGTCATATCAATAAACTGTAATTTCTATTAATAATAGTCAATAATATGCATTTATATAATTAATCATTAATCCCTAATTAATCCCTATTATTTATTATTAATAAAAATGATAAACCATAATTATAGTATAGTAGTAGATAATAACTAAAATATTAAGATACCTAATAATTATAAATAGAAAATAATAATGATAAAGTGTTATGTCATGGTATGTATTATTAATATATAATAGTAATAATTAATCATATTTATAAGTAATATTGACAAACCATATATCAGATTTATAGACTCAAGCTTTGATATTTGAGACTATTTTTGACAAATGTTATCGCAAAATAAAAAATAATTTAAGTTAGGAATACACAACACAAATTAAAATATTCTGGGAATAAACATGACAAAATTTTAATGAAAAGGTTTGTTTCTTGCAAATCGAGCAAAACATCACCCTTTTATCTAGTTCCTGCTTTTATCCACAGAACTTTTAATTTCTTTTGCTTATTAAATCACAATATTGCAGACAATGGCCAAAGTCTGATTACAGAATGTCCACATGAATAGCTGGTAATGCAATTGCATGAAGACAATTCCAAGATAGTGTTTCAGCATTGTCCATCTCTATTTCTGACCCTGAGGCCCAAGCTACTCAGCCCTTGTTCTCATCGATTGGTGTCAGTTGGCCATTGCTATGACAACTGAAATGCCCTCTGGGTTACTATGACATCATACCCCCTTTGACCTTGGCCTCACGTAAGTCCGTACAATAGAGAGTGTGTGAAAAGGCATTCAACTTTCTTTTCTTTTTTTTTTTTTTTTTGCAACGACTGGTGGTACTGACACAGATATTCCTCAATGAGGAGAGAAAGAGCTCTCCATCCCTCTACAACAGCAAACACTTCATGCATTTCTCTCAGCCCTGGGGACCCATAATAGAAACCCAGAGGCCTATTTAAAATTTCATCTGATCCTATTAATTATTGTGAAAAGTGTGTGTCAAACTCAGGTTGATGGTAGTCAAGCTCTTCCTGCCATTTTGGGGAGATAAGATGTCAGTTATCTCTTTGGGAGGTTAATAGACCAACCACATAATCCTTTCCCTTCTCTGCAGATTTTGTGGTATTTGCATTTGGTAAGCTGATATGGTCATTCACTTGAGAGTGTGACTGCATTCCTAATGAATTTCCACACCGCCTAAACCCAAACGAGAGGACAGGAAGAATCTCCACTCTCATTCATTATCTGTCTTCAGACATCCTCTCACATATGCTGCCACTTCTTCTGGAAACCTCTTCTGTTCACTTTTTTCCTTTCACCCTCATCACCGGGTTCTTCACAAACAGAGAATCCTTTACAAGTACCAGTTGCTTAACTTTGGAGATTAATTCAATGTGTTTAATGCCGTTAAAGACAAAGCATGTTATTTCTGTACCACTAGTGGCACAAAACAGAATTACAAATATAACGTCTGTTGTCAAACAAGTTTCGAACCCTCCCCCGTCTGCCACTGTTTGAACAAGCATGTAGTTCTACCACAAACTTATGGCAGTTGCTATTTTTCCTGTAGCTGATTTGGTAGAGCAAGCCAAGGATGTGGTATGATTCCCATGATAAAAATAAATGCACTAAGTTGCTTTGGATAAAAGTCTCTGTCAAATGCAATGTCAATGTTATGTCATTCCCAGTCAGGTACATCAACCTAACAGATTGCAATACCGGTTGGTGCCACTAGTGGTGCATATAAATCTCTGTGACATTATTTTACATTACATTTATGCAGTGTCGTAATTTCGTTTTAAAATGTGGGTGGGACAGGAGTGTGAGTGGGTATGTGTGTGTGTGTGTGGGGTTGCATATCAGAAATGTACAATAATAAACAGTGTTGGGGGTAACGCATTACAAGTAACTTGAGTTACGTAATCAGATTACTTTTTCAAGTAATACTAGTAAACTAGTAACGCATTTTAAAATTTAAAACGAAATAATATTTCCCTCAGCCTGAGGCTTATGTCAATTTTGGTGTGAAAGGGCCTTTACATTTGCCCAAAAATAGAACTTTTTTGTTATATATACACAGTGCTCAGCGTACATGAGTACACCCCCTTTGAAAAGTAACATTTTAAACAATTTCTCAATGAACACAAAAACAATTTCCAAAATGCTGACAAGACTAAGTTTTATATAACATCTGTTTAACTTATAACATGAAAGTAAGGTTAATAATATAACTTAGAGAACAAAATCTTCAGTTTTACTCAAATTAGGGTGATGCAAAAATGAGTACACCCCACTGAAAGTCTCTTGAGCAAAGCTAAATTTTATACTGCAAATGTCTATTTTAACAAGAATTCAACCACAGGTGAGTCTAATTATTCATTACACAGGTGTCCAGTTGACTATAAAAGGGTGTTAAAACCCCTTCCCATTTCATGCTGTCAGCAATGGCTCCACATGGAAGAGAAATGTCACAAGACCTGAGAAAGAAAATAATTTCTTTACACCAGAAAGGTGAAGGCCACAAGAAGATCAGCAAAGCTTTACTTATCAGTCCGAATACTGTAGCAAAATTGGTACAATAATTTAAAAAAGATGGAACTGCAACCATCTCACAGAGACGTCCAGGTCATCCACGGAAGTTAACACCTCGACAGGAGCGTCTTCTGATGAGAAGGGTTGAAGAAAAATCGGCATGCAAGTTCACTGCAGTTATCTAAAGAAGTAGAAAGCTAAACTGGGGTGACTAGTTCCCGTGACACAATACGGCGTACACTGAGGGGAATGGCATGCATGGGTGCCGTCCACGAAAGAAGCCTCTCCTAAAGCCCAGGCACAAAAAAAGCCAGCCTAGAGTTTGCCAGGGCCCATGCTGACAAAGATGAAGACTACTGGGACTATATACTCTGGAGTGATGAGACCAAGATAAATGTTTTTGGAACTGATGGCTTCAAAACTGTATGGTGTCGCAAAGGTGAGGAATACAAAGAAAAATGCATGGTGCCTACAGTAAAACATGGTGGTGACAGTGTCCTTATGTGGGGCTGCATGAGTGCTGCTGGTGTCGGGGAGCTGCATTTCATTGATGGCATCATGAATTCACAGATGTGCTGCTCTATACTGAAAGAGAAGATGCTACCATCACTCCGTGCCCTTGGTTGTCATGCACTTTTCCAACATGACAATGAACACATTTCTGAAGAAGAACAGGGTGAAAGTGACTCAGTGGCCAAGTATGTCTCCTGATCTGAACCCAATAGAACACCTATGGGGAATTCTGATGGTATATATATAAAATATTCTAATATGCATTACTTTTTAAAGTAACTTTCCCGAACACTGGTAAAAAAAAAAAAAGCACAAAATTTGACACTGAATTTGTGTTTAATATGATAGTTTCATCCTAACATCTAACATAATACAATATATTGTTAGTCTCGAGAGTATTAACATTAGTGAATAAAAACGTAGATCCACTTTAAAAATGTTTTTTGTCAAACGTGCCAGAGGTTTTGGGTTCTAATCCCCCCTCGTATACTTTATTTTACTTTTTTCCTCATTAAAACCAAAGATGTTCATCTGTGATTGTATATCAAGACATATTGTACATGCATTTTGTTTTGTGATTTCACCAGAACAGATATAGTCTCTGCAACAGCGCTAAGCGATAGCATAGATTGAAGCACTCGCTTATGTGAAGACTGCGCACTGTGCAGTCAAAAGAATTGTTGCGCCACTGATAACAGTGGCAACGGGCACTTAGCATGATTTCAAAAACAACACATCCAAGTGCCAGATCACCTCTTATTTAACAGAAACGTACAAATTGCTAATCAACTAGAGATGTTTCTTTTGTATTAGATACATCTGTGCCACGAGATGTTTCAAAAAAGTGATGGGGACAATATCGACCCTGGCAAAAAGTGGTGGGGACACGTCCCACCCTTCCCACCCGCAAATTACGCTTATGCATTGATGCATTTGAAGACACTTTTATTTATGCATTTCATCAAGTCACATGCATTTCTTAGGACTGAACTGTTTGATTTACTTCTAATAATTATTTATTTTATTATTACAATACTTTTTCATATAAAAATATTTTTATAAATATTAATGCAATGTTAAAGCAAGAAAAAAACCATGAGTAATCAATTAAACATCTGAATATACTGACAAATATTTATTTAATGACACCCATAACCACATATACTACAAACATATTGTATAGATTGCAGCAAGGTCATATTAAATCGATTTAAAAGTGTATTTTATAATGTTGCAAATGATTTCTATTTCAAATGAATGCTGTTCTTTCTATCCACAACAATAATAATAATAATAATAATAATAACAATAATAATTCACATTTTCACAAAAATATAAACTGTTTTCAACAATAAGTGTAGTAAACATTTATTGAACATGATATCAGAATATTAGAATGATTTCTGAAGGATCATGTGACACTGAAGACTGGAGTAATGATGATGAAAACATAGCTTTGCATTATAGGAATAAATACAGCTTTTACTGTAATTTTGATTTTGCTGTATTTTTGACCTTGGTGAACATAAGAGACTTCTTTCAAAAACATTAAAAAACAGTTACCAGATGTAATCACATCCAAAACAATAGGAGGGAAACGTTTTTTGTAGCATACAAGATTGCAGCCAGTAACTGCAGGCATAGTCAGTTGTGAGAACACTTCACTTCCCAAACATTGTCAAGGAGCTCTGATCAAGGGCTTGCTGTGCTTCTAAATAAACAGTGACAAAATGTTGGCTATTAACCCCAGCTACCTCATTTGCTGCCCAATTGGTTTAAAAAGACTTGCACACGGCATGGACTAATTCCTGTGAAAAAGAAAAAGAAACACACCTAGTTGAGTCATTTACGAGTACAATGAGAGCAGACACAGAACATTCCATGCCTGTCTTATTAGCATTATTATTGTAAAAACATTTATAACCTGTGTGGACATGCAAATGCAATTGTGTCTTCCAACATCTGCAAAATCTTGAATTTTTTCCCTCCATTTTCTGCCCTTTTTAATGGATGGGGAAGTGTAAAAATCGGGCAACAGACGGGGACATTTTTAATGCTGCTATCATTGAGGTAAGAGTATGTTTGCCCTTCAATCAGACGGTGCCAGAAAAACAAAAATCAACATCAACAGTCATTTCATTCTCTCTTCTGACATGTTCACTAAAGCTAAAAGACATTCCTATAATTCAAGGTGAGCCCCTTATGCATATTCATAAGGGCCATTACCTTGAAGAGGAATGTCAAAACTCACCAGAAGGAGCATGCTTTGTTTTCCAAGGATAAATGTGTACATGTTTGTGTTACCACGATTACACTCTTTCAAGTGTACACAAAACAAAAACTGCCTGTATATCAGTATATGCTTAACCCTCCTATACACACACACTCTCTCTCTCTCATATGCACAAACATGTTTTGAATGTAGCTGTCAACTATTCATCAACGATTTATCATTCTACTTGTAGTTCAAGAACAATGGGCAGACGGTATACTGCATCCTTCCCAGAATTCCTAGCATCTTGACCCCCAGATAAAGGCAAGACTGTGCATTATCAAACAATGATTGAAAGACTTGCCACCACAATGTGCCTTTCAAAATCACCTGGGAGTTATAATTATAAATACATTATAAATGTATTTACCGTCATGCTTAATTTAATCCATCCTTCCTAATTACGAAAAAAATCTTACAGACCTCAGATTTTTAAATGGTAGTACAGTATATATACATAAATAAAACAACTAATGTTAATTCATACAACTTGAAATGGTAAAAATGAGTGTATGTAGAAATTTACATTTACCAAGATTTATTAATGCTGTAAAAGTACTGTCAATTTTTACTAAATAGTATTCACAGTCTAATCAACACTGTACTTTTTTCCTCAATGAATATTCTGTTTCACTTGTAAATATGTCTCTTTATTTTGTTTTGCAAAGTAGCGTTTGCAATGTAGATTAGTTTAAAAACACCTTACGAGCTTCAGAGATCAGTTCACAGGATCTAGCCCAGCGTGGAATCAGCCCACATGTGTGAAGCGTGCCCAGACTGAACCGCACCACATTTTCAGCCCCTGTTCAACAGCTCAAGCCTCTGTCTGTCTCGACCCTTCCCCCATTCCTCTCAGACAGAATTACAAGCCATTACACACCTGTCTGGACACAGATGAACTTGAACAATAATCCCAGGTCACAGGCTGGGCCCACTCAAGCACCAGGAACTGGCTTTTGAAGGAACTTCTAACATTCTTCCACAGCTTAAGGGCTGGAGTAGTATGTAGTGCACAGACGCATTTACACCAGGATGTCTCGCTGTACTTTTTCCACACAAACACCACTTAAGGCTTTTCTGTGACTATGAAAGGATACTATTATTTAATTTGTAGGATATTTCAGATATCATCTTGTCAAATATAATTTTTTAATATAATATTAAAATATTATAATATATATATATAAAAAAACAAACAAACTTGTGACTGATGATTTTCCCTCTAAAGGTCAACTAAGAAAACAATATAAAAGGATCTTCATATAAAGAGTTTTGACTATAACAGAGAGCTCAGAATTTGAATGTACTTTAATGGTCTCAGTTCTGAGTTTTCGTCTGAAATTAATTATTCCTGTATTCCTCATATTAATCCTGACATTTACACATCCAAAACTGTCAATATGCTCAGTCTGCTTGAATAAATGGCATGACACTCTTCAACAATTGGGGCTTTAATTGGGGAGAGGTTAATTTTCTCTTTAAACCTTAAAATGAAACCTCTGCAATGTAACTAGATAACATTTCACCCAGAATGTGACTTCCACATCCTCTCTGACTCCTAATTA
Organism: Hypophthalmichthys nobilis; assembly: GCA_037950665.1. Classification (NCBI taxonomy): domain Eukaryota; kingdom Metazoa; phylum Chordata; class Actinopteri; order Cypriniformes; family Xenocyprididae; genus Hypophthalmichthys; species Hypophthalmichthys nobilis. The sequence goes on from CM075478.1 coordinate 9,873,455, forward strand.
AAAGTAAACTCCTCCTAGATTCTGGCATTGAAATGCATTGCAAATCAGCACAGCTGCAGAAAACACCTTACATAGATATTAGCCTCGAAACTAACACTTACCTCCAGTGGTAACAACACGAATTTTTTCCCTATAGCTTTATTTATTTTTATTTTATTTATTTTTTTACATGTACAAAAAGTCTTGCAAAAAACAAAAGGTATATTCAGACAGCCAATCAATAATCAGATGTGTAATGTATTGCATTTAAGGTTGTCAATCGATTAAATATAAATGTTTTAATTTATTTAGTGCTACATACATAATGAAATCAATCAGAATTAAAATCACATATCAGTATTTGCTGAGAAAAGCCCCTAAAGGGGAAATACCAAGACATTTTCACATTCATGTTAATTTTACATTTTTACTCAAATTGTCATGCTGATAATACAAAGTGTGATAGATGGATAGATAGATAGATAGATAGATAGATAGATAGATGGATGGACAGACTGATTTACATATCAGAACATACTAAAAAAAATCATCTGGTAGTTAGCAGGTCTTAAAATTAGGTAAATACAACCTCAGATGAACAACAGTAAATGACATATTACACTGTGTCATTATTTATTTAACAAAAATAAAGCCATGGGTGACCAACCAAGTAGACCCTTTGATTCAATTGCTTGTAGAGCCACTTTTAGCAGCAATACGTTTAACGAATAATTTTCTGTATGACAGTCTCTCGCATAATTCTGGAGGAATTTTGGCCCATTCTTCTTTACCATGTTGCTTCAGTTCATTGAGGTTTGTGCGCATCTGTTAATGCACTCTCTAAAGGTCCCACCGCAACATTTCAGTCAGGTTGAGGTCTGGACTTTGACTGGGCCAGTGAAACACCTTGATTCTTTTGTTTTTCAGCCATTCTGATGTAGATTTGCTGGTGTTCTTGTGATCATTGTCCAGTTGCATGACCCAATATCAGCCAAGCTTTAGCTGTCGGACGGATGGCTTCACATTTGACTCTAGAATACTTTGGTATACAGAGGAGTTCATGGTCACAACTGCAAGGGCCCAGGTCCTGTGGCTGCAAAACAAGCCAAAAATCATCAACCCTCCACCAGCATGCTTGATTTTTGGTATGAGGTGTTTGTGCTGATAAGCTGTGTTTAGTTTTCTCCTAACTTAGAGCTGTGCATTATCGCCAAACATCTCCATTTTGGTCTCGTCTGTCCAAAGGACATTGTTCCAGAAGTCTTGTGGTTTGTTCAGATGCAACTTTGTAAACCTAAGCCATGTTCTTTTTAGAGAGAAGAGGCTTTCTCCTGGCAACCCTTCCAAACATGCCATACTTGTCCCATCTTTTTCTAATTGTACTGTCATGAACTTTAACATTTAACATGTTAACTGAGGCCTGTAGAGTCTGAGGTGTAGTTCTTGCTTGTTTTGCGATTTCTCTGAGCATTGAACGGTCTGACCTTGGGGTGAATTTGCTGGGACGTCCACTCCTGGGAAGATTGGCAACTGTCTTGAATGTTTTCCACTTGTGAATAATCTTCCTCACTATAGAATGGTGAGCTTCAAATTGTTTGGAAATGGCTGTATAACCCTTCCCAGATTGATGGCAGCAACAATTGCTTCTCTAAGATCATTGCTGATATCTTTCCTCATATCTTTCCTCCTTGGCATCGTGTTAACACACACCTGAATGCTCCAGACCAGCAAACTGCCAAAACTTTTGCTTTTATAGAGGTGATCACACTTGCTGATGATCAATTAATCAAAGGCATTTGATTAGCAGCGCCTGACAGCTACTTACCCTCTTAATTCCCAAGGAAGCAGTAAGGGTGTACTTAGTTTGTCACCCATGGCTTTTCCATTTTGACCTAGTTTTTGTTAAATAAATAATGGCACGGTGTAATGTGTCATATGTTGTTGTTCTGAGGTTGTATTTACCTAATTTTAAGACTGATTTTTTTATTATGTCCTGATATATAAAACCATAGAATTCAATATGGTGTCCTTTCTTCGGTACATACCTCAGTTTTGAAGTCACGGTTCAGTACGGGTTCGGTACAAACTTTTGAACGGTAGTGTATAATGTTAATATGTTAATATATATATATATATATATTATCTCCACATAAAGTGCATCTTCCTCAGATATTGACATGGAAACTGTTGCTTCAGACAGCCACTGTATCATTAGCGTTTTACATTTCTGAAGTGACACACAGCTGTGCTTGCTTTGGACTTGCTGTCTAACATTCATCAATTTGTCAACTTGATACCCAGCTCATCTCTATACTTCTGAGGTCAGAGGTCATCACAGATATGTCAGTGTTTCATGTCATTTTCTTGACATCCAACCAGCTGTCCAGACTGCTGTATACATCTTTGTAAGAGGGGGCATCTTTATGAGAAAACAGCTTGTTTTACCCAATAAGAAATAATACTTTTCAAATTATTTTGCAGACCAGATAAACCCACAAGGCATTCACAAATGTGACACTAGGCTTTTTTTTTTTGTTTTTTGTTTTTTTTAACAAAAAACTGTCAGAGAAACAAACAAACACAAGTCTTACTTGTGTGTAAGCAGAGGCTAATCTACAAACTCATGGATGGTATGGAGTCTCTCTTGTCTGAAGAGGTCAAAGGTTATGTTAACTTTGGGAATATCATCAGGGCTGCCGTCCCCCTCGGGGAAGTAAACTTGACCCACCTCTGACCCCCACAATACAAGTCGGCTCGGGAGATCACGGCCGAGCAGTCTGTCTGCTTATCGTCAGTGGTTTAACACCCCCTCCGTCATCATCAATCAGACACAGCCATTTTTCCCGGCCCCCTAATCAGCGCTGCCATCAATAACCACACCACTGATTTACCATTCAGCGAGCGCCACGTCCACCGCACACCTCACATTAATCATAGACATTATGCCAAAGTATTTGGACTGTCAGCGACGTCTTAAATTATTTGATAAAGCTGTAAAAATAAAGCTCATATTATTTAGTGGGTAATTTTATCCAAAACCGTACATTCTGTTTTAAAAAGCAGCTTTAGACTGAGAGATTAGTTAATCCTCTATTAAATGAAAAGCGCTAGAAATAACGGCACAGCTATTCATATCTAAGGCTATTAAAAGCACACAATCCTATTCTATGATTGTTATTCTAGTTCGCTAAATCTTTCATAACACAGAATATTCCTGTAGAAGATGGATTTTTTTTTTCAAGATATAAAAACTAGTATGAGAAGTCCCTTCTGCAAGTGGACGGAAGCTGAGACCTATCCACAGCAGAGCATTTATCAGCCCCCTAAGTGGCTGTAACAAAAGCAATGCTCCCTGGGAGAGAACCTGACAGCAGTTTTCCCCCTTATCGATCGCCACGCTCGCTCTGAGTGCTCCAGTTTATGACAAAAGAGTTCACGACACCACAGTCAGAAAGTCAATACCGTGATAAATACTCTCCTTCTGTTGGTCCCTTGTCCAGCACTTTACCAGGCATTTGCCATGACAGTTATTACTGCTGCAGTAAATCTGTGGCCAGTAGAGAAGAAAAAGAGAAGGAGACAGAGAGAGAAAGGCAGAGAGGGGGGAGGTTGGGAATTCCACCACCAAATTTATGAACCCAGGATACTGTTTACTTAATTTAAAGACTCACCACACAGGGTCAGTCAGTCAGATCTGAGGATTTGATGGGATGTGTTTGTCCACAGTTTAAAGGAATAGTTCACCCAAAAAAAAAAAAAAAAATATATATATATATATATATACACACACAAATTATTAAATATATATTTAATATTTAATAGAATATTATTAATATAAATGCACAATTTGTATGGACTTAATACATATTAATAATACATCATTATTTGAAAGTGCGCACAAATTGAGTCCAAGTCTTCTCACAGCTCACAAATAGGACTGAATGATTCGTTCATGTATCAGACTGATTCATTCCGGTTCAACCCCGCTGACTCAATGACCTGGTCAGTCACAACAGTTTTAAAGTTAACAGCTCTCTGGAAGGGAAGAATATCAGTGAACGATTTAAACTTTGGTTTGTTCTTTACAGAAGGCATCAGAAAACTTGGAATATGGAGCAAAACTTATATAAATAAAGAAAATCATACACATTCGGAATGATGAAAGTAGATAAATAATTTTTGAGTGAACCGTTCCTTTTAGGAACAAGTCTTTTCCCTGTGGGTTTCCTGTGTAGACTAATTTATATCTCAACAATACTCTTTTCCATTACTTGCAAAGTAACAACTGTTAGCTCTTATTTTAAATTGAAATTAATGAAAATCTTTATTTCATTTACGCTTAAAAGATTTTCTTTCATAGAAATGTGACATTTCAGCCTGTTTGCCGTTTAAGGGAATTAATGTAACACTACATACATGTTTATGGTATTAATATTCTCAGGGACACTTGCTTTATTTGAGTATTTTATTTTTATTTAGTACATTCTCAGAGAGACAGCTAAGCCCTAATCCAAAATAAATCCGGTTAATGTTAAAATGGCCATGTCCCTCTGCTTGGAATAACATTAATCAATACGGAAGATTATGCCGATGGAAATTAAGTTATGTAAAATGCCCCATTCCTGTACCAGATTAATATATCCTTGCATATTTATACATCTGATATTGTGAAGAAAATCACATTACACTGTGTAACCTCAAAAACCTGCTAAGTGTCTTGCAAAAGAAACATATCACATGGAGATTACTACTTTACAGAGCACATCGCAAGACATTGCTCATATAACGTACAGCTAAAACCTTCTTGGAGCTATAGAGAGATCATGGAAACAGGGGCTGTCCAGAAATGACAGGTCTGAGATCAAATCCATCCCTGAGGAGCGAACTATCACACTGGATTTATTCCAGCATGGTGGTGTGTAAATACCTGGAACAGGTTCCTGTCGTGAACACAGACCTTCCAAATACGAACAGCAGTCAAAACAGAACCATGCTGTTAAAGGCAGGGAGAGTATACCGAGGAATGAACATTTGCTGACTCATTTCTGCAATTTAACAACCAGGTCGAACTAAACAGCATGCGTCTCTCATCAGGGAGTATATTTATTCCTAAACAGGTTTTAAAGCAATAGTTGACACAGAAACAAAAATTCTGTCATCATTTACTCACCCTCATGTTGTTCCAAACCTGTATGGTTTTTTTTTTTTTTTTTTTGTTTGTTTGTTTTGTTTTGTTTTCATTTGGAGAAAGATTTTTGAAGAATTTTCATTAAAAAGCACTATGAAATAAGCATCACATGACTCTATATTCTTCTGAAGTCTGAAGCCAGTACAATAGCTTAATGTGAGGAATAGACCAAAATTCAATGATAATTTTCGCTGAAGATCTGAAAAGAACTATAAGTTCAAATGGACTTATGGCACTTTGAGGCCATCTGATGCCTTTAAAAGCAAACGCCATTGGTTATTATGTCACTGACATCAATGTTGTCATATTTGTGAGCTAAAGCAAATGGGAAGATCTCCAGTGAATAATGAATTATCTTTTTTTTTTTGCACCCAGGCTTGTTTTCTAATATAATTATCCAAACAGTTACTTAAAAATATTTTTACAAAGATGTTAAGAAATGCAACAAAAATTTAGAGAGGTTTCTGCTTAAAACAAAAACCAAAATAAACTTAATAAATACACTTGTTTTTCCTTCAAAACTCCTTTTTGTTTCACAGAAGAAAGAATGTCACACAAGTCTGAAACAACATCAGGATCAGGATGAATATAGAAAAATCCCTTTAATCACATATGAAGGAAAGATAAATAAATAATAATAAAAAAAAATCTTTGATTGTCAGCGTGAGTTAGGCTGGCTTAATGTAGGGTTAGTTTAAGACCACCTTTGCCTCTATAACAATACAGAGTTAATTTGAATATGTTCACCACTGATTAAAATTTCAGACCCCTAGCCCCTGTGTTCCCTGATATAATATTTTCAGAAACAATGCTTATTTGCTCACCTACATTTTACAGAAATTCTGAGTGAGAGTTTCCTGCTGCTCATAAAAACACTCAAAGATTCAAGTGTAGTGGTTGTATATTCAGTACAACTTTGTTAAATTGTCTCATACCAACAGAACACCTGCTAATCAATTGAATGTGTTACATACGACGGCTTCTTGCACCTAAACACATTTAAAATCCTCAAAACATCCTCAGGAACTTAAGAAAATCTCAAAATCAGCCCTATGCAGCTGTCACATATTAATTCATGGGATAGGCTATGGCACCAATATGTAAGGGAATCTTCTTTGAAAGTGTTTTCCAACTTAAGGACAGATAAATGTACCTAGATCAAAAGAAACCAAGTCTAAAAACCTAATTCGGCGGTTCAGCATAGTAACAGGAAATATCCTATTACGGTTCTGCATGTTGCACTAACAAATTGGCAAATCTCATCGAACCAACAGGATTCATATCCTCACTAAACTGCGTAGGGCAGCCGAGGGCAGAGTAAATTGCAGAGACCCGCACACTGCCGTCCCCACTGCGATACATACTAAACTGTTGAGTGATAATGACCAGAGAGAGGGTGAAGAGGTGGATCAGGAGGTACAGCGAGATTAGGCCCAGTGCAGTTGCGCTGTGCCAGAGTGTAGTCATGCGTCACACTGAGGCTGTTGTTCTGCTTAGTCCCTGGAGTGAACAGGACACTCATGGCTCCCTCTGATAACTTGTCTCACCATGCAGATGAGCCAAGACTACCTCAGCCCACCAGATTTCCACACACATGCGAGCACACACACTCAGACACAAACTTCTGCTGTAGATGCGTTGATTTATACCTAGTCAAACACACGCACGCTGTTTGCATACTAAAACAGTTCCAGACTGCACTACGATCCACAGCACCAAACTTTGCTTCCTACAGCTTCCTCCATATTCTGGGATTATTTTGGTTAAGAACTAGACACTTAGACAAGAAAGGGCAGTCTAATATTTAAAATAACCATTTAGGGGCAGATAAAGTTAAAGATAAAGTTGGATGAAGTGGATTATACAAGGATACAGTGTTGTAGTCGAGACCAGCTCATTCAAGTCAGAGTCAAGACTGGGACCAGAAGAAGGTCGAGTTCTACTCAAGACGAGACCAGAAGAAAGTTGAGTTTTACTCAAGATTGATACCAGAAGAGGGTCAAGTTCTACTCAAGACCAAGACCAGAAGAGGATCGAGTTCTACTCAAGACCAAGACCAGAAGAGAATCGAGTTCTACTCAAGACAGAGACCAGAAGAGGATCGAGTTCTACTCAAGACAGAGACCAGAAGAGGATCGAGTTCTACTCAAGACAGACCAGAAGAGGGTCAAGACAGAGACCAGGTGAAGCAAGCGAAGGTGAAAACTTGCTGAATAAAACTGGCTTTAACGTTACCTTTTCAGCGGAACTTTCAGTCTCTGCCGGACTGAAATTAAAAGCGTGCCGTTGTTTCTCCATTTTGATTTTAGGTTTACCTCAGAAGCAGTTTGCGTGTCGTTGGTTGCTTGGTAACAGACCTGACAGTTGATTACCGAACTAGGTTTAAGATTTCCTAACTACAGATAAGATGAGATTTTGTAACATAGGATAAGAATCCTAAATCAAGTTAAGATTTGCGTCTGTAATACAAATTTGTGATAAATCCTAAATTAACTTATCATATCTTAAGTTAAGACCTAAGATAGAAATGTTCTGTAATACGCCCCCAGGGTTGAGATCAAGTCAAGACCGAGACAAGAAGAGGGTAACATGTCATCAAGACAGAGAACAGAAGAGAATCGAGACAAAGTCAAGAACGAATCAATGACAAGACCAACACCACGAAAATATATAATCTTGGACTCCAACATGAGGACCAAGACCATAAAAATATCTTGACTTTGTTACCCAGCTGACTGGTTAAAATCCAGCCAATCAGATTGGAAATTTTTGTGCAGTATGCATTAAAAAAAAGTCCACAAATGTTGTGAGCACTTCATGCTTTTTATTAATCCAACCATGAAAAAACAAATGTAAATGCCTTCTAAAATGCATTTGAGATGGTTCACAATCCAGTCACTCAAATCTCACCTCCTGAGATGGTTTGAAATGCATACAAGACACTTTTAAATCACTACATTTACATGCATCTAGTTAGTGAAGCCACAACCATATGCAAACTTTACAACCATATGCAAACTTTGTCAACTCATGGACATTTTGGAGCCCCACAATCCAAATGTGAGCGTGCAAATCATACGATAAGATAAGATACGTGGACATTGAGTGATCGCAACCACGTAAACTTGCCATATGGGGCTTATAGTGTGTCAACAGAAAATTTAACTTATAGGTGGTAGTAGACAGATTCATATCCATCTTGCGTAAACATATGTATGTGGGCAAATGTAAATGGAGTGAGCATACTCGATAGGATAGCAATCTGAACCCCAAGGCAGGGACTGGGTGCGACTACTATGTCCTATTGAAACAGTATTGGCTCTGGAAGCCTTTCATGGAGGAACATTCTACTAGCTTGTCTCCTTCATTTGAAAGGATTCATCCTCTTAGAGATTAGGTGACCCTGTGTCACTTATAATCTGTTGAATAAAGTCTCATAGAGACAATTGCATTAAACTCCACCTGTCATCCTTAGGTGCTTCTTGACGTTTCAAGGCCCCGAATTTAGATTTCATTTCTGCAGCCGCTGATCAGTGGTTATAACCCTAAACTTAAATGTCCTCTTTTTTGGAAGACCAGATTGTCTCTTTAGCCATGTCTCACATTATTTTTCCAAAGCCCCCTCTATTTAAAAAAAAAAGTGTTACCTGGAGTGTGGAAGATCAGCTTATCCTGCAAGCTGAGGAACGCTCCTCTAATCCTTACTGTTGCTTTTATTCCGCCGCAGAGCCAGAGAGTGCCAGTCCCAGCAGAGCAGACCTTTTCATGTTCCCTTGCCCTCTCTGTTCAAGCCGTGCCCTCCGCTGGCATACCACAATCCCCTGGACAAAGAGAGCAGGAAAGCTCTATTGTATTACAGAGCATCCAGGGTTACTTCCTAAGAGAAGACTTAAGGAAAAGAAATGGTTTGATAAGAGCAAGGTAGTCATCCTCAATCAGTCTTACGCAGAGTCCTGCACAAAAAGGTGATAAAGCAGGGTTATCAGAACTTTAGCACTAAATCCGGCAATATTTACCCTTTATCACAGCACGTTGGTGGGTTTTAACATTCTTAACATCTGTCTTACCCATTGTGAAACTTTTAACTATGAAACGTATGATCAGATGTGACAATTACACTTACGCATTTGGATGACTGTTTTATCCAAAGCAACTTAATGTGCATTCATTGTATAAATTATTTTGCAGGAATCACACCCATAACCTTGGTGTTGCTACATTGCATAAAAAATAATTTTTAGTCTTTTTTTTTTACTTGTTTTCCAAAATATCTAAAAAATACAAGATAAATTTGCTCAAGACTGCATTTGATATTGACTTTTTTTTCCAAATACTGAAACTTTAATACAAGTGCATTTTGTCTAATTGCATTGATAGATTTGTTATAATCAAGTTAAAAACAAGCCAGTACAGTAAAACAAAATATACTTTTAAACTAGTCATAGTGTTGCTTCTCAAATAAATCCTGTTTTAATGATCTCTTTAGATATTAACTGTAAAACAAGACAAAAAAACGATTTGTTCAGTGTAGAACCATGCTCTACCATTTGAACTACCGAAACTATATAAATAATAATAAATGAGCAGCTTTATGATTGTCCACATCAATGGCTCTCCAATGACCCAATGTTTTGGTGTATGAAGGAAATAAAGGGTTTTCATATTTAATTATGGGGGATCTAGAAAATAACCATGTCCTCATTATTTTGGCCAAGAATGACTTATTAGCATCATTCATTCCATCAACAGTCAGTAGTATAAAGTCAGATTACTCTGTGGAACCCTTTCTCTTTAATTACAGTGTGGACAGCTTTTTTTCAAAGGTGAAACTATTCCCCTGCTAGGTGTGGCTTCTGTTTATGAGGAGACTGAGCTCTCTTTTTTGTGGCTTTCATGTGGCAATTAAATCTGTCTCCTAACACTGGGTGGCGGGAGGTGCTAAGACAAGCAAACGTCTGAACGAAGGAAAAAAAAAGGAAACACTTTTGGCTGAAGGCTTTAACAAACATAATTAATTACTCCAGACAGGTATGTATTGAAAACATTCTGATCCAAGCCTCTGAGCCATGTAGATCAGTCGATATATTCAAATAAGCTACGGCAAAGACACAGGAAATTAAGCCAAATGTTTCTTAGAAGTTTCTGAATGTAGAAGTAAAGAAAAATTTGTTCATGTTTTGACTAAGGATGTTTTAAACCACATTTACATGACTAATGGATATGGGTTTAAGAAATATTCCATGTTCAGTAGGGTTAAGCTTTATCAGCATTTGTGGCCATCGATTACCAAAGAAAGTAATTTTGATTGGTCCCTCTGTATTTTATTTTGTTTATTGTAATTTTATTTATTTATTTATTAAAAAAAGCTAAATTGTGGTTACAATAATGAACTTAAAATAAAAGTAAATAGGGCCAATGTTTTAGAGGTTTTAGCATGAAAGCTAAAAATATATATATGAAGACTTCCATTGCAAAAGCCTCTAAAAGCCACCTCGGTGAAAAATGAGAAAACTACTAAGTAAATGCTCATAGCATAGGTTCAATTCTTTCACTTCAAACCCGCTAAATCCCACCCTCAGCCCATTCAGAAGTACCAGAACTTAGGTAGAAACCAATACATAGGAGCCTGATAAAAATGCTAATTTTAAAGTGAAACGTCAGATGAACTAAGTATATATATACAGACAGTATATATATATATATATATATATATAAACATATTTGAACACCCAAGTTTCTCAAATTACCCACACACAGAGATTTTGCCCCTCTAGCGCATTAGCAATTCAATTGTTCTTCTTAGAGGGGTAGGAGGGGGGAATCCTGGAGTCTTCTGACACTTCCCAAATCAATCACGTTGTTTCTACCCTCTCGACAGAGATAAGGTGCAAAGGGAGCAAAAATTCCACACCATTAGGTCACTGTAAGAGAAAGTGTCTAGACGTTTATTTGTGTCTCGTGTCTCTCAGTTTCTCTTTGAAGGCGCGGGGTGGCCCCTCTGTCAGGTGTGTCCTGACGGGAGGAGGCGTGGGGCGTGGGGTGGGGGGTCTGGATCAAGGTGTGGTGCTTGCGCTTTGATGTGGGGCCTGTCATGCTCCGTTGCCTCCTGATGCTTCTTGGCTGCCGTGGTGTCTACAGCCGCAGACCAGGTAAACCTTGGGCCTCTTTCCACACACACACACACACACACACACACACACACACACACTCACTCACTCATACTGCTGTCCTTTTTTGTATGCTGTGACACAGGAGGTGCTGAGCTATTGAAGGGGTTACAATGCACGTCTTGTTGCCCAGCCTCCCACATTTCTCCATTCTGTGGTTACTGAGAAGACAGCTATGCAGTAATTTCAGAGGTATTATGCCCCAGGCAATAGGCCCCTGTAAACTTAAAGGGAAAAAGGTGTCTCAGGTAAGAATCAGGCTGACGGCTGGGTGATGAATTTCCATTATGACATATTATTCTTCGCAACTCTCTCCCACAAACCGAAGTGCAGCTACTCCACTTGAGGCATGTCAACATGTCCATGTTTCAGAAGCAGGTTAATTTCTTGCCAGTCTTTATTATGATAACCCAGATGGCAGCCGGAGAACTTAATTCCTCTTATATTTACCAAGTATGAGCAGAGCTGTTATTAAAACCAACGTGCTCTGAAGTTGCGGTGTCCGTTTTCGCCACATTGCTCCGCAACATCATGCATGAGAGACTGCAATTGCGGTGTGCATGTGCAGCATATGCTGTGGGCGGCCTGGAATGTGCATGACTGGTAAACACACACACGCATAGATTCTAGTACTAACTTCAAATACTAAACATGAGAATATGACGACAACTGCTAAAAAACAAAAACAGTTTCATGCCAATATAAGGTCATTCATTCATTTTGTTTCCTGTTCACTCTCTACACTACAAAAATTATGTCTAGAATTTTTTTTTTTTTTTCCTAAAACAAGCAAAATTATCTGCCAATAGATAACAAAAGACACATACATTAAAGTTACATTCCCTAAAAATTTGTTTTAAAGGTATAGTTCACCTAAACTTTTACTCACCCTCCTGTCACTTCAAACCCTTAGGACTTTCTTTCCTCTGGGGAACAACAAAAGAGGAAAATTGGTAAAATGTCTGAAAAAGAGACAGATATTCAAATCATTAATCAGTGAAAATTGTGACATTCACCCTAGTGTTCATGAGAGCAGTTAAAATGTCTGTTTTGTAAAGCAATCATTCTTTTCAGGTTCTCGGTCTGGTCTCAATGGTCTGGTCACATCAGTTAACAATTTACTGAAAGTGAGATTATCAATGAATAACAATTCCTCACACCAAATTATTGTTTGGCTTCAGAGGAAAAGTGAGACAAGCACAGTGTTCAGAATTTCTCCTCTATATATGTTTGTAACGACATGAAGTTTAGTAAATGATGACAGAATATTCATTTTGGGTGAACTAAACTTTAAAGGTTAACTTGTATATTTTACAATACTATTTTATACTTTTAATAATATTTCACAATTTATAAAATAAGGCAAAGATACGGATTAGGAACAGGTTTTTTTTTTTTTGGTTTTTTTTCCCCCAGTGGAGACAAACAACACACCAACACTTCTAATGACAGTACCTCACAGTTTACATTGTTATCCTCTTTCCAGGGGTGAACCTGTGCCCTTTGGCATTCTCATTGTAACGATGATCATTTCCCATCAAGTTAACAAACTTCAGGTTTTTCACCTACAACCTTTATGTCTGCACACCTGAAACTTCAGAATGACAGTGGCACTTCCTTTACATAAACCCACCTTCACAGCTACATGCACAGTCATTTCAAGTTTTGGGTCCATTTGCATGGAATTGATCTCAGACGTTTTTGAAATTCATAAGCCACAAACATGCACTTTTCAAGCACGCCCATGCACTGTTTAACCGCTTGTAACATCACACATTTTGTCTAACAGTAGTAAAACATTTCTGGGAAGTCTTTACCTGGAAGCTGCATTAGCTAACAACTTTTTTGCTCTTTTTTCTTCTTTCCCCAGGTTTTTAACATTTGGCTCAACAAAACTCTCATTGACTCATACTTGTATGTTTATTGCAAATACAGCACATTGAATCAACCTGTGGTTAAAGGCTTGTTTTAACCTGTGATTAAAATGATTATGAAAGCACATACTTACTGGGGCACACATGCAAGGTATTTATGCATTAGGCTTCTTTAAGTGCATATTAATTCACACATCTGCCTTCACTACAAGCACTGTGCCAAATGAAATTATTTTCTCATAGACAGTGGTGGACTGAACCTACAACCTTTGTATAACTGAACAATAAGGTGTAAATGTTATGAACCATTTCATTTTACAGTAAAGATTTTCTTTCGAGAGTGACCAGGGTTAGTTGCCATTTTTTACTCTGGTGAATATAAATCTCAATGTAGGTTTATTTTTAAAAATCAATTTCTGTTTAAGCATATACTGTACCTAAAGTCTTGGCAACAAAATAAGCTTTCTAACAGTTTCACCATTATTAACTGGGGGGAAAACAATATAGGTCAATGAACATATGTTGAACTTTGATAGCAAAGCATGTTGTCACACAATAAGGGGTAAGCTGTCACAATAAGATCTGGACAAAATTACAGACAGCAAGCCTATTATAGACTTTTCAGCAAGATGTAGACAATAAAATAACAAATCTACCCAATTTACCCAACAAATATTGAACAATTAATAAATAAATGTATATAAACAAATCACTATATTTAAAATGAAATACAATAATAAAACACATGTGAAAATGTATAATAAAAATCCTGAAAACAATGATATACCAAAGATATAGCCTGAGTAGCAACTAGTCCTGGTCTCCTGTTTAACTGTGCAAGTGGGATGTGTTAAAGTATTCCCGGAGTGTGGTGAGCATTAAAGGTTTTTAGACTATGTGGAACATTTATTAAAACATCCCCAGTGTGTGATATATGTGTGTGTATTTTTTTGTTTTTAGAAGCATGTGTTAAAGTATTTTATGTGTGCGAGAAACTTGTTTTATAGTATTTTTACAGTGCATTTGAGGCGAGTGTGTTAAAGCGTTCTCTGTATATTAAGTGTGTGTAAAAGTGTTCAGAGAGAGTATGGAGCATGCATTAAAATAATGTGTGTGATGTGGGCGTGTTAAAGTACTCTCTCCCTCGCCTTTGCATGGTTTAGCACTTCCTGTCTTACAGGCCCTGCCTCCACACATTGTGTAAATATTATTTTAGCAAAATAATATGCAGTTAATAAAGTTGAATTGATCTATGCAGCTCTGCATGAAATCTGCACCAATCAAACAGCCTAAAATCTCACCCTCATCTGCTAATGTTGATTTTCTATTTAGTTTTGGTTTAGAATTAATTTATGTTTAAGAAAGTGAGGCTTATTCACTTAAAACTGCCATTTCTGCTGTAAAACATTTGAATGATTTAGCTGCTATATATCAGTCAGTCACACCTAAATTATACATGAAATTATCAAATTAACTAGAATTAAAATGTCTACACCTAAATTATACATAAAATTATCCATTAAAATATCTATTTTAGAATTACCCATTAAATGTCTATAACAGATATATATATATATATATATATAACAGAATTTAGTTGTATATATATATATATATAACAAGAATTTAGTTGTATATATATATATATATATATATATATATAGACAACTAAATTCTGAATGTGCGATCCTCACTGCAGAACACGAGATCCCTAAATCCCCTAAACCTACCTGTCTCCGCCCCCTGGATCTCATGTGTTCTGCAGCGAGGGGCTACAGGTGTTTCGCGCACGCACGCACGCACACACACACACACACAGAGAGAGAGAGAGAGAGACGCGTTTTACATGCAAAATGCACGTAAAAGATGACTATCCTCGAAAACACAATTGATTATAGCTTAGGTGAACGAAACAATTGAGAAAGAAAACCGGATGTGTAACAGTATTTTGGATCCGTGCTGCGCATTCGGCCTTAAAGTGACAGAAGTCCTGTGTCATGAATGTTAATCAAACAACAAAAGACAAAGAGAAAAATCACTTTTGTAGTTTTAACAAAGATGATGTTTAATTCATACAGTGAGACTATGCAGTGTTATTTTACATTTGATTATTTAATGTCTGTACCGGAATACTGTTAGACTTACCTGGAAAATATATAGCACTATTTATTTCATTTGTATCTTTGTTCTATTAGATTTATTTATGCTTATAATTTGTTCATTATTTTCTATGCGTAATCCCTCACCTACCAAATTACCCCAATCATAAAATGATTAATTCTTTTCAAATAGAGCTATTCAAGTCATCTGGTGATTTTTTTTTTTTTCATATCGCAATATATATCGCAGAACAAAATATCGCAATGTCAGTTTTTTCCAATATCGTGCAGCCCGACTTCATTGACATCCTTCTGTGATTTATCCATTCTGCTCTCCGTTTGCTCTGTTGTCGGTATTGGTTGTTGGTATCGGAACATTTTAAGGAGTAGCCTACGAGTACGAGTAGCCTACACAAGCGCGAAGATGAAGATTTTTGTGATTTTAACATGTAAACGAAGCATTCTGGTGCACTCTGACAAGAAAATAAATGGAAAAAAACATTTGCTTCAAGTAAAATAATTATTGGCACTAGGGCTGAGCATTGACACAAATTTCACAATTGAATGTGATGTTGATTCAGAAGCTTGCGATTTGATTTTGATTTGATTACCTTTGATTCAATATTGATTAATTTGGGGCCTATCAGGTACAGTAGGCCTACATGGCAAATTTCCTCAAAGAAAAAAATCTTGCTCAACTAATGCTGTAAACTATACAGGGATCCACAGCTGGTACATCATTATAATATTAAAAGTTAAAATTGATTTGTAAGCTACTTACATATAGACTAAATTACAAATAATGTTTTTTTTTTAATAGTAATGTTGTAATAAATTTATACATAATTATTTTTCAACTCGTTTTTTTAGGTAGGCCTAAACATTTAAATAGTGGCTGTCATAAAACGGATTTATACATTCAATATTGAAGCACATGTTAAATACAAATACAATGAATATGCAATAGCCTATTGTGCATATATTTAGCAAAATGCTCCTCTCCAAGTTCATTTTTGTAGCTGACTAATGTGTATTTGGACATTGAACGGCTTTTCTGAGGTAGGCGAAATGTGACATTTTTACAAGCTGTTTTATTGACGCGTTTCTGCGGTTGAAACGCTGATTGATCGATTACATGTGACATGTGGATTTCAGTAAGTTGTATTGTATCTTTCAACATGCCTTCAGATGTTCATTCATGTTTATTTCGTGTTGTAACTAGTAAAGCGGAAGAGATGGTCGGTTCGCGAGCGCTACAGCAATCTGTCACACTACAGAGCGCCAAGAAAGATCACAACTCACTCAAGTCTATGGGAAAGTAGCCCATTTTTGATTCTTGTGAGAATCTTGTGACACACTCACCCCGAAAAAAAACTCTTCGGATCTACACGATTCACATAAATGACGTATTTTGATTCAAAACGGCTAATTTCACCAAAAAGTGACTAGTTTGCAGGTATGACAAATTAGAAAACTGAATAGAGTCAATAGTATGGAAAAACAAATATTTTTCCATACTCTGATTTCTTTTTTCCATACTTTTCCAGACCTGGAAATTACTCAAATCAAATTCCATACTTTTCCAAACTGCGTAAGAACCCTGGAATTGTTTCCCATACTTAAGTGTTACTGTTACTTTTAAAAGTAATGCATTACAATATTGCGCTACTCCCTAAAAAAAGTAACTAATTGCATTACTTAGTTACTTTTTATGGAAAGTAATGTGTTACGTTACTTTTTTTCTATGTGGGCTAAGCTGTTTGTTTGTTTTTTTAACAACAAAAAAGTTATATTTTTGGCAAATGTAAAGGCCCTTTTACAACAAAAGAGAAAAAGAATAAGTGTCAGGCTGAAGGAAATGCAAATTCACTCCTGTACAGTAGAGGGCGCAACTCAAACAAACAAGCCTTTCAGCTGTGCTGCCATTCTGAAATACAGAAGAATAGGACGCAGGAGAAGTAAATGAGTAAATGCATGCTCACATTTAGTCTAGAACTTATCTAGAACAACTCATTTTAACACAGCGCACACACAACGCCTCTGGACTCCCGATTTATCTCAACATGGAGAGCTGTCAGTCAATAAATGGGAAAACAAAGTAACTTATCTGAAAAAATAACTAGATATTATGTTGTAAAATTTAAAAGTAATGCATTACTTTACTAGTTACTTGAAAAAATGAATCTGATTAAGTAACTCGCGTTACTTGTAATGCGTTACACCCAACACTGTTCATCACTACAGTTGTTGTCTTTGGGTTAAGGCTTAAATCCTATGCAATTCCATCAGGTATGAACAATATTTCACGACCACTAACATTTCCAACTTTCTTTTTTCTTCCTGCTTTTCCACCTGTCCAAAAGATGTCTGTAAGATGAAAGCACTGCAGCCGTCCCTTATCGCTGTCTTTTGGAGCTCTCAAAAAAAAAAAGAAAAAAAAAAATATGGCAGTTCCACGTTACAGGAGAAATAGCATTTAGGATTATAGTTCTAAGGACAACCCTGACTATTCACACTTGGCATTAGCAAGACAGCCTCAGTACAAGAAGGATATTTTTTATTCCTTCAATTTAACTTTAATTACTCAAATCTCTGTGAGGGCACACAAGAAAAGCCCAGGCATTTGTGTCAAGAAGATTACCAGACTGCCCTGCCAAGTCCGTGCGTCGCTGCATCGTTAGATAGAATTCAAATTCAAATCCGGGCTAAAGACAGTGCAGCTGTCACCCCCCTGGCCTGCAAAGCACCCCTTGGATCAAAAATTAGCTGTCCTCCTCTGCCTGCTTCTCATCTCCTTCCTCTTCCCCCCTAAGGACCCTAATCCCTCTCTCCCCACTGACTGTGACAGCCAAAATAAAGCCATAAAACCCTGCAAATAATTAGTAATTAAAAATAAAAAATGTTTTCCCTTTCATTTTCAAGTCAGGTAGGAAGAGGAATAGGTGTCAAGGGTGCTGATTTCTGTGCCAAAACGAGACGGTATTTTCATATTTCCGATTTGCGTCTTCACATGCACGTAGATGCATTTGTCCACACTGGAGACATATCAATCATGAAACACGCATGCAGTTTTGAGAAGTCTCTTTTTCGCACCAGGCTTTTAGCATGAAAAATTTTAATCGCAGTGGTGGAATGTGCCGATGTGTCAAAGTGACACAGTCGGGGAGTACTTTGGTCTCATCAGGTTGGTGAGAAATCGTTCTACAGTAGTGCTCTCTTATGTCTAAAGCACATTTACTGTTGAGTGCTTAGTTCACTTTTAAACATTGGTGAACATAATAATCTTTTTAATCTTATAGCCATTTTATGAACAGGCATACCTGTTTCCCAAACATCTCATTCACAGTTTCCCGGCAGAGGATCCCTTGTGGAGATACAGGACTTGGAAATCGGGCAGTGAATCAGCTACAGAAAAATAATGAAATATTTGTGATTTTTACAATAACATTCAAAAGTTTGTTTTTAAAGGTTTTTTGTGCTTATATACAAAAATAGTAATATTCTAAAATATTATTGCAATTTAAAATAACCGTTTTCCATTTTAATATATTTGAAAAATGTATTACTGTGATGGCAAATTTGTATTTTCAGTAGCCCTCACTCCAGTCTTCAGTGTCACATGTAAATCATTCTAATGTGCTGATTTGGTGTTTCTTATTATTATCAATGTTGAAAACATTTGTGCTGCTTAATATTCAGGATTCTTTGATGAATTAAAAGTTTAAAGGAACAGCTTTTATTTAAAATATAAACATTTTGTAACATTATAAATGTCATTCCTACTTTTTATCAATTTAACAACACAGGCTCATTGGAAAAAACGTACCTTTGTCAACATTTTTGCAAAACACAAAATACGTACCAATACGCACATATCACTGCAGTTTCTAACAGAAATGAACACTAGAGGCAGTAAAACAGCAAGCACTTTTAATCGTTTTCACACACAAATATGATTACAGGGCCAGATTAATAAAGACTTGTTTTCACGCAGCTCCTTGCACAATATTATATTATGACCTCAAAACACTTTTTACCGTAGTGCATGATTTGTAAAAGAATATATTTTGGAGTGTGCATCACTTACAAATCAGCTCCAGCTGTTCAGTTTTATGCAAATAACAAGCTTGTTCGGTAGCTCAGCTGGTACAGAATTGTAATTGTGATGTCACGGTAAAGGAGCTCAAAGACAAGAGTTCAAAAAACAATGTTTACACGTTAACGATTGCATTTTTGTGTCACATTTGCTTTTGTTAACACTATCGTATAGGTTTAGGGTTTATTGTAGGTGTACGTTATTAAACATGATGGAGCATTAAGCTTTTAGCCTCACTCACCGGACATTTCAATCAGAACTGCGGTGATATGTACAAACTCCAACATAATAAAACGTTGCCATATTCACGTTCAGGGCTCGACAATAAGGACTGCCCGATGGCCCGGGGCCAGTGTGAACGACGCTCGGGACAGTAGACGGAACGGTCACTTGCCCAATCGGGCCAGTGCTGTAGGGTGTGCGTTATATATCGTCTATGATATCGTAATTGTTGATTTAATGATCTGATATTATCGAGTATGTCCCTCACTTTACAAAAAAAAAAAAACGCGTTGAGTGCACGCATGCACTACGTGACATAGTCTAGTAGGTTAGACTAGTGCGCGTGCATATTTAGAGTGTACGCATTCACTGCGTGATTAAGTCTATTAAAATGCCTTTAGAATGCCCCCAGAATTCAGGATAAGGGGCAAAAATGCCCCTGTATATATTTCATATTTATATAATTTAATATAGTTAACCAATATTACACAAAGATCGCCGTTTTTCTCCAAATATTAGCATGATTACAAATGTGATATTGATTTTATTCAACGTACAGTTTAATGAACAAGAACTTAATATCAAGTGACTTACATTTAAGTCGTCTGTTTCGCTGTATTTCGCCAACGAAAATAGCTCCAAAATCCACAGAATTGTTTTGCGTCTCTGAGCAGCACTTCCTGAATGAATCAGCCGCTTGAATGAATCGGTTGAATCTCAATGATTCGCTCATTAACAGTGATTCGCTGCCACCTACTGGCGGGTTTAATTTCACATTTAAAGTGTCTTCATTTTTTTTTTTAAATAATTTCAAATAACAGTATTTAACGTTTTATATTTTCAACATTAAAAACATTTTTATGCATCTGTAACTGCTCTTGACTGATTAACTTTAATAAAGTTTAATCTATTCTATAGTTATATAGTTATACATTAGATTACAATTTCTGTACCTGAAAATCTCCTGTTTAAACCTACATGAAAAACTTGAAAAACACCATTTATTTCATTTATGTTTCTTCTGTTGTATTTATTTGTGCTATTACTCGTAATTTGATTATTTGTTACTATTTTATTACTTACTGTTTATTTGTCTAACAATATTTAAAATATAAGTGAGTTAATCTAGTAGCTTTTGGTGTCATAACCCTATATATTGAGGTTAAATGTAACAAAGACAACGAAAACAATAACTATGCTTATTTTATAGGCCCATTTTCTTGTCTTTTACTTTTATTAATTTTTTGTTGTGGGGCCAGTGAAAATTTTGGCGGGGCAAGTAAAAATCTGAACCACTGGCCCGACTGGGCCAGTAGAAAAAATCCTTAGCGTTGAGCCCTGACATTCATCTGTTCCGGAAAAAAATAAACACGCTTTTAGCGCCACCTACTGGACATTTCACTTTGAAACTGTTGCGAAACGTGCACAACACAACGTATTTTGCGTTTTGCAAAAATGTTGACGTTTTTCTAATGAGCCTGGACTGCAATTTAATGATGCATGAAAGGTGCTTTTTAGAATAAGATGATGTAGTTACAGCATTTACCAGCAGGGGCTAACTAAACCATGCACTAACCAACAAAGCCTTGCCACCTTGATAGGTGCAAGTATCTTGGGCCAGCAATTGGTCAAAATGCAGAACTACTACTGAAATACATTTGAAGCGAATTTATACCAAAAATACATACATTTTTAAACAATAGTTCGGTACATCTAAGACAGCATTCTATCCATCACAGAACTTCAGTGACAGATTTGGAATACTCTAAATAGGAAACAAATAGCATTCCGCACAAGTGATGCAACTAACAACTGATCTCTAAAGAGTCTGACAGTAGCATGTTGCTAAGCTAACAGTATGATACATTAAGCATAAAAACACAGCACACACAAATATCAGGTAAAATAATCTATTTTTAATTCCACTGAACTATTTCATAGAAACTTTTCACCACTGAATGAATTATAACGACAAACTTTTCCCTCACCTCGTCCACCATCTTGAATTTATTATGTCACTCATTGTGCTGCAATGCATTCTGTGATTTCCATCTGTAAAAAGGATACATGCAATGTCTTAGAATTTAGCCTTTAGGTCAGGATACTTCTGTAGGCAGTTCACTAGATTTCAGTGTTGGGGAAAGTTACTTTTAAAAGTAATGCATTACAATATTTCGTTATTCTCTAAAAAAGTAACTAATTGTGCTACTTACTTTTTATGGAAAGTAATGTGTTGTGTTACTGTTGTGTTACTTTTTTCTCATCTGGGCTGGGCTGTTTGTTTTTATAACAACAAAAAAAGTTCTATTTTTGGCAAAAAGTAAAGGCCCTTTCACACCAAAAGTGCAATGAATAAGCCTCAGGCTGAAGGAAATGCAAATTCACGCCTATACAGTAGAGTGCGCAGCTCAAACCTTTCAGCTGTGCTGCCATTCCATTCTGAATTGCAGAAGAATAGTACACAGGAGAAGAAGTAAATGAGTAATTTAGTCTAGAACTACAATAACCATCATGTTCACACATCGCGCGCACAACATCTCTGCACTTACTCAAGATTTCTTTCAACATGGGGACAGGAGAGCTGTCTGTCAATAAATGGGAAAACAAATTAAAGGCGGGTGCACACTGTGCGATTTTGGCCACGATTTGGTTGTCTGAGACAAATTTTGAGAATCCTAAAAGATTCCTATAATCCTAGGCTTAAAATCTGTAGTCTTTGATCGCTAGTTTGACATGTTCACAGACAGCCGATTAATGACCGTTGCGATCAAATTTTAACTCAGACGAAATTCTGGCAGTGTCAGAAGATTTGGCACACAGTCCTGGAGTGTGACTTCTCCTATGACGAATGTCAAATTATCTTCGTTTTTCAAGACAAGTCATGATCAAAATTAACGCTAGAGATGTCTTTGTTAGCCACCATTTCAGTCCCGCGTGTAATGCAGCTCACAGTCACCGAACGTGTGTGGGTTGATGATGTAATACTCTGGACAAGTTTTCATGCACACATCCGTTTTTAACGTGTCTTGACTGTCGTACAGTCTGACAAGCAACAATCGTAAAGGACTATTATAAAATCGCACAGTGTGCACCCGCCTTAACTTGCATTACTTGTTTGAAAAAGTAACTCAGATATTTTGTTGTAAATTTAAAAGTAATAAGTTACTTTACTAGTTACTTGAAAAAGTAATCTGATTACATAACTCACATTGCTTGTAATGTGTTATCCCCAACACTGCTAGGTTTTAGACCACATGCCTACTCATGACTACTGAGTATGAGGGATTAGAAGCAAATAGCACTTATTGGCTCTGCTGTCTTATTATTCACTTCCATTAAAATAGCTTGACATCATGGCCGTAGTTCCCCGCTGCCTTCTAACGCAGGAGCTCTGGAGTCCCCCAACCCAATCAATCAGGTCTGTTAAACCCCATAACAGGTTCTGCAAAACCAGATTATAGTGCCTTGGTTTGGAATGCTATGTGCAGCAGCTTGTTTTTCTGCTGGAAGAGCACCATACATGTGCTATAATTGATTGGCGTGCTGAAATTACAGGAGCCTTGCAAGGTTACGAACGGACCTGGCATGGGGCTGATACATTAAAAGTGTCTGGCATAGCCAAGTAAAGCATCTGATTACAATTTCAAAGCAGAGACCTGGCACTGATTAAAATCAACAGTCCAGATGTATAGTCTGAAGCCCCCTATGCGGCAACGCTAAACAGGCTAAAGTGAGCAGCACCATGGGATGAAGCTGTGGCACGCCAAGTTTATTACAGAGTTTGCCTTATGAATAGGCATTACTACATCAGCCAATCATTTATGAGATTGGGTGAATGTAGGTGGGGCTAAATCTGGCCACTGAGCTTCACAACATACCCTCCAGAAAAACCAAGTTCACACTAACAGATGAAGAAAGCATGTATTTTAAACGTGTATCTCCTGAAGGAGTTTCCCAACTGCTTTCTGCCGACTTCTAACAAGCCGCAAAAGCCGGCTTGGTAACCCCACCCCCTCTTCCTCGTTCCTCTCTTGGCCCCGGGGAGGGAAGGACGATTAATATCTGCCTACCTTGTTACCTAATTCATTATGGAATAGCAGTTAATTTGATTTGATATTATTTTAATAAAATTCAGTAATATATTAGATTGTTTCAGGCTATCAAAATAATTTTCCAATTATTACGGTTACTCAACCAAGTCTCTTTTTTTCCCTTTGCGAACGGCAGTTGGTCTGACTCTGAATATATTAGCTCCAACAACTCCATCCCGTCTGAGGGAAGAAAAAACTATATATGCATGATTACACCAGAAATGTTATTACTGGTAATGTGATGCCCGCAGAACTAAGAAAATGGCCTACAGTTGGATGTGTGAGTCGCGCAACGTGGAGCCTTAAATGCTTTTGATTTCCGTCCCGTAGGGAGAAGCAAAATATATGTACATTATTTATTATTTATGGACAAAATAGAAATGTATATGCACAGACAGAATTTCCTTTAAATATAACACATTTACACCAGTAAAAAAACATTATATATATATATATATATAAATAAAAATAGAAGTACCCTACTAACTGAAATACACAATAGTGGGGTGAATCTATGTGCACTCTATCCTCTGCCCTCTATCCTCTGTCTCGTGCAGTTTCTTTAACGAAATCTCATATCATTTCATATGAAATTCTCTGTATTTTACTAAACCCAGATAGTTTACATTAATCCAGTCCCTTGCAAAGAATACTGGAAAACGTTATTGTTAACAAACACTAAAACTAAAAAAATATTTTCATTCATTCATATCACTGAAACGAAGCTTAAATGAAATAAATTTATTTTTTTAATTATTTATTTTAATTTAAAGAAAAATACTAAAACTAAAAAAAAAAAGAAAAAAGTAACGGTAAATATAAAAAACTGAAAATACAAAAAAAATAAAAACTTAAAAATAAAACAAAATATTAATAAAATAAATTAGTGTATAAATAATACTAAAATAACACTGCTAGGAACAAGAAACCTAATGTTCAGTTTCAGGCAATGCAACAAATTATTTATGTAGTTTATGTATACACACACACACACACACACACACACATATATACAGACACACACACACTATATATATATATATATATATGTGTGTGTGTGTGTGTGTGTGTGTGTATATATATATATATATATATATATATATATATAAAAGGTACAATTTTAAAGTAGCTTCCACAATACTGATATTTTGAATAATAAACTGATATGTTGATCATTTGAATAAACAATGTTCAGAGAATTTAGATGCACAAGTAAATGCACTTGGCATGAACTTTTATTCATGGATTTCATGAGAATCCATGAAAAAGAGAGTTTTTGACCTCTCCCGGACCACACTCATGCCAGGATTTTGTCTTGGATCCTTTGGTACTTGGATCAGAAACACAGAACAATGCACAATGAAGTGACTTCTAATTAACACTCTCTCATCAGTGAAGTATTGTTGGATTGCATTTATATAGAAATTGTTCGCCAGACTGGGGACCAACATTCCCATAGTCCTCTGAGATCTGCGTACTAATCAACTAGGGAGGGTCACGATCTGCCTTTCGGATGCTCTCGCCTCAAATTCTGACCGAAGGGCTCCCACAAAGCGATGCTCCCCTCTTCCCTAACAATCACACTGCCAATTCGAGAAGTCTCCTGCTGAAGTGAGGGACGCCTGGCAATGAAGTAACGCTTTTTTGATGTTTTATGATCATTCTGCTTGGTGCAAATTTGGTGCATGTGTGTACAATTCGACTTTTCCACCAAAACTTCACAGATTATTCTTTTAAAGGTCAATAAACAACTTTTTGTCGTTAAATGAATATGAGAGCATTTAATGTCTTGTCCTCCGTCTTGTTACTTAAATAAAAAAAAAAAAACAGTTACCAAGTAATTTTGAGCATGTTTTTAATTTTTCACTTGGAACTTTACATTTGAATACACCAAACAAACCGATGGACCCATGGAAATTACTCCACTGGAAAGAGCAGGAATGCAAGTGCAAAACACTTTCAAAAGCCTAGTTTACATTTGATGTCTAAGTCGAAATTCTGCTATGCTGAATGATGGAAACCAGTTCCTTTCACAAAGACGTGTCCAAATCAGGTCACAAATGCCTCACTGTTGTCACTAGCCATGTTTTTGTGAAACTGCTTGGGTACATTTAAGTATGTGCTAATTAAAAGTAGCTACAATACAGCCAAAGATTCATTATTCATTATTCATTATCAGTTAGTGATGAATCACTATTGAATGATACCCACTTTCACTAGCCATACAGTACCATGTGTTGTTTTCTCCATTGTGGTCATCACTGCATGGCTCCCCTTGATATTTGTGCACAACCTAGGCATCAGTTATGACACTTTTTTTTTACTTTTGGCAAGGTCCACACAGCAGAAATAATTTAAAGTAAAAACGTCTATTTGTCCTGATAACAAAATACATTTCTTTTAAGGGCAAGTTAAAAACACAAGTGACAACTTCCTAGAAATCCAATGTTCTTGTATTTACGTCAGTTTCATGCATTTTTGCAAAATAATATGCTATTATATATACTGTATACAGTGCATGCATAATTATGCAAGTTGATTTTCTGATCATATTTTTTTTCCAAGCACATTTTACCAATTCTAAACCACATCAATCTTAACTACTATTAATTTTGTATTTAATCATTTATAAGTGATATAATTGTTCATGAAGGCTGGAAGTGAAAAACGCCTCTATTCAGGTGTGCATAATTATTAAGCAGGTTTTCTTTTACAGATAAAATGAGCCAAAAAAGAGATTTATCTCAGAATGAACAGTCAAAAAAAAAAAAAAAAAAAAATGAAATGCCCATGAGAAGGATGCAATACTAGAAATTACAAAGTTAAGGCTTGACCATTAGACAGCAAAATACTCATTGGGTCAGCAGGGTCATACAAAAAACAGGTGAAAAAGAAAAGACATGTTAACTGCAAAAGAATTAAGAATTAAGGTGAAGAATTAAGTGTGAAACCATCAGGAACCCTTTAGTCTGCAGCGCCACCATTTTCCAGAACTGCATCCTACCTGGAGTCTCCAGGGGCCGGTTGCACCAGCTGGATGTAAAAAAGTTGGGTGTAAGCTCTACGCTGGCTACGTCCAGCTTTCCGATGAATATTTACACCTGTTGCATCATCTAAAACTACGACTAGGCACTGGTATGCTTAACGTAGACGATGCGTGTACACTCTGGCATGTTCTACAGCACTATTAGTTGAGACGCCGTTCGAGTTACTATGGTTATAAATTTTAATTTATTGGCTCCAATGAATAGATGAAAAATGACTGCTGAGCCGAAAAAAAAAAAAAACAAGAAAAATTGTGAAACAAGAAAAACTATTGAGCTATTCAGTAAGTATATGCAACCTGCTGAAACAAAACCTTTCAATAAATTCTCTTTCTCCATATATATCTAGCATATAGAGGATTGGTCCGGTCTCTCATTACTCTTTCACACCGGAAAGCCCGCTGATCGTGTAGCCTGTATACCAGACACGCCATCGTCTCAACGTTTTTATTTATCTTCACCATGGAAACAAGTCAAGACTTCTCACTTTACACCTACCTTTGACTAGGCGTAAGATTTAGTCTCAGACGTGCGCTACGCCCAGATGGTGCAACAGGTATTAATTCTACGCAGGACTTAAACCGCATTTTACGTTAAGCTTAGTCTTACGACCGGGTGTACGTCCAGCTGGTGCAACCGGCCCCTGAAGTGCAAGGTGTCAGGATCTCAGAGACTTAGGTTAGGTAAAGAATCCTAAAAAAATGACCCCCACTTAATAAGAATCACATACTAGTAGTGTAGTAAAATACATGAAGACTGATTTTTTTGTAGGCTTTATAGACAGATAGGCTGAGAGTGACTCTTGAAGGACCAGCACCACATCCTCTTGTACCACTGTTTGAAGAATTTATCTTCTAGAATCTGGCAGTAAGGATGTGGTCCTTCAAGAGTCACGCTCAACCTATCTAACCAACCGATCTAACACTTTAGTATGTGATTCTTATTTAGTCGGGGTCATTAATTTAGGATTCTTTACCTAACCTAAGGCCCAATCCCAATTCTACCCCTTACCCCTTCCCTTTCCCCTACCCCTTCGTTTTCCGCGTTCACGTGAAGGGGTAGGGGTGTCTCGATTCTCTTTTGGCTGGAGTGGTAGGGGTAAGGGGAAGGGCCAGATAGCCCTTCAAACGAAGATTTTTCGGGACCACACTTCAAACGAAAGGGTATGAGAAATTTCCCTGCATACACCGATTACCGTGCTGCTAGAATGCGTGTAGTGATCATGGTAGTGATATTTCCACACAGGATCGATCACTTGTGTGTTACCTGGCTGCCAGTTTCTCCGTAGCTTGCTAAAAGCGCTATTTGAATGATGTGAACACAACTGAATAATACAGTTAAAAGAAATATGTCATCCTTCATAGTGCAGTCACTATTTACATACTGTATCGTCTATAAACTCTTGCGTTACCAAGGCAACAACTGACTCGTTTGTATTACATTGCAAAGAGCTCCGTTATCGCAGCACCACAGTAGAAAACAAAACCATATCCGTACCGGCCGGCTCGGCACGGAATGAAACATGGCCCAATGGAAGAGCGGCTCCACCAGTCTTGTACATTCTGTATCATTCTGTATCGTCTTGAGAAACTGAAGGCTCATACTTTTTCGAACTGAAACCGAGCGCCTTTTTCTTAAGTCCAAAATACAGCGCAAAACGTAGGGAGTGAGTAATCTGTTAAATGTGCTCGCGCCTGATTTCTGTTGATATGCGCACTTCATTGCTGTTCATACTGGTTAAATGTTACAGGACACTAATAAAAGAAACTAGGTATGATGACGTGTGTAATGGTGTAGTAGTGGTGTCCCATTTCTTAGGGGAATATTTTCACCCCTACACCTTGCCACTCTGTTTGAAGGGGCAAGGGGAAGGGCGAAGGGGTAGGTGAAGGGGTATAAAAGAGAATTTGGATTGGGCCTAAGTCTCTGAGATCCTGTCACCTTGCACTTCTAGAGACTGCAGGTAGGTTGCAGTTCTAGAAAATGGTGGTGCTGGAGACTAAAGGGTTCCTGATGGTTTCACACTTAATTCTTCACCTTAATTCTTTTGCAGTTAACATGTGTCTTTTCTTCCCTACCTGTTTTTGTCTGACCCACTGTCCAATGGTCATGCCTTAACTTTGCAATTTCTATTATTGCATTAGTATTGCATCCTTCTCATGGGCATTTAATATTTTTTGACTTTTCAGTCTGAGATAAATCTCTTTTTCGCTCGATTTATCTGTAAAAGAAAACCTGCTTAATTATGCACACCTGAATATAAGGCGTTTTTCACTTCCAGTCTTCATGAACAATTATACATCAATTATAAAGGATTAAATACAAAATTAATAGTAGTTATTAAGATTGATGTGGTTTGGAATTGGTAAAATGTGCTTGGAAAAATGTTTTGATCATCTTACACATATTTGCTCCAAGTAAAATTATTTTAAAAGATGTACATATTTTTTTCCTGGAAAACAAGAAAAAAAAAAAAAAAAAGATTTTAAGATCAGTTCAGTTACACACAAACACACATTCTCACACACCTCATTCACTCACATTCATTCACATTTGCATACACAAACATATGCACATACCCACACAGTGTCGTACTAGCACTCAAATGCACATGCACAATCAGTCACACGCACGCTTTTAATGGTACCAGTACACAAAGAAAAAAAATGTAACTATCTGAAAACATGACAAACCACCTTTGTCTACATCAGGTAACAAAGCAGAGCCTTCTAAAACACAAAGCATTAGGAAAACCGTGTTTCTCGTTCCTAAGATTCAGCTGAAGTAGAAAATGAAAACCAGAGAATGACAAGCCATGATTTATACCTCCAGAAGCAAAGATAACAGAACAATAGCGGTGGCCCTCCAGTAAGTACACAAAGGGGATTGTTGAGGTTTTTTAAGCTTTAAAGCAGGTTGTCACACTGAATTTTTCTGCTTAATATCGCACTTTCCTTTCGATGGTCAACGTGGATCGTTAAAACAGTGAGCGAAGATAAAAAGTGATTTTATATCACTTATCTGCCATTCTTTCATTCATTCAATCTGTCATTCATGTTCCTTTTTTTATTCTTAGCTAAATGATCAAGACCCGAGTATCTCATTAGTTGTGTGTGCAGAAAGTCTTTTGATGCAACCACTCATCCTCCTGGTCAATATATCCTACATTCAACCATCTTATTAAGTGGCGTTCCAAGAACAGAACAGGCCATCAAGGGCAGCGAGCTGTCTTTCCTGGTATTAGACCAATCCTCTAATGTTTTGCAGACTAGAATATGTCCAGTGTATTATTTAAATAGTCCCTCGCTTGTGTTTTTTTTTTTTTTTTTATTCTGAGCCACATTATTTTTGGTGACAACTGCATGCTGGAGGATACGACCCTCTCTGCCAACTCTTCCTCTTTAGCCTGATTCAAATAAAGAGCTTTGAATTAAGTGGACAGCCCCCCTTAGACTAACAGCAGTGTGCCTTTAAGAAAGCGACCATGCCAGAGAAAATAATTTTGATTGACGTTACAAGGAAATTTCCAGCCCGACTGATTTAATTGTGAATGCCAGGGGGCATCATCGGGGGCCAGGTAATAGCTCTTTTGCAGGGTGATTTTTTGATCTGGGCTTCTCCCTATGGTAGCGTCCGCACAGGCTCGGAGGGCCAGAGGGCAGAAGAACAAAGAGAACTTTATGCCTGTGAATTCCACTTCCTTGCCTTTGAAAACAAAGCTTCTGGAATGGGCAGTTAAACTGTGGAAGTAGATTCCCAAGCTCATTTGATGTTAAGTCTTTAGTGTCAAGAGTGGCATATTCATTTATGAAAAGCGAGAGAAAGAGCGAGCGAAGGAGAAAGGGAGGCAGCTGCATCTTCTAACAAACAGGCTTGCTGTGTCTTGGACGGAAGAGGTGTGGATGGCTTTTCAAACGGGCCTGGAGGATTAGGGGATGAGAGCTTAATGAGAAACGCATCGGGCGTCAGCTGACTGAGCTGTCAGACGGCGTACTGCGCCGAGTTGGGGGTGAGCGGGAACGGGGCGAGGGCGAAGGACCCCCGAACCTGCTCCTAGAGCCGTTGCCGTCTGGTTGGCGTGTTCACGGGTTGTAAGTTCAAATCTCGACACCAATCAACGCTGACCCTCAGATCCAACGGCTAGTCAATCAAACCTGCTGAACACCGAACCACTGAACGCCTGTAACACATCAAAAGACATGACAACACTGATAATACCAGTATCACTGGGTTGTGTTTCCCTCTTTTCCACCTCGCAAAACGAATAAGCACAGCATACACCATGCTATAGGCCAAATATAAAATAACAAATAACTTAAAGTTTAAATAAAAAACTAAAACATCAACAAATATTGCCAAATAGTTGCTTTCACATTTCACTTTGAAACCAAAACTTCCAGCATAGTCTTGTCAGTCAGCTTGCCTCACTCTTGTCACATGATAAATAAAATCTGACTCCTGCTGCTGATCGAAAGAAGGTGGGGGGCGGTGCCGCGGTGGGCAAGTGACGTAATCTGTGTATAACACCGACTATCGCAGCAAGCCCAGTCAGTTGCATCTTGCACAGTTAAGAAAGTGATGATGCCAGGGTGTTTCTGTGCAGTTGCTAATGTGGTTTGAGTGTCATTAGAGTCCACCCTCAAGATTACAGTCTAAATGATGTATAATTTTAGAAAAAATTTCATTTATCATGTGACAAGAGTTAGGCGAGACTATGCTGGAAGTTTTGGTTTCAAAGCGAAATGTAAAAGCACCTATTTGGCAATATTTGTTGATTTTCAGTTTTTTATTTAAACTTTGTGTAAGTTATTTGTTATTTTGTATACACATTTGTTCATGCAAGCTGTGTTTTGATGCGTTACAGGCGTTCAGTGTTTCGTTGTTCAGCAGATACTCAAGTCCCATGATATGGTTCAGATCTCTCCTTTAATGGAAACCTATTTTTTTTTTTTTTTAACCCATTTTATGGTCTGCAAATTAAAAGTCACTAGTCCAGTCATTTAGAAAAGTACAAGTTGTACAATCTGAGTTATTTTCCATGCCAGTAGCACAAACAATGAGAAAGAGTCTTAGCAAGCAGCACTTATTAATTTGTCAATAACCTGAGCATTGATATGCATGCGGCTAATATAGCCACGCTTTAGCAATCATTTTCAAATATATAAACAAATTCTTGCAAATTAATTTATAGCACAAAACCTTGCATTTCTGGAATTTTACTTATTTAGTACCAAGCATAAACTATTCAAGTTTATGATGCCACTGAATACAAATGAGATTTTTTAAATACATTTCCATATGATATTCCACCAAAGTTCTGTGAAATAGGTAACAAAAAACAGAAGCTTTTAATAACATGCTAAACAGATACAGCAGACACTAATTGAACTGGCTTTCATTTCTTGTATTCAGGCTCTAATTGTCATGTTTTTAGTGTATGACAAGTTGCAAGACAATTCAAATGTATGCATATGGTTATGGCAGATTGTTGTGAAGTTTCATTATGAATAAATCACAGATTAATAACTGGCAAAAGTTCATGACAAACACGTCATCGCTTTCTAAATTTAAAGTTTAACATTATATCATCCATCCTAAACACACATACATTGCTGGTAATGTATTTCTTATTGTGCACATGTTGTGACATCTCATATTAATAGATCACCTTCCCACTTGCCAAGTGTTTGCTTTGAAAGAAAGGGCAGTTTTTCGTTCTTCATCTCATGTAAACTACTCAATTTCTCTCTTCTAATGTCGCCAATACCTGTGTGTCCAATAATTTGAGGAGGAATTTGAGATTTGAATGCAGATTTATGCATTGACTTAAAAATGAGCTGCCAGATGCAGCACGGTTGTTTGTGCTGATCGTGATCTCACTGTATGTATCATGTTATCCTAAGGCAGTATTTGCCAGACGCCTTTGCATAAAGGTTATTTAAGGGAGGAATTTTGATTTTAAACAATGTCTGTAACATTTTTAACTGCAAAATGATAAAAACAGAACACTGGAGGGAAGCAACTGAGATTGTGTAAACAAACTTTCATCAAATGAAACTTTCCCTTGTCAAAAAGGATTCTTTTGCATGGATTGTAAACAGGGAGTTTAATGTTTTGCTGGAATCTTAACGTTTCTATTGTCTATAACCTTTCTTAACCTTTCTAAAATGCATGCACCTGTGAAATTGGGTCAAATTTGACTCACATAAAGAAAATCTTGATTGTAGTGCATTACAAAAAAACTACATCTTAGAATGACTTTTTTTTTTTTTTTAGTTTAGTTTTAATTATAATAATACATTTAAAAGTATTAAAAATATTTGAAATATTAAATCAGCATGCTGCATACCATTCTGAAAGGTCAAAGGTAAAAGGTTCTTCAAATACAGGTATTACATATAAGTCAAACTGTGTATTACAATAACATACAATACGATTTAATAAATAAAAATAAAATTAATAGAATAATTTTGGAGTTACACATAATTTGTATAAAAATAATATGTTTAAGAATGTTGAGACAACTTTGGCAAAAGATGTTTCCTTTCAAACACTTTTGGTATTTCATAATATCCCATGTAACTTATGTATTATTCTTCTTTTAGTTATGTGAATGGTGTCAAATTTGGTGAAAATATCTCATTTCATTTTGGAGTTATAAACATTTATATGTATGAGAACATAAAAAATGACCCATGGATGACTTTTTGATTTTTTTGCCATTTCTTATCAAAATTTTGACATTAGTGTATTGGCGTTTAGTTAAACAGCTAAGGATCCGTGTTTCCTACGGTGGTTTCGTCTCGATCAGAGTAACGGTTTAGAAGATATTCACAAATTTTTTTAAGCGCTAAATCACCACAAACCATAAGTTAAAACCAGGGGCGCCATGAAGAGTTTTAAGGGGGGTATGCAAGACATAATTTTGTGCCTCCTTCTTCCAAATGTTTTTTTTTTTTACTTTTAATAAGAAAATGAAATAATTTATTAAGTTAATATTTATATTATTTCAAGCTGCAATAGCCATCCTTTCAATTATAATTTGACGAAGTGTTTTATTGATATCAGATACACATTGGGTATGAAACAATAAAGTTTAACAAGTCTGTGAATATTTTGAATAAAAGGGAATGTCTGTGTGGCTGCACGATGTGTCGCCAAGGAAATAAAATGTTCTAAAATAATGTTTTAAATAAATAACGGTCACCTCAAGAAACTCACGCTGATGGCTAGAATATAAGGAGCCCATAGAATATAGAGATTTCCCCAGCCAACACAACAAATTCAGGATTAATTATTCAAGGTTTCTCTGAAGAATAGGTTTTTTTAATTGTGGTTTTGCACAGACACAGAAGACTGCTTGCATTACTGACCTCTTGAATTAGGTCTTTTGACACATCCACGACCAACAATCATCTCCAGTATTTTGTTTATTCTTATTTGTAAGAGCCCAATTCGTAAGGAAAACTTCCTTTTAACATCTTCATCACTGTTTTTTTTGTTGTTGTTGTTGTTGTTGTTGTTGTTTTTTTAACGTTTTCGCTTTTGTGTTCCTGACAGGCACATCCTGTTCTTTTTTGTGCGGGTTAACACGTCATGCACTT
This sequence comes from Hypophthalmichthys nobilis, assembly GCA_037950665.1. Classification (NCBI taxonomy): domain Eukaryota; kingdom Metazoa; phylum Chordata; class Actinopteri; order Cypriniformes; family Xenocyprididae; genus Hypophthalmichthys; species Hypophthalmichthys nobilis. The sequence goes on from CM075478.1 coordinate 9,907,819, forward strand.
TATTTTGAAGTGACGAGAGAGCGTGCTCACATTCACTTCTTACTTTATATAATTCACCGATTTAAATAGAATTTTACTACAATATTATTAGTTAATGTGTTCATGTATGTAAAAAAATAAAATAAAATAAAATCACAAACAAAAAAAAAAATCCAAAGTCGTGATTTGGAGCCCCCTAATGTTCTGGGCCCATATGCCTGGCATACTCTGCACCCCTCATAACGCGCCCCTGGTCAAAACCTAGCATGTTTGGTATCGTTGGACTCGGCAAGGATTCAGGAGTCGAAAGAGATGACTCTTGATTTTACCACTAGGTGGCGCTGGCTTGAAACTTCTCAGGCTCCTTCAGGGCATCGTGCTGATGACCCATACCGTTCATAAAATACAGCATTTTAGCACAAAATTCCACAAAATGGATATCATTCAACTCAGCATGATGCCCCGGATCTGATGATTTCTGGACAAACCCTTCAGAAGTTATAAGCAAAAATAGCCATTTTTCGTATCTCCGGACCAGTAGGTGGCATGGCGCCAAAACGCAGCATGTAGCCTCTGGTCATGCTTGGGATGACGTACCAAGTTTGGTCTGAATATGATAAAGCCTTGAGAGCAATTTAGGGTGCTTTACGTTAAATTAATTTGCAGTGTTATTCAAGAACGGTTGAGTTAATCAAAAAGCTTTTAATAACTTTTTGCCAGCATGGCCTAAAGATGATCTGATTTGATTTTCAAGAAAAAAAAAGTAATAATAATCATCGCACAAAGCATCTAGGACGAGTTTGAAAAAGTAGGTTTTTCGCAAAATTCAACATGGCAGACAAATTATGACGCAAAATATGATGCAAACAAATCGAATTTTGCTTCTAACTCTTATGATTCAAAAGTTATTAGAATAAACATGAGTGAAACTTTGGGCAGGTGGTGGCACTAGAGGGATTGAGTTAGAGACTCCAAATTTGCTATGGACACATTTCAGAATGCCCTCTATCAGTGTGCTTAATTTCACAACTTTCCCGCATACAGTTCTATGGGCTGCCATAGACTTCTTCAATGGCGGAAGAATAATAATAAGAACACTAACGATTACAATAGGTGCCTACGCACCTTCGGTGCTTGGACCCTAATAATAATTAAAAATATTAAATCAGTATGTTATGTTATTTAAAGGGATAGTTCATACAAAAATGTAGTAGTTCCTCTACTAAATGCAAAAGAAGATATTTTGAAGAATGTCGGTAACCAAACAGCTGATAGACTCCATTGACTTCCATAGTATTTTTTTTATCCATAGCTGCAACTGTTTGGTTACCCATTTCTTCAAAATATCTTCTTGTGTTCAGTACAAAAAAAGAAACTCATACTTTGGAACACCTTGATGGTGAGTAAATGATGACAGAATTTTCATTTTTGGGTGAACAATCCCTTTAAAGCAGCATAACATTCTAAAAAGTCAAAGGTAAATGACTGTATCTGAGAATTGAAACTCAAAGCCTGTTTTCATAATCAAATGTCCCAAAGCTAAAAACAATGTGGCGAATATAACATATTCCCTCCCAGAAATAGGTCAAAAATTACCAGAAGATGGTTAATAAAAACAGAAGGAAAGCAGACAATTATTTTTCAGTAAGTAAATTTACACTAAGAAACATTATTTTAATCTCTTTTTTGTGTTGATGCAATTTACAAAATTTTAATACATTCAATTTATGATCATTTTCAGGATTGCTACTTTACACACACAAATGTGTTAATTTGCCATCCGAAACAGTTGGACACCCATCATCTCAATGTAATGATCAAAATCTCACGTCGTACACTAAGGAGCGGATTTTGGCGCCCATAATTACAATAACATTCCAATCACAAGCTATCTACTTAGCGATATTAGTGGGTCTAGTCTGATGGAGATATTATCCCCGGTTATCTCACGCTGTTATTTTTGGATAGTACGGATCAAAGCTCCCATGCTGGCACACTATGTAACCTGCCCAGCGCATTTGGAACGTGTGATTTTAGGCGATGATTATTTAACCAGGGCAGCATTGTTGATTTTATTATATAAGTCAATAATCTTCTCTATTCCCCAGATTTAGTTAATCTTCCTAATTACAAATTAGCATTCTCCACATACCAGTCCTAGATTTCCAAATTAACACCCCCGCTTCTAGGGGACGGTGAATCAGCCATGCTCTCTAATTCCTCCATGGACTGTCTGACGCACAGCAGATTTCTCTCTCCACCTCCTTCTTCTTCTTCTTCTTCTTCTGTCATTTTCCCCCTCAATTGTTTGCTTCAGGGAGGAGGGTGGAGGGGAAAAGAAAAAACCGAGACTGCAGCATTGGCATCCTTTTTTTCCATCACACACACACACTGCTGGATCAGTGTGTTTTGATCAGGAGCATTAATAACAATTAGGAATCTAAATGGTGAGGTGGGGCCTAACCGTTTCCCCCTGTCTCTCTTCATCAGGGAATATTGGCAGCGCTTGAGGATCGTTAGGTGGCGCTGCTTGGAATATGACAGAATATCTAGATGAGGTCTGTCAAAATGTTTTGGATGGAGTGCGGTAAATGAATTCTGATAGCATGTTAATATGAAGCATTGTATCATTAGACTGTGGGATTGTCAGATTTGTTGTGTGGCTTATAATGAAGACAGAATAAGACTCTATCTGGCAGTGAAAATTATAGTTTAGCAGGAAATGGGTTTTAGAGACTTCAACTGTTTTTAATTTATATTGTTTATGCATTATTTAAGAGTTTTCAGGGCCGTCGAGCATCATCACCACTAGATGACGAACATAAATAAGTAACAAAATAATAAATAATGACACAAACATACAAAAAAAAAAAACAAATCTTTTCATACCATTAATTACGTTACAACAGAAACGATTGGAAAACTCTTGCAAATGTTGTTGCGCATTATCAAACATCAAGCATTAGCCAGCCGTGTTTACAATGCGGCAGACATTCCTCCAGTGGCCAAAATGTTTGATTTCCCCCAGAACCGATGGTCAAAACACTGAACTTTTCCGTCGCTATCCGCGCCGTCTTTGAGGGTTTAAATCCCCGCTCTTCCAGCATGAAAGCGAGAGATGAAAACACACTCTCAAAGTCCCACGTCAAATACAAAGTTAAGGGCAACAAGGGTGGAAATAAACAGATTTGAAAAAGCAATCAACATTTCCCTAAAGCTCAGGAGCTGATTTGCATCAGATTCAGAGATCATGTTTTATTTATCAGTAATCACAACCAATCAGGAGAGAAATTAATCAATGAAAGCGTTAGCAGGAGTGATATCCGGCCATCTGGGGGTCACACTTATCTCGCCTTCAGCCTGACACACCGCCTCACTCCCGGGCACCCGTTCTTGCCCTGATCCGCCCCCACCCGCTTTCCACTGGGCTTGTCATGGGCTCATATTTAGGTGACTGATTTTTTTTTTTTCTCCAATGAGCTCTAAGGAACTCCATATGGCCAGGATCAAAGGTGTTGCTGGGTGCATGGTTCTGCTTTATTGCCAGCCGCTGCTGTTAATTAGAAAACAAGATCAGAGGCAGTATTAAAATCCAATTAAATTGATATGAACAGATTGCCAAGTGATGTTCGCTAATGTATAATTGAGCACCATGCAAATTTCAGTGGCTGCCTTTTGTTTTCGCATGTCTCTTCGTCTATCTCTCTTGCACAGAATGAGCAATGGAGCTTGAAAGTTTTTTTTTTTTTTTTTTTGGCTTCTGCTAAAGATAAACAAGTTAATGCTATGAGATGGGGGCACTGCTTTCATCAGTTAAGCTAAAGCGATACTTTCCCTGGTGCTACGGGGCTGCTGGCTAGGGGGCAGAGGGGCAAGGAAAGAGAGAACCGACCCCACAGGGATATAGATTTGAGAACGCCTGTTTGAACATGCCCACAGGACAGGCTGGAGTGGATCAGGGACTTAAAGTGAATCATAAGGAAAGCCGGCGGCATATCTGTATCTGTTTTTATCATCAGGTGAGGTGGCATTTACTTGCATTGATAATTACACCGAAACCAATCTCACCGATTCTGATCAATCTCAGAGCAGTAGGATTGGTGGTGTGGTGTTCAAAGCCACAGTCATATCTTGATGACAATACTTTTTACAATAAACTTGCTTGCTGTTCACCTAACAAAAAAGGTCTCTTGTCTTGGATAATCTACAATATCTTAAAGCACTCTGAGCACAAACTAAAATGACACCGATTATTGAGTAATAGGACAAAACAGAGAAAAAAAAAAAGGACTAGAAAAATTGCAAGCAATAAAAAATAAGGTTACACTTATTTTAAGGTGATATAGTTACATTGTACTTACTCAAGTAAGTACTGAGTAATATTAATTAATGAACTTACTATAGAGTTACAGTTAGGGTTAGGGTTTGGTTTAAGGTTAGTTACCTGCATTATACATTTACTGTTATTAGTAGTAACTATGTCACCTTAAAATAAAGTGTTACCAAAAATAATGCAAGCAATTGTTTAGAATTAATCTGTTCAACATGTTCAGAGGTATTCATCTGTGTTTGAGTGCATCTCATGCTTTATTTTCTCAGAAACATTACTTAATATGGGTCAGCACAGACACTGTATATGTCAAACGTTCATCATATATATTGACAAATCTAGCATTCATTTCATTGAGCGAATGAATAACTATACTACACAGCTCCATCTATTGAACTGTCACCACAGAGAAAATCTTACAAAATAACCAAATACGTATTTCAGATCCAATATATCATATTAATGATCTGCCATAGCGGTTTGTTTGTTTGTTCTTTTGGTGTTGCTAATAATAGGTTCTACTTAAGATGATGAAGATCATCTAAAAATTATTAAAAGAAAAAAAAAATGTTTGTTTGTAATGTTATCAAACTGCAGATAAAATTGCAGGTGAGATATGAAAAGAGGACATTAAGCAATCTCTTCTCTCTCTGCATTTCCTCTCTGAAATCTGTCAATAAAAAAGTAGAAAAATATATAAAATATATCAAATGTTCAAATGTACAATAAACATACTGTGAAATACAGTAGCTCACAACATCTGTATTTGAGTACTGCAGTAGTAATTCTAACCGCATCGGAACGCATTAAAGATGCTTTGAAAAAGCTTTGCATTGAGATGCATCATGAAAAGCGTGATACAAACTATGTGCGAACTGTATGATTTTGCAATGTCATTAGCGTTACACTTGAGTGTGTCTTGTGTTATTTTTTTGAGCAGGGGTGAAAATCATTTTGAACTGGGAAATCTTACAAGATTGATTTTGTCGCTAAAAACCTTACAAGAAGGTTTTTTGCCTTTGAAACTTGATGTGTGAACTAACAAAAGTGTGTTCCCAAACAAAGGGAGATGTTGTTAAGTCTGAAAATGGGATCACATGACACATTGTTTCTCACATGCCTTCACACCTTCAATGACAATGTGTTGTCTTCCTGTTTGTGACACATCCTGATTGCGTGTGCGTTTGTACATGCTAGCATGCTTTTATACATAGATCATGTCTCCACGCATACATTAGTATATGGTTTCATTTATATGCAAATTCACTACAAAAACACACCACAAGAAAAACACAACGCATTCCTGACAAATGGCACAATTTCCAGCGCTTGTGCCTAATCAATAGACATCCTACATCACCACGGTGGTGACAAAACTGTGACGGAGAGGAACTAATAAGGAGCATTGTTCGCTTGTGAATGACATGACTGCACTGCCTGGAAACGTGCACTTCAGCGAGCCGGGCTACCGATGCTCCGAGGCCCCGAATCTGACAGGGGGTACCGGGAGCGCGGAGTGGCTGCAGCTGTTGGTCTTTGTGTACGTGTCCCTCCGCCCCCAACGTCAGCTGAAAGGTCCTTGCAGTCAAGTGAATAGCGGGCGAAAAAAAATTCCTTCATTCCCACAAAATAGCACGCTAATGTCAGGAAATAAAACTCGAGTATCGGAAATTGCGCCAAAAGCTTCACCGTAAATTGCAGATAAAGGGAAATATGCTTTTTTTATGAATAGCAATAAAAAACCTCAATAATTTGCAATAAAAGGGATATGTGAAATATGTAAAGGGATTGGTGTGGCACAGGAGCTCGGAGACAGGGGTGGCTTTTTGGGGTGGGGGAGGGGGTTGAGTTCGGCTTTGAGAAAGTCTTTGAGAGCAGGGGTTCTGATTGAGGAATCAGTGCTATTCACGTGAGGTTTAAATAAACCAAATCTGGCCCAGGAACTGTCTGTAATAAATGAAAAACATGATTGAAGAAACTAAATGTATTCATCTCTTCAGATTGTCCAAGATACGAGCTCTAATCAGACAGATTGTGAAGGTTTTGTTTTTAAAAAAAACAGGTAGAACAGTCTCACGCCATTTCTAAAGCATAGTTTAGGGAATAGTTCACCCAGAGAATGAACATTTGGTCATTATTTGACTCACCCTCATGTTGTGCCAAACTATTTTTCTGTGGCAAAATGCAAAAGGAGTATTTTTCAATTTTTGAATTATGCAACATTCATAGCGACCACATACAGTATGTAAATCTCCACAAAGAAATGCCATAAAAGTAGTCCATATCAGTTGCGCACTATATTTCAAGACTTCTCAAGCCATACGATACCTTTCTATGTCAATTTCATCAAAATAAATGAAATATTGTGGCTATGATGCCAGCTGGATGTAAAATACAACAATAAAGTCTCGTCACTAAACATCACACCAAATTTTATTTGAAAGCTGAACTAGAGGGGAACATTTTCTGTGTATAACAATGTAATTTCTTTAGTCTGTCTTACACAAAACTATTGTATGGCTTCAGTAGACTTGAAATATGTCAAATAAATCAAACAGACCACTTTAAAGGTGGTTTTACAGTGATTTTTGGAGATTAAAAAACAGTGATGTTGTTGTATTGAATATTTCCATTTATTAATGACAATTACTGTATAGTGAGTAAAAAACTTACAATTTGAATTCCTTTAAATCACAATAAATGACCAATTTTATGACATGCAAAAATGACCACAGAACTCTGTATTTGAATACAATAAGTAACACTACCAAGGAGCCTGATCACAAACAAAATGATCTAGTCAATGATATCTCAGTGTTTGTGAGATGTCACAGTACATCACCTAAACCCCTTCCAAACCTCTCTGCCTCCGCCTCAGCGTGCATTTCACACGCATTAATGTATGACTGTAACATAACTGTCCGGCCATTACCACTAAATTATGCACTGGAAAATTCTCTCTTTATTAAAGTCATATTTCGCAGTGGCAGATGGTTCCACGCTGAGCTGAAGCAAGGAGCATAATTAAACGCGACACTTTCCCCTGATCCAGTTTCCAGAGCAGGCCTGGGCGGTGGGGTGTTCGCTGTGGAGCTGTGCATTGAGTCTAGTACCTAGATCTGCCACCTCTGTCACTGATTGTTAACACTCGGAAAGCCACATATGTTTGTGCTCCTTTGTTGGGATATGAATGCCTATATATACATACATACATACATACATACACATACATACACATACATATTATATATATATATATATATATATATATATATATATATATATATACACACACATACACACACACACACTACCAGTCAAAAGTTTGGACACAGTAAGATTTTTAATGTTTTTAAAAGAAGTTTCATCTGCTCACCAAGGCTGCATTTATTTAATTAAAAATACAGTAAAAACAGTAATATTGTGAAATATTATTACAATTTAAAATAACTGTTTTCTCTTTGAATATATTTTATAAAGTAATTTATTCCTGTGATCAAAGCTGAATTTTCAGCATCATTACTCCAGTCTTCAGTGTCACATGATCCTTCAGAAATCATTCTAATATGCTGATCTGCTGCTCAAGAAACATTTATTGTGTACAATTGTACAAAATATTTGTGTACAATATTTTTTTTTTTCAGGATACTTTGATGAATAGAAAGTTCAAAACAGCATTTATTTGAAATATAATTTTTGTAACATTATAAATGTCTTTACTGTCACTTTTGATCGATTTAATGCATCCTTGCTGAATAAAAGTATTAATTTCTTTAATTTCTTTTCAAAAAAAAAAAAAAAAATTCTTACTGACCCCAAACTTTTGAACGGTAGTGTATAATGTTACAAAAGCTTTGTATTTCAGATAAATGTTGTTCTTTTGAACTTTCTATTCATCAAGGAATCCTGAAAAAAACAGTACACAACTGTTTTCAACATTGATAATAATCATAAATGTTTTTTGAGCAGCAAATCAGCATATTAGAATGATTTCTGAAGGATCATGTGACACTGAAGACTGGAGTAATGATGCTGAAAATTCAGCTTTGCCATCACAGAAATAAATTACTTTATAAAATATATTCAAACAGAAAACAGTTATTTTAAATTGTAATAATAGTTCACAATATTACTGTTATTACTGTATTTTTAATTAAATAAATGCAGCCTTGGTGAGCAGATGAAACTTCTTTTAAAAACATTAAAAATCCATCCATCCATCCATCCCTCTATTTATGACTGCATATTTTTTGTCAAAATACCTCAACCCCTGCAGTCATATTTTAACGCATTTAGACTTGCATGACACTTTCTATAGTGTGTAAAAAGAAATCTTGGTAACACTTTACAATAAGGTCCCATTAGTTAACTAGCATATCTTTGTTAACATAGTTACTAAAAACACAACAGCTCATTATTAATTGACGGTTGTCATTGTTGTTTAAATAATGTATTAGTAAATTTTGAAATTAACATTAACTAAGAGTAATAAATGCTTTAGAAGTTTGTTGTTGTTGTTGTTATTTCATGTTAACTAATGTAGTATACTAATGTTAACAAATGGTACCTTAATGTAAAGTTTTACCAAAATATGTATAAATATACAGTGCATATTTCATCTCTGTGTATCTTTAAATCATGCAGCAAAATTTTATAATCTAGTAATTTATTATAAGGTCTCTAAGGACTTTCTAAACACAGACTTGCTCAGAAACAAGCACAGAAAATGAATCACTTTGAATCATTCATTTGTAAACAACAATTGAGTATTTTACTAAATTTGAGAGCTTTGACCCTTTTAGTTTACGTCATAAGATATAAATGGTGTTAGTCCTTCTAGACTTTGCAAATGTTTCAAGGCCATCACTTGCACAGTCTAAAAGAGATCATTTAGGAGTGTATTTACAATAAAAACACACCTCCTTCAGCAGTAAATTAGAGGTATTTATGCAGCTTTCTAAAATAATTGCTTCTAAATAATGTCAAGCAGCTCCCTGGATTAAATTTCCCACCAGAGTTAAGAACTTTCATAGATGCAACACTTTGAATAATTTGTTTTGATCTGTACATATCAATGTTACCAGCCTAATGAGCTACTGTTACAGCATGTACAGGAAGCTGATTAACACCACAGCGGTTTAAATTGTCTGCACTTCCTTAAAACACGTCAAGACTATATATCAGGTGTTATTGTATACATATACATTTATCACAGTTTACCTCACATATTCCTAATGCAGGACCATTACATCATTACAATAAAAACAACAGAAAGAATGACACTGACTTTTAAAAGCACTTTTCAAATTATAAGCTAAAATCAAATACAAGGAAATATCAAACTTGCAAAATCATTAAAAATGGTTATTAGATACACAAAGCATCATTCACAGAGCAACCATGCCTTTTGGTCTCGAATCTGTATTCGTTTAGTATAGTTTGATAAAAAGTGTGCTCAACACTGAATCTAGATTATACAAAATCAGAAGAAAAAAAAAAATACACTGGACATTTAAGGCCCCGATATACTTCAAGCGAAGTTCTTTTTCGTTCTTCGTTTAGGGGTAAAACGAAGTTCAAAATACGTGAGCAGCGTAGTGTAATCATAGTGTAACATAGTGTACATAGTGTAACATAGTGTAATCGAACATCTGACACCGCCCACACTGCTGAGAGCGACGGTTACGCCCGTTTCACACCGCATGAGCAGCGCATGAGCATTTCTTCACTGCAGCCGCAGAGACGCGCGAGTATTCACACTGGAAGTGTTTGTACAGCGTCACAGCAGCGTCTCCAAGCTACATATAAAGTGAGCATTTGTTGACTTGATGGTCTTGAAAGTTTGTTAACATGGGGAGGTGTACAACATTTGCATATAAACGTAAAAAAATAAATAAATAAAAATAAATAAATAAAAGCCTCGTGTCATCCATTGCTGCACATGAATGAGGTAAGCTTTGTGTTTTACATCATCTGCCGCGTGCACGTTTAAAAGACAGCAAATTCGGCGAAAAAAGCCAGCAAACTTGGGTTTGATTTGGGTATGCTGCAGCCTATATAGCTGTCTGTGTAATAACTAAAAGAATGTTTATATATCATATTTTCTGGCTAGTTTACTTTAGTTTTTTATAACACACCATACTTTAACCCAAACTGAATAATTAAAAAGTTTAAATGGGTAAGTCTTCTATAAATATTTTTGATTCTTAATTTTCTTTTCTGTCATTCTCAAATTCTTGTTAAAACACAATAGACATGCTTATTCTGTGCATTTTGAACACTTTTTGTGTGAAATTATATTTATTTTGTCTATCAAAAGTGTGCTTTCACTTTAATTGAGCGTCAGCAGCGCAGCAAAAATAGACTCGGCGCCGAAACACCCGCTTCACTGCTGCTCACGCGATGCTCCTGCTTGACGCTCATGCGCTGCTCCTGCTGGCGGTATGAATGAATCCATTGGTTAGCATGCACGCCAAAAAAAATATGCGCTGCTCACGCGCCGCTGACGCTTGCAGTGTGAAACCGGCGTTAGATGAACATGTAAAAATGTTGCGTGCTTTTCTCTCATTAACAAAATAAACGCAACAAAACTGAGAAACTAACAAAGATTTTTTAATAAAGCATAAGAAAATCATCTGATCATGGCAACGTGGATATGTTTGTTTGCACGAGCTCTGTAATTTGGCACTCCAGTAAAGTCACGTTGCGTTTATATTATAACACTTTATAAAAATAGATTGCTTAAAATCAAGCAGCTTTACCGTATTGAACACGAAAAAGAGTGTCAGTCTCTCATTTCATCAGAAGTTAAAGTTCAAGGGATTTTAAATTGTCCGAGCACAATAAGACGCAAAAGAGAACTGAATTCGGCACTTACACGCTGTTTGAAATGCCGCATACACCCGAAGCATGCGCAAAATATTTGTATTCACATAAACACAGTCGGTAATGTCTTAGATGAAAGTAATCAGTTAATGAAAAAATAAAATATCGATGTGAATATATTGGATCAGTCCATCAGGTGTTAAAGTGACAGCAGCCTAATATAGCCTACCTGCAGCTGTGTGTGTCATTATTGTTAATCAAACAACAAAAGACAAAGAGAAAATCACTTACTGCTCTTGACTGAATAACTCATCTATTGTATTTATTTGTCCTGTTGCTTGTAATTAGTAACCGTTTATAAGTTTCTAGTCAAATTAGGCTAGTTTTAGTTTTTGCTATGTAATTTTTATTAATCAAGTAATATTTATTTTTCCTTTATTTTATTTATATACTAATTATTGCTATAGCTTTTTACTATGGTAAATTTACATATGGAAGTATGGTTTATGCAGGTGTGGCTTGTGTATTTACTGTAGGCAGGCAGGGCAGAGCCCTAACAAAATATTCATCCATTTGACAACATGGATCCATACATTAAACTGCCAATAATGTAACGTCGTGTTAACCATAAATACATTAAAAATGCTAACATGTCAAATAAACATTTATTCTTTGACACAAATGAAAACGTTGCTGTATAGGAATAGAAGTACAGTGTGTTCAATGGATTTTACCATGGTTTAGCTGGCAAAAAAATCTTTCCAAAAACCTTTTAGTAGACAAAAACTCCATAAAACAGTTTTGAAAGTTATTTTGATCTATGACCTTTATGCACACTGCATGCCATTGTAAGTACCCAAGGTCTGTCCTTCAGTCTTGTTCTCATCCACGTAAAATTCAATATGGCATCTAGCCTGACCAAGGTCTATAGCCAACCACCTGTCACATAAAACCCACACAAAATGCTCAGCCGCAAACATAGTCGTCTTTTCAGATCCCTATACACTGTTCCCATTCACCAAACTAACCTGGTTACCAGTTGAATTTATATCAGTTGATACAGTAAAGTCCTTCATTATAGTTTTTCACATTAGAAAAGGTGCTTCAATTTAGCAATGTCACCTTACGGAACACGTCAGCCATAACTTCCATTATATGGTGATTCTATTTTCAATCCAGCAGGATACCATTAATGAGATAATGTAAAATCAAAAAACATGGCTAAAACAAATCATAAGAAACTGACTTAATGAGATACAGTAATTTTTATTTTGACTCAAACTCTGGCCTTTTTGGACTCGGACTCAATTGGTTAAAGACTCTGACTCAAATAAGGTGGACTAGAACCCAACACTAATATCACAAAGTATTTTATGCAGAAGTGCAGAAGGAAGGAAGTGCGAAGGGAAGAACATGATTGCAGTAGCAAGGAAGGAAATATGGGATGAAGGAAGCCCAAATGCTACTGTGTAACATTAATAATTGTGTTTTTGTGACCTGATACCTGACTTTCACGTTGCAACACCACTTTAGCAACTTGAATTTTCCAGGTGGGAGCCTTTTTCCAAGTTCATATTTTTCTAGTATAATGACACCCCAAAAACACCTTAAAACAACCTCTATACAGAGCAGAACATTTTGTGTTATTTTCTGCTCATTTTGTGTTTTTACATACTGAGTGAGACACTTGCCTCTTAAATACAGCTACCGGCAGGCAGAGATGAGAAGAAAATAGAAAAAGATAAAGAACTCTCAGACAGAGGATATGACACCTAATTGGCCCAGATATCACAGCATGAAATATTCATGATGTGATATAAAAAAGGAGGACTTTTAAAGAGAATATGGTTTGTAATGATGAGGTTACAGCATTTTATCTGGCCTTTGACTGCTGTGAGCTCCACTGACACACTTACTAAGAGCACACACGCTGCCTCCCACCAGATCCACGTGTGTGTGTGTGTGTGTGTGAGAGATGCCTGCATTAAACTGCTGTCAGCACTGAACATAACCCACGACAGGTGAACTCGGGCTGATTAGTATATTAACATCATCTATTGCTTCTCATAATATGAGTCATAGTACAAGAAAATAAAAAAAGCTTTGTTGAAAGGGTTATTACAGGTGAGTGAGTGCAAGATACGCCCACCATTTAAAATGACTACAGCAAATGACAGAAGATGAGACTTGCAACTCATAACCCCTTTTTTATCCACTGAGATTTAGAGAATAAAGAATAAATTACAAAACCTGAATTTAACCTACAGTATTTATGTTTCAGTTTTAAAAATCCTGAACAGAAATTATTATTATTATTTACTATTATTTTTAAAATATTTTGTAAAGAACTTTCGATCAATTTAAAGGGTTAGTTCACTCAAAAATGAAAATTTTGTTTGTTGAGGTTTGTTCTCACGCACAAAGCAAGAACAGTTCTGTTTATGTTTGCTGACCAATGTTTATATGTGAATAAAGTTTAAAAAAATCTGTTTATCATATAAAGAGTTTAATGATCTCTTTATGAACTTTTTGAAGCGACAAAGTGGTAGTTGCATGGACTGTCAATGGAGGGACAGAAATCTCTCAGGTTTCATTTAAAATATATCCTCATCTGTGTTTCGAAGATGATTAAGGGTCAGATTTACTAACAGTTTGCGCCAGTGCAAACCCTCTTTTGGCTACTGTCGGGATTTACTAAAGACACGCAGTGCAAAATTACCGCTGAAAAGGCGTGGACTGAGTTGTTTTCGCGGCTGACCTTGCATATGCATTTGTAGGAGTTTCCCTTTCAGACACAAAATTTATGGGATTTACTAGTATTTGCACCATTATTTAATGCTCAAAAAAAGCATGTCTTAACCCATTTTGCGGCATGGCTGCAACTGTTCCTGCTAGTAGGAGACACCGCAGAGAACAGAAAGCACGTGGTAGAAAGGTAAATATTTTCCACTCGTTTAATTTCTTTGGAATGACAGAGGAAGATGTTATCCGAATATTGTTTGCCAAGCCATGTTGGCCTATATATTATATATATAAATATATAGATTACATGTAATAAGTTGCGCCTGTGTCAGCATCTGCTCTGCTTATTTGTGACCCAACACTAATTTTCACTGCTCTTGTTAGATTGCGTTGGTCATTATGTAAATGATTTGACTGCGTCTGTGTTTTTTTTTTTTTTCATGTGCAGATGCAAAACTTGCCACTCCCATCGGCGCATTTGTGAAATTGCGCTCACGCTAATTTGCCCCGTTTAGTAAATCTGGCCCCAAAAGTCTTATGAAAATCTTATCTCACGAAAGTCTTCTTCCCTTCTTTGAAATGACATGAGAAACGACATTAATACCAATTAATTGCATCTGAATATATAGATAATTCAAGACATTAAATTATTGTGGCAGACGTTGAATATGCACTACAAATATAACTTTAGAAGTCTTTATATAAATATAAAAACAGGGCTCCAGACAAAAAAATTCATTAAGGAGCCATTGGCTCCTATAGGGGGAAAAAAACAGGAGCCAAATAATTTTTTTAAGAGCCACACAACAATGAACTTAAAATTTTAAAATGAACTTTAGTATTTTAAAATACTATTATAGTTTTTGTTAATATTTTGAATCCGGTTAGATTTTTATATTTTCTGCTTTCATTTTTTGTTAAGTTTTATTTATTTTATTTTTTGTTGTTTTTAAAGATGTCTGTTTAGTTTGTATAGATTTTTATTTTAGTATTAACATTTATTTCAAGCAATAAAAAATCTTTTTAATGGTTTTCGTTAACTATAATAATCCTGATGTTAGTAAAATCTTTATATTGAATAATATGTGTCAAATAATGTTCTTAGTCCATCCTTCCTGAAGCTACAACAGTTTACTTTGAATGAAATGAAAATAAATATATGGAAATAAATATATAAATATATTAAATTTGGTTTGTGTAACCAAATAACAAACAGGGGCAATTGATATACATACTGCTTGACTTTGATTACTTTGAAATACAGCGGGACTCTTATTTTGAAATGTCCGTGATTTACTTTTGCTGCTCATTCAAGTTCAGATGAGGATTAAAAAATTACGTTGCTACAACCGTTTACAACACATTATAATATGAATATAAAGTTAACTAATTGATCAACATTAGTTCATAAGCAATCGGTTGACAAATGTGCGCTAATCATTGAATGCGAGCTGCTCTGAAGAACGCGCAACAGCGCCATCTGTTGACTTTAAAACATGCAGCGCTCACATTTATTTAATGAAATTAATAATCATATTAGGGAGTATCGCGATTTGTTTTTCCATCCACAAAATATAAGACGCCTTAAAATGATAATTTATACTCTTGTTACACCATTTAAGGCACTGAAGACTTTTAATGACCTTAAATTTATCTGATGAACATCAGCGGAGTGGAATAATGAAAGTGAACAGCTTGACTGATATTCAAAACGGTAAGCACGCGCTGCATTGTGTGTGTATCTGCAGTCTGTAGAGCCGGTTTCCCCTTTTGAATGACGAATATAGACGAACTTATAGGAAGAAATAGGCAGTTGTCTCCTTTACACAGGAGCAGAACGATGTGTTCAAATGCAGCTGTTTGCACCGACGCGAGGCAACAACACAATCGGCTTTCATCAGCTCTAGTTCTTTGGCGTCTGTTTGGTGTGCGAAATTGTTCCCTACCTGTTCATATTTCGGCGCTCTAACTCAGTGAAACATTCACACGCAGCATCTCATATAATTACATCAACACAGCAAATGATGTGATAGGCTACTGGTAACAGAACACTCAAATAACATGCAAATTTTACAGTCATAACGTGTGAATTTGTATGGTCGCCAATGGCAAATATCACTCGCAAATTAATATTTTTAGTCGCAAATGCGACCGTTTTAGGCGCAGTCTGGAGCCCTGAAAAATATAATATACATATATAATAAATATAATTAAACTAGATATATATTATAATATAGAACAGAATTTTCAATCACAATATTATGAATATTGCATCTCAATATTACGAACACTGAAGACATTAAAGACCCCTGTGGTGAAAATTATAAATAATTATATGTAGATAATTATATTTTAGATGTCTATGTGGTGTTTTAAATATGCTTTAAGACAAACCATGTGCAAATTCATCAGTCAACAACGTTGCTGAGTAATTTCTCCTTAAAACTGCAGTGAACTAAAGACAGTCTTAAAACACAGTTTGAAATCGCCCTTTTTCTCTACATCACAAATATGTTGTAACCAATCCCGTCAACGTGCGGGGCAGGCTTTAGCATATCATTAACTATGCTGTGGAGCAGGGGGGTCTCAAGAGAAGCCAGGTTACCCAACTATATTTTCCTGCTGATATGAAAAATTGTCTACATTTAGCAGTATAGTGGGTGAATTATACATATGTTATATATTACAATGTTAAGATGATCTATATGCGTTTCTCCACTGACGTTCTAAGTTGTTCAAAACATTTCTAAGGATGCCGATTTTTAGAAGGCAGACTGAGATGGCGAACAGGAACATGGGTTGTGTAACATTAGCAATACATTATTAGCTGTTCGATAATGTAGGCTAATCATATTATTTACTGTTATCTGTCCGACATTGTAGAGAGCAATACATAAAATGCATTACCATTCTGATACATCAACTTGTAGACGAGCCTGTATAATTCACTCTTCCTCTTCTTTTTCTGAATCAGTTTCTGGTTCAAACATATATGGCTAAATTAAACCAGTATTTCCACTTGCCACTATGCAGCGTTTACTACAGTAAAGTTGACCGAGTGGATCAGGTATTCTGAGCTCGTGTGATTAAGTGGGGGGCTAATTTGCATATTCATGGCATGAAGAAGTTTTTTCCACAGGAAATATTTAAATATATATATATATATATATATATATTCCCTTTAAAACTCACCTTTGATAACCAAAATTGCTAATTTAAATGTTTTTTCCTGTGAAAAAAATTTCTTCATATTAAGCTTGAACTGCTTCAATGGAAGCAAAATACTTTATTGCGAAATGTATGCGCAGGACGATAATTGTTATTTATTTATATATTTAATTACAATTAATTAATGCATTATACTGCCAGCGCAAATTTTCGAATAAACCCCTAGTATGAGAACACTTGCATTACCAACACTATATTTTGTTTAATTTGGTCACCATTGGTTACGTCTCTCTGCTCCCCAGCACTTACAAGATAGTACATCTCTTAGCTGTTCTCAAGGCTTTCTTGAAAAGATATGAAGTATAGAAGTATAGCTGGAGTGGCCTCTTACTGCCCTTTGCTCAGAAACACCCATACAGTAGCGAGAATACAGAAACACACACATATACCCTCAAACACAAACACACACACACAGGCACGCTAACAGGCATCTCAGGAAGCCAATGAGCCAGTGCCAGTGCCAGGGATCCGTGCGGATGCCAGACTGCCCCCTGCTGTAGTAATCTGGAAGAATTACATCGAGAGGAGTGAAAAGAGTGTGTGAAAGTGTGTGTAGCATTTGTGTAAGTGAGAGAGAGACAAAGAGACAGGCAAAGAGACAAAGCAAGAGAACGGGAGAGAGAGAGAGAGATTTTTTATAAGGATATAAAACTCATATAGGGCTTGTCACTTGTGTGTGGCGTGCTCTCTGGGTTCTGCATCACAATGAATGACATCACACTCGCTCAAAAAGGATCTGGCGATGGGCGCATTAGAGTCCTTTGTGAGGGCAGACCTTGGCACATTTCACCTTAATGAGTGGCTTCCAGCTCCGCTCTACTCAATAGTCTTCGTTTTTTTCTTCTTTTTTTCTAATGGATTGCTTTTATGATTTGCCTGAAACTGTTGGCTCGTGCCTCACGCTCTCTGTGTTACCGGCTTGGCCTTGGTCAGCCGCAAAAACGTGTGAGACCAACATTCTCCCCAGTCGTGCCACAGAAAAGAAAGACAGGGAGGGGGAAAAAGAGGTATTGAAATAAGAGAGAATAAAATGGAAAACCAAAATGGTTTTGGTGCTTTGTTTTATCTGTGAGTAATTAAATCCATTTTCCCTTTTCCTTTCTTCCATTTTTTCTGTAAAACCAACACTTGTAAAATTTGGCCACATAATTGTCTGCATGGTAGACGCAACTGCAGCCAAACTATACCCATAGGACTTTGAGCTGCTGACATCCAAACCATTTTGTAATGGAATGTATCGGAATGAGCTCTGAGCTGGATATGACGACGCTAACAATGCATGTAGATTTGAGAGCATGTCCCTGCCTTGTAATCTTGTAAACCATGCTGCGTCCATTTCATTCCACCCAAATAATTCTTAAAGCTTAGAATATGACACCACATATAAAATCAGTACAAACTTCTGACATTAAATGCATTATAATTGAAGAGTTAAATAAGAGAAACTGAACTCCCCATTATTATTATTATTATTATTATATATATATATATATATATATATATATATATTTTTTTTTTTTTTTGCATGTGGTGAGTATTGTAGTTCCAATTTATTTATTCAAATACCCACAATTCCTGCTACAAGAGTCACAAGGGCCATTAACGGCCACTGCGAGAACCTGACAAGGGCAGTCTGGGAAACACAGCCCCGACTGAGTCGCTATCCGGACAGCCCCACCATTTCTACCTGACACTGATTTCTTCATCTGACAGTAATTTCAACCCTTACAGTTAATGAATAATGGAGTGAATGTGCTTAAATTCTGCAGACAGAAGTCAGTTTAACATAACCACTGCCATCAGCGCTGACATTAATTGCTCCCTAATTCTGGCAGTCGTGGCTCTGAGAGGCCTGGAGGAGAGAGTAAGTGCATGAGTACAGAATGGATATAAGCCCTTGACATGCAGGGAGAGTGACAGTGAGGGGCAGTAACTCGCAGGACGAGGAAAGGCCCTACGAGTCCAGTGAAGGAACCCTGTCTGCCACGCCAGCTTCAGAAAAGTGGGTGGAATTGCTGTTGACCTCCACACTTTGAAATTAATAGTGAGGTCACTTTTCTTTTCAATAAGTGCTCTTTAGTGATCCAGAGGTGTGGTGGCTCTGGTACGCTCAAAATGTTGAGAGCCATCAGGTGAACTGGACAGGTTGGAGAACTAGAATTATGACTAATGGCACTGCCATCTTGAACATTTAAAGAGCACATAGCATTGCTTGAGAAGAACAGTTTTCTTTAAATGTGGATGCAAGGACATATTAAAAGACTGGCATTTAAAAAAAAAAAATACATACAAATAAAAATAATAATAAATAGACAAATCTTAAGTTAACATCATAGCCATGCTGAATTGCTACTATAATATATGCACTACTGTTAAAGAGTTTAAGGCTATTAGACTGATTTCTGAAGGATCAAGTGAGACTAAAGACAACAGTAATGGCTGCTGAAAATTCAGCTTTGCCAGAAGAATAAATTATATCTTAAAATACATTAAAATAGAAAATAGTTACTATAAATTGTAATATTTTACAATATTATTATTTTACTGTATTTTTGATCAAATAAATGCAGTTTTATTAAGCATTATAGACTTCTTTCAAAATATTAAAATAATAATATTAAAATAATATATCTTACTGACTCCAAACATTTGAATGTAATAGACAGTAATATTACTACCTATTATTTGTTATATATAGAAGTCATAAATACAAACAATAACAGACAGACAAGTATATGTATAAAAAAAAAGCATATATTAAATAAATGCTTCTTTAAAATATGACATATCTTACATTGTTTCTTCACAAAGGTGAAGATAATCATGGCGTTTGTTCATGCCTTAACACTGAAAGATTGCATTAACAGTCATGAAGCAATACAATAGGTGCCACTAACTGACTTACAAGCAGTGCTTGTAGGAGAAACATTGTGCCTTATGAAGGATTCAGTGCCCTCAAATGTAAATGAGGTAGCCGTCGCTTTTGTCCTCTTCGGTTGATACAAGGGAAAAGAGCAGCCACTGTGGCCCCCTTCTTTCATCTCCACCACACAAGAGGTGGCGGGTGACATCGGCTTCCTGTCTAATTACTGGAGAGCACTATGTCTGGCCGAAAGGACAGTCTTGTGCCATTACAGACGTCCTACTCCAGGCCACTTCTCACACTCTTTCTTCCCTTCCGTTTCCCCCTCCCAAGGCTCTCCACTGTCAACTCCTGCTATTTGCTGCTCCTTTACTCGGCCATTAAGACTGGACCCTGTCCAGGCCAGATCTTCAGACAAAGGTCTCTGACATGGCCATATGCAACCCAGCCAGTAGCTAGAGGGCTGACAAGACAGAACTTTCTTGCATTTAATGACCCATCGCCATGGTCGGTTCCTCAAACGTCATTGGCCTTTAATGACTGCACGGGGCAAACTAAAGTCAGAGTCAAAAGGCCATTTTTTTTTTTTTTGAATGAGACGGACTTTTACCAAAAAAGTGTATGCCTTTTCATGAGGCATATTCACATCCGCTACATTTGCACTCCATGTGGCATGGCAATTATGCATAATTACACTGAAGGGCCGATGAGACTGGGAGATAACCTCAGAGATACCAAACCCCCTCCCAGCCTCCGGCAATGGACAGCCCTATTGTTTCACAGCCTGGACTGAGGTAGTATGATGCTAGTGGGATGTAGTATTCATTGTCATGACAGCGGGGTTGAAGAAGTTCAAGGTGTTCGTAGAACGATGGGTTCACATTGGCCCAGAAGCTTCCAATCTGGTGATCCGGGGCCCTTTTGACCTGATCATCTGGTCCTGGCTGTCCAAGCACGTTCACGCTCTGTTTCCTGATACGGTGAGACAAAGGGGCCAAGATACAATCTGACTGCTAGTGCGTGCTGAGCAAGCCCAAGTGATTATCAAGCCCCCAGAGCACCTCAAACACCCTGTTTACACCTGTTATTAAGATCAATTTCAGGTGATCTGATCGCAAGTGGACAGTGTTAAATACAAATGTAAACCAGGTCCAAAACTTTTGTGATCTCGGGGTAATGTCGGATTGGATCACCAGAGATGGAATTTAAAGAGATGGTTCACCCAAAAATTAGAGCTGCACAATTAATCATTACAAGACTGTGATCTCGATTCAAACACAGACGCGATGACAATGGTTACAAATGACAACGATTAAGCTATGTCTATTAAACCTTTGACAAGTACGATCACAGTAGAAAAATGGTTCACAAACCGTTTTTTTGCAACCACACACCAATATTTCTGTTACAATAATTAAAATGATCACAAGTACTGGGATAAAAGTTAATAGATCGGATATAAACATTGATGTCTACGGTGGTGATCAGAATAGAGTAAATCACCTTACGAAAGTAAATTGAAGCTTCAAATAACGATTGTATCGATTAAACTAGTTGGCAACTATTTACTAGTTGGCAACAAGTGACAAAATTAAAAAAAAAAAATTATTTGTCACTGAATCATTCATACAAGAGATTAGTTCAAAAATGATTCATCCAATAATGAAACAAGTGAAGTCTTTATCAGCGAGTCACTGAATCATTCATTCATTCAGACTGAATTTTGAAAATCCACATTAAGAATGTTATTTTGTTTTGTTGTCTATTTAAATTAGAACCCAGAACCTCTGGCACGCTTAACAAAAATTCTATCACCAGTCCATTGGGACAAACAAATTCTTAATGTGGATTCACGTATTTATTCACTAATGTAAACTCTCGAGTCTAACAATATATTGTAATATAGTAGTCGTAAGGATAAAACCATCACATTAAACATAAGTTCTATGTCAATAAATTATGTATTTATTATTGAGCATTTCTGATATGCAATCTCCACAACCATTGGATATCGAGAAATGGTTCCATTTTAAAACCAGTTCCAAATTTGCAAGAATCATGGATTATATAAGACATGCACATTTCGATTACACTTATTGATTCCTGTGTGCACATGTGATTTTAAACCATTCAAGCAAGAAGAGGTGGAAGAGAACTTATTTCAGCAACCATGCGCTGTTTTATGTACTGCACACACATCCAAAGTGTGCAAACAAAAAGCCACCTAAAATACTGAATTTTCTCTTTTGTGTCTTCTTGCTTATGAACGGACAAATACACACAAAATTACGTCAAAATATCCTCGTATAAACAGTCAGTTTTGTCTTGAAAAATCAAACAGCTGAGAAAGAAAATGCACGTGTAACAGCCTATTGGATCGGTGTATTTGCTTTTAAAGTGACAGCAGCCTAATGCACTCGGTCATTAATGTTAATTAAAGAACAAAAGAAAAAGAAAATCACACACTATTCTACTATTCTTGACTGAATAAGTTTTGTAAATTTAATAAGGATTAATCTATTTTTATAAAAAAAGAAAACTATGCAGTGTTATTTTACGTTTGATAACATTTGATTTAAATTTCTGTACCTGAACTTTTAGTTGTATTTATTTGTGCTATTGCTAATTTGTTTATTTGTTCTTATTTTATTACTGACTGTTTACTTGTCTTTAATGATGTATGAAATTTATATTAGTAAGTCTAGTTGTTTTTGCTGTGGTATTTTTTTTGGCAAAGGTTCTTCTGAAAATGTTCTTAAGGCTGCTGATTTTTGTTCATATTCAGCTTCAATAATGTTTTGCAAAAATAAATATTTTTGATATCTAAATGTTTGACTTTTTTTTTTTTTACTTTATTGGAATGGAAACCGGGAATCGATAAGAATCAGAATCAATTAGCATAATCATAATCACTAAAATTCAAACGATGCCCAACCCCAGTTTGGAATGACATGAAGGCGAATAAAAGATTACACAAGTTTTATTTTTGGGTGAACCATTCCTTTAACACCATGTGTAAACAGCCAAAATTAAGGTACTTTTATTGCTACACTTAATGTTTAAGGCAACTAGACAAAGTGTCAAATTAATACATGGTTATATTACAGTACCTCTCCTTAGCGTAATCTGTCAAACATTTTGTATTTCTCAGCCACTGGAGTGAAAGTAAAACGTGTTTACACAGGTATATTTCATATGCAGAAAGAGTAACACAGTGGCCGGGTCATACTAAAGGGCTAAGCTTTTGCTTTCCGCCCAGTCTTCAGGGCTTCCCGCCAGAGCCAAGCGAACAGCCAAGTACCCGGGTAGGACAAACAGTACGGCTTCAAGGTGGCACTGTGTAGTCTGAATCAGCGCTCTCCTCACGCCCCGCTGGTCCCCAGGGCACCCGCGCCAAGGCTGCTTTCATTTGCACCCACCACCACAAAAAAAAAAAAAAAAAAAACATGCAGGGATTTGAATAATTCTGCATCGCAGTCACACAACAAAGGTAGGCAGGAGAAAGGAAAAAAAAAACTATGGAAGCTGAAATTTCGCAGGCTTCTCCTCTTTGCTATGCTAAGGCTTAGCGCACAAGCAGCGGGCAACATTTCAGGTGCAGCAGAGAAAGGCTGATAAAAGCAAGCGTGGGATTACACTTCATGACCAAAGACATTCATCTCTCCTTTTTCTTCATTTCTTCTTCCCTTTTTTCCCTCCTTTTGTTCAAACGGCATCCTCGGCTTTTCCCTGTCAGCTCATCAGAGTAAAGCCACTCAAGCAGAATGCCTCAGCGCTGCTTGTATAATTAGCTGGACATCTCTTTCACCTTGCTGCACTGATAGTGGAGTGTGAGGCTTATGTCCCCTGAGGCATGTACAATCCCCTCCACCCCCACCCCCGTCAGGCCAACCAAAAGTCTTCCTCCACAAGTACTGTACTGTCCTTTAAGCCCAATGTACACTGTACAATTGCAAGGTTCGAAAATGCGACCATTTTGGTCGCATATGCTCCCTAAATTTAATCCATGCGACCTCAAAATATATTTGGTAGCATTTGTGCAAGTGCAAATAATTGTTGTGGTGCGACCTGTTTTCTATGCACCCGTTGACCAGCCATAAATCGGAACTGGCTGTTTTTTTGGCCGATATTCATTCCAAAGTTGCACACAAACTGCATTGCAAACATTTTCCAAAAAGTCGTTTGTGTGAAAATATTACACAATCTATAAACAGGACATTAACACAGGCCAGAGACGGAACGCGCTGAAGACAGACACAAAGAAGAGAACACAGATGAGCCAGCTGAGAAAATGCTGTACCAGGCACAGCAAGCTCACTGTTCATGATGAGCGAAATATAAGAAAAAAATATAATGGACTGTAGGTTATATGAATGTATCTCTAAAGGGAACTGACTTTGTTCAGAAAAGTTTCAATGGCATTTTATTTTCCTATTATCTCAGTATAAAATGGTGTTTATAAGCGCAGCACTGCTTTGTGAACAGCAGTAACCAAGAAAATGCTATATCGCTGCTGTTCCACAAGCTCCATCTACTGACAAAGTGGATTTACATTTTCATTTAGTCTGCTGTTTTTGTTTTGTGCAGGTGTCTTCTGTATGTAGCATAATTTCACAAGTCTAAAGTCAGACCATTCTGTTTTTACTTTAAATCCTGAAATTATACAATCTAATTTAATTAAAAAACAACTGTTCATGCTACATGTGTGTATCTTTGTTTGGATCATAATTAAAATGCAGTGGTGCCTGTAATTTCAAATGGCTACAGATTTTTAGCCTGTAATAGAGCAAATAAACATCAAATAAATTTGCTTAAACATTAATATCGGGATGCTGTCAATTTAAAGGGGACATCGGATGCCAATCTTCCACAAGTTAGTATGATTCTTTAGGGTCTTCATGAAAAGTCTATAACATACTTTGATTAAAATTTCTTAATGGTTGTGTTAATATATAATAATTTTTATCATTATAGGGTGGTTGTGTAGACACACTGCCAACACACATTTATGTCCAAACACCATGTAAAAGTGAATTTTGCATCTGATGTCCCCTTTAAGACCGAATGCATGGATACAATATACTGTTACATACACTTTTCTTTCTCAACTGTTTACATTCACTTAAGGCATAACCAACTGTGTTTATGAGGATACTATACCAAAAAGGTATTTTGACATTTGTGTAGGCTATTTGACCATTTAGGTGCCAACCCGAAGCCCACAGACTTTGCTTATGCAAGTTCTGCTCCATCTAGGAGTGCACGCACAGAGAGCTTGCCTATGTAATATGTAATCTAAATATCTTGTTAATGTGTATTCCTTTTACACCATGACAGTAAGCAAAATTAGGGATGCACTGATATTAAAATTCTGGCCAATATCAGTAAGCAGAAAAGAATGATAATGTATAGGTACTGACAATAAATCAATGATATTTTGTCTAAATAAATAAAAACTTAAAACAATTAAAACTAAAATCTAAATAAACTAAGTTTTTTTTTTTTTTTTTTTGCTACAAGTGAATTTAGGAATCAAAACAATGTAGAGTATGAAAATTGATATTTTGAGATTTTCTACATATCACACTTAAAGGATTAGTTCACTTCAGAATTAAAATTTCCTGATAATTTACTCACCCCCATGTCATCCAAGAGGTTTATATCTTTCTTTCTACAGTTGAAAATTTTTTGGGATTTTTCTCCATATAGTGCTCTACACGATCCCAGCCGATGAATACATAAGACGAGCATATGGTTAAAAAGTATATACTTTTTTTTTTTTTTTTTTTTCTAAAAAATGGCCGATCGTTTCACTAGACAAGAACCTTATTGCTCATCCGGGACTGTGTAGAGCCCTTTGAAGCTGCACTGAAACTGTAATTTGGACTTTCAACCTGTTGTACCCTAGTGAAGTCCACTATATGGAGAAAAATCTTGGAATTTTTCCTCAAAAACCTTAATTTCTTTTAGACTGAAGAAAGACAAACATCTTGGATGACAATTATCAGGAAATTTTAATTCTGAAGTGAACTAATCCTTTATCAATGTTATATTAGTTTTTAAATAGCCTAATTAATAATTTTAAGTGAGCTTCAGATCTAAATGTAAAAATAAGGGAAATAAGCATGTACTTAAATATCCAACATCAGGAAAAATATATTTATAGCATACAATATAAATAGACAGTCTGCACGATAAAACCCTTTCGCATCTCTCTCTCTCACTCTCACTCTAAGTCATGCAAAAGGGTTTTACCGTGCAAACTCTCTAACAGTTAAAGTACAACATGCCCTTAATGTCGACTTCACAATCAACTGACTAATCAACTATTTTGGACCCATGCCTAAATTTTACTAAATTATCCTGTGTCTAAGCTAGCCCCTCAGCCCATCCACCTCACTCCTGTGCTCCTGGTGTATGCCCAAGAAACAATGACACATCTGAAATAGAATAAATGACTCAATTATGAAGACAGAGCACGGCAGTACTGCGAAGTGGAGGCAGAAGCGGTGTGCGCGATCAGAGGCGTTAACTCAGTGGGGTGTTAATGCAAAATGGGCCAAACTCCCCAGCAGGGGCAGCAGCTGAATGACAACCACCTAACTCCGCTGACAGCCCCGATCAGCTCGTGCTGTCCAGGCAGGAGGTTCCCCCTGCAACCACTGACACCACAGGGGTCACACACAGCTGCCATACCGCCAGGAAAGGTACTTAGATCCCTCACACCACATATTCTCTCTCTGAAGCTATGTCTCACTGAATAGCGTGAACTGTGAACACAGATTCGAATCCAACTCTAGGACACTAGAATAACTTTCCCAATAACTTCCCATCATTTGGCTGCTTTCTAAGTCATTAAAGGGGACATATCATGAAAAACTGACTTTTTTCGTGTTTAAATGCTATACTAACACAGGAAACATGAAAAAGGGCAACCCAGTAACTTTGTTTTGGTAAGCTTTTCTCTGCAAACGTGAAAAAACGAGCCGCTCAGATTTCGCTCCCCTAGTGATGTAGGAAGGGGATCTTATTATAATATTACCGCCCCTTATTCTGCACGTTTCCACCCATGACGCCTCCATTTTGTTTTCGCAAGCAACAACAGTGTACCAGTTTCCACTTCTTTAGAGAGGAGGAGGAGTTGTAGTAGAGTGTTGTTACCATGCCGTCATTTTACGCCGGACTGCTTCACAAACTAGGGTCAATTCAATGCTGGATTTCCACAAAAGATTAACATGACGGCACATGCTAGTCGATGAGTTGAATCAACTCCACAGCAACTACATACATTTATCCACTAACCATTCAGAAACGTCCAGCTGCATTCTAAAAGTTGTAACTTCTTCCTGAGTCTCTCCATCAGTGTCCGACTTCAGTTTGAACAATGTAAGGCTAAACACCGTTATTGACAATCGTCATTTTGGCTGCGTGAGATTTTCCTTTGTTGTTGCTTTGTTGTTGCTGAGCAACCGAAGTGTGAGCTGTTAATGCTCCGCCCTCTTCTGGAAAGGGGGTCCGCAGCAGCTCATTTGCATTTAAAGGGACACACACAAAACAGCGTGTTTTTGCTCACACCCAAATAGGGGCAAATTTGACAAGTTATAATAAATTATCTGTGGGGTATTTTGAACTGAAACTTGACAGACACATTCTGGGGACACCAGAGAATTAGATTACATCTTGTGAAAAGTGGCATAATAGGTCCCCTTTAAAACCGCAAAATGACACAAAAAATTAAATAAAACATTCCTCAATGTGTCTTAACCAGTAGCTGATAAGTGACCAATAATAAAAAGTCTAAACTATTTAGGCCAAATAAATTTTAAAGAGCAATCACTTTACATATACAACAATTACATTTAACAGTGTTAATAAATTTAAAGTGAGCTTTAGATGAAACCAAAGGTATTCTAAATGTAAAAATAGAAGTAATGAGCATGCACAAAGAAATATTCAATACACACACACACAATATTGACTGATACCGATAAAAGCAACAAAAAAAAATCTCTAATATCAGGCGACAAATCCCTATATTATATGAGAACAAGTTTGGTGTCTGGAAAAGCATAATGCAAGTCATAAAAAGGAGATGGAGAGAGCATGCAAACATAAAACTCATCCACACTTTTCTGATTGGCTGTGGTTTTGTTGTGGAGCATAGCATTTTCACTTTCACTGAGGACGGCAAAATTGCTTGTCACTAAAATCTTGTTACGTCATGTCTAGTTAAGACACAGACAATAATATGAACACGTTCAGATGCTAGTGTGGTCTCTTGGTTAAGAAAATGATAAATGAGACCTAATGAATGTGTGACTGGTGGAAGGTGATTCAGAGGAAAATAAGATCAGCTCTTTGCATCATGAATCTGATCTAAAGTGCTTTAATCGTGACACAGGATGTCATCACTTTCATCTAGAATGAAGTACTTATTCACTTAAAACTGATTAATATTCAGAAATGAGGTTGAAAATGAGATTAAAAACAAGTTGAAGCATTCGGTGCCTCCTCAACCGCATGAGAGAAAAAAACATTTATAGAATAAGCATTTATTAAACGCAAAGGCAAATTTATGCATACTGTATAAGTTAATTTGTGAAAAAGGGAGTGCTACATATTAGTAGGTAAGATAAGAGGTTGCTAATTGTGGTGTCTACCCACGTCATATTCAAAACATAGACATGATGCACAGATTATGCAGCATATTCCAGTGGATGATCAAATAACCAACAAATAAAATACATGAAAGCATGTTTCAACAGCCACAAATTAGTGTTATAAATCTCTACTGGCTAGTAAAAAATACACAAAGCTACACAAGTAATTAAGCAACAAGAACTAACTAAGCAATGGAACTAAAATCTATACTGGGCCTGACTATTTAAAAAAGGGACAAGCCCTTTGATATGTCCTGCCAAAACTTCCTGTTTCAACAGGAAATACATCAAGACTAGGGATGCAAAGAATTACAAAACACACGGTTCGGATCATATTATGGTTTTTGTGTCACAAACAATATTAAAGACAAGCGAACAGTCAGTAAAATGAATAAATAAATAAATAAATGAACAAATACACAAATTACAAGCATATAAAAGCGTAAATCTAAATATAGGCATAAATATAATATATAATAGAACAAAGTAACAAATAGGTCTAGCAGTAGCATTCAGGTACAGAAATGTAATAATTCACTGTATAAATTAATATTAAATTAATCTGTTAAAGCTGTGTTTTGTTGTTTGATTAACATTAATGACAGACAGCAGCAGGTATTTTTAGGCTGCTGTCACCTAATGCACGGATCTAATAATGTTACACATCCAAATTTTTTTGTTTGCACACTATCTGAAATGCACCTCTGTGTGGGTGCGCACAAAAAACAGCGCACAAGTACAGAATTTAGTTCTCTTTCGCTTCTTCTTGTACATGAATGCTTTAAAATCATTTATGGGACCTGGTTCTTACAGAGAAACTATGACGATTACACCCTAAAGACATGACAAAAAAGATATTTAACATTAATGTAGATTAAAAAAAAAAGTATATTCATTCTGAAATTTTCCACACAAAAAAAATGCATATAACAGTATTAAATTATTAATGTTTTTAAAATGTAACTTTAAAAAGGTACACTACATAACTTTTAGTGGTTAAAAAACAAAACTGCAAGCTTTTTCCGGAAGAAAAATGTTTTAGTAGTGCTCTGGCTCTGCATGACTTTTGACTAATTGGAAACACTGATATTTTTAAATTAATGATGTTACATAAGTTATGACGACTGACCAGTCTGATATGATCAAACGTTGCTATCTTTTTATAACCGATATTCTGACCAAAGAGAGGGATTATGCTACTGCTCATAAACTTTCACTACTAGGCTTAAGAGATATAACCAATTTAGATAAAAAGGTTCTCAAGAGGTGAGAACATTACGTAGGGCGGGGGCATGTTCTGCACAGAATTTTTAAAAAAAGATATTTGCTTGACATGCTCACTTGTAGTTACTTTAAGGGATTTTTTATTTATTTTTTATTACCTTATATGTCCAAAACTGTATTTTTTCATTTAAAAACATATTGTTGCAACATCTTACCAAAATCAAGATTGAATACATTTGGTCTCTTCACCGTTCCCACATCTCAGACCTCACAAACATAAAATATTACCATTTATAGACATAGTTTTTAAAGTAAATAGTAAAGGAAGCACTGTACAGTACCTTTTAACCTTCAACTGTTTGGGGTCTATTGAAGTCCACTATAAGGAGAATAATCCTGGAATGTTTTCATCAAAAACCTTAATTTCTTTTCGACTGAAGAAAGATGACGACATGGGGGTGAGTAAATTATCAGGAAATTTTAATTTGAAAGTGAACTAATCCTTTAATAGATATGGTACTCCCTTGAAAATAAATTTCAGCACAGTGCTACAGCAACCCATAATCAAACGACCCTTCACAATATATAATGCTTTACAATAAACTAAATGAGAGATACCTATAGCAATTTATCTGTTCAATAAAATACCTTATTCACCAGTTGAGCAATAAAAACGCCATTTTCGAATCGGAGCTAAACCAATGTTGACTCTTGTTTGCTCAAGGCCAAAGTATACTTCACTTTTTACGCATAAGCCTGGGTCAGCGTACAGTGCACGTGATGCGAATTTCGTCATCAGAAAAGTATGCGCACTGGCAGATTTTTGTAACTGCGCATACATGTATGCAGGTCACACATGCGCATTTAATTTTTTTTGCAGTCATTTTATCCACAAGGAGGCAACCGTGCCCTGGGGGCATCGATTCACAGTCAAAGAAAAACTGCATAAATAGAACAGACCAGAACGCATGCAAGCTACAGCGAGAGATTTGTCGAACAGGTTAGAAAGTATCCTCATTTGTACAACTCAAGCAAAGATGTTTACATGGGTTGTTACTCGTGTCAAGAGATTGCTCAAAACTGTGCATGAGTTAAATGCCTGTGTATGCGTACAAGTCAAATGAAGAATACTTTACAAGGCTGTGCATTCGACTGTGCACATACACTAGCATACGCGTAAAAAAAAAACATACCCAGGGCTTCAGTCGCATTTTCTTTTTGTCACCATCCTCTCCTCTGTTCAGTGTTTTTAAAACAGGTGATTCCCTGGAGGTTCGAAGTTTAGCATGCTCCATATCAACCTCTCGCTCGTTGTGACAACTAACCTATGCCACTCTCAAACCATACACGAGTCAAAGTAGCCGGAGCAACTTTTCTCTACAAATATGATGAGACACGCACGGGCGAGTGATGTATGTACTTAATTACCCTCAAAAAGGTAGGGCTGCACGATTAATCGAAATCGCGATTTGGCTTAGTGCGATTATGACATCGCAAAGGCTGCGATTTTTAATTATATAAATATGTACACAGTGTGTTAGTGAAGAGCTGCTCTGTGATCAGTAGTAAATGACGCTCCATCTGAGAGCACTGCATTAGAAAAAGCAACACGCGTCAAATATACAAACTTTCCAAACATGAGAAGCCTTTATGAACTTCTTTTCTAACAAAAGACATCATTTAAGGTGTTTTTACTTCAAACTCACTTCATAACGTCAGTTGAGTGTTTGAAATAGCATTTTGATTAGCATTGGATTATAAATATACTTTATTATTATGGAAATACCCGAGAAGGCTTGAAGAAAACATATAAACCATGTATTGTTATAGTCGTCTGTTTATTTTATTCATGTTTAATCAATCAAAGCGTTTCTACCTTCTTTTTATTCAGTCACAGCGATAGCATGATGCCCATTGGGGATTTCCTGGAACAGCGTTTGTTATATTGCGTTTTGGAGTATTTGGAGTATTTAGAGTATCTGCTCAAGTATGAAACAGACATGTTTAGCGCCAAGTAAAGCTCACTCAATCCTATTCAGGGTAAAAATAGGAAAAATAATTCCTCTCTCTGAAGAACTTTGAGGGGAACATATAATCAATATGTTTTTCTCCAGCGTACATAAGTGTACAGGTTTTTTTTTTTTCCCCACAGTGGATGCATAAGAGACACATAGTTCATATTAAATACATGGACTCCATTTTTGATTTTGCATACCTCCTGACAAAAATAAAGAAATTATTGAGACAGATTTTTATCATAATAATATAATATTTGATAATAAATCCTTAGGCCTAATGATTTATAGACATACTGCTTGCATGTTAACAGGTAACACCACATTTTGTCATACAAGTTTTAAATATTATTTTCTAATTATTATAGTTATATTTATAATTAAATACTAATGCTAAATACTTTAATAATGAAAGTTATTACAACAGTAATATTTCTTATTGGGTTTAATATTTTTATTTAGCAATAATAAAAATAAAAATAATTAGTCAAAATAATATATTAGCACAAAATTTCAGGCCAAATTGTGCAGCCCTACAAACAAGCAAAACAAGCCTGGTATTGTTTGTATTTTTTTTCATTTGTTTTATAAAATCGCATTTTAAATCGCAAATCGCAATTTTAACCAGAAAAATCGCAATTAGATTTTTTCTCCAAATCATGCAGCCCTACCGTCAGGTCTAAAAAATAAACACTTATAATAGGCTTACCATAGTGAATCAGGGTAAGACAAAAACATTTTGGAAGAAGGATTATTAAAATTTATTTAATTATTTAAATTTAGTTAATTTTCAACAAAAAACAGTGTACACACAGTGTACCTTTCAGTACGTACTAAGTATTAGATGATGGAAAAGGTAATCTAAATTAAAAAAAAAAAAAAAATAGTAAGCAACACCTAACATTTCAAAAATCTATACTGGCTATTTAAAAACAGGGACAAGCCTTTTGATATATCCTGTCCAGACTTCCTGTTTATGTCCAGGCAAAACATCTTGTAAATATATTTTATGGGATCTATAATGTCTGAGACTTGTTCTTAACATTTGTTAGGAAAGTACAAAAAAATTAAATGTTGTTTGAATGAAATGATACTACCACTCAACAGTGTCAGAAGATACAGCTCTCTTCTCTCTCCCTCTCTCTCTTTCTTCAGTTTTTTCCCTTTCAGGGAGCTCTTTTTCCTCTGGAGGCAATCACTCACAACCCCTCCTCTGTGTGGTTCTCCACTCGAGACCTGAGCAGCTTTTCAACTTCATCTTGTCAATACGGGGATAAGGAGTCCGCCTGAAAGTTCATTAATTCCTGAGTAACCTATGCTTCAGTTTTGCTAATACCCAGTTCTATTGATGTTTTCTTTCCCATGGAGTGGGCCAGGTTAACCCCTACACCCCACCCCAGATCCCTGCCAGAAACAGCACATTGTCAAGCCCCACATCACGCCACAGAGATGTACAAGGGGCACAAATGGGGCATCATTATGGTACGACCCAGCGCAAGGGAATGCTGGGATGGTTGCATATCCAGACCCACCTGCCCTGGGAGACTATGCTCAGCCCTTGCCTTACACAGCTTGGGGCCTGGGCAGGATGTATAGGCCCTGACCCCTGAGGTCATGTTCCGTGTGCAAATTCAAAAGCTTGACATCTGTTGCCTGGCTTTTTGATCGCGCAGAGAAAGAAAAGCTCAGACCGCTTGTCAGCTAAACACTTGTCCTACGTGAAATAATATCCCTGCAAGCCACCTACGTCGTAATTAAGGGGTTTTGTTGTTTATTTTCTTTTGTTTTGTTTTTTGTTTAGACCAATGAAAAGAGAATGTAGGATGGGTTTAGTTTTGCTGGGAAAAGGGTCTGCTCTTTGTTTTATAGGACAATGGTGTCCATAGAGCCTATGCAGGGAGGGCTTCTGTCACGCTGACCTTATCCTTAATCCTACTGTATCATAATTGATATGTGAATTTCTAAGGCCTCTAAATTATTAACATGATTAAACACAATTTACTACATGCCTTCTGCTCTCTGATTGTTAGTTCATACTTTTTTTGCAAGTAAAAGGCCTTTTAGTATAATTCAAAAAACACCCACGCGTGTATTTCTGGTAAATACACTCATCTGGTACGCGTGTATTTTTGCTTTGAAATCTTTAATGATTTTTTTTATGAAGTAAATGCAAGAATAACGTTTATATTGTTAGTTATATTTCAGGATGAACATTTCGTAGACTGAAGCAACTTTACTTAACTATCCATACATCATTTTTTAGAAAAATCATGTTAAAATGTATCATTTAATACATACGGTTTTTGAGGAACACTTATTTGTACATTTCTGAATCATCATTGTATTAAAGTGCCTATTTCCATTCAAAACTACAGAGCTTTAATCATAAAACTAAGCATTTTAATATCATCTTGCTATTGTTGGGAGATACAGAGTGGTAACTTATATTTATTTGCATTTTATCCAAGTAGTCTGCTGTTGTTAGGAAGATAAGCTATCGGAATTTCATCCTACCTTTTTGGCCATATAACTGTAAATAACATTACAATAACATAACCATTTTCCTCAGGCCCATGTTTGCATTTTCACAAGTGATAATGCTCTTAAATCCACAACATTTTAAAAGACATCAAACTGTTTCAAGTATTAAAATAGTTTGAAACGGTTAAATGCATTTGAATGCCTTTTACATGAAAAACAGCATATTCAGATGTTAAACAAACGAGTCGCTTTGAATACCACTGTTTCTCACATTTTCATTTAAAACCCACCAGAATATGGGAGAGACAATATGTATGAAAATGAGTTTTGGATACTAGCTCCCATTCTCTTTAAAGAAAAAAAAAAAACTGTCCTGTACGTTGAGGAACTTTCCCAACTGATGAGAGGC
Source organism: Hypophthalmichthys nobilis (assembly GCA_037950665.1). Lineage (NCBI taxonomy): Eukaryota > Metazoa > Chordata > Actinopteri > Cypriniformes > Xenocyprididae > Hypophthalmichthys > Hypophthalmichthys nobilis. Next base: position 9,942,575 of record CM075478.1, read on the forward strand.
TTATTCTGTTTTGGATGAGATAGACCTGCATTGTGGCTTTTGAAGGTCCCTGTATTTTGTTGAGGAGCTGTTTAATAGTTTCCTGGCACAGTTGGCATGGTTACCAGTGGAGAAAAGCAGCAACTTAAACCTTGTGACTGAATCTCCCTGAACCTGCGATAATCTCCGGCCAATCTCCGTATTAACACCCAACTTCTACTCGATCTGCCTTCATGCCCCCATCCAGCTTCTCCGCACACGCTCGCTTCCAGACGCCTCACAAAGGCTTTTGTATCTGGATAAATGGTGTAAAAACGGGCGCCCTTGGAATCATTTCCCATCAAAGCCCTTTTATTGCCAGACATGTGGCATTTGTCTTTTTAATTTAAAAAAGAAAATATCATGCAGTCTGTGTTGACTGCCGAGAACGTGCCGTGGTTGTTCGGCATGATGCGAATGATGAAAATATAGATGAGGGGTTTAGCGTTCTTCCGTGGCGAGCTTACTGGCCCAGAAACGGTACGTAGGGTGAGTATGCGAGCCAAAGCCTTTAACAACCCCTGCCATGATTAAAACACTATATTAAAATGACATGGGTGGTGGAAACGCATTCTTGCCCTCAGCTTCTGAACCAAAGTCTGCGTTATTTATTACCATGGCCTATATTGACCGGGTTACATTAGCCATTTTCATTTCTGTATGATTGCTTCAGTCTGACCGACAGATTAAATGATCACACTTTCAAAGTGCAACAGCTAAGTGCGTTTGGGCATATTCACGGTCACATTTATAGAGAATGCGTATGATTTATACTGTCTTTAAATAAATCTGGTCATATTCAAAATAGTTTGTAACTCGGCACTTACATACTGATGATGCTTGCTGTCGTTTGGATCTTAAATGGCGGGAGCGCGGCAACTCGAAACCTGTACGTCTCCATCAACGGTGTCAACTGTCAAGACCAGATAAATAACATTACATTTCCCCTGTGGGTAATATAGTGTGTTACAGCATACAGTGTATGGATTGTGCTGTGCTTTCCTCAATTGGTGGAGGACTGTCAACAACGTTGGACCGATAACTATTTCAGACAGGTACCATATTTAAACTTACCGGAAGTGAATCGCTTGTAACGTCAACTGCAGGACAGTGGCCCTCCAGGACCGAGCTTGAACACCCCAGGCGTATGATATCAAAGTACCGCGAGAGTTTGGAGAGTATACAACTCCTTATGCTTTTGAATCACTCTCGCGGTACTTTGATGTCAGACATACGCCGATCGATCTGCGCAGCACCGATGCATCTCGAACAAGCCTAATGACTTTAGAGGTGCAGGATTGTAAATTTCTATTTATTTAGTTTTAGCATTTAGTTAATAATTCATTGTAATAATGACTTTAAGTGGGCTATTAAAAAGTGTTATTTATATGTTGAATAAAAAATAAAAAATAAACATACGCTCAGAGTGTGACGTCATATTGTGACCGTTGCAGTGTGCGTCCGTTCTACGCCTGAGTTCAAGCCCAGTTTCGGTGTTGTGTAAGGTAGGCAGGTTATTTGTATTCATTTTTACTTCCTGTCGCTGTGCAGGCTCTTTTATTGTATACATTAGAGTAAACGGCTCAATAACCCTTTTATTTAAAGGCTTAATTTATATCCCGTAGACCGGTCCGTTGCATTACGATTGCAAGCAGTATCAATAATGTCAAAAATGTGATGTGCAGTCAAATGTCCCGGTGTGTATCCTGTTAAAGCGATATTGTTACATCACCCCCTACCTAAAACATCTTCCTTCGGCCTGTTTTTAGTGGATAAAAAGGAAATAAATAACTCTTAAGCACCTGTCATTTAAAGTAAATCTTAAAGCAACTGCAGTAGTTTGATTCTCGAATGATTGAATTACTCTGAGCAGTTACTTAATTACTGGACGGCAAATTATTACTTCGACTATGTCAGACTGACTGGTTGTTCAATAAGCTGTGTTTTGTTGTAATCAGCTGTATTTTATAAAAGTATTTAAATTAATATAATAAGTTTGTTAATTGAATGGAACATATTACTTAATTGAATGGAACACATTACTATATTATTTGTATGTTTAGCATTTTTATTTAAATACAGGCAGTTGTTCAGGTCAGCTATTGGACTGCAGTTATGCTGCCTCTAAAACGGAAAGTCAAAAGTCATTTAAAGTCTGTGCAGCACTTTTGCAAGAACTGTATAAAATGTATTTTTTGTTGTTGTTGTTTTTTAATTTGCTATATCTGTTTTGTAGAAATCTGAAATTATCTAATCATTTGGCAACAGACTGCATGATGAGGGCAATTTACATGCAATATGAACTAAGAATTTGTCTTATCCAAATATTTCTTCCTCAAAAAAAAGTTAATTGAATCATTAAGAGGGATTGGAATTGATAAATTTCTTACATCTCTACTGTCAACAGTGTGCCCAGTGAGGGGTCCAAAAACTGTCTGAGCACTGCACAAACACGTACACACACTAACATAACAGGAAACTTCAGCAGTCAGAGCGAAAAACACCAGATAACAAGGACAAGTGGACTCCTGCCGTCAGCTCAGTTCAGAGACAATGCATGTCTGCTGCAAAGACATGTGTCTGTATTTCTTAACAAACAAGCGGACACCCAGAGGTGTGGGCAGGGTCTGATCAGTTGTCAGTCGGCCCTTGAAAAAATCACAGAAATATACTTCAAGTGTGCATTTCTATACTTGAGCCCTAGAAAATTGTGGTCACTTCTTTGACTTTTTGACTGTCATCGCTGTAAATATTCTTTTCTCTTTTCTTGTTGCTTTATTTTTATTTCTTTGGGGGTGGGGGGTAAAGTTCTCCATGACAACGCCTTTCTTTCTCATCTTTGGCTTCACTTTGAATGTCACCAGTTTCTTAGGATTGACAGAATAATATGCACTCATCATTTTGCAGAGGAAAAAAAAAAGGAACTGTGAACACTGGGTACATTTTTGGGGGTATTTGCTTCTTTTTAATCAGTGGAGAAAGACTGACATGTCCAATCATAATAACACATCAACTGCTAAATGGGCCTTTGCAATCACTGTCAGTTCCATTCCATTAAGGAGTGCTGTATGTACGGACATCAATCAGCTTTTTGTGGCGTTATTTATTTATAATTTTATAATTTAACTATTTATCTATTTATTCATTCTAAACAATTGAATTCTGCACTTTGACTATATGCCCTTGCCTAATCAAACAATACTGGCAGAACAAATTGCTTGTGTACATGTTGTCTAATTTTGCAACAATAGAGTAGTTTTTTTTTCACTAAGTGTACTGTTATTTTTATTTTAAAAATAAAAAAAGAAATTTTTCGAAAATCTTCCTGATTCCTGAAAAAAGATAATCATGTGCAATCAATGATTGCATATTTCTTGCAGCATTAAAGAAACAGAATTCTGTATATCAAACACACATAAACAAAAAAAATGCATTCTAATTTTTCTAATTTTATGTTATGCTGTGGAAAAGCCTCTTCACGACTTGTAACCCTTGCATAATATTGTATATAAAATGAATTTTATGTAAAGATCAACTGTGGGAAATCTTGTATTGTTACCTCAAATGAAGCAACCATGAAATGATTTGCCTTCATTTAAGATGCCATGCAATCCAATTTAAATGTTGCATACTTTAAATCCAGGCAGATTTCTTTTTATCCTCCAGAAAAGAACATCCACTGGGTCATCTACATACTGGCAAATGGCCTGCATGAAATTTTAGCTAAACCATAACCCACTGACTGTCCTGGAAGTTCATCAAAACTAGATCCTCAATATCCAAAAGTCATGTTTCACTCACAAATAGTTTCTGTCATCCTGTGCTATGCCACTGAGTTTCAAAGCAGTTTGCGAGAATTCCAGTGTGAATAATAATAACGATGAAACAATATGAAAGATGTTGTTGTTGTTGTTTTTTGTTTGTTTGTTTGTTTGTTTTTTTGTATGAAATTCTACGGAGACCCTAGGCTCGTGGTGAAAATATGAGATTGGAAAAATTATATTTCAGTGCTTTTGTGATCCCTCGCATAAGTATTGCATTTTTCCTGAGAAACTTTGCAGTCATTTGTAAAAGCACTGAAATATAGTTTTATTCCTCCAGCCTCATATTCCATCACAACAGTTTTGCGAGCGTAAGCAAACGTTTCTCAGAGGAATGCGAAAGTTTTGCGAGAGAACGCAAAAGCATTGAAATATAATTTTTCCTCCCATCTGCTTTTTGTACCATCACCATGTCCCTTTAAGGGCTTTGTAGAAAGTCAATATTCTTCACCTCACATTCAAAATATTGTCTTTTGTATTCCCCAAAGAAAGAATTGCATGCAGGTTTGGAACAACATTTTTGAGTGAACTATCCCTTTCAGATGATTTGAAAAGCCTAGATCAATAGCAATCAATAATCTTCATCTTGCAAATATTGACAATCATTGTTCAAGTGGATGAAGACATAATGCATTAAAGGGTTAGTTCACCCAAAAATGAAAATTCTGTCATTAATTACTCACCCTCATGCCGTTCCACACCTGTAAGATCTTCGCTCATCTTTGGAGCACAAATTAAGATATTTTTGATGAAATCCGAGAGGTATCTGACGTAGAACCTGGAAGCGCTGAACGTAAACATCATAAGAGAATGACACAGAAGAGAGGATACTGTTGAATAAAGTTGTTATTTTTGTTTTGTTTTTGCGCACAAAAAGTATTCTTGTCACTTCATAAAATTAAGGTTGAACAACTGCAGTCATGTGGACTATTTTAACAATGTCTTTAGTACTTTTCTGGACCTTGAAAGTTGGTGCTGTCTATGGACGAGTCAGATACCTCTCGGATTTCATCAAAAATATGAAGATGAGCGAAGGTCCTACTGGTGTGGAACAACTTGAGGGTGAGTAATTATTGACAGAATTTTCATTTTTGGGTGAACTAACCCTTTAAGTATTAACTTAATACTTAACCGGATCACAAAAAAATGTATCAAATGAGAAGCAGACATCATGCCAGCCTATGAAGTCCACACCTCACTCCGATGACCTTGGCCTTGTGCCCAGCTGGCTCGCAGGAGGGTCAAAACTTAGAAACCTGTCTAGCCGCTCGTGTCCATTAGTCCGATTGCTAGCCAACGACTTGGCATGGCCAAGATCCCCCTCTCTCCCTAACTCAGCAGACAGGTTGTCAATTTATCACGGAGAGGTCACTATCTCTCATCTCTTCAAAGTGTCATCTGATTCCTGAGCTCTGCAGTGTGGATTCGTCGGGCTATTAAGCAAATTACTGGCTGGTCAGTTATTGCACTTTGTGCACTGCTCATCACATAACTCAAAAGGCCTGCTCATCTCCTTTTGACCCCCACTCTGCATATCTTGCACTGCTAATTCATTGATTAAGTGCTTGTAGCTCTTGTTGTCTGTTGCTAAGGATGGCAGGAAGTGGGAAGGAAAAAACAAAGCACCGTTATCGGAATCGAAAGCAGCAGGAGGGTTTGTACAGGCACGCTAGCACATGGGATCACTTCTTATTTGTTTGTGTTTGTAAAGCATGTAAATAATATAGCTCAGTAAGTATCACTGGTTACACGTAGCTGGGAGATTGAAGGTAATCAGATTAAGACCACACGCTGGCTATAGACAAAAGCAGCAGTATAATACTTGTTTGTCCTTTTTCCTCTCCAAATGCAGAAGTAGAAGAAAAATAATAAGAATTCAGGTAGGTGTTATTGTACCTGGTTTTACCGAGCTATGGTTTTGGATGCTGAGGAGACTGAACTGAAAAGTAAACTGTCATATTTGTTTAGTTAGTGGCCAGTGACACTACATCAGTGGTCAGTGGCCTTTCCAACATGCCTTTAAGACTAATTTCTGGCAGTAAACAGAGAAATAAAATGGTATACTTGTATTTAACAAGCTCAACTGTGTGTAAACTACTTAAAATGCCTCTCTTTTTTCTTTTAATGCTAGTTAATCCTCTATCCTCTGTACTCTCACATTGAGCTATATGGTAAAGACTGTGTTATTTTTTGTGTGTGAACGTGTGGGTGTGTGTATGTGCATGTTAATGTGTGTGGCGTATCTAAACCCACAACAGTGTCTACCTTAATGCTGTTATCCAAACTAGGACATAGGAGAGGGCATCCCTAAATGAGATTAACATTGCTTGTATATTGCATAGGTGTACAGAAGCCTTGATCGTCGTGATTGGAATGGAGCTCAAAGATTATCAGAACAAATAGAAACCTAGATCTACAGCAACAACATTTTTGGTGACATATCTCTTTAACTCAGGTTGGTGTTGGACAATATCATGGTCTACACTGATACAATATATACATTTTTATTTGCATTAATTTACTGTATTATACAGGTGATAACTAGACAGTATGGCTGATTGCAGTTCACTTTGCTTTCATACCTATTGTGTGAACTCTGGTGTGCCCTGCAATTTGTATTAAAGTAATCCATCTTAACTTATGGACCACTGGAAGTATACAATGAAAATAGTTTCGCAAAAAGAAAAATGAGGTCTCACAATTCATAAAGGTGTTGATTTCAGCCAATTATATGAGTCACATATGAGAGTTTCTGCTGGCCTCAAAGATACCCTTTGCTTGTCATAATGATTACTGAAATAAGTTCCTTTTTCCTCTTTATTTTTGCAAATTACTAACCATCTTTTAAGAGGTCAACACTCCCTGCCTTGATTGACATACTTGAATGTATAATGAACTGCTCGGCTGTTTCCCACAAAAAGCCTCAGCTGGATCTCAGCCTCCAAATTCCAGCAAGCTGCCCTTGATGTGCATGAGACCGGGCTGACGCACCCCTATCTGCGCTAATCATTACCCGCCAAGGCCTCCTCTTTTTTTAATAAACGAGATAATTGGCTATCATTGTCTGGCTGGCTCTGTTTGGTGAGTGGGAATGGAAATGGCAGTGACCAGATGCCTCGCTCCCGCTCTCAAAGCTCTTTAATTAGAGAGGGCCCAGCGAACCTGAGGACCACGCCATTACAAAAGCAGGGAAAAGGGCAATTAACGGCCGAGTGGTCCTCTCTCCGTCCATCTGTCAGAGCGCAGGTGAAAGGATGATGAAGGAGGTCTATCCTCACAGGCCCATATGGAGATCCTTATGGGCAAAGCCTCTCAATGCCTTTCCTTTAAGAAACGTAGTACTTTTTTCCATCCTTTTGCACTGGCATCAATAACTGCCTGGGAATGCAATGAGACAGCTGCGTGGTCAACAGACAGGCATTCTACCTGTCTTGTTAGATGGTGTACATGTAAATGGGTTTTCTCCATGCATGGTTCAATGAGATTTTTTTTTTTTTTTCTTTCTTTCAAACAATGCAGTCATCAGACAGCCACCCCCAGAGAGTATAGGGTGAAATTTCATTCCATACACCATTGTGATTTCCTCTTACAAAAATTTACCAGACAGTAGTACATTGTTAACAGCATACTATCATACTACTCTTTCTTGACAGTATATAGTATACTGTATACAGAATGCAAATTTTCTCTATGCACAGAACACCTGGATAAGCTACTACATTTCACGTTTATATCCCAGAATGCAGTGCACTCAACCTGACCATCCATTTCTAGTATGAACCAGACATAATAATGTCCATGATTTTTTTTCTTTTTTTTTAAAGTCATAATTAGCATTGATTTCCAAAACTTAAGACATGATTACACAAAATTGAATTAAACATGTAAAATATTTTTTTATTTATTTACAGATATTATATAAAATATATCTGATATATCATAACAATAAATAAAAAAATAAAAAAATATATTAACGGTTCCCACACGTATTAAAATGCACTGAAAGTGATCCCTGCATTACTATTCAGTGTGAAACACAAAGTGTGACCAGTAAAGTCCCAAGCTAATTGCTGAATTCGGAACCATGTACAGTAGAAGTACTATTCTTACTATTTTTACCAAATCTTTCTATGGCAGAAATAGTAGTAGTAAATAGTATGTAGTATGCAGTTCCAAATTCAGCAAATTACTCTAAGCTGATTCTTTTTAGTGAACACTGAAGTCCGATTCCCGAGCAAAAAGATGTGTTAGCCTTAAAACAGTGCTATGCTAGACCTTCAGACTGATGGCAGAAGGTCTGGACTCCATGGCAGCTTTCATTGGCCAAGGACCGCCCAGAGGCCATCTGACTGACATGTAAAGCAAATTTTGTACTGCGTCATGTTTAGGGTCATGAAAATGTAACGTGGATGTCCCTACAATAACAGACCAGTCTATGCCACGAACTTACATACTTCACAAACGCACATACAAAATCCAGCATTTAGTTGATGCTGATAAGAGCTCGTGAGATTGTTTGGTGTCACAGCATCTTTGTTTCCAGGCGGACCGTTAAAGAATACGCCTACGTTTCCCGGACATCCTGTGGAATTCAACCAATCAGATGATGACTAGTGTTGTCAAATGTACCGACCACAATACCAAATCGGTACTGTTGACGCTTTGAGCACTGTTGAGCGGATTCGTAAACACCTCTGATTGGCAATTGTGTTCACACACGCTCATCAGATATGTCTGTGATTGGCTACAATCAACGCTTCAAAAACATGTTGTAAATAGACATCAATGACGCTTTTCATCGAGCGCTTACACAGATACACACGGGAGTGTTTGAAAGCAGCCGTCTATTAGATGACCGGTCCAGATCAGAGGTGTTTACGAATCTGCTCAACAGCGCTCAAAGAATTTCAATACCGACTTGGTATCGCAGTCGACTAATGACAACTTTGAAAATCCTGCCAGTTAAGTGTGCCACATGCATCAGATGTTCAGCCAATGGTCTGTGGGCGTGATGTCTGAGGCTGAAACTAGCGCTGCGCAGACTGATTAATGTCAAAGTACCGTGAGAGTGACGAGAGAGCAGACGGCTCTGTATGCTTGCAAATCACTCTCGCGGTACTTCAAAACGAACACGCATAAATACTCTAATGATCCTGTTCTTTTTAGTTAATCAAAATCGTTGTACTTGCTATTCATATCACAATGAGATGCACATTATGACAGTGGAATTTAGAAAAAAAAAATTGAGAAATTTGCTCTGCTCATGTTTTATTAATTCGTCCCAACTGTAGTTACAAAGGAGTGTTTATTTATAAACATTACATTTGCACATCTGAATGCGGTGGACAGAGAAAATAATATAAAGAAGGGAGAAAAATCATTTGCATTTCTATGAATTGCAAGAAAAACAATGTGTATTGAGATAGCAATGAAAGCTTCTCTGATTGGCCATTCACAGAGATTCAATGTCTGCCTTTATGAAGGTTGCTATCTCAACAACTTTACCTTGAGCAACATGACATTTCCTTGGGAGAGGTTTAGAGATACCTCACATAGGTGCAAAACAATTCACCTTTTCAACAAATCCAACATTATTAACATGCTCTTAATTAAGACCAACAGTAATACACAGTTGTGAACATGAGGGGGGGGGCAGCCATGTACTGTTGTGAAGAGATTATTAATTTGAAGCTAAGTGTATGTGATCATTAAATACTGTAATGACTGTGAACAGTGCGGCAGAACGTCTGGGGAATGATTGTTGTTGCGCTGAATTAATCCAAGTTCTCCACACAGTATATTTACTTAAGCCATTAAAACCCATGACAGAATGCCGTCAGGCAGAATCAGTGATATTCAGATGACCTGCTTTTTGTCTGAACGTTTCATTGGCCCTGTGCCCATTCAAAAGTCTACAGCCATTGCTCTTATCAAACAGGATCTAAATGCAAATTAGCATTTTCTTAGCAGCCGCAAAAGCTCTGGCAGTTTACTATTTAAATATAACTCTTCAGCAATTAGATGTAATTAGATACTGTTATTAGATTGAGCAAGTTCCAGGTTTTTTCTTCGACTGACATTTGTTTATATTGGTGTTCACCAACTAAAAGTGACCTTTTTATGTATCATCATAGAGCTTATGAATATACAAAACCATGACAATATTATAGAAATATATAGTATGAGAGGCTTAAAGAACATGGGTCGTGGAGATGGACATGAGCTGAGTCCCATACCCTCTCACTCTTCTGAAACCAGTAGTTAACTGCCAGGATGTCCGATGGCTCCCCTGACCAGGGAAACAGGGGAGGCTGGTAGCCAAGCACGCATTGAAACAGTGTTAGTCCGGTGGTGGTTTGACGTAGGGAGTTCTGTGCATACTCAGGCCAGAGAAGGAAACAACTCCAGTTGTGCTGATGTTTGTGGCAGTAGGACCGCAGGTATCTCCCGATTTCCTGGATCTTACGTTCAGTCTGGCCATTGGTTTGAGGATGGTATCCGGATGAGAGGCTGACAGAATCCCTAGCAGCTGGAAGAAGGAATGCCAAACTTGGGAGATAAAATGGGGTCCACAGTCGGATACAACGTCTTCGGCAATCCGAAGTGACGGAAGTCGTGGTGAAATATTGATTCGGCGGTTTCTAGTGCTGTGAGTAGACCTCTTAAGGGGATAAGTTTGCAGGCTTTTGAGAATTGGTCTATGACAAGAATGCATGTGTAGGATTCTGAAGGTGGTAAATCTGTGGCGAAGTTTATACCAATATGGGACCATGGACGATTTGGAATGGGCAGAGGTACCAGCTTGCCTGCAGGAAGATGATAGGGAGTTTGTGAGATGGCACAGACTGAATAGGCTTTGGTGTATCAGGAGACATCCTGGGACATTTCATGCCATCAGTACTTATTATGGAGGAGCAAGAGGGTTCGCTGGCTGCCTGGGTGTCCAGAGCCTGGAGATGTCTGAACTGATGGCTGATGGTACTTAGAGCCGTCCCTCAGGACCTCCCGGCGAAGCAGGTTCTGAGCGTGTGGCTTCGGCAATTTGATCGTCCAATGACCACTGGATGGGACTCACAATGATGGCTGGAGGGAGTATAGGCTCAGGTGGTGAAAGGCCCAGTTCGGGATGATGCAGGCGAGAGAGGGCATCTGTCTTGATGTTTTTAATTTCCTGGGTGGTAAGTAACAACGAAATTGCATTGTGTGAAGGGCTGTGCCCAACGTGCTCTGTGGGTGCAACCTTTTAGCTTCTCTGAGGTACTCAAGGTTACGATGATTGGTTATCACCTCGAACTGATGCTTGGCTCCCTCCAGCCAGTGTCTCCACTCTTCAAAGGCAATTATAATTGCCAATACCTCACGGTTTCCAATGTCGTAGCGTCACTCTGCTGGGGACAGTTTTCTGGAGAAGAAAGCACATGGATGGAGGACTGGTGGATCACCCTGTCACTGATAACACGGCTCCAACCTTGGTTGTGGACACATCTATTTCCACAATGAACGGCAGTTCAGGATCTGGATGGACAAGGGCTGGAGCCGAGCAGAAAGCTTCTTTGAGCTGTTGGAAGGCTTTCGTTGTGATGGGATTCCAGGACAGAGACTTGATGGTTTGGGCATTCAGTGTGCCGTAATCAATACATGGCCTCAAGCCTCCATCCTTCTTGCCAACGAAAAAGAAGCTGGATGTGGCAAGGGAAGTCAATGGTCTGATGAACTTCTGCTTGAGTGCCTCATCAATGTAATCCTCCATGGCCTTCCATGGTTATATTTTACCTTTGGGTAAGGTTGCCCCAGGCAGCAGGTCTATTGCGCAGTCCCGTGGCCGATGAGGTGGTAATTCCGTAGCCAACTGCTTGCTGAATACATATTGGAATGCCCGGTAGTCGTGGAGAATTTCAGGTTTGATGGTGAATTCAGGACTAGTTAATTGTGAAAAAGTTAATTGTGATTTTTTTTGGACAGATGAAGCCTTGAATTGTCGTGAAGGATATGAAGAAGGTTTCTTGATGGAGGACAGACAGTAGTCAGTACAATATTCACTCGGGCTGGGACAATACATCAATTCGGATTCAATGATTCACGATACAAATGGTCAAGAAGAAGAGTGCTGGACAGCGATCGTGGCTGAGTTATGTAAGTGGTTAAATATACTTGCACCTCGCCTCAGAATGCTTTTATAACGTGAGATTAATGTAAACACAGCCCACTGCGAACACCCTTATAATTCAAACTTTAAGAATGATTATTTTAGGTAGGGCTGCTCGATTATGGCAAAAATCATAATCACGATTATTTTGGTCAATATTGAAATCACGATTATTTAACATGATTATTGGTGGGTGATATGATCAAAGTCTTATTTCATGATATGAGTAATTTTAAATGTCAGTGAAATTTCACAATTATCAATACTTTAGCAAAAACTAATACTAGGTTAATTAATGTAAATAAAAAGTCCTTAAAACAGCTACAGAAGACAATAAACGGTCAGTTAAATAAGAACAAAGAAACAAATTACAAACAAAGCAGACAAAAAATACAACAGAACAAAAATACAAATGAAATAAACAGTACTTTAGGTTTTTCGGATAGATGTACTAACAGTGGTATTTAGATAAGAAATACCCAACAGAAATTGAATAAAGTAATCAAATGTAAAATAACTGCTGTATACATTAAATATAGACTAATTCTTATTTAAAAATAAAAAAGTTATTCATTCCAGAGCAGTGAGTGATTTTATCTTTGTCTTTTCTTGTTAGATTAACAATGACTTTAGCAAGCATTAATGTTGGCTGCTGTTGCACATGAACACCCTTTCATTTCGCAACATGAATGCAATGAGCTCGTAATCACGACTTCAGAAGTGGTAATTATCAAATTTCCGATAACACGTGAAGGCAGCAATACACACGCGCACTTTCTCAGTGTACACTTAAGAAATAACTGACTGCATTTACGAGGATACTTACCTAAACGGCATTTCGATATATTTGTGTTGGCTATTTGACTGTTTAGGCGCGTATCTGAAGTCCTTTGCTTATGCGCGTTCCACACTGTCTCGGAGCGCGCGCACAGGTGGCCACCTAGGGAACAGCATCCGTTTCGCTGCTTAATGCGCTTTTAATAGCACTGTTTATGTTTAATATCAAGCACGTCCCAAAGTTTAGCAACAGTATACTGCATTTTACATCCCTCTCTTATTCGGCTGATTTGGATGTTAAGTTTGGGTTAGGGAGGAATAAAAGCGCACCACTGTGAAGGAAAGGAAGGTGTGCTGAACGGAATGCAGCAGCGGTACAGTAATCATGTTCCCTCGATTATCTTGATTTCATAATCCTTGGAAGCCAAAATCGAAACCAAAAATACGATTAATTGTACAGCCCTATTTTAGGTTTAAGTGGTGTATGTAAAGGAACTGGAAGCAAGCCGAGTACAGGTGTTTCTAAAGCACATAGTGCCATCTTCTGTTAAAAACTAAGCTCAGAATCGATTCAAGAGAGAATCGCGATACATCTAAAAATATCAGAATTGCTCCAGATTCTTTGTAACGCAAATCGATGTATTGTCCCAGCCCTAATACTCACTCCACTGAGTAATTTCCCCAGTATTCCAGTTAACCCGCAGTGCATGTTGTGTCATCCACGGGCATCCCAAGATGATATCTGCAGTGGAACCTTCCAACACCAAAAATGATATTGGTTCCTGATGCAAACACCCGATGTGGAGCGTCAAGGTGCAAAGATGCAATCATGGGAGGTAGATGAATGGTACTATGAATGGTAGATGAAGGCAGCAGGTCTATTGCGACAATTGGGAATTAAGAGTCCTTCTGCCCCACAATAGAGAGACAGTTCATTACAAATCCGATGCTGACGCTCCAGGGGTGGTAGGTGGAATCGATTTGCATCAGTTCTGGTTTTGGAATGGCGACAGGTGTTGCGGCAGGAGGAGGCTGTGCAATCGGTGAGTCCAGCATGCATGCAGTGAAGCATTGGGAGATGCGGATCTATTGTTGGATGAAATTTTCAAGTCCAACCTTATCATCATAGATTGACATTTGTTGACGAATATCAGCATCCGAACTTCTCCGATACGCTGTGAGCAAAGCTGTTTTGTTTCATCTGCTGGCAGTCGCAAGCGTGTGAAATCTGAGGGCATAATCACTCACAGAGGATTTACCTTGACGTACATGGAAAAGTTCATCATGCACAGTTAAAATGTGAAAGCTGTAGGACTAAATACCTCCTTAAAATGGATGGTGAAGGCCGTCAACAAACTGGTTTCTGGTCCGTTGGATTCCCAAATCGATCGCACCCACTTCAATGCACGCCTGGAGAGCAGCGAGATGATAAACACAATCTTTCCTTTCTCTGAAGGGAAGAGCTGAGGTTGCATCTTGAAGAATAGGGGGCATTGTAGAAGGAATCCTCAGTCCTCCTCCTCGCCTGAGAAGGTCGTTGGACGGGCCATGGGACTCGTAGAGGCAGATCAAGAAGTCACAATGGCGGATGGTACCAGTGACTGATGGACAGTGTTTACTAGTTCAGTGAACGAATATGGTGGCGTTCTTCGCTTGCTTCAGTGTCATGCTGCATGTTGGTTGGTCTGGTCTTCTGTTAGCATACAGAAAGAGACAGCACAGGTAATTCTATCTAACAGATATTTATTTGCAGGATGCAGATAGCAAGCAGGTGCTGGGATGGCTTGAGGCTTTACAGAAGATGGCAGATGATGATGGTTGAAGACAACAGGAGTCCATACAGTAAGTAGCTCAGGTGAGTAGTCAGGTAAGTCGAATGGTAGTGAACAACAAGACCAGACAGTGATGGTGTGGTAGAAGACTGCTTATACTGTGATTGTGACAGGTGTGTTGAATTAGAATTCCGGTGAATTTGATCGAGTGGGTGGAGTTGAAGGGTCTGGTGTTAATGATGGCCTTGAATCCATAACAACTATAAACAGCTGTATTTTTATTAACTAACGTTAACAAAGATTAACAAATACAGTAACAAATGTATTGCTCATGGTTAGTTCATGTTAGTTAATACATTAAAGCTGCAGTCCATAAGTTTTGCCTCTTTGTCGCCAACTCTGTTTGAAACGGACGAACGGCGGAATGCTCAAATTTCTCGCAGAAACCTACCAGTACCACTCAGATTAGAACACATTATTACAAGCTTACCGTTGTGAATCAGACTAAGGTAAGGAGATAGTTTTGAACACTGTCTGGTTATGTACATGCTCAAAAATTGTTTTTGGATAATTTTTACCAAAAAATGTTACGGACTGCAGCTGTTAACAAATAAACCTTATTGTAAAGTGTTACCACTTATTTTATTTCAGCAAGACATTCCTCATTTTTATTTAGTTTAACTTCAGGTACTAAAACTATATAAATTAAAACTAATAAATAAAAATTAATTAAAACTATAAAGACCTATTTTGGGGAAAAATAATAACACAAATGACAAAAACAAAAAATTACTACAATTATAAATATAATAAAATATAAAAAATATATTACTCTAATTAAAATATTAGCAAAAACTATAATAATATATAAATTATTCTAAAATAACACTGATTGTAGAAACCAAAAATGTCAAAAATATATATATTAATATTAATGATCTGAATTTTGGGCTGCTTTTATAGTATTAAACAGTTCCTATGTAAGCTGGACACTTGTTGGTACTTTACTGGTACTTTTATGGAGCTTTTGAAAAGTGTTAAAGCATCATGTTGAATAAATTGCATTGAAAACAAAATACAACTTTGGAATGACATGGCAGATTATACAGTGGCAGAATTTAAATTTTTAGCTGAACTATTTCTTTAAGCCTTGACAGTATCTCCTGTGGTGCTGACATCTTCAGTGCAAATTATACAGTACCCCAGTAGTGACGCTGTGTGCTATGTAGCCTTATCAGATCTGTATGTGTGGGTTCTTCAAAGCAGCTTTAGGGATATCGATCCTCACTCTGTCCGCACACACTCTGAGACAGCCAAAGATGTGGTCGGGCTGTGACAGAGCGAAGGGAAGTTTAAACATGTCTGCACCTGACATGAGCGGACTCTTGGTTGTGTTGATTGTATGTTTTTTATGACATAACTGCTGAAACACTGGACAAGGATGAATAGGCGTCTCATCACAGCCATGGTACTGACCCAGAGGAAGGCTTCAACCTTCAAGTAAAAGAGGCCCATGTCGATTTATCATTCTAATTATCTGAGGCAGGTCTGGGGCTGCGCTGCCCAGCGACTGTCTGACTAAGGGAAAATGCACCAGCAATGCACAGCCAAAGTGAATATTAATAGGGCTGGCGGTTGCAGACGTAGGATGCATTTTATTACGAAGACTAATGGTCCACTTGAGCAAACCCTCATTGCAATATCTCAGCTTGTTTGACCCTTTCTGGCCTGCTTTGAATATAATACCAAGATCTGGTCAGGTCACCATCTCAGAACTCAATATCACACGAGGCAATTTCAAAGTTAACCCTGCAGCCGCCAGCGTGTCATGTCCTTTCATAAAGACCCTTTACGATGCTTCTCCCTGTTCTCTTTTGGACTAAAAGGCCAAAGTGTTTCCACACTGCAAAAAAAAAAAAAAAAAAAAAAAGATTCTAAATGAAATAAATAAATAAAATGTTGCTATTTTAAGGTCTGTCAACCACAGCTACCAGTTTTATTTATTTATTTATTCATTTAATTTACTTTTTTTTTTTTTTTTACAGTGCAAAACAGCTTTACATTTCACCCTTTCGCTGGCTATGAGGTGCTTCCTCGCACACACCCACATGCAGTGTCCTGTGAATATTCTCCAGCCTGTCAACAAAATATTTTCTCCCTTAAGAAACACAAGACTGTTAAATCACAGCTCCACTGCCTGGTCTTGTTCGCTAGGAATGCCGTCGCAACCAGAGAAAATGGTATGCGGCTTGTTGGGGGGTGAGCCAAAGGGAAACTGTGTATTTTATAGCATGTACAGTACATACAAATACCACAAAGCATTCAAAAACTGCCCTTTTTCTTTTAATCTCACTACATTGGAATATTGCAATAACCGCTCAATCTGATGCCGGACCGCGATTTCAGAAAGGTCAACTTATCTTTCAGACGCACATATGCATGCAATAGAGGGTGAAAAAAAAAAAAAATGTAATGATAATTCACTGCTCAGACAATGAAAACGAGAGACAAAAAAGATTTTATCATTAAATAAAATATATACATGGAAGGAGAGGCTTTGGATTGGACAGGGCGAAGGAGAAGTGTTTTGCTTATCAACTGGAATCGGGAGATTGAAAGACACAATCGCCAGACGCCCCCTTCCGAAATGGGCTCCCCCCCCCAGCCACCCTCCCGCCCACCCTCCCATTTCCATTAGTACATCGGGATGCTTTCATCATCTAATTTGGGTGCAAAAACAGAGGTGAAAAGCTTCAGACTATTAAAGTGAACTCCGCTAAGGTTAAGAAGTAAGGAGCTTTCTTGTACACACACTTTCACACACCTACATGTACACCTCTCTCTTGCTGTGTTTCAAAGCTAGTGAGCTGTCTATAAGCATTGTAGGCTGTACCACAAAGTATGTATTTTCATTATGAAATATAGTCTATAAAGTACTTAATTTAGACCAAATGCTAAGAAAGCATCACGTATCATTTGTGGAAAATGCAATCCCAGAATGCTCAACAAATATTAATCATAAATGATAACACTTTACAATAAGGTTCATTTGTTAACATTAGTATTAACTATGAACTAACAATGAGCAATACATTTGTTACAGTATTTATTAATCTTTGATAATGTTAGTTAATAAAAGTGTGTAAAGTGTTACCTCATAAATATATATTTCACATTTCATTCAGCACTAGTGTTGTTAAAAATATATATTTAAAAAAAAAAGTTAAATACCAAATATTTGTTTATGCTATGTGTTTTTAGGCTTTTAGAGTACCGCAGCATTAGCTTAACAACATGCTAAAGTAAAAACAAAAAAAAATTAAGGTCAGCATAAAATGGAAATTCACCCTAACTGTTTTCTAAATGTATGCTATAGATCTTATTGTGAATGATTCATCCATCCATTGACCTTGTAATGTTTAATCAAAATGTCATAACTGGATCTTCATTGAAAACGACAGACTTCTCTCTGGTGATAAATGCAGGACTTTTCCAGTCATGTGGTTCGCTTAAACCCCGCCCCTGCAATCTCAAATTCATCTGCCTCCATTTTTGAGAGCAATGCCCATATTTCAAAACCCAATCAACAATCGAATGATTTAAGTTTCTGCTTTTTTTTTATAATTTGTTACACTCGGATGTGTCACACTATGGAAGAAAAGATTTGTCGCTTCTTCCTTATCATCAATGCTGCGTCCGATATCCCGTACTGTCTGAGTAGGTACTACATTTGAATTTACTCCATGGCCATTAAAAAAGTACGCTCTATATAGTATGAATGTGGGTAGTATGAATGAAATTTGGACATACTACATCCACCATGTTGTTACTCTCACATGACCTATACCATCGTCAGCTGCGTCACTTCCCTGCCATTCATAAATCACCTCCCATGGCCTCATGGGATAGTAAAGTGTCTAGCGAATGCACACTTCAGCATCTCAGCAGAAGTAGTAGGTCATCTGGGGACTTTTTGTATACTATGTATTTGGACACTCTTTTGGTGTAGTGTTTTTTACATAGTATATAGTAGGGAAGTATTTGATTTTGGACACAGCACATGACTTTAATTAACTGAAGTTGAGTCGTGTGGATCGCTAAATCTGCCATGTGGATTCACTGTCTATGTAGAGCATTCTAAATAATTCACTTATGAAGTTTAGGATGCTGCCTGAGAAGGTAGCTGCCTATGTAGACAGTGAGCCAGCTTACTAGGATTTGGAAAAGAGCTTTTGTCTCTTCTCTCCTCCATGAAAACCACGTAATATTTAAAGAGAAAAAAGTGCTCGTCTTTTTTTTTCTAAAGGTTCAAACAGGAGGAGGGGCTGGATCTAGGGTTTCACTCCTTCTCTGGCTTGAGGGCTAGCAGGCAGCTATTGAGAGGTATGTAAACCACGGGAACAGGTCAGGGCAGTTCAGACACGGAGTGGTTTCTTAACCCCTCACTGTCTCAGCCTGAGACTCTTATATGTTCTTGATGAACCTTAAAGGTGTAGAACTGGCAGCCAAGCGGAAACTGACCCATTTGACATTTGACCCTGGGGTCAGTCTGGAAGAAAATTGAGTAGATGAAATGATGGATCCTGTATGTCTGAAGGAAAAGAAATAATAGGTCCCAGTGGTTTTCTAGAAAATGTTTTCTGCAAAAATTTACAGCCACAGGTGTTGATCAAGTAAATGATTTACATTAAAAAATAAATAAATAAAAAAACTGGGGCTTAGCAGTTTGCACACATACGCCTGTATGATGTGCTGTGGTGCTCATTTGAGCAGCATGAGATTGAATCGGGCTCATGTTGTTTCCTGATCTCATCCTTCCTTGTTTCTCTCATAATTTTCTGTTTTCTCTCTACTAGCAGTGCTTCTCACAAATCCAGTCAAGAATATATCCAGGTCATATTTCACCAAAGTAAGTAAGAAATTATATTTTGCATAAGGAAAATAGACAGTTACTGTAAGAATTTCTGCATTCAGTATGTAGTTTTAGTGTAGATAATACACTAAAAATGCTAAAATTATTTTTGAGTCTATTTTTATTGCAACAGAAGAGCCAGAGATGTATATCAGCCAGATAGAAGGGAATCAATTAACCAGTGAGCAAATCATGCACATGAACATTCATCGCACGCACTACAGTAACAACAACAAGTGGAGAGGAATGACACCTACAAAATACAAGAAAGATTTAAAGGTATAGTTCACCCCAAAATGAAAATTCTGTCATCATTTACTCACCCTCAAGTTGTTCCAAACCTGTATAAGTTTTTTTTTCTTCTGCTGAACACATAAGAAGATATTTTGAACATTGACTTCCATAGTATGGGGGAAAAAAATAGGGTGTAGGGGGATAGAATGTACAGTTTGTACAGTATAAAAACCATTACGCCTATGGAATGTCCTCACTTTGATAGCAAAACAAACCTCTCTCTCTCTGTGTGTGTGTGTGTGTGTGTGTGCGCGTGTGCGTGCGTGTGTGTGTTTAAATAGACTTTTTATTTTGTGAGATATATTTGTTCTTTTTTTCTTTTTGTTACACTTCAACAACTGTTTTTGTGAGTCAGCTCAGCCTTTAACTGTACCTGGATTCATTTCTTTCTCTCCCTCTCTCTCTCTCTCTCTCTCTATGATTGATTTTCTTTACTATAAGTCTATTGATGATCTTGTCACATTTGAATGTATTTGGTGTTGTAATGAGGCTCTGTGCTCTGTTTTTGAGGGTGAATTGATGTTTAATTTGTGAATTTATTTTTTTATGCCGTGTTGTAGGAGTGCATTGTGAATAGGAGTTTTTTTTGTAGTAAAAGTCTTGTTAAATTCAAATTCCCTCTCTCTCTCTCTCTCTCTCTCTCTCTCATTTGCTCCCTCTCTGTTTTGGACGAGTGCTTAGTTATCACAGCTCTTTAGCTTCTGCTGCCAGATCTCTCATTTTGTGGCCTTTTGATCATAGACTGGTCAGAGAATTTGGCCACAAAAACAGTGTTTAGTAACTCGATATTGAGAACAGAGCCAAACGGGCCCTGTCAGTTCAATAGAAAAAAAAAAACCCAGATACATACAAACCTACCCAGGAAAAAAGCTCACAGAAATGCACACAAGCTGAAAGAACACCCTGTTTAACAGGGACCTGGTTTTACAGAGGCCTGTCATTTAGGTCAGCTCATTGCATCGGCCCTTATGAGCCACCGACAATCTCTACTGAGGGAAATTTCCTGTCCTTGACTACATACAGCTCACTTAGACAATCTGTGCCTCGCCTCAGACACACATAGACATTTAGAAAATGTGCAGGGACTGTTTGCTCTAGTGTGGAACAGGATTACTGTGGTTTTGATATGTGAAGGACTTCATTTGTAACATGATATTTCAGTGGAATCGTTGTTAAAAGCTGTCTGACCGCTTTGAAGCAAAGCTGAGTCAACGGGAGACACTTTCTCAGGCTCTCCGGCTCATCGTCATTTCACATTAGGACAATTGATAGGTCTGAGCGTCTCTCCCCTGAAGGCGTGTCAGGATAATTGCATTGTATGTCAATAAAATTAATGCAGTGATGATAAAGACTGAGAGTAAAATATTTTCATGCAAGCAATTTACATTTCACATCTGCATTTTGAGAAGGAAATGCCTCTAAAAATAGATTTTTTTTTACCTATGGCGTACCTAGGGGCCGAATGTGCTGACCCCAATCTGGAATCTTAATAAAAAGGTCTGCAAATTCTGGCCAAATTATCCACTAAGTTATTATGAACATTGCTGTTCCCTCTGGGAAGAGAAAAGAAAAAATGTGATACCGCTCAATACGCCACACAGTTGGGGGGTGGTGGGGGGAACTCCACCACATAATTAATCTATGATTCTACAGCAAAACTAGAACAAGACCATTTAAATAAATAACAACCTAAACCTATTGAAAAAAAGCACCACAAACTTTATTTGAAAAGTATCTATCTGCCAATAGCCTAAGCACAAGCTCCACTCTTCAGCACAATGGTAACAAAAAAATATCCAAAAGAAACTCTTTGAAGAAAAAAAAAACTGTTGTTCATTGTTAGTTCAGGTTAGTTCACAGTGCAATAACTAATGTTAACATATACAATGTTTGATTTTAATAATATATTAGTAAATGTTGTAATTAACATTAACTAAGATCAAACTAAACTAAGATAATAAATGATGTAGAAGTATTGTTTATTCTTTAGTTAACTTCTTTAGTTAACATATGTTAACTAATGAAACCTTATTGTAAAGTATTACTATAATAATGAATGTAGTCGAAAGATTTTGAATTTTCTGTTAATTTAAAGCATGGACCTAAGAACATTAAGCAGATTCTATACTTAATTCTGCATGTAGAAATAAAAGCTTTAACTTTTCTAAGTATTTATCACTTGGGATTGGTGTATTATTTTTGGTTTGTTAAATTTATAGTGAGATCTCAAGTATTCTAAAGTAGAAAACTGTACAAAGTATCCATAAATTCGAGTACTTTTCAATAATAAAAAAAAGTAGTAAATCTACTTAACTTTAATGTGCAGGTGTTCCCAGCATGCACTGGGGCATGAATAATTAATGAGGTAGCATTTTTCACAATTTCCCAAGCTGTGTTTGAAATCGACCCCTATACCCTTTTTTATTATCCCCTACATTACTCCACTAATATAGTTCACTTGAAGGAGTGAATGAAAACGACTGTGAATTCAGACACTGCTGAGTGTGCCAGAAGGGCTTTTGCATAGTTTGTGCTTGCCGCTTAATAATCATTTGAAAATTCGCAAACTGGCAACTCAGTAATGAAAAGATTTATCTGGAAATCTGTCATGAAAACTAGCATGAATAAACCTTAATTAAACAATTTAATAATCAATTAATATTATGATATTATGCTGTACCCACATTGGACCAGCGGTTTGGAAAATGGATGGATGGGCGATTCACATGCGGGCACCATCTTCTGGCGAGATGCGGAAATTCGTTCAGCGTGACCGTCACAGTGGGTATTCTCTAGCCGTTGAGTGTACATCGGTTGTACACTCGCTCCACTATGGTTTCGTACACCACTACAAATGGCTGTCCCCTCAAATAGTGCCCTAATTAAGGGTAAAGGGGGCGATTTCGGACATAGAGCTAGTGTAATTTTCTCTGTTGTTCTTGTTGATTTTTTTTTTAAGCCTGGAGTTCATTTTCAACTCACAATGATTCACTTGTGAACAAAATTAGTTACCGTTATTGTGTTTTACCAAATGTTATGGCTGTTTTATTGCAACAGCCATAACAGATAACAATTCGCTTTATAGTCTTCACAGTTAAGTGATTTGCAATTATTTTTTTTCATAAAGATTCATTCAAAAAAAAAAAAATCATTCTCAAATTAGAGCTGAATTAATCAGAAAATGCACTGTAAAAGATCTTCAGCAGGAACACCAGAACACGGAATTATTTTTCCTGCGTGTGGACGACAGCCCGCCGTCTGAGGAAACACAAAACGTGAGCTTATATCACAACCGCACTACACACAGATACAGAGTGAGGTTTTTTATTGCGTTGAGAACGGTATCTATAACAATATTTGGTTTCAGTCAAGAAGTCATCACCCGACTATTCAGAACAAAAGTCAATAAAAGCGTTATTGCTGCTCAGGGACGTGAATTGGCTCGCTCGAACTCCAAGCATGGCTGTGCCACACTGTAAGATAATCTAATTGTGATGATGAGTGTGAGGTCAAAGCGATGAATGAAAAATCACTTGTCTCTCTATAAGAAGCCTCAAACATGTTGTACACTGCTGGTGTACACTGTAAAAAGTCATTCTGTGGGTTTGTAGATTTCATGGAATTTAATATGTAAACTTTATTTAACAAAATTAATCAATTGTTTTTTGGACAGTTTTTTTGTGTTAAAATTAATTAAAATTGTCTACTACTAAAGTCTACTCAATTTTGTCGTTAAAGGCCCACTGAAGAGTGTTGGAACGCGCAGTATTATTCAATGTGTTGACATAATTTCAACTGAAACAGGAAGACATGGCAATATATCGAACAGCCCCGCCCCTTTTTTTAAATAGCCAATAGCATTTTGTTTATGTTGCACCTTGGCCAGAGCCGTTAGACTCTGTAAAACCTCAGTTTCCTTCTAAGTTCTATCCGTTTCTCCTCCTAATGTCCTTTATATTGCTTTAATACACAGAATTCAAATGGGTCCGATACTTTTTGTGGTCTGTGCCGACTTGCGCATATGATCCACCCTGTGCTCTCGTGTCTCTGGACCAGAGCAGACGGTTCATGTGACACTAACGCAAAAACGGACTTCATTCACATCAAAGGAAAGCATATTTACACAGTCTGAATCATTCCCTATTCTCTATATAGTGCACTATGTGCTATTCACCATGTAGAAACTAGTAAATGTGTGAGCAAATAACCGATTTCAACTTCAGCGTCTGTAAGAGTGTAGGAGGAGATTCAGATTCTAGAAAGCATTTGATTGGATCGAAGATTTAACGAGAAACTGAAGTGTGATGTGATGTCATGAAAATCCGTGATCCATTTTAGCGGAAGTGAGAGACTAAGTTTTGAATGCTTATATTTCCTAAATGCGAATTTTGCCATTGTTTTGGAACACACCAGCTTATTCATAACCTTAAGGCTAACATATTCATACTAAAAGCTAAAAAACTTACATTTTGATTTCAGGGGGACTTTAAGGATTTATCTATTCTTATTGAATAATTCCAAACAGAGAGAATATTGAATGAATCCAACATGATAGAAATGAGTTGTTTTCAATTGACAAGCTTTTCCGATTGCAGTGCGCGTTTTTAAGAAATGATGTGGAGTTTCCCGCAGCAGACGGTGTGATTTCTGATGCTGCTCTTTTTGGGGGCTTTGCTTAGTTTTGTGTTAATATTAACAAAGAAGGCTAAATAAGGCAGATGTAAACCTATTGAGCACTGCTATTGAATGGTTTATGTTCACAAGGCCTGGCTTTACTGGATTCCCAAAGACAATATGGAGGCTGACAACGCTATTTTTAGCTAATTCTTTGACAAAGGTAAGGAAGATAGTTTAATTTATTTCTTAAAACTGTTGTTAATTGTCCAGGTTGTGTGTTATTACCACCAACAAAGTAGGAAATCGTGTTTTAGACCGATTAATGGCTAAAGCAGATAAGCTAAAACTATTAGCCTATCGCTGCTATTCAACAGTGTATGCAGCTCACATGCACCGCTCCCTTTCCAGCCCTTATAATTATCATTTCAACATTTTGTTTAACTTTTACAACAAACTATGAACATAGATGCATTTGGTTACACAGTATAATTAGGTATTAGAGTCACAAAAATGACTTGAAGTGCAAAAAACAATGCAGTTAATTGTTAAAACATCTTGTGTGTTTGTTAATAGATGCAACATATGAGATGGCGGTGTAAAATCTGCAGATTGCAGCAAGGGGTGATCTTTTACATTACAGACTACAACACCGGTCATCTGTACCTGGAAAATCAGTGCCTTGTCTGTATTTGTATTGCCCAATTTTCTGATAAATAAAGAGTTCTTAATCTTTGACGTCTGTCTGTTATTCATACTTAAAATCTGATTTAATTAATTGAAATACATTAATTTAAATAATCCACTTAATATTATTAATATTAACTTAATTTTTTGTTATGTCAAAATAATTTCAAGTACTATTCATTAATATAGTTTTGTTTTGTCCAGTGAACCCAATATTTTTGTTTAAAATTTACTAAATTTATTTGTGTGCTATTTGCAGTTACTCATTTTAAATGGTTCACTTTTAAGGAGCTCGTTTGATTAATTTTAACTCAATTCTTATTTGTTAAATTGCTTGCAATCTGTTGCCACATTTTTTTTGAGTAGATATAAGGTATTACTTTTTACAGTGTATCATGACCTGACATTGAAGGTTTTTCTCAGTTTCTTTAAAAGAAAAACTCAAGGTTAGAGTTTATATGAGGTGAGTGCTTCTTAAATCAGTGCCTTAATGTACAATATATCATACCGTGCCTTAGAAAACACCCTTCAGATAACAATGCACTGGAGCTAGTTCATAAGATGTTTTTCCCCAACAGTTCAGGGCGATAGAGGACAGGTTATGCGCTTCTATTCACACTGTCCTCAACAGAACGCCAAGTGTGTGACACAGAGATGTCAAGGCTCGAAGCGGAGATAATGCAGAAATGGCCATCTCAAACTGTGCATGCATCTTACAAGACATCACACCTTCACACACCAGGAGACGCCGGCAGAATGTATGTTATTGCTCGAGAGCACTTGTCTATTTTTCAGTATGCTCCTATTGACAGACTTTTCTTTTGTATCAATACAGGGCTGACTACTTTCTTTCACTCTGTAAGAGTGCGAGCTGAAGGTTAAGGGAGTCTGAAACCTCACTTATGGATGTCAAAAGTGCTGTTTTACTCCTCAGTACAGCGTAACTGCTGAAACCGAGCCAAGGGCTAAATATGCGTAGAGCAGACAGAAAATTAATAGGCATTGACATTTTTCTATGTATGTTCTGCAAGATGGGTTCAGGCCCATCAAGGCCATCTGGTCTTAATAGAACATCAATTGATGTGAACAGGAAGAGAGACCAATTTGCTTTCTCACTGGGGGGTTTGGGGCCGGTTTGTAAATCTTACGTCCGCACTTGCACACACTCACTAGTCTTCCTCATTCTTGGCATTGCAAGTTGACGGCTTTACAGTAGACAAGCCTGAGGCTCCCTATGTAACGTGTGTGTGTGTGTGTGTTTGTGTTGTTTAAGTGGACGGAAATGGGAGAGGGCAGATTTCGCACTTCCTTAAGACGTTCTCAGGGCTATTATGAAAGGTTGTGTGCATATGCATGTGTGTCTGTATGCATTCAGGCGTCTGTTGAGGGTTTTGCCATTGTGAAAGGGGTTGAGGGAAGGCATGAATACCCTCAGTCAGCCAGCTGGCAGTCTCGGGTCTTTGTACAGCCCAGCTTTTCATATTGTCTGCTCAGTTTACAAATAAACATGGCTAGGGATGAGGCCTACAACAAACAGATAGCCCCATTCATTGTGCCTGACAAGCTGCGGGGAAAGCCCAGGTCCCTGTTTCCACAAACCACTCAGTTTTAACACACGCATTCAGCCAAAAACGTCTCCTCCTAGCTTTGTATGTATACATTAGATGGCATGGACATCATTTTCATCACTCACTACCATCACCTCTCTATCTGGGATGTTTAAGTTTAGTTTCTTACATAGTGAGGTGATAAAAATCCTAGACTATGTGATTCTAATGTAATACTTTATTTCTGTCAGGACCACAATTGTCAAATATGATTGATAATGCATAGAGTTTGTATTGGCGGTATGGTTCTGTTCTGGGCAAGAACTCCCTGCGCATCCATGGCTGGGAGTCAGCTGATGCGAGCTTGACTGACGTGACCTGCCAGAACTGACGCTAACGCTGGATATTAATAATATTATTTATTGTTTTCAATTATTCAGAAGTATTATATTTAAAGGGATAGTTCACCCAAAAATGAAAATTCTGTCATCATATACTCACCTTCATGTTGTTCCAAATCTGTGTGAGTTTCTTTCTTCTGTTGAGCACAAAAGAAGATAATTTAAATAATGTTCAATTGACGGTAGCCATTGACTTCCATAGGACAAAAAATGTCCATGGAAGTCAATGGTTACCGTTAACTGTGTGATTACCAACGTTCTTTAAATGATCTTCTTTTGTGTTCAACAGAGGAATGAAACACATACATGTTTGGAATACATGAGGATGAGTAAATGATGACAAAATGTTCATTTTTGGGTAAACTATCCCTTTAACTGTATTTTATTTTTGTGATCAATTATATCAGCATAACAGTTTATGTCAAACGTTGAACTGTTTTGTTTTTTTTTTCTTTTCTTTTTTTTTCTTATTAGAATTTCTTATTAGATATGTCCTTTTGCTTTAAAGTTTCACCCAAAAATCACCCTCATGCCATTTGAAACCCATCTGATTTTCTTTCTTCCATGGAAATCAAAGCAGAATGTCCAAGCTACCATTTTTCATTAAATGAAAGTGGTGAACATAACTATCAAGCAGGATTTTCAAGTGCAAATCACATTAAAGTGGAATGTGAATAGTGTAGAAAACCTTTAAATGGTGATTCTTTGGGTTTTTGGAGCTCAAGCACTTCTGGTCCCCATTTGCTTTTATCAAAAGGAGCACCATGTAAATTCATCAAAACTTTGACATACAGTCATACACGCATGGACAGGCACTTAAAGGGATAGTTAACCCAAAAATGACAATTCTGTCATCATTTACTCACCCTCAAGTAATTCCAAACCTGAATGAATTTCTTTGTTCTGCTGAACACAAAAGAAGATACACTATACTGCCAAAAGTTTTGGGACGCCTGCCTTTGCGTGCACATGAACTTTAATGACATCCCATTCTTAATCTGTAGGGTTTAATATGGAGTTTGCTCACCCTTTGCAGCTATTACAGCTTCAACTCTTCTGGGAAGGCTTTCCACAAGGTTTAGGAGTGTTTATGGGAATTTTTGACCATTCTTCTAGAAGCGCATTTGTGAGGTCAGGCAGTGATGTTGGCGAGAATGCCTGGCTCGCAGTCTCTGCTCTAATTCATCCTAAAGGTGCTCTATCGGGTTGAGGTCAGGACTCTGTACAGGCCAGTCAAGTTCCTCCACACCAAACTCGCTCATCCATGTCTTTATGGACCTTGCTTTGTGCACTGGTGCGCAGTCATGTTGGAACAGGAAGGGGCCATCCCCAAACTGTTCCCACAAAGTTGGGAGCATGAAATTGTCCAAAATGTCTTGGTATGCTGAAGCATTAAGAGTTCCTTTCACTGGAACTAAGGGGCCAAGCCCAACCCCTGGCAACTGCCAAACCCAGACTCGTCCATCGGATTGACAGACAGAGAAGCGTGATTCGTCACTCCAGAGAACACGTCTCCACAGCTCTAGAGTCCAGTGGCGGCGTGCTTTACACCACTGCATCCGACGCTTTGCATTGCACTTGGTGATATAAGGCTTGGATGCAGCTGCTCTGTCATTCCATGAAGCTCTCTACGCACTATTCTTGAGCTAATCTGAAGGCCACACAAAGTTTGGAGGTCTGTAGCTATTGACTCTGCAGAAAGTTGGCGACTTCTGCGCACTGTGCGCCTCAGCATGCGCTGACCCCGCTCTGTGATTTTACGTGGCCTACCACTTCGTGGCTGAGTTGCTGTTGTTCCCAATTGCTTCCACTTTGTTATGATACCACTAACAGTTGACTGTGGAATATTTAGTAGTGAGGAAATTTCACGAATGGACTTATTGCACAGGTGGCAATCTAACACAGTACCATGTTTGAATTCACTGAGCTCCTGAGAGCGACCTGTTCTTTCACAAATGTTTGTAGAAGCAGTCTGCATTCCTAGGTGCTTCATTTTATACACCTGTGGCCATGGAAGTGATTGCAACACCTGAATTCAATGTTTTGGAGGGGTGTCCCAATACTTTTGGCAATATAGTGTATTTGGAAGAATGTCAGTAACCAAACAGATCTCGCCCCCCATTAACTACCATAACATTTATTTTCCCTACTATGGTAGTTAATGGGGGGCGAGATCTATTTGTTTACTTTCAAATATTCTTCCAAATATCTTCCTTTGTTTTCAGCAGAACAAAGAAATTCAAACAGGTTTGGAACTACTTGAGGGTGAGTATAAATAATGACAGAATTTTCATTTTTGGGTGAACTATCCCTTTAAGTTTGTGTAAAATCTGATCCTGTTCTCCACAAAGATATGAGATTATTCAAAGAACATCTGGTGCTTCAGTGGAAATATCTGACCATCTTTACAAAGGAGTCACATGATAAATGTAACAAATTTGCATATTTGATAAGTAACCTAAAAATAGTACAGAATCTTATGACTTATTACATTTTACATTTATTTATTTAGCAGATGCCTTTATCCAAAGCAAATTACTTTTTATTTACAGGTTTAAATTAGATTTTATTTTTCCTGGCCTCAGACTTTTGGATCCTACTGTACAGTTGAGCTTGTGTTTTCTATTGCATTAGCCTCATTGATAGCACATGGCCGGCTAGGAGGTTTAAGCACAGATAAAACATGACAAAAGACCTTTTGAATCAAATGCTCTCTTTTCACGCACTCTAAGTACAGCCTCTCTCTCTCTTTCACACGTTCCCTCTCTCTCTCTCTCTCGCTTGCTTTCGCATCTTTTTTTTTTTTTTAAGGGAAATAATAGCTGGTTGTATGGATCCGCCTCCTGGCCAAGGGAGCTACTTTGTCTTAATTACCTCAGGACGAGTGAGTGGCCCCTGAAGCAATCATCTTTGTTTGTTAAAACAGCCGTTATCTGCTTCGGTAAGGTCCATAAATAAAACATAGCCCATATTACAATGTCATGTTCCTTAGGACTCCAGAACCTGGGAACTGATCACAACAACAAGAACAAAAAATCCCTGAGCGCTCCACACACACATGCACACGCACGCAAAGAGAGATGATCTCTGTACGTTGTTATCTGATGTCAGCTTGTCGAGACTGTCAGCGCTGAGTGATCTAGAGCGAGCTGATTGTGAATATCCACAGATGTAAATAACCTTTTTCACTAGTTCAAGGTGGGCCATCTGTCCACTGTCATTTATTTAGTTTATTACTATGAACTGAGGGACAGCACCAGTGTCTGCTGCAGGCAGAAAAAGCAATAAATAATGACCTTTCTGTCTGAATTATAATCACCAAAGTGTTGCCATGGCACAGATCTGTGGCACTTGCTCTTAGCAGCAGGGAAGACGCATCCAATCATATGTCAGACATATGGATCCTGCCCAGCCCTGGTGTTGGAAATTGCTCCTTATGGAGATTCCAATAAAATACACCTTGGCGTGAGTTGTGGAGAGATGTATGTACAGTAGCATCTTCAAAAGAAAGTGGTATTAAAGCAAAGTACTGCATGACATGACAATTTAAACATTATATCTATATATACACTACTGGTCAAAAGTTTGGAATCGGTAAGATTTTTAATGTTTTTAAAAGAAGTTTCGTCTGCTCACCAAGACTGCATTTATTTAATTAAAAATACAGTAAAAACAGTAATACTGTGAAATATTATTACAATTTAAAATGATGAAAAGAATGATTTCTGAAGGATCATGTGACACTGAAGACTGGAGTAATGATGCTGAAAATTCAGCTTTGATCACAGGAATAAATTACTTTATAAAATATATTCAAACAGAAAACAGTTATTTTAAATTGTAATAATATTTCACAATATTACTGTTTTTACTGTATTTTTAATTAAATAAATGCAGCCTTGGTGAGCAGACGAAACTTCTTTAAAAACATTGAAAATCTTACCGATTCCAAACTTTGACTGGTATGTGTGTGTGTGTGTGTGTGTGTATATATATATATATATATATATATATATATATATATCTCATTTGAATATGTACTATATATATATATATATATATATATTATTCTTTTTATTATGTAAAGATACCAAGAATCTTTTTTTCCCGTACATTTCCGAGTAGAGTAATTTCTCAGCTTTCATTTCAAATTGTCATAAACCCTTCGATCTTGCAGGGAATAAGAATTATGAAAATTATCTTTGGCTTATCAACTTTTGTTTCATAAAAGGAAAGTGGAACCAGGTATGTGCAGGAAACAAATTTTAGCAAGAAATATTATGGCTCTGAGATTCAATCCAGTCTTGAAAATCTGCATTCGACAGTAACCTAGAGAAAAACTGGCTGATTTCAATCTCTTGCCTGTGATGTAAACCGAATCACAATCACAGGAAATGAATCCAATCATGGAGGGGTGGTGCAACAATCTAGGTCAGTTTTGGAAATGACTGCTACAGGCAATAAGATTAAGGAACACGCCGATTCGCTGAAAGACGAATCAGTAAATCAGCTCTGAATGAGTAACACTTTGCTTCTGTTCTTGTCTTGTGTGTAGCTAATGTTTATTTTTCCTGCTTATTTTTTTATGATGAGAGCATAAGAATGAGGCATTATGTATCTTTGTATCAACAGTACAGTGGATGAATTAGAAAAATATATATATTTTCCCCATCTCCCGTTCGCTAACACCCCCCTCCCTCCACACACACACACTCACACACCTTCCTTCCCATTTCTACAGCTTAACTTCATTGTCTCAAACCCTTTCTTTCATCTTAAGACAAAGATTTATGTAAATCTTTGGGCCCGGCGTTAATGCGAGCCGCAGTGTGAGAAATAGCATCCCTAAATCGCAGTATTGTTGTTGAAAATGACAAGGCAGCCCCATAATCCCACAATGCGATCATCCAAATGTGTCATAATGCTCTGTGTAGGCAGGCAAATCTGAATATCAAAAAGACACCACGCACCTCGCCAGAGCCTTCAGTTCTTTAGAACCGCTTTTTTTAAAGAACTCACCCCGTTGTCACTTAAGGAAAAGCAAAAAGTATAGAAAAAAACAGAAATGTGACATTTGAGTGACTGGTTTGGTGTGCTGTTAAAGGAATTTTCTTTCTTTGTCTCAGTGTCTCAGTCATTTTTTTCTTTTTTTGTTGTTTTTTCAAGAGTGACCTTCTCATTCCACATCTAGACAATGTTTTTCTTTTGACTTTGATTAGAAAAGTTTGATAACTGACAGAATCACTGATATTTATTGGAGTTTGTGTGTCCTATATGGTGCTATCAGTATTTCTAGATAACATTTTCATTTTTTTTTTTTTTTTTTTTTGTGGCTTATTTATATGTTTAGACAGTTACAAAGTGGGAAAAGTTAGATCAGAATATGTCATAAGCCAGACTTAAACCTGCATCGCCCACATAAGCACCATGTGCCTTTCTGAAACTATTCTGCTAATCGCTGCATCAAAGCTTTTTCATGCAGACTGATGCATTTATTGTTTAAATGATGATAAGAGTTATTTCGTTGTACTATTTACATTTTACTGTTTCAAATATTTAGTACATTCCTACACTGTAAAAAATTATTTTCATGATTTATCATAACATCTTTTGTCAAATCAACTTAGATAATTAATGTAGTTCAGATAACATAATATTTTGAGTTTCTGTCTATTAAACCAATCGCCTTCATTGTATTAACTCTAATTTTTAAGTTAAACCAACATTTCTTTTTTACAGTGTAGATACAGTTTTATTTTACAATAAAATATTCAAAACTGATTTTCTTTTTACAGTTATATATTATATCGGTAACACTTTAGTATAGGGAACACATATAAACTATTAACTATAACTTTTCCATCAATAAACTCTTAATTTACTGCTTATTAATAGTTAGTAAGGTAGTTGCTAAGTTTAGGTATTGGGTAGGATTAGGAATGTAGAATAAGGTCATGCAGAATAAAGCATTAATATGTGCTTAATAAGTACTAATAAATAGCCAATATTCTATTAATATACATGCTAATAAGCAACTAGTTAAAAGACCCTAAAATAAAGTGTTACCATTATATCTTTGTGCCGTTTTCTTGCCAAGTGCCGATGTTTATGCATCTGCTGCAATTCCGTACGACTCTGACTTGAAATGCTACATTTGTTAAGCCTCAAATTGATTTAAACATATTTGATTAGTTTCCTTGTCATTTGTCATGCCGATCTGTCTGTCAGAGCGAGAGAAGAGGAGGAGAGAGCGACTGCTGTTGGAAACAGCCATGAAACAGCCATGCCAATCAATTGGACAAGGACAAGTTGGTTGAATAATAAAATTAATAATTACAACACAAGTCTAGGGAATCCCTGATTTGCCATGACTCCCTCATTGAGCTATCTTCCATAGAGACTCCTTCGTTCCAATAATTAAGAGCACCATTCCACTTTTCTTTTTCGTTTTCTGCAATTCCCCCTAGATCAGGTACAAGTCCAAAAAAAAAAAAAGAGCAAGAGAGAGAAAGAAAAAAGATTCCACACCTCACTCTGAGCTCTATTTAGCAGTTTGAATTTGCCCCCTCCCCATCCGACAGTAAAATCTCAGGCCGTCACTTGAAGCCCGGTGGGGGATTTTGTGGGAAAGAATAGCCATGTTGATCTTGAAGTCTTAAGTCTCAGCGTACCTGTCAACACTCCGGCTCAGCAGCGAAGACTGTGGCTTAAGTCACTTGAAGTTGCCTTTTAATGAGAGGGGAGGTCTGCGCACGCTGTCAGACTGAGCCGAAATAATTCCATACCTTCTGAATAACCCAAGCGTGTCTTTTAATCCTGCTGCTGTTTATGTAATGGAAATAAGCAGGAACAGGTTAATGAGAGGGTGAGCTCTGGCCTACACACACACACACACACAAGACTGGATCTGGTATGAAAGTGATATGTGTGTATGACAGACTGCTTCTCTCCCCTTAAACATATTCTAATCAAGAAGATTATAATAGAACTTTTGGCATTTCATTCAAACTGATGATGGCACTTTCTTTTCCTCTAACTCACTATGTAACTGTCTAACTATAACTATATATCACATTTTTTCTTTTGTCAAATCAACTTCAATAATTAATGTGGTTCAGATAACATAATATTCTGAGTTTCTGTTGTTAAAACCAATCGCGTTCATTGTTTTAACTCAAATTTTTTATGAAAGGTACCTTACTTTTTTAAGTTAAAGCAATTCTTTTTTACAGTACAGTGGATGAAGAATATAAATCATGGTTTGGGAAGAAGGGAATCGAACCATTAGATGTATTTTCATATTTATTACATAATGTATATGTTATTTATATTTATTTATTATATAGTTCCCAAACCTGCATCATCCACGTGAGCACCATGACTCAATGTGGAGAATTTGTGCTAATTACTTCTACTTTTCAATGGGTTTTATCATGTTTGGCTATGGATGTATTGTTTAAATGCTAATTATTCCAATTTTTCCCCAATTTTGAAAATTTACAGGAATATGTAAAAAGAATCTGATTTCATCACAGCCTTCCTCACTTCCCCTTCCCTTCCATCTCTCATTCTGTCTGTATTTTTTTTTCTTCCCTGACTCCATCTCTTCTTTTCTTTCAGTGGGAATAATCCCCCCTACAGGAGACTTCAAAGAGCAGGCCAGGCAGGGACAGGCTTAATTACCCGCCTGCCTTAAAACTGATGCCAAATCAAAACTTGCTCTGGTCCATCTCTGTCCTGCCTTGGCAGAGCTAATTGTGGCCTTGGATTCTATTTTGGAGAGTTTTGAAAAAGTCACAATTAAATCAAAACAAGAAGTATGTGGGCAGCACATCACACATCATCATGTAGGCTGCTTTATATAGTTCTGGAGGTCTTTGCCTGATTTATGTGAATTTTTGAGCTATTTCAGGGTATTGTTAGACTTTTAACATTAGTCATACGGTAGTATTTGCAGTAAGCTAAATAACACCTCGGTACTAACTCAAAGGGTCTGTGCATGCTATACTATCGCAAGTGTTTTATTTGGCCAGTCCAGAAAGTACTTCTATACTTTTTCCATGTTTTTATTCTTACATAGGCATAATCCAACCCTCAACCCGAGTGAAGTTTTAAACCCCTCCAGG
The DNA here is from genome assembly GCA_037950665.1 of Hypophthalmichthys nobilis. Lineage (NCBI taxonomy): Eukaryota > Metazoa > Chordata > Actinopteri > Cypriniformes > Xenocyprididae > Hypophthalmichthys > Hypophthalmichthys nobilis. Next base: position 9,977,690 of record CM075478.1, read on the forward strand.
ATGTGCCAGGGAGGTTTCGATGGCTGGCCGAGGGAGAGAATTACGTCGGGGTATTTAACACCGCGGAGAGTTGGATACGAGGGGGCTTAATGATGCCGCAGCAGTCGGGATGAGCGCTAATTCACCGCCCAGGGCCCGCGACGGATGGGGCACCTGCAGAGCCAGCCATCAGTCAGCTTACCCACCCTCGACAGGTCCCGGGAGGGGCTCCGTATCCCTCCGACTCATGGAGCTCCGCCACTCTCCACAAAATGGCCTCATAATGACAGACGAATGCGTGAGGTAATCAGCATCTTTGTTTTTTCTTTTCAAAATGACTAAATATATCTCACTTGTTAGCTTCTGAAAATTGTTTGCAACTAAAAAACACAAGAATTTTAAACAAATATGTTTATGTGCTCTAAAAAGTCATGCATTCTTTTAAGAATTCCCACATTAAAAGAACATGCCGGGAGCCAGTTATGTTGAGAGTGCAGTAGTGTCTTGCTTTATTCGTTTATATTATATTATACTAAATATACTGTGACGTCACAAAGCACCCCCTCCCCCATGGCCCCGCCCACTGATGTTTTCATTTTAGTTGCATAGAAAAGGTTTAAAATTTTATCTCAATAACAAATATAAACATTATGATGAATCGTGAAGTGTGAAATAAAGAGTAAACAGTGGTAAAAAATCTTGTTTTTTTTATTCAAGACCTGCATACCAAAGTTGCCTCAATCCAAACAAGGGGCATCAGCTTCTAATGCTTGGAAGAAATACGGGAGGAAAAAAAAAATAGACTAAATTATACACAGAAGGGCAGCTTTCAAAAACAACTAGTATAACACAAGTGAACATAACTGTCAGTTTGAGATGAATGTACTGTATAAATGAGTGGACAAACAGTCATACAGAGCTCTCTGACCTCCAGAAAGTGCCACATCTTTTTTTTTAAGATGCAGATACTAGAGGTTAATACATTCTGGGAAAGGGTTCGAAAGTATACATGGTGGGTCAGGCTGATTGATTCGTGTCTGTATGAGTGTGGTCAGTTTTAGTAGCTCTTGATGAATTTAATTGTAGCCTTTGGTTGGAGGCAAAAAGCTTTGATGTGAATTGCACACAATTGAAGAGAATATCATATACAGCAAGGTTTGGCTCGGCTATCTTGTTACCTAAACGTTTGAAAGTCCCGTGTCGATTATTTTAGACATATTGTGATCGAGCCTGTGTGTGTATGTGTGTGTGCAGAGGGAGGGAGACTGAGAGAGAGAGAGAAAGACCTTCCAAACTTTCCAGACCTTTTTCTTTACTTCCTGATCAGAAAATGATGACACAATAATGATTTGGACAAGTAAAACATTTCGTATTTGTGCTCTATTCTTCTCATGCTAAAAGACCTGAACTTCGCAGGCCCCAAAAATCAGGTATTGCGCCCCCAAATCAGAGGACAGAAGGAGCTTTGTTTAAATAAAGACAGACTGCTGCCAGTGCTAATCAGAACACACAAATTAAAAAAAAATTAAAAATCAAGAAAGGGGGAGGGGAGATCAAGATTGAGAGAGAAAACTAAACAAAGTCTGGGCAAGCATATAAAATTATTTACAACCAAGATAAGAGTGAACAAAACATTTACTGTTGTATATGTAGCTACAGTAAAAGGTCAGACAACCTCTTAAACTCATCTGTACATTTTTAATTTCAATTTTCACAATTGTATCCTGCCAAATGTGTGTACATATACAGTATATATATATATACACACACACACATAAACACATCATAGTGCCTACACATGTATTTCATTCCAGCCATTAAGAAAATTCATTACTGAAGAAGAAACCAGAAAGATACACATGACAGGAACCTCAGTATCTTTCCATACGTAAATGTCGCTGGCCCCATTGCGGTTTTCTTTCAATCAATTTAATCTTTATTTTCTTACACCCAAGGCAGAAAAGTTACTAAAACTCAAGACTTTTACAGTTACAGTGACAAAACATTTTAAAGACCCACAATTTAAATTGGACTGTAAAATGAATCTTTAAAAAAAAAAAATGAAAAAGACGGAAAGAAATGATAATTGGGAAAAAAAAAAATTTTTTTTTTCTTTTCTTTCCTTTTTTTTTTTTTTTTTTTTTTTTGTAAATTGCCCAGGCATTCTCCAATATTACAAATACTGGTATACTTTTACAGTAAACAAGAGAAATGTCATATATATTTTTTATATATATATATATTTTTATATATATATATATATATATACTTAAAATCCCATCACCAAAAACCAATATACACACGCCACTATGGCATTCAGAGAAACTTTATAAGCAAACTTGGAAAAAAAAGGGAAAAAAAAGTTTGTTTAAAACACACATACACAGAAATATCATTTTACCCTTGTACTTGTTTCAATACTGTAAACGTATTTTAAGACAGAGTGCACTAAACGTTTTACTTTTTTCTTTTTTTATCTTTTTTTTTTTTTTTTTTTAAAGTTTCTGTAGTTCCTGATTTTTGTCCAGTCTCTTCTTTGACTATTCGTAGCAAAAGAATCATCCATTATTTTCAAGGGACGCAGTCCTGTCCTGAAGTGAAAAATTTTACATATATATATATTTGTCTATTGTGTGTGTTTTTGTGCAGTTATATGTACATATACATACATATATACACACATAGACACACATTAGTATTGTGCTGGCTACTTCTCACTTCTTTAAATGACCTATGTATCTGTTTTTATCATTATTCTTTTAGAAGCAGATTAAAACCACATGAACTTAATTTTTTTTTTTTTCAATTCTTTGCATCACAAAAGTGTAGCATTTGTCTTATAAGACAATAAATAGGAAGATCAGTATTCAAGGCACACTCATGTCAAATTGAATGGCAGTACAAAAACTGTCCAAATAAATTAATTTCATTTTTATAGTGCCAGCATTGTGAAAGCCAAGCCTATCAACACTGGCACTTCAATCTCAGATGCTCCCTCTAGCAAGGCCTAATAAATCCGTTTTTTAACATAATTTCTTGCTCAGAAGCCGTTTTCGCCATTGTTTTCAAATATGCAAATCAAAATAATAAAGTGCGGGTCAACTGCGAAGAGCTGTGTATGTTTACTTTTCTTTCTCTCTCTCTTTCTATTTCATTAGTTTGCTTTGCTCTTTTTAAACCACAATATTCCCTCGCTTCAATCGTTTGCGCTGGTTAGGGCATCTTGTCGAAAGAAGGCTGTTTAACTGGCAATAAATCAGTTGGATAGAAGAGAAAAGAAAAGGGAAAATTCAGCTGTGCATTCTGTAAGCGTGTTGCTACTTCTGAGAATGCGTTCAACTACACATCACAGGAAGTCCTGAATGAGAGGAAAGAAAGAAAAAAATTGTCTTACTGTTTTAGCACACGCTCAACAGGTCATGACATACACTCTTTACTGTGCAATTGACTAATCTGCATACCTGCTGATGGCTTTGACATACGGGATACGACCAGATTAACCAGATAAATCAATGTCATATACGTTTTTAACTATAATCAGATTTAAATTACTGTGCAGTATAAATTTGTTTCTCAAAATGATTGATAAATATATATATGTACAAAAATGCATAGGGCTGTTTCAAGTGATTTAAGAAACATTGTAATAGAATGGCAACATTGCTGAACGTATAATTGAATTAATTCTAATCTAATCTGGTTAAAGTGGTGACTCCCTCTAGGACCGCAGCCCCTAATATACCCAAAAATGAAACAACAGAACTGAACACAAAATAACAATGTTTAGATTTAAATGTCAGTCAATGGAAACATAACAGTGGTGCTGCCTTGCATTTGACTAATGTGCTTTTAGGTTTACTAACCCGAATTGGACTGTAAAGACCCTTCTCTCTCTTTCTCTTCCTGCGTATATGTGTGTGTGTGTGTGTGTAAGTCACCCTCCTAGTGTATGAAAACTGCTTCATCCTCTGGCCTAAATGTCTGTCCCTTTAACTTAACAACAATGTAGTATGACAAGCCACTTTTATGTGAAAGATGAAGTTGATTCATGACATTAGGGGTGATCGGCAGTGTAATATGAAGTGTGGAGACGTAACAAGATGAGACGAGGGTTGTGAATGAGCTGAACCAGAGGACTGGACTGCTTTATCAGAGAAGACGGCTGAGATAAGATGGCAGACTTGGCAGAAGTAGCTATGCAGCTCACCCTGAGTTGTTTAAAAGCCGTCTTCCTTCTACCACTATTGTGCTGTTCAGCAAAATCAAACGGGTTTCATTAAGTGCAGTGTCTATGGAAAGGGTGCTGGCAATTAAAATTCACTATTGAGACCTATAACACAATCCATCCTATGACTAGCGTTGTCTGGGTCGGTACTAGGTACCGATAAGCAGCTGCCTTCGCTTTTGTCTGTTTTTATAGTCTCCTCTTCTTGATTTCGAGTAGACAGAGGTTTTTAGCCCCACAGTCCTCTTTAGATTTACTGTTACAACTGATATTCAGTGCTACATTCCCAATTAGATTGACATGCTTAAAATCAGTTCGTGCTACAAGTTCTAAGGATTGTTGTCCGCTCATTTAGTATGAATAATAAACAAAGGAAAACAAAAAGAAAGACATAGCTTTCTCATTTCAGCTTTTGAAATTTGAAGATTGAATGCGGCTTCTCTTCAAGAAATTACAAGTGTAGCTTAAATAATCTACATCGTAAGCAGCGGCCTATGGATTTCTCAAACGATACTCTGTTTTGCTAAAAACAAACAAAAATCTCAGGATGTCTTTTGGTTTAAAAAAACAACAAAATCTCAGCATTTGAAATAAATCATAAGATAATGGAATAAAAAAAAAAAAGATAAAATAAAAATGAACCTGCACATGCCAAAACATTTTTAAAAATCCAATAAATACAGAAATTATTGCACAGTTAAAGGCTCCATTAAAATATTGTCTAATGTATCCACTCATAGATAGGTGGTTTATACCGACTCCAAATTAAATTTCCCTCTTTTTTTTTCTTTTTTTTTTTTTTTGCATTTTCCTCTTCTTTAATGTCTTTATCATTCTCAGATGGCAGTTTATTAGGACAAACTAACTCAAACCATTAACTTGAAAAAAAAAAAATAAAGCAAAAAAAAAAAAAAAAAAAAAAACCCAGACTAAAAAAAAAAACAGAGTATCCAGCTACCCCTTTTATAATCAAGGAATTGTGAGGCAAAATAGGAAATCTGGCTTAGCTTCTCTCTGCTTGTTCAATTTTGACCTCATTTGTCATCAAATGTTCCCCATGCCACTTTTTCATGTGTTTCTCGAGCGTGCTGTAGACGCTGAAGGGCATTTGGCAAATGTCACAGCGGTACACTTCCTTACCGAGCTGGCCGTGTGTCTTCATGTGGCGGGTGAGCTTGCTGCTCTGGGCACAGGCGTAGTTGCAAAGCTCACACTTGTAGGGCCTCTCGCCTGTGTGGCTGCGTCTGTGCACTGTCAGATTGCTACAGTTCTTGAACACCTTCCCACAGAACTCACAGGTGTCACTCCTCCGGCTCTCTTTCGAGCTGGGCCGGCCCGGTCCCGGCCCCCCGCCCAAGTGCGGGGTGCTGCCTCCACTAGCGGTACCACTGCGGCCGGAGAGGCCCCCGTCCAGCAGGTCCCCTGGCGGCGTGGAGAATCGCAAGCTGCCGTTCTCGGAGGAGTGCTCCGAGGAGGTGGCGAATGGAGATTGTCTGGAATCGGTGAAGCCAAGAAAGGGATCTTTGATGAAGTGGCGGGATGCTGCATAGCCCACTAGCCACTGGGAGTAGACGTTTTCAGACGGGATTAGGGGGGCTGGGGGTATGTCCAAATCCTTTTCGATTTTGATCCTCTTGTTAGAGGAGTTGGAAAGGCTAGGACTGGTGATGGGAGTGGGCTTGCGGGGAAACAGGCCTGAGAAAGAGTCGCCTGAGCCACAGTTCCTTCCGTTCACAGTAGCCCGTTCCACTTGGTCCATTTCCCCCACTACTGAATCATCATCACCCATGTCCCTCTGCCCCTCTGAGACTCTTTTGGAGAACGGAAGCCTTTTCCGATTGTCGACTATTAAGTTATTGTACTGCTGGATGGAGCTGAGCCCTACATTTTCCACCATCTTCCCCAAGGAGAGGTTCTTCTCATCCGAGGGTGGCTTTGTGCCATTTTCCCTATTTCGACTGAACTCAGAGTCCATACTGAAGTTTGACTCAGGCCTGCTCTCATTTTCCAACTCCTCCTCTTCTTCCTCTTCCTCCTCCTCTTCATTGTCAGGGCCCATGCCCTCACCTCTGAAGTCGCCATCCCTGTTTTTCATACCCTCCCCGGTGACGTCACTAGTGCCTGGCTCGGGTGAGCTGGTGGTGGACAGGCCATCATCAGAGCGCCCCGTCATGGAGCCAGACTTGTGCATGTGGGTCTTCATGTGGCGTTTCAGTTTGCTAGCCTGAGAACAGGCATGGTCACACAATTGGCACTTGTAGGGTTTCTCGCCCGTGTGGCTTCGCCGATGAACAACCAGATTACTCTGAAACTTGAAGGTTTTGCCGCAGAACTCACAGGATTTCGTCTTGCCCTGTGTCTGTGGTGGGGTGGTGCTGTTAGGAGGCATGGGAGGCAGTGGAGGGGTGCTCAGAAAGGGCGACTTCGGACTGGGCTGGAAGGGGTTGGGATTAAGAAGGCGATGCATAGGGTTGGCACGGCTCGGTGACAGCGGTGGAGTGGAGTTGTTGTTTCCAGCAAGCTCTCTAAGTCGGCGGGAGAAATCCATGGACTGAGACTCCATGGCCATGGGTGTCATGCGCATCACTCTCTCAAAGGCACTGGGATGCTGGGAGATTAAACCCATTTCCTCTGCGCTAAGGCGTTCCAGGCGATGGGGATCTAAGTGATGCCGTGGAGGGGGGCTGACAAAGGGAGGCGTATTGGGGAGGCGGTTTTCCACAAAGCCTGGTGGGGGCTCTCGGAGTAGGGGCCCAGTCATCCGTAGGAGATGGAAGGGGTTGTTGTCCCCCAAAAAGTTGGTTAATGGAGACTGTGGTATGGATTCAGCACCAATAGGGGGAGGAATAGTGATCCGTGGGGTCAGGGAGGTATTCGAGGGATTGGTCTCCAAGTAGATGCGGATCCCATGCGTGTTCTGAGCGTGCTGCAGAAGGAACCAGGCGTTGGTAAAGGGCTGTTTGCACGTCGTGCATATGTAACTCGAAGGTTCATCTCTACCTGCAACCAAACAGAAAAGAACAAAGATCTTTATTTATGTCTCAGTTTAAAACCTCTGCAGGTCACTTCCACAACACTTGTCATATTGGTAGAAATTTAGTCCTGTTAAATAACCCACAAAAAGCAAATTTGACTTGATGAAACATAAGACATAGGGTCAAGAGTGATTACATGTTATAAAGAACAAACTTTGAGGTATCTGACACCTCTCTAAATTTGCCTTCCACTTTGGGCAATGGCCATTGTCGTGTGCCCATCATGCTGTCACATGAACAGGGTAACTCATACTTAACAGAGCTTTGACAGCGCATTTTCATACTGTTCCATGAAGGGCTGGTGCTTTGGGAACATTGCATTCTGCATTTCAGCTTGTCTTTAATCTTCACTTTTACAAATGGCTGACTCATTTTAGAAGCATAATGCAAGGCAAGAACACTCTAAACTGGGAAACCCTCCAAGCACCAAGACTGTCCTAGGATGCCGGAGTAATATGCCACCAAATTGGAAAAGTACAATTTAAACTGTGATTTAGGGCACTTTCATCACTATAAAACAAATAAACTTAAGTTGTCTCCTCAAAGAAACGAAAAAAATGAGAGAGGAGGGTCTGGGTTGGGGGAGGGGAAGCGCACATCAAGATAAATGGTTTCAAATAAAGAGTGAAAACACTGCCTGTGATTTAAGAGGCTGTGGGGGAAAAAAGTGCACCGGTGTGAACGTTAAAGTCTGTGGCATTTAAAACAGCTCAAGGGTATTATTTACTGTTCCATTAAGAATTTCTCAAGATTGTTTTTCTTACTTCCTCTCACGTTTTTATCGTATTCTATAGTTACACTTCCTGGAAAGCCCCCTCCCCCTTAATGACATCATAGTGAATCACTGCTTCTCTGAGAGCAAGTTTAATTGCAAAGAAAAAGAAAAAAAAAAAGGCTCACCAGTGAATTAATTGCACAATTTCTCTGATAACAATTTTATTCTGCATTCCACAGTTTTACTCACATAATTAAATACAAGCAAGTTAATGTGTGAAGTTTGCTTACACTCTGGGTTCAGGTAAAGTGTGAACAGTATCTGTTCTCGGATCAGAGGATGTGTTAAAAAGTGGCTCCTGTGCTTGGTGCGGCTCTGGAGCTTTAACTATACATGACTAATTGATGCTACAACTTCACTGTTACATCGGTTCTGCCATGCAAAGGGGACTCATTACCATGGCAGCACAAACAAGCCAAGTGTACTGAGTATACAGTGAAAAAGGATGCTAAACTATCTCTGCTGTACTCCTGGGGCACTGGTGTAAAAAAAAAAAAAAAAAAAAAAAAAAAAAAAGGATCTACAAAGTCGAAATGGTAATTGTGCACTAGGAAATGAGTTTCATTTATTTATTAAATGAAAGCTTGCTGTTCTGACCTAATGCAGCAATTTAGGATACACAGGAAAACATATGTTGCTGTAATTGTTCGGGTATTTGATTTCTGGCTGTGCTTTGTGTACCTTTATGAGTGTTTTCATGTATATGTATGTGTGAGAGAGTGAGCGACTACGGAGAGAACAATGGGGCGGCAGTCACACACAGGGCTCGGAGAAGCTGGGACTAGGAAGCCCTCATGGGTGTCTATTTCAATCATGGCCATTGTGAAGGATCAAAAAGAGCAGAGAGAATGAATGGTTAGTATCTGTTCTAGCATTCCTTTACATGCTGCCGAAAAGCAATGCTAAACAGGGGAGTGTGTTTTCATCTGAAAGAGACAGAAACAAGGGATTATATATACAGCAATAGCCTGAAGCTTCATCGTATTGGTATACTGAAATGCAATATTTCATCAAGGAATTTGAATAGTAAGCACACAAAAATGTAAATTAGTAAAAGAGTGGTGCTGTGCTCATTTTAAAAATTTCAAAACTGCCATATTAACACAAAAAGGAAAAAACACCTGTAAACCCTGAAATGTAATGTTTTCTTCTGCAGGTACTATAGCATCCTTCTGCACTTAGAGAAATACCACCATCATTAGTTTAACCTTCATGTTCTGTTTGGGGTCTGAGACTCCAATGCCCTTTAATAATAATAATTAAAAAAACATATTTAGCATTTAAATATCATATTGATTCTTAATGACGTTCCTAATCTCAGATTTTATTATAAAGAAGGATATAATATTTTTTAAACATCTTCCATGAAAAATCTACAATTCTGAGTCTCTGATACCACAGGTATAAAACATGTTTAAATGAAATAAATTTTCACATTCTAACATCAGTTTCAGATATGTAACAATACAATACATAATTATATACAAATAAATACAAATACAATTTTGGTCAAATTAACTAACAAAAATTTACTATATTCTATATCATTCACAGTTCTGAAAAAATGCATATTTACTCTGTGATACAACAGATAAGTTAAATATGAGGCAATAATATTTGCCTACTGGGTTTAATTCAAGTGAAACAATAATTTACAGTAACAGTAATAATTTAAAGAGGGAAAAAGCTAAATTTCAAAATTATTATTAAGGTTCTTAAAGTAACTCAAACTTAAATCATGAACAGTCACTCTCAGAACATGAGGGTTAAAACAAAAATGACGTTAGCTGATATATATGACGCGTAGAAAAAAATGTTCAATCAATGCCCTTTATCAAAAACCTTTAACAAGCACTTAAATGCATTCCCCACTGGATGTTATTATGTGGCTGATGTGCATTCATAAGAACATCTGTTTACCTCTACCCTTGTCCTATAAAGCCTTTGACTTAATTACAGTGGACAGAGCGTTAGCTCCAGCACAATGGCCATCTTCCCCCAGCCTCTCAAAAGGCCTACATGCATACACACAACACACACACACAAAATCCTCCAACCTCCTCTTGTTGTTTTATGGCAGATGCTTTCAAAGACTAATGCTCCATGTAAAGGAGGCCTAGAAAACAAGTAGCGTCTGTGTTTACCAGGCACTGTCCTTTTCCTCTGTGTGTGTGTGTGTGTGTGTGTGAGAGAGAGAGAGAGCCTTTCTCTATGCTAACAACCGGGGCGTAAAACCTAGCCTACTGTACTAGCTGATCCTTTCGTAGACAAACAGAAGTCATCAGGGGGCCGAATGTTCATTTCTGCCCCACAATTAAGACGAATCAATGGCCACTGCCTGAAATGGTATTTGTGGCCGTGCTGAAGGGACTCGGGCGTGAGTTTATTGAGAAGTGTTCAGCGCCTGCACTCCCGAGGGGATTGGAGTCCGACGCAGATGGCAAATAAAGTATGCAGCCCGAGGCGAGAGCACATTATGCTAATTCTAATGTCAGCTGTACTTTAATATACAGCTCTATTTAATCACCCTATTATTTCACATTTCCATATGAAAAAAGGAAGAGAGAGGCAGAGAGGGGGAGAGAAAACCTGCAGCACTTCTCTTGCTACTAACACTATGAGTGTGCTCAGGTTTAGGTGGATGTATCCCCGGATTTTGTGTCAGCATGGGGCGCTGTAGCTATTTGCGATCGGGATCTTGTTTCAACACACACTTGCACACATTAATACCTAAAATAAACCATAATGAATCATATACACTTAATGATCACAAAACACACATTTATACAGGTAATATTTTATAAAATGATACATAAATAATAAATGTATCTAATACTAGCTAATGCAATATGTAATAGTAATGCGTTATCTTTTTACGTATACATGCACATAAAAACACTAATGAATGCATAAAATGCATAAATACATACAGAAATATTAATATATAACACATAACAACCGTAATGTGCTTTCCAGTGACACTGGAAAATTATGTGATTTGCCTGGATTCTAAGTCTAAGGCTTTGTTAGGCTATTATAATTCAAAATAATAGCCTAAGTTTTAAAATATTTTTATTTTTAATATGGCCTCAATTAAATCAACAGAAAAGGTATTTTATGTTATATTTATTATATATATATATATATATATATATATATATATATATATATATATATATATATATATAATATGAGTTTAAAAATACTTCTGAATAGCATGCACTACTAAATCTAAGATCATACTAATCATAGGAAAAAATGTAAAAAATAAAAAGAATGCAATCTGGATGTCTTTATTTAGTTATGTACATGCACCGATATGTGCACATTAACCTTTACAAATAACAAACACAGAAAAAAGCACCACAAATACACTAGACATGACTTATAATATAGACTTAGACTTAAAACAGAGACATTTACGTTTTTTTTTTTGCATTGTTGCAATGAATTCTAACATCTCAGATTTCTCTGATTTCGAAATTAAAGGACCGGATAGCAGCCTGCCCATTCTCCTGATAAGTTTGGAGTGATTAGTTTCTCATACTGAGCACTGGCTGATTCTATTTTCAATTAGATATTCCCAACGAGGCCCAGCTGCCGGGCGGGAGAGGAGAACGAGGACAGTATTGTGCGAAAGTGTGTGTCATCTGCAGTATCAGTCGTGCATGCAGACCCCAATTCAATTAAAGAGAAATTATCACTAATAACAATCGTGGCTCTCCGCACACATTGACTTAAACGGCATGCAAATGCCAGGGCTTTAAGACACATTAACCGAAAAATAAAAAGATGACAGTTAATAGGTTTCAGCATTGGACTGAGAGGTACAATGAGCCACTTTAGCTTTCATCCTGAAAATGAGGAAGAAAAAAATACAAGATGAATAAAAATTATTCTACATGCATTCTCTGCAATTCTCCCATTTTATTTTACAGTTCACAGTCAGTGTCACAAATTTACCATGACGATTATTTTGTGGTAGTCGTTAAAAGCAACAAGGCCAACGTTTGATTGTAAATTACACCTGAAGACGTGCTTGGTGAACGGATTGTCCTTTGTTGTTCGCATCATTAATGAGATTAAAAATAAACCCTGAATCATTATCATTTAAAATGGATAAAGAAATATAAAAGATATTTGCTTCATTTGCCATATATTGTCACATAGTTTATGTTTTTTGCTTTGAAAGCGCAGGGTGAATGTGTGTGTTAGTGAGCGAGACACAACCAGATTGTCTTGCGAGGACAAAGGAGCAAAAATCTCCAGGAATTTGAGATTTTTGACACAATAAAGGCGGGTTATAAATTGACGGGGAGGGGGGAGAAAAGGGATATAGCATCTTTTAATGAGGTGCTCATTTGCTGACAGTGGTTTTCACTATAGGGACTTCATTTAGGCTGTCATTAAGTTATTATCTAGCGTAAAGAATTTTGCCGTCCTGTAAGTAGCGTGTTGGGTCTGGAAGCTTTTCTCTCTCTATTAGTGGAAGCGTGCCGCGCTGGCCTGGACCGCTGCCTGTGTTTTGTTTGGCTGTGGTTCACACACAGCTTTGGCAGGGGGCTTCTTGGATGGCTTACAGAGGAAAGAGGGAAAAGCGCGCGCAAGAAAGAAAGGGAGAGCGAGAAACTAGCTCACTCGTGCACGGTAGCTTTTCTGGGCCCACGAGGGAGTCCGGTGTCCCATTTTCGGCATTTACAGTTACGCCATCCAAATTTCCAACAGAAACTACTGTCATAGTACAGTAAAGACAGATCCAGAGAGAATCACGCCGCTGACCGAGACGCCTTTGAGACATAAGTGCTTCATCATGGCGGTCTGGAAACGTTTTTCAGCTTGAAACAAAAATAAAATGAAGCTGCTGAAAAGTGAAAAATTACTGTAATTGTTAATAAGAACAGGTTAAGGGTACTTGTGTAGAAAACACATTTAAGAGCACCATGATGCGCTAAATTTGGCAGCTTGGAATTATGGGTCATTTTTGTAGGAGTGTAACACTGAAATCACATCCTAGACTAAACAGAACTGCTCCTTCATATTCCATACATTTCATTAAAAAAAAACTTCAATATATCAGATGCACGCAATTCTGTGGATGCTCCAAAGCGAGACACCCTGGTCTTATTATAGTTGTTTAGAGTAAGGCGCCAGGCTTGCGAGGAGGCCCAGCCTCATGCGAATGTCTTCTGAGACCTCTCAAATAAGCTCCACCTTCATCTCTATCCCGGCATGTTCTCCTAGATTTTTTTTTTTTTTTAATATTGATTAAGTGTAGTCTGGTCCTTAATGATAATTTAGAGGGACTAAACTCCACAGGCCCCGGGATGACTATTCCGTTGAACGATTATTAGTGTGGACACCCTGCTCGAAAATTAAGTTAGATTCTCCTCGGATAGATATGCAGAGCGACGCATGTCCCATTAATTAGGACTCAAGCTGCTGTTTTGCGAAGCAGAGACGGGTCTCGTGAAACATGGCGGCAGCCTCATTCAACCGCGGCGTCTGGCTGCAAAGCACCGCGCAGCTGAGTGTAAAGAATCGCCACACGTCTCTATTCAAGCAGATGAACGTATCAAACAGAGATGCAATTGTGAGGCAAAATAGTTGTCTATCTGAATCTAGAGAGGGAGAGCGAGAGGGGAAAAAAGAAGCAAATTGGAGTCCCTTGCGACAACAGGGAAGTAATACATGGATACGTAAACGACACAGCACGTCACCTCACGCTAACTGCTATATGGTAACAAAGCAAGACTCTAAAGAGTCTTAGAGATAAAAGAGCAAAATGAGACTGTAAACATTGGTAGAACTAAGATGATGTTATGGCTGCAGGATTTCGAAACTACGGCTAGCCTCCCTTTGAGGAAAGGCAGGGTGCAGGATAAGCCTGTAAATGAGGGCCGCGTGCATACAGTAATGCCAGTCTCTTGTATGATGAATGCCATTGTACTGTAAGGAATAGGTGGGTGGTGCAGACAGAGAGGGGGGAGAGAGAGAAAGAGGGAATGAGAGAGCCGCACAGCATTGTGGGTCTCCCCTGCTGTTCCTCCCTGGAGTACTGTGATGTGTGCTCTTCAAAAGGGCTCCTGTCACTGTCACTGCTTCATTTAAAGTCAGACTCCCCTGAATTTGCATCTTGCAACGTCTTACAGGACGTGCCATATGCCGTCCAAAAAAGACAATGCTCACAAATAAATTGGCATCCACCCCCCCTTCTCACCCCAGCTCAGAAAAACAACATCTGAGGATGCGAGAGGATGTTGTTTTAAAGATGGCACACAACAAAATCCAGCCACCGTCTGTAACAAACCAAACAACAAAACATCACCTCAGGTTCAGGGAGAAAATCATCTGTTTTTTAAAAAAAATATGTTTTTTATAATGACCGTCTTTATATCCGTATGTGGTGTGAGCGAGAGAAGCTGGTTAACACCGTTTCGCGGCTCAGATCTGAGAAGAAATATTCGGCAGTGTTAATTTAGCCAGTGTTTCCGTGTACCGGAATCCTCTCAGGAGCGTGCGCCGGCCCCGAGCGGAGACTTCATACCTCACAGCCCAGTCGGAAAGTGCAATAACGAATAAAAATGCTCATTACCGAATGATTTCAGTTTTCTCTATGATTCAATTTGCAGTAATTACTGTGGCCTGTGCTAATAAAAACTGCTACAAAACGCGAAGGTCAACTACCAGTTAGGCGTGTTCATTTTCATCTCAATGTATTCATCCTCGGCGCCTAATGGCCCAATTTTCTCCCCTCGCTCTTCAATAAATATTGCTGGAATTACAGGTTAAATAGCTAAATTAAATCATGGCTATTATGGAAGGCTGCACCATTCGGTGAGGGAAACCGGTTTACCTCTAGATCTACAATTGCTGGGGAAGTGCCAATCACTAGACAGTTTACGATTAATGTCAAATGTGTCAAGGCCATCAAATTACAGCGTTCATTCCCTGCTAGGCTCCCTGTGTGCTGTGAAATAAGAGAAACGTATGCAAATTCCTTATTACGGCAAATTCAAAAGGTTATTTGTTATGCGCTGGAACAGATTAGGCTTTTAAACAAACTAGAAGGTAACTTAGGCGAAAAGGGCCTAAACAACTGATCTGGTTTTTGAGGAGGAATTGTGTTGAGGTCAAGCTTTTAAATACTTCACTCAAAGTTATTAGATTACTGGAAAAAAGACCAAGACGATGATGGTCGAGATGCGCAGTGAAAGGTTTAATTGCCAGCCACTGGGTCTTGGAGGTGTTTTTTAATTGCTTGGGATGAATTTTGTTCCATCTGATTACCTAGCATACTCTAATGACCAGGGCTACTTATGACAACTGCAAGAGGTGCAGGATGATATTGAGGCTGGGAGGTAATTTGTGTAATGACTGCAGAGACCGAGAGTGAAGAGCAACTGATTTGGTACCTTCATTCATTCCGGGCTTCCTGACTAGAGCACTAGGCAGTCTGTTTGTGAAGAGTCCCCTCATTATCCGTCCTCTCGCCCCTTAACGTTTAATTAATATCTTAACCTTTGGAGTTATTTTTGGGAGACTCTGTCTTTTCATGCTGGAGATGAGCAAAGAGAAGAAGGAGAAAAAATTGGTCACATGGGACTGCAAATCCCACTTCAAAACTGGACATCCTGTTAACCAGGACTTACTCAGATAACCTTGGAATTTCCAGAGCGTTAGAAGTCTCCCTTTCTGAGCCAGAGTCATCTCTCTTTGAACTGCCTGGAGTTTTTCACATACTGGAGTTCTTAAATTATTAAAGTCAAGATTATATTCCTTGTATTTCATGGTACCTGCAGACTAGGCGGATTGAGTTCCTGCTAACAGTCTAACTCTCTCCAGCGCTTCGCTGTGTTAACATCTTCCTGCGAGAGGACTGAAAAACAAGAAACAGAGACGGAAAACACGAAAACAAGTACTCTGTGTTGCAGATCGATAACTCAAAATGCCATGAAGTAGGCGGCGCAGGACGAGAGAGTCCGCCGCGTGAGCTAGAGTGGACCTGGGAGACTAAGCCAGACCTGACAGCCCGCTTCTGGGCCTGGGGTGTCGGAGCGCTCCACATTTGATAGAGTCAATGTCACGACAAACTGATTTGCATTTAGAACAAAGATGACATGGGCCCTAGGCACGGGGTGCCTCCCTCCCGTCCGCCCAGCTTGTGGAAAGTTTCCTGACATTTCTTGCATTATTAAGCCAGGGGCTTCATTACCATGTGTGTGATCTGGGAGTCTCCCAGGCCTCTAATTCCTCACCTTGAATTGCTAATGTCTTGTTTATGACTATCATGGCAAATCGGAGGCAACAATTACATGCAAATCAGTCCCGGCACATTGTGCTGCTGCGAACAAAGCTGCGAAGAGCTAGTACTGAGCCTGCCCCCAGTTTCCCCTCGTTCAGAAGAACTCTTCACGCTTTTACGCACGTGACGTACGCTTGCAGGAAAAGCTACACCTGCTCCAAAAGCCTCAGAAAGGAGAGATAACCGTAAACTAGTGCTGTAAAGAGCAGCGGCGCCCTTATCCGCAAAGTTACGCATCTTGGAGAGTGCTCAGTGGGGACAGCGCCGTCTGCCACAAAGACAGTGGGCAGATCTGAGGGGAAGAGATAGCATTCAGCAGGGGAGCAGGGAATCATGGGTGATTTACTAAGTGTAAATGAGGCGAAGGAATCTAGAAGCAGCTGTTTTTTACAGCCTGCTTGACATACTAGTGCAGACCTGGACTGGACAGCGCACTGCCATTTCCCACAGCTAACATCTGCTTTACATTCTCTGCCTCCGATCTGCCAAATCCTCAACTGGACAGGTTGAGTTCAAGAGGATAAACACACTTCAGCAGTTTGGACAACACTACTTCACTACTTCTCACCCACTTTTTCTCCCTATTTTTCCTTCTTTCTGTCGATTACATATCACATCTTGTCTTTATTTTATTTTCCCATTATCGCCAATTTTACTTATAAGCAGATTTGAGAGACAGGACTGGAAATGATAGGGAGAAAGGGGGGCACACTGCAATAAATAAATAAATCTCTTATTCAGTAGTCATTGACTTGTTTTTAGATATTTTAACTGGAAAATATGTTAAGAATAGAATTTTGGCAAAAAAAAAAAATGCCAAATGAGCAACATGGCTAAAGTTTGTGTGATAACTGCAAGGCTACCTAGACTTTTTTTTTTTTTGCAAGCACCGGATCTACTTATCAGCAAAAGGAAAATCAAGTTTGAGTTTGTAACTAAGAGTTCTCAAACACGTTCACCACAAGTGATTAGCCATTTCAACTTGTGCTTAAGGTGGAGCGTGGAGCCCTTACAAAATGCCAAAACCTCTACTCCCATAAACCAACACAAATGTCCATTATCCTGTCATAATTTCACGCAAAGGATGTTATTTATATTCATCTCTGACAGGAAAAGTGTGTGACCATGAGAACTGACATTTATATGACTGTCTGTGTTAAAGCTTTTCCCCTGACTGACAAAGACGTGCTCTCCTCTCCTTCTGCTGCGTGGAGCAAAATCCGGGTGCATGTGGCAGCACCGTGGCCCATCTCCTCACGTGAGATTAGGGGAGGCAGGGATTAGGCAGGTTGGGAGGGGGTACGGAGCTGAAGGGTTACTGGCATTATTTCTTATGAATTTAAACGAACGCTGAGCAGCTTAGTAAAATCAGAATGAATTAAATTCATTAACTCACTCAGTGACAGCAAAGTGGCAAGGCGGAGAGAAGAATTTACAATTTCTCTCCAATGAGGTCATGTCATTCTAAAACAGGCCAGCGGTAGATAGGCGGGGAGCGTGTGCGGGTGTGGGTCAGAACTTTGAACATCGTGTCAGGAAACCGTGGCTCTCTGGGTCACTGTCAAGCAGAGGGAGCTAGAGGAGAACAGAAGGTCTCATCTCCCTTCATCCTCTCTGCGGACGGGGGAAAGGTGGATGTCAAACTGTCATTACCAGTCCACTGGATTTACTCCCTCTGGAGAACATCAGCTTTTAAATAAGGCTTTAAAATTACCATAAGTGTGCCCGCGTGGAAGTGTGGCCGTGTGTGTGCGACAGTGTGGAAAAAGGTAGATGCTTTCAGTAGTTTCTGGATGAGGAACCAAGCTAATGCGGAAGGCCTATGTCAGCAGCTCTGTGTATGAAAGCCTGTGTCATGTTAACAAATTAAAAGGATTAGAGGTGAATGGGACAGACATGGCTTAACACCGGCATCAGGCTGGTCAGCACTGGGAAGAAGGGGGGGGAGGAAGTGGGCAGCTTTTAGATGAGATTGGGGGATGGGGGCAATCTAAACCCCTAATCCTGCTACACAGGTCTTAAGTAGCACCAGCCTCACCTGCTTGTACCTGCCTCAAAATGCAAGAGAGAACTTCTCAGAATTCCAAATGTTTTGAGTTTAAACATAAGAATAGAATCACTAGGAATAGATAATATCTCAAAGCAAATTAATGCAGAGCAGATTTAAAAACAGGGTTCAGAATTAAAGAATTTCAAATAATGAAATCATATCTATCTATTTATCTATCTATCTATCTGTCTGTCTATATCAAATTGTCTATATAAATTTAAAAGGTTACATTAAAAGGTTAAACATTTTTAAGCTCAATCAAGGCTTTGTCAAGCCAGCAATCAAACAATGTCTTGACCAAATTTGATTTTTCTAGTGTAAAAAAAGAAATTACAGTTATATTTCTTAAAATTTCAAATAATTTTTAATTGATCTTCCTTACATTCAAATTGCAATTCCGCTTTCTGCTTTCCTCTATTCAAATTCAGAAAATTAAATACCATTCTCAATTCAATTCTGAATGCTGCACAACCCTGGGCACTAAATCAAACAAAAACATCACAAGTGACTGGCAAGGTAATTATGGATAATCTCATCCATTTAGTGAGTATTAACAATTTTAATAATTGTTAAATCATGGTCTAAATGGTTAAAGCGAGGATGTTTGTTATGTTGCCACTCATGATGACATGTTTTTGTCTACCCGGGCACGTACCATGTTTTTTTGCATCAGTGCCATGACTGGTGCTTCCACTGTGAACGCAGCATAAGCCTGATTTGCACGGGACTACAAACCAACAGATTTTTGGACAGCCTCTTTGGTCTGCCCCATGCCAGAGTGAGAGGGTCCAAAGTGTACAGGCCCAAGAGGGAGCATCCCCACATGATATGCCTCTCTTATTGGCTGAACTCTCTGTATGATGTAACAAATCTCCAGTCTTTTGGAGCCCAGGCACTGCCAATACATCTACACAGTAACCTGTGAAAATGTATTGATATATATTCATAAATAAATAAAATAATCAATCAATTAATTAATAATAAATTAATTAAATTAATTAAAAGCAATGAATGCTTTTATCAGGTACCCTGCGTGCCCATTCACCAAACTAACTAAAATCAGAAAATGCAATGAACTCAAACATTTCTTATAAAATTCCTTCAAGATCAAAGTTTTATAGCTACTCTATAGCAAGAATTGCTAATTTTCTTATTCTATTTTTATTTCTCCTAAAGGATTTTTTGGAGAAATATCTGAGACAAAAATTATACATAACTGCAAGAGCTACAGTATAAAAAAAAACCTCTGAACTATAAAAGGTTGTTTTAAAGAAGTAAAAAAGAAACTTTTTTCCTCTTTATAGCTGGATTTTTCTATGAATCTCTGCCTATGTATATATACAGAGGCAGAGATTCATAGAAAAATCCAGCTCCCAGCATCCAGAGTTACTTTCTGACTGACTCTTGCAATTGTCAGACTAATATATGAGGAAGGTGACTCAAACATCTACCTCACTGATCAGTCTGTCTAAAAATGTTTACACTTGGCCTCAGTCGTGGGTGTCTCCCACAGAAAAGCAAAAATTAGGTTTTGGCTTGTGGTTGAGCACCTTTATTTATCCATCAGTTAGGTGCAGAGATGCCAGCTTGGGGGAAATTCGAGAGAGTTTTGAGAGTCATTTTGTGGCATGCATGAAGCCAGGTGATGATGCATCCTAAAAATAAGCAAGATATCTTGTGAGACATAATCATACTCTAACAGAACTCCGTTAGAGTATGACTATTAAAAAAAAAATCCCTTACTACCTTCGAAAAACACTGAGCATCTGCCTCACTACTGTTAATGTACTTACTCAAAATGTTATATATGTCTTACTGTTAAAAAAAAAAAAAAAAAAATCTTCATACATGGATTACATAATATCTTTGAGTTCAAAAATGCAAAAAGTTTTAGAACACTAGTAGCTTGTGTTAGGGTCAGTCTGGAGTATCTTACTAATTATTATAAGCTGTAGAGAGTTGATGTCAGAGATTTATTTATTTATTTTTTTCTGAATGGCACACAGTAAATGTCCCTCGTGTCTGACAGAAACATCTGATGGTCAAATTTTATATTCAACCAGACAACTTTGAGGAACTTTCTGTCTGTCAATCATAAGTGTCTAATTCGCACGTCCAGATTTTGCCTATTTAGACGCATTCCTAGGTCAACATATTTTGGAAGAACATTCCTGTCCGAAACTTTTATCCTAACCATATCCCTACAAAAACCTAACCCTACCCATAAGTTATCACAAAAATAGGAGGGAAATGATAGGTGAATAACACTGATGTAGAAGTACCTAACCCTGGTTGTAAGACTAAACTTGACATAATCTGTAAACTTGTCCCTCAAATCTTATTGGCTGATTGGAATGTTGTTCCAGGATCAACAGAGATGCTGATCCAGGAACATGTTGCACTTGGTGAAATCAGGTTCTGCGTTTAAGTGGTATAAGTTCCAGAACAAATAACATAACTTACAGCACCTTAAAATCCTTTAGCAGTCAACGGGACGCACTCCTAAGTATATGCGAACAAACCCGTGAATGTGTTTATGTGGTTTAGAAGGCAGCGTCCGTGCGCTCTGGCCAAGGTCTCTGTGTTTACACTGCTCTTCCAGGACACAGTGCACAGGTTCTCCCTGTCTTAGCAGATTCAGACCAGACATGGGTTAGAGTGGGAATCCAGGGGCTGGAGAAAGGGGGAGGATATGTGTCCTGTATCATAAACGGCCCTTATAAGGGCCTGATTACATGCAAGCTGCACCTGATGGACTGCACTGAGACAGGGGGCAGCCGAGGCTGTTGGACCTCAGGAGCAGTGAAATCGCACAGACACACATATGCACAAACGCAAACACATGACCTGTGCGAGAGGTGCTTCCTATCATCAGGCAGTCGGGAGTGTGAAAGGCTCGCTTTAACAAGCACCTGTAAAATGTAATCAGGCGTACCAAATGCACCCAATAATCGTGCCAGCTATTGTGTCCCGGCCCACTCTGTACTTCAGACCAGGGAGGAACGGCTTGCAATAATGTACTAATTGCACAAGCACTTGATTTCCGTGGCACTCGTCCGCACTGCAACTGAATGTAAATGTTATTTTAGAGCAACACACACACACATACACACAAAAAGACTGTAACTAAAGCCTTTCTGCAAACTGCATGAAATATTTAAATCACTGAGCCAGACCAAACACGGAGGATGATGTAGCTGCAATTAGCAAACAAAACACAGAGGTTTGTGTACTGACAGACCAGGAGTTTTTAAAACGCACGCTCGAAGGGGGGCAGGTCTGCCTTATCCAGGCAATGTTTGGTATCCCTGTCTGGAGAGCATTCAGCTAGACAAAATAATAAGAGAAAGTGGGTGCTCCAGTCAGCATAAACAAAGTACCCCTCCCTGTCAGCACAAAGAAAACATTTTCTCACAGGATGATTATAACTGTGAGTTGAAGTTGTAAAATGGCCCCGATGTCAAAGAGATGATGATAATCACATGACTCTCAGCGGCATGAACCCTGGCATGCCCAGCGTGTCAAACCACACACTCGAAAATGCTCTTTGTGAGTGTGATTTTAACTCTTTGCGACCAATTTTTTCCCTGACAACAAAAATAAATGTCACATAATGGAAAGCGTGATCACAGGAGTCATGAGCTGCTCTCCTTCTGTTTAATTCCCAAGCGAAAAAGGGGACTGGAAAAAAAAAAAAATGCTTAAAAAACTCAAGAAAAGAGCACAGCCGAAAGTAATGCTGGAAAAAACATGTCAGAGACTGTAAATGGAGGAAAGGGTGGTGGTAGTGGGGGGTATGGCATTCACACAGTACGCCTGTCTCCAGTATAACTGAAACCAGGCCCTCTCCCATAACCAGTCCAATCTGTTTTCATTTGCCAGAAACAGAGCTCCTTGAACGCCCCCTTCTCTCCTCCCAAAACCCGGTCCTCAACGAAGGAAGGACTTTAAATATCAACTCCTTGCTTCTCACTGGTTGACAATTGAAACTCTAGCACATTATAATTATTGGAACTGAATTCAAAGAGATTGTTTGTTTGGATATACCAGGTAAATGCACTAAAAGTACTCTAAGAAATCTAGTTAATTTGGTAAATCTTAAATGGACAGTTCACCAAAACATTTCAAATTCTGTCATCATTCACTCACCCTCATGTCATTCCAAACCTGTATGACTTACTTTTTTCTGTGGGACACAAAAGATGATATTTGAAAAAATGTACTATAGGACCCCCTTGACTTTCATTAAAAAGACAAAAACAATTGAAACACTCAAAAAGTCCTCTTTTATGTTCCACAGAAGAAAGAAAGTCATACAGGTTTGAAACAACATGAAAATTCTGTAATTTTTTACTCACTCTCATGTTTGGATGAACTACCCCATTAATCTGTGCTGTAAAATCTATCTTAAGCTGGCAGATGTATTTTGGACATGGACTACCAATAAAACAGCTGGTCTTTACTTCTTACAATGGTTTTTTTTTTTTTTGTTTTTTTTGGAAAATGTTTGTTGGTCAACCAGCTAGAAATCAGATAGCATACTGCAAAACATTGTTATCAGCCTAAGGATGACACTTGTTGTATAGCTTTAACCAATACCCCTCACTTTGTGTGCAAGTCAAATTAGTAGATAAAAAGTACAGTGTAGATTTAGCAAATGAGAAGGTAAACCTGCTGAAACATTTAACTAGGTTGCCCCAGTCCATGCCATCAAGGAGAGCTGGAACAGAGGCAGTCTGACACTAGAAAACTGGAAAATGCTCACTGTCAAAGAGAGCAATGGTTCCTGGCACTGCCTCAGCAGAGAGGAAAAAATGGACTTCAAAAAACTGCATTAGCAGAGCTATTCATTTCATTTGAGAGAATTTACATCACTGCCTGGGAACAATGTCACAATAAGAGCCAAAATGGACCTTCTTCCCTTGATTATGGTTGAGCGTTGCCCTGAAATAATGTCAAAGTGTCTCAAAGACCCAAAGAGGACTGTAAGAAAAGAAATAGAGGAAAAAAAGGCATTGTGCAAACTGGAAGGATAATGATTCATTCTCGTTTAGTCCACATCAACCGGAAATTACTAAAAGCCAAGCGACTTCTGCCAGTGCAACCCTTGGATTTTAGAGGGGAATCCACATGCATGTTATTGCTCTGGAGGGTTATTGATCATGAGCAGAGACTTGTGCGGTCCGCCGAGGAGTCCTTCAGAGGTGCAGAAGGAGCACAGAACGGAGGCCAGGCGGGTCTTGGGAGCCAAAGCAGCAAGGGAAGATGGGGGCCTGTGTGAGCGAATTAATTACACGTGCATTTTTGGATGCCGTATACCATAATGAGCCCCAGCTGGTCCAGGCATCCAACTCCCTTTAAATGTAACTATAAAAAGCTGGGCATTCAACAATCCTTTCACAAAGAGAGCAGGGCATTATAAAAGGTCCCTGTGATGTGTGTGCAGAAATGTGCAGGGGGCAGGCAGGGAGTCGTGCCAACTGGGATGGCCAGGCACACATTTTAGACGTCGAAGGTTGTAATTGTACGAATAACACCGGCTTGACAAGGGCACTCAAAATCATGGGTCAGGTGACGCGGGTTAAGGTGATGATGATCTGTTAATCAACACTAAAAACTGATTAACAAGGAAATGTATTGTAAGGTCAAGGCAGAAAAAATAAAGCAGAACATTAAATAAACGAGCTGCTTAGTTTTACTGACCGACTTCACACCACTCATTTCGCACCTCAGGTTTAAACAGGGTTGATTGATATCACTACCATCTGAGGATGAGGCCGATTACCTTCCGCTTTATTTCAGCTTTGCTGATTAACTTTAATGATGCTCATTTAGCCTTGCGATTCTTATCTGATTTCTGGGCCCAACTGAGCAGAGAAAGAGAGAGAGAGAGAGAGAGAGAGAAGATCAGCTAGTTCCATTGAGGGAAGCAATGTTTGGAATAACGAAGAGAGAGAGAAAGTTGACTCTCCAGCCCCAATTAAACTGAGCTGATGCACTGGCCTTCGTTTAATTTAATTTCACATGCTACCTCTCACTTTCAAATTAGGCAGATGGCCAAAGTTCCGCCAGAGGCGAAATTCCACATGGCATCCTCTTCCAACAACAGGGGCCACAGACTGCGGACGGAGCGATGCTCCCAGCCGGGGGTCTACAGATCTCTCCCGACCAAGACGTGGCCACCTGGGACACAAGACAATTCTGCACATAAAGACAAGGCATAAAGACTTGGAGGTAAGTGAACAGGGTGGCCTAACACAACAACAACTGCCTAACTGCCCATGTGCAAATAATGCTTTTCTAAGAAAACTCTGGCCTAATTAAGAGGCTAGAGAGGGTAACTAAACAAAAGTGGCTCAATTACCTGAAAGATATGCCTTTCATCTTCAATTTTTCCTTCAAGTCATGCCAGGTGCATTAACACCTTTCTATACAGACAACAGGGGTGCCATCTTAAAACAACAAGACTCTCTTCTCTACTCCATTCAACCGCCACAAGCAATTTCGCTGGATTAACCGGCGGGTTTCTCTGGTGGCTTTGAGTGCTGAAGAAAGTGATTTGTTTTCCTGCTTCTAATCAGAAGGACGTGTATTAAAGCACAATAAGTGACTGCCGTTGGCTGAGGTCCAGCATTGTTTACAGCTAAAAGGTCCTTGAGCTAGCAAATGAATTAGCCTGCCAATGGGTGGTTTTGGCCTTCCAACAGGTTGCAACAACAGCAGCTTTTGTCAAAGATATGAAATTATCAGAAGGGCCCAGCTATTTGCCGATTTTTTGTTGTTCAAGAGTTCAAAAAGTAATCCAATTGATTCTAAGTGAGGCAAATGCTACCATAGGCAGCCATATTCTTTTAATGGATTAAAGGGGCCACTATTTTCATGCCATTTCGAAGGGAATAATTTGATGTGTTTTGTTGAGCTCATTGTGTTTTGATAAAGACAGAGGTTGGATTAAATGCACAAGCCTGAGCCTCTGATGAGTAATCGGGTTTTGTGAAAGCAGACACTTGCTCTAGTTTCACCACGCTGCCACCCAGACAGTCTTAAGTGTAGAGTAAATAGAAAAGTAACACCAGAATTCACCCGCAGAGGAACAAAATAAACTCTAGAAAGCGACATGTGCCAAACCTAAACAGGACGGAAAGTTTGGAAACCGTTGCAGACTCACCGAACGCCAATTGGTTTGTCATGGTGAAAGGCGAGGGAAAGGGTTAACCTGAGAGCATCTCATGGGACGATCGAACGATGCCAGCGCGTGATCCCCTACTCCAGCCAGCGCTTTGATAGAGCGCTTTCTCTAAACTCCACAGACGAGAGCAATTACTGTAAGAGAAGCATGATTATAGGTCTGCCATATCCACACAGGCCTGGCATTTTGCTGCTTTACATGCCGGGGGTTTCAAAAGAAGAAAGACAGAGGACAGTATAAAGCAAAGGGGAAGAAAGGCAGCAGGGGAAAAAGAGAGACCCTGGGGAACAAATATCAATATTGTAGGATGCATTTCAGCTTAAAGCAGCTAGAGCCATCACTCTGGCAGGGTGGAATGTCTAGGGCCTGCTCTGCGACCGTTAGCATGTGAAATTGGGTAGACTTAAAACCCCCTAAACAAGGGGATCAACACGCATTCGTCAAGCTGTGCCACCCGCCTGCGCACACCAGCGCACGCAATCTCCATAGAGCGCTCCTGTCCTTCCGAACGCACTCCGCCACGCTTCCTACCTTCAATAGCAACAAACAGCCCCTCCATAGACTGTCACCGGGCTTTAATTTCACTCTTAAAAGCTTCTCCCCCACCTCTCCGCATGATCCACAAACTTTGTATTATTCAACCGCTGGCCCCTAATCCTTCCGAGCTAACAGAGGGAAAAATTAGCTTTTGTTAAGTGGTGATTTCTCCTGCTAAATGGCAACACCCTTCTGTGGGAAATATTCCAGGCTTGAGAGGCTTCATTAGACGGTTCGGATTTAAACCGGCGAGATGGACTAATTCCCTCAGACGCGCCGTGTCAAAAAGCCTGAACGGCCCAGGAGAATGTGCAAACGCTGGGAGGAACCTGTGCTAACCTGGTAATCCCATCCTGTCCACTGCTTTCTACACCCGCCCCATTGTTTGCGGCGCCAATCCACTTTTGCCAAAGCGGCTTTAGAGGGAGGTATACAGGGACTGCCATCTAGGCCTGCTTAGACCCAGCCTGAGGGGCTTACAATGCGCTCTCGTCCCCGGCATCTCCCCCGCTTTACAAATTTAAATCTTCATGGAGACTAGTTCACAAAACAAACACTGTCAGTCTGATGGAGCCTCTGTAACGATATGCAAAAGGCGAGCCGGGAAGGTGCTCAGTTTTCCTGAATAGCGCCGCATCTTTCAAACCTGCAGGAGGAGGACAGGGCTAAACAAATGAAGATAAATACGAAATACCACCATATACGTATTTGGTTTTGAGAAGTGGCTTCAACTCTAAAATCTTAAGAGGATTTAAAAGCTGTTGGTTACCTTGAATAATTCCGCACGAGCAATGCAGGAGAAATCTGTGTGGAGCGTACATCTCTGCTGACAATAAAAGAAACAGAAAAATAAATAAAACAAAGGACAGCATGAGGGCGAAAGCCACCAGCGTGTGCACAGAGCTTTGCCAGCTCTCACAGTCCAAATTAGTGACAAGTTTATTCCCTGCCTGTGGTCGGGAGAGACTAAAATCCCGCCATACGACAGCCACAAAGTGGCACAGGGACTGTTTGATGTCTTCATGTGGGATATAGTAACCTCTTAAAGCTTGTACACAGTCCAGAGCACACAAGATTACACTCTCACAACTACAGTAGGAGGGCATTGTTTACTTCTTTACAGATCGCTGGGAATTCTTTCAGTCCCTCGCCTTTGTCAAAAACGATAAATTGCAAATGATAAAATTAACTGAAATTCAAATAACACTAATTTCTAACTAGACAAAACAAAAGTTTAGTTAGGGTTAGTCAAAGTCTTGATAGATATCTAAACACCACCTATTGAAATTTGTATTTAGTTAATATACTTCATTATATGTAAAAATAATTAACATTTATGTACATATATTTTCCAAAATATGAGCTGAATTAGAATCCAGTCAATTTCTCTTCCTGTCATCCTCCAATTCAGTTCAAAATCCAACTGATAAATTGAAAGGGAGCTAAAAAATCTAAATTTGGCCCAACTTTGCTCTCCTAAATTAATAATTTATTTTGACTTATTTTAACAATGTATCTCCTTTCTCAAAGAAATCACTTGCTATGACGTTTAAAGTCTCAATTGATGCATGTAACATAAGCAGGATGATTGACTGGCTATGATTACGCTGCCCTTGAGGGTTTAGCTTCGTTGTAGGTTTTTCTCGGCCATTATCACAACACTGATGGCACACATGGCAGCATTTAGAAAGCGCCAGGCTTCAGGTATGCCAGAGCCGTCACACACTCTGTGCATTGCAGCATAGCACTCATATGCTGAGCGTCTGTTGGCTCAAAAACACATCTCTTTGTTTTGGATCCAGCCCCAGAATCCTCATGCTGGTAAAAGTTGTGTTTAATTCTGTCGCTATATCAAAATGACAAGGAGACCACCAGATTCTGAAAAAGAAAAGGAGAAAAAGAAACACACACATACACACTTGCTAGCAAAGGGCATTCACTCATACACACACACACAACTGGACACACACACATGCACGAGCACACGGTGTCGTGTGATGCCTTTGCCAAACCACAAGTGAGGGGCCAAAATTCCATAGGCAAATGCTTGAACCCAGCAGGCTCTGACAAAGGGAAAAGAAAAATCAGTGGAAAGGTAACGTTAGTGAAAAGTGTACAAATTGATGTGCTTAAATTAAGGCAAATCCCTAAGGACTGAATAAATAGAGCTCATTTCAAAGGTAAAATACTGAGTTATTAAAAAACACACACACAAGCAAGGAAAAAGACACCGCATTTAGAAACATTTTATCAGGATTGCAAGGAGGAAAAGATCACAGAAGCAGACGCTAAGTAAACTGAGAAAAGAAAGCGAATCATAAACATGTTACTTAATTGCATCCTAGCAATAAGACGGATTAAACCAATCAGGTGTGAGAGTAAAAAGGGAGGAGGAAGAAAAGAGGAAGATCTGAAACAAAATTAAAAATTAAGAAGGTAAACGGTCACATTTTTGTTTCTATTCTCACAACGTCCTCCATTCAGATGGTAAAGACACCGAAGCCCTCTATTGCAAAGAACAGTCGTCTTGTTTAGAAGTAAATAGGCCAAACAATAGATTCGAAATGCCTGTCTGCCGTTGAAGGGCTGTTTTCTTCTGCTTGCTTTATGACGTTTCATTACATAGAAAGCCGTTTAAATGACTGCTCTTTTTCTTAGACCAATTACAGGAGATATCTGAGACAACAGCAAGTGAGCTATGCAATAAAGAGGTCCGCACAAACACACAAACGTGCCATATCCTCTTTCTCTCCGGTACATCCGACGCCATCTCCTTCTGAACCACCCCCCAAAACACAAATACGCAAACACACACCCACTCATACACACACACAAATCCCCACATCCACAAGCGCCACCGCCACCAATCACAGCCCTGACGCCAGGACATCAATTCTCGCAAGTCGCAGAAAATTACCATGCATGAATGCAAAAAAGCCTGATCAGGAGTAATTAACACGGCTTCATATGCAAATTTTATTAATGCAGAACTACAAAGTCATTATGCAAATGCAACTTTCGTCAAGCCTCTTGACAAATATTCAGAGCTCCAGCCAAAGAACAGGTTTTTCTCTCTCTCTCTTTCGGTCTCTCTCTCTCTCTCTCCAACTCTGTACTTTTTTCCAAGGCATAGAGAATGTATAACAAGTATGTTAAGTTATTTCGAACTTGGGAAATCTTTTTTTTATATTCTTATGGAAGTTTAAATCTTAGCAGTAAGGCGATGATGGCCAGGCATCCGCAATTAAAAAGCTGGCTCTTGGTAATGACTGTTTGGCTTTGGAGCGAGGTAATGAACCTGTAATTCTGGGGGAAGCGTGGGGGGGGGGGATGCGAATATGAATATGCATGAGGCTCACTGCCTTTGATGATTAAAGAAAATTTTAATATTTAAATGAGTGCATGCAAAGTGATTAACTGAAAAAAGCAACGAGGCAAAAATCTGAAAAGGATTTCAAGATGCTGAGAAGAACATGGATGCAGCTTTCCTTTTTTATGGTCTATTAATGACTAAAACTGTTTTCTCTCGTTCTTTCACTCTCTCTCTTTCTCTCTCGTTTTCGGCTTCTCACTCCTCCTGGCTTTTCCTGTTCTTGCCGCTGCTGGACACAACCCAAATGCGAGGATTTGGAAGGCATTTCAAAAGCCAAGTAAAGGTAGCACTTTCCTGAATTTTGAAGTAGTGGATTAAACACACAGGAGGGAAGAAATTAAAGTCTGGTTCACCAAAGGGGATGGCTTTGGCAGCATGTAAGGCCATGTTATAACTACGGAGGATGGTTCGACATGCACCGCAGAGGGACACGTAATCAACCGCAGATTGACAAAGATGTTGCTAAAACCAGACACTCTACTTTACATGATGGCCACAAAACTAATAGCTTTAAATATATCATTGAATATATTTTTTAAGCTTGATTTCATGTCGCTCTAAATGTTATTTAAAATTTAAAGGCTTAGAATGCTGTTTAAGTCAATAAACAAACTATTAATGCATATTTCAACATGGATAATCCAAATCTTAATCCAGAGGAGGACTGCACTATGAAACCGAAAAGTGAAATTAATTAAATGAAATGAGTTAGTTTCACTCAAATAATAATGAAAGTTCATTGTAGTTAATAGAAAAAAAAAGTTGTGTGAACTCAAAATTTCATTGTAGTAAGCTGAACTTAATATGACTGAGTTGAGTTGCAGCAGATTTCTAATTACCAGCATGCTTTGCGTCAGACTGTATAAATAAATGATGAAATTGAGTGTTATTTTGTGTGTTTTTGCACAAGATTAACATAGGGAGACATAAATTAGTATTTAGTGTTGTGTTATGTTGGGATTTACAGGGGGTTCTGTTATGTTAGTTTTGTAGGGTTACCATTGTGGTGAAGAGCAGAGTCTGTGGTTAGGTTGAGGATGGGCTGCAAAACTTTTAAGAACATATACTGCATATTGTTTTATTATATACATGCAAGTATATAATGACAGTCTCTTTGATAGTTACAATAGCATGTGCTATTTGCTATCTTTAACATGCATCCAGACTGCAAATTTGAAATGCATGCATGAGGGAAATATAAAGAAAAATGCTGCATTGCAAGCATGAACTTAGCCAGTGGCTAGTGTGGCTAATGCAGACATTAAAAAAGAGAGATGGGTGAGAAAAAAAAAAGAAAAAAGAAAAAATGGAGAAACTAGACAAAAGTGGGCAATTATCACTTCAAAACGGCCACTTGGTTTGGCACGTCAGGCTTTATTGAAACAACTAAAAGGGAATAAAACAAGAAGACCAGCAAAAGAACTGTGTCTGAAGCAACATATTAAATCTAACACATCTCTCTGTGCACATTGATTCAGGCATAGCCCCTCCACCAGGGCAGGCCGTCCTCCTGCCAAGCCTTTGTGAATCTTAATTGAAAAAATGGCATGTGCGTCATATTATGGAAGCATGTTTTCGATATCTCTTCGCCTGTTGTGTCATTATTTATTGAAGAGCCCTCCCAGTGTATATGTTGATTCTGAGAGAGGGACATGTACTCTCAATTGAGATGTTCTGCGCAGTGAGGGAGGATCCAAATATCTGTTTATTCTGGACTGTGCATGTTCATCTCTGCTGGGCAGAAAATAAGAAAAATATACCATCTTCTGATGTACTCAAAATTCAGTCTGCTTCAAAACAATGTTAAACATCTAATGGGCAGCGCATGTTCTCTTAATTCCGCTCTGTAAATATTGAATTTAGACATTACATCAGAGAAAATGTGAACTGTACATGCAAGATAGACTAAACCATGCTAGCGGATGAAACCTGAATGAAGCCAACACCCTACATAGTTACCCTAATACCTAATATAACAAAAAAAGATGAAATCTAAATAAATGCTAAAATTCAAAACAAAGCACATCATGCACAGTTTACAAGACTGGCAAACCGTGCTGGCACCACACCACTGCAAGTGAAACTCCGAAACAAATCTTTCTGGGCAAAACCTCAAAAATAGGTAGGAAGTGAGGGCACGTAACAGGAACCGTCTGGCCAGGTTCAGTATCACTGAAGCCAGGACCGGATCGTTCTCCAGAGCATTAAAAGCTCTGAGAAGAGAGATACACCACAATCTCACTATTGAGATAACAGTGACAACCACATTTTATCACTAAAATAAAACTGAAAGTACAATGAAATAATGTTACAGTGCACTCTGTGCTGAATGTGGCAACTAAAGTAAAAGAAAAAAATGTTCAGTTACCAAAGCAGAAACTTTGCTGTGAGCCAATAAAATAATCTGATAATGTGATTCCTATTCAACTGGTCATGTGATCTCAACATGGCGGCTCCCATGAGGTGAACTGCTCTGTGTTAAATAATTCTTATTTTATACTACTGATAAGACTGGGGTCTGTTTTACACACATTTTCAAGTACTATTCATTCCTGTACATGTTAACATTTTTAATGAAGTAATAACTGCGTGCACACTTAATTACCATTCACAATGAATCTGTGACCATCAAATATGCTGATACTAAGGGTGTCAGGCCCCGAACATCAAGCGCTTTTGGCTCCTGATGAATCGATTTGCATAACACCTATAAATGGTTCTGGCACTAGACTCGAGATGGCATTAATGGCAGGTGTGGGCTCCGAAACGACAGGGGCCCAGCAGTGTGATCACTCTCAAGGAGAGGCAGGGTGAGAGAGGAAAGTGTTTGAGGTAAATTTCTTTATAAATATAGCATGTCTCATGAAATATTCACCGCGACGATCTGGCAAGCCAAGGGTCAGAAATAACTCCCCCTGTCGCAGCACTTGTTAGACGTGTAAAGCTGTGTGAGTGTGCTTGGATGGTGTGAGTGGAAAGAGATCGAGAGAGAGAAAGAGAGAGAGAAAGTGAAACGCTGACAGAAACAGGGGCCTATCTCGGCAAAAGACATGTCCACCATCTCACCACATGGTCCGCTGGCGTTCCTATAGTGATAGAATGCGAGCTAACTGATGCAGCCCGCTGTGAGGTTTTAACTGAGCGCTAATGCAATTTTCAGTCACTTACAAACATATATTTACAGTGCTTGCAGTATTTATATTCCTTCCTCAATACTGACATTTTTCAAAAACCCCTAGGTATTAAACTTAGTATAAAAGTATTAGTATTATATTGTAAACAATCAAAATAACGAATTGGTTTGAGTAGGGCAAACTCAAATTAAACAAATTAGTTCAATCAAATTAACTTTTATGAGTATTCAGAACTTTTTCTTTTGCATTCACGAAACTGACACATTTTAAGTAATCTGAATTGTTTCATTGTTTTGAGTTTTATGGACTTGTTTCTTTTAATTTAGAAAAACTTTAATTTACCTGAAACTGGGCTACTGTAGGATTTCTATTTCCCAGCATGCTTTGCCATGACACTCAAAAGGGAGAATGATGCTAAAATTTAGTGTTATATGTTTTTTGCACAAGATTAATGTTAATTGGGAGATTTAGTAGTATTTAATGTTTATGCTGATTTAGAAGAGTTTCTGTTATGTAGGATTTTTGGGGGTTACCATCATGAGTGGAGCATGGGCTTAGTTTGAGAACAGGTATATCATAAATGTTCTATATTTCCGTGCTCTTTCAGCAATTGCTATGCTATATTAATGTTATCAAAGCATTGTTATTAATTAGCATTTGCTGAATTAGCTAGTTATGGTTAGCTAAATTTCCACTATTAAAAATATAAGTGTAGATTACATGATAATTTTAAGTTTAATGTATGAATTACTCAAAAATTTTAAGATAAGAGCAATTAAAGTGTATAAGTACGAAACTGAAATCTGCCAGTTCTGCTTACTTAAACTTTCAATTTCTTAACTAAAGAAATTTGATGGAACCGATTTCCTCAAATTTTTTGAGTTTTGCCAACTTATTCGGGTTTACAGTTTAGCCAAAACTGCTTAATAATATACATATAAACTTTGTTTTAACAAATAATCTTAATTATCAAATTAATCAAATGATCTAAAATCTCTGTTCTCCGCATTCAGAATCTAACAGCGGATTCGTCTGCTTTCGTACACCTATTTGCATACTTGTGTTTAGCTTAAACATACCCAACTAAACATAACTAAAAAAATGTTACCCGTCTTAAATGGCAGTCAATATAATGAGTAAATAACTAAACAAACAAATCAAAAACTGTTGCTGTTACATTCTAATGCTCTAAACTATCACATTAACTCAACCATTACTGCAACCAAATATATCTGGACAACTAGGAACATTTTCATTTTCCTATTTGTCACTCTTATTTGCATGCTGATATTTAAGCTAACCTCAAATGCAATGTAGGTTTTGAATGGCTCGATCACCACACATTCAAACCAACAAGGGCTTGATTACAACCAACACCAAATACTTTGCGAAATAAGCCTTTATTTACACCCCATCTGAATCAGTTATCTTGAAACCCTAAAGCACTACCATCCCTTGACTATTGCACAACACAAGTAACACAAACAGAGCTTGACATAATCTTCTTTACTTTTACCATCATACTTAATGCATATTTAAAATGTACAAACTTTGCATCTGATCTCTTATATGTCTCAAAGTCAGTGACTAAGGATTCAAAAGCTTATTTAGAGAATTAAACATCAGCAGAGACAAATAGGAAACTAACATTTCCTAAAGAGTTTAGATGATTAGATTATTTATTCAGACTGTTTTTGGAACGTGAAAATGTGACCACTTTAGACTGAGTCTACCTTAACCAAAAATACACATTCTAGGAATTTATGCATAATATTATCTCCTTATCATATTATCCTTTTGTTTCAGGTTCATGAGATCACATTATATTATAGCTCTTTAATTAAGGCGTCCTCAGCATTCAGCACAATGCACCGTGGTTCATAGCACCTCTATCGGAGATCTATAATTAAATAACAAGTACCATTAAATGCCTGGTCAGCTTCAGCAGGCTAAGCCATCTAGATGCATTAAGAGGTGGTAAATGTCTTATTTATTTGTTTATTTATGTACATATTTCACATTTGGACTGCTTAATGGTGCACAGTGGCAACAACTAGCTATGTCGGCCATCTCAGGGCCCTATTTTTCAGTGCCACTGAACTGTTTTAACCTCGCTGTGCTACACGAGAGGGGCTCTAGCGGCTCGTGCACGCAAACCAAGCCCTCCCTTTGCCCCCAGCAGCAGTTCCTATTGCCTGAGGGTATGCAGAATGTCATATTTTATTTAATTAGGGCTATTAAATATAATTAAATTCCGCTGAAACTTAAGAAGGCTAAGTGGCAATACAATACGGTGCCGAGCAAGCCTGTGTCCTGCTGATATTTATGCGAGAAATATTGAATTCACCCCTCAAGTGGTTCCTCTTCAATGGCTGTCCCGTATTGTCATAGATAACGTTGACTTTTTCCATACACACTAATAAAGAAAAAGCCACTGGGAGAATTATCGCTAAAAGCAATTTCAGTAATCAGAATACTTTATCACGGGGGTCTTTTTCGACTGATTATAGGGTTTCCGGAGCAAAGCACACAATGTTTAGTTATCATTACGGAGTCTCTAGAGAACGGTTATGTATGTGACTTAATGAAGTTGCCGTTCAGTACCTTCACTCGACCAAAAATAAAGAATCACTTGGATGATTTTCTTCCTAAATGCCTGTAATATTACCGCAAGATATGAGGCATGATATTGGGAATGTTAACTTAAAGAAGTAAGGCCTGAAATGATGCTCTTTCCTTTGGACTATAGGTGAATCACATGTGAGAGACAAGAGAGGAGAGGGCTGATGTGATGGAGGCTGACATGTGGGAATGAAGCAGTGGAGTTTAAGACCTGTCACAACAGTGCTCGTGTGTCAAGGTTACACGGACGGTTTAATGAAAAGATTCACTCTGGCCGAAAAGAAAAGGGTCTGGAAGTGCAGGGAACTCTTGTGAAGATAATGTTGGTCTGATCAGAGTTAGCTTAAGGAATCTTATTGATGGATCCAGAAGTGGTCTTCTTCATCCACATCTCTCTCTCTCTCTCTCTCTCTCCCCCGCATTCTCATGCTCTCTCTCAGTCATTTCTCCACTTGAAGTAAACAGATGGATATATTATAGGAGAAAAAAAAAAAAAAAAATTCATGAAAAATGATCCGTGCTTTGCCGAGCAAGAGAACCACTGCTATTTTCAAGGCGGAGTGGCTGAGTGTTTTTTTTTTTTTTTTTTTTTTTTTTTTGCGTGTCATTTTCTGTTTCACGTCGAGAACAAATGGAACGGGAAAGGTTTAGCATAAAAGAATACTTTAACCTGCTGGGAGGCAATTATGAATACAAGGCAGCCTGTGAGTGTTTAGCTGCATGCTCAAGCTGACATTCAAGCGTCTTAATCACTTTCAGAGGATGTTTCATCTGCCGTTATATTCTTCTCTGCGAACTGCCTCCCTCTCCAGCCCTGAATTAATGAAAGGTGTAAAATTTACTCTTGCTAACTGCAATATGATTTACAAAGGCAAATGTTCACCTTTCATTTTAATATCCCATTTTTCAAATTCTAAAGTTTAAATGAGATTAAAACTACTTTTCAATGCAGAAACGTGGGTCAAAATGAAGAGAGATTTAGTCATTTAGTATGGCATTGACTGAAATAACATGAATTGGGTAATCACAATTTTTTAAAATTCGCACTAGAAGATAGTGATTTTTTTTTTTTCTTTTTATCCTTAAAAAAAACAAGCTAATGTTTTGTTTAACATTTACAAAATGAGATTTTTTTTATGAACAAAAATTCTGTATACTCAGGAATAAGTAATTTAAAGGTTTACATTATACACTGCAAACATAGTCCACTCCAAACTCCCGCCAAGAGTCAATTGCATGTGAAATTATAATAATTTACAGTCAACCTACAGTATAATGAAATTTAACTTTTACTGATGTAAGCAATGTATCATGACACTTCAAATGTAAATTTAGTGTCCTTGCATATCTTTTCCTCTAGAACTTCACAACACATATATGTGAAAGATATTAAGTCATCAAAAATGTTTCTTCCGAGAAAGGGGGGAAGTGTTATCTTCACCTAAACTATTTGTCACTCATATGCAAGAAAAAAACAGTAACACTTTATTTTAGGGTCTTTTAAGTAGTTGCTTATTAGTATGCATACTACTAGAATATTGGCTATTTATTAGTACTTATTAAGCACATATTAATGCCTTATTCTGCATGACCTTATTCTACATTCTTAATCCTACCCAACACCTAAACTTAACAACTACCTTACTAACTATTAATAAGCAGTAAGTTAGGAGTTTGAGTGAAAAGTCATAGTTAATAGTTTATATGTGTTCCCTATACTAAAGTGTTACCTTAAAACAGCCTTTAACTGTAGTGTGCATTATTTTTATTTAAAAAGTAATTATTATAATTAAATTACAATATGAAGAATATAAAAGGTCAATTTGACTATTTGCTGGTGCACTAAAACTTTCATTTTTGAACCCTGACCTAACCTCTTAATTTAGCAAATTGTGTGGTTAACAAAGCACACGCTTACCTTTCAGTCTTTAAAAAAAAAAAACCTTAACTGACGAACTGTAGTGGAACAGTTTGCACGTAACTGTGTGAACGCTTGCATCATATTTCACAACTGACGCCAACACTCTCTCTGTGCGAGCAGCCAGCCAGTCAGTCAGTCTGGGAGTGAAGTCTGCCTGCATCATGTGAGGTACTGAGTAATTTAGCAGCGGCCTCATTATTACAGACATTTAAATACACGAGGCATTGTGGTGGCACGGAATAAATTGTCTCCGATGCCGCGGGTAACTTTCGCAAATAAGGATTGCGAGGCATTAAAAAACGACGTTATTAAAAACCGAGGCAGTGTCATAAGCCGCTCCCCTGCGTTTCCCCCGGTAACTTTGTCCAACCTAGAATATTATTTTATGAGACCCATTTCCCAAGATCCCTCCGGCTTCTTTGTGAAGGACTTGACTGCGCTGTTTTGTAAGATAACTGGGAGAGTTCTCTCCCTACAGCTGGACTAAACTAAACTGCCTCTTTACCCCTATTCAATAGGAAACTCACTCTTTTAATCCTACTCTATTTCTTTACTTCTCTCCTTCTCTCCTTCCCTTTTTTTTTTTTTCTTTTGAGCATTTGAATTTTAATGAGCTTTTCACCTTTTAAGCAGATGGCTCAGGCTGGATTTCTCCATGAAAGTAGGGTGAG
Source organism: Hypophthalmichthys nobilis (assembly GCA_037950665.1). Classification (NCBI taxonomy): domain Eukaryota; kingdom Metazoa; phylum Chordata; class Actinopteri; order Cypriniformes; family Xenocyprididae; genus Hypophthalmichthys; species Hypophthalmichthys nobilis. Next base: position 10,015,503 of record CM075478.1, read on the forward strand.
TTCTCTGTCACGTCTTGCACAATTTGTTTCAACTACCAGAGTCCTTCAGGGGGTTTTAGGGCTTTGAGTCAGTAATGTGATGTTTCACTTTGCACGGCGTAGGCTCCCCTAATGAAATCAGCTGAAGGAAAAACAATCTCTCTTGAGGCTCGCAGATGAGCGGTATCACAATCACTACAGGACGCCCAGAGTCCTACCGAGGTAAATGAGTGCGTGTCTCCCTTTGTCTGCAACTCTGCAGGCTGTAAGTGTACGTTTGCGCACATCAGTATTAGAAAACACGCTGGCGCGAGAGAACGTGTGAGTTCATTAGCGTCAGCCTCTTATGCCTGCTCGAAAACTTTTCTGGAGAGAGTTTGACCTACCTGCCAGGCCACTTTCTTGCTTGGGGCAAATTCCTTTTGGGGGCGTCAACAGTCTATCGTCCTCCTCTTCAGGTGTCACCTGGATTCCGATTTCGACCGGTTCCACCACTTTTCTCAGCTCGGCGTGGGGCGGCGAGGGGCTATTGCGGTCCGCCATCTTGTCGTAGCAGCCGTGGCCAGTCGTCAGACCCTGGCATTGCTTTTTCTTGTGCTCGATGAAGAGCAGAATGTCCCCCAGTGGGAAGGTTAGTTGGCACTGGCCACATGTGAGGAGGTCGTGGTCGCCCAAGCCCGGAGGCAGAGGCCCAGGCATGCTGGGATCCAGCAGCGAGTGAGAGTGGAGATCAGCCACGGCCAGTCCCGCATCCACATGCTCAGCTTCCGCTACAAGGAAGACCAAAAGGAAGAAGAGTTTTGAGACAACATGAAATCTCAATAAAATCTCCATCTGTGCAGTAGTCTAAACAAAAAAAAAAAATGATTTCATCTCAATAACTTAGTGAACTTCTGAAATAACTTTCATTTCTGCTGATGTAACCGAAGCCATGTGGGTGGGGGAAAAATATTCCAATAATACCATGGAATAACACGTTTAATCCAATTTCACGATCCAATCAGATCCTGATAAATAAAATCAAGTCCCACCCTAGATTATTTCCCACATAATATTCTGTTTCACATCCCTTCATACAAATTAAACGCATTTACAAATGTCATCTTTAGCTCATAATTTTCCTTTTCCAGATCCTTTAGGCTGCCTTCTTAGTCTAATTCATGGAAAAATAACCCTAATTCACATCAGTATGGGAATTCAAAATAAAATACTGGCCACTTGGATGAGTAAAATTATTAACCAGTAATACTAAAACTACATTTTTTGGTAACACTTTATTTTACAGTGTCCTTGTTACACGTTACATGTAGTTACTATAGTAATAACTAAAAATTATGCATAATTACATGCAGCTAACCCTAAACCAATCTTAATCTCAATCTTAATCCTAACCCTATAGTAAGTTCATGTAGATGATTAATATTACTCAGTAGTTAAACTACACTGTAACAAGGACACCTTAAAATAAAGTCTAACCCATTTTTCCTTTCTTGCTTAATATTCTGTTTCACACACGTTCATTTATATTTACCTCAGATGCCACTGTATCTATCCATGTATTTTTCCACTTCCAGATTCTTTAGCCTGCCATCTTACACAAATTAATGCTTGGCGAAAACTAATATATATCAGTATGGGAAATTGAAATAAAATATTGGCCACTTGGGTGACAAAAATTGTTAACCAATAATATAATAGCAAAACATAATACGCCCTCACAATCCAATCAAATAAAATCAAGTATCACTCTAAATTATTTCCCGTTTAATATTCTGTTTCACTCAGAAATACACTAGTCACTTTATGCAAATTAAATGCAAACGCTGATTCATCTTTAACTCAATATTTGCCCCTGTATCCCTAAACTGCATCCCTAGCCACCTTCATACACTACTTCATGAAACAAAAACCTGATTAGAACACATCAGTGCAGGAAATTGAAATAAAATACAAATGGTGTGGAACTTGAGACGCAATCACACATTTTCTGAGAGTTCAGGGTCAGTTCATTTAGCATTTCGTTATTTGGCAGCTTGTTAAAATAAAGGAAATGAATGTTGGGGCCCATTTAAGCGTTCACCTATGTCCCATGACAATCCCACTAAACTTTGAGAGCAGAAAATAAAAGCCGACTTCAATTTAATCATCCCAGCGGCCACACACGAGGCACCTCGCTCTCGTTCGGCGTGTTCTGTCCTGTAACCAGCCAACTCTTGATAAACATCCATATGTGAGGCCGAGACCCAAGAGCAAGGAACTGTTATTAATATACAATACAGTACTTGTGAGGTTGAGAATGAGACCGCCAGACCTGAAACAGAAAGAGAGTGAGTCTGAAGGGAGCAGAGAGAGAGAAAAAAAAGCAAGGAGGAAGGAGGGAGGGCTCCGTTTTTGGCTGTGAGAGATATTTGCACAGCCATGAGAGCAAGAGGCCCTGCAGATCTTCTGGTTGATTCTGTCACCTAGATAAACAGCGCGGAGCGACGGGCGCTGAAACCACAGAGTACGCCGGACAACCTCAGTCCCTCTGCCTCCATTTTGAAATTTCAGCTTCACCTTTCAGTACGCGGCCACAATTGGCCCTTTGTAGCCCAACGCCGAGTGCAAGAGCAGTTTTATCAAAGACAGTAGAGGCCCTTGACAAAGCCCCCTCGGGACCTCCTGACAGACAGCTCTGTTGATGTTACATTTGACAGCTTATCCTTGCGCCATACTAATCATAAGATCTAGACAAACACTTCTCTGACTGCCACTTTACACTCTTCAGCTTCCTGTCACTGCTTTCATGCTCTCTCTACTCAACACGCTGCATGATTTGGGTGAAAGCAGGAAAAAAAGAAGAAAAACACTACCATAGCAACACTTACAGCCACACAGCGAGCAGGTGTGGTTTTTTGAAGTGCACATAAATCTGGGAGGAAAATGAAGGGAGGAATTCTCAAACTGTCAGAGCCTAAATGACAAATGTGAGAAGAACAACAACGACCCTGTGGTATTAGGATCTAATTCATTAGATTGTTTTAATTTTTAAATTTGGCTTGTGCACGTTGTGCGCTTTTCACCAGTACGAGGCCTAAAAGCCTCTCTGAGTGAAACCGTGCCGCTCACTGGAACGCCATGAGAAGAGACAGACAAAGATGGAGGAACGGACCACTCTGCTCACACAACACAGGTAGCCCTGTTTACATCTCCCAGAGGAACCGCCTAACCACTAATTTTCGATGATGAATTACGAGCAGCCTGCGCATCCATCTGCAATTTGTCCACGGTCCAAATTATGAATGCGGACAGATTTGTAATGTCAAGCTCGAAATGCACTTTGAAAACGAAACCACTAAACCTTCTCTTATCTCTATTTCAGACGATACATACTACATTAGAGAGACTTTAGATCTGCATCCTGTTAAACAACAGCATCTGAACACTTTGCAATCATATTACGGAAGCATTTAGCATAAAGCATTAAAAATATATATCTTATTTTATTTTCGCACACATAGTGTCTGGGTCCAGATTTTGCAACATAATGAAGGAAATAACTGAAGATGACTAAGGTACTTCAACCCCCTTCAAATCCAGCCCCCCGACTCAGACATATAGGAGTGGAGCACAGACCCCCTCTGGGCAATATCAGACCATCTGTGCATTAGATTAGTCTGCATGTAAATAAAGAGAAAGGAGTGCACAGAGACTCTTCAACCTATGTAATATACTGCACTCACTGAAATTATGACTGTGATTACATTGCAGTGACTTATTTCAAATAAACAATTTTGTTTTTACATTTTAATATTTATTTTATATATATAAAATTTTAAATAAATAAATATTAAAATCTAAACAAATATATATATATATATATATACACACACACACACACACACACATATATACACACACTACCAGTCAAAAGTTTGGAATCGGTAAGATTTTTAATGTTTTTAAAAGAAGTTTCGTCTGCTCACCAAGGCTGCATTTATTTAATTAAAAAAAACAGTAATATTGTGAAATATTATTACAATTTAAAATAACTGTTTTCTGTTTGAATATATTTTATAAAGTAATTTATTCCTGTGATGGCAAAGCTGAATTTTCAGCATCATTACTCCAGTCTTCAGTGTCACATGATCCTTCAGAAATCATTCTAATATGCTGATCTGCTGCTCAAGAAACATTTATGATTATTATCAATGCTGAAAACAGTTTTTTTTTTTTTTTTCCAGGATTCCTTGATGAATAGAAAGTTCAAAAGAACAGCATTTATCTGAAATACAAAGCTTTTGTAACAATATACACTACCGTTCAAAAGTTTGGGGTCAGTAAGAATTTTTATTTTTATTTATTTATTTATTTTTTTAAAGAAATTAATACTTTTATTCAGCAAGGATTCATTAAATCGATCAAAAGTGACAGTAAAGACATTTATAATGTTACAAAAGATTATATTTCAAATAAATGCTGTTCTTTTAAACTTTCTATTCATGAAAGAACCCTGAAAAAAAAATATTGTACACAAATATTTTGTACAATTGTACACAATAAATGTTTCTTGAGCAGCAAATCAGCATATTAGAATGATTTCTGAAGGATCATGTGACACTGAAGACTGGAGTAATGATGCTGAAAATTCAGCTTTGATCACAGGAATAAATTACTTTATAAAATATATTCAAACAGAAAATAATATTTATAATATTTCACAATATTACTGTTTTACTGTATTTTTAATTAAATAAATGCAGCCTTGGTGAGCAGACGAAACTTCTTTTAAAAACATTAAAAATCTTACCGATTCCAAACTTTTGACCGGTGTGTGTGTGTGTGTGTGTGTGTGTGTGTGTGTATGTATATATATATATATATATATATATACACATATATACACACACACACACACACACACACACACCTAATTATACCCATTGCATATGTGATTAAGATTTTTTTTTTTTTTTTGAGAATTAATTATATTGCTTATTAGTGTGATAATATAAAGTCTGAGACCAGTAGTAAAGAGGTTTCTATTTTGTATTCTTTTCTAATTATCTAATTTATTTTTTCTCAAAAATTATATATTACCACAAATTTGAAGATAACACTTTTTTTTTTAATGTAATGCATAAAAAAAAAAAAAATGCTGTATGAACAGGGACACTGTAAATATATTTCTCCATCACTGGGGGAGGTCTCACAACAAAAACTGTTTTACATATATCTGTAACTGTATTTGCACCTGTGAGCACATGCACAAAAAAGCATATGCATTTGAACCCATAAATGAAGATTGCTTGCAGGCATGTACATGAGCAATATGTGCGCCTGTTTGTGTGTCATGCATTTGTGCATCCTGGGAAGCTGCACCAGCAGAGATGCAGACACACACACACACACACACACACACACACTAGAAAGACTAACCCTATCATACACACCACTACAGGAAGAGGTAATTTTCTATGATTTACTTCATGAACCACAGTGCATATTTTTGACATTTGTAACAAACTCAAATAAACAGCTATAATTGGCCAAACAGGTAATAAGTTGTACAATAAAATAAAAAAGTAATAAGCAAAGTTAAGTAACAGAAGGTGGGAGTGAGATTGCAGCCTCTCTGTACTGTGGGAGAGAATTTAAGGTGCGCTTGTGGAAAGCGTTAGTTTAATGTGTCATAGGTCTAGCACAGACCTGAATCAAAGTGACAGCTGGAGAAAAAAACCCAGAGTGGTAAAGAACGAGTGCAGCTGAAATTTTCTCTCTCCCTCTGTCCCCTTCTTTTGCTCTGTCTGTGCCAACCACAGGAAACACGCTGCTTGCAAGCAACGCCGCTAGTACGCACTTCAAAAGAAGGGACCCCCGTACACACAAACACACACACACACACCAGGTGTTGTAATCATGTAAACATACGATACAGTCTTGGACTATAGAGTCTGATCCAATCCATAAGTGGGTAAAACACCATAAATATATCATTAATTCACCCTCATGTTATTCAAAACCTGCATGATATTTTTTTCATCTAGAATGTTCAAGCAGCTCTTTTTTTAATATAATAAAAGAGAATGATGACTTTAAAGAGAATTTTCAATAAATAACTTGAATTCAGTCGAAGACTCAGAGTATAGTATATGAACAACTATCATAGTGCTTTTATGGAAAAGAGCAGCTCGGACATTCCTCCAAATATCTCCTTTTGCATTCCACAGAAAAAAAGAGAGAGAGAGAGAAATAGTCATACAGGTTTGGAAAGACAAGTGGTTAAATAAATGACAGAATATTCATTTTAGGAGATCTTTTCTTTTATATAACTCCCTTGAAGGTACGAGACTGAACTATGCAGGCCCAATCCGACGGTTTGCATTTCCTGCTCTAGGCAAACAGGTGAGAGTCTGCAATTCCTCACAGTCACACACACACTCACACTCTCACACACACTCATCCACCAGCGATAACAATGCTGTCACCAAGGTAACATTACAGCTCATGATTTTCTCTGATCCCTCAACAAATACTCCATATAATTCTATCAGGGCCACCGAAATGTCAAATGTTATTTGTCTTTATCAAGCACTCTCTGGCAGCTGGAGAGAAAGACAGTGAGGGACAGTGGAAGTAAGACAGTCTGAATAATATTTATAGGTGGCTTAAAAAAAGAATGATATGAAATGAAATCTCGACTTTGGATAGAATACACTCACTATTTTACCTCAATTTCAAAAAGCACAAATACAGTAGGCAGTTTTTTCATACACAAACTACCTGCAATTAAAACATGGAAATGTTAAAAATAATCCTCAGAAATCAACATTTATATGAGTCAGAATGCACACTAATGGGATTTCTGGAAAGCATAAAACTAAAAAAAGACACAGCTTCCAAAAACGAATACATCAACAAGGCACGTCTTAACACAGTTCTGGATTTATCCTTTTCCATTCTGGATTTACGCACTATTGTTCATGGGCCCTCTGACTCATACTTACGAAGTCTTTTTGTTTGTGAGGAACCAAATTGCTGTTGACAGGTATTTGGCTGATCATGGTACAGTCTGGCTTTCCCTCCAAAACACACAAAGGTCTGCGTGTTACGTAACAGCGCTTTAGCAGCCCAGCGTTAGCGTACCTTTCATCCTCGGACTGTCACCCTGCAAACCTCACCATTAACGTTCAGCGCTATTTGGCTCACGGTTGAGCTGTTGAGATTTTCCGTAGTGATATCAGGATGAAAAGTCTCAGACAAACAGGTTTTCAGAGAGGTTTTTTAGCAATTGCAACTGTTAGGGTCTAATTAGACAACACACACCATTTAACGGATTTCATATAGTTTTTTACTGGGTCCATAAATTTCCGTATTTAAATCTTGAAAGACTTTCTAATGCTGTCCAGATATAAAGATTTACCCCGTGCCAATTAAAGCCATTCACAGAACTGTGTGCGGAGGGCAGAGCGTGCTGAAAATGAAAGCCAGGGAACGGGCCTAATCAAACAATAAAAGCTCCGCTTTACTGTTTGTGCGTTATTTTCTTATGTTTCCCATCAGCCCAAGCTGCACAAGAGCAGAAGCAGTGGGTGGGGGCTTCGGTATTTGCGCTGCTACGTACACAAACCTCACCACACCAGCCCACAAAGTAAAATTTTGAAATACCCACTCTGAGCCACCCGCTACCCGAGCACATAACAGAGATGCAGGCTAGCTGAGTAGGACAGGCTGGATTTGGGTTGAGCCTTCCACTCAGATGGCACGCAAACAAACAAACAGTTTGACAAAGAGGTAGCGAGTCAACGGCAGCCGTCTTTCTAGTCATTTCACGTTCGTCACGCGCCCAAAAGGCCTGTGTAACACATGCACATGTAGAGGAATTTATCAGGAATTAATTAGTCTGTCATTAATCTGTAACCTACAGTCAAGCGCACCAACGCTCAAACCGCAAACCTCCGCCTTGCGCTAGGCCTCTAGTTTTTCCTGTTTTCTCTTGCTTAAAAACTTCTCTGCGACCTGTTTGTTTAGCTAAATTTGTGTCAAAATGCATTACATAAAACAAGTGACACCATCATGTTTAGCTGTTTTAGGAGACCATTAGCCTGAAGGCCTTCGCAAATCCTATAAAATAAAAAACAAAGAGTCGTACTTGTTCAGGATATTTAGCTTGCAGAGCGCTTCTTTGCAGATGCAAAGCGCCTCGGCGAGGTTTTAAAGCACTAGTAAATGCGTGCGCGGTGGTGGCATGCATGTGTGAGCGTAAAGCATGGTGCATGTGCAAATGAAGCTGTTAACAAGAAGAGAACAGGGATCATCGTGGCACACGGCGGCGGTGGAATTTTAAAAGCGTGATCCTCGGCCGGTGCGGCGGCACTAGTCCATTGTTTAATTAAAAAAGGGGGGGGGGGGAGAAAATGGGTCGTCTTGCAGGTAAAAAGAGATTAACATGATGATGTCCACTGGGAGCCCGTCTAAGCATCGCTAACCCTTTATCGGCAAATCTCATCAGGGAGATATTACCTAATATTTTCACAAGGAATTATGAGTAGCTGGAACGACTAAATCTCACCTGAAGCTTAGCATCTCTCTCTCTCTTTTTTTTTCCCCTGCAAAGCTTTTGTTTCGAATGAAATAACACTAAAAGGCACGTATATATCACAGTTGCAGAACTAGTAACACATTCCCACACAACACGCTCATGTGATGCTCAGGAAGCGGAGCGTTTCCATGCTCGGAGCTGGTCAGAACTCATCCAGCTGTGGGACGTCAAACACTCAAGCCACTATTACGAGTGTCTGTGTCTCATAAATCAAGCCATGGAAAACTATGCCCACTTTTGATGCCGTCCAAAGGATTCAGTTGCCTTGATGCATTTATACTGACAGACTGTACATTTCATCAGAGAGGGTTTTCTGTTGCTCTCTCACTCGTGGCGCAAACAAAAGGCACCTGAAACTGAAAGGAAGAGAGAATATGCAAGCATATTAATCAAACGTGCCAGGCAGACATTTTGCCCATTGTTATGTGGAGAGTGTAAGCTCTGTAGAGGCTACCATTTTTTATATCACAGACTCAAATTTATTTATTTAGATGGCAAGAACAATAGGTCCTCAGTCAGAGGGGCCCACAAGTTCCAGAGCCACTTCATCATTCACTTTTAAGCATGCTTGGAAAAACGAACAAGGTGACGTTCAACCTAAATTTGTTTGTTTTGGTGTCACGCTTGATGTCCTATCTATATTTAAAGTTACACCTATCAAATACTTATTACACATCTAAATGAGCACTGAGAAGCGATCCAACTCTCACTGTAAATTATTAAATAAGTGCTTGAGCGCTAAAGACAAAGTAAAAAAAAAAAAAAGGGAATGACAGAGCCATCATGTTTTAAGACCAGCTGCTGCTGTGAGGCGTTGACAGTTTGCATCTGAGCATGTGTGTTAATGGCAGTATCGTTTGAAACATCTATGCAGAGTCGTCGGAAGCCGCAGCCCCCTATTTCACTCGACTTAACCATTTAAGTACATTTAGGAAATATGTTTTTACACTTTTTCAAAACTGCCTTCCACCCCCTCTGGCAGACTTAGAGCTCCCCCTAGCAGGTCATGGCCAGCAAACTCTGCACTGCAAATGCAAGGTGGCCCAATTCAGCATACAGACAAAATTTAATAAAAACAAGGACATTTGAGTCCCTGAACTATAAAAGAAATTAATAAAATGAGCATTTAAAAAGGAACATTTTCAGACCTGTTTAGTTTAATTTGAAATATGCCATTTTTTTTAAAAAAATAAAAGAAATAAAACCCTACCTATTTCATACATACTTTTGCAAATTACAAATAATTAAGCAAACATTTTAGAAATAAATAAAAAGAAAAAAAGACTATTTTTATGGATTTCTGCAGCTGCACACCTCTTGTATTAACGCCTGTGCCTGCATCCAAATATCTGGCCCTTTTTTAGCTACTATAATCAAATACGTCAATGTTTATATCCAAATAGCTACGAATATGTTTTGATTCAAGCTAATATCATAAATTAAATTCTCTCAGACGTGATGACATGAAGTCATGGCTTAAAATTTATGTCCTAAACACATTCAAAGCAAAGTTCCGATAAAGACAGTTTCCTGTGCTGGCAGGTCTAATGTGAAACATACATCTCAAGCAAGAGCTGAAAATTTATGTTACAACTTCATAATTCCGCAGCTCACCGGAGAAAAATTGCCTTCTCGTTGTCATCTGATTTCCTTCATTTGAAGATGACATCTGTTAACTCGCTTTTAGATTTATTTTTAAAGCTCTACAGTATAAAAGGCACTACGCTGACATGACAAATTGAACAGGTGTCAAAATCGAATTTAAATTCAGCCAATTCAGTGATGACAAGCTCACATGAATACACTCAGTGAACGTAAACATGTATCTAAAAAATTATAGTAATTATAGTTTGGAAGATATGTGATTTTCATAATTATTTCTTATTAGAAAACTACAAAACTCTGCATTTTAGTTCAGTCAGTAAAATAGAATAAAAATTCCAACATATGTAAAGAAAATACGCTAAACACTGCAACCGGTCGCATTTCACGCAGAACTAATAAACCACTGGGTTTATAGAATATGCGTTTGAGTGGCGTAATGTAGCACACAACCACAGGGTGATAAACCATTAAAACTACTGATGTACAGCACTGCAAAGTTTGCAGATCGCTCACGCCGAGAAAACATAAATTACCATGTGGACGTAAACTACACACACACACACACTCTCTCTCTCCTGAACACTTGAGCAGACAAAAATTGCCTCTCACTAACTCGAGGCTAATCCAGCTAAGACACCGTGGTTAACAAAAACTAAATACCACAGAAGACATGCTGACGAGCAGACATGCACACACACACACCCTTGTTTACAGCTCCAAATATGTCCTCAAAATGAAACTTTGAGGTGGGGACCACTCGGTTTTTGACCTTGACATTTAAAGCAAAATTTGACTATTACAAAGAAAAAAACAGATAGGCTATATCAACTGTCATCCACATTTTCATGCTAATTTAGCTGCTCTACAAGAAGCTATTTCACATATCAAACAAAATGAAAGTGAACAAGCTGGCACAGGGTCTTTGAGCTTGCACATTTGCACACATGCTAGCGTGCACGAAAAATTCATACAGTGCCTAGTACAAACAAAAACTCGTTACATCAAAATCATAGCCACAAACTCGTACACATCAGCATGTGACGATAATTCTGAACTATGAGGAACGAACATACCCCTGAGCTCAGATGACTATCTGTTAGCACCTGGCCTACATGCCCTCTGCATTAAAAACCACTAAGGCATGATACGTTTGAGGAACCTCTCTGAAGCTTATATATTCATTCACTGGTGATGCAATGAACACCTTTCAATCTCTAGTTTCTAAGAAGGAGAAAGTCAACCACCTTCCTTTCTCTCTCTCTCTCTCTCTCTCACTGTGTGCATGTTTAAAAAAAAAATACACAAAAGCTTGATGTCTAAACTGGCGTCTGCTTTACTCTGTGCACGTCTGCATTTGTGTCCGTTTGTGTGTGTGTGTGTGTGAGGGAGAAAAAGCACTCAGGGAAAGTTCCTTGGTGTAACTGGAGCATTGTGAAATTTAAAGCCCAAATTAATAACCACAGCCATTGTACATGCAATGACTGATGGGACATGTGATAACTATAGCGACAGAAATTCAAAAAGGGTCATTTTCTACTAATCCAGAATGATTGTTTTACATGCATATTGAACAGATGCCATTTATGCCATAAACACAATCGGTTTGCATACATGCACATGCTGGTGCACATGAGAAAAATATATATAAATGATAATCATAATCGCATATGCGGACGACACACACAAAAAGGGCAGCGCATGCCCTTTGGCAAACCTAGCTACATGCAATGCAAGCAAGATCATGTGCATTAAGCTTTAAATAACATCTCCATTCTCATTCGGTCATAAGTCATAGTCATATTCGTAAGACTCAGTCATATTTGTAAACTCGACAGCAAATTCAAACACACAAAGCACAGGCATGCTACATGTTTACAGTGCAACCGCGTACATGTGTGTACATACAGTAACAGATTAAGCCATTAGCGAAAGAATGGTGTGTGTTAGTGTATATATGCACTGCATACATGGCCCTAACCTTGCAACACAAAACAGATTTGGGTGGCATTACATCACTAAGTTCTGCTATGAATTATCTATGCTCTGTAGACTACAGTTAAGCATGAATATGAAACTAAATCAGGATAGATTTCATTGTCTTTTGAGTTATTTGATTTTTTTTTTTTACTGCAACAGTTGCATTTTAGGAAGAATACATATGTTTTAAAATTAGTTTCTGGATGTGTGAATATATATATTTGTTTCCAAATGATGTAAGTGTCTCGAAAAAGGAAATTATCAAGCAATAAAATATAAATGTTGTCTTTGTTTGGAACTTTGTCATGAAAAGTCTCTCTATTTCAGTATCTGCCTCACGTTACCTACGCTTTACAGTCACAACCTTGACTCGGGGGCAAAGCTAAGTGTGAGAAACATTATTAGACCTATGCCTCCTTTGTTTCTTTGTACGCTCATATTGATTTTGCAAACTTCTGTTTTCTCCACAAAAGTAAAGGCTTTACATAAAAAAAGTGAGTTGTGTAAGAAGCCAATTCAAAAATGTATTTTCTTATTTAGTATAACTAGCTAAAGTAAAAGTAAACATACTTGACATTTCTATCACCACTTTGACATCAAGTTATATTTCATTTAAATGATTGAACTTGCTCTGACACCTCTTTTCATTTGAGTGCACATCTAAAGACGCACAAATGTTGCACAATTACAATCAATTAAACCTAGTTTTAAAAAAACAACACCACCACAAGCTCTCTGCAATCGTGCAGTGTGTGCACTGCAAAAATAAAACCTTAAACCGTTCCTGTGCTCGGTGGTTACAGGTAGCTTCTCACCTTGAGAGGTATTACAAATATTTAAAAAAAATAGCAAAGACTTTGGTTTAAAACGAAACATGATACGTAAAGTTACAATGCATTAGGTTTTGAGAAGACAGGCCTACAACTCTAGCAAGCCATTTTAGCAGGCAAAATAAAATAATGGCCTAAAAATGTATTTTATCGTGCAATAAATTATTTTAATGACCATATATATAGACTAATAAAATGTCCAATTCATATATATATGGAGTAAACTAGAGAAAATAAAAATACACCATGTTCACTCTAAATTAGCATAATTTATTAAATTATGCTTAAATATTACAATAACATACACCTACACACAGTTTAACCTAACTAAACTTAACTTTACATAAACTTTGCAAATACATACAATAATCAATGCAATTTTAAGTTTTTAATCTGATCTCATGGCCTGTTAACAATTCTTACATTAATCCAAACTATCTGATAGCCTATTATTAAAAATAATAATACAAAACACACTAAATGAAAGATTTGTATTTTAAGGTTGTCCAGAAAATGGTTCAATTTAATCCTTTAAATAGCTTCAGTTTCATGCAAAAGACTTTTTAATTCTTTTAAGAAACACTAAGCCTATAAAACTGACTGTTTGCTTAAACCTGAACTCATAAATATCTTAACAATTAACTGAATTAATTTAACTGTTCTAATTCTGTTCTTGTAGATTATAATGATTTAACGCGTTTTAATATAATCAGTTCATCACCACAAACTCACACACACAGATCGTTACTCTCATTACTTGACAGATTAAAAAAAAAAAAAAATCGCTAAACAACCACAAATAAGTAAAACAAAAGATCGACTTACGTGTTATAATTTCTCTTTGCGACAAATGCTGAGGGTTTCCCTGCTTGCGACGGGACATTGCCCTGGCATTTACACTGGCATCGCCCAGAGACCCGCACAAGGAATAGTCGGCTCGCGTCTTCTGTCCTCCGTGTCCGTGGCGTGGGCTTGTTTCCCCCTCCTCGGTAACAAACTTTTCCTGGGACTTCCAAAGAACTGCCACAGCTCCGAGCCGCGGATAGAGAGATAGGGGTCCCGTGAATGTGAGAGAAGCGAAAGTGTCTTTGCGCTCCGGCTCTCCAGATGACCAGAGACGCGCAGACGCTCAGTACCTCAACGACACACACATGCACTTCAGCTGTGTGCCGCGCGCGATCTGTCCGAGGGCGAAAATATCCTTGACGAGTGACAGTTGTGAAGAAACCACTGGAAATGTCTCAGAATGTGATACCCGGTGCGTTTGGATAGGTTGGACCCTGTGGTGGCTCTCTCTTCGTCCGGTCTGCGCCTTGTGGATTGGTCAAAGGCAATTCGATTTTTTTCTCTCTCTCTCTCTCTCTCTCTCTTTCTCTGAGTCCAAATAATTCTAAAAAAGAGAAATGGTCATTACTTATTAGATTGGATAAAACGAATCCAATTGAGTTGGCACTTGAGTGTGCCAAGCACTGGACAGTTCTTCTTCTCTCCTGGGCTCTTAGTGCATGCGATGCCCGGTTACTTTGCACTCTCTCCAACTCTTTGCACTTGCTCCCCTATTCGGCTTTGCGCACTGGAGACCAGGGACATGGACTTGCCACCTCCTTTCCAAATGAATGAAGCTTTTTTTTCTCCCTTTTCTGCCTCTATGAAGATGGCGGAGTCCTGCTTCTCCGGGAGCTCTCTGTGTCTCTGTGGCGAGGGCTGCCTCCGTACAATGGGATAAAATTCAAGTTCAAGTGCGGACGTGACGTTAAGTCTACAGTGGGAAAGAAAATTGGAGACTGCAAGAGCACTGGGGGCGACTAGTGGTGGCTTTTCACAACTATCGGATCACCAGAACAGTGGTGGAGAGCGTGGACATCGCGAGCCGCTGTCTTACACACACACACACACACACACACACACACACACACACACATACACGCGCACAAACACACAGCACCTGACAGACCGGCGCACTGCTTGTCTGTATCCGCTTTAGTGCAAATAAAACAATGCAATATTGCATGACTACAACGTTTGCAGTGAATTTAAAGGGGAAAAGGCTGTAAATAGCTAAAATAAAAAAATTGAAAAAAAAAAAGAGTTTGCCCGTGCTTATGTTAATGTGTACATCTTTTATGCATGCAAATAAACTGTGATATTGATAGTCATGCATTAACATTAAATATTCAAATCAGAAAATATCAAATCATTAGATAGATTAAAGCATGAACGGATGCAAAAGAATACACTTCAGTGAGACATAAGTGTGCTGTTTACCTCACAAGCAATAAATTACATGAGACAAGACAGGCGTTGATATACTCACATCACATTTCTTCTTTATGTGTTTTATGTCCTACAGAAATGACATTATTAAATTTAAACCCACATTTGGAGACGGAAAAAAAAAAATCAGAAGGAAGAAAAAATATTGTGAACAAGTGTTCAGTGTACGTTTCTTAATCTTTTTTGGTAGGCAATGTAATATATGTTTTTATCATTAAAAAATATGATCACATCTACAGTATTTGAACAAATGAACACTAGACTAAAACTGTTGCACGTGTGTAAATGCAAGACTGAATACTGGAGGAAATGAAAATAGGGAGGTGTGTTGTGCAAATACTTGCATGATTTGAGTTTACTGTGAAATGCAAGCGGCGTTCCTTTGCTTCTGTTTTACGCTCAGCGTACATCAGTAATATGAAAGCTGGTCATGTGGCTCAGATTTTTTTGGATCATTTCTCGATAAAATTTGAAAACTGTAAAGAAAAAATAAAGGTTCTTCTGTGGGTTTGTTTAGCAAAAACTTAACTGTCTTTTAAAAATGATATTGTGACTGTTTATGATGATGGGGGGGGCAGGTTCTTCAAATCAGTGTATTGGTTTCTGGGTTCAAAAAACTTGAGTAAAAAAGTAATTTATCAAGCTCTAAACCTTTTTTTTCTAATTAGAACCAACCTTTGTTAAAAAAAAAAAAAAATGCTGGTTCTACTGAAGTCAAATCAACTGACGTATGGTGACAAATGTTTCACTGTGATATCACTATTGATTAAAAATAAATTCCCATGATTCATTACATTTTCAAATGCACCCTTGTTTTAAAGTTCAAGTTTTAAACTGAGGTGTCACTATATGCTAGTTGTTCAAAATGACACTTCAATTAAAAAATTAGAGGTCACACTTTAGTGTTCATACATGTGTTAACACTGAGGAAAACTAATGAACTACAAGCACTAAATATGTAATTATTTTCTAGAACTGCGCGTAATTAGGCATTCTTTTTGTTATTGCTATAGCACTTAATTATAGTAACATGTAATATGTGAACATGTTTAGTGTAAATTGAAACCAATTAGATAGACATTACAAAACATGCTGTGGAAAAGTAAGCTAATCGTATGGGATTGCGGGGAACAGGACAAGTTATTACCTTTTTAATTTATATAGAGACTGTACCTTCAACAGTTTATTAACTTGGTGTGTAAAGAAGAGTCATGGCGCTATAGGCGCACAGAGGGTCTGGCTTGTGCCAGTTCAGAGGCAGGTAGTGCCCAAATGAGAGCGTGTCTGCGTCGATCCATCTGCTCATTATCCATCATGGGATGTGACGCTGGGTGGCACAGCCTCGCCAACAATGCCATATATCCTGCCGCTGTCTCTGATATATCCTCCGCCCCTGAACTCTGTTAAACGACACCACAACTTTCACCTTAATTCTTTGAGACAGACAGACACACAGACAGATAGATAGATAGATAGATATAATTCTTGTCACATATCAAGGAAACTGAGCCTGAGTTACTGAATTACATATAAAATTCCAGGTGTTGCCAAAAAATGACATTTTTATGATTTTTCTGATTTACAAGAAGGACATCATCTTCCTGGAAATCAAGATTGGAGGAGGTTGTAGCTGATACGGGCTCTGCTACTGGATTATTCTCCCTATATAAAAAACATGAAATGTTCTCTGAAAAGCAGTGGTTGCCCACAGCTGAAAATCCTCGTTTATTGCATGAATTCATTGGACATATTCTGTACTTTGCTCAGTTTTGCATTGAGTTTTCCCCCGTATTCCAATACATTTGTCTCTATAATGATAGTTTTGGCTCAGATAAAAAAAACTGAGAACCAACTTTCTCCTCCATACATTACCAGTGAGAGTGTAGGAATAGTGTCTTTCATTTAGATTGAGAGTAGATTAAGAGAATCTAAAATGATTATTTAAAAAATGATACGAAACACTTCTGAAATCAATACACATATTATTGCTGTTGATTGCACACATTTTTGTTTTAATGTTAATAAAGTTACCTGTATTTTGGGCCGCATTTTCTCAGGTGCTTATAGGGAATTTGGACACACAAGCATCTTCATTTATGGCTATAGTTCCATAAAAGACAACTTCTATACATGTGCCTATGGAAGAAGACAATGGCAAAATTATATAAATCTCATCTCAATAAAGTCCTAAATGTGGTTCTTTAAAAACAAAGTGCTAACAGAATAAAATACAGACAACATTGTTTTTATCAGCACAAACTGCCTTGCTGAGGTGAATCACAAATCAAATATTGGAAGCACAAACTCTAAATTTAGTTTAGCCTACTTTTCCGGAATTTATATACAGAGCCTCATATTTTATATTGCAATGCTCATGCAATAAATATCTTCATATGCGATGTCAACCCGAGGACATTAAATTCTTAAAATTTGTGTTCAGTTTTAAGGACTAAGTGTGTCCACCACACTTGACAAGATATATTTATTTGCAATCTAGCTCTCCTATGTGCTGAACTTGCAATGCAACAGTACCCTCTATTGGCCAGTTACTGCCACAAAAATTCACAAGCTTGGACCTCAAACACTCATTTCCTTCAATTTCACACTTCATGATTCTTTTTTATTATTTATTTATTTATTTAATATATATATATATTTTTAATTCATGCCAAAATGAAACAACCAGCCTAATTTGGAATGGCTAAATATGTATTGTGTTGGAATTAGTTATCTACATATGTTTTTCTGAAAATACAAAATAACCCCATTTTGTACAGTTCTTGTTTTCCCTTCATCTAACTTTGTATTTAAATTAAAAGACTGAAGATGTTTCTTTAATTACAAATGAGTTTAATTATAATTTAAAATATATATATGTTGTCTCTTCAACATTTTATAATACAGAATTAAACAGACCTTTCGTATGTTGAAGGATTCAGTCTAGTTTGAACTCTATTTTCAGAGCTAGATCGTTTGAGAGATGTTTAATTAGCAATTAGCCACCTTCTTGGTTTTACTTCACATTTTGACATCTCTCAAACACTAAACTCTCACAATACATAAGCCAATTACAGACATCTTGGATGTATGTTTGCTTGCAGAAAGTAATATCTAAAAAGTTACTAAAACAAATGTGCTGACAGAAGAAACCGAGAGGGACAAAATCTTCCAACGTTTCAAATCAATTTTCGGAAATTCAGGAACAAAACCTAAAATCCACTAAAAACCACAATGAATATGAATACACATCCAGCATATCCTCATCATAGAGCTCATTAGGATCAGTCTATGAAGATTCATCTTATTTCATCTGTCCCCAACTCTCTCTCACCCCTGCTATGTCACCATCAAAAGAGAAACATTAATCTAGTGAATCTGAAGGAATGTCAGCCTTAATTGCTGTTCATTGGGGAAAAAAAGAGATAAAATGGAAAGACATGGCTTTGTCAAGCAATAAAAGATGTGAGCGATAAGACCGTCTGATAAATCACATCTCAGCCTCCTGTCATCACTCAGCTTAAGGCCTGGTAGCCATCTTGTGGGCGGCTCTCACCTCAGGCCTGCAAATGAAACCAAACAGTTTTGTTTCTGCCCAGGGGCTTTCAGGACGTCTCCTATCACCGATCCCTATTGGGATGGCACATCCCCTACACTTTCCAGGACCCGGCGAGTGGGTCCGGGGGGTAAAACATGACTGTTTGAAAAGAAAAATGGCAACAGAGTGTGACTAAATCGGTTTGCTTGGCAGCCGGACAAAGGCTTGATTCCACCGCTCCCAAGAGAAAACGTGGGGCCCGCGAATCCTGGCATCAGATCGGAAAGTTGAACGTTGCCAAAGGCGCACATTCACAACAATTAGCTACCTTTTCAGTCCCAGCCCCATGGTTATCCATCCCCTAGGTGGTTATCTAATCGCTTGCTTTTGTTTAGAGGAACAGCTCTCTTTCACTCTGGGCTGACATCATTTACGGCTGCCGGCTGGCGCTTCTCTAAATCTGCAGAGGAGCGCAGGAGTGGCGGCCCATCAAGGAGTCTAAGTAGATAAACAGGGACGTACCCAACCTCTTAATGCAACTTCATAAGCCTCTAGTGCTCAAAGAGCACCACAAATGGGGCGATCGTCTAGTTTCCAGCACGCATGCAAGGCGAGCTTTGCGGAGAAACTTTCAGAAGAGGTGTAAGAGTGCCGGCCTGTCGACTTAAAACCACCACAGGGAGGGAGAGCTGGCGTTTGAGGAGACCACAGGGATTAAACCGAAGAAATGTGAAGAAGATCTCGTCTTTATCCTTCAGCTTCTTGGCTGATGTCAGGCTGACTACAGAGTTTTGCTCAGCTGTCCCTTTTCAGTTTTTCCTTGGCAGCACATTTCATCACTGTGGTATTTGTAGCATAAAGCTGTCCATCATTAAATCTGCTATATTCTAATGGCCCATATCCTCTCCGTACTCAGTGTCGGTCAGATGACCGTGTGTGCTGAGGTTACCGCAAGGTGTGCGTCTTCACAGTGATGAATAGTATGGTCGCCATCTCCTGCCGTCCTTACACAGAAGTCACTCCCGGTTCACACTGATAACGCCGTTCCAGCTGTAAATACGGGGCTCATTTACATCAAGAGATGACAAATGTGTGTGTGTGGGATTGCATGCGTGCGTGTCCTCCCACCGAGAGCTCGCGGGATGGTTCGGGGCTGTACCATATCAAAAGGCCTGACACGCTTTAAACAAGAAGACCAGGCGCAACTGCTGCAACATACAAAAATGATGACACAAATTAGTTCTTATTGTTTTCTTGTGGGCATGTTGCAATGATGCAATCATGAGCAATGCTCACGCTGCCATTTTTGAAGTGTCAGGGTACAAGAGAACGATGGCAATCCAGTTACCTTGCTATCATCCCTTCAGGAACGACTGAGAAACAGCTTTGCAAAATGAATTAATAAAGCAGTAAGCGACAAGAGGTCATGCATTGCAATGATTTTACCAAAGTTAAGCACAACTTAAAGCTTAACTGTGCAATTCCTTTTATAAAATGGACGCAACAACAATATGAATAAAGATCCCAATGTTCAACGAATAATTTCTGCATTACTAACATCAAACTGATTTGCAAAAAAATAATGACAAACTTAAAATATTATCTGGAAAATATTTACTTTGAATGTTGACAGTGCATCTTTTTTCCACCCACTAATCAAGTAATATGATATGTATAAATTAATACAATAATAAATACATGTGGAAAATAATGAATTATTAATTTATACATCATATTCAGATAAATGGAAAGAAAGAAAGAAACAGGGCTTTTCACAATGCACTTAACCCCGGGTTATCTTCGTTCTAAACACCATTTTTAACCCTGGGTAAAGGAACTTTTCACGCTTGTAATTTAGAAGCAGGGTTAGGGTTATGAAACCCTGCTCCAGAACAGGATTAGCACCAGTTTTGCGGTGTAAACCCCAAATTATGGTGCCAAACTTGTATAGTGTGAAACGATGCGGTGTTAGAATATTACAGCTAGACGCAACAGACAACCATTTGTGTGCCTCATATTAGCATGCTTTGGATAGTCACAGAAACACTACTCATTGTATATAAACAGTAAATTCAGCATTTGAGGGAAAAAATGTCAAATTCTGAGAGAAAACACGACAATTTGAGTGAAGAAGAGACCGTTTCATTCTTACCTTCAGCCTATAGTCCGAAATGTCCAAGGAGTATAAACTCGATAGTACTGTTGGCAATATAGGGCTTTTCACACTTGAAATAGTTAACCCTGGGTCATTCTAAACCCTGGGTAAATGGAATCCTGGGTTATCTTGCTCCACGTTTCACACAGCTCATAATTTACCCGGGGTTAACAATTAATCTTTGGTATTCATAAGCTGGCGTTTAACATTGTAAATTCCTAAACCTTGGGTTACCGTTCTTATTTGCATATTTGCGGTATCAGTGTCATTGACTGGATAAACGCAGCACGCAACCTGTTTGCATAGCTCTAGCACTGCGCATTGCTGACTGTACTTATCGAGTTTATACTGAAAATGGACATTTCGGACTATAAAGGTAAGAATGAAACGGTCTCTTCTTCACTCAAATTTCAAATTGTCGAGTTTTCTGTCAGCATTTGACATGTTTCCTCTCAAACACCGAATTTACTGTTTATATACAATGCGCAGTGTTTCCTTGACTGTCCAAAGCACATGATGCATGCTATTGGTTAGCCATTGCTAAGCATCTAGTCATAACATTCTAACACTACGTCATTTCACACTGCACAATTTTGTTAAAAGAAAAGCAGTGCTAACCCTAGGGTTTCATAACCCCGGGAAAAAGCGGTGCTAACCCCACTTCTAAATAACAAGTGTGAAATATTCCTTTGCCCGGGGTTAAACATGGTGTTTAGAACGACGATAACCCGGGGTTAAGCGCAGTGTGAAAAACCCTTATGAGGATGCGCAATTCTAGAGCTTTAATGTTAACAGGTCACATGCTGCGTTCATCCAATCAATGACACAGCAAATATGCAAATAAGAATGTTAAGCTGGTGTGAAATGTCATTTTACGAATATCCGGGATTAATTGTTACCCCTGGATAAATTATGAGCAGTGTGAAACGTGAAACAAGATAACCCAGGATTCCTTTTACCCAGGGTTTAGAATAACCTGTGTGAAAAGTGTGAAAAGCCCTAAAGAAAGAAAGAAATTTTGAAAAATAAAATGATTTCTGACCTGAAAGCATAATAAAACAGCACTAATATCAAATTAAAATGATTAGATAATATTAAATATCAAATGTGCCAAAAAATGGTTGTGTTAAACAGATTTAATAAATATTAAGTTAACATGTTAACTTTGACAGCCCTAAAAATATATAATCTATATAATCAGCCCTAAAAATATAATATAATCTTTTTTCTCCCTCAAATGATCCACAGACCCCCAAGCAAACCCTCACAACCCCAGTTTGAAAAACTGGTTTGTAGCAAATTTGGTAAATAACATAGAATTCAATTAATCTGTGGACACAGGTGTGCGTATATCAGACAGCTTTGAATGTAGCTCATCCAATCAGATTGCAACCTTAACTTTTATAGCATAAATCATGTTTTTGGCTATATCATAATGTTCAGACTGCCATTTGAGCAGTGATGCAGATTCTTTCACACCAGACTGTAAGCTGTGGACAGAGTTAATCAACATGTCACACACACACACACACACACACACACACACAGTGACCCCACAGGCTGAACCTGCTGTATTTGTTTGTCGCCGTGACTTGTTATCAGGAATCAGCGTTTCGAGGGACACCATACATACTTTACACAAATAGGTCTTTGCGCACACACTATCTCTTAGACGCACACACAGGCGTACAATCTTCGCGGGCCCTGCACTCTGATGGTGAATAATGGCGTCCTTTTTTGAAAGCGGCAGTTCCAGTCGTAGTCTTCTCCATCCAGCACCATCAGCACTTTAGAAGATTAAGTCCTACCTTCCCTTATCACGCTACGCTCCCTCCTGCAGGCTCGACACGGGGTCCTCGCAGACTGGCCATGTCCCCCTCTGCCAGCCCCGCGTCGCCATCTCGACAGGGCCTTAATTTTGGCCTCTCCGCCGACTATCTTCTTGTTTCACATTTCTTTTCTCCGCGCTCCAAGCTCATCTCTCTCCGGTCGTGTGATTCATCACCCCAGGATCAGCAGCAAACGGCCTCTCCGTCATTGAACGTTATCTACCATCTCAATGTCAGCCCCTTCAGCCAGACTGTGCCACATTGTACTGGGAGGAACGAGAATAAGAGAACAGACATACAGGCTTGATTAGGAACTTTTGGGCCAGATCTCGAATAAAAGTGAATATTTATGGTCCTGGATGCTGATTGGTCAATACAATGTTCCAGCCATGCAGCTAAGTAATATGTTAAAAACTTGAGCGTCTATCTCAAAACACAGAAAAGCACAGTGTTACAGGAAAAGATCTTCTTTCAGGAATGGATAAATCAACCTTTTTAGCCTAATAATGTTTGATAGAGACCACAGACCGTGCGTCTCTTCTGATGCGTTCGTTAGAGGAAATGTACTGCCTTGTATCAGAGTACGCTTTAATCCCTTATCAATACAGTGCTTGCCCTTAATTATGCAGAGGTGACTGATAAATTAGTTTAGACAGAATTGTGATTATCAGTTCAATCTGCCTCTATCTGGAATTAAAATCGATGGCTCATCAGCACACTACATGCTGCACTAGCCCAAAAGGTAGAATACACAATACAGTGCACAGCGCTCGCAGGAACCGCGTGATATCTGTTCACACTCCAGTTCACGCATTCTTTTTCTAAATAGATTTTCCTTGTGATTATTTATGTAATCGGTTAAATGGATGTCACTTTGTTTTAAAAAGTAGTGGGGAGTAATAAAATAATGACTTGTTGGTCTAGAGGTAAGCGTTCTGCTTTGAGCACGAGGAGACCCGGGGACAGTTGCATAAACATAGCCACTAATTTCAGACTGTGTCTTAAAAGGTAAATTCACCCAAAAAAATGAAAATTCTCTCATTAATTACTCACCCTCATGTCATCCCAAACCTGTAAGAACTTTGTTCATCTTTGGAAAACAAATTAAGATATTTTTGATGAAATCCGAGAGCTCTCGGACTCCTGCCTAGACAGCAATTTAACCACCACTGTTAAGGTCTAGAAAGGTGCTAAAGACATTGTTAAAATAGTTCACGTGACTGACTACTGTGGTAATTTTATGAAGTGACGAGAATCCTTTTTGTGCGCAAACACAAAACAAAAATAACGACTTTATGTCCCACACAGTTGATGAAGTCCAGCGCTTCCAGGTTCTGGAGGAGTCAGAGAGCTCTCGGATTTCATCAGAAATATCTTAATTTGTGTTCTGAAGATGAACAAAGGGCTTACAGGTTTGGAATGACATGAGGGTGAGTAATTGATAACAGAATTTTCATTTTCGGGTGAACTAACCCTTTAAGAACTAGTCTGACCCATGAGCAATCAGTTAGAGCTATCAGTCTTACTTTTTGTATGTAACTGACTTTAAAAAAAAAAAGCCCCGTCTTGTAGAAAAAAAATAGACGACTAAGACTAGTCTAAGCAGTTTATACAACTGGCCACAAGCCCGGAGCAGGAGCGAGAGAGCGTCAGGCCATTTGACGAAACTGACACTTGCACTTCCAACTTCTCTTGCAAATTTTGCTGATGTAAATATGCTATCAAGTTAACATCATCTAGCAGAACCTGATTTTGCCATGTACAACATGTTCCTGGATCATCATCTATGTTGATCCTGGAACAACATTCCAATTAACCAATCAGATTTGAGGGACAAGTTTACAGTTTATGTCAAGTTTAGGCTTAAAACCAGGGGTTTGGTGCTTCTACATCAGTGTTATTCACCTATTATTTCTCTCTGATTTTAGGGAAACTTGTGGTTAGGGTTAGGTTTAGGGGTAGGGATAGGGTTAGGACTAAATTATCAGACAGGAATGTTGTTCCAGGACCAACAAAATATGATGAGCCAGGAATGCATCTAACTCTGCAAAATCAGGACATACCATCATCTAGGTTAAGACAGATGAGGAACTGTTACAATTGCAAGAGTGATTTGCCTTAGAAAGATCAATTAGAAAAAATGTTAAACAAATCAGTAATATTTTGCACATACCATAATTTTCTAGCTAAATAAATAAATAAATAAATATTTTTAATCAAAAAAGATTTTTTTTATCATTTATTATGTATCATTCATTTATTTAATATGAATGAATTTGTATTGTGTATATATATATATATTACACACACACACAAACACACTCCTGGGCAATTAAATAAATAAATAAAATCAGGCCAAGCCCAAAGTAGCTAAACACTAAGCTTGTAATTGTCTTGACCACAAATTACTGGTCAGGAAATTAGGAAAATTTAAGCAAATGCTCTACTTAAAAAGCCATTGCTGTCTCAGAAAAACATCAAAGACAGAATGAAGTTATTGGCAGAATATGAGAAGTTGTGTGTGGAGTGATGAATCACAATAAAACATGAGTTGCATGATGATGCTCCAGAGTGGCGTCTTTGAAAATCTGGTGAGAAATATAATAATAAATGCATCTCTACCACAGTGAAGCATGGAGAAAGAGGTGTCATTGTGTGGGGAGCTTTTTTAGCTGCTGGTATTGGTAAACTACTAGTCATTTAATGCTCCTGCAAGACAATGCTCCTGCCCAAACTGCAAACACAACCAAGAAGTGGCTTGAGTTGAGTTTTTGGTGGCCCAAAAAGAGGGATTTGCAAAACAGTTGGTAGGTGCTTTGAATTTTTCCAATGTTCAAAATGCATGCATTTTTTCTTACAACTTTTTCAGCCTTTGAATCAGAATTGAGCTAGACACCTTGATTACAGGATTTGACTCATTAACTACCCACTACTGCCCTCCTCTGGTTGAATGCTTCATAGTGGTGAAAATGACAAGCTCTACTGACTGTTTGAGAAATAAGAAAGAAGTCGAAGAGGAATAATAATCTTTTAACTCAAACACGCACTCCCGTATTGTATCATTTAGGTATTATAGAGCGATTTGCAAAGGCAACAAGCAATCAGTCCTGTACAGAGCCTTAACAAGCCCATTGTATGATTGCTCCAGCCCATCTAATGCCAGTTGTGTTCATAACTCCTGCTGGCGTGTGTGCTTAGCACCACTCACTTTAATTAACAACAGTCGAGGTAGCACAGTCACATTTAAAAGGTTGCCATTCCACCAATATGAAAGCACAATTAAATATTAATTGCCTACTGAATAATAGATGAAGAGTATCTGTGTACAGTTCAGGAGCCTAATTCCCGTTAAAGTACAAGTCTTTAATCAAGCAGTAATGAGCACTGCTATGTCAACAGGCGTTGTGCCCTATCAGCAAAGAATAGAGAGAATTACCATCGAAGGCTCATGCTGCCGAGAGCCTGTATCAATTTTAATGTAATTATGCTTTACTAATAACAATTCAACTCATTATAACAAGCGCTCGCAGAAATTGATTCTGTAAACAGCAGACACGCACAATTCTATTGTGATTATTCTCTAGAGGTTTGTTCCTGCTGTGTGGTACTTCGCGGTGAGGACTATATGCAAGTTCAGACACAACACAAACTGGAAGTCTTCAGGGTTTTTTTTTTTTCAGTTTTCTGAGCTATAATTTACCTGTCGGCTATCATTTTACCCATTATTATAATTGCATGTGGAATAGTTCACCCAAAGAAAGTAGCCATTAAACCAGTTCCATTAAAGTAGTCCATATGACTTGAGTGCGCTTCCAATCTGGAGGAGAGAGGGAGTCTCATTCAGACAGAAAAGTGATGTATCTTTTTATAAAAAGTAGCAATGTAACGCAGTTTGTGGTATTTTTTAATGAGTAACACATTGCTTTTTTTAAACCAACATTCTCCTTGTTCCTAACACAAAACTATCGCATGATATATTGGTATTTCATCACTACTGTTCAAAAGTTTGGGGTCAGTAAGATTTTTTAAATGTTTTTGAAAGTCTCATATGCTCACCAAGGCTGCATTTATTTGACCAAAAATACAGTAATATTATGAAATATTATTACAATAACATTTTCTATTTGGATATATTTTATATGTTTAATATTTTTTTATATTATTATTTATTCCTGTAATGGCAAAAGCGGAAATAATGATTTGATTCTCAAGAAACATTTATTATTATTGTTATTAATGTTGAAAACAGTTGTTCTTAATATTTTTGTGGAAACTGAAAAAAAAAAGTTCAGGATTATCTGATGAATGAAAAGTTTAAAAGAATTTATAGTATGTCTTTAATGTCATTCCTGCTCAATAAAATTAGATTTTTATCTGTGTTGAGATATAAGCTGGAATTGTATATTTAATTGTCCATCCTCTATTTTTACATTTAGATAAGACCTTTGTTGTCATCTAATGCTCAATCACAATTAATCTTTGCTAATAAAAACTAATCATTTAATAGCATTAAATGTAATCTTCAGAAAATCTTGAAAATCCATTTTTATACTTTTATAATGTTGCGATGCCTAAATAAAATCCAACTATTTCAACTTAAAACTTAAGTTCAGTTGCTGCCTTAATTCAAATTAAATTATATTACACTGACTTTTGAATCTTGTATAGCTTAAAAAGAAGTTGAAATTGCTTTAATTATTATCATGATTTAAAGTAATGTAAAAACATTGACTTATTAATCGTATAATTTTTTACAGGGTATCATTTAAAATTATTGATTTTTTTCGGATTGATCTTTTTTCATGGTGATGGAAAAAATATGAGATGGGAGGAAAAAAATAGTTCAGTGCTTTTCCGTTCTCTCGCAAAAGTTTTGCATTCCCCCGAGAGTCTTTGGATTCGCTGCCAAAGAACTCAAAAGGCTTGCAATCGAACGCAAAGTTTCATAAGGGAACGCAAAACTGACTTATTATTTTTCCCCCAATTTTATTTTTTTCCCACCACCATGTCCCTTTAGGGGATCCGTAGATTTTTAATTTTCAGGCTTTTATTTTTTATTCATTTAGACACAACAGTATAGAACTGTAATATTGGCAATTTATCAGTTATCAGCTATAACATGAAAATAATTATTTGTTTATCACTATATCAGCCAAAATTTTTATATAGTTGCATCCCTACTTTGTATGGATTTAGACATGAGCTGCATGGCTTTATGTGTTATGTTTCTCTTTTTTGGGGGGCTCTACAGTGTAACTCACCATCCACTTTTGTTGTATGGACAGGAGAAGCCTGGACATTCTGCAAAACATCTCCTTTTATGTTCCTAAGAAGAAATAAAGGCAAAGGACACAAGTAAATTTTGGGTGAACTATTCTTTTATGGCATAAAATGAAAAATAATGTAAATTACTGAGAGCTTTTGTGAAGCGTGACTCTCTGCTGCCCGGTCAGTCTTTGGTCTTCCTGTGAAAATCCATTAAGAAAGATCTTGT
Source organism: Hypophthalmichthys nobilis (assembly GCA_037950665.1). Lineage (NCBI taxonomy): Eukaryota > Metazoa > Chordata > Actinopteri > Cypriniformes > Xenocyprididae > Hypophthalmichthys > Hypophthalmichthys nobilis. The sequence continues at coordinate 10,043,762 of CM075478.1, forward strand.
GTCCTGCCGCACTTCTTCTCCTTGAGCTATAAAAGGAGATAGAGACAGAGAGGAAGAGAGACGAGGTGACGCCACATTCACCTTTGATCAACTATGATTTTTCACACCGCACCAGTGAACTGCACTTTTCACAGTCCACTCATGGAAAACAGGAGATGCCTTAGTGTCCAACCATATATGCATCACAGCCACTTTCCCGCCACCCTGACCTAGAAACGGAGGACCCGGTGAGTTGGATGACCGGTGAAGGGGGCGAGGGGCCCCGGCTGACAGGAGCTGGCCGCTCAGGTGGAGGCACCAAGGAGAGGAAGACGAGATGGCTTGTGGCACGCTGGCTTTCCAGCTGGCCAACTCGTCCCACTGTCGGGACCAATGTCTGTGGAGGAGGAATGCAGAGAAAGAGAGAGGGGAGAGAGCTCATCGTTAAGATAGACCCGATGAAGAGAGGCCAGTGGAGCTGAAGTCACACCTCAGGGACTGCTGCTCCTCAGCAGGGTCAGAGTGTTCGACTACAGGGGGTCAGGAAAAGGTGAAGGAGAGTCTGATGCTGCAGCTGTAGCCTTGTGTAGCCAGACTTTTGACCATCAGCATAAAGCCTGGTCCACATTAAAATAGCCAAGAACTATCCAATTAGCCAGGAAACATTTAGGGCCCTATTTTAACAATCTAAGCGCATGGTCTAAAGCGCACAGCGCAAGTGCACTTAGGGCTTGTCCAAATCCACTTTTGCTAGTTTAACGACAGGAAAAATGGTCGGCACATGGTCTAAAATGGTTGTCCCTAGTCTCTTAATGAGTCATGGGTGTGTTTTAGGCGTAACAAGCAATAAAACCAATCAGAGTCTCATCTCCCATTCCCTTTAAAAGCCATTTACGCTCACGCCATGGCGGATTCGCTATTTACATGGTGGAATTTGCAAGTGGAAAGACTGAACGCTTCTCTAGCGAGGAAACGGATCTGCTTGTGTACAGGGTTAAAGCACGCGAGCAGACCATCTACGGGACAAGCTGGATTCCACCAAAGCATTTTTATCTTTATGCACACAATAATAATCTTTTACATTGTAATCCTTTTATTTTTAATATTTGGCATGTTTGTGTGCTGTTGCGCGTCCCTGTGTGTGTAACAAGCAGAGTGTACGTGCGTTGTGCACCCGCATATAGGCGCATATTACTAACACTCTTTAAGTAACAAAAAAAATATATATATATATTGTCTATTCAGTTGCCTCAAAATAGCAATGCGCCAACAACACGCCTGAACACACCTCGTTTTCAGACCAGCACACCCATGGGCGCACAAATGGACAGAAATGCATTTGCTATTTAAAGGGAACCCCTGGTGTTAAGACTTGTATGGCTTAATATAACGTAAATGATGTCTCTTACTGAAATATGTAGTAGAAAACCCATGAAAGGACCGATTTGGACAATGGGCGCGCCATTTTGTTTGCGTTCTATGTCGATTATGTCAAATGGTTGCAAAATTAGTGAGGATGAAAACATCGAAGACGTGCAATGTCTCTGTGGCTATTCGAACTACTGTTGTATGATTGATGTGTTAAAATCGTCTGATCACCTGAATGCATTACACACAGTTAAACATGCTGAGAAGATGCTACTGTTTTAAGCGATCACAGATATCTCGTGCATCACAGTGCACATGAGCTTTGAGGCGTCCGTCTCAATCGAGATGTGTTATAGGCTTACCTTCGCGCGGCATTTGGTTAAAGCATACACTTATATCCATCGGCAACAAGCTCTTTCAGCTGTGGTCTACTAAAAGCCTCAAAGGCACCAGGGCTTGTGAAGAGAACAAAACACAGATCTTTAGGAAGTTTTATTCATCCACATTCTTCACAACTTCCCATTTTCTCCTCTTATCGCTAGTAAAGCAGTAAAGACTTACATCGCTTCTCTTGTGGCTCATCGACTGAAAATTACAACCAAAAGCTGCACAATGTGGCATCTTATATTATATTCCGAGTTGTGTTGCGTTAAAAATAGCAATATGACAGTGTCAGTAGCTCAGTGAGTACAACCATTTGACGTCATCGACATAGAACGCAAACAAAATGGCGCCACCCATTGTCCAAATATGTCATTATTTGCGTACTTATGCACTATTCTATGACGTTTTTTAAGTATAAATAGTGCGAGTAGTGTGTTTACACTGAAAATTCCAAAAAGAAAAAGTACACTTTAAATACCCGCATGATGCACTAAATTAACGAAAAAAACAAAAGTGTGGAATGTTGGACACTTAATGCACTCAACTGTCACAGCTTTAATTACGTAGTGGAGGGGAAGGGGCTGTCAGACTCCGATGTTAAATGACAAAATAACCTTATACAATTCACGCACTACATAGATGAGTACATAGTGCATAAGTACGTACTGTATAGTGCGTCATTTGGGACGCAACTATGGATTTTTTAAATAACGTAAATCTTTCATTGGTTTTCTATTACATATTTCAGTAAGAGACATTATTTACGTTATATTAAGCCTACAAGTCTTAACACCAGGGGTTCCCTTTAAACAATGTGGCGAATGTGAAAATAGTAACTGCGCCAGGCTGAAACTAGCAAAAAACACTTGCGTCACGCCTGGTGCCCCATTGCGCCGGGTGTATAATAGGGCCCATAAAGTGAACAATCACAGTTTATTTTTATAGGAGTTTAGGGGTGGTTCAATCTGAAATTGGATTTAAAAAAAAAAAAAAAAAAAAAAAAAACATTGTTTCAGCTTTGATTGTTCTTATCGGATAAGCCTTGTTCAAACCTGATGTAAAATGAGAAATGCACATTGTATTGTTAAAAAGGATTATTATGAAAAAAAATTATTATTAAAAAGGATTATTATGAATTTAACATAATCTAATACATGATCTAATCTAATAATATTAATAATAATATGATGACTTATCCTCATCTTTTATCATATCATTGTTGTTATTGTTAACTAAAACTATTAAAATTGTTTTAATGTTAATCTTAATGTTAGAGAGTCAGACTGGTAACCCAAAGGCTGCGGGTTCGATTCTCAATACCGGCAGGAAATGACTGAGGTGTCCTTGAGCAAAGCACCTAACCCCCAATCACTCCCCGGGTGCTACAGGAAAAAATGGCTGCCCACTGCTGTGTGTGTCCACAGTGTGTGTGTGTGTTCACTACTCACTACTCCTAATGTGTGTGCACTAACTGGATGGGTTAAGTGTAGAGGACAACAAACTGCCATTGTACTGAAAAACACAAGAAGAATAAATAGGAGAGGGTATAAGGAGGTTAATGTGGGAGAGAAGGTGGGACAAATGAACCAATAATCAGGTAAAAAGACAATAGACAGGAGGGTACATGGCACATAGAAACAAACATGACAAGCCATCACACCAAACATGACAAAAACAAGAGCACAAGCCACGTGCTCAAACAAAACATCACGCAGCCAATGAGAACTTTCACTGACTGCGTGTCCACACAAAACATGACAATATGAAAGAACATGGCTGATGAAAACACAAGCCAAGTGCTACCCAGAACAAAACAACAAGTCAATTGCTGTGTCCGAAATCGCATACACTCGGGTAGGTACTTATTTTGAATAATTATATACTCTGCGACCGCTAAAAATGTATGTTCTAGAATGAATGTGTGTAGTATGAATGTAATCCGGACGTACTACATTCGCCATGTTGTCATTATTATATGACCTACCAACGTCAGTTACGTTGTTTCACTGCCATTCACAAATCCTCTCCTGTGGCCTCATGGGATAGTAAAGTGTCCATCATATGCAGACTTCAGAATTTCAACAGGAATAGTAGATCATCCATGTACTTTTGGCCTACTCTTTTATGAGTACTGTGAATTTGGACATACTTCTGTCACATACTGTTTTTCGCCTACTATATAGTAGGGAAGTATGCGATTTCGGAAGCAGCCAAACCAATGAAGCATGAATGTCTGAACCGTAACAATGAACTGAAACCAAACTAGACTAAAGTGCCACGATCCAAAAACCACACTCCGCACACAAAACAACTTGCATGGACAGAACAGTGTGTCCAAGCGAACTCGAAACCGCACACTACAATGACAAGACAATAGGAGTGTCAGAGCTCTGTCACTAAACCAAGAATATACAGACCGAAGTGACAGAACCCTGACATAAGACACACACACACACACACATATACACCCTCTCATTTAATGTTTTTTCTTTATTTTCATGACTATTTACATTGTAGATTCTCACTGAAGACATCAAAACTATGAATGAACACATATGAAATTATGTATTAAACAAAAAAGTGTGAAATAACTGAAAACATGTTTTATATTTTAGATTCTTCAAAATAGCCACCCTTTGCTTTGATTACTGCTTTGCACACTCTTGGCATTCTCTCGATGAGCTTCATGAGGCTGTCACCTGAAATGGTTTTCCAACAGTCTTGAAGGAGTTCCCAGAGATGCTGAGCACTTGTTGGCCCTTTTGCCTTCACTCTGCGGTCCATCTCATCCCAAACCATCTCGATTGGGTTTAGGTCAGGTGACTGTGGAGGCCAGGTCATCTGGCGCAGCACTCCATCACTCTCCTTCTTGGTCAAATAGCCCTTACACAGCCTGGAGGTGTGTTTGGGGTCATTGTCCTGTTGAAAAATAAAAGATGGTCCAACTAAATGCAAACTGGATGGGATGGCATGTCACTGCAGGATGCTGTGGTAGCCATGCTGGTTCAGTGTGCCTTCAGTTTTGAATGAATCCCCAACAGTGTCACCAGCAAAGCACCCCCACACCATCACACCTCCTCCTCCATGCTTCACAGTGGGAACCATGCATGTAGAGACCATCCGTTCAACCCAAACCAAAGATCTCAAATTTGGACTCATCAGACCAAAGCACAGATTTCCACTGGTCTAATGTCCATTCCTTGTGTTTCTTGGCCCAAACAAATCTCTTCTGCTTGTTGCTTTTCCTTAGTAGTGTTTTTTTAGCAGCTATTTGACTATAAAGGCCTGAACAGTTGATGTAGAGATGTGTCTGCTACTACAACTCTGTGTGGCATTAATCTGGGCTCTAATCTGAGGTGCTGTTAACTTGCGATTTCTGAGGCTGGTGACTCGGATGAACTTATCCTCAGCAGCAGAAGTGATTCTTGGTCTTCCTTTCCTGGGGCGGTCCTCATGTGAGCCAGTTTCGCCGTAGCGCTTGATGGTTTTTGCAACTGCACTTGGGGACACATTCAAAGTTTTTGCAATTTTCCAGACTGACTGACTGACCTTCAGTTCTTAAAGTAATGATGGACTGTCGTTTCTCTTTACTTTGCTGATTGGTTCTTGCCATAATATGAATTCTAACAGTTGTCAAATAGGGCTGTCATCTGTGTACCAACCTGACTTCTGCACAACACAACTGATGGTCCCAACCCTATTAAGAAGGCAAGAAATTCCACAAATGAACCCTGACAAGGCACACCTGTGAAGTGAAAATCATTTCAGGTGACTACATCATGAAGCTCATTGAGAGAAGGCCAAGGGTTTGCAGCGCTGTCAACAAAGCAGAGGGTGGCTACTTTGAGGAATCTAAAATATGAAACTAACTACTGATATCTAGAGTTATTTCACACTTTTTTTGTTTACTACATAATTCCATATGTGTTCATTCATAGTTTTGATGTCTTCAGTGAGAATCTACAATGTAAATAGTCATGAAAACAAAGAAAAAACATTAAATGAGAGGGTGTGTCCAAACTTTTGACTGGTAGTGTATATATAATACTTTTTAAAATACATTTCTGTCTTAAAATTGGGCATGTAATAAATAACCACCATCTTTGAGTTGACTTCAAATTACATTTCTTACTGATGTTAGGGGTGATTTGAAATGCAGTACAAGTACAATATATTTGTAAAAAAATGGCAATGCCATGAGCCATGAGTGTAGCCTTATATGACCTTTGAACCTGAAATTGTGCGCAAGCCAGCCAATCAGATCAGACCCACAGCGTTTTATCTGAGACTGAAACTACCCCAGCAGTCTCTACAAAGCTCCTTACACTACTGCTTTGCATCAGACATATTCTACACCCATTTTGTCATATGATACATTCTTTTGGGTCAAGTACTTGAATAAACAGCTGAAGAAAACTGAGAAAGTGAGAAACACTGATGTCAGGACCTTTTTACAAAATGTGAATGGTGTAACAACATCTCACCTGTCTTGTCTGTACAGTTCCCGCAGAGGCCCTGTGATTGGCATTGGTGACACTGGTCTCTTGAGCAGTTCCTTCACCAGGTTGCATTGGTTAGATCTCAGAGGGCATGCTGGTCTAGCGGTCATAGTATCCACCTAAAAGAGAGCATGATTTTTAATGTGTATATTCTCTCCAGAGAAAGAACATGAGTTTGAAGACAAGCCAAGGTCCTCAAAGCCACATACCGGAACTAAGACATCCATTTTCTCTTTCTCTTCTCCTTATGTTTCTTCATGCAGTCGTATATTGATCTCACAAAAGACAAAATTCGTTTTCCCCAGCACAGAAATGTTATTCTTTTATTACAGAAATGTGTGCAGTGAAAACAACACAACATACTCTCTATCACTTTCGGTGTGACATGAGCCAGAATTCTATTATGGGAGAGCTGCACCAGATACAATGAAGTATTTTCAAGGGATCTCGAGGCAACAAAGTATATAAAATGCCATAAATAAATTATGGCAGACAATTTTAAGAGCATTAAAAGTTTGATCTCCTTCAGGGGAGGCCGCAAGGGACTTTTTGAAGCAGTAATTATTCATAAAAATGAAATGTCATATTAGTTTGTCCCGGTCTAATTTGATTTCACGTTGATAAATTTTTTGCGCTTCGACAGGATTCGGTGGGACAAATGTGGTGCTCTCCTCACATCATTTTCTCTAATAAAGACACATTTGTTTGAATATACAGATGAGGAGTTCGAACAATGGCAGTAATTAAAACTGTGGAGCCAATCGCTGATGTTTAATGTTTATGTCTGTTATTGCATCTGATTAAAATGATAGAAGAAAATAATACATGTTGTAATAGACTGCTACACTTCTAAAAAGGTGCTTTGAATGTGAAACAACTAGTTGAAAACATCATATTTTTCAGATATCTTGCTGTTTTGACATTTGGTCCCACTCTCAAACTCAGTCACTTGTTAGCAGCTAGTGTCCGGTCCGAGTCCACCTTTGTCGAGTTCGAGTCGAGTCCAAGTCCTTAACTAATCAAGTCCGAGTCCAAATCCGAGTCCAAAAAGGGCCGAGTCGGACTTGAGTCCGAGTTGCGTCCGGCCGAGTCCTAAATTATTTGAAATTGCAACTGACCTTTTGCAAAGACCCTCCCCTCTTAGTTACTTTTGCTACGTCCGACAAGCCATGCCGCTCTCACGCCACTCATCAAGTTCTCACACAGTGAAAAATACATTGCGAAGCAAAGAGGACACTGACTACACACCAACAGACAAGACAGAGCAGGTTACTTTTGATATGAAATAAGAATAATTTTTAAGAAATTCAAACAATAAATGTTGTTTTGTGGCAATTTGATGTGTAGCACCTCAGTTCAAGCAGCACGTGAACTGATAATCTCTTCTAGTTATAGCACGAATTTAACATGAATGAACATCAGAACTGCAAAAACTGACCTTAATCTACTTACTAGTTTGGTTTGTTTGTCAGACAAAATGGAGGATATCTGCATTGTGACTGGTCAGTTCACCTGTCAATCAAACTCCGGTGAAAGGTCAATTGTAAGGTCAATTGTAAACTCAACACTGAGCTCTTAAATTAATATTTTAACTAAAACAATTGCAATGTACAGTTGCAGTCATAAGTTTACCTAATGTACACTTTGCAGAATCTGCAAGAAAATGTTCAAGAAGGGAAAACAATGTCTTAAATGGTTAGTTCACCCAGAAATTAAATTTCTGTCATTAATTACTCAACCTTGTGTTGTTCCAAACCTGTAAGACCTTCATTCATTTACGGAAATCAAATGAAGATATTTTTAATTAAATCTGAGATCCAATGTAATTACCACTTTCAAGCCCCAAAAGGTAGTACATCATTAAAGTAATCCATGTGACTCCAGTGGTTTAACCTCAATTTTATGAAGCATGCTTTGTTTGCGCAAAAAACTTAATTTACCACTTTATTTACAAAATAATATTATCCAAAGCGTGTTCATGCAACAATGAACATTATGCTCTGAAGCTTCCTGAAGCAGTGTTTTGAAATCGGCCAACACTATATAAGTCGTTATTTTGATTTTTTTGGCGCACCAAAAATATTCTCATCGCTTTATAATATTAATATTGAACCACTGTACTCAAATGAACTGATTTAAATAAGTTTTTAGTACCTTTATGGATCTTGAGAGAGGAAATGTCATTGCTCCCTATGCAGGCCTCACTGAGCCATCGGATTTTAACAAAAATATCTCAATTTGCGTTCCGAAGATTAACGAAGGTCTTACGGGTGTGGAACGGCATGAGGGTGAGTAATAAATGACAGAATTTTCATTTTTGAGTGAACTAACCCTTTAACGCTGCTACAATACAATGTAAGTAGTTTTGTTTCGTTTTCGAATAATACTATATTGTGTCCTTCAGTGCCCAGACTCGACTGTACACAGGGACATTTTCCGAGTCCAAACTGTCCACGTCCGTGTCAAGTCCGAGTTGGACCAAAAATTGGACTCCAGACCGAGTTCGAGTTGCCTACCCCTACTCTACTAGCAGCCTTACAAATGTTAGCATGGGAGCTGAATATTCAGCTGAATTATTAATTAAATAAGGACGCTACAAACAAAAAAGAACCAAACAAATCTAACATTAAATGTTAATGGAAAGAAACAAAACAAAAAAACAATACTTGCTTAGTTAGCCTACACTTCGTGGTTTGTTGTTTGACTAGCAAAATCATTTGCTTGTACCTTACTTGAATGTTTAAGACTTCTGCAGTGAAAACACATAATATATCAATATTCTTTTTGTGTGTGTGTGTGTGTGTGTGTGTGTGTATAAAATAAATAAATTCAGAGCTGATTTGTAATATTTCTCAACTTTGTTACCAGCAGCCCACAAGGTACAGTATGTATGGATGAAATTAAGTCTGAATCATCACCTCTCTGATCAGCATAAAGCACCGGAGGGCACTTGCATAGACAGTTCATTTCAGCTTGTAATTCTCCTTCTGTTTTGTAAACACATAGTAAGCTGACTTACTTCCAGGGCCTAAAATTAACACTCACCAAGCATCAAATGCGAGTAAAAATCGATGTTGGCAAGTATATGAAACTGTCAGTCGCCAGATGGCCGGTAACATTATGAATTCTAACAATGCAATGTTAAGAGAACATGAAAGTGAACAAACGTGACCGACAGTTGACGGGTCAGTGCTGCACCATAACGAAAAGTTAAGCCTTTCTAATGTAAATATTCAAATGCTAGAAAACACAAAATGGCGCGCTGTGGGAAGTTCAACATTCGAAACATTCGAATTGCGCGCCCTAAAAGCGTCTTCAGACAGCGCGCAAATAGTAAGTTGAGCTCTCTTCATTCCTTCCTGTGCTTGAACAGACAAATTCACACAAAATTATGTCAGAAAAAATGCAGTCTCAGTGAGTATCCCTGTAAACACAGTCATGTATGTCTTCAGTTGAGAAAGAAAAGCTCTTAAAGTGATAGAATCCTAATACTCCTGCTGCTGTCTGCATTTTTAAAGTTAACCAAACAAAGGGGGAAATCACTCACTGCTCTTGAACTTTAAAAAGGATATGAATAACACAATCTTGCAGTGAATGAATATGAATAACATAGTCATGTAGTGTTATTTATTTGATTAGCCTACTTTATTAAATTTCTGTACCTGAAAACTACTGTTAGACCTGCATGAAAAGCACTATTTATTCATTGTATCTTTGTTGTATTATATGTATTTGTGCTATTGCTTGTAATTTGATTATTTGTTCTTATTTTAAAGGTCCACTGAAGAGTGTTGGAACGCGCAGCATTATTCAATGTGTTGACGTAATTTCAACTGAAACAGGAAGACGGCGATATATCGAACAGCCCCGCCCCTTTTTTTAAATAGCCAATAGCGTTTTGTTTATGTTACAGCTCGGCTAGAGCGTTAGACTCTGTAAAACCTCTGTTTCCTTCTAATCTCTAACCGTTTCTCCTCATAATGTCCTTTATATCGCTTATATACAGCATTCTGTGCATAATTCAAATGGGTTCGATACCTTTCGTGGTCTGAGCCGACTCGCAGATATGATCCGCTCTGAGCTCTCGTGTCTCTGGACCAGAGCAGAGAGTGCTCGCGTTGCGGCGGTTCATGTTAAACTAACTCGAAAACGGACTTCATTCGCGTCAATGGAAAGCATATTTACGCTGTCTGAATCGTTCCCTATTCTCTATATAGTGCACTATGTGCCATTCACCATGTAGAAACTAGTAAATGTGTGAGCAAATGACCGATTTCAGCCGAGGCTTCAGCATCTATAAGAGTGTAGGGGGGGCCGGGACTTCAGATTCTAGAGAGCATTTGATTAAACTGAAGATTTGACGAGAAACTGAAGTGTGATGTGATGTCATGAAAATCCATGATCCATTTTAGCAGAAGTGAGAGACTGTAAGTTTTGAATGCTTATATCTCCTAAATGCAAATTTTGTCATTGTTTTGGAACACACCAGCTTATTCATAACCTTAAGGCTAACATATTCATACTAAAAGCTAAAAAACTTAAATTTTGATTTCAGGGGGACTTTAATACTGACAGTTTACTTGTCTTTAAAAATATAGGCTATTAAAATTATATTAGTTAAGCTAGTAGTTTTAGCCGTGGCATCGAAATTGGAATAAAAGAATATGATTTTTATCATGACTGCCTGTTTTTGTTTCATGGCTGGTAAAAAATGGTTTTGGCAGGTTTGACAAAAAGTTAGTTTTAGGCCCTGCACGTTCATTTAAATTTTTGACATTTCTAACACATCTTCATTCAAGATCTGGTCTGTTTGTTTTCCATGGTGGACCGCTGATACTGGCACTGGCACTATCCAAAGCAGATAATGAGGTGAACATGGACCTGCGCTGCAGTAAAAGGACACAAAGAGTACAAGTGAGACTGAGAGAGACACTGTAGTGGGCTGACATGTCCTCTGAGTCCCAGACACACCTTGTTAAGGGTATTAGGATCAACACCGTGATTGATCTACATGTCAGATCGGTAAGTGAAGGCGTGGAGTCAGCTGTCCACAGCTCATTTTCCACCTGGAGGTCAATTAAGACACAGAGAGGTGAGGAAACCGCTAGGACGGGTGCCTTACAGTGCATAGACCCTAATATGGAGATCTCAACACACACACCGCATGCATATAGATACTCAAACCTAGCCTCATTTGATTGCCCAATGTCACTGCATGGGGGAGGGTTCTGAGAAACAATAGGAAGGGGTGGTGGATGAAAAGATAGATGAATAAAGGTAGAGCTTCATCTTTGACTGGGCTGAAGACTGTCTATAGTCATTCAGTACTGCCTCATTTCCCTGTAACGCACAGGGCTTTTCTTTTACATTAGCGGAGCTCGGAGCACACAAGGAGTCAACCGTGTGGATATTCTGACACCCCTACAGCACTCTATTTACCACAGCTCTTCAGTGATGTATCAAGGGGAACGTCTTCCCGGCATTAAATATAGATGCAGTCGGATTAACATATCAGGAGAGAGCATGATTAATGTGAGATTACACTGGATAACGCTGCTGCTTTTTCCATCACTGTTGGAGTAATGGACTTTGATTTGATTCAAATCATTCTTTACCCATCAACATAAGCAACCGCTCTTAAGAGAGAGACGGGACATTGCTTGACTGCTTTTGACCGCACATAATACAAATAATATATGAAAGTTGGAGAATAAACTTGCAATAACTTCTCTTGCTTGCCACAGGTCTAGGTTGGCGTTTGTTGCCCAACTTATGCCGTACTGTTTGTGCTACAAACATGAATGATACATCAAATCCTTTTGTTGAAGAGGTGTGCTAATACCTTTCTAAGCGAGCTTACCTACAATTTTCAACTGGCAGGTGATAAATCAAAGAAAGAAAAAGCCAATAAACTTACATTTAAGGAGAGACTTGCGGATGTAAACACTTAGTAAATACCCGAAACACATTAACAGCTACATGCTAACCACTGCAGAATTGTACTTACAACTGCTGACAGACAAGTACTACTCTTCAGAAAACATAAAAATCTAGCTTGTGAGTACTGAACATTCTAGAAACCACCTACTGTACCTTGTAACCACCTAATAATCACATGGCAGCATGCTAACCACTTATAGCATCTAAGCTACCACTCATAACACTTTAGCATCACGGTAGTGACTTGTAAGGTCAAGTCCCACTCACATTTTCTTCAGAAAATGTAAAAAAATCTAGTTTGTGAGAACTGAACATCCTAGCAAACACCTAGCATACCTTGTAACCACCCAAAATACATTAAAAACATAGCAGCATGCTAACCACTCAGAGTATCTTGGCATCAGTCACCCACATAGCGGTGACGTTTGCTACGTCAAGTCCCACTAAAACATAAATCTATTTTGTGAGTACTGAATATCCTAGCACCCACCCTAAATGCTCTAGCAACCACATAGCAGAATGCTAACCAGAACTTGAAATTACCACTCACATACAGCCTACTTCAGAAAATGTAGGAATCTTGTTTGTTACTAGCTAAATTGGTTCAAGTTCTTAAAACAGATCTCTTTTTTTTTTTTTTGATTAAAGTGGTGGTTAATATCAAGTTACCACAGTTTTATTTCAGTATTTTGGTGGAAAATAGTTATTTTCACCACAAAAGTCCTTTTTACATGAACTATCAATGCTATAGACCATGAAAGGTGCGAAATGAACATGACCCATGTTGTGGTGTAAAAAAAACCAATAACCTGACCAATCCATGACCATCTCATTTATTTTAGTTGCTCTCTGCACCTTAAGAGATACATCACAAGGCTAGGTGTGCATATTGAATTTTACACCCTCAATAAATTGCTGGGCCACGTATTGATATTTTTTGGCCTGGTCCCGTTTTGCCTCCTTTCTCCTTGAGAGCGACACCCGCAAAGGGTTAAACCCTCCCCCCTGTTCTGCCCCGTGCCACTGCGTCTCTCTCGCTCCCTCACTGTGTCTGCCTGCATCCATTTGCAAATGATCTCGCTTGTCTGCATATTGTCACTTGCAGCCTGCCCACACATTCATCAACTGTCGGCCGGCTCGCCGCGCACTCCACGCGCCCTCTACACTTAATTGTTCCCACTCTGACCTGGGAGAATAGAGAATGATGTTTCCCTCATTCGTGCCGGTACAGGGCGAGGAGAATTAACAACTCTGTGGGGATGGCCGAGCTGTGGTATGGTCGGTCAGGCTCTCCCCTCTCCCTCCTCTTTGTGTTTCTGGGGCACGGTCCTACCCTATTACCAGTGGCAGGCGAAGATTCACTAGCTGCATGAAGAAATGAGGCAGAAAAGATAGGTGTAGACGTCTCCTTCCATGGGCCGCAAGTTGGAGATCTAGTCCAGATATATCTGTGTAGACAAATGGACATGGACACTAACTTTCTTTTTCAACATCAATATTTTAAGATAAACTTTATATGAGAAAATGTGTATTTTTAAATGACGTTTATCTTCATGAGTTCATTAAAAATCATATATAAAACTTATAGATGGAGTGTAGCCTACTATTTCTGACATATAAAGATAGCACGAGTGGTATCCTAGCATGTTATTCTGAATTTAGCCATTGTTTCCAACAGTTAGAGGCTGTTCACACAAGACATGGTGTTGTGTCCATACATCATTTACTTGCTTTTGCTTGTCAACGTGCTAGACCAGTGTTTTTCAACCATTAGTTCTTGACGTAATGCCAGGGTGTCCATACAAAATTAGCAACCATTCATATGGGATCTGGGAGGAAGTGGGTAAATAATGAAAGGATCATAGGACTCCTAGCTTATCCCTGATTGCTGGAATTGGTGGTGTTACAACTCTCCCCATGTTACAACCATACTCCCATGTCATATTTTTTTTTAAATATAACTTAAACTTATGATATGACTGAATACTAAATTATATAAATTACAAAATACATGATTATATTTGGTTGTCAAAGATGTTAAAGGGTTAGTTCACCCAAAAATGAAAATTCTATCATTAATTACTCACCCTCATGTTGTTCCACACCCATAAGACCTTCGTTTATCTTCGGAACACAAATTAAGATCATTTTTTCATAAAATCCGATGGCTCAGTGAGGCCTGTATTGCCAGCAAGAAAATGAACACTTTCAATGCCCAGAAAGCTACTAAAAACGTTTTTTAAAATAGTTCATGGTTCAACCTTAATGTTATGAAGCAACGAGAATACTTTTTGTACGCCAAAAAACAAATAACGACTTTATTCAACAATATCTAGTGCTGCTTCATGAAGCTTCGAAGCTTTACAAATCTTAGTTAAAAGTAAAACTTTTAAAAATGCGTCAAATAACACTAGCATTTAGTTTGATTCTGTTGCAATGCCTCTAGTATCAATCGCTGTGTGAACAGCCCCCAAAATTGTGCACCCACCCAAATATGTAATGCGTTTATCTTATTTAATGCTTAATTAGACTGCAGGACAAAGTTGCTCCACAAAACAATTGTTTTTTTTTAAAGGAGATGTCTAATGCTATTTAATGCGTTCTGACTTATTTACACTGTTAAAGAGTTGGATTCTCATGCTAAACATGGCCAAAGTTTCAAAAAGTATTTCTGTGCCAAATACACTCCTTCAGGGTTTGTATACGTTTTGGAACGTTTTTTTCCGAGTATGGCCCTGTATGACGTCATAAAGGGCGGAATTCCTTGAATGGGCACTTCTCCCGGAAGAACGCGCGCACACATCAACCTGGGGTGCGAACTATGGTCACAAGTTCAGTCGATACCAATAGAGTTCAATGGAACTTACGACCATAGTTGACTAACGATGCTTTCGGGAAACGCACCCCAGAGCGAGACAGCAATAGCGCTTCGTTCGGGTTATGGAAGTCATCAGCATTTGACAGCGCTGCACAGGACTTGCTCGAGAAAGATTTGTCATTTTATTTTTAGACCACAAAATCAACAATGTCACCTAAGAAGTGTGTTTTTGGTTGTGAGGGAAAAATAACCTTGTTCAGCTTCCCAAAGTACCCAGCATTAAGGGAACAGTGGATGCAGTTTGTGTTTATTTGTTCCCGACATTTCGGTGACAAATGTTTTTATAAAGAAGGCCCAGTTCGACGCTGGATTTGCAGATCTTTTGAAACTAAAAAGATAGAGCGGTCCCAGCGATAAAAGATCCCAGTCATGAGTCGGAACCACAGGCGGTAAGTAAAACTGCATCAGATGTCTGTGTTTTGTTGGCACTCGGCGCGTTAAGTGCATATAATGTAAACAACATGAACGAATAGTGAATCAGAATTTATCCAGGTATAACAGTGTGTTGTGACTCTATAGTCGTGACTCTTTAGCTCCGACTTTAGTGTGTTGTGACTCTTTAGCTCCGCCCACAGCACACCTCCAGGAGTTCGACTGTTTTCGGAAAGAATCGGTACAGCTGTATCTGTCTTTAATAAATCTGATAAACTATGTTATGTCCCCTTTAAGGGAATATGAAAATTAATGATCAATTATATAAATAAATTTTAAATGTAATTCTAATTATATTATTTAAATAATTTTGAAATGGTATTTATTGTTTGTTTTTTTTTTACAGGCAAAATCAATGTTTTTTTGCTGTCCAGCTAAATGATTAAATACAAGGCAATAAAAAATGACTCTCCTTTTTCATCGAGGACAGTAAAATTGCATGTCATGTCAACTGCCTATCCAAATATATAACCATCATTTCCGGTGGGGCCCCTTCTCTGTTCCAGTGGCGAGAGGTCAGTCTGCGTATGCATGTCACAGGCGAGCACTACAGGAAAGTGCCGGCACTGGGAACGTCACACACAATGGATTTATAGCTTCTTATCTGCATGCCATTTGCATTTGCGAGGAGATCTGCAGCACGGGCCCATTTTCTCCGTCTGGATAGCAGAGCGGTCTCCACCGGTGCCCAGGGGCTCCTCAATGCATCACTCTCTCCCTCCTTCGGCTGCTAAACATTCCCACTGCATTAGCTAAGACAAGACATCAATTATACATGCTGTGGTTTCACTGTTGCAAAATACTATTTCCAGTTGGCTTAAATAGGATTAAAAATTAAATATTGCTTGCTGAAAAGGAATATGAAAGCAGCTTGAACTTCTGTTACTTTCAAGCAGGACGTTTGGGGCCAGTACAGAGCAAAGGGCTTGTTTTGGGCGAGCTGCATGCGTGTGTTGTCCTTGTGATGGCAAAAAGGAAAGACTTTTAATTAGCTGTTTTTGGTCTAGCAAATATTTACCCAAGCATCTCACAAACAAGTGCTTTTAAAAGTTTGATTTAAAGCAGGCCTAACAGATGGTGAACCAGGCGCTGGCTCATAACTCAACTCATAGCCGAGTTTCAGTGTGACCACAGGGTACCATTGCATATGTTAACTCAGAGGAAAAGACGCTAATATTGGTATCAGTTCAGCTATTAAAATCTTAAACAGCATATTCAGAGCTACAGCTTGAGGAAGCATCGAAACTAATTCGCTTAGGAAAAAAGTGCAAGTACATTGCAGTGCAAGTACACACTTCTCTTCATGGACTCAACCACTCCTCCTTCCACATGTCAGTTCCATAAAGAGCAAGGGTTGAAAGTGGTATGGGCCATTCACGCCAAGGCCAGGCCTGATGGCTCATCCCCAGACCTTCAGTCCTGCCTCTTCAATTATTAATAGCTACTTCCATTATAAGCACCACATCTGCTTTAAGGGCATACTTGCTCAAAAGAAAGAGCGATCTGGCAGTCATCTTAGACATTCAAGTGTGTGTGAGTTTTTTAAGGGCACCGATTATGCCTCCTTTTACAAGATTTAAAATAAGTCTCTGATGTCCCCATAGTGTGTATGTTAAGTTTTAGCTCAAAATACCCAACAGATAATGTTTTATAGCATGTTAAAATTGCCACTTTTGGGGGGTGAGCAAAAACGCACCTTTTTTGTATGTGTCCCTTTAAATGCAAATAAGCTGCTGCTCTTGGCCTAAGAGGGCGGAGTTTCAAGAGCTCATTCTCCGGTGTCAGGAGTCAGGACGCACTAATAATGTCAGAAACGGTCAGTAAGTGTTCAGTCTGAACCAGATTTGGACAATAATGCCTACAGAGCCATTGAATATATGCTGCATGGAGATAGAATAGGTATAGTTTAGTTTAATTGCGGTTATAACTTATTTTGTCATCTTGCTTTTATGGCCAAAACTTTACTGATGAGTTTTATGATGTTTATTGTACTTCACACAAAAGATGAAGCATCCGTTTTCATTCCAGAAAATCACTGTAAGAGCTTAAAAAACAAAGTCATAAACTCTCTCTCCTTTGCATTATCATCAACATACACAGTGAATTACACAGAAACACTCGTTACAATTATCAGTAAACAAATATATATACAGACCTGCTTAATAAACTGGTAAACTTTATATCTGTAAATCAACTCTGATGAACTATAATAAAGTGCATGCTCTCTCTTTCATTACTGCCATATACAGTATCGCTCTGGAGACTGTAAGCTGGATCACGAACAGTTGGTAGTGATCCATCCTTGAGTAACAATTTAGCAAAACCTGTGTTTTGTAATGTCCCTTTGTATTGACATTTGTTCACAAAGCAGTCTGGTGTAAAATGATTCAATAGAGAATACAGCAGAGTCTGTCAGCAGTCGTGGGCGGGGCCTGTACAAAGTGACGTCACTTTGCCCAGAATCTGCAAACAGCTTGTTCTGAGCATGGTTCTGAGACACTGCTTATGATTTATGGGAATAAAAAAAAAGAAAGTAAAAGTGAAAAGTGAATTTTGCATAATAGGTGCCCTTTAATATACAACCCGAATTCCAGAAATGTTGGGACATTTTTTAAATTTTAAAAGACTTTCAAATCACATGAGTCAATATTTTATTCACAATAAAACATAGATAACATAACAAATGTTTAAACTGAGAAATTTTACAATTTTATGCACAGAATGAGCTCTTTTCAAATTTGATGCCCAAAATAGTTGGGATGGGGGCATGTTTACCATGGTGTAGCATCTCTTCTTCTTTTCAAAACAGTGTGAAGATGTCTGGGCATCGAGGTTATGAGTTTCCAAAACATGCAAGCTGCCCATACACTTATGCACCCCCATACCATCAGAGATAGTGGCTTTTGAACTGAACGCTGATAACACGCTGGAAGGTCGCCCTCCTCTTTAGCCCGGAGGACACAGCATCCGTGATTTCCAACAAGAATGTCAAATTTGGACTCGTCTGACCATAGAACACTTTTCCACTTTGAAACAGTCCATTTTAAATGAGCCTTGGCCCACATGACACGACGACACTTCTGGACCATGTTCACATATGGCTTCCTTTTTGCATGATAGAGCTCTGGTTGGCATCTGCAGATGGCATGGCGGATTGTGTTTACCGACAGTGGTTTCTGGAAGTATTCCTGGGCCCATTTAGTAATGTCATTGACACAATCATGCCGATGAGTGATGCAGTGTCCTCTGAGGGCCTGAAGACCACGGGCATCCAATAAAGCTCTTCGGCCTTGTCCCTTATGCACAGATATTTCTCCAGTTTCTCTGAATCTTTTGATGATGTTATGCAGTGTAGATGATGAGATTTGCAAAGCCTTTGCAATTTGACTTTGAGGAACATTGTTTTTAAAGTATTCCACAATCTTTCTACGCTCTCTTTTTACAGATTGGAGAGCCTCTGCCCATCTTTACTTCTCAGAGACTCTGCCTCTCTAAGACATCCCTTTTATAGCTAATCGTGTTACAGACCTGATATCAATTAACTTAATTAGTTGCTAGATGTTCTCCCAGCTGAATCTTTTCAAAATTTCTTGCTTTTTCAGCCATTTATTGCCCCTGTGCCAACTTTTTCGAGACCTGTAGCAGGCATCAAATTTGAAATGAGCTCATTTAGTGGATAAAAGTGTCAAATTTCTCAGTTTAAACATTTGTTACGTTATCTATGTTCTATTGTGAATAAAATATTGGCTCATGTGATTTGAAAGTCTTTTATTTTTCATTTTATTCAAATTTAAAAAATGTCCCAAGTTTTCCGGAATTCGGGAATATCAAGCCGACCAGTGGATAAAACAGTAATAATTTCCTTTGGTGGCTCTAAATAATACTTCAGCTTTAAAGTCAACATGAAATCAAAAACTACTATTTATTGTAATAAAGTCAGCTTGGAACGGAAGTGCCGGTCATAATGTGATGTTTACCTGAGTGAAACAGCTTCTTGAAAAAACTGTAGAGTGGGACTCTACTTTGCCCATCAGGAATTTATTGGATATAAATTCATATAAATTGCTGTGATCTCATTTGAGTGACAGGTTGCTAGAAGGAAGGGATTATTGTTCTGTCCTGGTGTCGATGCACAAGTCATCAGAGATGAGAAGGTCTTGTGAGGGTAAGTTGATGTTTTTTGAATAAAGATTTTGAGGACAAAATTAAAATAATGATGTGCACAGATAATTTATAATAAACACTGCAATATTCCATTAAAAAAAAAAAAAAAGAAGAAGAATCTTTTATCAAAGTGTAGTAACTTGCTTTGGCTCTAAAATTACTTTCTTTTTCTGTTAAAATCTTATTCAACCACCTGACCACTTTTCACAATCCAATCAATTCCCAATAGATAAAATCAAATCCTTCCCAACAGTTTTATTTATTTATGAAAACTGACTCTAAATGCTGTGCATTACAGGCCACTACAGACTAAGGGTGACAAGTCTGGACTCTTGAAAAACAAAGCTCTGTTACTGTTGTGCCTCAAAGCAAACAGCTGTTATTCTGGGAGGCAAGACACATTAGCCATTTAAACTGAGCTGCATGCATCTACAAAAATTACTTAGAGAGAGAGAGAGAGAGAGAAAACACGGCCCTAATATAATTTATTGAACATGCAATTGGTTCTGTGGTCAGAAGAAGCCGCAGCTATACATGAAGTTACACTTCACTTCAGAGGACAAAGAAAAAAAAAAAAAAACAGTGACCACTTTAAAGGGTGGGAGAACACAAGACAGTTACTCTGTGATTGTACAAGGGCACTTTATAAATACGACCGTTAACACTTTCCAGCCATGCATCATCTTAACTAAGCCCGAGCTGAGAAACCACAGACCGGAAGTCATGCAGACTGAAGTATTCTCATACAAGAGCAAAATTTCTTTCTCTCACCTGCGTAGCCTTCGCCTCAACTAGAGACCATTTCCCACCACCTAACGTCTCATGTACCTAACCTGTTTGCAGAGGCAGCTTAACGCTTAATATACAAATAAGGGGATCTTCCCACGGGTAGAGAAGTACAAGGTACTAATAATCCTCAAATCAAGGAAGGTGGTGCGTGAACTGACTGTAGAGCTGCTCTTCTCAAGAAACACGCCAGTCGACAAAGCAACAAGATCGCAGACACTGGTTTAGCATTAGAAGACCTGAATAGCTTAAGAGTCAGATCTCACTGCATGCAGAAAGCTTTCATGAGACAACTTTCCCAATGTGCATTAACTGCTGGGAACTATAACAGAATTTTACCCACACTCTTATAAAACAGTGGTGTTAGAAACCAGTGTTGTAGTCGAGACCAACTGATTTGAGTCCAGGCCAGGTTAAGTTAGGCCCTGATTCCACCTGGTATTATGATGCATTTTGGTCAATCGGATCAGAAGTGGATGATGCTAATTGCTAAATACAGGTGTAAACAAAATAGTTTTTAGCTTGTCCATTTTTGACCACTTCCAGAGGTAGTCAAACGCATTCAACGCGACTGCTTTCATAGTGTAGACGCTCATGGTCAAATGCATTCGAACAGCCCCAAAAGACCACCTACTCTCCGCCTACTGACCTAACGCGTAAACATTATGGGAAGCGCGGTAGCCAGACTGGATTTAAACTTTGTCGGCTGAAGACCCAAGTTTGGGTTGAAGACGGAAAACGTACCAAGCACAATGTTCTCTCACCATTCCTGATATCTAACACACACTCACTGCATTTGCCATGGTCTTGCGGCTGTCAGAGCAGAAATGAAAGCTGATGCCCTCCATATGTTTTTCTGTCATCTTCAGGCATGTTCATATGTAAATTGCACAAGCTTATTTTGTCCATTAGACTGAAAGATCTGAAAAACCCATACATTTATACCGCCCATAGGCCCTTCCCTTGAAGAAATGAGAACAGTAGTGGTTGGAAGTGGACAAAAGAGATGGATTAAACATACCAGGTGTAAACGGGTATGCGTCTCCCTCGTCCACTTGTGGTTTGATCGACCAAAACGCATCTTAATACCAGGTGGAAACAGGACCTCAGAGTTAAAACTGAGATAAGAAGAGGGTCAAGTATGAGTCAAGACAGTCCAAATGACCATGAAAATAAGGTCTTGAACTTGGGACCTACAACAGTAGGCTACTACAACACTGTTATCAAAGAATCTCCTCATCACAAACTATTTTTGTTGTATTTTGGCTGTTGAGTTGCTATATGCTTATTTTGGAGGTTTAAAAAGTTAAAAAAAGTATTAAGCACTTCTGGGTTCTTTGAAGCACCAGTGGTGTCCAAAACTCTGAGGCTGTTTTATTTACACCTTGAATCTGGAGTAAAAATGTCATAAAATATTTTGCTCTATTGCTACATCACTAATCAAAGTCAATTGTGACATTGATCATGTGACTGTTTACAGATGGTCAGATGTTCTTGCTTCCAATGAAACACAAGATGCTCTTTGGACCATCTCAAATTATCCTGGAGAACTTGATCATCTATTCTTACATGATCTTGTGGTGTTTATGCACCTCGAGAGGTGCGGTTTAAAAAGCATGTTGAAGTCCCAAAAAATTCATTTGAATATAATTAACTTTTAACTCAACTTTCACTAGTCTCAAACTTAGGACTCCATTGTCTTCTGAAAACAATGGTTTTCCCATGTCATCAGGCTGTAAAACCCTTTCTGGAACATTTATTTTTAAGCATGCAACTTAAAAAGTCATCTCTTCATGTCAACAGTACCGGCCGAGCCTCCACCACTTAACGTGCATGTAATGTGACCTCTCAATCTTAGAAAAAAGCCCCCCCTCTCTCAAGTATGGCACATGTATTGGTAAATGCTTGCATGACAATGGACCCTCCGCCCAGGGCCTGACCGCATTCTATATTAATAGAAGTGCTGTATATTATTCATAGGCAAAATTACTTTGGTGGAATGGTCCCAGGCCAAAGGGAGCTCCATGCACTTCTGCTCTCAGCCCTGACAAGATACTAACAATACCGGACATGTGCAGGGCTGCCCGAGTTTACCACTGCCCACACTATCACCCATTATAATAATCTATTCAAGGATTAAAGGGGTTTTATCTTGAAGCCCATGAATAATGAATGTGGAATTTCAAAATTTAATTGCCCCGAATTAAATGATTCAAGATAATGTTTCTTTTATAAATTTGTAATGGGGCTTGGGGGGCAAAGAATGAAAAAATACATTAAATAAAACCTTTTTTTCCCCCCTTCAAATGAAACGAAGAATGAAAGGACAATGGACGAGTGCCCTTATGTCTCTTAATGGAATTTTTTTTTTAAAAAAAGGCCCTCTTAAAGACAGATAGACAGGTCAAAGATTTGAAGAAAAGCACTCCACCTTATTTGATTCTGGTGAAAAATGCACACAACTTTAATCTTGGACTTGTCATTGTAGACAGACTCTAATGGCTTTTACCTATACAGTTGTACTGATGTACTAGGAGTCCACCGTGTGTCTTCTTTATGGCTAGATCATGTTAAAGATTTGAGAATAAGTGTATTAAAGCTGTTAGCTTTCCAAAGCTATAAATCTATATACAGAAGCAGCAAGAACAATCGGCAGACTTTCATACACTCAAACATCTTTCAACAACAAACAAACCATTCTAAACAGTATATTGAACAGCGCTGTTTATGGGCAGAACACTTTAAACGTAATTCAGTTTCAATTTCAATATATGCATTTTCAAAAGGACAACAAAACACTGTGGGCATATTTCGATTAATTTCACATCACCTAATACAAGTCACTACAGATGGATCATGTGACTGGGTACAGACTCTTAAAGGGTTAGTTCACCCAAAAATGAAATTTCTGTCATTAAGTACTCACCCTTTTGTCGGTCCAAACCCGCAAGACCTTCGTTCATTCGGTTTTTTATCCTCAATAGAAAAGCAACAAGATCAATACATTAAGGTCCAGAAAAGTAGTAAAGACATCGTTAAAATAGTCCATATGACTACAGTGGTTCAACCTTAAGTTATTTTTGTTTTGTTTTTGTGCACAAAAAGTATTGTTGTCGCTTCATAACATTAAGGTTGAACCACTGTAGTCACGTTGACTAGTTTAGTAATGTTTTTACTACTTTTCTGAATCTTGAATGTGGTAATTTCGTTGTTTTCTATTGAGGATAAAAAAAACCTCTTGGATTTCATCAAAAAACATCTTAATTTGTGTTCCGAAGATGAACAAAGGTCTTACGGGTTTGGGACGACATGAGGGTGAGTAATTAATGACAAATTTCATTTTTGGGTGAACTAACACTTCAAGATTTAACAATGTTCACCCAAAAAGCAAAATGGAGTCATCATTATTTACTTAGCCTCATGCTATTCCAGAATTCTGCTATTTATATTATCAGATTATTAAAAAAAAATGCAACTCGGATATTATTCATTTTAAAATAATTTTTGAAGAATTAGTTATGAATCTCATTGACAGTTCATAGTGACCAAGAAAGGTAAAGCTCCAAAAAATAACAAAAATAACCATACGACAGCTCTGTGTGAGGAAAAGATGCAAGATTATCAGTGAATAATGACTTAAATTTCAGTCTGTTCCTTACCCAAAGCTATCATATGGCTTCAGAAGACATGAAATATAGTGTACAAGCTGCATGTATGGACCACTTTCATGAAGCTTTTTGGTGTGGCAGCCCTTGGTTATCAAAAGCAGTTTCAAGGTCCACTAAAAAACAAAATACAGATTTGAAACATTTGGGTAAGTGAATAATGGTAGAAGTTTCATTTTGGGTGAAATATTCCTTTAATTAATAGTCCCCAATGTTTTGTTGTTTGACAAGAACAGAGTTTTGCCTTGTGGGAGGTGCACATCTGTAAGTGCACAAGGTCTTCATCCCGGATCAATATTTCTATATCTGGAAACCAACTTGATGACATTCGTTAAGGCTTAAAGATGACCACAATAGTTAAATGACAAATGTGAGAGAATTTTGCAGAGAATACTTAAATAAAAATACTTAATCCATTAAAAATAAGAAAAATAAAAACTGATTTCCCAAAGATCTAGTATAAGAGAAGTTAGTCCTCCGAGATCATAGTCTCCAGCTGTAAATTTGTCTCATTAGCACATAAGAATATATATCTCATACTGAAGAGTGAATGGTTTTAACACACAAACTTAGAATTACATTCACAGCAAAGAGTAAACATACGGCCACCAAAAACCTCTTAACCTCTGGTTCAGGTTACAACATTCAAAACCGGAACTAATGTTCACTTTGAGAACGCACTGACTGTGTCTGAAGTGTGTGAAAAACGAAACTCTTTTGGGACTAAAGTCTTATCAGTAACCTTACTGTTTAGGCGAGTAAAGTAACTAGCGTGCAGCAGTGATGATCTCTTCCCAGATCAATGTCAGAACATAAAAGAGTAATGATTGTCAAGTGCCACTAAACGTCAAGCATGTTTCTGGCATGATCTACAGCAACGGCTGGTTAGAGAGAAGTCAGCATTTTAGATGACTAAACAGAAACATCCTTGGCAACGTTACCATGTTAAAGTCTTCAATATACATATATTTTTCTCTTTCATTTTGTGAAGTCCAAGCAAGCCTTCATCTAGACAAGAGTCCATATGATTGGTTACTTCCTCACCTTGTTACCAGGAACCTTTCTGGCAGCACAAGTGAAGCTACTACAAAAGAAAAATGTGGCACTGATTAAAAACTCAAACGAAACCAAAAATAAAACAACAGGCTTTTTATAGCTTGAGCTAGCTCATACTTAAGCTGCATTTATTAAAAAACAAACAAACAAACAAACAAAAAAAAACATTTAAACTGAAATCCTCTGCTTTTTTGTTTAGAAAGCTTTTGCTCCTATTTGTGAGTCTCTTAAACAAAAATAAATAAATAGCAGGAACTAAGATTGCCACCGTACTCTGGTCAGGACTATTTGCCACCATCATTTGGTTCATCTTCAGTTCGTTTGGTACTCAGGTCGTGCTTCTCAAACTCGCTCCCTTTCACCACGGCATCACTTCCTGGATGATCCTCTTGAGTACCATTGAGATCTTTACACTGTCCGTTAAGAACAGGGGTTTTGGAGTCGTCCAGGCAGGCAGCATCTGGCTTGATTTGGGCCAGAGTCATCTCCTCCTGAACATGTTCATCTTCTTCTTCCAGTTTGCGCAGGATGATGGGGAGTTTAGCGTCTGCGTTCTCCAAAAGGGCGATGTCGCTTTCTTCGTACAATGGCAGCGGAGCCCCTTCGTCCAGCTGTTTTTGGAAGTGCAGGCGCTTGGCCCGACCGCAGGAAACGGCACGCTCCAGAATCTCTTTCTCCGCCAGTCGTAGCTTTATAGCAATGCGGGAGTGCAGGGAAAGGTCGGGCTTCTCCAGCATGGAGCGATCCTCCTGAACAAGACAACAGCCGATCTTAAAATAATGGCTAACATGATCATTATTGTTAACCAATCAGTAACAAATTAACTGCTGGATTAAAAAAATCAGTTATCATAAAATTTTCTGCAGTTTTCTATACGGTTTTAAACAGACCCACAGTCAAAGCCCTAGGGCCCTATCATACACCTGCTGCAATGTGGCACCAGGCGCAACGCAAGTATTTTTTGCTAGTTTCAGCCTGACGCCGTTATCATTTTCACGTCCAGCGCCACGTTGTTTAAATAGGAAATGCATTTGCGCCCATTTGTGCGTGCTGGTCTGAAAACGAGGTGTGTTCAGGTGCATTGTTGGCGCGTTATTATTTTGAGGCAACTGAAACAGACTGCGCCATTGACCAACTGAAACCTGGTCTAAAGTCAATGGCAATATTTGTTTTGTTATTTAAAGAGCGCATTAGTAATATGCAACTATATGCGGGTGCACGTTTTCTTCAGTTTTTCCGCTTGCAAATTCATGTAAATAGCGAATCCACCATGGCGCGATCGCAACTGGCTTTAAAAGGAAATGGGAGATGAGATTCTGATTGGTTTATTGCACGTTACGCCCAAAACACACCCATTACTCATTAAGAGAATAGGGACAACCCTTTTAGACCATGCGGCGAGTGAGCCAACCATTTTTCCCGTTGTTAAACTAGCAAAAGTGTATTCGGACAAGACCTAAGCACACTTGCGCCATGCGCTTTAGACCATGAGCTTAGATCGTTAAAATAGGGCCCCTAAAGTGTTTTTAAAAAAAAAAAAAAAAAAAAAAAGCAGCTTCGGTGAGCAAAAAAGACCAATTATAGTTAAGACATTTATGTTACAAAAGCTTTCTATTTCAAATAAGTGCTGTTCTATTCAAAGAATACTTAAAATATCTTTGCAATTACATGTCAATTACCAGTCATTAGAGTACTAATAGATTGTCAGCTTAATACTGTATCTGCTAAGATTATTTTGATGCTCCCCTAACACATTCTACTGACTTCAAGTAACTTTGCAAGTACATGTCAACTTAATCTTCTAACCCAACAGACTACTAATACTCAGTACTAATACTCTTATTAGAGTTAGTTGACATGTAGTTGCAAATTAATGAGATTTAAGCCCTAATCAGATGGGACAAATTTTCTAAACAATGTTTGAGTTACAATTCTTATCACTCGACGTCTGTGATTCGGATGGGACTAACATCTCAGTGTTTATTACAGAGGTGGGAGAGTGTGTTTTCTAGACGTGGGCATTACAGAAGGTCATATGTTGTGCTTGCGTGCATCTCGTATGACATATGGTTTTTTTAATAAATTAATTACTGATATAACTTTAATTTATTATAAAAACCCTATTTAAATAAACGTTACATTATAAAAGTGTTTACAATAAACCCACATAAGTGAGCAGTATAATCTAGACTAGTATCGTACCTGACACTGATATTAAAGTGGGCAGCCTTCGCAGTTTCCACAATTTGGATCCATGTATTAATTTTGTACATTTTTTTTTTTTTTTTTTTTTTTCATAGGATACCATCCATATTGAAATGAAATGAAAGCATGCAAAAGATTGGTGCACATACGGTAGGTCAGGTAGGTCAAAAACACATGAGGAGATGCGTTAGTATTAGGGCTGCCCTCGACTAAAGATTTTTCTAGTCAACTAGTAGTCGTTCATTTAAGAGATTAGCCGTGTATATTAATAAGCCATTTAAATAAAAAATAATGAGCCTTTAATTGCCTATATATAATACATAGCCTAATCAGCGCTCAAGCGCATGCATAAAGCTTGCCACAGCGCACCGGCAAAAGTAATGATTATGAATGTTGTGTGAGATATAGATATATGAATATATAGATATATTTCTCACATCTCTGAGGCAAGTATACACTGACCCCCGGTTTCACAGACAAGGCTTAAGCAAGTCCTAGACTAAAATGCATATTGTAGCCGTTTTAACTGAAAGCAGCTTCCACTGACATATCTTAAAATATGTCAGTGCCATTGTTTTGTCTCAAGATGCACACCAGTAATGTTTTTTCTAGGGCATGTTTATAAAAGCTACTTAAATGCACTAACTGAACTAAGGCCTAATCCTGGCTTAGTCTTAACCCTGTCTGTGAAACCGGTCCTGTGTTTTGGTTTATTTTTTTTTTTAAGCGCTTAAACCCAGACGGCAGAAAGTGCATCATGTTTTCTTTATTTTACAAAAGCACAATGTTTTGTTATTGTGAGTTTACACATAAATAAAAGTAAACCCTTTTAGCAGTTTCTAATGATGCATTACTCTTATCTGTATGACCAAAAATGACTATTTTAAGTTGTTTCCGCTGTTGTCAGGGAAAAAATGCAAGTGATAGGCGAACCTTTGGATATCCTGCCACGACATACTGTAATTACCACAAGAACCTGCCATTAACGGACCCACAGACTGTCTGAGTTCGCCACAAGTTTTTTTTCTTTCTGCGACTAACCGATTAATACATTTTTGGTTGACTAAGCCTTTTCTAGTTGACTAATGATTAGCCGAATATTAGGGGGCAGCACTAGTTAGTATACAATATCGGCAATTACATATTAGCATCCGGACAGGAATAGATTTCTCAGAGGACTGTTGAGTTTGCCAAAAAACAGTAGTTAATTTGTCCTGGAATTTTTACCAAGGTTGTGTGAGGAAAAAACAAAAAAAAAAAAACATACATGGCAGATTAGGACAAGATTAAAATCAAAGTATGCCTGTGAAACACAAATTTCTCTAAAGTCCTCCATGAAAACTAGTCCCGTCCAAATAGGGCTTTAGTTGACATGTAGTTGCAAAGTTACTTATAGTTAGTAGAATGTCTAAAGTGTACTTTCGAAATAAAGTGTAACCGATAATAAGAAATGTTTCTAGAGCCGCAACTTAGCATATTAAAATGATGCTACCTTTGTTCCCTATGTGATTAAAATGTTTAAACAACTTAAAAATGTTTTGTAATATTTGGGTGAAAAGATTGTTTGACATTGTTCCAGCACCTCTGAGCTCGTCTTGTAGGTTTTGAGAAGCAGCGCAGCCCGTGTTTCCAGGAACGTCCACAGCTTGATTTCGTTCTCCCAGCTGACAGGGAATTCAGTGTTGCCCAGGGTGAAGATCTTGTTGATGGCGTGATCGCCCACCAGGTAGTCCCTGAGTTCCTCTGCAATCAGAAATGCACACCTCTCTGGTTAAGGGAGTAATCTGCTGTGCTAGTGAGCTTGCAGGTCTGATCTGTGACGATTATGTAAGGCATGATTACACGGCTGCTAACGAGATGAAAGGGCTTGCCCGAACGAGTGCTTCACACATGCACACCGCTGAATCCTGTCACACCAGTAAAATAGAAGCCCCCAGCACAGGGGCTGCGCTTAGTTTAAAAATTAACATAAAAATTCTGAATAATGTATCAGCTCAGACTTAAGAGGTCTTGCCAGAGGACATGGCCTTGCTTTATGGGATTTATGACAAAAACTTCTCCTACATGGATGCTAATAAATATTTTACTGTCCCTGGATCAGTCCTTCCACACATCTGCCACACTGTCTTGATCAATTAAACACCTGAGGGGCACTTGTTTAGGGTCCGTTGTCCTGACTAGTTTAGTGTAAGGATGTGATATGGAATAAGGCATCTCACTTCCTGTTTTATGGCCCACAGGTCTACCTTAGTGCCAGGCTTGATGGTATCAGGACATACAAAGATACTTACCTTCAGTCATGCAGAAGACACGCAGGAAGGCCAGGAGCTGAGCGGATATGGGCGGCTCGCTGCAGTGCAGGGCAAAGATACTGGACCTGAGGAGGAGAAGAACCGGAGAGGGTTCAAAGCTGGGTGTTACACCAACTGACTCCCCCCCCGCCCCTCTCAAATTAAACCCCAATTAACTCCAACGGAATGGGCAGGTGCTAATGGAAGCCTCCTGCCTGCACGAGACCGCGGCGCTGCTCCCCGTCGCATGACAACTGATTGATCTGAAGCGATGAGAGGCCACTGAACCTGATGCATTTTTAAAAACACGCTCAATCATTTATAATTTACCGTTTAATTACTGGAGCATATCTATGGCCTCTTCCTGTCTGACTTATAGTGGGATGAAAAGAAGCATCTTGACTCTGACCTGAATCAAAAGGTAATTTCATATGGGCCTGTGTGGATTTTGTTTTTGAGACTTCAAGGATATTGATCTGTGTGACAGAAAGTTCACTGATAGTATTATACCACAATAGAAGAGGTTTCACAGCACTGTAATTATGTTACACCTGGATGATGATTTTTGCAGCAGTATAACTCACTACTGAGACGTCTAGGACTGAATCGGATATTAACATTAGAATATCTTACACAATACCTTTACAAAAAAAGACAAGAAAATGCTTTTGTAATGTATGGGGGAAAAATTAAAATTACATATACACTGCCCTCCAGTGCTGATGTTATTTATTAGCTAATATTATTATTACTTCCTTTTATTTATTGGATTAAATTTTTTTAGTTTTGGTTTTTGTCCATGTTACAGTGTAATTATACATTATACAAGTACTCAGTAATAATAATTAACTACATGTACTTCCTATAGGGTTAGGTTTAGGATTAGGGTTTGGTTTAGGGTTAATTGCATGTAATTATGCATAATACAGTAACTACATGTAACGTGTAACAAGGACACTAAAATAAAGTGTTACCAAAAATTAGGGATGCACCGGTACCATTTTTTAAGGACCGAGTACGAGTACCGATACTTTTTTCTAGTACTCGCCGATACTGATACTGATGCCTATACATTTATTAATTTCTCTCTCTCTCTCTTTTTTTTTTGGTGATGTTGCAGTTTTCCAAGCACAACACAGTGAGACTAATGAATGTAGGACAGCTTCTTTATTATTACTCTAATGAAAAAAGAAATAATTTTGTGCTTGTCACAAACTTAAAGCACAAATTTCACAATGTCCAATAACCTTCAAAGGGCATAATTACCAATATATATAATTGTTATATAAAAATATATTTACAAACAAATTACAAACAATACAACAAATACTATAGAGATACAAATTAAATAAACTTGTTTTTTTCAGATACAGTAGGTTTATTTACCATGTATACATTTATTTAACATATTTTGTTGCTTTATTAACATTAATGACAAATATAGGCTATGGTCCCTTTAAGACCGAATCCATAGATATGGACACATATCCTGTTTTCACCCAAATGTATACGTCCACTTAAGCCATAACCCACTGTATTATTTGACCATTCAGGCGCAAGATTGCGCGCTGTCTGAGAGAACTGGGATTGCGCGCAAGAAAGACAGAGAGTGCTTCTGGTCTGTGTCATTCAGTGCGATTCCGACCTATCCCCCTTCACTAATCGATAATGAATTGTGATTGAAAGCATGCATTTCGCAATGGGTGGGTTGTCATTAAGTTTGAAGTATTTCCACACCTCTGAGGCTGACATTGTTTCTGCTGCTGCCGCCAGTGTAGCTGTTTCTGCACGGAAAATTCTGTCAGTTACGTCACATGAGGTATCGGTCTTTGGTATCGGGGGTATTTTTACGAGTACGAGTACAAGTACATGAGCTTAGTATCGGGCTGGTATCGGTATCGGTGCATCCCTACCAAAAATTCTCATTAAACTAAAACTTGATTACCAATTTTTGTAACAAGTCTTTAAATGCTTATTTAAATTTCCTATTCACTTGGAAAATAGTTATAATCAGGGCTGGAAATGGTTGAGATTCACGGTGGGGACTTATTTTATTTAATTTTTTTTTTTTTTTTTTTTCCAATGACTTTTTAGATGCATTTAAAAATAAACTCTTCTATAATCTATAACATTACACATATTTCATGTTTTCTCCAAACACTGTTTTCTTAGGTATCAAGACAGGCACATGAAGTCAATGAACAACATTCATGTTTGTGCCACACAGAATTCATGATCATTCAACAGAATCTAGGCTTGGAGAAAATTACCTGTTTGATTTTGGCCAAATTAAATACACTGTATAGGAATCTGGATAAGTGGTGCATGCAGAGTTTAACAGGTCACACAAACCTTTTAAATACGTTTGTCCTCAGGTTAAGGAAAACTGTAGAATGTTTTGGATGGTGACCTCTTAGTTTAGTGCTTTGAAAATCAACAATTATTAAACACATTTCTAACATCACTAAAAATCAAAATAATTTTATAATAATGTATCTAGAATAGGCCTATATAATAATTTTGACTCATCCCTTTTCTTAAACAATGGTTAAAAGGGTTGAAATGTGATTTTTATCATGTCATAAAACCTTTTGATTTGATGGTGTTACCATACACATGGAGTTTTTTTTTTTATAAAAACATTGCTACCTAAATATGTAATTCTTTTCTAATATAAGAATTCTCTGAAATAATAATAACTGCTGATTTTATATTTGTTTTGTTTGTTTTTTCACAGAATTTAAAGAGTACCCTATTAATGAGTTGGTCTCCCCCTCCTTCTTACAACATGTTTCATCACATGAAGTTATGATGCTGTTTCTACTTAATGAGCTGCAAGACTCTGGAAATTGAGAATCACTGTTTTTTTGTTTTGTTTTTTAAAATAGAGATTACGATTCTGAACAGACAACTAAAAATAACGTAATTTTCAAGGTTCTGACATTATTTGCTGCAGTCCATTTAAAATGTATATGCACATTTAATTAATTTGAATTAATTATTATTATTATTTTTTTTTTTTTATTTTTTTTTTTTTTAATTGGTTTAAATAAATTATTTAGTGACACCCATAAAGACATCACTTGTTTCATTACTGGATTAATTTCTTGAATTAAAGGGTTAGTTCACCCAAAACTTTAAATAATGTCATTTATTACTCACCCTCATGCCGTTCCACACCCGTAAGACCTCTTCGGAACGCAAATTTTTGATGAAATCCGATGGCTCAGTGAGGCCTGCATAGCCAGCAATGACATTTCCTCTCTCAAGATCCATAAATGTGCTAAAAACATATTTAAATCAGTTCATGTGAGTACAGTGGTTCAATATTAATGTTATAAAGCAAAAAGAATATTTTTTGTGCACCAAAAAACCCAAAATAACGACTTATATAGTGATGGCCGATTTCAAAACACTGCTTGAAGCTTCGGAGCGTTATGAATCTTTTGTGTTGAATCAGCGGTTTGGAGCGCCAAAGTCAAGTGATTTCAGCAGTTTGGCGGTTTGACACGCGATCCGAATCATTATTCGACACAAAAGATTCATAACGCTCCAAAGCTTAATGAAGCAGTGTTTTGAAATCGGCCATCACTATGTAAGTCGTTATTTTGTTTTTTTGGCACACCAAAAATATTCTCGCTTTATAATATTAATATTGAACCACTGTACTCATATGAACTGATTTAAATACGTTTTTAGTACATTAATGGATCTTGAGAGAGGAAATGTCATTGCTGGCTATGCAGGCCTCACTGAGCCATCGGATTTCATCAAAAATATCTTAATTTGTGTTCTGAAGATGAACGAAGGTCTTACAGGTGTGGAACGGCATGAGGGTGAGTAATAAATGATTATTATTTTCATTTTTGGGTGAACTAACCCTTTAATGATTCAATGAAAAATACATTTTTTAACAGTCGCCACCTACTGGTGTAACAATGTAATTGATACAATATTTATTTGAAGCATCAAGTTACTTTGAAAAGGTGATTTACTCTATAGACATCAGTGTTTATATCCCAATTATAAACTTTTATTATTTAACTTTTTACTTTGTAGGCTATTGAGAGAATAAAACATAAAACTCCCTTTCATTTCCCTAAAAAATTTAACCAATTTTATCATGTGGGCTGGATGTCATTTCTGTACAGGATACTCACGCAGGAATCCCTGCACGTGCCAGAACCTCGGCCTTCATGGCATACAAACGCTCGCTCTTGCTCACACCCAGCTTAATTTTCACACGATCATGTGCGTTGTCCTCAAAGAAGAAACCGTTGTGGATCACAAACTCTGCATTGGATCTTGTACCATAGAATATGTAGATCTGAGGGAAAACAAAGGGGAAGACTGTTGTAATTCAACATTACTGCAATAAAGCATAATTGGCATATTGCATAGACATGGACACCTGGACGCACAGATCTATGGGAATGGATGCAATATTACACAGTAGCAATTTAGACCCGAAAACTTCCTTCCCACAACTTCCAGCCTTTCAAAACACCACTCATGTCTTTCCCTCAACAATACATCCACAAAATTTACAGATACTGCTGTGCAGAAAGAGTGTGTGAGAGAGAGAGATTAAACATAGTGCTAGAGAGAAAGAGAGGGGTGAGAGAGAAGCACAGTTCAATCCAGTCATCAGCCTCTCCACAGCGAGTTCCGGCCCAGTGCGAAATCAGCAGCAGGAATCAGGGATCAAACGGCTCTGTACGGAGCGACACTCCCGAAACGGCCCCTCCTACTCCCCCCAACGCTTGTCCGAGTCCCACACGCCGGCCCCCGCACTCTCTTTCTTCTTCCACTGGCTGTCTCTGCGAATCTTATCAAATAATTCACATTCTGGAGAGAGGGGGGGTGTATACCTGGCTTGTCACTGTGTGCCCCGCATATCCGCTCTCCCCATGGCTGGATCTGAATGCCTCTGCTCTGATATTACCCCCGGGCCTTCGTAATGGCCGCTGGCTGATAAATGCATCACGGACGCACAAGCATAGAGCAATAGCGTGAGGTGAGAGTGCACGAATAGAAATTGAAAATGTACAAGTGCATTAGGTGGACAGTGCATGGCACGAAATCCACCCGTTGATTTTGTCAGTCACATGGAGAGATGTGAAATTGTCTGAGATATTTCTGCTGTAAAAGTCCAATGGTCATCCAAATTGTGACCTGAAGATGGTTAAGCTCTTGTGATGGTGTTGTAAGACTCACCTGTTCGCCCTCTTTGTAGTCTTTAAGAGCTACGCATTCGCATCGGTCATCCTCTAGATTGTAGCCGGTTGTAATCTAGAGCAGAACAGAAAAAGTGTTGTTAACATCACGTCATGTACTCTTGAGGTATATTCATACAAGATACTGATTCAGCTATATATTGAGAGCTGTATGCGTACATGTATATGTATATATATATCTTTTTAAAAGAAATTAATACTTTTAATTAGCAAGGATGCATTAAATTGCTCAAAAGCGACAGTAAAGACTTTCACATTGTTACAAAAAATTATTTTCCAATTAAAAGCAGTTCTTCTGAACTTTCTAATGATCAATGGATCAAAAAAAATGTATAGCTTCGGCAAAAATATTAAGCAACTGGTTGATAAGAAATATGAGAACACAAACTTCTGAATGGTAGTGTATAGGAATGATATTTCACATGAACAAATGCAGAATGAATTTTCATTTTTAACTTTTCTCAGTTCCAGTGTTGGCATTGTTACAGCTTTTTGTCTTTGTAGGGAAGTATTCTTAAGCGTTGTATGGAATAAATACATAAAAACCCATTAGTGCTTAAACTACAAATGAGATGTGCTCCCTGAATATAATTTGAATGATAAAAACATTTGCGACCACGTTTACACCTTCACAGTCCATTTGTTACCAGATCACTGGAGACAGATATAATTAATATCAGGTGTAAAACAGAGCTTGAGTCAACTAAAAACCTGTACCTTTCTGGGTTTTTCCCTACTTTAAAGTGTATAAAATGTGTTAAATACAAATAATCTTTAATTATTTATCTTTAATTCTTCTTTTAAATCTTTAATTATTTGTAAATAATAACAATAATCTTTAAATGTTAAATACAAACAATTAGGAACCAAAACTGCAAGGCTATTTCACTAAATATTTCTGTCAGTGGGAAAGAGATAAAATTAAACAAATCAACAGGACAAAATTAACAAATTAATGGCACTAATTAATGGTTATAGAGCCAACCTATTAAAATAACACCCTAACAAATACAATCCTTCACCATTAAATCTCTCAATCTTCAGAAATCAACTAAATCAAATAAACTGAGTAAATTGTATGAAAAACACTGTTATAAAACATACAATATGTTTTTAATAAACCTTAACCAGGGATTACCAGAAAAACATTTCATTACACATTTTAATGACTGTGATTTTCAATGCACATAATTTGAAATAAAACTTCATTTTAAGATATAAGTGCATTACAGAGTCATATGAACAGAGGCGATATATTGCTCTGTGGCAAGAGCTGCTGAGCACAATCAAAGACAAATTATCCAAAATAAATATAAAAGATCCCTTGGGATGAAGGCATAATCTACCGAAAAAAAAAAAAAACACAGACTTTGCTCCCGCATTTCTTAAAAGTTAATGTTTTTTCCCCACTGTACTTCAGGATTGCAATACAAGTGAAAGCACTGTAAACATCCATATCAATATGTGTATATATACATATATATACACATACATATAAATGGCTGAACTGAATTGGGTGCAAAAACCTTCTGCTACCCATAAATGATTTGATGGGGAGCTCTGTATTGGTTTTGCAGCAGTGCTGCGGACTCACCAGGCCATTGGTGTGGTTGCACATGTCCCAGAGAGGGATGAGGGCCAGTGTGACCCGACTTCCGTCTGCTGTAGGAATCTGGTTTTGACGAGTCATCACAGAAGACACTGCCCACCTGATAAACAAATGGCTTTGCTTCATTACAGATTCAAAACACTACTAAAATTGCTGTACATGTTAAAGGGAAATATAATGGAAAACGGGAATCCTCTTGCTCTCTGAAAGGGTTAGTTCACCCAAAAATGAAAATTCGGTAACACTTTATTTTAGGGTCTTTTAACTAGTTGCTTTTTAGCATGCATATAACTAGAATATTGGCTATTTATTAGTATTTATTAATGCCTTATTCTGCATGACCTTATTCTACATTCTTAATCCTGACCAATACCTAAACTTAACAACTACCTTACTAACTATTAATAAGCAGTAAATTTGGAGTTTATTGAGGGAAAAGTCTACTAAATAATAAAGTGTTACCGAAAATTCTGTCATTAATCACTCACCCTCATGTTGTTCCACACCCGTAAGACCTTCGTTCATCTTCAGAACACAAATTAAGATATTTTTGATCAAATCTGATGGCTCATTGAGGCCTGCATTGACAGCAAGATCATTAACGCTTTCAATGCCCAGAAAGCTACTAAAGACATAATAAAAACAGTTCATGTGACTACAGTGGTTCAACCTTAATATTATGAAGCGATGAAAATACTTTTTGTGCGCCAAAAAAACCAAAACAAAATAACTTTATTCAACAATATTTAGTGATGGGCGATTTCAAAACACTGTTTCATGAAGCTTTGAAGCTTTACAAATCTTTTGTTTCGAATCAGTGGTTCGGAGCGTGTAAACTGCCAAAGTCACGTGAACCATTGAAATTTCAAAACGTTTCAAAACACTTATGATGTAACAAAGCTTCATTTACTGAAATCACATGACTTTGGAAGTTTGATACACGCTCCGAACCACTGATTCGAAACAAGATTCGTAAAGCTTTGAAGCTTCATGAAGCAGCGTTTTGAAATCGCCCATCACTAGATATTGTTGAATAAAGTCGTTATCTTGTTTTTTTTTGCTGCACAAAAGTATTCTTGTTGCTTCATAACATTAAGGTTGAACCACTGTAGTCACATAAACTGTTTTAAATATTACTTTAGTACCTTTGTGGGCATTTGAAAGTGTTAATTATCTTGCTGTCAATGCAGGCCTCACTGAGCCATCGGATTTGTTCAACAATGTCTTAATTTGTGTTAGGAAGATGAATGAAGGTCTTACGGGTGTGAAACGACATGAGGGTGAGTATTAAATGACAGAAATTTCATTTTTGGGTGAACGAACCCTTTAAAATCAGTTTAATGTATATCTATGTTATAATTAATAACACAAAATTCTATTTCCAGTCTACCCAAAACATATATGGACACTAAGCCGCAAAAACAAGTAATTTAGATAATATCTTCATGGTATTTACATCACAACCTTTTAAAGTCCATGGGAATTGGAAGTTGCGACCGATTTTACTTCAGTATTGTTTCAATGCAGCTTCAAAGGACTCTACACGATCCCAGACGAGGAATAAGGGTCTTGTCTAGCAAAACGATTGGTCTTTTTTTTTTTTTTTTTTTAAATATATGGAGAAAAATCCTGGAATGTTTTTCTCAAAAAACACAATTTCTTTTCGACTGAAGAAACAAAGACAAACATCTTGGATGACATGGGTTGAGTAAATTATCAGGAAATTTTAATTCTGAAGTGACCTAATCCTTTAAGGATATTCTGATTACGAAGAAAACTAATTTTTTCTGTGAACTAACTGTCTAGTAATGTGTGTGAACAAAGTAAATGGGGTCAATATTGATTTCTTGTGGACTTTATTGCATCACTGCCCATGTTTACACACCATGGCCTTTAGTATTCTGAATAGACAGCGCTAATGCTCATTTCACATGCAAAAATTAACTAATCAAAACAGCGGTCGATTGCATACAAAATTCCTAAATCTTAAGGTCGGAGACAGGGTGGAAAATGGTAATTTAAACTAAATTACAACTGAAAGAAAATCTCATTACATTACAAGTGGACTTCAGATTTAAAATGTACAGAATACAGCTGCTTTATTAGCCTGCATATCAGGCAATATAATGACCTTTGATCTGAATTTGTCCAGAAGAGGAAAAAAAAAATGTCTTACTTATCTAGTCTAAATAATCTGGACATAATTTATTAAAAAGAATTTGAAGTCCACCGAAGACAACATTAGCTGTGACAAGACGCTATTCCATTCTCTTCACACATTACCCAACGGGAGCACAGACTTGCATCATATTCAACAATCTGAAGATGAAAGGGGACCAATGATAAATTATTCCTTCACAGATAATTTGGTGCTAATGAAAGAACAATGAGAACAAACGCCTCATTTTTAAAGGCCATCGCGTAGCCCTACAACCAACCTACGGCTCGTCTTCCTGCTCTTTTCTTTTTTTGAACCTCAGCAGGGAAGAGAAGTTCCACTTTTTTTAACATGGCAGGACATTTCAACCAACCTGTAGTCGTCAAAGGTAAAAGCATCCTTCAAGGGCAGTTTGCTGGCGTTCGGATGAGTCTGGGAATTGAAGATGAAGAACACAGAGAGTGGAGGGATGGAAAAAGGAGAAAAGAGTAAAGGACAAGAGAGAAGGAGATATGGAGGTAGAGGGGGAAAGGAGGAAAGAAAGAGAGAGGGGAAAAAAAAAAAAACACAAATCAGTCAGTGGAATTTCATTATGTGGCTGCCTAACAGATCCTAACAAGAGTGTAGCCAGGCAAAGAGCGTCCAGTGGTGCTATGCAAGGATCATGGTGGCATTAGCCCCCCATACATCACTGTCAACTTAATTTGTTGTGCCCAGCAGCCGTCATAAATCTGCTTCATCAATTTGTGTGACAGAGAGCCACTGGTGCCACAGAAATCTACATTTAAAGCCACAGACTCGGTCCCTCCAAGGGCTCATTTGCAGCGGGTGTCATGGAGAGGGGAAAAAAAAAAAACGCTACAATCCCGTAGAAAAGGAAAAAAAGTAGGGAGCAAAGAATGCCAGGGTCTAATTCAGCCGGCCCGTAGCACCCTCCTGAACATGCAAAATGAGCCATAAAAATAGACGTAGGTATGAAGCTGAGAGTGAAGGATATTCTTCTTTTCCCCCACAGGTGCTCTCATGGCTGTGTGTGTGGTGCTTGTCCTGTGAAATGAAGCACTGTACTCCAAAATGAGGTACCGTGAAAACCGTAATGGTGCTGATATGTATATAACACAATACATCAAAAAGCTTGCGCTCGAACATCGTAATTACGACTCAGGTGATCAGTCCATCACACAGAAGGAGTGATAAAATTGCCCAACAGACACAGGAACCAAAACAACATAAAAGAAAATGTGAACTTGGCAGATTTCAAATGATATAAATCACTTACAGATATGAATACAAAATAACCTCCTTAATAATAAAGATGTCTCTTTACCATGAGGGTTTTCATCTGTAAGATGTAATTTTTTTTTAAAGAGTTCTGGTTATGTTCGTTGCAAAAACATTAAATTGAATGTTACATCAACATTCATCAAATGTTTAAAAATGTGTTTTAATGTATTTATCATCAGCTGTTTTTACACAAATAAGACAAATATCTGATCAGTGCAGACACATTGTGCAAAGTTTGACATCGACACTTCTCACAAATCTCGTAAACCAGATTTTCCCAAACTGATAAAAGCTATTAGATTAAACCATAAAAAGTAAAATTAAAATAAATGCAATCAAATTAAAAAATGAAATAGTTTACAGTATTTGTTTACCTGCATGTCCATTAACCTATATCAAAGAACTGGGAACATGTGAATGTGTTAAATTGAAATATTAAGTTAATCTTGGGGTGTACTTCAAATAAATATTTTAAGTCAAAGGGGTTTGGCTGACCCAAAAAATGTTATGTCAATTATATGTCAGTGAATAGCATCTTCAGAAGACTTCTTTTATGGTGCTTTTAAATGCATGCTATGTTTTTGTTGTATGGAAAAGAGCAGTGTGAACACTCTGCAAAATATCTCCTTTAGTGTTCCATGGAAGAAAGAAAGTTATGAGTTTGGAACGATAGCAAGGTGAGCAAATGATGACATAAATTTTTTTTTTTTTTTGGTAAAGGATCCCTTTTAAAGGGTTAGTTCACCCAAAATTAAAAAAAATTACCCCATAATTTACTCACCCTCAAGCCATCCTAGGTGTATATGACTTCCTTCTTTCAGCCAAACACAATCGGAGTTATATGAAAAACATCCTGGCTCGTCCAAGCTTAATAATGGGAGTGATTGGAGGATGAGTTTTTGAAGTCCAAAAAAGTCCATCCATTTATCATAAAACATACTCCACGTGGCTCCAGGGGGTTAAAGGGTTAGTTCACCCAAAAATGAAAATTCTGTCATTAGTTACTCACCCTCATGTCGTTCCAAACCCATAAGACCGTTCATCTTCGGAACAAATTAAGATATTTTTGATAAAATCTGATGACTCAGTGAGGCCTCCACTGACAGCAAGATCATTTCCTTTTTCAATGGCCAGAAAGGTACTAAAAAAATATTTAAAACAGTTCATGTGAGTACAGTGGTTCAACCTTAATATTATAAAGGAACGAGAATACTTTTTGTGTGCCAAAAAAAAAAAAAAAAAAAAAAAAAAACTTTTGCAATTTTATGCAACAACATCTAGTGATGGGCGATTTCAAAACACTGCTTCATGAAGCTTTGAAGTTTACGAATCTTTTGTTTCAAATCAGTGGTTCGGAGCGCCAAAGTCACGTGATTTCAGTAAACAAGGCTTCATTGCGTCAAAAGTGTTTCGAAATTTCAACAGTTCACGTGATTTTGGCAGTTTGATACGTGCTCCGAACCACTGATTCGAAACAAAAGATTCGTAAACTTCAAAAGCGACATAGTACACAATGCCATGACGTTCTACACTACGCCATGACGTACTACGTGTGGAATACGTTTTATGATCGATGGATGCCCTTTTTTGGACAAAAACTCTTACTCCAATCACTCCCATTATAAAACTTGGATGAGCCAGGATATTTTTAATATAACTCTGTGTTTGGCTAAAAGAAGAAAGTCATATACACCTAGGATGGCTTGAGGGTGAGTAAATTATGGGGTCATTTTCATTTTTGGGTGAACTAACACTTTAAATACAATGTGAAGGTTTCCAGGTAGTGTGCTCCCTCACAGACGTCTCGGAGACACACATGTGCTTACTGGAAAAAGGGCACAAACTCCTTCTGTGAACCAAGCTACACCATTAGGCTTGCAAACTGAGGAATAGAAGCATTAAATGCAAGCGCTCAGAAGTAGTGGCTAACTTTTACCTTCCACGTCTCTCCCCATTAATCAATTTCCCTGACACTAATTGAGCCCTGTATTCCCCCTTGCTGCTCTGGAACCCACACACACTTAGCGAAGACGGTGATACAGTGTGGTCACATCATATCTTTGCCTGTAACTCAGTGTGTCGGCAGAGTAGAGTCCAGTTTTGAAATTGTTGTAGCCCTACAGCAGAGCGTGAGAACATGTACTTCGGCTGCCCCTGCTGTGAGCAACCGGGCAAAGGTGTAACACACTCAGGTGGATGATGGTCTACAGGTCAGCTGTGATTTCATAAAGCATGACATAATAACAGAGCAAAGCCTGACCACTTCCATTTTCATTTCAACCCCAATTCTAGGAGCAGGCTGACTTGGAAGCATCGCTCACGTACGCTGACGGACAACCATTAAAAGATAAGCGCTGGGTAAAGCCGGCAAGTCAGAATTCTGTGTCCTGGGTTTGAGCCTCACATTGCAGATGAAGGGAAGTGGTTCATGTATGGATGGGAGAAAAAAAGCATATTACAAGTTTTGAAGGAAGTAATAGGGCAAATCTCCAGAGAGAGTCAAGCAGTTCTCTGCAGACATCTTGCAGGAAGATATGCTGAAGCCAGCTAAACAAAGTAGAGAGAAAAAACGAAAAAAAAAAAAAACACACGTTTGAGCATCGGTAACCATTACAGGCCACCTGAAAAGGGTTAAAGCGCAGTTAATGATATTTTCAGTCATCTGAGAGCCAAATACTCGAGTGCCCAAGTACCGTAATAGATTCAATTAAGGCAATAATTAGTTGAACAGAGTGATAAACCCCGGGGGGAAGGGCGAACCTGGTTGCAGAAAGGCCATGAAGAGGTCCGCCCGGACCCCTCAGAACGCTCTGGGTTACGATAAGGCCTCTAGTCTGGAAAAACGTAGAATGCGCGCACGTACAGAGGTAGTTTGAGACGAAACGGAGGTAGTTTTAGACGGCACGTTTGATGAGGTGTAGTTTTCGGAGATAAAGGGCAGCTGCACCGCTGCAGGTTCAGCTTGTGATGCATTAGCATCACCAGAGAGAGGTAATTCATCATGTGCCACAATGGCACCGCGGCTCAGAGAGAGACGAGGGGGGAACGGCCCTGTAAATCAATTAGAAAACAAAAGCTCCCACCACGAGTGCCTGCTCTCCTTAACGAGGACGGCGGGAAACGCGGCTAATTGGCCGGTGGCCTCCAGGAGGTCTTTCTAGAGCCGAGATTCCCCAAGCACCATCCGCGGCCTGGCCGCTATTAGAGAGCTTGTCATCAGTGCGCATGCTGAGGTTCAAACGGGATTGATTTTACTTCTAACTTCCCTTACCTAGACAGTTTCAATGCTCGACTTTATGCGCTTAATGCTGAAAATTACGAAACAAACGCATACCTACATCATCGTTCAACATCGCAAACTCTCCCTCATTTTCCGAGCTGCATCAGGAAGGTCAGACAGATATCTTCTCAGGTGCAGGGAGAGGGGGTGGGATGAGAGCGTACCACTGGGACCCTGTTCATTTCTCATCAACAACGGCAGATGCAGCACACCAAGGTTACTTTGCATTCGCTGCATACCGGGGTCACCTTATGAGGTTCACCTCCCCCACACAAGCACGCATCCAGCCCCAATGAGGAAGGCACGGTTATCATTGGTCCCCCGCGGACACGGGAGGCGCTTGGATACTCCTCAGAGGGTGCTCGGCATTGACAACGGCCTATCCCTCTTCACACAGGCAAATATATATA
This sequence comes from Hypophthalmichthys nobilis, assembly GCA_037950665.1. NCBI lineage: Eukaryota > Metazoa > Chordata > Actinopteri > Cypriniformes > Xenocyprididae > Hypophthalmichthys > Hypophthalmichthys nobilis. The sequence goes on from CM075478.1 coordinate 10,087,387, forward strand.
AAAAGCTCCTCAATTCCAGCAGGTGAAGGGCCTTGCTTTCTCAGTTCTTCCTGAGGAAAAGCCGGGAGGAGGGGGGAGGCAGGGACCAGATAAAGCAGGCAGTGGGAGGAAGTAGAAAGGGGGGGCTGGGGTTGTCAGTCATGTGTGGAAGGTACATTCAGGTCAATTCAATTCAAAGCCAATGCGACAAGCTAATTTTCCAGCCCGGTCATCTGCGGCCGCCTCAGAAGAGAGGCTGACATTGACAGTAGTCATTACAGTGACACTGGCTCCCAACCTGAAGAGCCGAGAGGAGAGGAGCGGACAGGACACTCACCAAAGGGCCGGCAAGACAACCCTCCCCCTCAACTGAACCTCTTTGGGGAAAAAAAAAAAACCAGAGCTTTATATGAGCAAAAAGAGTTACGTTCATTTCACTCTGAACTCCTGCTTGAATGCACAGAGAATGAATCTTTCTGTTCATTAAAAGGTTTACACGGCGTGATCAGTGTGCAATTCATTACGCCAAGAGGTCATAAGGTCCTCCAGCTTTACTCTAGCAATCATTTCAGAAAAAGTAACATTTCATTTAGACCAGTACCCTTGGAAGCCTAACTCACTTCTGCCACCTAATGGACTACATATTCAAAGTGAAATCATTCACTACATATACATATTGATTAACTTTCTGATGACTGATGCCTACGACTTAAAGTAGCAGATGCATATATTTCAGTTTATTGTGTTTCCTGTTATTTATCTCAGTCGCTGTATAGAAAACAGTATAAATACACTTGATTAAAAGTTATTAACGGAGAACGAGAAACAATAATACCGCTCCTAATTACACCCCCACCCCCTTTTATAAACTAGAAAACATTTAATAAAGAAAATGTCAACAGATTTGCAGACAAAACGACAAATACATTAACTATTTGCATGAATATTTGATGCCTTATCTTGACAGTAATGTGAAATATTAGTTTCTTTTCCTTAATTGACAGTCATCTAATGAAAGAAACAAAATGTACCGCTCAAAGATTTAGAATGAAAATTGGGGAGAACTGGGAAGAGCATATTATTGCTTCCTTAATAGCTAAGAGGAGGTCCAAGAACCGGGATAAAATTTATTGGACAGATCACAGTCCCGTTGAAATGAACTGCCATCTCAATGTGTCATTTAATAATCATAAATCTACATATTCAAGATTTGCATCATAACACTGAAATTACGTTTTATAGTAAACAAAGTGGAAAGAAAATACGTTCTAGAACTTACCAGGTGAGGCAACAACTGAATATTAAGCATAGATATTTGACTGGACATTCAAAATCAAAACTTATTTTTGTTTAGTGGTGGAAACAATGAAATATCTACAATCTGACATTTTTACTTCTGAAGTGACAAGAAGATTTTATAGTCTAGAAGTACATTTCTATTTAATTTTTTTATTTCTATATAATTTCTTACATTTATAATTCCAGTATCATATCATATTTATTATCATATTCTTTTCTAACACTAAATGCCATTATTTAAAAGAAAACTAATTCAAGCCCACTTATGTTTTGCTTTGAACACTACTTTGAGGGATAAACATCTCCCCCTGCTGGTCAAAGATGGCCACTGCAGCACTGTCTCAGAGCCATGTCAATGGCAGCTTATCAGGGGCCCTGAAATTGGGTGCAAGAGGGCATTATAAAGCTCCTTTTACCCATCTCCAATGTGCCTTCAACGGCAGGGATCCTTTTAAAACTGGATTTCCTCACCTCAGCAGACAGCAGTGTAAAGGACAGCTATTCATGTGGCTAGAGAGTCTGAATAACTTGTCGAGCTGATTGCTTAAAAAACCCTGCACTCAAATGGCTTTCAGTCCATGTATGAGACACAGATAGGGCTATCAGTCACCGCACTCATCAAAACTGCCATACCTTTGAGTACAACTCTATGAGTTTACTGAAGAAAGTTTGTACTTTTGTGTACTTGTGATATATTCAGGGACATCCATAGCTGAAATGTGAGACTAGGTGCTCAAGTTAGATTTGTATTAACAGCTGAAGTTATTTTTTCTCTGAAAAAGTAGGTAAATATATGTAGAACAGTATGCAATAGCCAATTAAACACTTGATCACACCACATTGCATGTGGTCATCAACAAAAGGCTTTAATGACTTAGTGTTTTTTAAAATGTATTTAAGTTATTCTTTGGCAGTGCAATCATTCAGACTCGGTTAAGATTGTGTATGGTTTTCACTTCCTTTTAATTTGTCACTCTCTAATATAAAAAAAATCAAGCCAAATGAATAAGTCAAAAGAATATATATGCATGCACACAGACAGTTGAGAGAAGCTGTATGACTTACGTGGATGACTTTGTAGAAGTAAGCGTACTGCCGTGCTGTGTTTTTATATTGACTGAGCACGTCCTGTATGGCTTGTGTGGCCAGCAGGTGGCGCACTTCCTCCTCTTCAAAGTACAAGGGGGTGTCGTAGTCAGCAGGCAGGGTCTTGATGTAGGGCAGCCAGGGAGAGCTGGGATTGGCCCGTTCACACAGCAAGTGTAGAGCCAGAGTCACATTGCCCATGGCCTGGAGAATCCGGTCCTGACTGTACAGCGGCCCTGTGAAAAAAGGTTAAGTTAGGGGTCTGTCTGCAAATGGTTTGCAGATATTAAAACAACTAATTCTTTTCACTTAAAATTATTCTGTTTTCAAGTTAAGGTTTTGACGTGGTCCCGTGTTTAAAAAGCTTGTTTGAAAGTTAAAAGAGTTTATATCGGATCATGTAAACCACAGTACAGTTACATTTTGAAAATGTACCATTATGCAGATGGTTTGGATAACAACTAATGTTGTTATTGTTAACTAAAACTATTAAAAAACATTTTCAGCAATTAAAAAAAAGATTAAAAACAAAAACAACATTAAGGCCTGTACACACTGGGACGAATATCACACGCACTTATTGCCAGCGTTTTGAGACGTTTTTCGTGTTCATACCCAATCGATTTTCACTGGCAATGCGCAGAGAGAACGTGCAAGTTCACTCCCTGACAGTATATGGTGCTTGTGCTTAACATTCTCAACTATATTTGTTGAATGTAAAAAGGAAAAAAAAAAAAAAAAAAAAAAAAAAACAGTAAAAATACAGAAATAATACACATGGCTAAGAACTGGCAGAGCACCCATAGCATGCATCTGAATCAGCTCCCTAGTTCAGTAGTCAGGGCACTGATCAGGGAGTCGGCCACATTCATTTACACGGTATACTGATACACGACCTAGGAAGCTAGGGAGCGGTTTGAGATGCAGGGATAGTTTGTAGGGGTCTTCCTCGTCTACTTACTTCCTCTTCGTCGTCTTGGTATCAATGTGTGCTGTTTTGTGCTTGAGCGCACAAAACACACTTACATGTTTTACCAAGTCAAACTAATTTTCTATGGTAATCAACAGCAAGTCACTGTCGATGGAGCTAAAAAAAGCTGTACCTAACCTGGAACATTAAAGTAATAATTCTATAAATGTGGTCTACATATTCTAAATGAGGAGAGAAACATTTGCACATTTCAATGTGGCATGTCATTGTCAGAGTTTAAGGTCAAAGATTGACATTGCTAAACTAAGCGAACTCACCGAGGACAGAGTTCTTGGCAGATTCCACAGTCATCAGCATTTTTCTAGGGATCCACAGGAACAGCTCCTCAGCCTGAAATGGACAGAAAGCCTGTTATGGTCATACATTCAAAAGCACCAATTGTTACAATGTAGTTGAATAAAAAATTAGTTTGATTACAGGGCTAGTCTTTTCCTGACACATTCAAATTACATTATTTTAAACAAACCTTTGAAATGATGTGTTAAACTACATTTTATAAACAACAATGAGCTAAAGCACCTAAAAGCACTACCACCCAAACACTGACCCCAATCAAGCCTGGAGGTAAAATATGACCATCAATAACCTCTATAAATCAATCAGCACTAAAAATATTCCATCCTAAACCCCTAACAAGGATAATGGTTAAAAAATAAATATATAAATAAATATTACCAGACAAACTTGGTCAATAGCCATCAAAAAGGAACACAAAATTATGTACTTTATCAACTCCCAACATACAAGTTGGGTTACTTGTTTCATCCTTCAACAGAATATATGACAGAACGCTCTGTAGGTGGCAGAAAAAGCCAGCACATCACACACAAAATTTGCAATAGATCTAATCTCGATTATTTCCAAGTGTGTGAGATGCCAAGAACAATATCAGCATGAAGCTAGGTTTATACTGTAGCTTATTTTGGCTAGAAACAGCCCATTAGGGCTACGTTCACACTGTCAGTCCAAATCCGATTATTTGTGTATCTGATCGGAATCTGACCTAAAATGATTGACTGTCCACATTGTGTATCGCAACTGTTCGGATGCAATTTGTGTGTCCCATGCGGCTCTTTCACTTTCCAGAATATCTGCATTGGTTGCTATGGCAATTACATTGCACTGGTAGGTATACGGCAAAAACAACAACTGCAGCAATACAGATGTTGTCTTAATTACCACATGATAATGAGTAACCGCCGCGCTGGACTACTGCATCTTATGAGGAAGCAGCAGAAATTTAGGAGACTGGTATGTGTAGCTTTTTTCCGTGCTTTCGTCTCCACCGGTTTCAAAACATGTCTCTGTTATATTGTCATTTTCTGCTCGTCCAACACAACCTTGTTTCTGCAGCGACTTTCAGCATGTTTCCTATAACAACGTTGGACATTTATGTTTTATGTGGCATGAGACAGTCACATACACCACACAAATTTTCATGTGATTTTTTTGCCGTTCACACTTGCTAAGTCTGACAATCAGATGTGCACAAAAATCCAATTTGGATTGACAGTCTGAACGAGGCTTCAAAGACAAAGGGGCTTTCAGACCAACCTGTAAAAACAATTAATCAAAAAGAAAGGAAAAGAATCCAACATGAAAAAAAACTGATTATAGAGTCTCAACTCATCCATCTTTTCATCAAACAGTCTGTGGACTAGGTGAGAAAGACACCAACCTTGATATCTTTGGTAGCCTTCAGACCATATCCTTCATCTGCAAAGTTGGAGATCTCGAAACCATCACAAGAAGCCCCACACTCTGCAGCCCAGGCCATCAACTCAGAAAAAAAGTCTTCCCTGATTCCCTCAAATGATACCGACATCCCTGAGGAAATAATACAATCCCATCACAAGCTGATTTAGCTAGTGTATGTATATTGAACATCAGCGTGAGAAGTTCTCTCTGTAATGATTTCCATTATTCTACTGTATTATGTTGCTGTAACATCACACAAGTGAACCTAAACGGTGCTAACTATTACTCTAGTGTATCCTACTGCATAATGTGCTGTCTAACATTTATTCTAATGGATATTTATGTGTTCTAAATGCACATCTCTGAGACTCCCACTGAGTATTTTATTAAGTAATGTGATAGGATCCTTCTCAAGTCTTTGTAACCAAAGCTACTTCTGTGTTTGCTACATTAACTTACTGCATATGTGCATTTTGTTATCAACTGTCATTCTATCAAATAAAGAAATGTATAACAAGCCATCTTTTATGCTAATAAGATTTCTTGTATTCTTAAGTTGCTGTTAAGGAACAGTTTACACACACAAAAAAAAAAAAACCAAGAAAGTCAATATTCACTTATCCTCATGTTGTTCTAAGACATTTTTTTTTAGCAATTAAAGCATTAGTTCACTTCAGAATTAAAATTTCCTGATAATTTACTCACCCCCATGGTCATCCTAGATGTTTATGTCTTTCTTTCTTCAGTTGAAAAGAAATTATGTAATGTGATTATGTGATTATGTAATGCATTGCGCATCGCAGAGCTACTGCAAGATGATCATTTGTGGTTAAAAAGTATATAATTTCTATTTTTTTTTAGAAAATGACCTATCGTTTTGCTAGATAAGACCCTTATTCCTCATCTGGGATCGTGTAGAACCCTTTGAAGCTGCACTGAAACTGCAATTTGGACCTTCAACCCGTTGGTAGCCGTTGAAGTCCACTATATGGAGAAAAATCCTGGAATGTTTTCCTCAAAAACCATAATTTCTTTTTGACTGAAGAAAGAAAGACAAACATCTTGGATAACATGGGATATTCAAAAAAAAAAAAAAAAACTTCGGCCAGTTCCTCACAAAAAGCTATACTCTGCCTTAAAAAGTGTTGAAATATAGTGCATGAGCCATATGGACTTTGAAGCTTGACAGCATCTGTCAGGTTGGACATTTAGCAAAAAATCTAATTTTGTGCTCATCCATAGAAAAAAGTAATGAGAGCAAGTAAGTGACAGAATTCATATCTGGGTAAACTGTTCCTTTACGTTCCACAACATCTGTTTTTTTTTTTTCATCCACTTTATTCTTGCAATTAGGACAGTTAAATACTTAATTCCTTATAAATGGCCAACAGAAAAATCAAAGGGCAAACCACGCTACATAAAAGCTTGAGAACTGCTAAATCATATTCATGTGAAGCAATAATGTACCTTTCTGTTTCTTACGGATCTTCTCCACCAGAGCTCGGATTTGAACATATTCCTCCCACTCTTTCCCAGGAGAGGGAGCAGCACTGCTACACTCTGAATGGGAGAAAGAAAATATAAATTATTGGAATGATTTATTTATCAATCACTTATGCTTGGATCAACAAAATCCAACAGAGGAATGTGGGGAAATAGCTTAGTGCTCTATATTAAGTAGTTCCTAGAGTAACCAAATGCTGGCTGATTCATTTTCTCTTTTGGCTGTTTTTGTGAAAAGTTGCGGCATCCATCGGCCTGGTAAAAGTCCTTGCACAACAACACAGACCGCAAATTGTCTTTGATATAAACAAATGCATGTCCTTCCCGAAAATGACATGCTATTTTGGAGAGATGTTTGATGTATTGTTTAAAAATCTGGATTTATAACCAAATTATTCCATCAAGTACCACCATACCCTTGAGCACAACCTCAGGAGGCTCCATTTGGATAAAAGCCTCAGATGATTAAATACTAACTAGATTTACTTACACATAAAGAAATCATTCACACTGAAAAGGATCCAGTTGCATCTTTAACACCACAACAAAAAAATATAACAATCATGTCATGTGATTACAGCATAATCACAAAAGCCTTTTGTGTACCAGTGATGAGAGCAATTCATTGCGACAGAATTTCAGAGCAGGAATGCAGACGTAGAGAATGATTTTTACTCACTCTGCAGTAGTTCAGAAATTAAATTCATCATCTCTTTTGGAGAAACCGCAGCTGTGGCCCCGGTCCCTGATTTCTGGGTCTTCACTCGGCTCTTTTTGCCCATCTTGCTGGTCTGGGAGAGAGGATGGCTGTGAAAAATGCAAGTTGAAAGCAAATATACAGTAATTACTTTTAATTACGGTAAAATTTAAGTAAGAATAAAGCTAAAATGTGACCAGGTTTCAATCTCCTTCATGCAGTCTAGAAGTCTGTACAGTAAATGAGCCAATAGTCAGAGAAGTACTGGATTCTACTCTTCTTATAAATATTTAGGTCCAACGGACTGGGGACAGTATATTTATAACTAAATGGTAGAAACATGTGAATGTTTCACATCCAAATAATCTCTGAAACTGGAATTACTGCCAAGAAAGGTTAATGGTCTCTGTTAGGGATTAAATGGATGAGCTAAAGGCCACTAAATCAGGTACTTCATTGTAAACAATGAGCATGTGGCTTACATGAAACTTATCAAATACAACATGCTTGTATGTAGTTAAATTCAATAAATAAGTCCTATGGCAGCTGTTCCAATATTTCAAGAGTGGTCTGGCTGCTTTACCTGTACAACATTTCTATGGTAAACCATAAGTTTTCAAAAACATCACTGGGGCACTTTTTTGTGTTTGAACTGTCAAAGTTCTCAGAGATGAATCTAGAAGATGTAATATTTAATATTTCCATCAAATCACCCATACAACGCCTACTCTTTACAAAATTATGACAGGCCCAATTGTATTACTGAAGAGAAAATTGGATTAAAACACTTAAAAAGTAAGCTACTTAAGCCTAAAACCATTCAGAAAGCTGCAATTATACTGGCTGACAGCAAAGACATGCAACATAAAACAAACTCAAGAGGTCAATATTCAGAATACAAGATCAGTTTATTAGATAATGATCTCAACAGCTTGATGCCTTAAAATAACTGGCCTGGCCCAATGCATCAATTCAAACCCACCAGATGAGCACCTGCTTCACATTACACACTATTGCACGACATGTCAGTCTTCATGTTAAAGAGAGGTCCAATGATCAGATGCATGAATTAAAACATCAACAAACATATTCATCCATTCATTCATATTTATATCCATCTAGCTATCTGTTTGTTCATGGCCTCAAAACCTGGTTAGCTGCCTACATAGACATCATTTTAGAGTATCATAGGCGCGTTTGAAACGTTCAGACAGCGTTCAACAACATTTTAGGCAGCGTACAGATAGCTTCAAGCACGCATACGACGCCCAGATATGCTGTCTAGGTAGGCAGCTCACTAGGTTTTGAGGCACATTCAAGCATGCTTGTGTTTCGCAATTTGCTGAATTAGACACCATTTACAGCGTATGTTTGCAAAGCATTTGCAGGTATGTGGCGTATTACATATTGTTTAATTATAAACACCTCGTGGACACTTGCGAACATTATTAAATCAGAATGAACGCCAAAACTACCTTCCAATTGACTGCAGGGATCCTCCTGTCAACCTGGAATTCAATCCTCTTCAGCTCGGTTTACTGGTAAAACCTAACTTACTTCACAGGCAAAGCCACGCCCTAATAAGATTTCTAAAAACCGGATTGGTCCATTAAAGCGTTTATCCCGCCCTTAGCTTGCAAAGAAGCGTATTTTAATTGGCTAATGCTTCATACGCAACTGCGTACGTGTGAGATAATTGGTTAAAGCGTACATATATTTCGCCTCACTAAACTGTGCGTATCATTGGTTTGCGCTAAGGCGGTACCCGTTTGTAGTGACTTCACTGGTCGCGAGAGGAGTCGATCTGTGCGGTCAGGTTTACAAGGTTGGTTTGACTACACAAACAGAAAAGGCTTGTGTGACTTGTGATTGGAAGTTTACTTTGGGTTCATAAAGTGACCATAAAAGGATAAAGTTTGCACAACATGATTCGCGGAAGAAAACGTCAATCACAGCAACAACATATAAAACGACTATAAAATACGGTTGTAAAAGTAACTTAATTTATATATGTATAAAAATGACTATTTATAGTAAAGTAAAATCATACTGATTCCTAATGTATTTCCAAAGGCGTTTAAATTAAAATTACTTTTTAATAATTATCCATTTTTCTACTTTATAATGTATAATATAATTTATTTTCCTTTTTATTTTACTTCTTACATTTATAATTTTATATAATATTCACCAATTGTGGGCATGTATGATAACTGGTTATTCCCTATTCCTGTTTAAATTACACCAGAGACATAATTTCTATATAATTTCTTAGAAAACAACAACAATTTAGGGTTTAAGGTTAAACTACATTCAGACATATCACAAAAAAAAAAAAAAACATGATTGGAAGCTCATATAGAATGAATAAAGAATAAAACATATTATGTAATATTTAGTTTGACCTTCTGAGGTTGGCAAATAACATTCAAGGTCAAGCACCTCCTTCCTCTTATAATTTTTGGAAAAGACAAAAAAATTATCTGTCAACATTAGGAGCGTCCATTCAATTGCAGTAAATCTCCAGTAGATGGCAGACTCTGACTTTTTTCTGTTAATTTCACACAATACAAAAAGAAGACATTCTACAAAGAGAAGGATTCTTTATTTCAAATCTACAAGAGGGTTATTTGCAATGCATTTAGATTTTTTTTTATTAGCTAAAATACAGGTCCATTCTCAGCTACATACAGCTTATTAAAAATATATAAACGCATGCTAGTTACAGGTATTCTACAGTAATAGAAGTTATTTACATTGCGCTGAATTGTATGTCCTAGAATACAACTTCATGTGTGTTTCACATACAGATGAGCTACACAGAACATTGAATTTCTTGAAGGATTCAAACATCAAATCCTCATTCACAAAAGAAGCAGTGCATTTGAAAAGAAAATAGGAAAATATCAGCATTTCAGATTCTTTTGTGCTTTAAACTTAAATACAAAAAAGTCAGTAGTTGTGTAGACTAGATCTGCTTATAAAGGACACTTTTAATTAGATTTCAAAAATAGTTTTAATGAATATGTGTACTTCAACACCAATTATTTAGGCATTGTGTTCACATGAAACACTTTACAGCATAACCGAGACAATATTTACTGTGCTGCTAACAGCACATACCGTTTTACTGACCCAAATTCACAACGTATCCTTTTCATAAAAATATGCAATTATTTTCTTTACTTAGTCAAATGTTTGCTGCTCATTTTGTTCTCATAAACATAAGACAAAAAAAGTAACACACCGCCAAAAGCCACCTGCTGCATCCAATGTGAACAAAACCATCCAATACGAATGTGATTTCATTCTAGCACTGTAAAAGTGCTCTCATAAATATACAATTTCAATGAAATTCCACAAAACTTTAATACAAAAATAACTAGATCGGCTGAGGGATTTCGGCAATGCTCAAAATAGCTTCGATTTAAACAAACGATACAAAATTATGGCTTATCGGGTTACTGGTTTTCAAAAAAAGAGCTTTTGTGTGAATGCAGCAAGCATCTTTTGAGGCAGTTCTTGTATACAAAGATAATGATTCTGAATTATAACACACAAAATTTAAAATACGCTTCATTTACTGCGTTCTCATTTACTTCCATTCAGACTTTGCTTTATACTGTGTCATGTACAGAACGCACACAAAAAAGATGTTGCCTGAAGGTCTCATGAACTAGGCCTATGGAGCAGAATTAGACATTTTACACAAAATTCAGCAAAAGAAGCTCATTATTAATAATGCTAACCTTATCCAGTTTTTATCAGCACATACTGTATGGTCTGATTTAATTTAGTATACGCAGAAACGATAAGCTTGGTAAAAGGAATAATGGAAAATACGACTGGCTGAGGTACTTTACATGCTCCAATCGCAGATTACGCAATTAAAATGGCATGTGCTTAAGTTTCATAACACATTAAAGGGTTAGTTCACCCAAAAATGAAAATTCTGTCATTAATTACTCACCCTCATGTCGTTACAAACCCATAAGACCTTCATTCATCTTCAAAATTAAGATATTTTTGTTGAAATCCGAGTTATTATCTCTCATAGAAAGCAATGAAATTATCACATTCAAGGTCCAGAAAAGTAGTAAAACATCGTTAAAATAGTCAACGTGACTACAGTGGTTCAACCTTAATGTTATGAAGCGACGGGAATACTTTTTGTGCTAAAAAAATATAAAAATAAAAATAACGACTTTTTAATAATTTCCTCTCTACCCTGTCAGTCTTCTACGCAGTTTACCTTGAAGACACATGGCAGAGTTTCCGTGTTCTCTCCTTTAGGGTCTCGGGTCTCCTTTAGGACCCAGGTAGTAATGCCTGATCATACTGTAAGTTGTTATCATGATGTCTTTACTAATTATAACCTATTTCACTATTGTATGATGTTTATTACATTAAGTGCACAAGCAACATGCTTGAAATGTAAAATGAATGCCTATGCATTGCATAATAAAACAAACTGGAAACAGATATTGGAAGCAAAAAAACATACCTAATATAATATAAGCTAAGCTAGCAGGCTAATCGCATAGATGTATGTTATGCTGGTAGTACATAAGTTAACTAAAAACAGTAGTACTAGTATATGAACCATGTAACTTAAAAGACATTAATGGTCATTATAAGGCATTTTAAACAATATAAATCATAACGTGATTTTGCAGGAATTATAATCAGGCACTAAAAACACTACCCATTAAAAGCCTGTTGAACCAATAGGATCACTCTGGGTCCTAAAGGAGACCCGATTCCTGGGGAGACTCGATTTCTCACCACACCGGCTCCTGCGTCAGCATCACATGCATGCGTCGTGGTGCACGTGTGCGTCGGCCAATACTGGGCCAGCGTTCTGACGTAAACACAGAAGCGCTGCACTGCGTTCACTGCACTAATAGCGTAGGAGACTGACGAGGTAGAGAAGAAATTGTTGAGAAAAGTTGTTATTTTTGTTTTTGCGCACAAAAAGTATTCTCGCCTCTTCATAACATTAAGGTTGAACCACTGAAGTCACGTTGACTATTTTAACCATGTCTTTACTACTTTTCTAGACCTTGAAAGTGATAATTTCATTGCTTTCTATGGGAGATAAAAAAAACCTCTTGAATTTCATCAAAAATATCTTAATTTATGTTCTGAAGATGAACGAAGGTCTTACAGGTTTGGAACGACATGAGGGTGAATACTTCATGACAGAAACTTCATTTTTGGGTGAAATGACAGAAATTTCATTTTTGGGTGAACTAACCCTTTAAATGTTTTTACAAATAGTGTAATAATGAAACTTCACAACAAAACACACAACACTTCCATACTTCCATTCATCCAGACAGAGTTTCTATATTGCACCTATTCAGTATCTAGAACCTGAAATTGGGTTCCAGTTCTTTTCATACAGTATCTGTAGACCTAAAACAGATTTAACAGTACTTTCAATTATGACACCATAAAGCCATTAGGTCTCATATGCAATTAAAAGCACTACACTGGGACACATTATAAATTAATGATTTTGAATTTTGATATTTTTGATCTGCTTTCATTTGATAGATTACAAAGACAAATAAAAGCATAGAAAGCAGCTTCAATTAATCACGATTGTCAGTTTGGAACCTAAAGTACTTCACATGAAAGATGAACTGGCATTTATAAGCACTGTTTGGATAAAATACTTTAATTAAAAGGTGCAGTAAGCAATTTCTGAGAGGCACTATTGAAAGTGGATCAGACCGAGCACCAAAACACACTTCTAGCCAATCAGCAGTAAGGGGCGTATACACTCATTTAGGGGGAGGTGCCTGTGTTGCATAGCGTGTTCGTAAGCTATAAAGATGGGGGTGTGATCCTATTGGGTAGGGGCGTGTTTGTTTTGGTGATTTCAAAAATCAACAGTGTTTCTCAGAAATCGCTTACTGCACCTTTAAATGCTTATGCTCATGAGCTGGCCTGCATGTATCTTCTGAATATTTCCAGACTAGAAGTTACTTATATAAAGTATATAGTATTATTTTATTTTGTTATTTTAAGTATGTCTGGGAACCTGAGCAAATGTATTATATGTATTCATACCTGGGAAAAAAAAAATTAAAAAGCTTACTATCATATTTTATTTTTCCGTTACATGAACAGGTTCCAAAAACAACTGTCAGGAGTAAATGAGTAAAAACTGGCATTGTGGATTAAATTAAACTTGTTATTTTTTGTCAGTGGCTGGTAACTTTAGAAGTAACATGATTCTTGGTTTAAGTTTATTTGTAATGATAATAGTCTGTCACATTCTGATGCGATGCGAGTGGCTTAAATCAAAAATAAATAAATTCATTCAAAAGTTTGGGGTCAATAAAGAAATTTTGAAAATAAACTAATACTTTTATTCAGCAAGGATGCATTAAATTGATCAAAAGTGACAGTAAAAACATTTATAATGTCACAAAAGATTTCTATTTCAAATAAATGATGTTCTTTTGAAAGAATCCTGAAAAACGTAGGCCTATTACTGTTTTCCACAAAAATATTAAGCAACACAAGTGTTTTCAACATTATTTCATGATAGCAAATCAGCATATTAGAATGATTTCTGAAGGATCGTGTGACACTGAAGACTGGAGTAATGATGCTGAAAATTCAGCTTTGATCACAGGAATAATTTGCATTTTAAAAATATTAAGATTGAAAACAGTTATTTTAAACTGTATTAATATTTCACAATATTACTGTTTGTACTATATTTTTGATCAAATAAACGCAGTCTTGGTGAGCATAAGAGACTTTTGAATGGCAGTGGTCTACAAAAAAAAAAAAAAAAAAATTCCTTGGATAACAGAATATTATGAAGTGGCCTTATGCCAAAATCAAAAAGCATTTAGGAGTGGAAAGGTTCAATTTTGTAGGAGTGTGGGGCATTTATCTGTTTCATTCTGTATCAGGAATGAGAAATAAATCCATTAAGCTGCCTTATATGAATACTTGGAAGGTATACACATAAATAGAGCTGTGATTTAGCTTGTGCTAATTGTGAGTCCATTATATATTAAACTACCACCTAGTGTCATAGGTAACAGGTTTGAAATGTCTCAACTGAATGCCATGAGAGAAGCTGGCAGTAGAAGTGAAGTTCTTTGTGTTGTTTCCCGAAGTTGCCCAGTTCTGTCTGCTCCTCTCGTCATATTCACAGATTTGTTTGTTTGTTCGAGGCCCTGCCGGTCATTGACATGGGAGCTACAAAGGCCCTTTGAACTGGTTCCCAGAGAGATGTTGGCGGATGGAGGGTTTGGATCCTGCTGCATCACCAAGCTTTCGCCACACCACCTGAACACACAGAGCAACTTTTGACTACTTGAAATCTTGTAAAATGAAAAATGTCTTTAATATATTTCTCCTGTGTTACTGTACAGTATGTCCTGGAATAAACGTCTTGTCATATTATAATGTGTGGAAGTTTGATATTGTGTGTGATGGTAATTACGATGTGATTATTCAGGTTCTGGAGATAGATCTTCCTAACACATTAGCGAACAGCCAATTAACTAAAAAAAAAAAAGATTTTTTTTAAAATAATTGTGTGTGTATATATATATATATATATATATATATATATATATATATAGTATTTATTTATTATCTAGTTTATCTAGTGTTTATTTATTACCTAGTTTAATTGATTTATTTTTATTCTAAATATTTTTTTTTTCTAAATTAAAAATTCTACTGACTAGTTTAGAAATGACACATATTAAACCAACTCATCATGATGAAAAAAATTTAACTTTAAATTAAATTAATATTTAAATTAAATTATTGCAATTTTAAAAATAAAAATTACAGACTGTACATTTAAATACCAATTTAAAGTAAAATATTTTAACTTCTTAAGAAAAGGTGCAAACTATAATTTTCTTTATTTTACACTTTTTTTTCTGTTGAAGACAAGCTTAAGAAACAGAAATTCTGGAATATATATATATATATATATACACATATATATTTATTTATTTTTTGAGAGAATTTTTAGGAAAAAAGTCACAATAGGCACAAAATCTATTATATAGAGAGAGATTTTGTGTCTATTGTGACTTTTATTTATATATACTATATTATATTATGTTATTATATATATTTTTATACATACATATTATATTACATTATATTATGTTATTTTTTTCAAACCAGGAACCTGAAAAGTGAAGATTCCCCCAATTCCACAATGACTTATCATACAGAGAGAGCTTCTAAAAGGGGGTTGGGTGGGACTGGGGACTAATTATGATCAGAAAAGAAAGAAGCTCTTGTGCTATCTGAGATTTTGCTTTTGACAGGCTGGTGCAGGAACAAAGCACAGGTCCCAGATTCCAGGGGCCCTTTAGGGGGCTGATAAACCTGCATTGTTTTAGCGATCAAGTTATTTTAATTGCACAGACAACTGTGTGGTAAACAGTCCGAGGACTTTTGCCAAGGCCACTCATTAAAGTGGTATGAAAGTGGGTCTCTGTTGGGAAACATTGAAACAGTGTCCTCAATCAAAGCTGGTGTAATTATACAAAGTGACAGGAAAACAAACACATGGGAGAGGGAGCACAAACTTACAGCCTCTTTCTGTGGAACAGGGTTTTATTAATGCACAAGAGGAATCTAAGCTGAGGTTCAGGGTAGGGGGAGGCAGATGAAAAGTTGCTAGGTAGACTCACATTACACATCTCTCTGACAATGGCTTTCTCTTTCTCACTGAGATCCTCCTCATAGTCCTCTGGGATCTTCCTGTCTAGGTTCTCATGGACTTCTAATACCTACAAAGCAAATCAACAGAGGGTTAAATGATTAGCGGTGTTCGCTAAAGCAAGCTTCACTATTACTATACTTAACTGACTTGAACGAACCCCTAAACCTAAGTACTGAGGGTTCTGGCACCGTTTGTGCTATAAAATGAATGATTCCTCAAATCAAAAGTGAAATAACTTTTATTGGCCATAAAACAGGTGAAAAAAAAATGTTATAGACTTACAATGAAAGGGGGAGTCAGAATATCAGAGACTTGAGGGTGGGCTATTTTCATTTGCAACAGTATGAAACCACATAGTAACTACCCAGCAACCACCTGGCAATGACCTAGTACACTTTAGCAACTACATGACAACATATTGTGACAATGGCCTAGCCAGTGTTTTTATTAAAGTCTCCCTGTAGTCAATAATTTTATCCCTTAAAACTCATCTTTGATCACCAAAATGACATATCTAAATGTCTTTTCCTGTGAAAAAAATTCTTCATGCCTTAAATTAGCTTGAATGTAACTACACCCTTGCCTCATTTAGTATATGTGGAACCATGAATATGCAAATTAGCCCCGCCTCCACTCACTCACAACAGTTCAGAGATCCACTCGGTCAACTTTACTGTAGTAAACGCTGCACAATGGTATCGCTCTTTATGACGTCAAACACATAATGGTAATTTATATGATTAACCTTTTGCTTGACCACGTTATCAAACAGCTAATAATGTGTTGCTAATGTTACATGTTACCATGTTCCCGTTCATCATCCCAGAGTCAAACAGCTGCCTTCTAACAATCAGTATCCTTAGAAATGCTTTGAACAACTCAGAACGTCAGGGGAGAAAGACATATAGTTCATCATAACATCGTAATATACATCATATACATAACTCAACCACTATATTGTTAAATGTAGCCGATTTTTCATATCAATAGAAAAAAGTACCAGGATAACCTGACTTCTCTTGAGACTCCCCTGCTTCAGAGTGTTCATAGTTAATGATATGCTAAAGCCCACCCACATGTTGACGTGATTGGTTACAAGGTAGTTTGTGACATCACAAACACCGGCGATTTCAAACCTTGTTTTCTCACTGCAGTTTTAAAGAGAAAATACTCTGCAATGGTGTTTGACTAATGAATTTGTCTTAAAGTATATTAAAAACACCACATACACATATAAGCAACATTAAAAACTTGATTTTCACTACAGGGGGACTTTAACTATTACTTTTTTGTTAATCAAAATAAAGATGAATTAAAATAAAATATAAATATTATATTAAAAAATGACACTTAAAACTAACTGGAATAATCTCTCGCTTCCCTTTTACCAATGTTTGTTTTCTTTCAAATAACAGAGAAGAACAGTTCACAGAAAATCCTCTAGGTGACAGTATTAGTATAATAAGTAATACTTCATCTCATAAAATCAATGATGCGTCCTAAAACCTACGCCTGGAGAATCAAACGAGAAACCAATCAAGCATTTCTACCATGAAACTCAATCTAATTCCTGTGAAATCAGGCTTGACCTTTACCTTTTTAATAATTTATGACACTTTTTATTGATAGACATTGAGAGATGACAACTGGGATGATGTGGGAATTCAACTGGGAAATTAATGCATGAGCACTAACCGCTAGGCCACAAAATTAACAGTAATATTTCAGCATAATATGACTCAGCATTATATTTTTAGCTTATGTTAGTTCCAGAATTCAAACACGACTTGATTTTGCAACATCTGCATCATAATCTTACTTTCATGGCATGTACAACAGCCTCTGGTTTCTGTGCTGCAGTCAGGTATCCTGTGACAGGGGGCGGCAGATCACCTCCAGGCATCCGCGTGGACCCCTGTGGACAGATGGACACATATTCGTCATGATCAAAGATCACTCATACTGCTCTCTCAGATTACCAGAAGAGATCCGAGCACTGGAAAAGCCCATAGCTGTTTCTCTGAGTCAACTCAGGCTCGAAATGGGTTAAACCATCTCATTATAACTCATCTCTGCTTGTACCCCCTTCATGGGTACCCATCAACAAAGAGCTCTTTCAGTGCACAGGGTCTTGTGAGCCCCTGTATAGACACAGCCCTTTGAGTCCCGTTCTAGCGTTAAATCCACAACAATTGAGCTGGCATTTCAGCAGTAGGGTCGGGAGAGGACCCCTGGATGGAAACTGCAACTCGCTTTTGGCCTGGGAGAACAGGACTGTGATGTTCACTTGCAGTTGCCAGCAGGTTTATTGAGGGCTGGAGCCGTGGGTACTTTACCCTGGACTGACCCGAGAACATCCTGACCCAATGCTCGCTGTCATGCATCGCCTGCAGCCTGATTAGAGAAGCCCAGGAGTCCCACAATTCATTCTGCATGGATTCATTTGCCAGTACAAGCCAAGCATTGTTGACTGATATGGATTTTTTAATAGCAAATGCCAATGACTATTTGGGCCCATACAATTTAATTTCTTTAGTAAATATTGAAAATAGAATAAACATATGGAAGACTATTTAGTATCATTCGGCACCCATATACTAGAATGTAAATACTTGATTTTAGTGATCGAGATATATATGATCTCACTGTAAAAAAGAATGGTTGGTTTACCTGGTTACAAGTTACCTGGTTGCCTTAAAATTTTGAGTTCATTGAAATTAAAAATTTGAGTTAAAAATGAAAATAATGTCATTTATTACTCACCCTCATGTCCTTCTACAGCCGTAAGGCCTTTGTTAATCTTCAGAACACAAATTAAGATAATGTTGTTGAAATCCGATGGCTCAGTGAGGCCTCTATTGAGAGCAAAGCCATTTGAACTACTAAAAACATATTTAAAACAGTTCATGTGAGTTCAGTGGTTCTACCTTAATATTATAAAGCGACAAGAATACTTTTTGTGCGCCAAAAAAACAAAACAAACAATATCTAGATGGGCGATTTCAAAACACTGCTTCAGAGCTTTACGAATCGAATCAGTGAATCGGAGCACCAAAGCCAAGTGATTTCAGCAGTTTAGCCATTTGAAAGGAGATCCAAATCACTAATTTGAAACAAAAGATTCATAAAGCTCAGAAGCTTCATGAAGCAGTGTTTTGAAATCGGCCCATACAGATATTGTTGAAAAGTCTTTAATTTGTTTTTTTTGGCGCACAAAAAGTATTCTTGTCGCTTTATAATATTAAGGTAGAACCACTGAACTCACATGAACTGTTTCAAATATGTTTTTAGTACCTTTATGGACCTTGAGAGTTTGAATGGCTTTGCTGTCAATAGAGGCCTCACTGAGCCACCGGATTTCATCAACAATATCTTAATTTGTGTTCCGAAGATGAATGAACGACATGAGGGTGAGTAATAAATTACATTATTTTCATTTTTGGGTGAAATAACCCTTTACTACAATGAAGGCGATTGCTTTAATCAACAGAAACTCAAAATATTATGTCAACTGAACTACATTATTTATTGAAGTTGATTTGACATATATACAGTATATCCAAACCAAGATTACATAATAATCATATTAATCTTCCATGTGTTTATTCTATTGACCTAAAAAGACAGAATTTCATCAGATTACAGATTATTAAATAATCTATTAAGAAGTAAGTGGCATCTCAAGGCATTAACAGTGATTTATTTTAGTGATCATCCTATTTGTTTGGAGCCCAGTTTTGAAGCCTTGCCACGAGGAACATCTGTGTAATTTGGCTAGCGTGCCAAGTGCTGTCACAAACAGAGAAGAGAGAAGAGGAGATAGTACTACTGGTGATAGATGTAGCCAAATTCAATCATTAAGATATATCTATAGTCCTACCAAATCCAGGACCAATATGTTATTGGATAGTTTGAAGAGGCTTTCTATAATCCACAAAATGCATTGATCATAAACACTACTTGGAAATCAGAATCAGATAACAGGCCATAGCTGGATTAAACAAATCCAAAGACTCGACCACATAAACATGGACTGGTTAGCTGTGCATTCAACCTTACTCTGATGTGGGTGGCGCTTCTCATTAAAAAAGACAGGATGGATGTAATATGTATAAAAGTTATAGGTCCATCAGCCTTTCAAAAAAACTAGCAAAATAGAAAAAAAATGAAATGAATTATGTACAGTATGAGCCTTTTTTTCTCAGTCCGTCTGGGCAGCTAAAACAAGCACTTAAGAAGAACAAATAACTGTATTTGCAAAAGTTTGTGAACTTTAGTTTTTAAAAATCAATACTTTTACAGCAAGGACTCATTAAATTGATCAAAAGTGACAGACTTTTATATTGTTACAAAAGATTGTCATTTCAAATAAATGTGGTTCTTTTAATCTTTTTGTTCATCAAAGAGTCCTAAAAAAATGTATCACAGTTTCCACAAAAATACTGTATTAAATGCACAATATGTAAGATTTTTGGATTAAAATATCCAAAAACCACTAGAACAGTGTTATATATTGTGTTGACTTGTGTACTTACATTATCCCAAAAGTTTCCAAGAATGTTTAAATCCAGAGAAATAAGCAATTTTAACCAGTGACGTTATATATGTTACCCTCAAGTTCCGGTTTTATTTTGTCGCTTTATTATATTATGTGTTTTATTAGACAGGTGAGCAACTGTTTGGATACATTCATCAACAGAAAACTAATCATTGTTATATAGCTCAATCTCGTTTTCTTGATTTACCGCGATAGCAATCGCTCCAGTAGAGCTGCACGATTCTGGATAAAATTATTTTTTGGTTTCAAATAGAGATCACGATTCTCCCACGATTCTGAATATACAACTAAAGAATATAACATGTAATTTACTAGAGGTTCTGACAAAATATTAATTGCTGGACTCTTATTGCTGGAAAAATGTTTGAATGAATTATTAAAAAAATTATTTTGAATGAATTCAATGACTCATTAATAAATACCTGTTTCATTACTGGATGAATCAGTGTTTTTGAACGAATCTTTTGAATTAATGATTTAAAGACGAATACATTTTTTAACAGTTACTTGTCACCAACTAGTGGAGGTAGTTTGCTCTATTTTGATCACTATCATAGACATCAGTGTTTATATCCTAACTTTAAACTTTTATCTCAGTACTTCTGTGATAATTTGAATATTTTTAACACAGAAATAGCCCAACTAATGTGTGGTTCAAAACTACTCTCTGGCTCACCATGGCAGCACAAACACAGATTTGAATGTTCCGGTATGATTTTTTATTTTGTCAAATGTTCAATAGACACTTGCAAATCATTGTTATTAATAAAATAAGATCACGTGGGTGTTTGAATCGAGATACTGATCTTTTTACGATTAATCGTGCAGCTCTACACTCCAGCGGCCTCGTTCCGCTCCAACGGCTTTTAGCCACACCCTGCTTCATACTACAGTAATGTTAATAAATCTTTAATACATTAGCTCAACCATTCATATGATTTTTGCCCGAGTCCTGTCAGATTCTTAGACATGAAGACAACACCTCCCGTGATTCCGTGAAATCAAGGCGTCATTCATGTCAAAAACCATATTAACACAGTACATTTTAGTAACAGCTAAAGCACCAAACTACTCTGATTACCTCTTCTCAACTTCCTCCTCAGGTAACCTCTAACAACGGCAACCGATCTGTCGCTTGTACGAACCTGATTATTGTTTCAGTAGCTCGCCACTGCATTATTTAGTGCCATCTCCCCCCGTGATTAAAGCGAAAGTTCAAAGCCATGCTAATGAAGCGATGAGCTCGTAGACAGGGCTGAGACGAGCTGGGATAAAATAAGCCCAGCAGCCTCTGAGGACGAGACCCACGCCACTCTCTAATTGATTTCTCTTTCCTGTGGAAGCGGTCTCTCATATTAAAGTGGAGCAGCTGTGCTGTCATTGCTGATGAGTGCACTTATTAGCTAAAGCACCAGGTTCGCAGATGACCTTTTCTGAGGATAAGGGTGTAGGGGAATGATGATGATATCTCAGGAGAAGAGAGAGAGAGCGAGGGAGGAGAAAAGAAATTTGTTTAAACAGATTTCTTGATTTAATTGCTTAAGTGAGACATTCTCTAATATAAGCAATGAGATTTAAGGGAAATTGTTCTTATAAGACCGAAGAAACATAAAACAGGTGGGTGATGGCAGTAAGAGACAACATGATGACATCAATAAAAACAAGGCTGTAAGATACAGAAAAATAGTTATATTGAAGTGAATCTTCAGGACTGAATTTTTCACAAATTTTCAGTGGACAAAATGACATGAAACATTAGATATGACTTTCAGGACAAAACATTATGCATTCTGTTCCACCCCTTACAGCATTGTAGGTTTTGTCTTTGATGTTTCTCCTAAAATTACTTTGGAGAAATAAAGAACTTTGGTATTTTGGCAAACCTGAGAATAGTTTCTGATGTAAATCAGATGCACTGGAAAAATTAAACGGAGACTGGTTAAATTGCTCCTCTAAGGTCTTTTTTAGGTTAGAAAGCGTCTTGAAAACAAGGAACGAATCAGCATTGAGACTCCAGCAGAGATCAGAGCACAACAAACCCCCTGCAAGGCCACAGGAAATGACCTATGAGCAAAGCATCTTTCATTCGTCTTCTTACCTAAACAGAATTAAATTAAATCTGTTCATCATAAAAAAAGTCGTAAATTGAGTCTCTTCAGAAAATCTGGACTAAACCGCACAATTCGTATGGATTAGCTTTACGATCTCTTTATGAACTTTTTAAAACTTCAAATGCTCATTAAAGTTTCAGTTGCGTAGCTGTCTATGGAGGGACAGAAAGCTCTCAGATTTTATTTAAAAAGATCTTAATTTGCATTCCAAAGATGAACAAATATCGGTTACACTTTATTTTAAGGTGTCATTGTTACAGTGTAATTATATATTTAAGTACTAAGTAATATTAATTAACAACATGTACTTACTATAGGGTTAGGGTAGGATTAGGGTTTGGTTAAGGGTTAGTTGCATGTAATTATGCATAATTACTATGGTAAGTACATGTAACATATGTAACAAGGACACTGTAAAATAAAGTGTTACCCAAATATCTTACAGGTTTGGAACGACATCAGGGTGGGTAAATAATGAATTTTCATTTTTGTGTGAACTAACTCTTTAAGCAGGTTGCTTCTTAATTATGTACCTAACCTACATTGTTATTTTTTATAGAGCTACGATAGAGTCTATTTTACATTATTAAATCTTCATTTGGTTTGGAAGCCTAAAGCCTGGCACACACTAAGCTGATGTCAAAATGGCGAAAAAAGCCGACTGTGTTGTCGCCTCTCATTGGCTGCGTCTTGGCCAAAAAGCTTCGCTTGAACACACCAAAAGGACTAAAGGAGACTGTCAAATAGCATGTGCATTCTGTGCCTGTGTATAAGTAAATATCTGTCTATATCAGCAGGTATCAATAGTCTATTTTTGTCATTCAAAAAGGGAAACCGAAACTAGGACTGAAGATATACAAACAAAGTATGTGAACAAAGCAGCACTTGTTTACCATTTTGAATATCAATCACACTGATTACTTTCTTCATTCCAGTCGGCTCATGTTATTATGAAAATATTTGTGCATTCGAATCCTCAGGTAAGATGACGTAGAATTATAACAGCCTTCTGTCTGTAGCATCTTGACTGTTCCTTGCTCGCTTTCATCACTTTCACTTTTATTCTCGTGCACTGACTCGTTCGCTAAACTGCACAATTTTTGTTGATCAATGTTGAGTTGTCCGCTACCTGAAAAGTTTAAAGGTGCAGTGTGTAAATTTTAGCGGCATCTAGCTGTGAGGTCACAAACTCCAATATAGAGAAACTACGGTGGCCAACACAGGACAAATATGTCGTCGTCTGAGACAGCAGAGAGTAGCTAGTCAATCATATGCGCTCTATAGAGCAGTTTGTCCATTTAGGGCTACTGTAGAAACATGCTGGCGCAAAATGGTGACAACATATAAGGGGATCCGCGGTGTGTGTAGATAGAAATGGCTCATTCTAAGGTAATAAAAACATAACAGTTCATTATGTAAGGTATTTATACACCACTAAAAACATATTTATGTGTATTATATTGCACTTCTGTCAATAGATCCTCCTAAAATTTACACATTGCACCTTTAAGAACCATTGAATTACTGGTTTCTTTCAACAACAACAACAAAACTTTGAGACACTGTCCTAAATGTTACTTTACTCTGTCATTCAAGTTTTAAGCTCCTGATGTTTTAAGCTCCTTGGCACGGGTCAATTCTCATCTGCTTGTACAAAGAGCAATGCAGAATCCTGAAACCAGCTGGAATTGCAACAGCTAATTGTTGTCAAATCTCTTCCAAATCGGCTCAACATGACAAATCTTTTTAAGCTCAACTGTGATTTAGGCTTTGGCTCGCATGCAAAATAATGGGGTCATGTTAAATTGCATCAGTGGAATACATACATTCTGTAAGGTGTCCTGAAACTGGGATAGCGAGGAGAGCTGGGACTCTGAGTGATACAGGGACAGTCCTTTCCGAAGTGTCTTCAGATCGCCTACGTTCCCCTGCTGTGAAGAGACGCATAAATGTGTCAAACACAGAAGAATTAAGAGCAAAATTAAATCAGACACAAAAATGTTTCAGTTCCCTAGATAAATCAAAATGGCAACCAAAAAAAGAGACACAAAAATATGAATAATAATAAAATATGTATAAAGAAATGAAATCAATCTGTGCAACTAGAAAGAT
This sequence comes from Hypophthalmichthys nobilis, assembly GCA_037950665.1. Classification (NCBI taxonomy): domain Eukaryota; kingdom Metazoa; phylum Chordata; class Actinopteri; order Cypriniformes; family Xenocyprididae; genus Hypophthalmichthys; species Hypophthalmichthys nobilis. The sequence continues at coordinate 10,112,146 of CM075478.1, forward strand.
TCAAGAGTGGGTGTGTGATTACAAGATAGTAAGGAATCAAACGCTTTTATCTAGTCTATCTGACCACTAGTTTGTCCCTGATTAACGTCTAGTGGTTAACTAATACAGGTTTTTCAACCTTTCCTGACCTCTTGTCGCAACCAAGAACAAGATGTCTAAACACCAAGAAGTGACTACAGCAAATCTCATAGTTTTTACCAGATGAACAATAATAAAGATCTAGCAGTCCAAGCACATATAAACCAAAGGGACAACTCCACTTCCTCTATTATTATAGGCATGAAACTGGAAAAACAACTGTTACGATTCATAATGGATTAGAATGTGCGGTCTTCAACATATCTGACTTCAGGATGATAACAAAACCCCTGCAAAAATGTTTGCGAATGAAAAATGGATAGCGGATGGCACGTGAGATCATTTCCTGAGTGGTGAACTGAGAAGAGGGTAAAAGGCAAAAAAGCAAAACAGAAAGTTCTGGAGCTCAGAGGTAATGTCAGTCACGCTTCATAAATAATGACCTAAGAAATTAAGCCAAAAGGCACCTGTCCGCAAAACTCTTACCGCTGCATATTTGAGTGTCACAGGTCATGAAATACCTTCTAAACAAGAAAAACCTTGTAAAAAGGTCACAGACCTGGTAAAAAGACAGACCCTATTTTCATACCATTTTAAAACAGACAAAAAGTGAAGACCCCTCAGCACAATGGAGAATGAATGAATATTCCATAGTAAAAGCATCTGTGTGTGATTATCCCCATTTTGACCTTTTCTTGTCCCGTATGTTTATGGCTGTTGTGTGCAAACAGCTCACAAAGGGATTACTGGAGCTTAATTGAGGTTGTGAACTTTTTCAGGGAAAAGTGGATTGTTACAAAAGTTTTCTGAGTTTGTCTACATGTGTAAGTTACGTAACTGTCCAGTATGTAATAAAAGTTCTGCAAAGAGGACATGAGACTGCAGCTAAACCCCTGGTTGTACTGAAAGTGTCTCATATTTTGTTTATTATTTTAAATGAACATTGTTAAAAATCTATGTATAGTTATATATTTGTAAATATATATTTTATTATTATTTCATATATATATATAATCAGGGGCGTTTACTCCGAGGAGGCAGGGGAGGCAATGTCTGCTCAAAAAAAAAAAAAAAAAAAAAAAACTGGATGAAAAAATAACTGATATTACCAAAAATAAAACAATGCAAATATTGCAAAATGTCAAAGTGTAAAAGTCACTTTTTTTATAAAGTAACAGTGTCCAACAGCGACACCCTCAGGTGAAGTTACAGCGGGAGGCTTGCCTCCTCTGTCCCCATTGCCTTAAAACAGACACCCTAATGTGTGCGGTGGGTTTAGTGGGGGGTAATTGAGAATGAATGGGGGAAAGTCACATGAAAGGATGCAATGCCTCCATCACGCTTTGACTGGATATGATTGGTTATGATTGGATATGATTGGTTCACACGATAAATCCCGCCTCTTGTTTTCGTGCGCGTTCTAATTGGCCTGAATGAAGACAATGATATTATAATGACAACAATGGAAAGACTAAAAAGTAAGTAAACAATTTAGCCATTTCACCGCTTTATGTGACGTCATAATCAAACTTAAAATGGCCTGAAAACATGATGACTCTGGGGGTTTTTAGTGAGCAATCAGCTTGGGGAAAGTAAAGGTAGTTGAAAATAAGTTGACAATTACAAAGAAAAGCTGAACATTAGTTCACAAATAATATATATAATTTAAATTGTTACTGGCCTTAGTTATTATTTTGGAATAAATCTAAAAATGTGTAAAAACACTAACTTGATGAAATTTATACTTGCTTTTATAAATAGAATATTACATAGTTACTGCAAAAAATACAAAATAGAATTGTATTTGGCCTTTCTTTTTTATATAATGTTTATTTAACCAGGAAAATTAAGAATAACGGACATAAATTTACATTTGATTTACAGTATATAAAAAATATGAGGACTTTGCCTCCTCATTTTAAAACACCACCACACACCACTATATATATATATATATAAAGACTGGAGTGAAACAAATGCCTTTCTGCTTTCTGTTTTACAGAGCATGCATAATTGAACACAGGTTTGACCCTATGAATGAGATCTTTGGCATGGACTGATGACCCTGCAGGTAACAACATTCTTCTCCTCTTAAGACCTGCATTATGCAGCCAAAGGCAGCTTAATATCTGTTTTTTCTATACCTGCTAGAGGAATACAGTGACAGAGTTATAGCTAAATGATTGTTCTAAAAGTCCTATCAGCTAAAAACCATTCTATAAAATGCTCATATTTCTTACAGTAACAGCAAGAATGCCTTGATCAGCCATTCTTGAAGGTTATCAGGCACGTAATAAAATACCCAGAGCAAAACATACAATACTTGCAAATTCTGAGATATCTTTCCTCAAAGAATTGAGTTATCTATGGAGGCAATAAAAAGAAAGCGTGGCTCTATCCATCATCAGAGAAAGAAAATATGAAGAAGTAGCATTAGAATAACAGAGATGAGCGTATGCAATTAAACTGACAGCAACTAGTCGCCTGTGTCGTCTAAATACATTGAGATGGATGTGCTATCTCTGCCGATAAATCTGGGCTCAGAAAATGGGAGATGAAGACCGTCTGAAACAGAAAATTGTTAGTGACAGATCTGTATCTTTGTCTCATATAACTGTCGGAGCTCCAGGGCCTTTTGTTTAAAGTACTTACGGTGTCATAATACGAAATCAGTGTCTCATTTCAGCATCAAAGCTTTGAGATTTGTATGTCTTGATGCAATGACATGCATTAAAGGAACAGGATGCAATTAAAAACATCTGACATCTTTGCTAATTAGCACTTAGCAATGTTTGTGAGCTGATTACCTGAGCTGTAAAAGTCAGGTGACTAAATTGGTAAAATATCTGATACCATCCCTACTACCTACCTCTTGTACTACAATACTACAATCTACAACACAAACACACAAAGAGTGCAAACACTACTGCACAGCAAAGGCTGAAAAAGAGGCCCCAGCTGACCAAAGCATGCGCCCCCTGCCCACATATCCACACTCATTTTTAATTTTCATTATATTGCTGATCATGTGCTGTGTAAGCTAAACTGGGGGCAACATGTTTTTAAACATCAGCATTTGATTAAAACCCTTAAGCACACTATTATATTGCTGCACTGCACACCAAACCCATAAAAGACTAGAGCCCTATTCGGACGGGATTAGTTTTACATGGGGAGGTGGGGTAAAGTAATTATTACCAGAGTTTCTCAGTGATTTTAGTCCCGTCCTAATGTGCCATCTCAGTAATCATTATGGACAATGTCAGTAAAGATTACAGCGACTTTTACCTTCTGTAAAAAGGTCCGGAAAAATTACCTCAGGTACTCCCGTTCGAATAGACCCGCTGTAAATATGTACGGTAAAATTCCATCATTTCCTGTTTAAAAGTAGTTTTCCGCGCATTTTTCAAGCATGGAAGCACTTGAAGAAACATTCAGTTGTGTTGTAGGTGGTGGGACAAGTCTGTGGCAAACCTCAAGTATTTTCCACATACCATTCAGAGCAAAAAGAAGATCGAAAGCACTTGTCAGAGGCATAAAACTAATTTTATCTTTAGCTAAGTGCCTATTACCATTTACATTTAGTCATTTAGCAGACGCTTTTCTCCAAAGCGACTTACAAATGAGAGTATTAGAAGCAATCAAATCAACACGAGTACAACAGTATGTAAGTGCCTTGTCAAGTCACAGTTTCATCAGTAAAGTGCGCGTCATAATATTACCATCATAATCCAATCAGAATTTAATTAATAAATCGTTTGACCGGACCTAACTGTTATATATAGTTTATACACCTTTAGATTATATGTGTTTGCGCACATGGTATCAGGAAGCAACGTATACACACATGACAACAGGTAGGTGACGGCGGTGCGTAAATCGAGTTATGTATCACTTCTGCTAGTTTTACTGAGATGTCTTATCCCGTGCGAATTGGCCATTAATATTACAGACGTCCTAAGGTAAAATTACATTACTCCACCTCCCCATGTAAAACTAATCCGGTCCGAATAGGGCTTAATACTGTTTATGTTTGCAAAACAGTAAACAAAGCATGTTAAGTAATCATATTTATTATTATTAATGATTATCTATTATATCATATTATATATTATTCCTATAATTACTTTTATCGTCCTATTATTTATTTAACAAAAACAACTGAATTTAGATCTACATGACAACTTTCCAATCTTTCTGACAGAATTCTGCAGGCTTATTACTATAATATGTACATTCTGTATGCAAATGACCATATTATGATTGGCTATGGAAGGAAACTTTGCGTTTTCATTACATGTACATTTCATTCACATAACTGACAGATTAAACTCTTACCTGGGATAACAATTGCTTGTTGTCATCCTCTAAAATGCGGACTTTAGTCTCCAGTTGGCGGATGTAGTTTGAAGATGAATCTGTACAAAGAATAAAGGGGGAAAAAACAGAAATATGGATTAGAAAGTTTGGAAACTGGCAGGTTTGAACATATAACATGCATTATATACACTACAATTGAAAAGTTCAGTAAAATTTTCTTAAACACACATCCCAAGCATTTGAACAGTAGTATGTATATATATTCATATATATATATATATATATATATATACTATATTGCCAAAAGTTCGGACATCTGCCTTTATGTGCACATGAACTTTAACGACATCCCATTCTTAATCCGTAGGGTTTAATATGGAGTTGGCCCACCCTTTGCAGCTATAACAGCTTCAAATCTTCTGGGAAGGCTTTCCACAAGGTTTAGGAGTGTGTTTATGGGAATTTTTGACCATTCTTCTAGAAGCGCATTTGTGAGGTCAGGCAGTGATGTTGGCGTGAAGGCCTGGCTCTTAATGCTGAAGCATTAAGAGTTCCTTTCAACGGAACTAAGGGGCCAAGCCCAACCCCTGAAAAACAACCCCACACCATAATCCTCCTCCACCAAACTTTACACTTGGCACAATGCAGTCAGGCAAGTACCGTTCTCCTGGCAACTGCCAAACCCAGACTCGTCCATCGGACTGCCAGACAGAGAAGCGTGATTGGTCACTCCAGAAAACACTTCTCCACTACTAGAGTCCAGTGGCGGCGTGCTTTACACCACTGCATTCGACGCTTTGAATTGCACTTGGTGATGTAAGGCTTGGATGCAGCTGTTTGGCCATGGAAACCCATTCCATGAAGCTCTCTATGCACTGTTCTTGAGCTAATCTGAAGGCCACACGAAGTTTGGAGGTCTGTAGGTATTGAGAAAGGACTTATTGCACAGGTGGCAACCTATCATAGTACCATGCATGAATTCACTGAGCTCCTGAGAGCGACCCATTCTTTCACAAATGTTTGTAGAAGCAGTCTGCATGCCTAGGTGCTTGATTTTATACACCTGTGGCCATGGAAGTGATTGGAACACCTGAATTCAATGATTTGGAGGGGTGTCCCAATACTTTTGGCAATATAGTGTAGCTATATATATATATATATATATATATATAAGCATTCCTCTTATTTGCAATTCAGTCAGGACAGATGAGGACAGTTAATGGAGTCAAGATGATCTGCAGTTGTGTGTGGCCCCTGATTTTTCTTCTACATGCAGCTTGTGAGATTTTTTTTTTACCCTCCTCAAGTTTCTCTAAACATAATTTCTTATGTTATGAAAACCAGTTTACTGTGAATACTCCCTAAAAGTGATTTGGTCATCCCAGAATCGGAGTCATTTTGAAATGGTGCTGCTTTCTATTAGGCACTGACATACAATACCATATCCCAGAATGCACTGCAGCTACATAAGTTAAATAGAAGACATCTGTCAAAGCAAAAGAAAAATGCTGAAAGACGAACGTTTAGCACAGTTCACATCCTCCATAATCACATAAAGGCTTATACTTTAAAGAGCTCATTCAGACAACAAAGAAATCTCAAATCAGGAAATCGACATTGCCTTTGACACACACAAGCTGCTTTCATTTAAGCCTTCTGACGTTTGTCTCAAACATAACCAGACGTCAGAGAAACTACAGGCACGGGTAAACAAACTGATTTCATGTCTGTTAAGTAAAAGCCAATGAATCAGGAAAAAAGAAAAGTTTTGGCATAGTGGCAGAGGGGGATCTTGAAGTGTCTGGACTTGAGTGTATGCTGCATTCCCAGCATGCCTTTTATGACCTTTTGGTGATGGAGGATCTGTTGGCCTGAGGAGATGCCAAAAGAGTGTGTTGTAATTTTACTTTTTCAATCCTTACATATCCCTTATATATTCAACACCCTCCTGAAAGAGACCAAGAGGTGTAAAATATATCTAGAATATCTAAATCAAATCATGTATGCACATAGTCATGTGGCCAGTGTTGCAAAATAAACCCAGACAGGGTAATCAGGACTCTGACACAAAGCAGAAAGGTTCTGAATCAAAAATGAAATGAAATTCTTATTTGAGATTAAAAAGAGTCTGGGAACAATAATACAATTTAGCCATCATTGTGCAAATATATTTGCTTGCAGAATGCAGTGACTGTCCAATCAGAATCAAGTGTTTCAGACAGTCTTTTAAAGAGGACCTACTGTTATACTTTTCTACATTTTCAACTTTCTTTAGTGTAAAATTTTGCTGTTTGAGCATGAAAAAGGTCTGCAAAGTTACAAAGCACAAGTCTAATCCAAAGGGAGTTGTTTTCTTTATCAGTAAGCACTGTTTCTTAAAGGTTTAGTTCACCCAAAAATTTCTGTCATTCAGTACTCATCCTCATGTCATTCGAAACCCCTAAGATCTTTGTTCATCTTCGGAACACAAATTAAGATATTTTTGATAAAATCCGATGTGACTCCTCAATAGACAGCAATTTAACCACCAATATCAAGGTCCAGAAAGGTACTAAAGACATCATTAAAATAGTCCATGTCACTACAATGGTTCAACCTTAATGTTATGAAGTGATGAGAATACCTTTGTGCGCAAAAACAAAACAAAAATAACGACTTTATTCAACAATTTCTTCTCTTCCATGTCAGTCTCCTACGCTGTTGATGTAGTGAATGCAGTCCAGATCCGGTTTACGTCTGAACGCCGACTCAGTATTGGCCGGCTCCTGCATCAGCATCACATGTATGTGTCGTGCTGCTCACGTGAACAGCGCCTGCCAATACTGAGCCGGCGTTTGGATGTGAACACAGAAGTGCTGTACTGTGTTCACTACGTCAACAGCATAGGAGAATGACAGGGTAGAGAAAAAATTGTTGAATAAAGTCATTATTTTTGTTTTGTTTTTGTGCACAAATAGTATTCTCGTCTCTTTATAACATTAAGGTTGAACCACTGTAGTCACGTTCACTATTTTAACAATTTCTTTAATACCTTTCAGGACCTCAAAAGGTGCAATGACGTTGCTGCCTATGTGTGGCTCAGAAACCCTCAAATTTCATCAAAAATATCTTAATTTGTGTTCCGAAGATGAACAAAGGTCTTACGGATTTGGGACAACATGAGGGTGAATAATTAATGACAGAAATTTCATTTTTGGGTAAACTAACCCTTTAACTTTTCCGCGAACTTTCCTGGATTGGCAAGGCCTGTTTAGAGTTGCGTTAGAAACGCACTCCAAAACACGCTCAAAGCGGTTAACCAATCACAACACACTGGTTTAGCCGACCAATCAGAGCATGTTGTGCTTTTGTGCTTTTCAGAAGGAGTGGCTTCAGAGAGACAGTAACTAAACAGATCGTTACTGACAGACTGGGGAAAGAGGTGCTGCTACAATGTAAAATATGTGAAAAAAATATGTTTTTTTAACATTCAAGCATGAAAACCTATCCTAGTAGATCCCAAAAACAAAATCAAGACTTTGTAAATGGTCATAATATGGCCTCTTTAAAACATAATGATATTTCCTGGTTTCTTTGTATTTGAATTACATAATATGTTGTCAACAATGCAGTTGTTTTTTTTACTACAATATCTGAGTAATGCAAATTCCAGAAGGCAGGCAACATGAGGGTGATGTGGGTGCCATGCATTGGCACCATTCAGGAGTGAAGACTGAAGATGAAATTAGCTGTTTGAGAGCATGTACACACTCACGTACACAAACACACACAGAGTGTGTGTCACACAGGAACTGAGTGAGGATCATGCGATTGGACAAATAGAGGCGACAGGGGTCTTTAATGACAACAGAATGAGTCATCATCAGGATTCTTGCTTCCTTTCTCTCTGAAAGACCAAGGACCCCTTTGTGATGGAATAGAAGCCCCCTGTTCAATACTCTATAAAAATGAGTGTTTTATTTTAAGCTTGGCCTAAAATAACATTATATAAAGTGTCAATTTAACGTATTTACATTGCATTACAATAAAATTATAATTTACAGAAATAATGAAATTATTGTGTTTGATTAAAGTTACTTGATATTGTATAGCCCTATTTGTTTAATGCATATTTTTATACACTACCATTCAAAAGTTTAGGGTCAGCAAGGGTGAATTAAATTGATCAAAAGTGACAGTAAAGACATTCATAATTAAATGATTTTTTTTTTTTCAAATAAATGCTGTTCTTCTGAACTTTCTATTCACCAGACATTCCTGAAAAAAAAGCATCACGGTTTCCACAAAAATTTTAAGCAGCACTGTTCTTTTTAAACTTTTTCAACATCGATAATAATCAAATCAGCATTAAAATGATTTCTGAAGGATCATGTGACACTGAACACTGCAGTAATGATGCTGAAAATTCAGCTTTGATCACAGGAATAATTACATTTTAAAATGTATATTCAAATGGAAAACAGTTATTTCAAATTGTAATAATAATATCTCACAATATTACTGTCTTTACTGTATTATTAGTCAAATTAATGCAGCCTTGGTAAGCATAAGAGACTTCTTTAAAAAACATTAAAGGATGTTCCTGCCCACAGAATCACTCTGATACCCTTGGAAACATCAGAAAGATTTTAACAGCATCAGTCAAGGACGGGTCACCCAGCCCTTTGAAATGAGATGCAAAGGTTCGTCTCCTGTGCCCTTTGAACCCAAAACTAATAAACCACGGCCAATCCTCATTCTCCAATCAATCATCTTAACCTTTCCCACGCCATTTTGTATGGTTCATCACAGTGAAATTGATGATCAAAACCTTTATCTCCACCAGGTGTCACTGCTGCTTTTGACTTGTTTACAGTATCTGATGAACCCTTAATGAGCCCAGAACGAATCGCTGTTTGTTTTTTAATCATCTCTTATTTCTGACAACAGTACATGCATGAAGATGGCAATTTGAAAGGTAATTTAACTTAAATAACTCATATGGGATAGACATACGGTTGTGGGCCCACAAGAACTGCAGCAGTAGTCTTGCTTCGTTAATCCTCTTTGCCAATTCTTGTGACCCTTTAATCTAACTACAGTAAATCTGATCACCTGACGCACAGCCAAGCTGATTAGGGAGGCTGTCTACAAAGCCTGACCAGTTCTGCCACGTACATAACCCCCGGCTCGACCCTCCTCTGGCGTGACCGGAGAAAGATGAAGCGGAACGCTACACTCCCTCCCGCTCCATTCACAGCCGGAGAGTCTTTTATCTCCACAGGGGCTGCAATGCAGCAGGAACTCTTTGAACGTGCGAGAAAAATAGTTTTCTACACCCCTTTGTAATGTTTTGTTGGGTAACCCACAGAAATGAGGTATACGCCCCGATTTGAATACAACCATTATTGGCGTAGAGGATTATTGCCAAATTATACAAGCATTCTGAATTGTTGAAAGTGAAGGATTATAAAAGGAACTTAAACACACGTGTAGTCACATTCAAAAAGGATAATAAAAAAACACGCCTCCAGGTTATCAGACAGCATTTGATGGGCAACACGAGATAACCGGCAAAGTTAGTGGCACAGGGACGGTCGTGAGAGCATCGCCAACCTCAATTAGGCATTCTCAGCCGCACAGCAATCGCCTCCATCCGCACAAGCGCTGTAGGCTCTCCAACACAGCGCACAACTTAACATTCAACTCTAACAAGCTGCCCTACTGTGTCTTTAAAGAAACGGAGTGAAACACGTGTTTGCGGTAATGCCAGATCTATCTGCTATCGTGCTGGCAACATCTCAGGGTGCGCTTGACTTAATTGGAGAGACGCTGTGATGTGGAATAGCCTCAGAGAAAGTCTCCCTCTGTCTTATTTGATCCTGTCATAGTAGTGACCCACTTGCAGAGCCATGTTTTTACTCTTTCTGTTGAGTCTGTTCATTTGAGGTGTGGTTAGTGTTATTAGAGTTAATGAAAATTAAAGAAAACATTTTTTGCTAACTGAAAATAAAGGTGTGTTTACACTTGTAGTTCAGTTCTCTTGGTTTGTTTGGTCTGGACCAAAAAAAAAAAAAAAAACACATTTTGTTACAAAACAAAAGGAATAAAGATAAGGTCACAACCTAATTGGACAGCTTTTATGACATATATCTACGACATAAATTACTGAACATCCAAAACAATGCTGTCTGCTTGCCTAAATGTGCTTGTTGTATGTTGGTATATATGGTGGTATTTTACCAGCTGAGAACTCTTGAATAGCTTATAAAATGTGTAAAGGAGTCAAAACAACCCCCTGAAAAGGTGGGTCTCTGTCCGCTTGTTTGGTGCGCATCAAGGTTCAGATGGCGGCGTTCAAACTTATTCAAATGAACAGCACTAACAGAGCAATCGCACCAGTTATTTTAATCTAACCAAACCTGTCAACTAACCACCCAACATAACTAGGAAAAACCATAACTAAAACACATTTTCATCATTTAAAAATGAAAATAAATTAACTAAAATAAAATAAAATAGCAAAAGAAGTATTGTTTTAGTTTTTAACACATGGTATAAAACTTAAAAAGTACAACCTGACTGCATTAAAGGTATACTGTGTAACTTTTGGCCCTCTAGCTGTTAAAAAAAACAACAACTGCATTTTGTGGAAGAACATTGTTTTGTTTACGGTATTGCATGACTGTGCGAATGAATATGGTTTCCTACTGCTCATAAAAAAACATTCACTACTAGGAAGAGATATAAGATTAGATGGAAAGGATCTCAAGCTGACTAGCTAAAGACATTACTGTAGCTAAATCCATTAATAGGCAGGGTACTTCCTTGAAAATACATTTTTCAACACTTTTACACTTTTTCAGCACTTTTTTTCATCACTTTTACAACATTTCAAATCCCAGTCAATTCTCGCCATCTCCAAAAACAAGCCAAGCCAATGTTGATTCTTGTTTTATAACAAGCTCTGCCACATTCTCTTTTTGCCAGCAGACTCTCCTCTGTTTTTTTAAAATGGGTAATTCACTGACACTTATAATAGGCTTATCATAGTGAATCAGGGTAAGATAAAACGCATTTTGGAAAAAGTATTGCTTTATTGACTTTTTGAGCCAAAAAAAAAAAAAGTTATATAGTGGCCTTTAAATATTAAAATACCACCAGATAGCAATAACACAAGACAGTGGTCAGAAATGTAGCCTAACGCTGTTAAACACTTGTAAACGACTCTACTTAGCAAATAAACTTTGGCAGCCCTAAAATACTAAAACTAAAATAACAGAAAAATAAACTGAAACTAGAAAACTCTGTAAAACTACAACTTATTAACAACTAACTTTCAAAGAGTGAAAAAACTATAAAAACTAAGCCTAATTGAAAAGACAAATAGAAAATAAAATAAATACTTTCAACCTAAATTGGGCATTAAAATTTCAAAATTAAAAACTATTATAACCCTGGGCGTGGCATGGGTTTTTTGCTAGTGTCACATTGAAGTGGCAAAACCGTTATGGATTATTGGATAGCAGTTAGGGTGCTCATATCATATAACTTTTATCCATAATTTCCTGTTCTCTCTCAACTACACTCTAAAAAAAAAATCTGTAAAAATAGGGCACAATGTACTGTATTAATTTAACAGAATTTTATTTTTTACAGGTGTTTTACCAGTATTTTGAATTTTGCACTTCGAGTTGTGTTTTAGGGTTAACGGAAATGTTCATAAAATTACTGGATAATGTCCAGGTAATGAGCTGCCAGTCCATTTTCCATTATTTTATGGATTTATTTTTTACAGTGTATAAATATCAATATATGTGACAAGAACAGTCACAGATGTGGCTCCGGACATGTAAGAGCCATTGGCTCATGGGAACCCAGGTTGTAGTCCAACCTGGGTCATGTCCTGATCTCATTTCACCTCTCTTGGCCCTACTTTCCTGTCTACACTCAACATTCCTATCAAAATAAAAGACAAAAAGTCCAAAAATGTAAATAAAAAAGTGACTAAAACAGTTGTTGCTAGATATGGCAGTAACCTCCATTCTGCAGCAAACATATACTCACAAGAGTTTCTACATAATGAGCACTACAATATAGCCATTACTGACAAAAAGGGAAAAAAGAAATAAAAAAAACAAAGCAAAAACTGCATATATGTTTTTTAGAGGTTGGACAAACATTAGCATGCAATGACGAAATGGACTAAAGAGGTGGAAAACTCTGCAAGGACTTTGATCTCCGGCACACACTGGTTACATAAGTTACGTAATCTTAGTCTTGTGATGTCTGGAAACATTGAAGATATTACAGTATGGGTGTGGACAAGGCATTTTCAGTGCCAACTTTTGCAGTTCTTGATTTGAACACAGCCACCCAGGCAGGTTGACGGCTGGAATCAATAAAAAGCTCATTAGCTTTTCCAGTTGACCCCACATTCGATTCATACATAAAGTAACACTCTACAAAAACAACTCTACACCCCTCCCACCTTCCACGGGTGTACAAGTCCCCGAGCAGCACGGGGAAATAAGCTTTGGTAGGATGGAGGCCCAGGAATGATTTCAATTACTGCAAGATGTGGAAGTGGGGCTAGCCAAACAGGGAGGCATTGTTCCACACCACTGTGGTCCATCTCGTTGGTGTGAAGCATTTCCCCATGAAACCTGAAGCGGGTTGATATTCAAAGGGACCTGGATACTGTCCACCCCGCAACTAGAACACTGATCCCCTCTAGCAAGAGTTACCAGGAACTAAATACGTTTCTCAGGTAACAATTGCTACAGTTCATGGGTACGTTTTGCATAATAATGTTGCTAAAGTATGCTAAATACACAGTTATCCATATGAGAGATGATTTGTCATAATTATGAAGACAAAAATCATTTTCTTTTATCAAAATATACTATTTGGACACTAAAGTCACATTAAAAATGTACAGATTGCATAAAAATGTGAAAACAAAAGTGTCCAGATACTTTTGTCTTCATTTTGAACTGTATTGATTAACAATTTTAAAAACAATTTTATATATATATATATTTAGTGCTGTCAAATATCACATCCAAAATAAAAGTTTGTCTTAACATAATATATGAATGTGTATTGTGTATTTTTTATTGCATATATATAAATACACACACATGCATGTATATATTTGACAAAAATATATTATATTTATATATAAAATATTTGTATTTATTTATATATCTATTTAGTAGATATTTTTCTTAAATATACACTACCAGTCAAAAGTTTGGACACGGTAAGATTTTTAATGTTTTAAAAAGAAGTTTCATCTGCTCACCAAGGCTGCATTTATTTAATTAAAAATACAGTAAAAACAGTAATATTGTGAAATATTATTACAATTTAAAATAATTGTGTTCTATTTGAAAATATTTTAAAATGTAATTTATTCTTGTGTTGGCAAAGCTGAATTTTCAGGATCATTACTCCAGTCTTCAGTGTCACATGATCCTTCAGAAATCATTCTAATATGATGATTTGATGGTCAAGAAACTTTTATTGTGTACAATTGTACAAAATATTTGTGTACAATATTTCTTTTTCAGGATTCTTTGTATATATATATATATACACACACACACATAAAAACTATTTTATGTATATAGTATATATCATATATATCATAATATATAAATAATTAATCAAATTATATTTAAAAAAAATTTAATCTTTATCTTTTACATAACTCAAGAGTGAACAAAATGGGCAAAAAAATCAGTTTAAGTTTTTGATACAAAAATTTTATACAAAAATACATATTTTATACAAAAAAAAAAAAAAAAAATCAAACTATCATTTTAAAATGTGACTTAAGTGTACAAATACTTTTGGTGTGTTCCGTAAAATAACAATCTGACAGTTTACAGACATCTCAGAATCAGTTACATAATAATCTTGGTATCTCACGATCCCTACTGTGACTAGATAAGAGCTCAGCATCATTCAGAGATACGGTGTCCCTGCGGGTCCTATAAACTACTAATGACTCATGTCCACTCCATCAGAAATTTTCCGACCATAAATGAAGACTCTGCAAAAAATACCGCTCAAAGAGCTTAGAATAGAAAATATAGCCTTCCTCTCATCAATGAGGCCGACCAAATTACAGCTAAGTCGAGACTGACTCCCTCGCTCAATCGCTACTGACAAGTATAGAATTAAACAGTCTGCTTCCTGTAAAACAACCTTGGCACCGAGAGGCAGAGGCAGGAAGCTCTGGCGCAGGTATCCAGTTCAGATTGCGCAAGCTCAGCAGGGAGTGCAGCTCACACATTAACAATCATGAGATGTGCTGATTTCACTCATTAACTGTGTTATGAAACAGGCTCCTGTCCTGGCCCCGTGGGCACGTCTGCAGCACTGCTGTCAGGGCAAATACAGAGAGCCTTCTGACATGAGCTACAATGACAGCAACGGAACTACAGGGCATTAAATGCACAGTAGAGGCATGTCCAGACTAATACCAATGTCAAAGTACATCTAATCACTCACTCACCGACAAATATTATATAAGTTTTCAGGCAGATTGTCATTTTCCGGGTTTTTTATCATCCAAGATGGCAGACAAACTGGGGAAAAATCAAATATTCATTAAAAAAAATGGTCAAAAGCTTGGGGTTGTAAAATTATTAGTGCTGTCAAATGATTAATCGCGATTAATCGCATCCAAAATAAAAGTTTGTGTTTACATAATATATATGTGTGTGTACTGTGTATATTTATTATGTATATATTAATACATACACATACATGTATTTAAGAAATAATTACATGTATATTTATTAGGGCTGTCAATCGATTAAAATGTTTAATCGCGATTAATCGCATGATTGTCATGAGTTAACTCATGATTAATCACAACTTAAATGTATTAAATGTTTGAAAGAACAATAAGTCATCACTGTGGGGTTATCCTTTGCTGAAACTTCCTCATCGTCATGGAGAGCGCAGTTTATGGTTGCATAGCAAACAGACACCATGGGAGCGCAAGTGCTGCATTTTTAGACGCGACATGTGAACGGCCCCTATCTTTAGAAAAACGGCACGGTGAGCCGCTTCTGAAAGTAAACACAAGCATTGACTAGAGTGGCCGCGATCGACTCCAGTGGCCGCGTCGGAGCTGTACGTGCCACAGACGCTTGCAGTGTAAATAAGGGGTAAATAAAGGGTTATCCTTTTTGCTGAAACTTCCTCGTCGTTGTGGAGAGTGCGGTTCATGGTTGCATAGCAACGACAGACGCCACGGAGTGCAAGCGCTTTGGAAAGAGGGAGAAAGCGTACACAATCTACACATTTTTAGACGTGACGTGAATGGCTGCATCTCCATTTCTTCAACTATGGGTAGGCCACGGGTCAAACAGAAAATGTGCGCTGTGTTGAAAAAAATTGGTGCCATTAAAATGAATTTGCGTTAACGCGTTAATTTTGACAGCCCTAATATTTATACATCATTTATATTATATATAAATATTTTATATATAAATATATTTTTGTTAAATATATACATGCATGTGTGTGTATTTATACATACATAATAAATATACACAGTACACACATATATTATGTAAAAAATCTTTTATTTTGGATCCGATTAATCGCGATTAATCGTTTGATTAAATTAATCAAAAGTGACATTAAAGACATTTATAACGTTATAAAAGATAATAATAAGAAATGTTTCTTCTTATTATTATTATTATTAATTATTAAACACTAAATCTTGCAGGAATAAATTACATTTGTTTTTACTGTATTTTTGATCAAATAAATGCAGACAATTGCAGCAAATAAATGGTGTGTGTAAGTGACTATTTCTTTTGAATTCTTTTTATAACTTTTAAATGGTAGTGTATATATACTATATATTGTCTGTAAAATAATTTAGTATTTTTTATTTAAAACATTATTAGACATTTTTAAATAATTTGTAAAATATTATTTAAAATATTTTACCCAATATTTATGTGATCCGTGTATTTTCATACAATCACAGAATAATCTTAACAGCATCTAGCTTCTATTAGATCAATTGTGTGCTTCAAATTAGGACCGCTTTATCTTATAAGGTTTCCTTTTGGATAGTGATCTGCCTTGCTCTCTATGGCCTAAATAAGCAGTTTACTACGTTTACTAGAGTTTACTAGAACAGCGTCAAAGTATTTTTTCTTGTAAAATTCCAAATGAGTAGATTTGAATAGTAAATCTAAAACGTCAGAAGATTTCAGGTTGCATATCAATTAAGACAATACCAGGAAGAAGGAAATGACAGATGGGAAAAGAAAACTATATAAAGAGTCTTATTCATCTAAAACCCTTGTGATTCATTCATACTGTCTTCATTCACACAAACCAGTCTTCAAAAACAATGGCTCTATGTCAAACCACAAATATGAATTATCATTCTGGCAATGACATATCATGTTCAAAGAAACACCAGAAGGCTTCATGTGCTGCGGAGCAAAGCATGTGTCAGTGACGGAGCGTGTGCTTATATGACATAGCCCACGGGTGTATTTGAATGTCAACAAATGCTTTTCCTGTATCCTCAATGGGGTCTGCAGCCTAAACAGCCAGAGGCGGAGGAAAGATGGGGGAGGAAAAGAAAAAGAGCGAGAGAAGGAGACAGATTGAGGAAGAACGGGGAGGGAAACAGAGGAAGAGCGTGCATGTGCCCTTGTGCACGCAGCCTCGTGCAGCAACGCCACTGTCACTATCAATCTCTGTCTGCGGCCCTGAGCGCAGGGGTGTAATAAGGCGGCAAGTCGTGCCCCCCCGTCACTTACACAAACATCATGCACGCTGCCTTGGCAACCACACCACGACCCTCATGTGCAAGACACATCCCTTGATGCTTAGTTGAGAGGCCCAGAATGCAGCGGTGCTACACGACGACCCACGCATTCTTAATGAACGCTGAGGAAATCGTGTGAGTAAACTGAAAACTGTGGAATCTTCCAGTGCGTGTTGATGTCTGTTTAAACAAACTTCTAACCCTAAATATTTAACGAAAATCACACAGCTTGTTGAAGAGATTTGATCAAACTTGTAAATATTCACCTGTTGGATGATAAAATTGCTGGGGGGAAAAATCAGTATAGTGACCAAAATATCATATTACAGTTCAGGGTACAAGCTCAGTTTTTAGGCCTTTACATATGACAAGATAATTCCTCAGTCTAAAAGACATTGGCACTATTTTTGTACCCTTATAATGTGGGACGACTAAATGAGTCACTACATACTGGGACAGTTCACCCAAAAATGACAATTCTGTCATTACTAATTCTAATGCTCGTTTCATAACTGTATGCCATTTAATTATTCTGTATTCTGTATAAGTGACAATGAATTTTCGTGTAGCCATTTTCCATAAAACAACAAAAATAAAACAGCATGATCAACCTCAAAAAAGGAGAAAAAACATCTTAAAGTCTCATAAAATTAGTCCATGTGTAATATTCAAAGTCTATGGAAGCCATATGATAGTTTGTGCAAAACAGACTTTACATTTAAAGAAAAAAAAATTACTCACCCCCAAGCCATCCTAGGTGTGTATGACTATCTTCTTTCAGACGAACACAATCAGATATATATTTAAAAATATCCAAGCTTTATAATGGTACTGAATAGGGGGTGAGATTTTGAAGCCCAAAAAAACACATCCATCCATCATAAAAATAATCCATACGGCTCCAGGGTGTTAATAAAGGCCTTCTGAAGCGAAGCGATGGGTTTTTGTAAGAAAAAATATACATATAATACATATAATAATGGAATAATTTTTGGGTGAACTAACCCTTTAAGACACTATTCTCTCCAAATGCCTTTCTAGTGCTTTTTGGTCACCACAAAATGTATTCTCCTTTAGAGTTCCACAAAAAACAACAGCATATGGCTGAGTAAACAATGAAAGCATTTTCATATTTGAATGCACTATTTTATACATCCCACTGTTAGAAAATGGAAATCAATCTACAGTCCATTAGAAAAGCAGCTGAATAACAGCAAGCAACACAATTAAGGAAAGAAACAATAAAAACAGCTTTTAAAGATTCCTTTGCTGTTTGACCCTGTACTGTGGAACAACCCACTGCTGAGTATATAATTAATGAGTTTCACTGTGCCGGGGTGCAGAATTCACTTTAAATGCACAGTTACAAAGTTGTTTTGGATGGACTATAGCCATTTTGCTCACTGTGTTTTTTCAAGCAGGTTCTGAAAGCTGTAATCATCTTACAGCTGAAATCTGTAGATTAGCAGAGGGGCATATGCTCTCTCTCCCACTACATTTCCCTCTGTCTCTCCCTCTCTGCTCTATTGCCCTCTCTCTCCATTTTGAACTTGATGTTTGTCTTTTTAAAGAGGTGTAAATTGCCCAGGGGTCATCTGTTTGGTTTACTGAACTCATAAGTGTGACTCACGCTGTGTGTTCTCTCAGTGAAGAATGATTGCACAGTGTGTGTTTACTGCCAGGTAATTGTCACCACGAGTTTTGCGAATGACTTTGGAAAATACACAGCAATAAATGTTCCTATGGCAATGCCATGTTACGGGCTTATCTGGTCATATGGTTTTTTTTTTATCACTTATCTACAGGTTTTTAAAATGACACCAGGGAGTAAAGCACTTAATGGCAGAGAAGGAAAAGCAGAGCATGTCTCCAGACAGCACTCTGGGGAGGAGCCATCAGAGGATCTGCTGATGCCTCACTTACCATGACTGTGAATGGAGACAATCACAACTACCATGCTCAGAATGCAATCCTAATGCACTGCTTACAGCCTAGTGGCTTTAAAAATAGAATGTGAAACAGTATGTAGTATGCAACAACAAACATTTTAAATAGCTACATAGATGCTACATAGTTACAGGAGATGGATACCCAGCTAAAATGAAAATAACGTTTTGCTAACGTTCCCATTAAGTTATGAAACGTTATTTCTGAATGTTCTCTGAACGTACAAAACATCCAGTTTTTTAAATTTTGGTTATGCAAACATTAAAGGGAATATTTAGTTTTGAAAATTTTATGGAATTACATTTGAATGTTCTTTTGAAAGTAGTACAACTGTCCAACTAAAATGTAAGAAAAAAAAAACGTTCCATGAACAATATATAGATAATTAAAATGACAAAATTAACAAAATAATAGATTATACTAAAAAATAATAGATTACAATTTTAAAAAGTCACAAAAATGTATAGCAGGCATTAAACAAAAATAAGTGTTACTGGTAAGAAAAAAAAATTGATAGATCTCTAGTGATGTCCAGTTATCATGTTAAAATTATTTTATATTTGAATAAAAATAAAAAATAAAACACAATTCGATTAAAGGGGACCTATTATGCAAAATTCACTTTTATATTGTTTTTGAACATATTTATGTGTCCGCAAGTGTGTACACAGCCACCCTATTATGGTAAAAACCCATCCACTTTGTTTATTTTCCCCATAAATCTAAAACAGTGTCTCAGAATGAGCCGTTCAGGAATGTACTCCAATGTGATGTCACATTGCACAGGCCCCGCCCACGACTGTCGACGGAATCTGCCTTATTAGCTTAGCTCCTCCCCTGAGTGAGCTGTACACAGTCCATCATGTTTATCTCCTTGCCAGAGCATTTAAAAGTAGCATTCAAGTAAGAAATTTATTCTTATTAAAGCTACTAAAGTTATTCAATCAAGAGCAGTGAGTGCATTTCTGTTTTTCTTTTGTTGTTTTATTCAAATTAACAGCATATACAGCAGTAGGTACTGAATATTACGCTGCTGTCACTTTACTCTCACAGACATAACTGACTGTTTATGTGAACTTTGTCTGGTTTTTGACATAACCTTGTGTGTATTTGACAGTTTAAGCGCAATAAGACGTAAGAGAACTTAGTTTAATACTCACAGGACGCACCATCTGACATCCAGCTTTCTGTGCGCGTGCTTTGGATGTGTGCGCTCAGAAAATCATATATCAGAAGTTTAAACTGATATGGCTTTAAACGCATGCAAATAACAAACTTTCGTGGTAACGAAGAACTGCAATGCCACGTGAACGTGACCGCAATAGAGATGATAATGAAAACCAAACAGATGTTTTGTTATTTTCTGGTGGAGTATTTAAGGCATGAGCTGTAAAGGCACAGCGCTATACTGGACAGGGGGTGGGGAGCAGCAGCTCATTTGCATTTAAAGACACATCTACGAAAACAACATGTCTTTGCTTCCACTCAAAAATGGCCATTTACAACATGGTATAGTAAATGATCTGTGGGGTATTTTGAGCTGAAACTTCACAGACACATTCTAGGGACACCTAAGACTTAATAGGTCCCCTTTAACAAAAGATTGATATCACTTCTGGTTCATTTCTCTCTCAAAACTGAATGTCAAGTTTAGCATAGTCCATTGTGAAATAGTACATTATGGGATGCACATTTTGGCGTGTGTAATAAGTCATCCA
This sequence comes from Hypophthalmichthys nobilis, assembly GCA_037950665.1. NCBI lineage: Eukaryota > Metazoa > Chordata > Actinopteri > Cypriniformes > Xenocyprididae > Hypophthalmichthys > Hypophthalmichthys nobilis. The sequence goes on from CM075478.1 coordinate 10,133,008, forward strand.
GGTATTCCATGCATACAGAAGATCTGCACACTGTGCACATACAGCACCGCATTCCTAGAGAAGTAGTGTGGTATACGTCATCAACTTTCTGCTTACAGTACCTAATGCATTGTTCTCATTTGTCTTGTCCATTATCACACAAAGAAAGAAAGTAAAGCTATAGAACGCATTTGTTTGCACAAAACTATGTAATATGAAAGCTGTGCATTTAAGGAACTATGCAACTGTTTTGTTTGCTTGCCTTCAAATGTACTTTCAATGACTTGATGAAGGTTAACCATTCATTATCTACTACATACAACTGTCTGGACGCATTTACATGTGACAAAAGAGCCGGCTTAACACAGACTGAAATGACTGAACACACGCCCTCTGAAAATATGCAGATATGAGTAAAGTTCAATCCAGCAAACAGTGATTCGAAGAATCTGTGTTTTCTTTCTGCTCTTCAGTGCAGACAAAAAATAAACAAACTGGAGAGGAAAAAGATATTGTGAACACATTAATAGGGACTAAAACTGGTTGCAAAAAAACAAAAAAATGTATTCTGAAAAATTAAGAATAACGACACATTCTAGAATTAAAACACACACAAAAATGAAAAAGATCTGAGTATATTTCTTCAGAATGCATGGGGCGTCTCGTCAACATTAAAAGTCAACACAGGGGTTTTGGGGTCTCCCAGCTTGCTGCAGACTTGGCTTGATTCAAAAATAGAGCAGTGAATAAGCGAGTGGCGGAGCGCAGCTCTGAGAAACGTGTGGGGAAGATAGACGGCATACCAAGGTATTGATAAGAATGTATCCTAGCAACAAGCCCTAGTGTTTGACTAAAGGGCCTGCCAGTGCTTTAGTATTACACCTCCAGCCTCTGCCAAATGAGCTTTCTCTTTCCTTCTTTCACTCTCTCTCTCTGCTTTTCTCAGCACACACACATTAATTCAGCATGCATAGACTGCAGTGCAGCTCGTACTAGAAGAGAAAAACGCATTATTCTGGTATTTTCTTATTCAAATATTCTTTTACAAGGAAACTCTCAGTTTTGTGCATGATCTATATGCTGTACACATGACTCACTGTTTGATTGCACATCTTATCCTGAGTAATCACATGATTCTCGGGCAAACAGATCACACCCATGATGAAGGTGGAATCCCAAAACACTATTACACAATCATATGATATGGATTTTATTCTTGGGTGTTTTAAAAATTCACCCGCACAACTGCATACTGAATAGGTAGAGGAATTATTTGAGAGATGTTGAAGATCTCTAAAGGTAAGTAGTTCATGTAAAAAGTACATGCAACACAGAGAAATAAAGCTTAGTGAGTAAATTGGTCAGTGAGACAGGAAGTATTCAAGATGAAAGCTTGAATATGGCATCAAGAATTTTTAAACCATATTTTGTGGTGGAAAAAGCCATTACAATTTATTGAAGCAAGAGTGGCATGTTTATGTATACTACTTTCGCCCACAACAAAAACTGGTAGTAACAAAGACAAGTATGTCATACAGGCAATGTATACATGTGCTATTTTCCCTTCCATGAAGTGTGAAGTTTCCCCCTCAAGGTTATGAGCTGTAATTCAAAATCTCATGTGAGAAATTACAGTCACTGTGCCACTGGAGAATCTTTAAAAACTCACGCTATTTTAACTCTGTTGGAGCATGTTCAGTCGGGGAAATCAGTGTTTCTTAAAGGTTCCTCGTGGACAGGTGTGCTGATGGCAGTGATTTCCAAATACACCTCACCTAACTCAGCTTCAAAGATATCTCATAAGACAGATCTGACAGTTTGAGGGCACCGAAAACACACAGTGTGTGTCTCAATCAGCTCCCTAGCTATGTTTCATCTTTCAGAACTTCCATTAAGGGAACATAGTGAGCATTGATGCTCCCTGGTTTTCAGGGTGCATTGTGGGACTTTTTAGGGAGCGAACATTTCAGTGCAGTGGATTTTGCGATTGAGACAGCCCTTAAAATGGTCGACTCCCTGATCAGTGCACTGACTACTGAACTAGGGAGCTGATTGAGATGCACCCACAGTGTGTAATTTGCCCCACCAATGATACCTCAAATAGTGTGACTTACTGGCTTTTCTAAGTGATCAGATTTTTTGCCTGCGGTGGATAATAAAATAATAAAATGTCCAAAAAAAAAAACTAAATTAGGAACCATAATACCATGGAAACTTGGAGATGGTTTCTTCTAAATTGGACCAGTATTATTTTAGTATTATTTATAGAATACTACAGTACTTATTAATATTTTTAATTAGCTTTTTTTAAAAAAATTTATGATAGGACAGGAAGCAAAGTAAGAGAGAGAGAGGGACATGAATCGGGAAAGGTCTGCAAACTTGGGTCGCCCGAAGCGCAGCGGCACTATATGTTAATGCGCTGCCCACTAGGCTATCGTCGCCGACAGCTTTTATTGTTATATTTTTAGTTTTCATTTTAATTTAAGTTTAGTGATTGCTTTAGCATTATATTTTTCTATTTTATTATTTCTATATTTTTATATTTCTATTTAGCTTTATTTTTATTTCAGTTTTAGCAATTTTATAACTTCAACTTATTTTTTTCAGCTAACCGCCAAGGCAACCTTTCTAATTTTCATTTATTATTTCGTAAACATTTTTAATAGTTTTAGTTTTAGTTAACAAGAACAAAACTGACTTGGACCAGAGAGCAACCACCTAAAAACCACCCAGAACACCTTAGCAACCACCTACAACACCCAATCAAGTTTTGCACAGTCAAGCACCATTCATATTTTCTTCAAAAAGGTAAAAATGTTGTTTTATGGAATTATGTTTACACTATTAAGTGTTAAACACTCAAAAATAAAGGTTCTTTTTTTTCTTTGGCATTGATGGTTCCATGAAGAACCTTCAAAATCCATGGAACTTATCCATTCACCTAAAGGTTCTTTTTAGTGGAAAAAGCTTCTTTAGATTATTAAAACATTCTTCACACCAAGAAAAGAACTGTTCACTGAAAGGTTCTCCAATGACACAAAAGTGGTTGTTCTATGGCATCACTGTGAAAATGCTATTTTGGAACCTTTATTTTTAAGAGTGTAGTAGTACCAGACATGCAGTGCTAATGTGAAGTTCATGGCTTTGTGACTCACAAAATCCATGACATCAAGTACTGAGTAATGATTCGCTTCACTTGCTACCTAACAATGGCATATTAAACCCATTTGACAATTCATATACATACCATTGAAATATCTTCTTTGAGAAAATACACTGATGTCACCCGACTTCATGTTCTCACAAGTTCATCTTTACAGAAGAGTGGAAGAAAAGATTACAATGTGTCTCATAGGTCTTTCAGAAAGGGGTTGAGAACAGTTTAGATAGTGGATCCCACGAGTTTGATTGGAACAAAAAAAAAAAATAGTAGGAATGGGACAGGAAGTAAAGAACAGGAAACAGAGATGCTCAAAAACTAGAAGACGCTCTCATGCTCAAGCAGAATGACGTTATGGCTCTATTCACTTGGTGGTCTTTGAAGGGCTCGTTCCCCTTTGTGTGTTAAACAATACTGTTGGACAGATGGCTCAAGCGAACCGAGGGCACACAACCTCACACCCCCTCTAGAGAGTGGCAGGGGTCCACCAGCCCCACTTCCCCCTCTAGAGTGAGGGGGCAAGAGAGAAAGATCCATCCAAACACCTTCAAAGTGGTTCAAAACTGGTGACGTACTCTGCAATGGTCTGGACATCAACTGTCAACACATACAGTACATGATATAAAGTATTAGTGAAGAAAAGGCAACCTATTTTGATATTAAAACAAACACAAAAGATAGGACAAGTGTGGAAAGAAGCTATAAAGTTAAATATTTGCTTTTCTGCACAAAGAAAGTTGTTATTGAATGTCAAAAATGAATATGGGCCTCACCAAGCATAACTAATAAAACCGCAACCCTAATTCAATGAGACATATAACATAGGTGTGTGCTGGAAGAAAACTCCATAAGTCACTGGAATATCAAATTATTGGCAGGCCATTATCCAAAGAAAAATAATTCAGCAATAAAAGACTCATCCGACCGGATTCATTCATGCTTGGCTAGTTTCCTCCAGAGGTAGCATGCCAGGACAAGGAACCTGAGTCAACAAGATCAGTGCAATGGAGCTGAAATCTGACCTTCCCTTTGACATCAACGACTACTTTAGGACCCGGGCTGCTCTCTGGAAAACACTGACCGGTTTCAGAGCTTCCATGGAAAAGTGGTCCCATTAAAAGGGCATTAATTCACATGCATTCTGAGTTATTACAGAGAAAGATGTGCGCCAATAATAGTACTTGTACCTAAGAGCAGAGATTTTCAAACTGGAATCCCGTAAGTGAGTCAGAGAAAAACAGTGTTAAAAAAATGGAAATTAAAAAAAAAACCCATAAAAATAAAAAAACAATAATAATATCAATTAAAATAAGTTAAAATGAATAATCAAAAGTTAAAATAAGACATTACTGTTTTCTAGATATATTTCTAGAAGGCTGCAAGTCAAAGAAAAACTTTGTACAAAATATAAATATATAATAATAATAATAATAATAGTTAAAATAAATAATAAATTGAAGTTAAATTAAGATATAATTACTGTTTTTATACAAAAAATTATATCCTTTATAAAGATAGGAAATCATTAAATAAATCATGATTATTTTATTCTATCGACAGCCATAGTATTGTTTCTCTTCCAGTAAATAAATCCAGTGTCAATTTAATAGAAACTAAATCTTTTCCATATAATAATTTACATATTTGTTCACAGTATAAATTTGTCTCTCTATGTATGAAAATATATAGCTGCAAATTTGTTTTAAAAAGGACGTCTCTTGCAAGGATAATTGTATTATATTTCAGGGTCCATTGCATCAAAAACTTTGAAAATCTGATCCTTAAAAGGACAGTAAACCCCAAAATGAAAGTTTAGTCATTATCTATCAAAATCTCACATTATTTTTTGTATCATGAAACACAAATTTTTTAACTAGAAGAAGTTTATGCACTAGAACATATCTTAAAGGGGTCATAAAATGCTTTTTAATGTTTTCTTATTCCTTTAGTGTGTAATGCATCTGTTTGTGTATGTATCTGCAAAGTTACAAAGCTCATAGTCTCCCACAAAGAGATTTATTCTATCTAAAAGAAAACAGACCTGCCTTAAACACCTTGACCGAAGTCCAGATATTACTTCCTCTAAAATATAAAATATATAAAATATTAGCATAATTCCCACTCAAAGGCATACGCAAAGAAAGAAAATGATGCTTGAATTGCAGGCAGTGAATTGTAAAGTTGTTGTCACGTCTGGAGGCACTGTGTGTTTGGATGCGACAGCAAAACCCCTTCGTAAGGAATCGGTTAAGATTAATTTATAACTGTTTCTGAGCAGTACAACCCAAAAAAACTGATGACATTATTAACTGTGTTTACAATTGCTTAAAGTCTTGGAAGCTGAGGCTTGTAATTATGGTAAGGGGCGTAACATTTCTGCCACATGCTTGAGGTGTTTGTCTAATCACAAAGCACTGGGTCTGCTGGCCAATCAGAGCACTCTGTGTTTTCGGAAGGAGGGGCTTTGTAGAAATCAACGGGTTTCAGACAGACTAGGAGTAGAGGAGCTGCATGCAATAATGTACAGTATGTGAAAAAAATCATGTGTTTTTGAACATTAAAGGTGGGGTAAGTTGTATTTCAAAAACGCTGTTGGACATTGTTGATATTTGAAATCAACCAAAACAAACACACCCCCTCTTCATTGCTCCGCCTCCAAAACTCACCCTCCAATCTTAACCAGTCGTCAGTGCACAGTGGTTTGCCTGCTCAACTCAATCTGGCCACCATTACACACACAACGCGAGAGTGGATGTCTGTTAATCACAGCTGACACGCAACAAAGCGCAGATGATGAACGAATGACAAGGCAGCCCAAAAAATTAACATGCAGTACATAAGAGTAAATACAAACAAGAGTTTGTTGTTAGTCGCCAACAGCACAGCAGCCCCAGACAATCAATGACACTCAAACCCAGTGTTACTCACATGTGAAGCGGAATCAAAGCAGCTCCGCGTCTGTTTTCAGGTTTTCCCGCTTAGCTCTCTCCATTGCTGGAAAGCTTTTCTAATATTAACGCGGGTCCTAAAGCGCTTGCCTAGTCATAAACCTTCATTTCAGTATCTTTTGAGCTCTTTTGTATTGTGTCTCATCTCTCTTTCTGCAGTTTTTCTTCAAATCTCCCTCTTGCTCATTCTCTCTCCTAGACCGCCATACGCTAAAGCTGATTGGTTACACGTTTGTTGTTGGTGTCAGCCCAACTAACTTCCAAACAGTGTTTTTGAAATGCAGCTTAGCCCACCTTTAAAGCATTCTAACCTATTCTATTATATATAAACAAAATAATGTACTTTTAAAATAGTATCATATGTCCACTTTAAGTTTCATTCTTAAATTTCAGACTTTTTGGAGCTTGACAGCTAATTAGTGACATTCAGTTTTGTTGTATGGAAAAGAGCAGCCTGGATATTGAGCTGGTTACATGAGGGAAGTAAATGATGACCAAATTTTCATTTTATTAGTGAACTATCCCTTTAAATCCATTAAATATGAGAAAACAGACCCAAAATCCTCCACAAATGTCACATACTGACTGCATTCCATTTACATGGTCCAGAAACCCAAATGATCTCCACCCAGGTGCCCTCCAGTCTCCTGACCCACTATCTCTGATACAAACAGTGCCGCCCTTATCTTGCTCTACAGGATCAATCAACCAGCTGATAATTACTGTTGCTATGGCACTCACCACCTACCCAGCGCTGCCACCCACCCTGTGACCCCATTTCCATCTACTGCCTTCATATTTTCCACAGGGTAAAAGAGAGGAGGGGACATGAAAGTGAGGGATATACAAAATACAAAACCTCTCTTTTTCAGATGACTGGTTAATTAATTCAATCTGGACGTTCTTCGGCTTCGGTGGGCAGAAATCTCAAGCTCATGTAGGCATGTGTAAATTTATTTATTCAGTAGTGACTTCATTACCTTACATCTGTTCAACACTCTGACAGGGTTAACCAGTTCACCGACTACAGCTGACGGCATTTCTTCTTTCTGCGCATCCAGAGTACAACAGAATTCAACAGTTAAACCCTGACCGCCCCTCGCCCCTTCAGCAGTATTCACTCAGTAACAATGTGAAACTTCCACTATTGTTGTCACGGAATGTAGTAAATCCGGACAGCCAACTTTTTTAAATACATATGAGTGGCAATATCTCAGAAAAAAAAACTCAATTGGGATGCTTCATGCATACATAGGATGGGCACAATAGCTAAACCTTCAAAAGCATTATGGGAAAACACCAAAAATCATCTTTCTTAATATATTTACGTTTCATATCTGTGGTATTTTTTCCTTCTGTAGAACACAAAAGGAGATATTTTACAGGATGTCTCGACTGCTTTTGTCCATACAATGAAAGGAAATGAGGATGCCAAGCTATAAAAAATATTAAAAAAAAAAAAAACACCATTAACGTAACATAAAAGTAGTAAACATCACTCATAAGCTATATTCCAAGTTTTCTAAGACATATGACAGCTTTATGTGAGAAACTGACTGAAAGTGTTATTTTAGCTATAATTGTTTTACTACTTATAGTATGTATTAATATTTTAAATTAGCTTTTATTTTATATTTTCATTTTTCACTCTATTTCTAGTTTACGTTTTAGTAATTTTGTTATGTGCTTTTGTCATTTTTATTAATTATTGTTTTTTTTTTTGAATATTTCTATTTAGTTTTAGTTTTATTTCACTTTTAGTAGTACTTAAGCTTGTTTTTTGGTTAGTCACCAAGGCAACATTAAAATGACGTCAACTACATTAAATGTTATTCATTCTCATGCGTCTCTTGGCCTCACTGACGTCAAGTCTACCACAATGCACCTTGTTCAAATGTACGTAAACTACTATAGAAACACAATGAAGCCTAGGTTTCTATTAAGAGAAAATTCTGTATTCATCATTTCCTGAATAGTAATTGGTATTCTCTAAAAGATTACTCACTCCCTAGTAATCTGTAATGTTTTTAGTTTCATTCTGAGCAGACAGTTCTTTCCAGGAACAACCACGTCAGCTTTAACCATTGGCAATGTGCTAAAGACTGGAGTGACGCAGGGAGTTAGATGTGATTAAATTCATTAACTTTAGAGTCTGATTTTTGAGAGGATTCTCCATGTAAAGATGATCAATGAGGTTCCGTGAGAGAAAATAAGTCTCTTTTCCACCTTTCCTTCCTCCTAACTCATCCGAAACATTGTATAAAAACTATGGGATAGGCTTACTAAAAAAAATGTACGTACTAATGTCTTACTCAATGTATAAATAATCTCAATGGATTATACCACATTTGTGTAGGCCTATACACTAGAGTTCAAAAGTTTGGAGTCAGTAAGATTTTGTTTTGTTTTAATGAAATCAATCATTTTATTCATAAAATACATTAAGTCCAAAAGTGACAGACTTTTTTTCAAATACATGCAGTTCTTTTCAAAAAATGTCAGAATGTTTCCTGAAATGTTTCTTGAGCAGCAAATCAGCATATTAGAATGATTTCTGAAGGATCATGTGACACAGAAGACTGGAGTAATGATGCTGAAAAATTAGACTTGCCATCACAGGAAAAAAAATTACATTTTTAAATATATTCAAATAGAAGTTAATATTTCACAATATCACTGTATCACTGTATATCAGCAGTTAATATTTCACAATATCACTGTTTTTACTGTATTTTTGATTAAATAAATGCAACCTTGGTGAGCATTAAAAACTAAATTTAACAAACATTTAAAACCCCAAACATTTAAACTGTAGTGTATATGTAATAATGTAAAAATGAACCCATAATATTTCTTTAAAACACAAAACTAAACACCATCTTCCTCTCAGCCACAATCATCACTAGCACTTCAGAGCTGCTGGTCCCAGGAGACCATTTTGTAAATGTCAGCGGACTTAAGTGGGACAGCCCAATTACAGGCCCATTTAAAACTTGCTCTGGCAAAACTGCCTCACAGGGACTTTGCATGCTTTGTAAGATTATTATTTTCTTTATAAGGCAAAGACAAGCGGCAGGGAACAAGCAATAACATGGTAAACTTCAGATTCAGCAGAACCAAAGACCCCCTCTGACAAGCCTGAGCAGTTGGGGAGGTGCACTCCATCACTGTTTGTTTTTAAAAGAACAATGCCTTGCTCCAGCAGCACAAGACGGCCTCAACCAGGACACACACTTGCAGAGTCACTCAACTTGCCACTGGGTCTGATGGAAAAAAAACAGCTTTTAACTAGTATTGCTTTGATCGTTACCGTTTGGTTATTACCTGAAAGCATGACTAAACAAGAACTGACATGGGGAATTAAAAGGTGCAGCCGGTATCCTATATTTGGCATTCCCAGGAGAACAAATCAATTATCTCACAGATTACTTGAGGGAATTCATGAGTTCCCATCATTGGTAAAGAACTGTGAGTTATCCAGCTAACTGAATTTAGATTGTACTGCCATTGAATAATAAAACAATGATTTTAAATTCAAGTTCAATCAAACACAACTTTTTCAAAGGGGCGACCTCCACAATGAAAGCTTCACTCGTAAATTGGGATCTGTTTTATGACAAGCCAGACATCTGTACCTTTGAGTGGTGCAGAAGGGCTCTAAAGGTTTGATGGAGGGTTTTGAATGGGGGCAACTGAAGGCCTTTTCACCCCAGCCGTGGGAAGAGTCAGGGAGGAGTGTTATCTGAACTCTGAAACAGAATCTCGACCCCAGCCACTAAACTTTCAGTCTATTGGTGGCTTGCTGGGGGGCCGGAGTCTTTTCAAACCAGGACAGAAGTAAAGGATGGGTTAACCATAAAATTATTCTGAACTAAATAAAAAAAATTATAATAATAATAATAATAATATAGTGGATTACACTTAAAAGGATAGGTCACCCAAATTTTTTTTTTTTTTTTTTTCACATTTACTCACCCATATGTTGTTCCAAAGATGTATGACTTTCTTTCTTAATGCAATTAACACAAAATAAGATATTTCGTAAAATGACTCACATTTCTGACTTCTTTTCTTACAATTGCAGGATATAAACTCGTAATTACAAGAAATAAATACTTTTTTCTCACAATTCTGACTTTTTCTCACAATTGCAAGTTTATATCCCACAACTGTTTATAACTCAAAGGAAAAAAAGACTGACTTTATATCTTAGCAAGTTTATATCTCATAATTCTCACAATTCTGACTTGCACAATTGTGACTATATCACGCAATTCTGACTTTTGTAACTCACAATTGAGTTCATATCTCGCAATTCTGACTTTATATCTCACAATAGTGACTTTATAACTCGCAATTGTGACTATATCACGCAATTCTGACTTTATAACTCGCAATTTAGTTCATATCTCGCAATTCTGACTTTATATCTCACAATTCTGACTTTATAACTCACAATTGTGAGTTCATATCACGCAATTCTGACTTTATAACTCGTAATTCTGACTTTATAACTCGCAATTGTGACTATATCACGCAATTCTGACTTTATAACTCGCAATTCTGAGTCTGACTTTTTAACTCGCAATTCCGAGTTCATATCTCACAATTCTGACTATAACTCACAATTTTGAGTTTATATCTTGCAATTCTGACTTTATAACTTGCAATTTTAAGTTAATTTCTCGCAATTCTGACTTTATAACTCACAATTGTGAGTTCATATCTCGCAAATCTGACTTTATATCTCACAATTCTGACTTTATAACTCGCAATTCTGACTTTATAACTATTTACGTGAGTTTATATCAAACAACTCTGAGAAACAAAAGTCAGAATTGCAAGATGTAAACTCAGAATTGTGAGATAAAAGGTCACAATTACAATTTTTTTATTCAGTGGTGGAAACAAGCTTCCATATCCACAGAAGAAAGAAAATCAGACAGGTTAGGAACAAGTAGGTTAGGGTGGGTTAGGGTGAGTAGATGATGACAGAATTTTAATTTTTGCATGAACTATCCCAGATACTACACTAGAAATAAAAAATACAAAAACTTATTTTAAGGAGATAAAAAATAATATACATCTTTTGATTTGATTTATGCAGTAAAGAAGCTGCACACTGCTTTATTCCTTTTAATGCACGAAGTAAAGAATAGGAACTCTTCACATTTGGTCAATGTGGTATGGGGAGCAGGAATGTTTCCCAGGTTGGCTGGCAGTCCAAGTTGGTTGTTTTGAGTTTTTGTAAACAAGGAGAGACCTGTGGCTCAGATTAACTCATCAGGGGGTCAGGCCTGGGAAAGAGAATGCCGGCCAGTCTAATCTCCCTTCCTGACTGAACACAGGCTTACATACAACACTACTACAGTTCTGAGAATGCATCACAGTTTCCCACTGACAAAATATTATAAAGGAACACAGGATTTATTCTCAACATTTTCTTAAGAAAAATGTATTCTATTCGTCTATGCATAACTATAGCCGACATGATTCCAGGGTGTTGCTATGCGGCCGCTACGGTGTTATGGGTAGCTTTTAAGCTTAGTAAACACCACTAATTATTATTAGAAGGACAAATATGTTTAATGTTAAATATTAAAAAATAAAAAGGTAACTGTGAGATAAAGATTAAAATAAAGTCACATGCAATTGCATGATTACATTGTAATATCCTGTATATTTTTTTCACTCTGAGGTGGAAACAAATTTCCATAAATTCTCAAGTAAACAACGTACTAAAACTCTAAAGAAAATCCAAAAAGGCTAATCTGTCTGAACAACTTGTGCTCCATACACGTGACTGACAGCATGGATGCTATGGCATGTCATGATGGGAGGAAGGTTGGAGGTGGAGTTGTGGCACAGCAGACAAACTAAGGATCACTGAACAATCAGATGAAAGCATCCTGGCAGGCGTAGGTCAAATGGCACTAGACTGCTCACTAGCCAATGACTGGCACCTGAAGAAATGTACAAAGGTATTGCATCCAATAGCATGCAAATGTATGAAATAAATATCAAAAAGCAAGGAATCCAATGTTCTGTAACACTGGATATTAAAAAGATCTCATACTTTAAAAAAACTTTTAAAATATTTACATTAAAACACCAGTCTAAGCATATAAAAGAAATCTTCACCAATGCCAGACGCTTCCAGCTGACACTATCAGCAGTGAATAACAGACGTTTTTCTGCTACAGTTACGTGCCGCACTAGAGGTGAGCTTGTCATAAATCACCTGTCATGTGGCGGGAACGAGTTGAGAACCTACTGTTAGTCTTGAATGAATCTTAATAAATAGTAAATAAATAAATATAATCAATAGGTCTGCTCAGTGCTAATGTGAACTTTTATTACAATGGATTCATGTCTTAGCAGATGCATTTCACTAAAGTGCACATATGAAATTTAGCCCTCTTTTTAGGCAAGTTATGCCCATAGCACATAGCTTGATCCTTTCCGAGAATTTTTGAAACTTTGTATTAAATTGCACTGTACCACTCTTTATTTATGTCGCTTAAGAAATGCGATGCAAATGTAAAGCTCTTATTGCCTCTGTGTACAACTTACTGAGGTTTGTGGAAATAAAAGGTGGAACAGAGGGAGCCAATATATAAGCAGCTGTGAATTAAAATGAATAAAACAAGCTGCACCGAAAAAAACATGTGCATTGTGCATCAAAGGATGAAACTAAAAACAACCTAAGTAATACAGGTATATTACTAAACAGTCAAATGTGACGCTATGACATCAGATAATTTAGTATCTGTCTATGCGAAACAAAGGTAAACACACAAAGTACACAACGTAATAGCAGATACACACCCTCTATAGGGTCACAGGTTAGAGGGATTAAACACACAATTATAAAGACAATAAATCTCTGTAATACCCTCTGAAAAATGTCATCCCCCCAAAAGATTACATATTATTTGATTTATATATGATTCAAAAGTTTGGGGTCAGTAAGATTTAAATAAATAGGCTAAATAAATACTTTTATTCAGCAAAGATGCAGTAAACTGGTCAAAAGTGACAATAAAGACATTTATAATGTTACATAAGACTTCTATTTCAAATGCTGTTCTTTTGAACCTTCTATTTATCAAAGAAAGAACCCTGAAAAAACAACAACTTTTGAACGGTAGTGTATATCATTTTCCACCACAATAGAGTTTCTCAGCTATTTGTAAGAATGAAATGACTGTTGTCTGAATGAAGTGTCTGATAGTCTGTTGAAAGACCTGACAGCATGTATGTACCAAAGCCACAAGACTAAGACAGCATTAAATCCTCATTACATCTGACTTCACAGGCTGAGGACATTAGTGCAACAGCATCTGTAGCTCCAGCCTGTTCGGGTAAGTTGTTGGCCAATAGCCATGTGTTAATACTGTCACATACGCAAAGTAAACCTGAGGCCATAAGTCCCATTGATCCTGTATTGTCTATGTTTACCTGGAAACCTCTGGAAGTCTCAATAACATGCATTTTACTCATCGGCATAAAACGATGAGCATCCTTTTCTATATTCGGATGCCAGTGCACACAATTGCTTAAGACTTTCCATGTTAAAAGTGCACTAGAAAGGTCTTTCCAGACATTTTAGACCTATGCTTTATTGGTCATCTATCAAAAGTCATCACTGAATCATTGAGAAAAGTAGAATTTTGATACATTTTGATGCTCGAAATTAGTCAACAACTACTTATTAATTCTTAAAAATAAAGGTTCTTTATTGGCTTTGATGGTTCTTTAAGATCCATGGAATCTTTCCATTGCACAAAAGGTTCTTTAGAGTGGAAAAAAATTATTTAGATTATTAAAATGTTCTTCACACTAAGAAAAAATGGTTCTTTTAAGAACTGATCACTGAAAGGTTCTTTGTGGAACCAAAAATGGTTCTTCTATGGCATCGCTGAGAAAACCCCATTTTTTAACCTTTATTTTTAAGAGTGTACTAATATTATTTTAAATTCTTGATTTACAGAGTTTTGCTTTTTACTTCCTTTTGTTTCCCTCAGATAAAAACACTTCTACATGCTTAAGACTATTTCAGGTTCATTAATATGCTATCCACATTCCTGCACATCAAATCATGTTCTTCATGTAAAGGAGCTGCTAAAACACCAAATATTTGGGAGAAATATGGGATGCTTTCCACAAACCCCTCAATTTAAAAGCCCAAACTCACCAGTGAGCCCGTTCGGTATGCCTCTGAGAAGATGATTGGTTGATAGATCATCCATAGACCTTCTGATAGACACTATCTTTCCCTCTGAAGGCTTGTGAATATGACTGTGGTGGTGATCAGGGCTTCCAGCACTGCCCGTGCTTGAGGTACTGCTCCCATCTCCAACATCCCTCACAGTGGCAGAACTTCCGTTCAGATTGGTCAGACTGGATTGGCTGTCTATGGAGCTCCTGGATCCAGCTCCATTCCTCTCGTCATCCAACATGAGGATGATCTCCTTGAGCTCCACATTCTCTCTCATCACACTCTCCTGGTTGGTCTCTAGGTCTTTCAGTTTTTGCTGGAATATGCCAACCTCCTTCCACATAACACTGGCAGTGTACCTGCCAAATCTCTGCCATTCCCTAGACAGCTTCTTCCCTTTCTGCCGATCATCATCCAAGAAACAGCACAGTTCTCTAAGCTCCTGGTTGTCTTCTTGCAGTTTCTGGTTGATCTCCTTCAAGCTCCGTATTTCGTGAAGATGCACTTGTAATCTCCGGTTGACGTCCTTCATCATGTTCCCGTGTTCCACCATTAAGTTCATCTTTTCACTATCCACTTTTCGAAGTCTCCTAAGCAGCTCCTCTTTGCTATATTTAAGCAGTTCTTCGTCGGATACCTTACTTAAATCATCCCTTGGGATGTCTATAATATTTTTGGCCATATTCCTGTTATTAAAAGTGGTCTGACGCGAGAAATCTGGTCACGATTTTCTAATCATTCCTTCTCGAAAACGTAGCGAGCAGTATTAAACTCATAATTAAAATTAATCCAGTTATTCGAGAGATGAAAGCAGAACTCCGCAACGAAAAAAAACTCACGTAACTGACCCAGATAAGTAAACACTAATCCGTGTTTTATATAAATTCCTTTTATGTCGTTATTTCATATTTGTTTGAGCTGGAATGTCCTCTTTCTGACACCGTGCCTAGTGATGAGACTCTCCGGCCCCGTATCCAACCGCTGAGACAGATGAATGGTGAGCAAATGCGCCTGTAGTTGCGCTTCAGCTCAGCGTTCAGTGACGTCAGCGCTGTACGCGACGCGACGCGCGCGCTGCATTGCCTGCTAATGTTAATGTCCTATAGGGGGCGCTTGACGGCTCAGAAAGCCGAATTCCTTTGAGCTGCATTCAAATATCACGTTTTTGTTTTACTACATGATATATGTAGGCCTATACGTGAAAATGTATATATTAATATATAAATATATTTTATAAAAGACTTTAAAAACGGTAATGTATAAAATATATAGAAAAAGGAAAGGGAACACAAAACTGGGAAAAGAAAGAAAGAAAGAAAGAAAATGTAGGACTATTTCTTGTAAAACAATAATAGGCATATGACAGCTGGTTATGCATGTCCACTTAAAAGTTACATTAAAATCACAATAAAAGAATGCTAAGGGCCCCTCGGCACATACAGTCCAAGCCAATCACTAGGACCCTGGCTACTGTTTTAGATGTCTAATGTATGCCTATCTGTGTAAAAACATTTGACAGTTTTTTAAGCCAAACTACCCATGTAGTTTAAAGTAAGATAAGGGCTCTTATAGGACAACACACTGGCAGTCTTCAAGGCATTTGCCCGCACAGGCTTCACGACCATGATCCCTAATTGATACACCATCTAGATAAGAATACAATTAGGCCTATAGATTAAAAAAGCTTACAAGAAATGCACAACTTGGCAACATCAGCAACACTTTAAGTATAAAACCAATAATGTAGTGGCATTTATAGCACTACAAAGTGCTTGATTACACCACTTGAGATGTGTGAATGACAAATGATAGGGTTGAACACAAGCAAAAGAGTGGTAGGCATGTTTCAGCCAATAGGGAATCAGTAAAATTCTGTTCCCAAAAGCAGTTCATAATTTTCATGTGAATGTTGTTCCAAAAATAGCCACCAAGCTCTCTGTGAGCATTCAGATGGGGCTTAATTTCGTTAATAATAACGTTGTGGTAATTTTTTTTTTTTTTTTTCCATTCCAGTGGATATTAAAGACTAGAGCAATATCGGTAAATTGCCTATTCATATGTTAACACATCATGTGATGTGAATGAATGAATAAGAACATTTAAATATCAAATGATTTCACTTATCCCCCTTAATCTGCGTGGGTAATCTGAACTAGGACTCTTCTTATGGGGTTGTGGTGTGAACACACCGCCATCTAGTGGCTAAAATGACTCAACGTTGCTCACATCTGGAATTGTGGCATAAAATGACAACAGGCTAAATTAATGAGATGGAATCACTTAACTGCTGTGTGACCTTAGATGAACACATATAATGGCTGGAACTGACCCAGAGATTGCAGAGTTTGCAGAAAACGTTGCAGTGAATAAACTGTGTAGACCCCAACACATAATATTGCCACCTATCTCTATTCTTTAGAAACGGGAATGCTAGCTTATATAGTCTGATTCTCTCCATTATGCAAATAAACTAAGAATGCTGCACATTAACAGCCATTGGCAGTTTTTGATTGCTATTTTTGTATCCAAAATGTTTCCAATACAGAGGTTAAAAAGTCATTCACGGACACCAAACTTCTTATAGTTACTCCTTAATAGTTGGGGGTAACGCATTACACGTAACTTGAGTTACGTAATCAGATTGCTTTTTCTAGGTTCTAGTAAAGTAACGTATTACTTTTTCAATTTACAACTAAATATCTAAGTTACTTTTTTAAATAAGTAATGCAAGTTACTTTGTTTTCCCATTTATTGACTGACAGCTCTCCTGTCCCCATGTTGAGAGAAATAAAGTGCAGAGGTGTTGTGTGCGTTGCGTAAACATGATGGTTATTGTAGTTCTAGACTCAATTAATTCTTTAATCCAGAATGGCAGCACAGCTGAAAGGTTTGTTTGAGCTGTGCTCTTTACTAACTGTACAGGTGTAAATATGCATTTCTTTCAGCCTGAGGCTTATTCATTTCACTTTTGGTGATAAGGGCCTTATCATTTGCCAAAATAGTTGTTGTTATTATAAAAAACAAACAAGCAAGCTCAGCCCAGATGAGAAAAAATAACTCAAAGGTAATGTAACACATTACTTTTCATAAAAAGTAACTAAGTAACCCAATTAGTTACTTTTTTAGGGCGTAATGCATTACTTTTAAAAGTAACTTTCCCCAACACTGACAATAACAGATTACAAACAAGACTGCAGCTTCATGTTCATTCATTTAAAAAATAATTAAATTAAATACAATTCATTTTCAGATGCTGTTTTTATATCTGATTTGTGTATACACTAATCCTGCCATTTGTTTACAGATTTGCTTTAATATAGCCTAGTTTTCCACTATGCATAATTTATAGGGTCACATTGACTCAAAACAGAACAAAAAATGTTACTATCGGATAATAATCGCCTTTATGAAGTTCTGGGCTAATATTTGAGTACTATGTTTTAATTAGGAAAATACTTTTTTTTTTTTTTTCAAATTGCGGGGATATTAACGTTTAATTTTTAAATTACTATTATTATTTTTTACACATAAGTACTTTAATACACAAAAGCCAATTTCAACAGAACATGAGTTAAAATAAACAGTACAAAGTGAGAATATCCAAGTGTTTGAAATACGCTGATTGCGCAAGAACAGATGCAAAAAAAGATTATTGTTTAGTTTTTACATTTGAAGCCAGTGCTCTCACTTTAAACCTTATGTTCTGTTGAAGTTGACTTTACTTTCTTTTTTTTTTTTTTTTTTTGGGTTCTGTATAAAATTACAATGATAATAATAAAATGAATCCATTATTTTCACTCAAAATTATGTTAGTGTTAATCTGACCTAATACAAACTCAGTACAAATTAAGTAGCCTATTATTAAAGTTTTATGTGCAGATGCACTTTAGTTATTTTATGTTGTTTTATGTTTCAGTTTTACTCCAGCAAGAAAACATGTAGAGCATGTTTACAACCTGTGGTCTCTGAGACAATAGACTCTTAGGAAGACACGTTATGAAACTGAAACTTTTGAAACAAGTTATGAAATTTTCCTAAAATCAGCAAAAACCATGTGTTAACATTATACTTAAGCTATTAAAAGGGGGTTTAAACGGTTAAACTAAACTCTAAACCTGTGGTGATGAGTCTTTTATCGTTTCTGGAAAACTGCAACATAACATAGGTTCACTGGTAGACATGAATTACAGTCGGAGAATTGCGGTTTGGAGGTTTGTGAGTCTCACATCTGCTCGGGATGGAAGACGCGTCTCTCAAACAAGGAGATGGGTTAGTATGATAGCGGTCCAACCGATTTGCGATTCGCTACACAGTAAATAAGACGTGAATTTGTTTGGGAATGGTTGATGATTAAAATCAGGGCAAAGTGCATGACTACACAAGTCAGTGAGGACAGACGTCGAGTATCATCGCCATTGCATAACTTTAACTTCCATGTATCTGAAGTTGGGCACCAGGATTTGAGCGCTATGTGGTACTTTTGCGATGTTTTCGGCCGTATATGGCAATCGCCGTTTATTTTGTTTTATTTGTTGGCGTTTTGGGTCGCACCTGCGTTCCTGCATCCACAGTGTTTGGATTTTAAACCCCCCTTTCAGCCTCAACAAGAGCTTCAGTTCTGTCATATGTATAAATTCTTCGGCTGCTGTGACAATGCCAGGGACCAAGAGCTGATGGCAAAATACTATCGGATAATGGATAACTTCGATTATTATGGATATTCGAACTGTGCCTCGTACGTCCAGGATCTGCTTTGTCAGGTAAGTTTGGTTGACGGCACAATTATGAAACGATATTTTTATTTAGTTTGTTGCTTTGTAAATGTACTCGAACCATTGCTTGGTTGCCTCTCAACACGTACCGCAATTTGCAGCCATAAATTGTAAACGATAACGTCCAACTGTCTGCTAGCGTTGGCAATGATTTGAAACATGATTTGGTTGGTGAGGGTCCAAATGACGTCACTAGAGAAGTCTCTTTCTTGCCAATAGCCCTATTGATATTATTAACAAACCGAACCTTGTAAATAGTTCATATCCTACTGAAAAAAAAAAAAAAAAAAAAAAACACGTACTGGATAAGGAACAGACATTATATCCAACTAAACACGCAGGGTCAAGAGACTTAACACTTCAATAGCATTTATTTGAAATAGCAATATAGAAATCATATATGGGTCAATGACGTGACGGGTCATTTTTTTGTTCAGAGGCCTTAATAATAATAAAAAACAAAGATATGACATCCAAAGTATGTAAGGTAATACAACTAGACCTCTTTTACTGAATCCAAAATGTTTTTAATAATTTTTGCTACATATAAAGGTATTTTAAAGATTTTAAAGTGTCAAAAGGTCATTCGGTTTAACTGTCCAAAGGCCAATACAGCCATTTCATTTGTTATTAAAAAAAATCTTAAAATGTAATAAATGTATATATGTTTTATTATGGCATGATTGTATAACATCATATATCAACATAGTGCAAAATGGTATTAAAATTCTGTGTAGAAGTCGTTGCTTTGTTATGAGAAAGAATGTCCAGAAAAATTGATTTCATTGATGTCATTCGGAATAACCAATAAAAAGGGACCATTTTGGATCAAGTCATGCGGTCAATATCATGTGACAGGATGTGACATCATTCAGACACCTGCAAAGGACTATTGAGGTAGATTTGCAGCTAATCTCCAAATAAATAGATTATGATCCACAAATAAATGTAAAGATATTCACAAAAAATAATCATATGCACAAATGAATAGAATGAGATCCACAAATATATGTTAGGAGTTTCACAAAAATTAACTGAATTCACAAATAAATAAAATGAGATTTGCTAATAAAAAACATAGGCTATTCACAAATATGTTTTTATGTCACAAGCACAATTCTGCCTGCATTTATTTGTGAATCTCCAACTGTACTTTTGTGAATTGCTTTCTGCGCATTTATGAATCACCTCACACATTTGTGGATTCTGAAACAATTCTAGCATCACGACTGCAGACAAATCCACAAATAGGTCGACTCCACCCACCGGCTACTCAAGCCAATCAGATAACGGCCACGTTGCGCTGACCAATCGCAGCACACTTTCGCTACAACTAATCACGTTTTGCTTTACAGTCGGGGGCGGGAACGTTCGAATTGAGCTGAAGTGCTGTTTGTGTGATTAATCTTTGCATTTGTTTTGTACATATTTTTGTGGGTGTAATTATATATAAGTTCTGTATTATCCGACTTACAAAAATGTGACTCTTATTTTGACGGATATTATGGTCTGAGTGTTACTGATCACTGCAGTAATGAACAAGAGAACGTGTCGTGCACATTATTACAGTTCATCAGAGTTTTCTTACGGATAGAAAGTTTACCAGTTTGTTAAGCAACACTGAAAAGGCATAAGCTCTTAAAGTGATTTTCTGGAGTTGAAAACGGACTTTTCATGGTAGCTAATGTACAATAAAACTTCATGAAACTCATCAGTAAAGTTTCAGCCATCATTCAGACGGGGTCCGCTACACAAAAGATTTTTGGAGTATATTTTTTATATTGCCATCAGGATCAGTGAATCGGGATAAAGGCTATGCACGAATTATGACCATTCACAGATCCCGAGCTATAACACGTCTACATGACGCGAGCGGCGCGGCACGGCGCGTTGTAGCAAATAGAAGGCATTATAATCATTATAAACAAACGGATTACATTAGTGTCCATGTACATGCAGCTATACTGTCTACAAGCGGCACGGTGAGAAACGACGAGTCAGTGGCAGTAAACGGATGTCCCGTTCTGCAGTAGCTATAATACCACACTTGCACACCATGTATAATACCAAATATGAATCAGTGATGTACCAGTACGAGCCTCAGCATCACTGCAGCTATGGTTTTGGATAATGCAAATAAAGAGGTTGCAATGCTGATTTTTTTTTTTTTTTCTGTATTTATTTTGGATGCTGTAAATAACTTTTACAATAAAAAACTATTAAGTCTGATTCATCTGAAATATTTGCGTGATCAAGTGTTTGACTGCTGGACATTTTACTTAATCTGTAGGCTATGTAATTCAATAACCTGTCACATTTAAAAAGTCTATATCTTCTCTACAAAAAATGGTAACGTTAAAACGTTTAATAGCTAATTAATGTTTAAAATATTATTTAAGGGACTGTTAATGTTTAATAGCTGGTTTGCTGCTCATATCCGTCGATGTTTGATTGATAAACTGGGAAATGCTGTTGTTATGTGACGACAGTTTAATCTATTTTGCAAACTCGCATGTTTATCACAAGGTTAAATCCAGTTAGATAAGTTAATATCTAATATTGAGGCTTTCTGTTCAATCTTGAATAACGTGACGCTTTCATAACGCTTCTGTATCCAATATACCTTTGTTGTTCTCATAACAGAAAGCACTGTTTCTCTGGCATTTTTAAATGGCGCATAAAATATAATAATTTGGCTTGGCTTGACACACAGTCTAATGGTCTAACAAAATATACATTTCAAACCACTTTTTACTGTACCATTGTTTAAGAACCCTGTACTTCCTTTCCAAGCCAATGCAGGACGAGACCGCCCCCGACTGTAAAGCAAAACGTGATTGGTTGTAGCGAAAGTGTGCTGCGACTGGTCAGCGCAACGTGGCCGTTATCTGATTGGCTTGAGTAGCTGGTGGGTGGAGTCGACCTATTTGTGGATTTGTCTGCAGTCGTGACGCTAGAATTGTTTCAGAATCCACAAATGTGTGAGGTGATTCATAAATGCGCAGGAAGAGATCCACAAATGTACAGGTGGAGATTCACAAATAAATGCAGGCAGAATTGTGCTTGTGACATAAAAGCAAATCTCATTTTATTTATTTGTGAATTCAATTAATTTTTGTGAAACTCCTAACATATATTTGTGGATCTCATTCTATTCATTTGTACATACGATTATTTTTTTGTGAATATCTTTACATTTATTTGTGGATTATAATCTATTTATTTGGAGATTAGCTACAAATCTACCTCCATAAAGGACCACATGGTTGTGAAGCAAAGTAAATAACTTGAAAAATTCATGTTTTCACTTGCTCATACGCATGTCCCGAAACGTCAGGTCATTTGGTACAACCGCTATAAAACATGGAAAACGTTTTTAAAAAATTGTACTAAATATAAAATGTTTAATTGTCCTTTTGCTAGCTAGCTAGATATCAGCCTGTTAGCATTGTTTGAAAATATCGTCATTCGGTATAACCAAAATTTTGGTTAACCCGAATGACTTTTTTGGTGACACATTTTGTCCATCTTGTAAAAAACGACAAAAGCAGTGTTAATTGATTATAAAAACCACATAATCACATTGTTAACACTTAATAAAACTTCAAAATTAATTATATCTCCATTACGTTGTTGTGTTTTTTTACACTTTTTTTTAAAAAAAACCTTATTCGTCAATGAACCATATAACATAATAATTTTGATCAGTTTAATGCATCCCTGGTGAAAAGTATTCTTTAAAATTCCCTGGCAATGGCTAGCAACCAGACAGAACACCCTAGGAAGACCCTAGCAACCATTCAAGCCAAATTAGAAACCTATTGCTAAATATAGCAATTTTAAACTTTTAGGTTCAGAAGTAAGTTACATGTCTAGCAGTCACATAGAAACTTCAGGGATTGCTGTTTTCCCAGTGCAGCGTGGGCCACTGTAAACACTACATTGAGGTTTAAGTGGCTGTGGTTTCACAGAGTGTTGAATGTGAGAAAGCAGACATGACTATTCAAATGCATTGCTTGAAGCCGGCACAATTCAGTTACATCCCCACTTTTCCTGTTTCTCTTATTCAGGAATGCTCTCCATATGCTGCTCACCTTTTTGATGCTGAAGACCCCAGCACGCCTTTACGGACCATACCTGGACTCTGCCCCGACTATTGCTCTCAATTCCATTCCAGGTGCAGATCCTTTCTTACCTTGTTGTCTGATGATCCACGTCTTCTAGAACTTGAGCATGACCAGCGCAGGCTTTGTCAATACCTAGAGCTGGATGACCCAGATTACTGCTATCCTCATCTGCTGAGTAATGAACGCTTGACCAAAAATCTTGGCCGCACTGCAGCGGATCCTGAGGGCTGCTTGCAGCTGTGTTTAGAGGAGGTAGCCAATGGACTCAGAAATCCTCTTGCCATGGTTCACGCCAACGATGGCACGCACAGGTTTTTCGTTGCTGAACAAGTTGGCCTGGTCTGGGTATACCTTCCAGATCGATCAAAGCTTGAAAATCCATTTCTAAACATCACAAAGGCTGTGTTGACATCTCCATGGGAAGGCGATGAAAGAGGATTTTTGGGACTCACCTTTCACCCCAACTTTAAATACAATGGAAAGCTGTATGTATACTACTCTGTTGAGGTGGGCTTTGATGAGAGAATCCGTATCAGTGAGTTCCGTATCTCTTCTATGGATATGAATGTAGTTGACCACGGTTCAGAGAGGTGAGCAGCTGTTTTTCTTTGACTAAACTTTTGAGCAATGGAAAGGTTCCATGGATGTTAAAGGGATAGTTCATCCAAAAATGGAAATTATCCCATAATTTACTCACCCTTAAGCCATCTTAGGTGTATATGACTTTCTTCTTTCAGTCAAACACAATCAAAGTTATATTAAAATATTCTGACACTTCCAAGCTTTACAATGGGAGTGAATAGTAACCAAGAATTTGAAGACCAAAAAAGCACATCCATCCATCGTAAATGTAATCCATACAGCTCCAGGGGGTTAATAAAGGCCTTCTGAAGCGAAGCAATGTGTTTTTGTAAAAAAAATATCCACATTTATAACTTTATAAACTAGAATCACTGGCTTCCGTACGTGAGTTGATTCCAGCGGAAGAGTAAACTTTGACCTGATGCATGACGTATTGATAAACGTGGAAGCACAGAGGATAGAGAAAAACAAAACACCGGTCATGAATTAGGAGTCTAAAACAAGAATTTTTAAAGGGAAATGTCGGAGGAGCTTGAGTTTGTTGCCCAGCCCTCTTCATTTGAACCGCGAGAGGCGTCTACTCTCATAAGCTTACGCTACGCCTACGTCCTACGTCATACACCGGAACTAGACTCTCTTGTGAATGCGTGGATGGACGTTACCGGAAGCTAGTGATTATAGACTATAAAGTTATAAATGTGGATATTTTTCTTACAAAAACGTGTTGCTTCGCTTCAGAAGGCCTTTATTAACCCCCTGGAGCTGTATGGATTACTTTTATGATAGATGGATGTGCTTTTTTGGGCTTCGAAATCTCGGTTACTATTCACTTTTATTATAAAGCTTGGAAGAGCCAGGATAGTTTTTAATATAACTCCAATTGTGTTTGATTGAAAGATGAAAGTCATATACACCTAGGATGGCTTGAGGGTGAGTAAATTATGAGATAATTTTCATTTTTGGGTAACCCTTTAAAGGTTCTTCATGGAAATATTAATGCAAATAAAGAACCTTTATTTTTAAGAGTGTATGCTTTCAATAATTTTAACTGAGCGTTCAATTCTTCACATATCTTCATGTCCCCTCAGAATCATTTTAGAGATCGATGAACCTGCTTCCAATCACAATGGTGGGCAGCTTCTCTTCGCCGATGACGGATACTTATACATCTTCACTGGGGATGGTGGAATGGCAGGAGATCCATTTGGGAAATTCGGAAATGCACAGAACAAGTAAGTTTAGATGATTAGTCTGGGACTCAACTCTGATATTACTTGAATATTTTTGTACAAGAAGCTAAATTCAGTTTGGTACAAGAAGGACAGATTGGTTATGATAACTTTCCATCACTTATCTGGATTATACTGCTAGATCTGCCCTTTTGGGAAAGGTTCTTCGCATTGATGTAGATGACAACGAAAGGGGGCCACTGTATAAAATCCCACCAGACAATCCGTTCGTACATGAACCCAACGCTCGTCCCGAGGTGTATGCCTATGGGGTGAGGAACATGTGGAGATGCTCAGTAGACAGAGGGGATCCGAACACCAAAGAAGGAAAAGGACGAATTTTCTGTGGGGACGTGGGCCAGAATAAGTATGAGGAAGTAGACATTGTGGAGAAGGGCCGGAATTATGGCTGGAGAGCAAAAGAGGGTTTCTCTTGTTACGACAAAAAACTCTGTGCCAACAGCTCCTTAGGTGGGAATAAAGTTACTCTCATTTTTATTGAATGGATACTCAATTTTTATTGAATGGATGGACATATGAGTGTCTTTTTCAACCTTTAAAGTCTTTTGTGCTATATCCTCTTTTACTTTAGATGATGTTCTTCCAATTTATGCATATCCACACAAAATGGGGAAATCGGTCACAGGTGGATATGTTTACAGAGGCTGTGAAAATCCAAATTTAAATGGCATGTACATATTTGGAGACTTCATGAGTGGGTAAGTAATGATTAAAAAAAAACATATTAATGCTTTCATTCATAAATTGTATTATTGTATTTTTGATCAAATAAATGCAACCTTGGTGAGCTAAGCGTAAGGGCCTTTTTTTAAAGGCATAAAAAAAAATTATATCTTTTGAATAGTGGTGTATATGTTGTTGTTGTTGTACTTGAAGTCATAAGTAATTTCACTTTCAAAATGACAAACATTGTTTTAAATGTGAACTTTATAAATTTGCAGACGCCTGATGAGTTTAAAGGAAAATAGAAACTCACACAGTTGGGAATACAATGAGATCTGCATGGGTGTGGGTCTGACTTGTTCATTTCCAGGACTCATCAACAATTACTATCCGTACATCATTTCGTTTGCAGAGGATGAAGCAGGTTTGTACAAGAAAGGCTATATGTTTCTTTACACACTTTACATGCTACATAAATTAGTTGCTAATGCCTCCTAGTGGACAAAAATCTATTTCGAGTTTTATATTAATTTGATCAGTATTTTATGTTTAATTTGTGTTTTCTGTGACCAGGTGAACTCTATTTCATGTCCACCGAAATACCAAGTGCAACATCTCCTACAGGCGTTGTGTACAAGATTGTTGACCCCTCAAGGTATTCTTTTTATCACAATCTCAGGCGTGCAAAGATCAGCATGTGTCGCCTCTTAACAGACTTTACTCTCAAAAGATGAAAATGCTCTGTTGGCAGCAATACATGCTGTAATCTCTCTCTCTCTCTCTCTTTACATCTCAAATTATACACAAATTTTAACAGAATAACATAATTAAGTGCTTTTATAACATTTAAAGCTTCACATTTTGGTTTATAAATCCTCCAGAAATTGGCCCCTGTTGCTTCTATATGTCTCACCATAACCTAAATTTTTGCTTCTGTTAAGGAAAACAAGAGACAAGATTAAATTAATTCTGTGGTAATCAAAATTAGGCCACAAATGTTGTTGATCTCAACTGGTATTGAACCCAGAATATTTATTAAAACATTAAAATGTTCTCCCTGCTTTATTACAGACGTGCACCTCCAGGAAAATGTCATTATGAGCCACTTTCAGTTCGTGTTAAGAGCAATCTTATACCATTCAAGCCAAAGGAAAGTAAGTTTGCTTCCTTTTTAAGAGATCTACTAAATCTGTACATCCAAAACTGTGTTTTTTGCCATCAGATTATGCTTTTTTTTTTTTTATCAAATATGCAACAGAGTACCACAATAGAGTAGGCTACCCAGAAATTAGCATCACCCTGGTTCACTCAAAATTGCAGAAAATAAGCTCAGCGACCAACAGAAGTTTATGATTCTTATGTTTTGTTCATCATGACAATCTGCACTAAAGTCTCTATATGAACTACACCATGTACGCACAACTTCAACATCACCACCACTAAGCGTCCGACAGCTCTTTCAATCTTGATTTAATATCTACAATTTGGAAAGTTTGAGTTAGAATAGTTTTCAACATCATGAGTATTAACAGAATGAGGCTGTGGAAGCAGACTAGTGAGTAGAAGAGTTTTCCTGTTCTCAAGATACATTAAATGTTTTTTTAAAAAAAAATCAAGAGTGGGGTACTACTACTGATGTTTTTTATGTTGAGTAGAGTAAAACATGAAAATATCTTGAGCTTGTGTTAACCATAGACCTTATTTCAGACATTTAAAGGTGGGGTAAGTCATATTTCAACACTGTTTGGAAGATAGTCGGGCCGACACTAACAACAAACGCGTAGCCAATCAACATTAGGGGGCGTATAACGGTCGAGGTGACAGAACGAGCAAGAGGGAGATATGAAGAAAAAATGCAGAAAAAGAGATGAGACAAAATTCAAAAGAGCTCAAAAGAATATCACTGGAATGAAGGTTTATGACTGGGCAAGCGCTTTAGGACCCGCGTTAATATTAGAAAAGGTTTTCAGTGCTGGAGAGAGCTAAGCGGAAAACCTGAAAACAGACGTGGAGGCTGCTTTGATTCCGCTTCACATGTGAGTAACACTGGGTTTGAGTGTCATTGATTGTCTGGGGTTGCTGTGCTGTTGGCGACTAACAACGAACTCTTGTTTGTATTTACTCGTGTTCTGTACATTCATTTTTTGTGCTTCCTTATCGTTCGTTCATCATCTGCGCTTTTTTTCGTGAAGCATTTTGTTGCACATCAGCTGTGATAAACAGACATCCACTCTCGCAATGCGTGTGTAACAGTAGCCAGCTAGAGCTGTGCAGGTAAACCACTGCGTACTGACGACCACTAGAAAATGCTGTGTTTAACGTCATTGTTAGTGCACTCGCCTTGCCTGTCAGCAGTGATCGAGCCGGGGTTCAAGACTGACCTGGAGCAGGGTGGTTAGGATTGGAGGTTGAGTTTTGGAGGCGGAGCAATTAAGAGAGGGGTGGGTTTGTTTGGGTTGATTTCAAATATCAACAGTGTTCAAAAACATTTTTGAAAAATGGCTTACCCCACCTTTAACCAAAAACCCAGTAAAAAAAACCCCATTGACTTCAGGACAATAGAACCGGAGTGATTCTATTTAGGACTCTCTAACAACATAATTGAGTAACTGATTTTTGTATAAATCCTCCTTTTCACAGCATTGATAGGAGTCCATGTTCCAACAAAGCAACCCAGACTCTTTGAGGAAGATCCTGAAGTTGGCTCAAAAGACTGGTTTCAAGAGCTGCTGGACATGTTCAATGAGCTAGATGGGCAGATCACCACCACACCATTCACCCCAACTACACCCAAGCCCCTCAGGACGTCCAGACAGCGGAAGGGTAGACGCAGGAAGGGCAAGCACAAGAACGGAGCGGTGAGATTAGTCGGGGATGAAGAGGGTCGGAAGGATCGGGGAAGGGTGGAAGTATACGCAAATGGGGAATGGGGAACCGTTTGTGATGATCTCTGGAACACCAAGAATGCCGTAGTGGTCTGCCGGCAGCTCGGGTTCCGCCATGCACTTAAGGCTGCCAAGCACGCCGAGTTTGGGGAAGGGACGAACCTGAAGATTATTTTGGATGATGTGCAGTGTGAGGGAACCGAGGAAACTCTCTTGGATTGTCAGCATGCTGGGATTGGCACACACAACTGCGCTCACTACGAAGATGCAGGAGTGATATGTGGAAATTCAGATTCAGGCCTAGTATAATCTGAAACGTTTCAGAAACAATGTTTTTGTTAGTAGTTGTAGCACATGCCTCATCTTTTCCAACTGCAATAGAGAAGACACATGAACTTTTTTCTCAGTCTCTTTGGTACATTTCTCGAATCATCCTTAACATTGCAAAACAGTAAGGGCATTTCTTAAAACAATTTGTGCAAAGAGCACCACACAATGGATGTCCTGCAAAAGCCTGTAACTTGCTCAGATCCTACAGAAAAGAAAAAGACAAGTATACAGTATTACAGTACAGTGCACATTGTTGGATTACATACCTATTCTGTCCACAGAACATTTGAATGTTTTCCCAACCTTTGGCCTCCACCCTTCGGCTTGCCTCGGCCATTGTAAGGCCATGATTGAGAACCTGTTTCACATAGTGGCCAGAAACTTGCCTATGTCCTCGACCTCTTCTACCTTTTCTACCTTCCTTGTTGACCTTTTTTCGTTTCTTTCTTTTTCTTTCATTGTCAGAAATTGTAACACTGTGTTGTGCTCTGTCTATATATGCTAGCCAAATGAAGCTTAATGAGATGCACCTCTGAGGTATTTTACAGAACTGGTTGATCATTGGTTGATCAAATAATTTAATATTTTCTTCATTAGTGAAATTCAAGATTTACCCGCACAATTCATCTATTCAGGACACATTTGCCTAAAAGTCTAAAAGAAATACATTTATAGAAAATATGCTTGACAGATTATGACAACTAGTTCAACCATTTTGTGTTTACTGACTTATGTAAGAAACTAATTTCTAGATGTCTTGGGGGGGGGGGGGGGTAAGACTATTGAACAGAGAACCAGTAGGCCTAATATATTATGATCAACATGACAAGCAATTGATAATGTAGGAAACAGCAGAAATCAATTGCTTGAATGTACCAAAGCATTGACAATTTGTTCAAAAAAAAAAGAGAAATTGCTTAAAGATGTGCACAAGTGACTAGATGGTGTGGAGGTTCAATAAGTCATTTTGAGAAGTTCAGTTGTGATTGAAAAATGTACCAAAGCGGCTGATATTTGAGTTTAGTTTAAATCATAACTAAACATTAATGTTCAGGATTTTTATGCTCAAATTCATAAACCTATGTGGATGTTTTACTTTGAATCAATTAAGTTTTGTTGTCCCATAAATTACATCATTACAAAACTTTTGTAACAGTTCTTTTAGCATCATTCATTCACATAAATAAATTTGGAATGAGACTATTTTTGTGATTATTTTGAACCAACACAAATCATGAGAAACAAAATCATGTAGCACTTACAACTTAAATGACTTTTGTATGTTGCTTTGTATATTTTGAAGTACCTTGGTGTACAAATAGGGTACCATAATATATGAATATGGCACTCATTTGTATGCTAATGGACGATCACTTTACAACTTTACACTCCAGCTATAGTGCTATGGTGAATATACACGCGGTAACAACTGGCAATCTATACGATTTGTTTCTTCTTTGAGAGATGCATACAGCTGATTATTTTCAATATTTTCTCTAAACAATAACTTTCTGTAAAGTAGTTGTTAGCTAGTGAATTTTTTTGCGCATTTTATCAAATATGTCATTTTACAGTAGTTGCTAGAATTCGTTTGCTAAACATTTGTAGCTAAACACAAGACATAAAATATGTAGATGTATAATTAAAACAAGGAAAATATCTTCGAAGAATATATTCGTTTTATAGGAGTGATAAACTATAATGTCTTACTATGTTTTCCGTAGTAATAACGTTTATTAGCCATTAGCTACCTAGCATACAGCAACTTGGCTCCATAGCTCAGTGGTTAGAGCACTGGTCTTGTAAACCAGGGGTCGCGAGTTCGATCCTCGCTGGGGCCTTCATCCTTTTCTCTAACCTTTACAATCACGAGAAGTTTTTATTTTGAAGTGAAACTGAATATTATAAGAATAACATAATTAATCAAAGCAGAATGTTAGCAAAGGATAAATGTGTGTTTTAAGGCAGGTGTGAGTAAAAGTTAATATTTTAACTTTTTATATATTTTCTAATAGCCTAACATGGAACGTAAAATCATTTATTGATGTACTGCAAAAACTTTTTTATTTTCATGAGTTATATTTAAGCATTATTTTTTAGCTTGCTCGATAAGTTTTTAAATTAAGGTTTTGTCTTTAGAAAAAAAGAAAACAGGTTTTGAATGTAGTTGGTATTCATATTAAAGTCCACATTCAAAACTAAATAAATTGTGTTATCCAACTGTGGGTAAATGACATTGTTCTCATTGCAATAATGATGTCTTTGTGTGTTGAAATCCAGCTCTGCTTTGAACGAAGTCATTGATATGCTGAGCATTCAATCACGTAGGTAGTGCCAGCCATCTCTGCCAGCTTCCCTCCCAAATTTGGCATCAGTCTGAAAAGTAATTTAGCTCTCTGCCTCCAGAAACACACCATTTACAAAGCAGGTCTCCCTGTTAAATAGAGCTGCAATGGAGAGATGAATATCAGTTCAGTTCCCCTGTAGCTCTCATGTGATCAGATTTGAAAAAAATTATAATAATAATAATTAGACTACATATTAGCTGTCAAAGGAGTTTTAGTTCACACTTTAAAATACTATTGTAATAGCACAAAACAAATAAGGCATAAAAACGTATATATAATTACATATATTATGTATGATTCCATATCCCAGCATTCAACCTATAATTATGGTTATTGTAATATCCCTCATGTAATAATGCACAAAAGGTGTGCTGTATGATGTGCTGTTTTACCAACAGTCATATGATGCTTTTTATTAAAATCACTGGAGTGCTGGACCTACTGTTTATTTCAAATGAATTAAATGTGGGGTTACAGTGACACCTACTGGCATTGTAAGTGAATTGCTTAGGGAAAAGAAATTTGTGTAGTGAGTGTAAACATGTCATGCCAATA
Organism: Hypophthalmichthys nobilis; assembly: GCA_037950665.1. Classification (NCBI taxonomy): domain Eukaryota; kingdom Metazoa; phylum Chordata; class Actinopteri; order Cypriniformes; family Xenocyprididae; genus Hypophthalmichthys; species Hypophthalmichthys nobilis. The sequence continues at coordinate 10,164,831 of CM075478.1, forward strand.
GATGGCAGTGTTGCACTGACATAATTATTCAGTGGAACGTTAAAATCATGCCCTGCTGTTGTGAATTTAATCTAACTAATATTTAACTAATATGCACAGTTCAGCTCTGCGAGATTTTAATACTAAAACCATTTAAACATATTTTTGTGTTTTTAAATTACTTCAAATAATTGAATTAAAATAATAATTAATTTTTAAAATTCCTTGCTGTACAAAAATCCTAGCCAATCGTCTGCAAAAGGTGTTACCAAACATTATTCATCCTAATCAAGTGGGATTCATGAACAACAGAGCTTCTTCCGACAATGTAAGATTGTTGTTTCACCTAATCTGGTTGTGTCAATCCAAAAATACTCCAATAACAGCTGTTTCTCTTGATGCGGAGAAAGCTTTTGACAAGGTAGAGTGGCAATTTTTATTCTCTACCTTGTCACATTTTGGCTTTGGGCAAAATTTTATTTCATGGGTTCAAATATTATACAGAGAACCCAAGGCCGCCGTGATAACAAATGGGGTAGTATCCCCCTTTTTTAACCTCTCAAGAGGGACACGTCAGGAGTGTTCTTTAAGCCCACTTTCGTTTATTATTTTTTTGGAAATACTGGCAATTATCATTCGAGCACACTCTGGGATTAGGGGAGTGAAAGCAGGAGACAAAGAACATAAGTTATTACTATATGCAGATGACATTTTAGCAGTTATAACTGACCCCCTGACCTCTCTACCACATCTATTGGATGTTATTTAATCCTTCTCAAAATTGTCTGGTTATACAGTCAATTGGAATAAGTCTGAAGACTTATTTCCAATTCATGTTTACCAGTTATGGTAGAAAAGTTTAAATTTAAATGGGTCCCTAAGGGAATGAAATATTTAGGAATAAAACTGTCCTGGGACATGGAGGAAATAATAACACTCAATTTACACCCATTATTACAGAAGTTCAGAACTAACTTGGAGAAGTGAAAAATCAAACTTACTTTATGGGGAAAAATTAGTATTATTAAAATGGTTATAGCCCCCCAGCTTAATTATATATTAATGATGCTTCCGATTAAAATACCATCTTCATTTTTCAAGCAATTCGATAACGTAATGAAACATTTTCTTTGGGATGGGAAAAGGGCAAGGATCAATCTAAATAAGCTGATTGCCCCTAAAGAAAAAGGGGGGTTGGGTTTTCCAGATTGCAGACTATATCATTTGCTTTTTATTCTGACAAAAATAGCTAAATATTGGAATCAGGAAAAGGATAAAACTGACTGGATGACTGTTGAATATAAAATTTGTGCACCCTTTACTCCCATTGAAGTATTCTCACAGTCTCCTTTTAATACTTTAAATCCTGTTCTTATTCATACTAGAGATGTTTGGGTTAGAATTCATAAAATATTCAAATTATCTCACCATTTACAGAAATACTCTTCATTATGGCATAACCCAGCAATCCGTATTGGCAAAAAGATGATTTATTGGAAGTATTGGCACCAGCAAGGTATAAGTACAATTGAAGACTTGTATGAGAATGGAGTGTTAAGGTCTTATGAAAATTTAATTAAGAGTTATAATCTTGTAGGAAAAGAAAACTTCTGGAAGTTTTTACAGTTACGTAATTGTATATTCTCTAAAGTTGGCCCCATGGTTGACAATCCTATCTCAAGTTATTTAAAAAAAACCCACAAGAATTTCATAAATCTTCACATTTATTTAAAATGGTAAACTCCTTTAGGAGTAATGACTTGTGAAATTTAAGGACCATTTGGCAGAGAGATATTGGTGAAGAAATAGACTCAGGAAAATGGTCCAGCGTTTTGGCAGGGTGTGGTAAATATATAAAAGAAGTAAGGGGGAAGTTCACTCAATATAAGATTCTTCATAGATACACACTCCGGTAAGACTTTACAGGATGAAATTGATAAAGGGCAATTTGTGTTGGAAGTGCCAGTTGGAAACGGGTACCTTTTTACATTGTATCTGGGAGTGTAGCTTAGTTAAACCATTCTGGAAACAAGTTATAGATGTCATAAGTTGCTGGTATGGCTCCACAATATCTCTAACACCTCAACTGTGTTTACTGGGTGACAAGTCTCAATTACCAAATGTTTCTAAGTGTGTGCTTTCTGTTATAATGGTATGTATTACAGTGGCTAGCAGGATTATTCTGAGACACTGGAAGACATTGAAAGCCCCAGAACTGAAAGATTGGGCTAGTGCAATGATAGAAATTGCTTCTTACGGATCTATGCTCAATAGAGTAAATGGTGTCAAAGAGGATGGGTTGTCTCCTTGGGAAGAGTTCTGGACATATATTACAGTAACGACTCAGAATGAATAGATTGACACTTGGTGAAATGTCTTGTATTGTACTTTCTTTAATGTTCCAACTGTGCCTGTAGAAATCTGGAACCCTGTATTATTATTATTATTATTATTATTGCGATGTTGTACTTTTGTTACCTCTTCACCTTCCAAAAGCAATAAAAACTTGAATAAAAAAAAAAAAAAAATTCCTTGTTAGTAACTGTATGTACTGCTATTTTCTTTTCTTTTTTTTTTTTTAAATAGATGAATGATCTGTCCCTTAAACGGATAGGGCACCTATCATATGTTACAGGAATCTGCCATTAATGGTCATGGAATAAAATATTAATAATAGTCTGCCACCCATATGGTGCTTCTGCTCATCCCGCCCCTTGTCAAGAACATTAAAAGTGTGCATTTTGAAAAAATCCTGTCATTATGTTTAAAAATGGTATTTATTTTCCTTAATCACATTGGTTCAAATGGCATCTGAAGGGGAAAATTTAATGACTGAAAACCGAGCCGCCTTCTGTGCGGAATAGCCTACATTTTCCAGATGATGACACATTATTACATGATGCAAAATCAGCAAATGTTGAAAGGTTTGACTACTGCCTGCCCTATAAAGGATGGACCATGTGACTGCAGGATGTAGGTGGTTTTAAGCCATTTCAAATCAGAACAACCATGTCACCCCAACATGAACCCATTTCATATCTCACATTAGTCTTCCTGGTAATTATGGTCAATTATTGGGACACTAGTGAGTGCTCTCTTCTAGCAAGCTTTAAGTGGAGCGCTGAACCTGAACAAATCCCATTTCCTCTCACGTTTAGCTCTCCTCTTATCATCTCTGCAGTTCTTGAAAGGCGCTGGAGCATTTCTCACTCTTATATGTCACTGCTTATCACAGTAAACACATCATCACATGTGTACAATAACCAGGCCACATCAAACAAAGGAGTATTGTACTTCTCAGAATAAATATGAATTTGCAAACTAACACAAAAATACATTATATAATAAGAAGAAATGTTTGAGCTCCAAATCAGCATATTCAAATGATTTCTGAAGGATCATGTGACACTAAAGACAGGAGAAATGATGCTGAAAATTCAGCTTTGCCATCAAAGCTTTTAAAATATATAAAAATAAAAGAGTAATTTTAGATTGTAATAATACTTCACAATATTATTTTTTTAGTGTGTTTTTGATCAAATGCAGCCTTGGTAAGCATAAGAGACATGTAAAAAAAAAAAAAAATCTTACCGACCCCAAATTTTTGAACGGTTATATATATATTCAATATATCATTATAAAACGTTTTTAAAAAAGTATTTGGACACTTATTAGTGGATCATGTCAAACTTAAATGTGATGAACTACACCTGTGGTCTGTCCAAATACTTTTTGGCGCCACTGTTTGCTCTGAAATGAGTTTATTTTCAGTTTCATGTAACAATTCTTGCAGTCTTTAAATTAGATTCAGTGGTTTACCAAACAATGAAACACAGACCTGATGAAAGTCCATTGTTGTCATGTCTAATGTTTTTCCATTTAGAAGTGTGTGTTTGGCTGCAGGTCTTGTGTATTAATAGGACTGGGGTGACTGACACGAACGGGTCAGTGAGTGGGTCTAGGGGTCTGTGCCTGGCTCCAGACCGGCAGGCGATCCTACATACAGCTGTTTACTCACAGCTTGAGGCCTTCCTGAGGACCTGCCCCCTCTAGAGACCCTGAGCACAGCGCGGCTACTGCCCCAACACACAATCTGGGGCTCGGCCCCAACCCCTCCCCCAAGTTAACAGCAGGTTAACATTGCATAGCTGGCAAAGATACAGGCTGCCCATAAAAATAACAAAGTTTGATAAATGTATCTGCCTTAACCCATGATGGGCTTAAAATGTTATATTCAAACTTTCACCTTAAAGGGGTGGTTCCCTTTAACTTTTTCCAATTTTAAGTACCTTTTGAGCAATGGAAAGGTTCCATGGATGTTAAAGGGATAGTTCACCCAAAAATGAAAATTATCCCATGAATTACCCTCAAGCCATATAGGTGTATATGACTATCTTCTTTCAGATGAACACAATTGGAGTTATATTAAATAATGTCCTGGCTCTTCCAAGCTTTATAATGGTAGTGAAGCGGGTGTGAGATTTTAAAGCCCAAAAAAAGTGCATCCATTCATCATAAAAGTAATTCATACAGCTCCAGGGGTTAATAAAGGCCTTCTGAAGTGAAGCAATGTGTTTTTGTAGGAAAAATATCCATATTTAAAACTTTATAATAACTAGATTGCAGTAAATGGCTGTACGCACCGAGTTACGGAGAAACAGTAACCTTTGACCTGAAATTTTTAAAGAGAAATGTCGGAGGATTTCGATATAAGTGAAGAGGAGCTTGAGTTTGTCTAAGTTTACGATACTACATCTATGTCATTCGCCGCGTCACAGGCATAGACTGTAAAAAAATATGGACGTAGTGTCCGTGACGTCACCCGTAGGTTTCTGAAGAGCATTTTTGAAACCTAAAGCCGGCTGTTGCCATCTTGGCAGCGCGTCACCATGCATCACTTCCGGATAACAGAAAATGGGCAAAGAGGCGGGACGTGGGTGGAGCTGAGGTGATGTGACGGCAGCAGACAAACAGCTAGTGGTGACAACAGCGGCACTCAAGTGGCCACGCCCTTAATTATGCAGAACTTTAAGGCTTAATAGAATTTAAACAGATGAGTTATAAAAATATTCACCCCCCTCACAGTTGTCATGAAGGGTAAAATTAGCTATACAGACCAAAACCACAATTTGTACCAGGGTATAAACATATTTTTTTCTGCTGTAAAGTTGGGCATTTTAACATGGGGCTCAATGAGATTCTGCTCTCTTTTGGAGCCTGTCCCTAGCGGCCAGTTGATGAATTGCAGTTTTTCCGTATTGGCTTCAAGAGAAACTGGGGAGGTTGCCGCTTGGTCACAGGTCACTCTTTCTCCGTAACCCAGTGCGTACGGCCGTTTACCGGAAGCTAGATATTATAGTTTATAAAGTTTTAAATATGGATATTTTTCTCACACAAATGCATCGCTTCGCTTCAGAAGGCCTTTATTAACCCCCTGGAGCCATATGGGTTACTTTTATGATGACTTTTATAATTTTCATTTTCACTTTAAAGGGATAGTTCACCCAAAAATTTAAATTCTGTCATCCTTTACTCACCCCTATGTTTTTCCAAACCTGTATGACTTTCTGTCTTCTGTTGAACACAAAAGAAGATATTTTAAAGAATGTTGGTAACCAGACAGTTGATGGCACCCATTGACTTCCATAGTAGGAGAAAAAAATACTATGGAAGTCAATGGGTGACATCAACTGCCTGGTTACCAACATTCTTCGTTCAAAATATCTTCTTCTGTGTTAAGCAAAAGAAAGAAACTTATACAGGTTTGGAACAACTTAAGGGTGAGTAAAGGATTTTTGGGTGAGGAAAGGAAAACACTATTACTATTGCTCAATAATAAATCCTAGCAACCACCCAGAACAGCCTATCATTGTGGAGGTGAGTTTGGCATGAGTAAGCAAAATCCACCCAAAATCTAGTTTGCACTGCTTTCTGGTTGACTGAAAAAGCCCTCTTCCCAGTTCTCAAGAACTACACACACTTTTTGAATGGTCAGATTCATTTCTGGAGCACCACGGATCAAGGGTTGCCCCTCGGAGGCTGTAAAAGCTCGCTAAACACAGAAAAGCATCGGTAAAAAAATAAACAGTCATAAGGACCTCAGAGCTCAGCAGATGTGGCGCCACACGTAGAGAGCCAGCAGCAAACATTTGGTTTACTCTCCTATTGAACAAAGAAAGATCTGGCTTTACAGCCATCTGTAGCAATTGTACCGTTCTATTGTCTTCATGGCCAGGTGAGTTATCTTCTGCTATTGTGCTCTGTGAATGGGAATAGCTGAAATACCCTCCCCAAGTGAGTGATAACATCTCCTGAGTATAGGTTTTATGAAGAACCAAATGTGCAGCACACAATAGACTGACCCCAAGAGGTTAAGTTCCAGCCGCTCTGATGGTGAATTCTCTCTTTAATACCACAGGCTTAGAGCTGAAAACAACACTTTCTTACAAAAGTCTGGGTGGCCAGCAGTTACCCCTTACAAAAAAGCTGTTTATTCAAGTGTGCTATTAATATACTTCTTTTTAACAAAAAATAAGAAAATGTACTTTCTCAGAAATATATTTATGTAAGCTTACTTTAATAATGATTTATAATTCTGAGTATGTGCATTTTTGTGTAGACTGGTAGTGCACATATGAATTTATTTCAATTCTACTTAAAGTACAGTTATAAGTATATTTCAAGTTTGAAAATAATAGCTAAATAGGAACATACTAGTATACTTAAAATAAATTAAATGAATAAAATGAACATGAAGTGTACTTATTTTTTGTATGGGACTGTGGGTTTAGAATAGAAAGGCGTGCAATTTAAGGTTGTTTTAGAAAAGAGAAATATTGGTCTTTTTCGTTAGTTGGCAAGTGGTGAAATGGGTTGAGGAGAGACTGATCTTTTAAATCAGCTGCTCTTAGAAAATTAGATATAAAATAGAAAAAAACATTATAAAAAAAAAAAATGTTTTAAGATCTGCAAAGAACACATTTTTAGGTACATGTTTTGCAGATCCAAACACATGCATTTTGTATATGTAGCTCTTAAAAAAAAATAAGATATAAAAAAGAAAAACATGATTATTATTTTTGTTGTTAATATTAATAAATACATTTCCTGTCATTTGTGGCAGGTAATTAGTTTTGCAGTTCCAAACGTACAGTATATGTACAGTGCTCAGCGTAAATGAGTACACATTTTAAACAATATCTCAATGAACACAAAAACATTTTCCAAAATGTTGACAAGACTAAGTATAATATTACATCTGTTTAACTTATAACATGAAAGTAAGGTTAAAAATATAACTTAGATTACACATTTTTCAGTTTTACTCAAATTAGGGTGATGCAAAAATGAGTACACCCCACAACAAAAACTACTACATCTAGTACTTTGTATCTATCTTTTTCCATTCTTCGAGAATGACCTCTTTTAGAGACTGGATGCTGGATGGAGAGTGATGCTCAACTTGTCTCTTCAGAATTCCCCATAGGTGTTCGATTGGGTTCAGATCAGGAGCCAATGAATCACTTTCACCCTGTTCTTCTTCAGAAATCCATCCCCTTAGATGTGTGTTTAGGATCATTGTCATTTTGGAAAAGTGCACGACGACCAAGGGCACAGAGTGATGGTAGCATCTTCTCTTTCAGTACATCTGTGAATTCATGATGCCATCAATGAAATGCAGCTCCCCGACACCAGCAGCACTCATGCAGCCCCACATAAGGACACTGTCACCACCATGTTTCACTGTAGGCACAATGCATTTTTCTTTGTATTCCTCACCTTTGCGACGCCATACAGTTTTGAAGCCATCAGTTCCAAAAACATTTATCTTGGTCTCATCACTCCAGAGTATATAGTCCCAGTAGTCTTCATCTTTGTCAGCATGGGCCCTGGCAAACTCTAGGCGGGCTTTTTTGTGCCTGGGCTTTAGGAGAGGCTTTTGTGGACGGCACCTATGGATGCCATTCCTCTGCAGTGTACGCTGTATTGTTTCACGGGAAATAGTCACCCCAGTTTGGCTTTCTACTTCTTTAGATAACTGCAGTGAACTTGCATGCCAATTTTCTTCAACCCTTCTCATCAGAAGACGCTCCTGTCGAGGTGTTAACCTCCGTGGACAACCTGGACGTCTCTGTGAGATGGTTGCAGTTCCATCTTTTTAAAATTTTTGTACCACTTTTGCTACAGTATTCTGACTGATAAGTAAAGCTTTGCTGAACTTCTTGTGGCCTTCACCTTTCTGGTGTAAAGAAATTATTTTCTTTCTCAGGTCTTGTGACATTTCTCTTCCATGTGGAGCCATTGCTGACAGCATGAAATGGGAAGGGGTTTTAACACCCTTTTATAGTCAACTGTCTGCTGGACACCTGTGTAATGAATAATTAGACTCACCTGTGGTTGAATTCTTGTTAAATTAGACATTTGTAATCTAAAATTTAGCTTTGCTCCAGAGACTTTCAGTGGGGTGTACTCATTTTTGCATCACCCTAATTTGAGTAAAACTGAAAATTTTGTTCTCTAAGTTATATTATTAACCTTACTTTCATGTTATAAGTTAAACAGATGTTATCTGAAACTTAGTCTTGTCAACATTTTGGAAATTGTTTTTGTGTTCATTGAGATATTGTTTAAAATGTTACTTTTCAAAGGGGGTGTACTCATTTACACTGAGCACTGTAAGTGGCAAGCAGGGCGAGGCTGAGAGCCATGGGAATGAAGTGATGTCGGTGGCACAAGTGCTACTGAGTGTCATCTGCATGCCACACCGGTCTCAAGTCTCACGGAGGAGCTCCGGAAGGATAAAAGGAGGATTGAACGATTTTGAGGATCTTGTGTCTTTTGCAGCATCTCACGCATGACATGGCGCTCAAGTTCAAGTCAGTTCAACTTTTTAAAAAAAAAAACGCGTCTCGAGACCTTGCGTTTATTCCCTATTCCACTGTCAAAAATGCATTCTGTGTGAACAACCTCGAGCTGAGACTGGAACGCGGGTTGCCTTGTGCACAGCTATGGCATATGACAGCGCTGCTCACAAGCCTATTGCACCTATAAGTTTATTTTATCAGTTCTTTTGTCTTTGGGTCATTATATTTCTGTAATGTACTGCTCTGAGACTCAAAGGTTGAGGATCCAAACTTAGTTTATTGAAAAGGGTTATCCACAATCATAATCCAATGTACAGGCAGAGGAGGCAGTCCAAGCAAACAAACGCAAAACAAGGCAGGGTACACAGGCAAAGAGTAATCCAGGATACGGTAGTGATGTGACATTTGAACCGAGGCTTCGGAGCTTGTGCCGAGCATAAATGGGCGTGCCAGATGAAGCCTCGATTCGAGGCTTGTGTTGGTAGCGTAGAAATCACATGACCAATGACAAACGAAGCCTCACTTTCTGTCCAATCACGTGCGCGATTCACTTTGCGTATCGGAATGTTCATACCCCCAAATCTTACTTTATGAGTAGGTTTTCATTCAGACTTATTCAGTTACATTTTTAAATACCCAGTCATACAATTGATATGAAGAATACAAATTATTTCAGGAAAATAAAATATTTGCCATATGCAATTCATATACGTGTACATTTATTCTTCTGTTACATCATATTGATATCCATACTGGTATTAAATGCCACAGTTTAATGGGTAAATTAAAAATAAATTCAACACACACACGTGCACTAGGATTTATTTGAGCACGTAACATGAAACTCTGGTGGCTGCTTCATCCGACAAAGCTTTTTTCACAGGGTTTTGGCTGCTGTATTTTTTACTAAACACCAGATGGCGCTGTTTTCGACACTCTCGAAGCTTTGAATCTCTTTCCGAAACAATGAGGGGAAAGCCTCAGTGCTTCATGAGGCTTCATTTGACCATCACTAGGACACAGGGCGGAATAAACCAAAACACAGGAAAACAATATACAAAGAACCAGAGAAATTCCCAGAATTGCAGTGATACACATACAATACTTCGCAGGGAATGACTAAGAGAACCAAGCTCATATAGACAGGGTGAACAAGGCTGATGAGCTTAACAAGGTAATGAGGTAACAAGCTAAGAAGAGGGCGTGGTCCAATGAGTGTCCATGGTAACAAACAAGGGGAACAGCAGCAGGGAAACATGAGGTGAACAAACAACAGATGAAACACAGGCAGGGATCGTGACAATTTCTCACAGGTTTCTGCTCATTCTAAATCAGATACAGATAAAGTAGCACAGTAAAGATTACATTTATATGAATGCATTATAGAGTGTGATTGCATGTGTGAATAAATTCTACCTGGCAGCGTCTCTCTTCTGATAGTGAAGCTGTGTGTTTTAGTTACTAAAAAATATATGCTAGAACTTTTCAGTTTCTAAGCTATTTTATTGATAAATCACAGAACAGTGTAATCTATCTGCACGTAGAACGGCGTAGAACTTACCTGTACAATAAGCGGTTTAAAACGTGCATTAACCTGATCAATATTGAGCATCCAGATGGTATAATCAAACATATCTTGGGAAGTGCTCTTGGAGAATGCATTTATTTGTCATTAACTGTTGGATACGTAGCATAAATGTGGACTTCAAATATTTCTTATCTTGTTGCGCCCTCTATAGGCCATGACCAGCGACTATAGGACATGGCGGAACATTAAAGTAGACTAGTCGGTGCAACCCCTAGAGCACAGTCTCGTGGGTGCCCCCCGGCCTGCGAAGGGTGATGGGGGTATATGCAAGCAGGGTGGGGCTGAGAGCTGTGGGAACGGAGCGAGTCCGGTGGCGCAAGTGCTAGTCACATTGTGTGCCACACTGGTCTCGTGTCTCATGAAGGAGCTCCAGAAGGATAAAAGGAGGAGTGATGACAGTGCAAGATGAAAGAGGACCAGGCCTGGACTTTGTTGTTTTATTATGACTATATGCGGCGGTCGTCCGTGAAGGGCTGCTGCTTTTCTTTCGTTTTGTTGTTTGTTTATTTGATCATTAGAAGTTACATTTAACGTTTGCCGATTCCTGCCTCCTTTTTTCCTGAGCCTTTACCATTGTTACAATGTATAATATAATTTAATCATGACAAATAAAACACATATTAAATTGCTGAAAAAAAACAAGCAAACATTTATTTTACTTTTTATTTATTTATTTATTTAAACAAAAACATTGAGAAAAGGCTGTCAGTAGATTTTGGAAATGGCCAAAACGTTCTAAATTAATTGGTCAATATACCAATCTGTCAGAAGTACATCTATATTCATACTTGAGTTCTTGAGGTAGTCTATATGTTGAAATGTCTGCTTTTTATTTGACAGAATTATGTTAAATAAAGAATAGAAAACGACAGAGGCAGGGCAAAAGCTAGTTTAAAGGAACAGTTGCAGATAATCAAGGCTGACATCATTGGTCTGTCTGTTATTCTTTCATTTGTGCCTGTGGAAGAATGAACCTGAGCGTAACACATGAGCTGAAATCCCCAACTGATAAAACCTAAATCAAACTCAGCTGTGAACAGACCAGCAGGGTCATAGCTAAAACACACTTGCCATATCAAACACATCCACAGACGGAATAAATCATAATAACTGTCAGGGGGTTTTTAGATATTGTGTTGCTATGCTAAAAATGTTGCTATGCAAAAAATGAAAGGCCCGTTCACACCAAGAACGATGTCTATAAAGATAACTATAACACTACTAGCATCAGCACCAATGTGCATTAATGCCCTGTTTATAATTGTGCACTGCAGTTTTGTCCTCTGCTGCTTTAAATGCTCTTTAAGGAAGGATGGATTCTGATTGGTTGTCAGTGTTTTTTTCACTTCAAAAAATGTCCTAAAAGCGATTCCAACGATATTGTTTCTCTGTAGTTGTGATGTATAGACATTTAAAACTATATCTTTATTGTTATAGTTATTGTTCCTTGGTGTGAACAGGCCTTAAGTTTAGTTCGTAAATATATAGATATAAAAAATCATGTGGTGGTGCAAAATAATAAAATAAGATAAAATAAAATATTTTGCCCATGAGCAAAGACATTTTAAAGCACGTTAAATCACACGATAAATGGGAATGTTAGCAATAAAGCCTTCTAAAGAGTTTACAGACATCTTTGATTTAATCTAATCTGGAAGCATGTAGGCTTTTCATACGCATTTATTAGCCATATAACCCTGTTTTTGTGGGCATTTTTAGACATACATTACAAGCACAAATATACATATACACTGCTCTTTTGTATGGGACAGAGACCCGGTTGGGAGTATAGATCGCTCATAGGCATTTGTGGCTCCCCTGCAGGAAGCACTGAGGAAATCTGGGATTCTTGTTGGTCTGGAAGAGTACACATGGCATTAACCACCAGGCCAGCGGCAGCGGACCTGTGCCTGTGCTGTCCGTACACATACAGTAGCTCCTCTTTCATGAGCTGGCTGACGTAACACAAACTCTGACTTAAAACTATTGGCTCTGGCAAAAAATAAGAAGGGATATGTCTCCTAGGCAGGTGGGAGGCCAAATTAAGGACGATCCAATTGTGAAAGTTCACTCAGGAGTATAAAATGATTAATTATCATTATGTAATATAATTCTAAAGTGCATTAAAACACACAGAGCCTATCTAAGCATTACCTAAACATTAGGACACTAAACATTACAAGTGTCCAACTTGCATTGGATGTTTATCATGACATACTAAAACATACAAAGAATCTTGATGCAATTAACCCCAATGCTCTCCCTTTACTCACTTTCCCTCGAATGGTCTACACATCTGGTGATTCCTCATCTTTTCCAAGGACTTAAATGTGGTCTACATATGTTTGGCTGTGTTTCCTTGTCCATTTAGCCCCAGCTCCCTCTGAATTAGTAATGTGCTTTATGCCACCATGCAGATGTCCACCAGCAGGCAGTTCTCTCAAATCATATTTGGATCAACCCTTTTCAAAGCTAATTGGTGATGAATTAGCAATGACGCATCATTGCTCATGCTCTCTTCGCATAAGATGTTAAATGTGGCTTGGGTTCCTGTCTTTCTAATGCTTTGTGTCATAAATTTGGTGGTCTGATGTTTCACTACAAAAGCAGACATTCAGTGTCATGCAGCGACATTCAGTGGTAAGTAACAGAGCAAAGCTTTCAGGCACATGTCATTTATTTTATGTGTAGTTGCCGACTCAGAGCGGCCCTGGAACATTCCCAACATGCTGGGGAATAAATTATATCAGTTCTGGGAAGTGGCAATAATGCAAACAAACAGCAACAGGCTAATGGCTGGAATTTCACACCCAGCAAACCAGTGTAGTGTATAAATCTATGAGTGTTGATTAATTGTGGCTGGTAATTTTCTGCCTAACAGATGTGTATTTTACCTCATTTTGTGTGAGTTATGTGTAAGAATATTAATGAATCAGATAGATAGATATGTCTCTTTTGTCCATTTTCAACCACTTCTGTCCTGATTTCTTCAAGGGGAGGGTCTATGGGCGGGTAAATGTATGGCGGGTAAAATAATAGGCTTGTTCGACTTGATGCAGCCGACGCCACGTGACTGTGACGTGTGGCATCAAAGTACCACGAGAGCGATTCGAGATCAGCCGCCTGATGGTGCGTTCACACCAGATGCGAATGAAGCGTTAAGCGCGAGTGATTTACATGTTAAGTCAATGCAAAGACGTGAATAGACATCCTGCGGCGCGATTCGCATGAAAGACAGGAAGTGAAGCTAACATTGTATTCGGATATGTCTTTATGCCTTCTTCGGAGAAAAGCATCCTCCGAAGGCAGCATTTTTAAGCAGCATTTCAGATGCAGCCCCTGTCTTCACTTGAGTCTTTGAATCATTCACTCAACTGATTCTGTAATGATACTTCAGGAATACAGCTGAACACAGGTGTGGGAGTTTTATTAGATCAGAAGCACTGGAGAAACAGATATATAGTAATAGGTGAGTTTCACAGGTAAGTAAACACTTCCCTTGTACAGTCTTTTAGTCTCTGGTAACAACACGGTAAATAACAGATCATAATTAGAATCCTTAGGTAGGCATAACAGGTAACATAAACATTCACTGAGACATCACTTTAGGCAGAATAGCATCCAAAACTGAGGCTGAGGTAAATAACTTGTGGTAAACAGAGAACTCAGGAATCACATAGTCTTTTATCTTTCCATCCAGGACATAGAGATCACAGGTAAGTAAACCTTTCACAGGGATTCACAGAGAATGACTGTCCAGAGGAATACGTGGAACATTAGATGGGTTAACACAGTTAACTTAGATAAATCACTTATCTTTATATCTTTCAGGCAAGAACAAGAAACACAGGTAAGTCCTTTGAGGAGCAAAAGGTGGGTATAAGTTTCATACTTCAAGACTAGATGAAGACTGTGAAGGAGTATCTACACACGTCCAAGCGTTCAGGTAACAAGCAACAGGTGTGTCTCATTAGCACTCTGAGTGTTTGAGAGTCCAGAGTGCATTCATTCACAAACCGATTCATTCAGGAACAATACGTGTGTTGCTTTGTTTGGAATATTTGTTGGTGGGAGAAAATTTGACAAAGGCAAAATGTAAGTTAATCAATAATATATTACATCTAAAGTGGTGCTTACTCATGCAAAATTCATGTTTCGTTTCCAGTGGCATAGTGCAAATCCGCAGGGCCCCCCTTGGTAGAGACTGCATTCCATTAATTTGATCATTACTATACTTGATCATTAATTTACTTGTTTATTTACTCATTTATTTAATAATTTACTTTACTTTTTTATTTACTGACCCGTGAAATGTGAATCACTTGTCCATCACTTTGCGAGCAATTGGTCATAAAGAAAAAATGTCACGTCACATATTTCCGTTTTAAACGATGAAGGCAAGCCACTGGATGTCACACAAGCAATGTGCAAACTTTGTTGCGAGAGTTATGATGGTGAAGAAGTCTCAAACCCCAGTTAATTAATGTGTCATAATTACCATAATGATTCTTAACTGTAAAAAGCCTTCATGTGCCTTCTTGTAATTACAATGTGTAAACTCGTGGAAACCAATTTGTCCCAGGAACTTTTTTCCAGGAACATTTTTTTCCCCCAGACCTGTTGACATCTGCATTTCCATCGCAGTGTAAAGTACCGTGAAGATTAAATCTGGTGACGTAGGATTGCACAAGACTTCCCAGTTCCCACTGGATTTCGTCGGCCGCATATAAGCTTAACAAAGCCTGAACCTCATTGTCGGTCCATCAGTTGTATTTTTTAAACTCCATTGTTGATTCGAATAGCAAACAACTCTTACTGCATGCACCGCAACAGACTTTTAAAAATGCTGGCTGAAATAAAATGCTGCGTGGAGTCATCCAAACAAAATGCTGTGTGAACTCAACCAATCAGCATGTTCAGCACCCAAGTCCCACCCCAGAAAGTTCCTGAACTTTGAAAAGTACTATCTCGCGAGCAGAGACTTCCTAAGGGGGAAATATTGACCCATAACTTAAGACCCTTGTCACACACCAAGTACCACCCCAAAGTCCCTAGTTCCTGGGGAAAGTTCCTGCAGTGGAAATGCGGCTAAACTCAATTCCCAGAGGGCCACATCTCTGTTTTGCTCCAACCCTAATCAAACACACTTGATCCAGCTAATCAAGGTCTTCAGGATTACTAGAAACTGCCAAGCAGGTGTGAGTTGGAGCTGGTTGGAGCTGTGGCCCTCCAGGAATTGAGTTTGAGACCACTAAAATGAACGTTCCCTCGTAATCTTTAATCAAAACAATTTCCCCTCCCCTTGCAACGGCATCTTTTCTCTTCTTTGATGACGTACAGTATTCACAGGGTGGAACAACCTGTCACTCACATGAGGTCACAGCAATAGCAAACCACAACGATCCAATGAACCAATAAATTCCTGATGGAGAAAATCAAATCCTGTCCTACATTTTTTCTTGTTCGAGAAGCGGTTTCACCTGGATATACATCACAATAGATTTATCACAGCTTCTGTTTTATGTCGATCTTAAATCTTAGAAGATAGAAATATGAAGTTAACATAATGAAGTGATACAGATTCAAGCAATATCATCACATAGACTTCTATATCTGGTAGAATCCAGTGTTAGTAAAAGGAGACTGGTGCAGGGGGGTTTGTGCTCGGAGCTGTACTCATTCAGAGCAGGAGGCTTTGATCTTGGCTCATCACGGACCATTCCACCAGCACCCATATGGACTCACTTTTCTCAGGTCTGTTTTGGATCTCTCTCTCCCTTATTTATAGCCCCAAGAGTGGTTGTAAAACAAGCCCCTCTCAAATGTTGCACTCATTCACCAATGTTCGCAGTGATACTTTTGCCCTGCCATTCCGCAGCATTTACTACAGTTTTTAGGGACAGGAACTTCATCATAAACCCAAAAACGTCATCTTAATTTAGCTACATTCATCACAAATAAAATATGCAAAAAAGGGTCTGTAGATTTGGTATGATAAGGTTCAGTGACTAAATAAATCAAATGAAAGATAATAGTCAAAGAATAAATCAAATTCTAAAGCACACTTCAACGGATCAGTTTCCTGAGCCCCTAAACCATTTCCCCATTGTGTGTTCAATGGTAATTATGCCTCCTAATGCATTAATGGTTTGCAGTACATTGAGAAGACATATGCTTGGAAATAGACTTCCTAATTATTCATAATGTATGAGCAAAAGCAAAGGCCATAGTCGTACACGAAATAACCCAATTTGGTTGTCTGTCTTTAGAGCCTGGTCTTTATGTTTGAACAATGTCCTGTGACCATTCACTCCTCTATTTATTTTTGTTTCCTCCCGTTATGAGGGACAAAGAGCAGGCATCCCTCTGGCCTCCTGAGGTTCAGGGGGTGTTTTCTGTGCAAACAGCCCCAAATACAGGTACAGTTATCTTTGCCTGACTCCCTGCACCCAGCTCCAAGCCGCCAAGCTTTGAGTTCACTGTGGGAGCCATGAAGGGCTGACCTCTAATAAATATTCTGTTTTAACTCTGCAGTGAGTGTAATTTCTGCTTGTTATTTCCACTGATAAAAAAGAAACAGAGAGCTGTGGGAGATTCAGAGGGTGCCATATTCAGTTCAAAGGGCTTCAAACGCTTTTTTTGGTAATTAATTGAAAATATTACAACCGCAATAAAACATTGACTGTTTCCACTAACTCTGTCTGATGGTTTATTGCTTTTTGTAAATGTTTCTGGCCCAAAGCCCTTGAGTTACCATACCCGGATAAAATAAAAAAATAAAATGTGAACAGTGATCGCCGCCACAATGCTAAGGTGTGGTGGGTAGGATATCATTCAGATTCGGATCTCAGATTACAAATGACGTTGACGTTCGGTTCTGTTAACATCTCTCACGTGCGCATTCTTCTGCAGATGTGGATGGACTACCATATAAACTCTGACAGAGTTTCTTGTCTTACTATAAAGGCACCGTAACTGATTCTGTACAAATGACTCACATGAGCCAGTTTTGTTAGTGAATCAAAAACATTAAGCTCAACCAATGACTCTGAGTCGGGGTTTTTTGTGTGAAGCCACCTGGAAGACTGAAAACCATTGAAAGTCAGTATATACACTCCTTTTGCAAGAATCGTTCCGAATTTACTTATTATTGATACTATCTTACCAACGGCTACCAACATTTCAGTGCAGCTTCAAAGGGCTCTACACGATCCCAGCCGAGGAATAAGGGGCTTATCTAGCAAAACGATTGGTCATTTTCTTAAAAAAAAAAAAATTATATACTTTTTAACCACAAATGGTTGTCTTGCACTAGTGCTGCGATTCGCCACGCATTACATTGAAAGGTCACGCATGACGTAGGCAGAAGTACCGCAGTAACTAATTTTCTCCTCCAACTTCAAAATCGTCCGATATCATTATTTTACCTTTTTTTTTTTTTTTTTATAAAGGCCGTTTTGCTTAATTTTTGCACATTTGCTTTGTAGACACTGGATCGGTACTTCCGCCTACATCACGCAAGACGAGCATTTGTGGTTAAAAAGTATATAAATTTTTATTTTTTTTTAGACAATGACCAATTGTTTCGCTAGATAAGACACTTATTCCTCATCTGGGATCGTGTAGAGCCCTTTGAAGCTGTACTGAAACTGCAATTTGGACCTTAAACCCGGTGAACCCCACTGAAGTCCACTATATGGAGAATAATCCTGGAATGTTTTAATGTTGTAATTTCTTTTCGACTGAAGAAAGAAAGACATGAACATCTTGGATGACATTGTGGTGAGTAAATTATCAGAAATTTTTCATTCAGAAGTGAACTAATCCTTTAAGTCGTTGCAAAATATGATTAGATATGATTCATTTTATCATCCACCTGGCGAAATTCCTCAATTTACTTAAAGTAAAAGCAATTGTTGCACATTTTTACATAGACTTTTGACAGACAGCCTGAACATCGTTATCGACACCCATTAATTACGAAAGAGGAAAAGGGCATCAGACAACCATCCATCTTCCTAGCATTATTCCCGTTCATTTGCATGGTCTGCTTCACAGATTTGGCACAGGTTTTACGGCAATAGGCAACAATGTCAGAGTAAAATGCATCTGAGTCAGATCTGACAAAACCGCTGAGGAAATCCACTAAGTGGGCTCCCCAAGAACAGAAGGGGAGGGGAAAAGGTTACTGACCTCCACTGCAGCACCTGACTTGGACTTGGTTCAGGTTGTGTCCTGGCTGAGGCATTCAAGCGATACTTAATATGAAAGCAATTAGATTATTAGAGCAGCAGATGGCAGTTACATAGCAAGATTGCTATTCAATGATAAGCACTGCAAAAACCCTTCAGGGCTTCAATCTTTTCTCAGCTTTGTTACCCAATACGTAACATTAAGTACAGTTCTAATAAAGACATGATACCAAGCCAGTTGTCCAATTCATTTTGCATTAGCTAGACTTAAATCTAATGCTTATTTTCGTCCAAAAACAAAATGTTCTTCCTCTTAATTGGTAATTGAGAAAAGGAGGCAGCACATGTGTTCAAGGCAACCTAATCTCCAGCAGAAAATGAGAACACAAATGTACTGTTAACTCCATCATGCTTAAATTAAAAACGACTGCTGGTGTCTGATTGCTGTGACAGCTGTCCACACTTCATGTTTTTCAGTTATTTAAAAACTTTATGATATGTGCAACCATTTTACACATCATTTTTGAGATTATTAATAAAAATAAGACAACTTGTGGCTGTAAGAAGGGTGTGGGTGGACAAAATTGACAGGATAGGTCTGGAGTTCGCATTAACATTATGTTCTGTATATGAACACTTTAAAACAGTGTGTTTTATATATATCTTCAACTAAACTCCACATACTTATTTCCAGGACACTGTAATTAAAACACACATGACAATATCAAAGTTACATTTATTATATCTGGTCAAAGAGTGTTTAATACAAAGAAAGATGACTTTAGAAGCATTATTGAAGTAGAACGGTGTGTGGTATGGCACTTTCCTTTTCACAGACCAGAAATCCCCTATAAGACACATAACTCAGATTCATATAGTGCATAGAATCATTTGATTATCCACTTCATAGCAATGAGTTACAATATCAAAAGCAATAAATACTGTACAATGATAAATCTGAAGTTAAAAATGACATGCCAAAATTTTACATTAAATACAATATCATTAAAAATGCAGCATTTATGTTATTCATTCTTTTACAATAACATAATTTTTTTAAATCAGTAAATTGTACAAGTATAATTCAATATATGATTATATACACATATAGTACATATATTCCATTATCAATATTTAAATAAAGTGCCTTTCTTTTTGAAGCTCTGAAAGGTGAACTCTTACTATCAAATGTACCTAGAAAATAGTGTACTGTACGTAAACTTCAATAGACAGCATTGCAAATTAGAAAAAGGTACAAAGTTTCCTCCTTCTAATCAACTAAATACCCTCATTCAAATGAAAATATTGTGACACAAAGTCAATACTTGGGCAGGTAGACGCTGTGACGTACTTGTGACAAAACCTACCCAGACTCATTGGAAATAGTGCCTGTGGCAACATTTCTGCAAAATGATATTGTGTTGCTTCTTGCACATTTCATGACATTTTCTAAACAGATGAACATGAATCTGGCAATGTTTTATTATGCTGTTTGTTTTACATGTCACGCCAGTCAAGAAATGAAATGTTCATTGAGTGCCGATAAAGGTTAATGCTCCATCGCTGTTGAAAACATACCACCTACACTAAACCTAACCAATTGTGTTAGAAGCGTGAGATAAAAACCCATTTTCTAAAGCAACCATGCCATTTTAGCTTGCTTCTACAAGTCTTGGATCTCTTTAAATGTGACGCATGTTTCACAGGACTCATACCGAGCACTTTATAATGCAAGTGCAATGCGGTATCGGATGAGCAACTGAGCAACTTATGTCAGAAAAGCCAGACATATGGAGCTGATTATGAGATGCAAATGTCAAAAGAAGGGCAATGAATCAAACTAAAATAAGTCATTATTAATCAATAATTTGCCCCGTAATCATAAAGAAATGAAGGTTGTTGGTGTTTTACCGCCAAGGGTTCATTTTAGCTGAAAACTGTAGTGAATTGTTTACATTGCTAAATTTTTGAGTTTGGCTAAACTGTAGGTAGATGCACGTATTTCCATCAAGGCTAGGTTGGGCAACCCATGCACATACCACAAATATCATAAAATCCATGTCTGTAATATTTAAGGTAAATATACCATCACTAAGAGCAGGATATTTGAATGCTTCCAACGTTCTCAGAGCTGGACTGAATGGTGTTTTCATGGCTGCCATTTATGGTTATCTCAATGAAAATATCTTTATGGTTTTGCTCAGGTCTGACAGGGATCATAAGCGATGCTAATGTGCGCTTGGCTCAGTCGTACACAGTCCGGAGATCTTTTCCTGCAAAAGTTTAGTGTTAGTTGCAACCTATCTGTATTTTTCAAGCGAATGCATACCTTGATTATCTTTTTCAGAAGATAATCTTTTTCAGTTTATAGAGTTATAACTAAACTTTACAGGAATGTAGATCTCGAGATGAACCAAGTATGAACCATGAGCAAGCTTCTGTACGAGTGCACTGATAGTTGGAATTTTAAATCACAAAAACATCGTCTGATCCAATCCACAATGAAAACCCTTGCTCAGAATGACAACAGCATTGAAGACTTTACCTTGCAGTATCTATCCTGGGATTTCAACTATGCACTTTAGTTAACAGGTTCAACACCACTCAATGAGTAATCCATGCAAATACTGTATTCTCGTTCATTTTTCTAGTAAAAGTATAAAGCAGATTTTATACGACTATACTGTGCGTAAAATCACAGTAAGACATCAAAGGTGGAAGTGTTTATTGCTACATGGAACAGTCATCTGTCAACGGGAATTTAGGAATCAAATCACCAGCATTCCATGTCAACATCTCACAAGAGATCATGATAACACTTGTGCTGAAAAGGGCGGCTTAGGTCCTTCAAACTACATCCCATGTAAGCCTCCAGGCTTTGATTGGGACTCAAGGATGAACAGATACTGAAAGAGCCATTGTATTTAAAGAGATGTTCGTTTACAACAAGTGTCACCTCCACCTCACCTTTAGAGGAAGACTTCAATCCATCAACTGAGCTCCGACAGCCCCCTGCACTGGTGTCAGGCTGCTGTCTCATATTGCATTCAGTACAAAGCTGGGTTGTGTTGAAAGGCAAAAAAGAAAACAGAATGGCATCCAATTATACTTCAGATTTAAAAAACAAGCCCCCCATTGCTGAGAGACATCTTCTCAAAGGTAAGTTCAAAAAAGGTTTCCTAGCGTTTCTCAGATTCCCTAATTTCGTTCCGCGACAGTTCAGTGCGAAAAGATAGGTCGACGGTCAAATGATCCTGCATAAATATCCGTCCAATGACACAAAGTCTGTGTATATTTGGAGTAACAATATACAAGCTCAAAGAGAAGAACTATTCTCAGAAATGTGTTGAATTGGTTTGCGAATGGTGTGGCTTGTGTTTGATTTGTTTGGACTGATCTTGCACGGATTGGAGCGAGGCCAGGAGTGAACTTCAGGTCTAAAGACAACAAAATCGGCATTCTGTTGCATTTTTGAATATCTCGCAATTCTAGCAGCTTTACTGGAATTCCTTTAATGGTGGATCAGAGTCTTTGAGGACACTGAAGGAAAACAAACATGCATCCAATGAAAATACAGCGAACTTGTTCCAGAGAATGCCATTGAAGAACTGTCGCTGAACTTTGTTTGGAGCATGTACGTAACATCAAAGAAGAAAGAATACAGAAAATTGCATCATGGTCTTCCAATCTGGGCTTTGGACCAATGTGTTAAACCAGTGTTGTTGCAGAGGAGCTGTACGCAACAGTTTGTGACAGTATCTAAGCTTTAGTCACCAGACAAATCTCTCTACAGTTCCATTTAATATCAGCTAAATAGTTTGACCAATGAGAGTCAAGATCTGTAAAACTGTAGGAAGTAGGAGGCTTTTTTATTGCCTTCAAGACTGGTGAGGCGCCAATACTGTACCATAGAATCAAGTGAATGCTGGTTGATTCGATTTGAAATCCAGCACTCCCTGGATTAGTATTCCCTGGCCTCTTCTAGTTCATTAATGTAGACGTCTTCCTGTGGGTTCTCGACACACTGTAGACCGTTATTGGGAGGCCGAACCGAATGAAAGCGGCTCCAGTCTCCTTTACACAGGATCCACGGGAGCACGTCCACTTTGTAGTGAAGTTCCGGGGAGAACTCCGTGCTGATGAGGTTAGGGGCTCCGGCTCCTTTGCCTCGAGTGATGAGCTTCAAGTGGTCGTCGTAGCAGCAGTGCTGTGCAGCCAATGTGGTGCTGTCGAAGGAGAGCATCGAGCGAACGCAGAACCTCGCAGAGGGCTTGTAGATGTCCAGCCTCTCTTTGGGGCCGCTGGCATCCCGCCAGCGATAGGTCTTTTGCAACTTTCTATCGAAAATGTTGACAGCGTTGTAGACCACCTCGGATGGGTAGATGCAAGGGCAGTTGGGTAATTCGGTCAGGACCTGGTGTAGGTATTTCTGGAGGAAGTCGTTCTTGCAATTCAGCCACTTCTCACAGCTGTCAACATCTATGAGGTAATTAGATCAATTTAATAAAGGTGGCAGAAATATTTTTCTTACTCTGTATTTTTCTCCCCCTAGTATAAATATTTAAAAATCCTTAAAACATTTTTTTTAAGATTTGTATGTACAGTATATATATATAAATGAAATTAATTAATACATTTTTTTTTTACCTTGATTTAAGAATAAATCTCACAAAATTTTGTTAGAATTTACTAAAAACAAGACGTTCATAATTTTCAAGTAAATTTGTTTTAAATATGTTGAGATATTTTAACTATAAATATATATATAAAATATATAATACAAAATATAAACAAAAATTTTAATATATTAAATAAAACTGATATTATATATAATATTATATATAATATTTTTGATATATTTTTACTAGTAGGTGCAGGACACTATAGTTAATTTACGTAAGTGAGGATAGCAAAATAAAGTAAACTGTGACATATTATACCCAAAAATTCTTCATACAGTGGACTACTAGTAAAATTTATAAAAATTTGGGACCAAAAATTATTCAGACGCTTGACCATGTGACCTGACTATGTTTCGCTTAAGTGTTATCTGACATAATTAAGATTATTTTTTTTTCACACAGTTTGACTCTGAGATCTCGTCATATTTTATTATCATTTTTTTAAACTATAGTTTAAACTATATTTATTATTATTAATGAATGAAATGTTCTGAATAAAGGTGTCTGAATAAATTTTGGTTTGACTGTATATATATAGCAAAACTAAATAAATTAGCGGTAAAAATATCTCAACATCCTTAAAACAACAAATATTTACTTAAGATATTAAGTCTCATATACTCAAGTCTCATATACTATGCCAAAAAAATTATGGCCATATTGAGATTCATGGTCTAACACGCAATGGGGGTTGTCTCTGTTTGCTGCCAAAACATAAAAATACATAAAAATATGTGCAGCAGGCAGTGGTCATGCTGAAACATAGTTGTTATTAACATTTATGTTCCATTGTGAAGAGATTAAAAAAACACTTTGTTCTGTTATGTTTTTAAACTACTTTCTTTATTATTACGGTTAAATGAAAAGAGCTATTACATTCAATGTTCAATGCCAAAAATGCGAGACCAACAAAAAACTCCAAAGCAAATAGTGGGGGTTTTGGAAGAGGACTCTTTACTTTGTGGTCTCAGTAACACTCTCTGTGGAGCATTTGTGAAAAATGTGAACGTCAGATCTTTTACAGTCTAACAGGACTCCCACAGAGTTCCACCCGAAGCAGTCTCAAAGGAGAAGTTTCTACAATGATGCTGATTAAACGGGTTTTGAACTAGACATTAAGTTAAATAAAAGCTAAGAAAAATCAATAATCATTGATTAAACTAATAAAAGAGCACACTAGAAGCTTGAAAGGCAATTAACTGAAGAGATTCATTAGTGCATATAATGTTGCCTATATCTTAAAAATACCAGTTGTATAAATGGCAATGACTACTTTAACAAAAAAGTATAACATTTTTTACTGCAATAGATATGTGGGCATGTACCATGTAAATACCACAGTAAATAAATATGGTAATCATTATGTACCATGGAACATATAAAAAGTACTATTTTACCATCAGAATATTGAATTGATGAAAGCCCACATCACAAGATATACCATACACACACAAAAATTACCAACCTGTGTCAAAAAGCTCTGTGCTATTTGCCACTTCGTGAGTCGGTTCTGTCACAGGAATTATGTCATCTATAGATGTAAGAGAAATAGAAGCTATTTAAAATCAACATGAAATTTTAAACAAAACACATAATATGAGCGCACTTGCAGAGAAAGTCCGCACAAACACTTCTTATTGGCTGTAATTTTTGATTGATTTTGTCGCGTCCCATAGTTGCGTCAAGTCTTGTGTGGATCAAGTGTGTCGCACAAGTCCTGAAAAGAAAAGCCAAAGCATTTCGATCACCCCTGGTGGCTGGCTGCAATATAGGTCATAAACCCCGCCCTCTTTATGTAATCGAATGGGACCGAGCCAAACTAAAAAATCCAATTACACTTCAAATGATCTTTTTCCAAAGATCGTTTCTGTCATTTTAGATAGTTCTTATCACGCAGACATACATTCAAGTGTTCGTTTTTCCAATAAGTTTGGTTTTAGTTAGTTATTTTCATGATTGACAGCTGTGCTTGCGATTGAGTCTGCGGGAGAAGGAGTATGGGCAGGACCTTGATACCGCTGCTCCACTACCGCACTCCATTCAGTGCTGACTCGGGCTCCGAACGACGTACTTGGCAGCGACAGTTACTGGGATATTTTGGCTTCATTTTTCTACAGTGGAAAGAAGCGGAGACACGCTGTGCATCTTTTTTTTACAGTCTATGTTGTGTACAGACAAATTGCTTGTTGCTGGAATCTTATTGCATTGTGTCTGGTTAGGAGAGGGTGTAAATCTTCACATTGTAAAGCTTTTAAAACAGACTTTAATGTTAGTCTTGCAAATTTTGCTTTTCTAGTTAAAATTACAGTTATATGACTTCCTTAATGTTCAGTTCATTTTAGTCCTACTTTGCATTCAAATTCAAAAACTGAATTAGAAGAAGATTGGCACACAACCCTGGCACACAACCCATGTTGCAAGCTAGCATCCAGCTAAAATAAGCACACTTGATTGAACTTTTCTTTGTTTAAGGCAGTGGTTCTCAAACTTTTTTGGTTGTGCTCCCTTTAAACCTTTAAAAAAATCCCCCCCCAATACACACACATACACACACACACCTCTGACTATCAAATAATTTCACTAAAAATTATAAAAATGGAAAGATTTTTTAAATTTAAAAACACACAATGAAAAACTCCTGCACTCGTTTCACTTTGTAATGCCATATAATTATTGAAAAATATAACAGTTTGAGAAATTATAAGATCAGAATTTTTAATTTAAAGCTGCAGTCCGGAACTTTTTTGGTTAAAAATGATCCAAAATCAATTTTTGAGCAAGTACATAACAAAACTATCTCCTTATCTTAGCCTGATTCACAACGGTAAGCTTGTAATAATGTTTTATAATAAGAGCGACCTGGTGGATTTCCGCGGGAAATTCGAGCATGCAGCCGTTCGTCTTTGCGTCATTACGTCACATCTGTAAACAGAAAGAAGGAGTCCAGGCTAGTCGGCTTTATCGTGTGAGGATGCTGCACGTTCAGCAGTTCATTTATAGCCTGTTCTCACAGCAGCAGAAATAATTAAACGTATCATTTTGATGGCGGATTGTAATCCAGAAAGGTCCAAATGACAATCATCAGCGACAACTGGAGATTCACTCGTAGTCAAAAGCAAAAGACTTTGGACTGTGAAATTGAAATCTACAGGTAACGCTAATACACACTAAATACACACAGTCACGCAATGCTGATGTTCTTAACATTAACAGTTTGAGAACAAAGTATAAGAGTAATAATAGTTTGGCGTGATCCAAGCAAAGCGATCGTTAGATTTAACCATCATTGGCAGCGTGATTTATTGTAGGCCTAATGCTTTTTTCCTCAGCTGGTCAGAACAAAAGTGGCAGACATGTTACTTGTTCAGCTGATATTTTCCATTGAAAATTCTTATTTTGGTCATACTTTCAAGACGTAGAATCTGTGATTCTGAAGTACAGTATCCACACCGGTGTAGTGATTGACAGCAAACATTAGATTCATCTGCTGAGGAGTCGTGCCGATGCACAACGCATGTAATGATAACAATTACGCATATGACTGCATTTGTAGGTTTCAAACAGAGATGGCGACAAAGAGGAAAAATGCCGGACTGCAGCTTTAAACAAACAAAAAAAGTAAATATTTTAGTGAGGTTTTTGACATCAGGCTCAGCTTCTTGTAAGTTACGTCTTCTCACCGAAACACATACAGCAGCTTGCGAATCCGTCCGCTGAAGCAGTGCTTTTCTATGGTGAGCAACTTCTATGTTGGGCTTGTTCAGACAGTGACAAGTCAAGAATCTGTAGAAAAATGATTTAGTGTTCAGGCGTTCGGTGCTGCTTTATAAAGAGCACAAACCACTATTCACGCACTTGAACGCCGTTGCAAAACTTTTTTTTTTTTTTTTTGCTGATCTTCCGCACCCCCCCTGCAGTACCCGTGCCCCACACTTTGAGAACCACTGGTTTAAGGACATTCATGCTGGTTACCCACCATGGCTACACTAGTTAAGCGGGTCTGCCTGCAACAATAACCAGTTTAAACTGGTCCAAATCAAGGGTGCTAAGGTTATCCCCTGCTGGTAGATGTCAAAACTACACTATTTGGCTGCAAAAAGCAACTTTCTCCTTCGACATCCATTCAAACTTAGCAGTGTTTTCCAAAAAAAGTTTTCGCAAGCAACCTATACATTGCAAAAATTTCGTTATAGCATAGTAGATGTTTTTTTAAAATATTTTGGAGGGCTTCTAAAAATATATATTTTTCAGAAATTTAACTTCCTCTTACTATCTGAAAATGTTACAATGAAGTTCTATGGCATTTATGTAGATTTAGCACTGTAGAGCCTCACTTAGTGTATTTGAGTTTGTAAGCGAACTCATTTTGTGTATGCGCGTTTGTGCGCGGCAGGTTGTGGACCGCCCTGTATCAGGGGCTTTTAAACTGAAAGCCCTCATTGAGCTGTCATAGTGAAGCCAAGTAAATGCCTGCTGCTCTCAAAGAGCAGTTTCATAGTATATACAGTATACACACAGAAGGCCAGACTGCTCCTTTTCTAACATGAGTCTGGTGCCCCTGGTGTTTGTTCGACTTCTGCGTGCCTGACAGAGATGAATGAGAGGCATTAGTGGAGTTTTCCATCACTATCAGCATAATTAGCAGCCGGATGGAATTAAGATCAAGAGTGAGCAGTAAGTACATTTTAGGGAAAAATATCGATAAACAGTGTGCTAACTGCTAAATTTATGCATTGAAGTGCAGTGTGGGGTTGAAGTATAAGTGACGGTATAAGTGATAAGTATTGACATTCTCACCAGGACAGCGCTCTAAGTCACATGTTCGTGACTCTGTGGCGGTGCAGGCGTAGCCACATGAACGAATCCTCTTCTGATTCCCGTGTCCACAGGTGACACTGCATGGTGACCAATCGCTCCATTCTTCCTCCTCATATTCTGTAGATGAAAAAATATATGATGACCTCTTCTATAAATTGAGTCTAAGCAGTTCCTCACATAGCATGTGGGAATGTAATGCAATGTAGTGAGTTGGAGTAACAGTAAAGGATTTTTTTTTTACTCTACATAACAAGTTTGCGGAAGTGAAATCTTAAAAATACTTTAGTTTACTATTTAAGTACTTGCATTTGAACTCTGTCTAATGTCCGATATCCCGGGATTGATAAAGAAACAAATCCAAAAACAGCCAAGATGGTAAGTGCATCTGTCTGTTGTTTGTATAAGAAAGCTAATGATGCACAACTAAATTAATATTGCGTATTTCTCTGTAAAATATAATCTCTCTAATGAACAAAATGTGGGCCCTCCTGGCAGGCCAGGCTTGCTTTTTTTTTGGTAATAAATATGTCAGAGGCAAAGTCAGCCGCTTACAGCTGTGAGAACTGAGCCAATACAAACACTTCAGCAGGAAGGCAAGGCCTAATAGCTTAGACGCTTTCCAACAATGCTCTCTTTCCACCACCATGCTAAAGAGATTAAAGTTTCAGAGCACTCCATGGTGGCAGTGATGGAGAGAGAGAGAAGATTGAAAGAGAAATAAGCGCGCTGTTTCCTTGCTAATGCATTTTGGCTGTGTTGTTGCTGGTTACCAGGTGTTGTTGCTAATTGATAAGTCCACATTCTGCTTATGAAGATGTCCACTTGTACTGTCACGGCACAAATAAAAAAAAACACTGATGACACTTGTGGAGTTTATTGCAAATTGTTCGAATAACCTCAGAGAGTTATCATCAATGTTTGGGAAAGTTACTTTTAAAAGTAATGCATTACAATATTGTGTTACTCCCTATAAAAAAGTAACTAATTGCGTTAGTTACTTTTTATGAAAAGTAATGCCTTACATTACTTTTGCATTACTTTTTCTCACCTGGGCTGCGCTTGCTTCTTTGTTTTTTAATAACAACAAAAAGTTCTATTTTTGGCAAATGTTAAAGCCCTTTCACACCAAAAGTGAAATGAATACGCCTCAGGCTGAAGGAAATGCATATTTACACCAGTACAGTAGAGGGCGCAACTCAAACAAACAAACCTTTCAGCTGTGCTGCTATTCTGGATTAAAGAAGAATAGGATACAGGAGAGGAAAGTTCAACACTTTTACTTCTAAATCTAATCTGAAGTCATTTTTGCTTATTAGTATGGTTGAATTAGATCATTGAAGGTCAGCAGCAAAGACATTGGTTAATAAAGTGAGATTAAATACATAAACCCCTGGTTTCACAGACAAAGCTTAAAGGGGGGGTATCACACACAGTTTCTGCAAATCTCATGTTACTCTTGAGTACAAATGGAGTAACAATGCATCCTTCATATCTCTGAAAAGTCTTTAGTTTTGTCATATTTATAAAAGATAGATACGCTAAATCGAGTCTTTCCGGAAAAAGCCGAGATCCTAGAGGCGTTCCTGCCGTTAGCCGTGGGCGGAGCTAAAGAGTCAGGAGCGCGCACAGCTTCTGCGTAGAGATGTCTGCTAGCTGCAACATCATTATAAATACAAAGGGAACAAAAACGTTTGTGTTGTTTACATTATATGCACTTGCGCGCCGATTGCCAACAAAACACAGACATCTGATGCAGGATTACTCACCACCCGCGATGAGCTGGGACTTGTTTACAAAGTATTCATCACCAAAATCCCCGGAACAAACAAACATACATGTGCAACTCATAGACTGTAAAAAAATAGCAACTCCGTTGCTGCCCCGGAAAAACAAACTTCATCCACTGTTCCCTTAACGCTGGGTTCTTTGGGAGGCTGAAAAAGGTAATCTTTCCCTCACAACCAAAAACACACTCCTTTGGTGAAAGGAGCTGCGTCTCATTCAGAGGCTGCGTCCTTCGGAGATCGCATTTGAAGGCTGAATACTTCATCAAGGATGTCATATTTAAAAAAAGTAACCGTAATAAAATTGACTGATATTCATTGTGAGGTGTAAAATACTGTAATTTCTTTCTTACGTTGCAATCTAATGGTTATTTTTCTTAAATGAGACTGCCTCGATGATGTATGCAGCCTTCAAAGGGTGCAGCCACTGAATTGGGACACAGCCATTGTTGAAAAATCTCTCGGCTTCCGTATCCCGAACGAAACGCGTTGATGTGTGTGCGCAGAAATACTCCGTCATACGTCCAACTCGTGTGTTTTGAAACTCTGGCCATGTTTAGCATGAGAATCCAACTCTTCAACAGTGTAAATAAGTCAGAATGCATGAAATAGCATTACACCCCCCCTTTAAGCTAGTCCTAGACAAAAATGCATGTTTGAGCTGTTTTAACTGAAGCAACATGTACTGACATATCTTAAAATATGTCAGTGCCATTGTTTTGTCTTAAGATACACACCAGTAATGGTTTTTTCTAGGGTATGTTTATAAAAACAACTTAAATATCCTAATTGAACTAAGGCCTAATCCTGGCTTAGCCTAAGCCCTGTCTGTGAAACCGGGCCAAAGTATATTTGTGTAATTTAATATATTTAATTATTAGAGGTTTGTGTAAAATTCTGATATTGCATTCCACTGTTTTTATTCATTTTGAGGAATACTGAATGTTTTCGTGCAAGTGAGATGAGTAAATGCATGTTCACATCTAATCTAGAACTACAATAACCATCATGTAAACACAGCGCACACAATGCCTCTGCACGTCTCGATTTCTCTCAACATGGGGTCAGGAGAGCTGTCAGTCAATATATGTGAAAACAAAGTAGCTTGCGTTACTTATTTAAAAAAAAGTAACTTAGATATTTTGCTGTAAAATGAAGAAATAATGTGTTACTTTACTAGTTACTTAAAAAAAGTAATCTGAGTATGTAACTCAAGTTACTTGTGATGTGTTACCCCCAAGACTGGTTATCATTTTATTTAAAAATAAACAAAAGCTTCACTGTAAAAAATAATTTAGTTTAATAGTATTTATTGGCTGTTTTCTTATAAAAAAAATTCAAACATCCTAAAATAAGGTAGATTTATTTCAAATTAAGATAATTTGCAGTTTTAGAAACAAAACTGAGTAAGATAATACAACTTGTTTTTAAGCAATACATCTAAAATATATTTTTCCTGGTTTACACATACACTTCACAAAATTTTATTAGATTTATGAATAATATAAGAAATATCAACTTTCCCATGGGGTAAGAGCAATTTACATGATTTATTCTTCTAATAGTTTCAACAAAAATATTAAGCAGTACATTAGTAATAATCAGAAATGTTTCTTGAACAGTAAGTCAGCAGAATGATTTCTGAAGGATCATGTGACACTGAACACTGGAGTAATTCAGCTTTGACATCACAAGAATAAATGACAGTTTACAACATTAAAATAGATCATTTATTTTAAATTGTAATAATATTTCACAATATTTGTTTTTACTGTATATATATATATATATATATTTATCAAATGAATGCAGTATTGGTGAGCATAAGAGACTTCTTAAAAACATTTTAAAAAATCTTACCATCCTAAACTTTTGAACGGTAGTGTATATTTAGAAATTATATGACTATAATTAAAAAAGTAATAAATAAAACGACAATCGATAAAAGCACACTTTCCATGTAAATCTGAGTGTCTGTTCTAATAAGCTGTGACTGTAACAAGAATATCAGGACATTTTTGTTGGTCACTTAGAGGGCTTTCGCACTGGCAGTTAAGTTCGAAACGGGGCGTGGTTCACATGAAAAATCACCAATGTTAAAGCTGTAATGCGAACCCGGGTGCGCACCGGGGTACCAAACCCGAGACTACCTAAGGTTCGGTTGCACTCGAACTCTGCTGCGGTTCGCATGAATATGAAAACAACATGGACTCGGGGTGCGCACTTGTTCAGGAAGTAAAGTAACCTGCGCATGCGTTTTCACCGAGTGTAATGTATTTACTTAAATAAAACACATGTAAGAGATGATAGTGTTGATGATTTATTTTGGATTCGAGCAGAAGTGAGCCTGCAGTGTATTCGCGCTTTGCGAGTGCAATCAGAGTGGCAAATGAATGGTAATCAGCTGTCTCCTCAAAATAGGCTGCTTGCAAACAGCGGAAAACAGTCTACATGCGGCGCACATACAGTAAACACAAGTGTCGTGTACTCTGCTGCACATAATATCAACACATTAATAAAAAAACACAATTTATTGACCCGCGTTCTGTTTTCTGTCATGCGCCGTGCATGTCTGTTATGACGTAAGATGAACGCAAATGCACCAGGGTTCGATAGAATCAATTTGAGTGTGAAACCAGACCAACCACCTTAGGGTGTGTTCACAATTGGCATGTTTGGCTCGATTAAAACGAACCTTGGTGCGATTGCTCTGTTAATAAGTGTGAATGCTGTCATCTGAACCCTGGTGCACACCAAACAAGCGGACCGAGGGTGTTTTCACACCTATGGATCGTTTGTTTTGTTCCGAAACGGGGACAAAATTTGTTAAAATGTTGCATTTTCTTCTTGGCTTTCACATGGCAACATTTCAGAGCGTACCAAAATGAGTTTAGGCAAGTCACATGCAAATACAACTGTCCTCTTATTGGTCAGAGTTTTCTCTGCGTCATCCATCAAAATAATGATTGACAAGTTCACTCCATGAGCTTATTGTGGCTTTAACTGTCAAGACACACACAAACACTGAATGTAGCCGTCATTCCCGCTGTTAAATTATATACTACATTCATATTAATGCTGTGGCAAATTCAAACGCACGCTCTCTCTCTCTCTCTGTCTCTGGATTTCCCAGCGCTGTCTAGTAGGCGAACTGTTTTCAGTGTGTCAAGAGACCATATGAATTTTATAATGATGCAGAGCAGGAATCATGGCTTCGTCGGGACAGCATTTTCGCAAAAGTGCAATTACACAACATAGAGGCGCTCTTTGGTTTTCAATTATGGTAAATAATTTGCTCACTCACAGAATCAGACACTACTGCTTTATATATAGCACATTTCCCGTTATGAATCATGATATCGTTTGGTTCGTGGGTCAGTTTGCTTTTACATCTCAAGCGAACCACTCCAGAGTTCGTTTGAAAGTGTACCGAGACCACCTCTTCAAGGAGGTCTCGGTACGCTTGTTTGGTCCACTTTTGGTGCGCACCTGAGTGAGATTGCTGCTTTCAACGAACCGCACCAAAGGGGATAACGAACTCTACTGTGATTCAACTGAACTAAATGAGGCAGGTGTGAAAGCACCCCGAGATCCCTGAAAAGATGGGTCTCGGTCCGCTTCCAAACAAACTCTGGTGCAGTTTGACTGAAATATGAACACACCGGACCAAACAACATGTAAACGAACTAAAAACAGGACATGGTGTCACAAGATGCGACCCTAAAAAAGGACAGAATGCTCAAGCATACGTCATAGTCGTGATGTTGCCCATGACAGTTCGGGACTAGAATTAGAACCGCGTCTCCTCACAGAAGATCTTCTTTTGTTTGTGTGATGGAGGGATTCCTGCCGCTATTTTGACTCCTTTACAAATTTTATAATAACTCTTTAGGAGTTCTCAGCTGGTCAAAATACCATCATATGTAGGCTACGCACAAGTGCATTTAGCCCAGCACACAGCATTGAAACTGTGTGATGTTTGGTAAGTTCCGTCACTAAATATACGTCATAAAATCTGACCAATCAGGTTGTGAATGTATCCCTAAGCTTTTAGGTTCGGTTTCTTTAGGTTCAGAGTTAAAAATGCCAATGTGAACATTAAGTGGACCAGGACTAAATGTTTTTTTATAGTTTTTTTTTTTTTTGGTCCAGACCAAATGTAACAAGCGAACAGAACTATAAGTGTGAACCACCCTTACTTTCTATTTAAGTAGTGTTGAGCTCCGTAGCCCCAACAGGCTGCACAAAACTGCCTATTAAACATCATATATGTTTTGTTATTGTGTTGTGTCACACAAGGACACTGGTTTGCATAGACAAAGTGACCAGACATCATTAATTTCCAGTGAGAGCTGGCCAATTACACAAGAGTTTGAGACCGCACACATTGAATAGACATACATTTGCTATCAGAGAACTTTGTTTCAACTAAAATACCATAGGCACTGTAATAAGTTGCAATAGTAAAACCATGGTAAATAATTTTCATAAGGGCAGTGGAGAGGAAAAAACGTCCTAAAGCTATAACATTCTACCGAGCCGTTGCCGAACATGGCCTGCCTGTAATCCTGTGGCTCACCATAATTGCAGAAAAGCGCTTCATTACTGTATGCCTCTAGCGTAGACCACATCATTAATAATGTGGCTCATTTGCCCTTCTAGGTTTCCCGTTTAAGCTTGTTTGTACACAACACACTCCTACTCAAAGTACACTCATTAGAACTATTTTAGATCCACCGGGGCAACAGAGAGAAGCCGGTTCGGTTTCGTACCCACATCCTCCACTGCTGACATGACCGCAGCAAGTATGCGGCAATTGCTTCTTTTTTGGCTGGGTGTTGGATTTGACCACACACCACCAATGCACTTTCCCTCTAATGATGCTGACAGAACATGGTGCAACACAACCTCAGTGGAGGATCATCTTGAAAGTCAGTGACAGATGGACATGAAAAATGCCCTTGTGAAATAAAGCTGGTAAAAAGATATATGTAGATAATGGAGAAGTCGGACACTGCAGCATAAGTTTCAGTTTAACAGTCCAAATAAGAGCTTATACAGTATGTGTAAAGATTTTCTGTTAAAACTTTCTGCTATATCTCATAATGTATTTAAAATAAGCTTAAAAACAACACAGTTTTTGGTGCCAAAGATTAAAGAGACAGTATTAAAATGCCTTGTTGCTTAACTTTATCACTAAAATAGTAATAATAAATATATTGTATACACACACAACCATACAAAAGTTTAGGTTCGGTACAAATTTTTGTAATGTTTTTGAAAGTGCTCACCAAGGTTGCATTTATTTGATCAAAAACTATAGTAAAACAGTAATATT
This sequence comes from Hypophthalmichthys nobilis, assembly GCA_037950665.1. Classification (NCBI taxonomy): domain Eukaryota; kingdom Metazoa; phylum Chordata; class Actinopteri; order Cypriniformes; family Xenocyprididae; genus Hypophthalmichthys; species Hypophthalmichthys nobilis. Next base: position 10,200,076 of record CM075478.1, read on the forward strand.
GTAAAATATATATTTTTAAATAACTGTTTTCTATATTAATGTACACTACCAGTCAAAAGTTTGGACACGGTAAGATTTTTAATGTTTTTAAAAGAAGTTTTGTCTGCTCACCAAGGCTGCATTTATTTAATTAAAAATACAGTAAAAACAGTGATATTGTGAAATATTATTACAATTTAAAATAACTGTTTTCTGTTTGAATATATTTTATAAAGTAATTTATTCCTGTGATCAAAGCTGAATTTTCAGCATCATTACTCCAGTCTTCAGTGTCACATGATCCTTCAGAAATCATTCTAATATGCAGATTTGCTGCTCAAGAAACATTTATTGTGTACAATTGTACAAAATATTTGTGTACAATATATTTTTTTCAGGATTCTTTGATGAATAGAAAGTTCAAAAGAACAGCATTTATTTGAAATATAATCTTTTGTAACATTATAAATGTCTTTAATGTCACTTTTGATCGATTTAATGCATCCTTGCTGAATAAAAGTATTAATTTCTTCAAGTTCTTAAAAAGAGAATAAAAATTCTTACTGACCCCAAACAAAAGTTTTGTATTTCAGATAAATGCTGTTCTTTTGAACTTTCTATTCATCAAGGAATCCTGAAAAAAAAAAAGCAACTGTTTTCAACATTGATAATAATCATAAATGTTTCTTGAGCAGCAGATCAGCATATTAGAATGATTTCTGAAGGATCATGTGACACTGAAGACTGGAGTAATGATGCTGAAAATTCAGCTTTGATCACAGGAATAAATTACTTTATAAAATATATTCAAACAGAAAACAGTTATTTTAAATTGTAATAATATTTCACAATATTACTGTTTTTACTGTATTTTTAATTAAATAAATGCAGCCTTGGTGAGCAGACAAAACTTCTTTTAAAAACATTAAATATCTTACCGTGTCCAAACTTTTGACTGGTAGTGTATTTCAAAATCTAATGTATTTCTGTTATGGCAAAGCATAATTTTCAGCAGTAATTACTTCAGTCTTCAGTGTCACATGATCCATTAGAAATCATTCTAATATGCTGATTTGCTGCTCAAATGTTATTATCAATTTTGAAAACGGTTGTGCTACTTAATATATTTGTGGAAACCATGATACTTTGAGCCCGTCCACATGGAGACGTGTTTAGCTGTAACATTATACATAAAAAATCGTATCAGTGTTTCATCCAGATGGATCCGACGTTTTGGGAGCCTGAAACCGCTATTTTTTTAAACCGGGTCCCAGAGTTTTTGCATTTACGTGTGTACAGCCAATCCATATATTTTGTGAAACGATGATGTCATCACCCCACGTCTTAACCCCTCGACTCGCATGAATTCGGACGTACTACATCCTCCATGTTATTACTGTCACATGACCTACCAGCGTCACTTATGTCCCTTCAACTCCATTCACAAATCCTATCCTGTGGCCTCATGGTATAGTAAAGTGTATGAATCTCGCCAGAAGTAGTAAGTCATTCGGGTACTTTTCACCTACTGTTTTTCAATACTATGAATTCGGACATACTACTCTGTTCGCATGCTGTTTTTCATGTACTATATAATAGAGAAGTATTCGATTTCAGACGCAGCGTAAGTCTTCTTCATTTTTAGTGTATCTCTGTGGCAGAATTACAGCACCACATACTGGTCTGGCATGTACACTACATCGTTTTGGGTTGATTTCAGTGGTTTCTTGTGTATGCAGATATTTCTTGAGACGACAGCGTGTTTACGTAATTTTTTTAGAACAAGGAAAAAAAGATCGGCTAGGGAAAGCTCTGGCTACAAGTGGATGCGGCCTTTTTCAGGATTCTCGATGAATAGATGGTTCAAAAGAACAGCATTTATTTGAAATAGAAATCTTTCTTAACATTTTAAATGTCTTTACTGTCATTTTTGATCAATTTCTTAAAAAAAAATCTTACTGACCCCAAACTTGTGAACGTTAGTGTGTCTAGTGAGTTTGCGGCTAAGCATAACCTGTTTGGAATTTTTTTTTTTCTTTTCAATCAATAATAGCTGCCACCTAAAGGCAGAAAAATTCTGCAAAAAAAGGTTTGAGTACAATATTATACTTCCCAGCAGTTGATATTGTTTGCCAATTTTTAAAACGTCTCACACAAAAAACCACTGAATGCTTTAACAATATACTCAGGCAATGAATATAACTTTGGTGTGAAAAAAATGGAAACTTTCATTCCAAGGCCTGAGAACTGCCACAGATTCTTGGGAGAACTCAAAGGGCTAGGCCGTGTGAATCACAGCAACGCGCCAGTCTGGGATGAAAACACAGCAGACGCTTTCTTTGTCAGCCCAAACATGCTGGCCCTTCTTTCAATCTGCCGTCTAATTGAACACAAATATTAGTTGTTTAGCCAGTGAAGAGGCCCCATGCTGCCCTTAGCAAGCTTCGAGACCCAGAGTCAAACAGCCACGTTTTCTGAGCGCTGGTGTCAACTTCAAAGACGACACACAAAGCTGATGCTCAAGCCCGCTGTCACTAACTTGAACCAGACGTAGCGTTGAGTTTCCTCTTGCAATCCTTTATTCAGTACTTTCACTGTGTGATCTTTTCTTCACTATATACTTTGAAAAGGTTCAGAGCACTTGATGATAGGTTGTGTTCTGCTTTTTAAGGATTAAAATGGTATTTCAGCACTACGGTTTGCCCCGTATATAAACATTTTGAGGTAATGATCTGCCTAACTGACAAAGAAGCAGTTGAGTGGCCAGATAATATGTGTACCACAACTAATATTGTGATAATGTATTCGGACACAAAGCACTGGGTCGCCTTTCACTGTTTACCGCTGATAGGCATCAAGAGAAAGTCTCTGGAAGTGGCGACAGGAATGACATGTTTATGTAGCAGTTCTTGAGTACAACCCTCAAAGCATAAATCATAATGTCAAGACTTAAAGAGGAGGCTGGGGCCCGCATTACTGAGGAAGTCAGCTCGGCATACGTGCCCCGGCGTTCCAAGAAGCCCCAACATCAGTGCTGATACTTCCGATAACAAGACTAAAGAAAAACAAAAACTAAAAAACTCATGGTTTCCAATTACACAGTTGGAAAAACATGAAAAGACTTTAATTCAGGTCAATTATAACAATTTTTCTTCATTTTTTATACTGCAACAGGGATGTGCGTCCAAACTCTCTCTGGCAAAAAATTCCTGTGCTTACCGTAATTGTCCATGGAGTCCCAGCCCTTCCATCGTCTGTTCCAGTCTGAACCCACACCACTCAAAAGGGAATCTTCTCCCTCATAGCTGAGGTCCTCCTCGTTTTCCTCCAGACTTCCTTGCCCGGGACCTTCTTGACTGGAGTCATGGTATTCCCAGAACAGTGGCCAGAAGAGCTTTTTATGGCCCAGCCACTCTTCCGAGCTCAAAGACCAGTCATTCCTGCTCTCCTTGGCCAGATCCATCTCAATCTCCATCTGTGGGTTGTCCACAACCTCAATGGTTACCTAGTGGGGAGATAAAATTTATATGTTGATCTGTAAAAAAAAAAAATGGATATGAGAAAGTCGTAGTCCTACAAAACCCAGCTTAAAGGGTTAGTTCACCCAAAAATGAAATTTCTGTTATTAATTACTCACCCTTATGTCGTCCCAAACCTGTAAGACCTTCGTTCATCTTCGGAACACAAATTAAGATATTTTTGATGAAATCCGAGGATTTCTGAACCACACATAGGCAGCAACGTGACGTCATTGCGCCTTTTGAGGTCCAGAAAGGTAGTAAAGTCATTGTTAAAATAGTCAGCGTGACTACAGTGGTTCAACCTTAATGTTACGAAGTGACAAGAATACTTTTTGTGCGCAAAAACAAAAAAAGCCTGTACTGCGTTCAATACGTCAACTGCATATGACAACGGTTCAAATTGTTAAATAAAGTCATAATTTTTGTTTGTTTTTGCGCACAAAAAAGTATTCTCATCTCTTCATAACATTAAGGTTGAACCACTGTAGTCAAATGGACTATTTTATCAATGTCTTTAATACCTTTCTGAACCTCAAAATGTACAATGACGTTGCTGCCTATGTGTGGTTTCAGATACCATTGGATTTCATCAAAAATATCTTCATTTGTGTTCCTAAGATGAAGGTCTTATGGGTTTGAGACGACATGACGGTGAGTACTTAATGACAGAAATTTCATTTTTGGGTGAACTAACACTTTAAGTAAGTCAAGCTCATTTTTGGAACCTGATAAACAGGTCCAGCTCGACCAGGTCCAGTGTCAGATCAACAAATAACCTTCCATATAGGCTCTAAATGCTCCAAGTAACGTTAACTCTAAATGCTTCATCCTTCATAGCCTGTTTTCTTTCAGGTGAACTACTGTCATGGTGGGGAAGTTAGCAAGTTAGTTAAATTCTATATATATATATATATATATATATATATATATATTTGAAATATGTACACTACCAGTCAAAAGTTTGGACACACCCTCTCATTTAATGTTTTTTCTTTGTTTTCATGACTATTTACATTGTAGATTCTCACTGAAGACATCAAAACTATGAATGAACACATATGGAATTATGTTGTAAACAAAAAAGTGTGAAATAACTCTAGATAAGTTTCATATTTTAGATTCCTCAAAGTAGCCACCCTCTGCTTTGTTGACAGCGCTGCAAACCCTTGGCCTTCTCTCAATGAGCTTCATGATGTAGTCGAATGAAATGATTTTCACTTCACAGGTGTGCCTTGTCAGGGTTCATTTGTGGAATTTCTTGCCTTCTTAATGGGGTTGGGACCATCAGTTGTGTTGTGCAGAAGTCAGGTTGGTACACAGATGACAGTCTTATTTGACAACTGTTAGAATTCATATTATGGCAAGAACCAATCAGCTAAGTAAAGAGAAACGACAGTCCATCATTACTTTAAGAACTGAAGGTCAGTCAGTCCGGAAAATTGCAAAAACTTTGAATGTGTCCCCAAGTGCAGTTGCAAAAACCATCAAGCGCTACGACGAAACTGGCTCACATGAGGACCGCCCCAGGAAAGGAAGACCAAGAGTCACTTCTGCTGCTGAGGATAAGTTCATCCGAGTCACCGGCCTCAGAAAAAGCAAGTTAACAGCACCTCAGATTAGAGCCCAGATTAATGCCACACAGAGTTCTAGTAGCAGACACATCTCTGCATCAACTGTTCAGAGGAGACTGCGCGAATCAGGCCTTTATGGTCAAATAGCTGCTAAAAAAACACTACTAAGGAAAAGCAACAAGCAGAAGAGATTTGTTTGGGCCAAGAAACACAAGGAATGGACTGATGAGTCCAAATTTGAGATCTTTGGTTCCACCCGCCGTGTCTTTGTGAAACGCAGAAAAGGTGAACGGATGGTCTCTACATGCATGGTTCCCACCGTGAAGCATGGAGGAGGAGGTGTGATGGTGTGGGGGTGCTTTGCTGATGACACTGTTGGGGATTTATTCAAAATTGAAGGCACACTGAACCAGCATGGCTACCACAGCATCCTGCAGCGACATGCCATCCCATCCGGTTTGCATTTAGTTGGACCATCATTTATTTTTCAACAGGAGAGTGATGGAGTGCTGCGCCAGATGACCTGGCCTCCACAGTCACTTGACCTAAACCCAATCGAGATGGTTTGGGATGAGATGGACCGCAGAGTGAAGGCAAAAGGGCCAACAAGTGCTCAGCATCTCTGTGAACTCCTTCAAGACTGTTGGAAAACCATTTCAGGTGACTACCTCATGAAGCTCATCGAGAGAATGCCAAGAGTGTGCAAAGCAGTAATCAAAGCAAAGGGTGGCTATTTTGAAGAATCTAAAATATAAAACATGTTTTCAGTTATTTCACACTTTTTTGTTTACTACATAATTCCATATGTGTTCATTCATAGTTTTGATGTCTTCAGTGAGAATCTACAATGTAAATAGTCATGAAAATAAAGAAAAAACATTAAATGAGAGGGTGTATCCAAACTTTTGACTAGTAGCATATATATATATATATGTATGTAGTATATATGAAATATGTATAGTATACGTTCATCAAATACTTTCACTTCAAACTCGCTAAATCCCAGCCTCAGCCCATTCAGAAGTATTGGTACTTGGGTAGAAACCTATAGGAGCCTGATAAAATATTAATACCTATTTCACAATATTACTGTTTTTACTGTATTTTTGATTAAGTAAATGCATCCTTGGTGAGCATAAGAGACTTCTTTCTGAAACATAATAAAAAATCGTACAGACCCTAAACTATTGAGCATACAGTATTGTATATACGTTTACCTGAATGACAACATATTGGGTTTAATGGCGCAGACATCTGAAGGTAACTCTATCGCCCCCTTGAGTACTGTAAAGTATGTTCAAAGTATTTTCAAAGTTTTCCCTTTTCTCCTGTTTGTTTATTTCAAAGGATGTTTTGAGGTGACAGATTTGTTCTCTGCATGCTTGGGCTCGTAGTGCCCGAGCCAGGCAGACCAGGAAAACGATAGCAAGTGTTCCAGCAGGCCAAGACAAAGGACTGGTTGTTTATTTCCCCTACAGCGTAACAATCTGATGGCTGCAGCAGCTGTTTATAAAGGCATGGAGCAGTTTAGAGCGGGTGATTACGCTACTGTAACTACACTGTTTACAACAGTCAGCCTCCACCTCCTCCTCCTTGAACTAATCATGACTGTATTCTTCTCTCATACTTCCAAAAAAACACAATAAATTGCTTTTAAGGACAAAAAGATCCAAGGTTTAGATCACTGGAGGTCCATTAAATGGCTAATTTAAGTTCAATGGCAACAAAGATGTTTAAGGAATCTCTGCTGTGTTACTTTGTCAAGGTCTTATCAAAATTGCTACCATTATGAATGGAGTCGTTGAGAAAAAAAAGAAAAAAAAAAAAAAGATGATAACATGAGAGATAATTATTCAAAATGTAAGAGAGTGTTCAGTACTTTGGAGACTATTGCATACTGATGTTTAAAAAACAAAATATTCACATACATTTACATTGGCTGCCGCCATATTAGAGACACATAATAGCTTTTTCTAAAAAGTAGACAAGATGGACCAGTCCCACTTGGAAGACTCTGGAATTTTCCCTATTATAAAAGTCAATTTGCTTAGCAGGGATCTCCTGTGTATTTTTTCCCTGAAGTCTAACTTCGTTTCCTCTCAAGTCCACTTACACACATAAACTTCATAACAGTACTAAAAATATAAAAATCCCTTCTTTACCGGTGTTGTAAAAACATTTAAAGATTGGGATCTGCTCTTGGAGGAGCATTAAAAGTGGCTGTTAAAATAATACTGTGGCCTTTCACCTTTTGGATTTTCTTGGGATTTCTTTTTGGTACACTGTGCAGAAGTTTGAGCGGAATAGCTGAAATGAGCAACACCAGTATAAAGGTCTCGCTTGGGGTAATTTAAGAGGCCTCTCCGGTTTGAGAGCAGCTGTGACATGACCAGCAACAGCGCCGAAACCTGAAGTCCCTACTGCAATCACAGCAGCAATAACAGTGAAACAATGAGTGCATAGGTTAATTACATACACCACAAACTGTTGCCAAGTAAAATCAATCCATTACCCAACTCATTATACAATGATTTAGTTCACCCTAAGGAAAGAAATGACAAGGTTTTGGGAACGGTGAGATGTTAAACATATCTGGAATAACAAACTACCTCCATAATATTAACAACTGTCTTTAAAAGAACTAATGCCAAGATTATAGACATACAACAAAAGAAACCCAAGCCCCTCAAGACACGAAATGACTGATTCAGTTCATTTACCTCATTTTCTTGTGTTCCAAGAGCCTGTAAACACTGTATTTTTCTTTAAAAGCATGTGTATACAGAAAGAAACTTGACTCTAAGGCAATCAAAATGACAATAAGTTGAGATCGGGCCTGTTCTTACTTGAATGTTGGGGTTTTGGGAGCCCAGGTCTGCGTTGGCAAGGTCGGGAAAGTTCTTCAGGTCTAAAATGAACGGTTCATCTTCTTCCTGTGGAGCAGGTTTGGGAAGGACTCCCTCTGAGCGAATCTGCGACCATCTCCTCTTATGACGGCGAGGTGAATGCGGCGCGCTCCTCAGTTGGTTCTGCTGCTGAATGTCCTGCAGCGACTGTCTGACATCTTTGGAGCCACTGTGACCTCTGACCTGGGAAGAGCACACATAGTATCCTATAAAAAGGAACATCTGGTGACCGAACAAGCTTTATTTAGATGAAAGCACAACATTTCCTTATGTATAAAGCCCCCAGAAAGGCCCAAAGATAAATACTTCTGAGAAATTTCGTCATGCACATAAAGATCTGTTTTAGTTCAACACCATATCAAATCTATACAGCTGTGGGCTTATAGCCCATATGAAAAAGATGTCTGAGTTTCAAATAAACCCATCTGGAGTGAAATGTCTAACACATGACAGCATATCAGGTGGATTTTGGAACAAGAATAGTAGAAATCATGGAAATAATTTAAGACCCTTCTTCTGCTTTAATGATCTGGGAAAAGCCTGTTTCCCAGACCTTTGGAAGACTCCTTCAGTCTCTTTTAGTGTTTCGTATACAAGACTGCTCTTCAACTTCTTTGATTTCATGCTGCATATCTGTCAATCGATGCTCCATTGGGTTACCATTAGCAACATAACAAAACAGACAGCAGAGAAACATCAACACGGAAGAGGAATTGCACGCTTGCTCATTCTTTCTCACTAAGTCTGAGACAGTCATGGTTCACTCTCTTGACAGCTGTTTGACATTACGGGTAATGCTGCGTTCAGTGGACGGAAAGGGACTGTGAATTCCTGGAGGAAGACTCAGGAGTTGGGACAGTGCATGCAGGTAAATGATTACACATTAAGGGATATGTATCTCTTTCATCTGGTTTACTTTAATATGGAGACATAGAGTCTGTGGCGGTACAAAAAAGGGGTTCCTGTTGTCCTCAAACCATGACAGTACTCTAAAGCACTTTGCTACTTGTTACTAATCATGTCAACCTAAAGTTTCAAGCCTTAAGAATAAGGCAAGTGATGGTGATTTTCAAATATTAAGCCATTTTAAAGTGCTTAAACTTTAAATATTACAATAATATATAATTATTTAAATATCTATAATGATTTATTATCACTGCTTCTTCAAGCTGCATTGGTTCCTATAATGTCCTAATTAGTATTAGTATAAAGTAAATATGAAATCAACTAATTATTCAATTTTGATTAAGCATGAAATCAAAATTGACTTCTACATAATTTATTAATGAATGTAAAAATGATCAAATTATATATATATATATATATATATATATATAGTGTGATTTCTATATTGTAATTTATTACATTTATATGTTGAAGAAAATGGGTTGGACCCTTGAACAAAATTGAACAGAATATAGAACTCTTGGTCAGAGATCATTAAAAATAGGCTACAATTTTATTGGCAAATCTTATTTTTCCCCAACCACACATTCTGCAGAAAAAAAAAAAAAAAAAAAAAAAAAAATCTTTAGGAAAAATATACACTGATGAACTGTGCAGAATAAGATCAGGGACATTTAAGTGTTATAAGTAAATGGGGACATGTTGTCTTTAACTGCATGCATTCTCCAACATGCAATAGGCACCAGATGAAACTCAGTTTAGACTTTACATTTTGGGTCATGCTGCGCTTCAAAGAGTTTTTCTGGAGGCCCTGTCTATAAGCCACTACAGACTTCAAAAGAACAACAACATACACAAGCATAACTCACAAAGCAAGAGACACATTTGTCCTCGTCATGACCACATCATACTTCAAGCCTTCTCTGCACGCTTACTTTTAAAACTCCATCTCAAATCCTCACAGATTCAGAACATCACCTTGGTGCATTTCAACATGTGGTATCTCTGCTCTTCCTCATCTAGAGACAAGGTTTGATGGCCCCCGTGTTCCCTTCTGATGCAGCAGAGGATAGAGGTGGGGAGATGGGGTCTGTCTGATCAAAGCTTCTCTCTACTGATCATGCGTAGCCTGCCTTGTCTCACTTCACTGCCTGTGTCTCTCCCACACGCAAAACAGATGTCCTCTGCTCCAGACGATAAACTCCACCCTGGCGCTCTACTGAAGTTCATCATCTCAGGAGGTGCGGAGGAAAGGAAGCTCTTTTAATGATTTTTACACAGTTATTGACATCCAAGCGACAAACGTAAATTCAGTATTTTCTGTTTTTTATTGGTATTGTTCTGCACAGATTACGTTAAATTGTATTACCGACTGCCAAAGCTTCATGAAGTGGTCAAAATGCATCAATAATAAAATAAAATGTGCGGCAATACTTTAAAATCTAGTCAAGAAAGCATTGTATGCATCTGTTTAAAGGGTTAGTTCACCTAAAATTGAAAATAATGTAATTTATTACTCACCCTCATGTCGTTCCAAACCCGCAAGACCCTCGTTCATCTTCAGAACAGAAGATATTTTTGATAAGATCCGATGGCTCAGTGAGGCCTCCATTGACAGCAAGTTAATTTACACTTTCAAATGCCCAGAAAGGTACTAAAGACATATTTAAAACAGTTCATGTGACTACAGTGGTTCAACTTCAATGTTATGAAGTGACAAGAATAATTTTTGTGTGCCAAAAAAACAAAATAACGACTTTATTCAACAATATCTAGTGATGGGCGATTTCAAAACACTGCTTCATGAAGCTTCGAAGCTTTAAGAATCTTTTGTTTCAAATCAGTGGTTCGGAGCGTGTATCAAACTGCCAAAGTCACGTGAACCATTGAGATTTTCGAAACATTTCGAAACACTTATGACGTAACAAAGCCTCGTTTACTGAAATCACGTGACTTTGGCAGTTTGATACATGCTCCGAACCACTGATTCGAAACAAAAGATTTGTAAAACTTCGAAGCTTCATGAAGCAGTGTGTTGAAATTGGCCATCACTAGATATTGTTGAATAAAGTTGTTATTTTGTTTTTTTTGGCGCACAAAACAAATTCTCATCGCTTCATAACTTTAAGGTTGAACCACTGTAGTTAAATATGTCTTTAGTACCTTTCTGGGCATTTGAGTGTTAATTGTCTTGCTGGCAATGGAAGCCTCACTGAGCCATCGGATTTTATCAAAAATATCTTAATTTATGTTCCGAAGATGAACGAAGGTCTTACGGGTGTGGAATGACATGAGGGTGAGTAATAAATGACAGAATTTTCATTTTTGGGTGAACTAACCCTTTAATGTTGTCATCGTCTTGTGCACGTGAGCGGTTTCTCTCTTCTGTACGCAACAACAAACATACGCAGTGCGAGTCGTGATGTTCGACGCGAACAAATGGCTCCCACGAACTGATTATTTTTGACGAGTCAGTCAAAATTCATGTCACGAACTGTAGCTTCCTCCTAGTTTGCGTAATTTTTCACTATTCTATGCACTATTCACACTGAAAATTCCAAAAAGAAAACATGCTCTTGAAATACCCAGATGATGCACTTAACCAAAAAGACGAAGTGTTGAATGTAGGGCATGTCATGCAGCTTCAGACTCCAGTGCTGGAAGTCAAAACCTTCTAAAATTCATACACTAAACGGCTGAGAATAGTGTTTGCAGTATGCGATTTGGATGCTGCAGATTGAATAAATCAGTGAATCATTCAGAGCTTTTACCACTTTATTGACTCACTAAACCATGAGTCATTTTACAGTGTCTGATTTGATATGAACTGAGAACCGTTGCCGTGATGTTTACTTGACGTTCATGAGACTATGTTCTACAATTACTGACTATGTTACTCACTATCCTGGATTCTTTGGCATGTGACTGGCTGATATACGTAATTATATGTAACATATCATATATGTAACTTATGTATATGTCATAGTTAACATATGTAACTTCAGGGGCGTCGGACATGTGACCCAAAGCTCAAATCTTATTAGTTGGCAAGTTTGCATCAATGAATGAAGAAAAACAGTTACCTATAGTAGCTATATGTTCATCTGCATGAATATTCCATAGCCAGGAATCTATTGTTTCTACTTAAATACTGTTTGTCCTGAATATTCATGTCTGACATGAAGGGCATTTAAAAGACAGCAAGACAACTCAATAGGATTTAGAGCAGAGTAAATGTGTCAGCTAAATGAACCTCTAAAAAGTACACAGTCGGAGTGCAGTTGGGAACTACTGTCCATTTTTTAGTTGTGTGAAAACAAGTGAGATTTTGCCATCCACAAAGTTTTCTCTGCCTGCCTGTAGTGAGTCCAATGAAGGATTTTGAGTGTTTCCTCACTTTGCCTTCCAGAGATCTTTCATACCTTTCCCTTCAATCATTCTATAATCAAACCTCTGAGAAAAAGTCACGCCAAGATAAGCTCCTCACTCAGCGTTGCCGTTTGTATTAGTCTCTTTCTTCACATGGGTGAACTGCTTACCCACCAGCTGAGACGAAAAGGATGTCTATGATTTCACATGAGTGCTACAGGTTAATACGGGAAAAGGAACTTTCCTCAGCTCGCAACAACTGACTTAAACAGAAGTCCCTGAAGCCAGAATTCCTGACTCTCCACAAAGCGGGCCAACAGAAACAGAGGAGGCAAGACAGCAAGGCCACTCGCGAGAAGAGTGACATGGTAAGGATGGAATCCTGCCCAGATCCTGGCAGAGACCATCATTGTCCTCATGCCTTTATGTTGTTCTTTCTCTATATTTTTTCTTCCGGCATACCACCATGTTACAATCTGATTCTCTTGGCATGCCTCGACAGCATCAGTGTACCATGTGTTATCTCCTCTCACAAACAGTTATTGTGTTTTATAGGACGTGCCATCTGGACGGGCGCTGAGACCTAAGAGAATAAACGAATACGCCCCTGCCAAAATAAATACCACACACACATGGTCTCGGGCTGCTTTGAGCTGAATATGCTGAAGCCGAGGTGCCACTACAACAAGGGCAGGGCATCAGGGCACCGAAAGCTGGAGAGTCAACAAAGCACATGAAACATTTAGAGTCTGATTTCCCCGACACCCTCACGAAGAATTACCTCTGACAGCCTAGAAAGAAACCAAATGGGACGCATTAGCGACGGAAAACTGAGCGGCTTGTTCATAATTCAATAAAATGGATGGATTTGATTATTCTCTTCCAAAAAATGAGGTAAAAGCAAGTTTTTCTTTGAGTTAAGGATTAATCACACTGTCAGAAGTCCTTATTCCTTGCCGACATGTCATGCAGCTCATTTCTCCCTCAGTGTGAAAAAATAAAAAGGTAACTATGGCCCTAAATTATTTCTCATTATTGGGATTTTTTTAAACTGACAATTTATATCTCATATCGCAACTTTATTTATCATAATTGCGACTTTATACAGTATGTCAAAATTGCGACTTTATAGTTCACAATTGCAAATTTGTTTCTTAGAATTATGACTTTTTTCTTAGAATTGTGACTTCATATCTCACATTTACGAGTTCATGAGTTCACACTTACAAATAATCGGATAGAGTAATGAGTATGTGTATTTGGCATGCTGTCTGAGCTCGGTATTTTGGCCCAAACCCAGAGTACTTCCCCCGTATCCCTAGATGGGATAGGAAACCAGCCAAGAATGAAGAGTCAGGGTGGCAGAGGGATGCAAAAAACTGTCGAATAACATAGGTGAGCTGAACTCAAAGATCTAAGACTTTTTCTATGTACACAAAAGACCTATTTCTCTCAAATATTGTTCACAAATCTGTCTAAATCTGTGTTAGTGAGCACTTCTCCTTTGCCGAGATAATCCATCCACCTCACAGGTGTGGCATATCAAGATGCTGATTAGACAGCATGATTATTGCACAGGTGTGCCTTAGGCTGGCCACAATAAAAGGCCACCAGTTTTATCACACAGCACAATGCACAATACATCCAACCGGCCTCACAACCGCAGACCACGTGTAACCACACCAGCCCAGGACCTCCACATCCAGCATCTTCACCTCCAAGATCGTCCAGACCAGTCACCCAGACAGCTGCTGCAACAATCGGTTTGCATAACCAAAGAATTTCTGCACAAACTGTCAGAAACCGTCTCAGGGAAGCTCATCTGTATGCTCGTCGTCCTCATCGGGGTCTGCAGTTCGTCGTCGTAACCGACTTGAGTGGGCAAATGCTCACATTCGATGGCATCTGGCACTTTGGAGAGGTGTTTTCTTCAAGGATGAATCCCGGTTTTCACTGTACAGGGCAGATGGCAGACAGCGTGTATGGTGTCGTGTGGGTGAGCGGTTTGCTGATGTCAACGTTGTGGATCGAGTGGCCCATGGTGGCAGTGGGGTTATGGTATGGGCAGGGTTATGGTATGGGCAGGCGTATGTTATGGACAATGAACACAGGTACATTTTATTGATGCCATTTTGAATGCACAGAGATACCGTGACGATTGTTGTGCCATTCATCCACGACCATCACCTCATGTTGCAGCATGATAATGCACGGCCCCATGTTGCAAGGATCTGTACACAATTCCTGGAAGCTGAAAACATTCCAGTTCTTGCATGGCCAGCATACTCACCTGACATGTCACCCATTGAGCATGTTTGGGATGCTCTGGATCAGCGTACATGACAGTGTGTTCCAGTTTCTGCCAATATCCAGCAACTTCGCACAGCCATTGAAGAGGAGTGGACCAACATTCCACAGGCCACAATCAACAACCTGATCAACTCTATGCGAAGGAGATGTGTTGCACTGTGTGAGGTGGATGGATTATCTCAGCAAAGGAGAAGTGCTCACTAACACAGATTTAGACAGATTTGTGAACAATATTTGAGAGAAATAGGCCTTTTGTGTACATAGAAAAAGTCTTCTCACAGTTGAGACTGCCTATCTTACAATTTCAACTACTTTATCTTACGATTGTGGTTTTATTTCTTGTAGTTATGACTTTATGGGCCATATTTTAACGATCTAAGCGCATGGTCTGAATCCACTTTTGCTTGTTTGATGGTCCAAAAGGGTTGTAGCTTAGTCTTTATAATGAGTCATGGGTGTGTTTTGGGCATAACATGCAATAAAGAGTGTCATCTCTCATTCCCTTTAAAAGCCAGGTGCGCTTGCACCATGGCGGATTCGCTATTTACATGGCGGACTATAGAGACCCTCAACCTGATGAGTCAGTTTAAATACATGTGTATATTGCCACGATTGGTCAAATAATTAGCCAATTTCATTCGTCATTACTGCAAATTGGTAATTCTGATACATGCACTCTAAAAAATTATAGGTTGTTTCAACCCAAATTTAGGCCAAATATGTTGAAACAACCCAGCATTTTTTAGAGTGTGTAGGCATTTTTATCTTTAATAATCAATAATAATCTTTTACATTGTAATCCTTTTATTTTTAATATTTGGCATGTTCGTCCCTGTGTGTGTAATAAGCAGAGTCTACGCGCATTGTGCACCCACCTATAGGCGCATATTACTAACGCGCTCTTTAAATAACAAATAAATAAATACTGCGCCATTCATTTTAGACCAGGTTTTTGTTGGTCAGTGGCACAGTCGGTTTCAGTTGCCTCAAAATAGCAACACGCCAACAATGCACCTGAACACACCTCGTTTTCAGACCAGCACTCCCATGGGCAAACAGATGGGTGCGAGTGCATCTGCTATTTAAACAACGTGGGCGCTGGACGTGAAAATGATAACTGGCTGACACTAGCAAAAAACATCTTTATAAAATTTTGTATAAAATTTTATCTCACATTTACCTGGATTGTTTTTTACAGTGGCAGAAATGGTATTCCATACAAACCACCACTGTGTGCAGCAAGTGAAACTCAAGGATACAATGCCTAGATGGATATATCCCACACAAATCCATGTCTGGTTTCTCTCAGAGGCCTTGTGTCAAAAACTGTTCATTAATGTCATGTATCCCTCAGTAATCACATTCCATGTGGAGAATTCCTGTTGACACTCAATTACCAGCTGGTACCAAATGTACCAGCAGTACTGTACACATTGATATAAACTCTACTGATGTTATAAATTAAAAAAAAAAGTGGATTGGATACATATCTGCTCTTTTACGAGCTTCAGATGTTTATAATCAGATCCCAGTGCTGCACAACATGTTTTGTAGGGCCAAGATCTAAAAAATAGTTGTACTCGGCAACATGCACGTTATTAAATCTATTTCTAATTCAAGATGGTGTGTGTGTTCTGGTGGTTTTTGTGAAATATTATCTGATGTTTCTTCATTAAATTCTGAATATAACTTTCACAGCGTCTACCAAGTTCGCTATATACTTTCAAACAGATTATGGTTTACAGTTTCAGCTTAACCTCAATTAGAGCACTGGACATTTGAGAGGTTTCCATGCCAGAGTCATCCAGCACAATGCTAAGAAACAGCAACATGAACTTCAGAGAGGGGCTCAAGAATTTGGCGCCATTTGTGGAATTGGTGTCTGCTTGGGTCGAGGAAAGGAACAGCCCTGTGATTATTGAGCTTATCAATTATAGCACCAAGGCCGCTGAACTCCTACCCGACCCTATGCAATTTCTAAGAGAGTGGCGTATTGGATTCCAGCTGGCTGTTTTGATTAGTAAGTGTCCATTTTTGTGTAAAGCAAAGACTTCCTGTTGCGCAGGGGAAACAATGGCCCTCCCATGTCTGCCTGAACCCCGGTGGCTACTTTAATAAAAACATCTTTCCCAGTTGGCTTAAAAGGTGGGGGAGACGTGATGTTTTCAGACAGTGTACAAAGACAGTCTTGTATCACCCAAGTATCGCCGCGTACTGTTCTGTTTCTGTCAGATTCTCGCACCCTTGAGCAAGATGTGTTCTTAACCCCCCACTCAGGTTGTGCATAGTGAGTCGAGTATCTGCTATATTGATCGATTCGCATGCACACGTAAGAGGGGCCTCAGTTGTATGTCTAGGATAGTGGACTTGTGTTCAAAATTCTTTTCAGAAGGGAAATGACTATTAACAGGCAACCTGGGGTGGGTTTGCATTTCCTCTCTGCGTTAACACTCCATAAAGCTGATCCATGAAAAAAAAAAAAGTCACAGCATAACCTATGAAACAGTGCGACCTCACTTTTCTGCTGAAGGAGAAATTAATGAATTAAAAACCCCAAACAACCCATGAACTGTGGTTTATCATTTAACAGATGGGGAAAATTAACCACCCCGCCATTCCAAGTATTAAGTACACTTTAACTATGGAAACTGTATTTTCAGTGTGGTTTGACCTCTAATACACTTTATCCTGGTTCTTTCTTGGATATGATATATGATATGATATGATATGATATGATATGATATATGATATGATATGATATGATATGATATGATATGATATGATATGATATGATATCATATCATATCATATCATATCATATCATATATCTCATATGATATAAAAAGATTGGTAACACTTTATTTTACAGTGCCGTAGTTACACATTACTACATGTAGTTACTATAATAATAACAGTAAATTATGCATAGTTACAAGTAACTAACCCTAAACCAAACCCTAACCGTAACTTTATAGTAAGTACATGTAGCAAATTAATATTACTCAGTAATTTGAGTAAGTAAAATGTAACTACATTACCTTAAAATAAATTCAAACCAAAAGAATCATACCTGTTTGACACCTGATGCTCTATGAAAACTTGTTTAAATTCATTGAGTTTTGAAGCATAGTAGAAGATATCGGGGCTAGTTGTCACAGCAAATATCAGATCACTGTTTTGGCCTAGTAATATTACAATTCATAAATGTATCCTTTTAAAAGGACAAATATGACAATTTTCCCTGACCAGACATTTATGACAAACACCTTTGCAAGATGGTCATAGAATCTGGAACATTAATTATTCCATGTGACTGCAGATCTAGTTTTAGAATGCTACATGTTAAAACAGATTCTAATGTCATTCAAGTTAATTTGATCTTTAACTAAAGAGCTAATGGGATCAAACAAGAACTATATATATATATATATATATATATATATATATATATATACACACACATATTGTCAGATTTAGTTAACTTATGATATCAGCAATTAATTTAAACATGAATCAACTCTGCTATTACTGTGAAAAGAAATGTTCAAAAAAAAAAAAAAAAAAAATGTAAGTGTCAATCATTGAAACCATACCTCTGGAGATGTACCACTCTTGCTCTTGATTTGATTTGCTCTGCGTCTTTTTGCAGGGAACCCCTTCACCAACAGAAGACAAAGTGTCAAGAAAACTGCCCACCGTAAAGCTTGGCTTCGAATCAGCATGACTTCGTAAAAATAATAATAAAGAGTTTTTACTATGGTTTTGCAATTATGCACCACTTTTGATCATTTACTATGAAATGCACTCAACCCTCTTCAGTTCCAAGGTTCACTTGTGTCTCTTTTTTCGTCTATATAACCATCCCTCATACAAAACCAATCCATTTAAAACGTCAGAAAGACATTAAACATGCTCAGCAAATTCTCAATGGGCAACAGAACAGCCTTCAAGAGTCATGTCCGCGTGTCCCTCAGATCCTCTGACTCTGAGAGGTTCTTGGTTTCCAAACGCATTTCAGCAGTTCCCAAACTTTAATATTCCTCTCGGATTTCTTCAGATGATCGTCCATGTGTAGTGACTTCGCCTCTATCCAGTGGATATATATGAAGAACAGTCTTCTTTGAGTGTGATTCTGCTGTGGATATATAGCTCCTCAATCACGCGTATCGTGGAGCGCAATGCGCACTGAACGACTGTACATCAATCCTCGCCACGCGTAAATGCAGGTCTATGATGCGCTCCTGACTCATGCACACAGAAGTCTACACCTCATGCAGGTACTGTGATGAAGGATCTTCAGTAATTCACTGGTTGGATGAGACATTCATCTACCTCCGCTTGTGTGACGTCTCTGGAGGAGGGGTTCATATAACCCCACGGTGACTGACTGACTGACTGACTGAATGAATGACTGAAGCATGAATGCTGGAGCTGCGGGGTATAAATTCCTCATGCGATGAGACCCAGAGAAGAAAAAGTTACTGGCGTCTTTAAGACACAGGCTATATATATATATATATATATATATATATATATATATATCTTGTTAATAAAAGTTGCTGTTTGGATTCAAAAGGCAAATGGTTAAGAGTCTATGATTGGATCATTATTGCAGTAATTATTCTTTTTCTAGCATGTTTATATATTTAGGATCAGTTCTTCCAACCCTAATTGATGGAGTGTGTAGCTTTTCTTTTCTTAAACAACCATGTTGGAAGATGTATCAAGATTCATCAGGCTCAAATTGTGAAAGAATGGTTGGAACGAAATATGCAGTGATTTTCACACATGAATTGGCACCTCTGAGTCACTTCAGACCTTAGCTGCGGTCTGTAACTTTTTTTTAGTTAAAAATAATCCAAAATCAATTTTTGAGCAAGTACATAACCAGCCAGTGTTCAAAACTATCTTCTTACCTTAGTCTGATTCACAACAGTAAGCTTGTAATAATGTTTTAAAATGTGTAATAAAATCGGTACTGGTGGGTTTCCGCGGGAAATTCGAGCATGCAGCCGTTCGTCTTTGCGTCATAATGTCATGTCTGTTTACATAAAGAAGGAGTCCCAGCTAGTAGGCTAAATCACATGTGAGGATGCTGCAGGCGGTGGATCATTTATAGCCTTTTCTCACAGCAGCTGCAATAATTAAACTTATCATTTTGATGGCGGATTGTAATCCAGAAAGGTCCAAATGACAATCATCAGCGACAACTGCAGATTCACCCGTAGTCAAAAGCAAAAGACTTTGGACTGCAGAGTGAATACAGAAATTGAAATCTACAGGTAACGCTAATACACACTAAATACACATAGTCAAGCAATGCTGATGTTCTTAACATTAACAGTTTGAGAACAAACTAAATAAATCGTTAGATTTAATCACCATTGGCAATGCGATTTATTGTAAGCCTAATACTTTTTTCTCAGTTGGTCAGAACAAAAGTGGCAGATTCATTACTTACTTGTTCAGATGACATTTTCCGTTGAAAATTCTTATTTTGGTCATACTTTCAAGACTACAATCTGTGATTCTGAAGTACAGTATCCACACCGATGTGGTGACTGACAGCAAACATTAGATTAATGCGCCGAGGAGTCGTGCCGCGGCACAACCCACGTAAAATGATAATTCTGTTTGCAGGTTTCAAACAGAGATGGCAACAAAGAGGCAAAATGTACGGACTGCAGCTTTAAATTCATTTAAAGACTTTGGGATGTGCTGGAGTAGACTTTACAGAGTGCTTGACTCCTTCATTGTCAATACAAGATCTGGACCAAAAATTGATGCACCTCTTGATGGAAATAACATCACAACATTTATTTCCATGTTGTGGATTACCCAAACATATAAGCATGCTAGAAACATAATAATCACAGCAACAATAATCCAGTCATAGATTCTTAAGTATTTGCCTTTTTAAATCCAAATAGCATTTATATATATATATGTATATAGTGTATGTGTATATTTATCGATATGTTAGATTTTTATACCATTCAAAAGATTGTGGTTAGTAAAAATTGTATTTTGTTGAAAGAAATTAATACTTTTATTCAGCAAGGGTGCATTAAATTTATCAAAAGCGACAGTGATATCTTTTCTTTTTTAAATTAATGCTGTTCTTTTGAACTTCCTACTCATCAAAAAAAAAAATCCCAAAAAATGTATCAGTTACCACAAAAATATTATGCAGCACAATCGTTTTCAACATTGATAATAACAAGAAATGTTTCTTGAGCAACAAATCAGCATATTAGAATGATTTCTGAAGGATCATGTGACCCTGAATACTGGAGTAATGATGCTGAAAATTCAGCTTTGCCAACACAGAAATACTGTGAAATATTATTACAATTTAAAATAACTGTTTTCTGTTTGAATATATTTTATAAAGTAATTTATTCCTGTAATGGTAAAGCTGAATTTTCAGCATCATTACTCCAGTCTTCAGCGTCACATGATCCTTCAGAAATCATTCTAATATGCTGATTTGCTGCTCAAGAAACATTTATTGTGTACAATTGTACAAAATATTTGTGTACAATATTTTTTTTTCAGGATTCTTTGATGAATAGAAAGTTCAAAAGAACAGCATTTATTTGAAATATAATCTTTTGTAACATTATAAATGTCTTTACTGTCACTTTTGATCGATTTAATGCATCCTTGCTGAATAAAAGTATTAATTTCTTTAATTTTTTTTTTTTTTTCAAAAATAAAAATAAAAATTCTTACTGACCCCAAACTTTTGAACGGTAGTGTATGTTACAAAAGCTTTGTATTTCTTTTGAACTTTCTATTCATCAAGGAATCCAGAAAAAAAAAAAAAAAAAAAAAATACACAACTGTTTTGAACATTGATAATAATCATATTAGAATGATTTCTGAAGGATCATGTGACACTGAAGACTGGAGTAATGATGCTGAAAATTCAGCTTTGATCACAGGAATAAATTACTTTATAAAATATATTCAAAAAGAAAACAGTTAAATTGTAATAATATTTCACAATATTTCTGTTTTTACTGTATTTTTAATTAAATAAATGCAGCCTTGGTGAGCAGACGAAACTTCTTTTAAAAACATTAAAAATCTTACCGTGTCCAAACTTTTGACTGGTAGTGTATATAAAATTAAGTGTAATTATAAAATATACATTTTTAAAAGTTTGATTCATTTTTTTAAAATTCATTTTTGCAGGTATAATATATAATATAAAAGTCATGTCTCAATATTATATAAACCTTTTTTGCGAGTAATGTGTAGAGTTAGAGTTGTGTAAAGCCTTCAAGAATCTTACAGTATGTTTTCTCTAATGTGGTCTTGTGGTCATTTATATGAAGACCTCAGAGATAATAATTCAAATCGATCACACTTGTAATCTAGCAGACAGATTACCGATATAATTCAATTCTGAAGTAAGTCAAAAAATGTGAAAAAATGTAAAGTGAGAAAAAGAAAGAAAAAGACCTTAACAATACATTTAGTCATTGTAATTTAATTTCCTTAGAGTAAAACAACTCCTGAACTGATGAAGCCCACAGTGTACTTTGATTCAAAAGTAGGTCTTAAAAACAGCATGTACTACAGGCAGCAGAATTCAAGTTGTAGCCTATTAGAACACATACATTGAATGTACTGGTAAATCATGTGTTTTATTAGAACAAAAACTCTTTGTATCAGTTGGATCAATCATTACTTTCTTAAACGTCAGTGTTTATAATAACAAGAAAATATATATATATATATGATTGTTTCCATCCTTTGCTTTTTTAAACATCTCAGTCTAAAAAATAAAAGGGTTGTATGATAAAAAAAGAAATATCCCTGGATTTTGATGTCATAAAAGGCTTGTGCTAAATTAAATACATGGGAGAATGTACTACCCCACCAGACCAAAGCAACAAAAGCCACAAAACAGAACACAGAGTGTACAGATCAGCACCTTTAAAGCGTCATAAACCAGCCGATTCGGTGATTACATCCCACATGCTTTGCTGGGAATAACAAAATGATATAAAAATACTCATCAGTAGTATGTGCACTGAGAGCATGCACATCATGCAGGTGCATTTGAGAGGCATCTGGAGCTGCCGTTGATGATTAAAGTACACTTCTACAACAATAAAAGATATGAAACATGAATAATAAATAAATATGTACATTAAAGAAACATATACATAACAAAGATCTTTTTATGAATGCTGAAAAGACTTCATAAGATCATAAGATGAACTTCAGTCAATACTGAGGGAAGTTAATAAAATTACAGAGCGAATTCTCTTGATAGAGAGCAATATTATTAGTTAGTAATGGCATTGTACTTATAAACTTATGTCACCATTAAAATGGTCCAAAAAATAAAAAAACAATTTAAGCATTTAAAGTTATATTTTCTATGAGATTTTGAAATCCTACCACACAACTTGTGCTGCAACTTTGGCGATAATGCATATAATCCAACATCCAAGTTTCCTCATAGGTGAAAATTTGATAAATATGCATGTTTCTACCTAAACTTCCCTCAGACATAACCAACATCGCCCTCCGCGATTTGTATCTTGATGAAAAAATAAATATCCCGGTAACACAGGAAAAACGATAGTCAAATTGAAGCAAGACACCAGAGCTGGCCACAAGTCAAAATCCATGGAAACGACAACTAGAAAGCCAAGTTGTGGAGCTTTTGGAATTTGATTAAGGTAACACAGTGAATGTACTGACAATGCAATAAGAAGAACCTGTAATTCCTTTCATAGGTCGGGATCCTCGGAATTAATGGGTTCGCTGCCAGACTGTTCTCACTTATTGGAGGAAAAAAAAGGTCTAAATGGTTTTTGTACACAAAAACGGTTTTGAAAGCTGCAGTGACATATGGCTTCAGCGAGTACACAAGCAGCTCAAAGCCTCCTGTGGCTGGCCTGAAAAATCTAAGTATTTATTTCTCTAAACGAATGCCACAATTAGTTAAAAACAGACCCCAAACCTCACATCAAAACGAAAATGAGGTGACAAACGCAGTATTGGGGAGCGACAAAAGAAAGCATTTCTTTTTCTAAAAGCATCAGTGTGTGTTGTAGTTGTTCAGAGTTTCATGTGTTAAAATAAAGATGATATACCTAAGTTTAAAAAAAGTTATATTTATTTAGTGGTTCACCGCCTCCTTTCGGAGAGATGAGCAGTGCACATTTGGTTCAGATAGGAAGTATGTCACTCTTCGTTCTCCTCGTACGTGGTCTCGTCAAAGGGCCGGTCCAATGAGGGAAGAACTCTGTGCCGCGAATACTTCAGCTGCAGCAGATCGCCTACCTCACTGATCACATCCAGCGCCTGAAAACAATCAACACGCTCCATTACTTTCATGGTTACACATGTAAGTCATAACATGCTAATGCTGAGAAACGGCTGCCACCTACTATGCAGCACTTTACAAGTTTGATATAATATAGTCACAGTGATGCTAGTTGCATTATTTCTATTTCAGTCGATTCCATACAAATTTCTGGTTCAAGTTACCATAAAACATCATAAAAAGTCCATTATTAAGGAAACCTGCTCATTTTTAAAGAAATATACAAGACTATATGCACTAGGGCGGACCAACTTTTTCTATATTCAAGGTACATTCACAATGATTAACTGAGCAATAAATTATTTTAATTAGCTTTTTAGACCAATTTCAATAATTTTTTGTCTTGCGACTCACAAATATGAGAGCATTTAAGATATTTATAGTGTCTTTGATGTTAACTTCTGTTCCAAAAACAGCATTAGAGATGAGGAGGTCCGATTCAGGACTGTTTCTTTCAAATAACTGATTCAAAACTTTGAATCAACGATTCGTTTGCATCATCAAAAAAGTTCATTGAAGTCTCTACTTGAGGCCTGTTTACACCAGGTATTAAGATGCATTTTGTTCAATTGGATCACAAGTAGACGAGGGAGACACATTCCAGTTTACACCTAGTATTTTAATCAATCTCTTTCATCCACTTTTGACCACTCCTGTCCTGATTTCTTGAGGGGAGGGTCTATGGGTGGGTAAATATATGTTTTTTTTTTTTCTCAAATATTTCAGTCTAACGGACAAAATAAGCTCACGCAATTTACATATGAACACAGAGACAACGGAAAAACATATGGAGAGCATCAGCTATTGTTTCTGCTCTGATAGCCGCAAGACCATGGTGAACGCTGCGAGTGTGTGTTAGAAATCAGGAATGGTAAGAGAACATTGAGCTTGGTACGTGTTTTGTCTTCAACCCAAACTTGGGTCTTCAGCCAACAAAGTTTAAATCCCATCTGGCTAGTGCGCTTCCCATAATGTTTACGCGTTAGGTCAGCAGGCAAAGAGTAGGTGGTCTTTTGTGGCTGTTCGAACACATTTGACCACATGAGCATCTACACTACGAAAGCAATCCGGTCAAATGTGTTTTCAACTACCTCTGGAAGAGGTCAAAAGTAGACAAGCTCAAAACATTTTACACTCTGTTTACACCTGTATTTAGTGTCGTCCACTTGTGATCCGATCGACAAAAATGCATCTTAATACCAGATGTAAACAGGGCCTGACATCCTCATATATTGCCCGTGTTGGGGAAAGTTACTTTTAAAAGTAATGCATTACAATATTGTATTACTCCCTAAAAAAGTAACTAATTGTGTTAGTTACTTAATATAGAAAGTAATGTGTGAAGTTACTTTTGCGTTACTTTTTCTCCTCTGGGCCGGGCTTGTTTGTTTGCTTTTTAATAACAAAAAAGCAAAAGTTCTAATTTTGGCAGGAGTTACGGATTACTCTTTTCAAGTAATCAGATTACTTTTTCAAGTAACCTTTTAAATTTACAACAAAATATCCAAGTTACTTTTTCAAATAAATAACGCAAGTTACTTTGTTTTTCCATGCAGGAGAAGAAAGATCAACACTCTTACTTCAGCAATAAAAAAACAAAAGACTTAAACACAAATATGAGATTTATCTAAAGTCATTTTTGCTTATTCATATGGTTGAATTGAATCATCGAAGGTCAGCAGTAAAGACATTGGGTAATAAAATGAGTTTAAATACAAAGTATATTTGTGTAATTTAACATTTAATTATAAAAGGTTTGCATAATGTTCTGAGTTTCCATTTCACGGTTTTTATTCATTTTGAGGAGTACTGAATCTGTTTTTGTGCAAGTGAGAGTCAATACATGGAAAAACAAAGTAACTTGTGTTACTTATTTGAAAAAGTAACACGGATATTTTGTTGTAAATTTAAAAGGTTAGTTACTTGAAAAAAAAAGTAATCCGATTACTTGTAAAGAGTAACCCGTAACTCCTGTTACCCCCAACACTGTATGTAACAGCAAAAATGTTACATATTTTGGTGGATAGAAAACAAAACAAATGAATAATAACATTTTATTGAAATATTCTGTGTATTCATTTAGCAAAAAACTGTGTTAATATTTTCAAATTAGATTACTAATTTTATTTTTTATGTTTTTTTTTTTACTATATATTTTAATACTGGCATTCAACATTTAATTATAAAATGTATGTTTGCTTAAAATAATAGTTCCTCTAATTAAAAAAAAAGCAGAAATAATAAAATAAAAGGACAAATGTATAAATCAAAATATATCTCAAATATCATCAAAAGGCTAAAAATATATTGTCACATTATTTTTTCCATTAAAATGCCCAGCTCTAAAACATTCAAACTTTTGTTATGCACTTCTCACAATCTTAATCATTCAGCAATGGAAGAAATGCAAGAAAACATGTCAGAAGGACACTTAAAAATGTGTTGACGTGATAACCGGTCACATCAAAGTGCATAGTGTTTTCTTAAGCATGGGGAAGGGGGCCGACGGCCGGTGTGCTTTTCACCATAGTTAAATCAAAGTGTCCCTGGGGAGGCAGATTAAGATGCTCTTTGATCTCCTGCCAGTGCAGACCCCTGTGGAAGGCGCTGCTTATGTAAACGGCCTCAGCCGAGACCTGCATTAATTTATAGCACAGGACAGTTTGAGGAGGAGCCTGGAATTCTTCAGACAGTGATTATTTTCAAACATAAAGGGTGTATCAATTTGAGATACTACATTTCAGAAGATTGATGGACAGGGGTTTGAACTTGACATACAGAGACGACAGACTCTTCTGGTCTAATTCCTGTTGAAAGTCATCCTTTCATCCATCTTTTTTGAAATGCAAAGCACATTTCAACCAAACTCACCGAATGAGGCTCTGTACTTCAACTTTAACATCAGTATGTCATCAAAGCTCATAGTTTTTTCCATTAAGTCAACATATTCCATTGTAAACACCAAAATTTATGGCATGAGAAACAAAGCCCAGTAAAAAAAAAAAAAGAAAAAGGGTACAATGCTGCTTTGAAGAAAACTAAATTATTGGATGTTTTCACTGTGGCGAGAAAATGAGTAGTTACCCTATCCAGCATTTCCTTGGAGTGGGCTGCAGAGATACAGAAGCGGGCTCTGGACTCTATGATCGGCGTGGCTGGGAAGCCCACCACCACTACTCCAATGTTTCTCTTCAACATCTCCCGACCAAACGCCCTGGAAACACACACACAGCCTCATCAATTTTCAAGGAGTTCTTTCCAAACTAAGCTTTCCCTTGTTTTGTTCTATTATGAGGAACTATTATGAATCTATTACAAGTGTACATTTGGATTTATTTGGACAGTTATAGACCTGAAATCTCATTAAACAAAAAGTTTGTCATCAATAATATTACGTTAAAGAGATCACCCACAAATGAAAATTCTGTCATTATTTACTCACCCTCATGTCATTTTAAACCAGTATACTGTTAAAAAATATTTTTGATAATTCAAATAAGCTGAAATAAAATATAAATATTAGATGAAAAGCTGCCCTGGCAAGTTAAAGTACTAAAACTGAGAAAACAGAAATAAAAAATGAATAAAACTGACAAAAGCACATGAAATAAGTATAAAAATAAAAGCCAATTCAAAATATTACTAAGTACTATATTAGCATATAAATAATACTAAAATAACATTGGAACACAAAGGAAGAATGCTGAAAAGGATGAACAAAACACTTTGGAAGACTGAAATTCAAATGACTGACTCAAGACAAATCATACACACAATTCATTTGATTTTGAGAGCTGTATACGGAGTTTCATGGAAAAATTACTTCACTTTTGGCTTGTTCATCATACAAAGCTATCATGAGGCTTTAAACACTTGGAACACAGTGCATAAGTTATATAGACGGCATTTATGATGATTTTATTACCTTTTTAAAGCTTGACAGATGTAGTATATACTTGTATTTTAGGAAAACAGGAAGTAAGAAATTATTCAAAATTTCTCCTTTTGTGTTTTTTTAAACAAAATACCAGCAAAAAGGGTTTTGAAACGTCATAAGTGTGAAGAATTGTTTTGTGAACTGTTCCTTTAATAGATTATACTGAGAGATTGGAGAGAAGGTGAGAGGAAAAGACTAACCCGATTTTGGCGGGCATGTAGAGCATCATGGGTACCACAGGTGAGTCATTGTTGCCGTAGATGATGAATCCCATCTCCCGCAGTCTCCTACGGAAATAGACTGTGTTTTCAGCCAACCGCTGGATACGTGAACGGCCTGAAACCAAGAAACGCACCCAAAACATTAAGCTGAAGTTTTCAGGAAAAAAAAAAAAGATTCTGTCATCTGGCACTCCACATCTTTTTCCACAGCCTTTCATGCGATCAGACAATTAAAATTCACCAAGCCACAAAACTCATTACCTCAGATACTAGGAAAGTCGACCACCTGAACTATAAACTTTATACTTAAGCCTCCATGATCGGTAGATCTGAAACTGTTCAAGAAGAAATATTTAAAACCTGCTGATTTTATACCACATTTTAACATTCCCCCCGCGATATCAAGGCACATGCTCGTTGCACACAGAAAAAGCATCAGATGTTTACTATCTATGTTTCCAAAGTGCTTTTTATCTCAATTCAGATCCATCAAAGCTTGATGTCTAATGCCAGGGAGATTTTAATCGGCTGGCTAAATAAAGCCCTGGTGCTGCAGGTTACAAGAGCCTGCAATGATCAAATGCGTGATTGGTGCGGAAGAAGAATACAGTGATGAGAATTATACTGCAAGCAATCTTCCAGAATGGTTCCAAAAATCCAGACAAAACAGGAAAATTAGTGTCTTGATTTTTCAACAGCTCCCACTTGAAGTGGGACGTATGTTCCCGGGGGGAGGATTGCCTAGCAATCCACGTCAATGGAGCTCTTAAAACACTTAGTCCACCGCAGTGATCTGAGAGCCATGCTTAAGGTCTTGCGTTTCCGAAAGCCTTGGTTCTGCTTCGTCAAACATTCCACGCATGCTAAAAGCTTGAACAGAGGAATTTCCTGCTCTGTAACAATGTCTCACCCCTGTGTCATTCAGACGCCAAAAATCTAGCAATTGTCATTCTTGCCGTGCCTGTAGGGTGACAACTATAAGGTCCTGAAAAGTTGCTTTGCTGTTATGACTTAACATTCTGTCTGTCCTTGTAAAATTCTGCTTTTTAGCGGTTTTGCAAAACAAGGGTCATAAAGAAACAATTCGGTCTAGTCAATAATATGACGGGGCTATTGAGGTTCTATCTGATGAGCCTTTGTGAAAGGAGACTTGACTGGCTGTGAAACTGGACTCCTTCCTCAATCCCCCAATGTAAATTGGCCACTGACAGATAAAGCAGGTTCCACGAGTCATGACCGGGTCAGCCGCTCTGTGTTAAGGAAATTAAGCCAAGCCCATGTGTGACACTGAACACACTGGAAGCCCAATTTAGCTCCTGGTGATTCCTACAATTGGTTCCTCGGCCGAATAAAGTAGCGCTATGATCTTTGGCAGTGGTTCTCAATTTTCAGATTAAATCTTTTAGTATCAGCTAGTTTACCCCAAATTAAAATGTTGTCATCATTTACTCATGCCTCATGTCGTTCCAAGCTTGACTTTCTTTCTTCTGTAGGACACAAAAGAAGATATTTTGAAGAATGTTTCAACTGTTTTTGTCCATACAATTAAAAGTCATTGAGGTTCAAAACAACATTGGACCACACTGACTTTCACTGAATGGACAAGAAAACACTGAGAGACATTTAAAAAATATTTTCTTTTGTGTTTTCACAGAAAATTAATTTCATTGATATCATATTTTCATTCACATCAATATTCCTGTAGTTTCTAGTCCAATTCAAACACATTTTGAAAACCATTTCGAATATTGTAATCCAATTTAAACATGAATATTCAGTGAATAAAAACATACAGTACTGTACAAAAGTTTAGGGTCAGTTGTTTTCTGTTTAAGTTATACTTTTATTCAACAAGGATGTGTTAAATTGATGAAAAGTGACAGTAAATACATTTATAATGTCAAAAGAATGTTCAAAGAATATGAGAATGATTTCTGAAGGATCATGTGACACTGAAGACTGGAGTAATGCTGAAAATTCAGCTTTGCCGTCACAGGAATACATTTATATTTTAAAATACAGTTCAATTAAAGTAAAATTTCACATTATTTTTGATCAAATAAATGCAGCCTAGCTTAAGAGACTTTTCAAAAATATATATATATAAAAAAAACTTTACAGACCCCAAACTTTCGAACAATAGTGTGAATTTATATATTTGGAGCAATTTAATAAATTCTTTGTGTTTAGATGCTTTTGAACTTCTCTGGTTGCATTTTTTAAATGATGCTCAAGCTGAGCATTAACATATTTTAAAAATGTAACCAGACATTCAAAATTAAACATAAAAAAAAAACAATACTTTAAATTAAATTCATGGAGGGGGGACCCACGGTGTATGTGATAGAAATGGCTCATTCTAAGTTAATAAAAACATAATGGTTCATTATGTAAGGTCTTTATGCACCACTGAAAACAGTTATGTATATCCTCCCAAATTGTACACATTGCACCTTTAATAGTGTAAAGAGTCACTCAAAGAAACCTGATGAGAATAAATGAAACATGGTTGGAGACCTGTTCTCATCAAAATCAGGAAGACAGATTTCAATTGTAGCTATTATGTTTGACAGCCCTAACAATTGAGGATCCTGTGGAGGTTCTAATGAATGGCTAAAGAGAACTGATCAGTTACGCAAACAATCAGGTGAACAACTCTATGAAAATGAGCATCTGAAAGCAATAGCCATTAACAGAAGTTCAAGCTGCCCAACACTGGCCCGTTGAGATAGCGAGCAAGGGCCGAAGGGTGTTGGGGGAGGGCGAGAGCACCGAGGTGGAGCGCGAGTCTCCAAAGTAAATCTTTCTGGGGTACCTTTTCAACAGCTAGTTTCACAACGCACACCCCCGCTAACTTCTTCCAGACCCGGAGCTGGAGGATCTGAAGCAAGAGAGGCAGCGAAAGGGACCAAAAGAGCTTCCAGATGTGGGGACTGTTTCCCTTTTTTGAAACGCCAGTTCCTTCTCACTTCCTTTTCATCTGAAGGGAGGAGATAAGTAAAAGCACCAGTATGGAGTTGAGGGCGGCTGACGTGCCGAAAGCCTCCTCGCCCCTTACGAGGACCTCTCAGGAGTAGGGCAACAGGAAGCACAGCAGCTCCTTCCAGGCTCAAATCTGTGGCCTCAATCATTCATTGGCTATGATGGTCACAAGCTAGCATCTGTCCCCAATCCTGATGTTGCCGTCCAAGTCAGTGAAGAGTGAATGGGGATTGTACACCCATTTACAGGTTGATTCATTTCACAGCCATTCATGTTCACTCCTCTGATCAAAGTAACATCACTTTTCATGTACTGTAGGAGACGTTTTACATTTACATTACTGTAAAAAAGTTTGGGGTCAGTTAGTAAGATTTTTTTTTTTTTTTCTTTTTGAACTTTCTATTCATCAAATAATCTTGAAAAAATCTATTACAGTTTTCAACTCTGATAATAATAAGAAGAAATGTTCCTTGAGTGCCAAATCAGCAATTATGTAACATTAGAGAATGGAGACAGCTTTGCTATCACAGGAATAAATTATTTCACAATGATTATTTTTTAAAATATATTAAAATAGAAAAAAGTTATTTTAAACGGTAACAATATTTCATGATATTACTGTATTTCTGATTAAATAAATGAAGCCTATGTTTAAAAAACATCTTACCGATCCCAAAATTTTGAACAGTAGTGTATAACCTATAAAAATATATTATATTCATAAAAATACCATTACTTGCTTTACATGCAGGATTTCAATTACATGTTGTCAATTTAAAAGCTAAATTCAATGTCCAACAACATACTGTCAACATTATTGTACCTTTCTTTCCACTGCACTGCTTTTCATGTGTATATGTATATTTGTACTCATTTAGAGAAGTTTAACGAAGACTTGCTTGCTACCAAAGATGTGCCTTTTTTGCAAAAAGTAGGTGCTTGCATGAATTGACATCTGCTGATTAAAATATAACCAGCAAGCACACAAGGGAAAAACCCCTCTCAAGCACATTAATAAGTACACGCACCTGATGGAAGGGGTTGTTTTTCCATAGAAATGCAGTTTTTGCCACTGTAAAGTGACAATACACTCTTAAAAATAAAGGTTCCAAAAGGTTTTCAAAGTGATGGCATAGAATAACCATTTTTGGTTCCCCAAAGAACCTTTCAGTGAACAGTTCTTAAAAGAACCATGTTTTTCTTAGTGTAAAGAACATTTTAATAACCTAAAGAACCTTTGTCCCTTTTGTGGAATGGAGAGGTTCCATGGATGTTAAAGGGTTAGTTCACCCAAAAATGAAAATTATCTCATTAATTACTCACCCTCATGTCGTTCCACACCCGTAAAACCTTCATTCATCTTCGGAACCCAAATTAAGATATTTTTGATGAAATCCCATGGCTCAGTGAGGTCTCCATAGCCATTAGCCAGTAAGATAATTAACACTTTCAGATGCCCAGAAAGGTACTAAAGACATATTTAAAACAGTTCATGTGACTACAATGGTTCAACCTTAATGCTATGAAGTGACAAAAATACTTTTTGTGCACCCAAAAAACAAAATAACGACTTTATTCAACAATATCTAGTGATGGGCGATTTCAAAACGCTGCTTCATGAAGCTTCGAAACTTTAAGAATCTTTTGTTTCGAATCAGTGGTTCGGAGCGTGTATCAAACTGACGAAGTCACGTGATTTCAGTAAATGAAGCTTTGTTACGTCATAAGTGTTTCGAAACGTTTCGAAATTTCAATGGTTCACGTGACTTTGGCAGTTTGATACATGCCCTGAACCACTGATTCGAAACAAACGATTTGTAAAGCTTTGAAGCTTCATGAAGCAGTGTTTTGAAATCGCCCATCACTAGATATTGTTGAATAAAGTCGTTATTTTGTTTTTTGGCGCAGAAAAATATTCTTGCCGCTTCGTAACATTAAGGTTTAACCACTGTAGTCACATGACCTGTTTTAAATATGTCTTTAGTAGCTTTCTGGGCATTTGAAAGTGTTTATTATCTTGCTGTCAATGAAGGCCTCACTGAGCCATCGGATTTGATCAAAAATATCTTAATTTGTGTTCTGAAGATGAATGAAAGGTCTTACGGGTGTGGAACGAAATGAGGGTGAGTAATTGATGACATAATTTTCATTTTGGGGTGAACTAACCCTTTAAAAGGTTCTTTGTGGAATCAGATTCTGTGTGTGCTGTGCTAAGTCCCCATAAAATGAAAATGAAGTCTGTTGTTGGTTATTTTTATTATTAGATTAGATGTTGCAGCTCTAGTGGTCAATGGATGCAAGATAGGGTAGGTCTGTTGGTCTGAAATACTTACACAACAATGGAAGTGTCAAAGAAACAGAAGCACATCATTACATCTGGAATAACAATCCATTACCCTGCTCTAAGGGGGGTGTGGGTAAACACATTCTTACACCTAAAACATGTGTATCTGCCCTCTCTCGCAGAGCAAGTCAACACCTCAAAACAAAGATGAATGTCCAGTGTTTGTCGAGTCCGCCTGTGTGTACAGAGAAGTAATCAGACTTAACAATGAGATGAGGTATGCCAATCACCACACACACAAGATAAAAATGCCAACTTGGGTAACTACTGTGATTTACGAGGCAGAATCTTCCGAATTCTCTCTTTGAGCTCATTTTCTCCTGAGAACAAACAAGGCGAGGAATATTTCTTAACTACATGTTTGTGTGGGGACGGCAGGAGTTTTGGATGGTTTAAAAGCCAGATCTGATCGAAAGAAAACTTTATTTCCCCTCAGGCCAGGGACACGTCGGACTGTGAAACCACTAGACTGTGAAAGCATCTGCATCTGTATTCAGAAACAATAACTGAATTGAAAATTCAGGCCAGGACAAACCGCAAAACTGCCTCATTAAACTGCAAAAAAATTAGTTTTTAATTGACTTGTTTTCCAGTAAAAATATATAAAAATTCTTAAAACAAGATAAAATTACTTGAGAAGAAACAATGCATAAGATTTTAAGACTTGTTTTCATTATCTTGTTTTTTGTCTTATTGCACTGAGATTTTATCACTTGTTTTTAACAAGTTTATACTGTTTAAAAAAAAAAAAAATCTGCCAGTGGAATTATATAAAATACAATTATATTGAATATAAAAGATAAACTCTCTAAATCTTGAAGTCTTAATATTGTACACAGTGTTGCTTCACACCTAAACTGATCTTCTTTCAAATATTATTAGATATTTTAACTGGAAAATACTCATTGAGAATAATATTTTTGCATTGTGCATGGAGGAAAGGACAAATTCAAATAAAGAACTAGAACTAATGAACACTTGTTGATGAAATCACCACATTGTACAGTGAACCTCCAAGTATGATATCCAAAACAAACTTGGCATATGAATTAAGTAGGTGTCAAATTGTCTTCAAGAACTATTGAAACAATTTAATATTGCATTAGCTATAAAATAGTATTTGGAATCTTTGTTTTAAAACAAGTGAAATTAAATGGCACATTATGAAAGAATATAAAATGTAAGCCTTACAGTAAATGAGTGCTGGAGACAATTTGTTCACACAGAAGTCACTTGTCAGATCAATACAGTGCCGCAGGCATCAAATCAAACATGACTGCCACTGACTTATGGGTAAAACAGAACAGAACAAGTGAGGCTGGAGTGGGCCACAGAAATCGAGAATGAAAGGACCAAAGAAAGAGGGAACGAAAAGGTTTCAGTTCCCATGAGGGTACACAGGATGTCTCCCAGTTGACCTTTGCTTGATTAGTTTTCTTTGTGGATCAACCCCCAACAAACCCACACAAACACTCTGATTGTTTGGGTCCACCTTTGTTCTCACTCTTGCATGCTCCAATATCAGTTAATCTACAATAAATGTCATCGGTTAATCGGTAACCTGTTATTACTGTGTGCGCCTAAAAGCCCCAATTGCATTCAAATAATGTCGCACAGCAATTCTTTGAAGTTCTGGATAAATCCTGAATTTATTAAATAGAAGAGTGTGTAAAGAATGTAAAAAGAATGAATGGTTTTCTGTTCCAAGCAAACCTGTACTCTGCTGGAAGCGGAGTCAAGAGAGAATCGCGATGCATTCGGAAAAATCACAAAATCGATCCACGAATCGAGATGAATCGATTTATTGTCCCAGTCCTATTTCATGATAATGATGATAAATTTATTTCACGATAATGTATATGATATATACACTTGCCTTATTTGCCAATAAACCAGTTTTATTGATTGCAATAAAGATGAAGCTAATGGAAACGTTTGAATAAGAAACGCTGTGTCTGTAATTAGACATGCGCACAACATTTTTCCAGCACTTCAAATGTTATTTTTAATGTGATGACCAAAAACATTATTTGTTCATCCTTCTGAGATTATACCCATTTGTAAAACTAAACATTTTAAGATGTATCAAATCCAACATTTGATAGAAAACACTTTTATGCTGGGTACACACTAAAAGATTTTTGAAAACTTATAAGATTTTCCATATGTGAGAGACCACAAAAAAAAAAAAAAATCCTAGATTTAACCGTTTTCCTCCTATAGTGTGTGGTGTGCCGTGATGTGACAAAGACAGCACATCACTGGAAACTGGAAACGTTATATAAACACTTGTGTTGTTGCCACAAATCGACAAGCTGATGCTCCATCTCTGCTGTTCAAATCCATTTAACTTTGTTATGCTTCTGTCTTCTGTCAGCTCACTTTCTGATTGGATATTGTTTCGTTTCACATGATAATCTCCAGAGCGTGCACGCGTTTGTCCTCAGGGTTCCCCCCACACATCAGAATTTCTGATGCTGAATATTTACGATTCGCGATCGGGGTGCCTCCGACGTTCTTCTTCCGAGCGGATTCATTACCTAGGATTATCAGAAGGGGAGAAATCGGCCCAAAATCAGCCCGAATATCTTGTGGTGTGTTCCCAGCATTATTTAAAAATAAAATACATTAATTACCACTATAACCAGCAGATGGTGGTGGAGGACCATTTATTGGCTCATATTAGGCATTTTCTGTAATAGTTTTTTCACTCAGTTTTTCTTTTGAATAAATATTAAACATTATAAAATCACTAGGTTTACAAATACATTTTGTCAAGCATACGACATATGCTCTTAATGACAAATGCAGAACAGTTAGTTCATGCGTTTATGACCTCAAGGCTAGATTACTGTAATGCTCTCCTGGGTAGTTGCCCTGCTCGCTTGATAAATAAACTACAGCTCGTACAAAACGCAGCAGCTAGAGTTCTTACTAGAACTAGGAAGTATGACCATATTAGCCCAGTTCTGTCAACACTGCATTGGCTTCCTGTTAAACATCGTATAGATTTTAAAATCTTGCTAATTGCTTACAAAGCACTAAATGGTTTAGCTCCCCAGAACCTGAGCGAGCTCTTAACGCATCATAGTCCTTCACGTCTATTGCGATCTCAAAATTCAGGCCAGCTGATAATACCTAGAATATCAAAATCAACCGCAGACGGTAGATCCTTCTCCTATTTGGCACCTAAACTCTGGAACAATCTTCCTAGCATTGTTCGGGAAGCAGACACACTCTGTCAGTTTAAATCTAGACTAAAAACGCATTAACCTGGCATACACATAACACATTATCAATTTATGTTTTCAAATCCGTTAAAGGATTGTTAGGCTGCATAAATTAGGTAAGCCGGAACCGGGAACACTTCCTATAACACCAGATGTACTTGTTACATCAGAAGAAAAATGGCATCCACACTAATATTAGTGGAATATACTGGAATAAATACTTTGACTGTTGCGATCCAAATCGGACTTATGATAGCTACCTGAATCATAATAAAGCACTGTTCGCCAGAGGACTACTGGGCCCCCGACTGAGCCTGGTTTCTCCCAAGGTTTTTTTCTCCATTTTAACACCCGTTTGCCACCTGATGTCACCTGTTGGAGTTTGGGTTCCTTGCCGCTGTCGCCTTTGGCTTGCTTAGTTGGGGACACTTGACATTTGATATTCAACAGTGTTTTGATCTGCCTGCATTGACACCATTGTTTGTGAACTGAACTGAGCTGGATGATGACATCTGTTTACTCCAGTGCTGATATAGATAAATGAACTAAATTAATAACTATTGATTCTTACAACCGAATGAATCAATACCGAATTTAGTTAAGATGGACAATGACACTATTTTCTTTAAGAGCTGCTGTGCAGCCAAAATTATATACCAGTTATCACTGTAAAACTGCTTTGACACAATCTGCATTGTAAAAAGCGCTATATAAATAAAGGTGACTTGACTTGAAGTATGAAGTACTGACAAAATCTCACGAAAAACAATTACTTTTGTTGCGAATGAATTACACAGAAAGCAAGCACTGAGCTCTCCCTCCCTTTATCACAGCAGCTGTCAGTCAGTCAGCTCAAGCTCAATAATTTTGGCGCACTTGTGAAAACTAACATTTTATTCAATGAATCTAACTAAAAAGCACAATAAATCTCAAATTTACAGCGTGTTGACACTTTTTTCACACGAAAGTGTGAAAACGTATGGTCGAATTGAATTTTGCAAAGGAACACAGAGACACGTCTTTTTTTTGTCGTCTTACGTTTGAATAACTGCATTAACACTAGGCCTGACTATTTAAGTGACTATATTCTGATTATAAACTAAGTATTACACTATTGATGCTGTTAAAGCTACCTAAGGAAACTGAAGATACCGACACACCAACAAGTGACATTTCACCGGAAGTTTTCCAGCTGGCTTATATTACTGCGGAAGTTCTTAAGAACGTTCCGTGCATTTTGTCAATTGTGTGTGTATTCAGCCATTCAAGAGCAATAAGACGTAAAACACAACTGAATTCGCGATCACATGCGGCTTTTAGTGCACACACTTTGGCAGTGTGCCAGTCAGCAAGAGTACGCACTGTGTTCCTTTTCAGGATATATTGCGCTTATAACTCTTTTTTAACATCAACCACGTCCCGCCCTTTATATTCTCATTCATGTATTTCATTACTATGAAGTGTCAACAGTGCTCTGATATGCGTATATACATTTACATACCGTGATACACAACATGGCAAAATCTCTAACTATAGACATTTTATACCGTGGTAATGATATTGTCATACTGCCCAGCCCTAATTCCAAATGCACTAATCTAAAATAATGGAGCAAAAATTTGTCTGGAAAGCACTAGGAGGCTCATGTATTCTTACCCCTGCCTCATATCAGCATATATACCTATCACAGTGTCAAACAATAAATAACACTGCCTTAAAATACTTAAAAGTGTTTTAAAACATATAATTATATAAAAGAAAGAAAACCTTATTAATGCCAGAAAGAGCAGGAGAGAGCAGGACAATCTCTTAAGTCAAGAGTCTGGAGCTTTTTTGCATCAGCGTGGGATGCTGGTGAAAGTCCGTCAGCAGGTGAATGAGAAAAGTCACTGGGAGACAAGCAAGATATTCTCAGGAGACATCTTCAAGGATGACGGGAACAATAAGTCTTTGTGGTGAGATGAAAATAGCCCTTAGCCAAGCAAATTTATTCTCGCATTTGTCATATTGAGCACTTCACCTGGGCCTGAGCCTGTTTGTTGTAGCTGCCAACGTTGATTGAGTGGCAGGGAGGAAAAGAGGCAGTTTGGTGGGTCTAACCATAGGGCCAGATCACACTAGTTACATGGGTAATTGTTAACACATTTCTGAGGTTTAAACTTTGAGCTAAATATTTTACCTGGACAGAGTTTGTGTACAGCTGTTGAACTAATCAGTCTCATTTTATGAGCACTGGGAAATTGTATGAAGAAAAATCTCACGTCGACAGATCTTTCACCCCCTCATCTCACTTCAAAGTGATCCTCGAGAAACACTTATTTCAATTTCTGGGCCAAGTTTATCCAGAGCGCACAGAGCAAACAAACCTAAAGATTGTATTTTCACAGTGAAATAAAACAGTCGATAAAGTAAAGACAAGAACAATGGAGTTGACAAAGTAAAGGGATGCTTTTCAGTCAATGATGTGCAGATGTACTATACATGTGAACAGGAAATTACATACAGAGGAGGACAGGGTATGCGTTTACTACACGACTGATTGCCAGACACACACACACACACACACACACAAAAACACACATATTGGTGATTGAAGGCTTGGCTGATTTTGCTAAGCCTAACATTCATTAATCTTGTGAACAGAACAAATCTTGATCAGTTGTGTGACACAACATTCCTGTGATGTCATGTCTGGCATCTTGATTTGTATCTGTGCTATATGAATGAACTGTTGCAATATACAAGTTCTAGCATAGCACTTTGGTTAAAAAAAAACAAACAAAAAAAACCTTCTGCCAGGTAAGTAAAGGTACAAATGTGATGTAAAGCAGCTTCAAAATGATAAAGACCATCCATGGTACATCTTTGCAAGCTGATTTTCTATTTTTGGCTCAATACTGCCACCTTGTGGTGCACAGAATGATGCACAGTTGACATATATACTCAACTTAGGGATAGTTCACCCAAAAACGAAAAGGGTGTCATTATATACTTTATATCAGGGGTGCCCAATCCTGTTCCTGGAGATCTACCTACCTGCAGAGTTCAGATCCAACCCTGATCCAACACACCCTTCTGTAATTTTCAAGTGCTTCTGAAGATCTTAAAGGAATAGTTCACCCAAAAATGAAAATTCTGTCATCATTTACTCCCCTAAGGTCCTTCCAAACCCGTAAGACTTTTGTTCCTCTTCCGAACACAAATGAAGAACATAAATAAAATCTGAAAGCTTTCTGTCCCTCCATTGACCGCTACACAACTACCACTTTGACGCTTTAAAAAGTTCATAAAGTGATCGTAAAACTAATCCATATGAATTGAGCAGTTTAGTCCAAATTTGCAAGAACCAATTTTGTTTCTTTTGTTTATGTTCGCAGATCAATGTTGATATGTGAATAAAAGCCTAAAAAAAAAAATAAAATATAAAGCTACCGCGACTCTTTTAGAAAATTCGGACTAAATCGCTTGATTCATAAGGATTCGTTTTACAATCTCTTAATGAACTTTTTAAAGCGTCAAAGTGGTTGTTGCGTAGTGGTCAATGAAGGGACAGAAAGCTCTCAGATTTTAGTAAAAATATCTTAATTTGTGTTCTGAAGAATTATGAAAGTCTTACGAGTTTGGAACGACATCAGGGTGAGTAAATGATGACAAATGATGAATTTTCATTTTTGGGTGAACTAGCCCTTTTTTAGCTGCTTCAGTTATGTTTGATCAGGGTTGGAGCTGAACTTTACAGAAAGGTAGATCTCCAGGAACAGGATTGGGCACCCCTGCTTAATATACTTGCATGTCCAAACCTGTATGATTGTATAATTTTTTTCTAAAAACAACTTCAATCTAATCTCACACAAAGCTATCGTCATGTAGACGATACTACTTTTATGTAACTTTTATGGTGCTTTCTCTTCTTTTTAAAGCTTGAAAGCTTCAATCCACATACATTAACTTTCATATGGAAAAAAGCGGCCATTATATTGTTTAATATTTCTTTTTTGTGTTCCATGGAAGAAATAAAATCACATCGGTTTGGAACGGCATTGAGGGTAAATGATGACAATAATTATTTTTGGGTGCCTCAGATTCTTAAAATAAAGCATGACCAAAGTGCAGAAAAATCAGTAAAACTCACCTATTGTCGTTCCATCCTCTCCCATAATGCACTTCATAGAAGTGATGATTTGCTCCACGACAGGAGGTGACATGGAGATGCCGTAAATTGCACTGTGAGAGTGAGTTCGCAGGTAGTCTATCAAATCCTAAAGAACGAAAATGCAAGACGTTTCTGTCAGGATGTGGCTGTAATAAAGCACATGGCGCAGGAGTAAAAACACAAGGAACAAGGAACACACAGGAGAATCTAGAAACTAGAAACACAACCACGATAAACATAGACGACATTGAACAAAGAACCTGGGGGGAAATAAGGACTTTGTAAAACATGCAGGGCTAATCAACGGAACAAAGAACAGGTGTGTTACTCGTAAGTAACCAATAGTGTTGTCAAAAGTACCGGTACTTCGGTACCAAGTCGGTACTGAAATTTTAAAAATGTGACGATACCAGCATTTCTATAGTACCGGGAGTACCGACGAGTATCCGGGTATATTCGGTACCCATTGATAGGGCTGTGCCAGCATTTACGTGACTATGACACGAGTGAAGCACAAAGCTTTGTTTACAGAAGAAATAGGCTAATAGGTTAGCAATTAAATGTGACATCGCAGGAAACATTTTGGCCGAATGAGAGAGGTACGTGAGTCCATACATTTAATTCTTTGTATTCTGTTTTGCGAATCACGATCTGGTCACCTGATTAGCAGAGAATTTAACAATATTCTATTAGTTATTCCACTGAACATGGAATCTCTGTTTCTCTTCCTAAATCTTCAATCACGCAGGGGATTACAAACATTTCTTTCTTTCGTTCGCTTTTAGGCCTATTATAGGCTATTCGCATTCTTTACTGTGGTAAAGTAGAAAAAACACTTTAGGACAAACCTTTTTGCTTGCATGTCAATTTCTATTTAACACAGTTTGTGCTTGTTATTAGACTTTATAAGGCGCGTCAAGTTTATTTGTATAGCGCGTTTCACACACGCCGGTGATTTTTAGTTTCGCTTTCTCTGGCAGCGCAAAATCAAACATAGCCTGAATGTCTGAAGATAAAACTCGCTCTTCAGACCTTTTACAACAAGTGTCTTTGCTTGTAACATCAGGAGATAACATGAAGATATTATTAAAATGGTCTCTTTCCTGCTCGTGTCCCACATCCCTCTCAAAGCACAGAGTTTGTGTGGAAATAAAAAATACTTTTTTTAGTTTTTTAGAATAAAACTTTCTTATTATTTAGGTTGCCTTTATTTACTGATATTTATTTCATAGTTTTACAGGCTGTAGTGTGTTGTTTTACTGAAGGAATAGCTAAAATAAACATGCATGTCTGTTTCAAAATGGATGTTTGAGCTTTTGTTTATTTATTTTTTTATATTTCAAAATGTATTTAATTGAGGTATATATACACACACACACTCCAAATATTTATATGTATGATTACCATCATATTTAATATGTTTTTAAAAATAGGCTAGTTAAATAAAATAGTAAAATAGTTCCAACAGACTTTCCTGTGGTACCGAAATTGGTACCGAGAACCATAAAATTTTACTGGTATTGGTACCGACTACTGGAATTTTGGTATTTTTTGTAAATTATTTTGGTAAATTATTACTTTTATTCAGCAAGGATGTATTTAATTGATAAGACGTGTCAGAAGAAGACTTTTATATTATTTAAAATAAATGCTGTTCTTTCTCTATTCAAAAGAGAAAGATTTTGTTTACACAATAATATTAGGAAACAACTGTTTTCAACATTGATAATGATAAGAAATGTTTCTCGAGCACCAAATTACTATATTAAACTGATTTCTGAAGGATCTTGTGATATTGAAGAACGGAGTAATGGCTGCTGAAAAAAAGATTTTAAAGTATATTAAAATAAAAAACAGTTATTTTAAATTGTAATAATAATAATAATAATAACAACAATAATTAACAATATTACTGTATTTTTAATCAAATAAAAGCAGCCTTGGTGAGCATAAGAGAATGTCAAAAACATTTAAAAAAACAAAAACAAAAAAATTGACCCCAAACGTTTGAATGGAAGTGTATATTTGCTAAACTTTTTTCACTTTTCACAACCTTTTTAATATATAAAATATAAAGAGAGTATATAAACAAGTTGTTGCTTTAGGCTTCTGCTATTGGTCAGAAATTTGCTGAAATTACAAACTGGCACTTGAACTTCATACCTTCCTCCCTCCTATGTATCCACCAGCGGCACCGAAGCTCTTTGTGAAGGTGCCCATCATGATGTCTACATCTTTGGGGTCCAGTCCAAAATACTCCACCACCCCTCGACCACCGGGTCCTAATGCCCCGATACTATGAGCCTCATCCAGGTAAAGGTAGGCCTTGTACTTCTTTTTCAGGGCTATAACTTCTGGCAGACGTATAATGGAGCCCTCCATACTAAGTAAAGGACAGGTTAGAGTAGATTAAACTTTTTAAATGTGTGGCAAGTCATTCGATGGTTAAACTGTAAACAGCGCA
This sequence comes from Hypophthalmichthys nobilis, assembly GCA_037950665.1. Classification (NCBI taxonomy): domain Eukaryota; kingdom Metazoa; phylum Chordata; class Actinopteri; order Cypriniformes; family Xenocyprididae; genus Hypophthalmichthys; species Hypophthalmichthys nobilis. The sequence goes on from CM075478.1 coordinate 10,243,321, forward strand.
GCAGCATAAATGTGATAACATGCTCCTCACCTAAGAAAACCACAGGAGTATAGAATTGCACATTTGCATGAATGAGATGAATTCCATGAAAATGAGAGTGTTTAATCACCTGTAGATGCCCTCCACAAGAATGAGAATTTTCTTCCAGGGTCGATGTGTTCTGGGCTGGCCATGAACGATAGCATCTCTGAGCAACTTCTCCAGGCTCTGCATGTCTAGTGGGAAACAAATAAATAAATAAATACACTAACATTCATCTGTAAGAGTTTTTACTGTTTTTGAAAGAAGTCTCTTATGCTCAACAAAGCGAAATAAAATCCTGAATAAAAAACAAACAAAACAAAAACTTTCAACATTTCCACAAAATATTAAACAGCACAACTGTTCAATTATATATACTATGTTATGTTCATACAGTATATATACTGTTATGTTTTTTTGGAACCACTGAATATCTACCTATAGATAATAATAATAATAACAAACTATTATATTTTATAATAAATAAATTAAATGGCAGGATATTGGTGACATAAGCTACTGGTAAAGTGGGTTTCATTCACTGGTCATTTGAGAACTACATGGTTTTCTGGGGTCATAGTGTATTAAAATGTTGCCCGTGTCCTCGGTCATAATTTAAGGAACCACAGCACATAAATTCATTACAAACTGTCAGTGAGAGAACTGATCTGAGCACTTCACAAATAAGTAATCAGAGTGCTGCTGAAGTTTTCCCAAGCCTCTACAATCTGACTCAAGGGTTTCAAGGATCATTACAAATTCACCTCAAGTTACTTTATCAGTTTAGAAGCTCATTTATTAATCACTGACAGTCATCTGTCCAAATTGCCCATTTAAATGATTTATTTAAAATAACACAGCTAAACTGCGAATGAGAGCTGACCTTTCCAGTGATAACATTTGTATTCATAGTGTTTGACTGCACATTAACCAAACTGGCATTCGGTCCAAATACAATCCAGACTGCAAATAAGTAACCTCATAAAACTTCAAGACCTTACTTCAAGATTTTAACATGGGTCAAGGTCTGTTAATCTTCTACTCAAGGAGATGCAGCGTCGTGGGTTGTGGTTTGTGTGCATTGGAGCTTCACCAAAAGATCATTCTTTACCTTGTGCTGTTAACAGCTGTGAATAACGAGTGAGGGTGTGTGAATATGTAGATATGGAAAGATAAGAGATGTGCCTGTGAGTGTAAACTCACTATTGTGCTTAAAGACCCGGATGGTAGATCCGGATAGCCGGGCTCCCAGTACCAGAGAGGCATGGTTCAACTCGTCACTTAGAATCAGACATCCCTACAAACAGAAAAAACGGTCAAGTCACTGTAAGAAAATGGTCATTGAGTAGATACTTACTTTGTAGTGATATTATGTAAATATTAGTGCTGTCAAATCAATTAATCGCGATTAATTGCATCTAAAAACATCTAACTACATACTCACACACTATATTATATATATCTATATATTATATTATATATACAATTTCAAGATTCATCAGGCTCAAATTGTCACAGCATGAAGCACGAAGAATCATTTTCACACATGAATTGGCGCTGACCTTAACCTCAGTGTAAGTTTTTGGGATGTGCTGGAGGAGACTTTACAGAGTGCTCACCTCTTGATCTAGACCAAAAAATGATGCACCTCCTGATGGAAATAAATGTTGTGATGTTATTTCCATCAAGAGGTGCATCAATTTTTGGTCAAGATCTTGTATTGACAATGAAGGAGTCAAGCACTCTGTAAAGTCTACTCCAGCACATCCCAAAGACATTCAATGAAATTAAAGGGTTAGTTCACCCAAAAATGAAAATAATGTCATTTATTACTCACCCTTATGCCGTTCCACACCTGTAAGACCTTCGTTCATCTTCAGAACACAAATTAAGATATTTTTGTTGAAATCCGATGGCTCAGTGAGGCCTGCATAGCCAGCAATGACATTTCCTCTCTCAAGATCCATTCATGAAGCTTCGGAGCGTTATGAATCTTTTGTGTCGAATCATGATTCAGATCGCGTGTCAAACCGCCAAACTGCTGAAATCACGTGACTTTGGCGCTCTGAACCGCTGATTCGACACAAAAGATTCATAACGCTCCGAAGCTTCTTGAAGCAGAGTTTTGAAATCGGCCATCACTATATAAGTCGTTATTTTGTTTTTTTGGCGCACAAAAAAATATTCTTGTCGCTTTATAATATTAATATTGAACCACTGTACTCAAATGAACTGATTTAAATGTTTTTAGTACATTTATGGATCTTGAGAGAGGAAATGTCATTGCTTGCTATGCAGGGCTCACTGAGCCATCAGATTTCAACAAAAATATCTTAATTTGTGTTCCGAAGATTAACGAAGGTCTTACGGGTGTGGAACGGCATGAGGGTGAGTAATAAATGACATTATTTTCATTTTTGGGTGAACTAACCCTTTAAGGTCTGCTGATTCATGTGTGAAAATGATTCTTCATGCTCTCTGAACCATTCTTTCACAATTATAACCCTGGTGAATCTTGTTGGCAAACCGGTGAATAATATATATACACACACACACACACACACACATTTTTGTTAGATGCGATTAATCGTGATTAATCGATTTGACAGCACTAATAAATATATATGTCAATATTTAATGACAGTAACAATACATTATTATTTGTATTATTTGTATAACACCTTTCACACATAAAAAGCAGCAGAAAAGGTGTAATGTCAAAAACAAAATTTAAAAAAAATATATGGAAATGAGGGATACACACAACTGTTCAAAAGTTTGGGTCGGTGTTTAATGTTTAATGTTTTTATGCTCACCAAGGCTGCATATATTCGATCAAAAATGTAGAAAAACAGAAATATTGTGAAATATTATTAGAATTTAAACTAAATGTTTTTTATTTTAATATATAATTTATTCCTGTGATGGGAAAGCTGAATTTTCAGCATCATTACTCCAGTCTTCAGTGTCACATGGATTCTTTGTGAATTTAAGTTCAAAAGAACAGCATTTACTTAAGATAAAAATCTTTTGTAACAATGTCAAAGTCTATACTGTCACTTTTGATCAATTTAATGCATCCTTGCTGAATAAAAATATTAATTTCTTATTAAAAAAAACTTACTGACTACAAATTTTTGAACAGTAGTGTATATAAAAAATATTTTTTTTGTTAAATTATTTTTTACATTAGCTTTTGAAATGTCTTTAGATGCTTTTTAAAATGTGACTTAACGCCTTAAACTCTTTCTGTTGCTTCTTTTGGTCTTGTTATTTTAATACTGCTTCAAAATCAATCAGTTTCAATATTCAGTGCTTAGTGCTTCAGTGCTAAATCACTAGACCTCTCCTGGCCTGTAACAGGAAGTGAGGTTGGGAAATCTCTCTGGTTCACTTGCAGCTGAGCACGTTTCCTGTGGTCATTTTGTGCCTTATCAAGTGCATTCCATTGTGTGAGCTACACAAACTGTTTGAGTTGGAACCGTTGGTCTATCTACACCATTACAGTGATCCCCTCCCTCTGCACTAGTGATAAAATGTTACATATACACCCAGTGTGATTAAACCAACAAAGAAAAACATTCACAAACTAGAAGCGTATGTATCGTTTAAACAAGCACTGACAGGTCAAGATGGGATCCGCCTGTGCTTTTAAGAGTTGCCTGAATAGATCATCACAGCAAGAGATAGGAAGAAAGAAGTTGGCAAACCGGAAAATAGAGAGTGAGGAAACTAAACGGTCTAGAGCTTCAAACCTTGCCAGCTAATGCAGGAATGTTCATAGAGTTGGTTGCAAAGCCCATGCCGAAAGTCATAGCCGACTCCACGCCCAGGAATGAAGCCACTAGTTTCTCCAAGTCTTCATGCCTGTCGAGGTTGCCTAAGCAAATCACAGAAACAAATCAGCTAATGCAAGCAAACACTCACCTATTATAAACAGTAGCTAGAGAACTAACACCTGTGTATATTTCGAAATCTAAGTCATTCTAGCAAGCTCCTACATAAGACTATATAACAATTAACTAGATTTTCAAGGGCTGTCCTCCACTAAAGATTTTTCTAGTTGAATATTAGCTGTTCATTTAAGTGATTAGTCGACTAATCACACGTATATATTAATAAGCCATATAAATCGTAATAATGAGCCTTTAATTGCCTATATATAATACATAGCCTAATCAGCGCTCAAGCGCACATAAAGCACACCGGCAAAAGTAACGATTATGAATGTGTCGTGAAAAAACTGCAAGGAGACTGTATAAACATTTTAATAATTGAATGTTTTCTGTGTTTTCGGCTCCAGAGATGAAGTCGACAATGCTGACTCGTAATCTCCGCAGTAGTGAACACGCCTATATGCACGTTTCATACGGATTACATAATCTGAATATTTGTTTTCCACATGAATTGGTTGACAATCGCTTGACATTTCAAGCTTTCTATAGATATATTTCTCATGTCTGTGAGGCAAGTATACACTGTTTTTTTTGTTTGTTTTTTTGACGCGCTTATGTTCACAGAGACGGCAGAAAGCACATCTTGTTTGTTTTCTTTATTTTACAAAAGCCGAACATTTTCTCGTTATTGTGAGTTTATATAAAAAATAGCAGCTTTACAGCTTTGAATGATGTATTACTCTTATCTGTATGACCAAAAATGAGTATTTTAAGTTGTTTCCGCTGTTATCAGAAAAAATGCAAGTGATCGTGTCGGCGCAGTAAGAGCGCTATACTTCAGCTTCCACACTCCACAGGAACACTTGGATATGTGCCTAATAATAGCACACATTTATCTAGGTCAGTGGTCGGGAACCTATGGCTCGCGAGCCACACCTGGCTCTTTGACAAAAATCATCAGGTATCTCACCCTTTCCCAACAAATGATCGATAACAAATTCGACATCACTAGAGATCAGCAATTCCTGTATTGTAGAGCCTACCGAAGTTTATTAAAAGTTTATAATAATAATATATTTAAAGTTGTACCGGCCAAAGTGCGCGTTCAGTGATGTTCGCGACATCGCGAGTGTCACGACAGCAATTAACAACAAACCACTTGGGTTTCTATGGTAACCTAGAGCTCCTGCTCTCAGATTCAAGTAGCTATGCAGCTTTTTCGTGGTAACGGCGAAAAGAAAACATTTTTGAACAGCAGCGAAAATCGAAAAGTGTGTAAAATAGTGAATGGACTGAAAAATAACGTTTTATTGAAACTGGTGCTCTGCTGTGCCAAGAGACATTTCGAAACATTTCACTGGTTACTTTCGCTTTTGCCGAATATACCTTTATGTCCTGTGAATGTGTCGTATTTATATCTATGATAATCCACGCAGCTTTCAGTGGGCACGACTGTTGGCGTTATTAATAAAGAAACATGAATGGATGAGAAAGTAAAGAGCGGGACGTGCTTGATATTAAAAAGGAAACGCAAAGCTGCTAAAGAGAACTGAATCCACTACTGACAGGATGTTTCTGTGCGCTCGCTCCGAGTGGAACATGGACAAGCATAATGGAGACAGAGCGCATTTATTCTAATCTGAAAACCACGCCCACGGGGAAACAATCCAACAGTCTCCATTGACTTTGCATTGCGTGAGGCTGACTCCTTGTCATTTCTGACTTATTACAAAAAACAAAATAATGCCTAAAAGCTGCTGTGTGACAAGGTGTACAGCTAACAAGCTAAGAAACCCAGAAATAAGTTTTTATAAGCTGTCGACCCCAAAAAACGAATGTTTAAGGACACAAAAGTGGATACAGGCAGTGAGACAGAGCGCAACGGGTCATATTACTATAAGAAATATACTGGAGGGGAACGTAATCGACGACAACATATGCTAAACAAACAAACAAAAACAAACCATTCATTATTTTTAACCATGTCAAAGAATTATTTCACCTGTCACCGAATACGTTCCCCTCCAATGTAGTTCTTATAGTAATATGACCCGTCGCGCTCTTTCTCACTGCCTGCATCCACTTTTGTGCCCTTAAACATTCGTTTTTTGGGGTCGACAGCTTATAAAAACTTAGTTCTGGGTTTTTTAGCTTGTTTTCTGTACACCATGTCACATAGCAGCTTTTAGACATTGTTCTGTTTTTTTGTTATAAGCCAGAAATGACAAGAAGGCAGCCTCGCGCTATATAAAGTCAATGGGGACTGTTTGATTGTTTTCACCCCCCGGTGGGCGTGGCTTTCAGATTATGACGCGTATCGCTCTGTCTCTATAGCCTTGGTCTTCGGTTGCGCGTCTAAACGGTCAAATACACACACTGTCAAAATGCCCGCATTGGTGAGTATTCACATAAATGCAGTCGATGTAATCACTGTGTGTGGGTGTTGTTCTTCACTTGTTTCTCCTCTCTCTCTCTCTCTCTCTCTCTCTCTCAGAACTCTGAACAGAATTTATGCTCCTCAGGCGGTAAATCAACCTCATATGAAAGCCCAGCAAAATTAATTGTATATTGCAACTTATTTATTGTTTGTTGCATATTTTTGTATTTTATTTGTATATGGACTTAATGAAGTTACTATTATTAAAACGTTATTGAAAAAAAAACTTAAAAAAAATAAATAGTAATTTAATCAAAATGTCAAAACTGGATCTTCCGGTGCAAACGACTGACTTTCTCTCTAGTGACGTATGCAGAACTTCATTCATTTGGTCAGCTTAAAACAGCCCCTTTCTTAAAATCGACTGCAAGCTCACATTCAGTCATTCTGCCTCCTTCACTTCTGCTTCATCGCAACTTAAACTTATTGAAAAAAATAAATAAATTAATGTTAACCAGCGCAAAAGATGCCAGCAATGTTGGAGTCAGCCTGAATGCTTTCCCAGTATTTACTAATCCATTGTTAACATGTTCTGCATGGGTTGAAGGGTGTTGCTACATGGTAATTGTTCAGTTAATGAGTTTCACCTGCATTCACTCTGTTGAGTGCTCTTTTGAGCTGTTTTTGAATTCAAGACGTGTATGTTTTATTGTGTCTACACCAGATGCGAGTGCTGTGATGCGATGTGACAAAAGCAAATAGAACCCATTTTAATCAGTGATGCTGTCTACACTGAATGCAACAGGAAAATACCCGATGGTAAACTGATGCCCCATTCTATTTCTGATGTACTTCAAGCGTTCAAATTACTTTTGATACAAAAGACAAATGGATTTGCAACAGTCGCTTTGTCACGTCCAGTGTGGACAGCTTCTAGCTTTTGCGGCATGACGCGTTTGGTCTGTTTGGTCAGACCAAACAGATCTCGCCCCCCATTGACTACCATAGTATTTATTTTTCTTACTATGGCAGTAAATGGGGCGAGATCTGTTTGGTTAGTGACGTTCTTCCAAATATCTTCCTTTGTGTTCAACAGAAACAAGAAATTCATAAAGGTTTGGAACTACTTGAGGGTGAGTAAGTGATGACAGAATCTTTATTATTGAGTGAACTATCCCTTTAAATGCAATAAGACATGTAAGAGAAAATCCGTTTAACACTCAGCTAGCTTTCTATGCGCATGCTTCGGATGTGTGCACTCAGAAAACCATATATCAAAAGTTAAACTGTTATTGCTTTTAAACGCATGCAAATAATTAACTTTCATGATGACGAAGAACTGCAATGTTACATGAGTGTGAACGCGATAGAGATAATCAAAACCAAATAGATGTTTTGTTCGTTTTTGGCAGAGTACCCGAGGCACAAGCTTTAGGCTCCGCCCTCTTCTGGAAAACGGGGTGGGGAGCAGCATCTCATTTGCATTTTAAGAAACATGCACGAAAACAGCATGTTTTTCCTTACACTCAAAAATGGGCATTTACAACATGGTATAATACATGATCTGTGGGGTATTTTTAGCTGAAACCTCACAGACACATTCTGGCGACACCTGAGACTTATATTACATCTTGTAAAAAGGGGAATAATAGGTCTCCTTTAATGCTTAAAGGTTGTGAGCAAGCACCAATAATTAATGCCCATTAAGGAAATTTATGTCCCTATACTAAAAAGCAACAGTAACTAATGAGCACTCACCCATTTCCTGTCTGGTGCTGGCCACGCCCACCCCAAATCTCACCGTCACATCTCCAGCAGCTGTGGCACAGGAGCCCGTGTTCTCTGCAAAGCCCAGATAATTATACGAGCCCAGGTTGATCACATCCTTTACCACTCGCCCAGTGTACCTGAAAGAGCACAATACAATTGTGTTAGATTTCTTTTTTGAGCGAACGCTAACCCTAGACTGGGTTGTAAGTTTCATACAACCTCAGTCACCTCATATTTAAAGCCTTACTTTCAAAAGTTTACCGTACATGGGCTTGAAAGTGACATTAGATTAATGCAGCTCTCATCTTGGGAGGTAAAACAGTCAAGACGTGGTGTTTTTTTCCTGTTTAGGTTCAAGACACTCTACTTACTCAAAGGTCCAGTTGTAATCATTGGAACTCCGCTCAACAAGGTCAAACTTGGCCCCAGGAACACTGCAAATGGGCCTGTTCCAGCTGTCCCGAATCCTCATGTATAAATTCCTTGTGTAGAAATTCTCGAAGTCTTGATAAAGTGGAACAAAGTCCTTGGGGAAAAAAAAAGTAACAGGAACAGTCACATACTTGACATTTTTGTTTCAGCAACATTACACCTTACATTTCGTGTCTTGGATCCAATATTTTAGGAAGAACAACACCCATAAAAGGCACGTAGCAAAACAAAGCACAACCTTTTAGTGCCCTAAAGTACTTTACAGTAACGGTAAACTGCACAATATCCTTCCTATGACAAAATAACCTCTTCCTCAAAAAGTTATTTTGAACGGTAGTGTATATATTTACTTTTTCCACCAAGCACACATGATTTACCTTCTGCTCCTCCCTTTCTCTGGCTATGTGGCATTTTTCTATTTTCCACTCCCTCATGAAATCCCGCAGATATCCAAAGATCGTAAGGATGCCGTAACCCATGTACGTGAGCACGGCAACCAGCATGGGAGTTTCCTCGAAGGACTCCATGAACGGCCTACTGTAAAGTTCTCCATTGCATGCAGCATGGTAAACCTGTAAAGTAAAACCCATAAAAACACTGTAGTCATGGTACCATCGCATTGTGGTTACTGATTACAAGTTGTGTGAATGCAAACGTTTGCAGACCTTTTGGTTAATTTAACAGTTTATTACAGAAACAGCGGCATGCATTTGTAAGATTTCAAGCTTTATTCATGGATAATTTGCAAAAGTAAGATTAACTTATACAGTTTCAAAGTTTGACCTCCCATTGTCAGGTACTCTGTTACTCATAGTGACCAAATGATTACACAAGTTCTGGACCAAACAAATCAAGCAGTTCATTCAAAACCCTGTGATTTTGCAGGCACATGTGACTAGTCATGCCCCACTAACAAATACCGCGGAGTCTAGCAACAGTGACATCCACGTGAGCCGCCACCAGCTTCAAGACAGCAGCACGACTTTGCAAGGCTTAAAGTGGCTTCCAGGAAAAGTATTTCAAAAAAAAGAAATGTGCGATAAGATTTACAAAAGCTAGATCTGTGTGATATACCTTTAAAGGCTGTTGCTGAACATTACAATGCAGAGAGAATCAGAGCAAAAGTCAAAAGAGTTTATGAGACTTTATAAGACAGTTTTAGTTGGATAAACAAAAGAGATGTGGCAATAAAGTACGGAATATCTTGGAATGGATTAAGCTGACCAATCTCCCACTCAAAACATTTACAAGAGGCACATGACTTAAATTCCTAGAGCTTTAACTTGAATCATGAGTTGCTTCCAAACATTCGCATGACACCAAGAAGATCTTGACTTGCCTTCCTCAGTGCATTTGGCTATTTAGCTATTAGATCCATAGACTGATTTATTATCAATAAACTTAAATGAAATATAGAATATAGATGTAAATATTATGAAAAATAAGATTTGCTAATTAATATATATATATTTTACAGTAACGGTAAATTGTACAATATCCTTCCTCTGACAAAATTCCTCTTCCTCTAAAAAATTTACACCAATAAATAACCAATAAATTAAGTTTAATTTTTTGTAAAGTCACAGTAAATTACTCTCAAAATCTTTTCTGGCAAGTAATCATTTAAAATAAAAAAAAATTTTATGATTGTAATTTAATCTGTAATAATTTTCCTTCTAACATTCTAACATTCAATAAACCACTTGGTTATTAATAAAAAGTTTCCATCTTTAAAATAAAACTAGTACATTAGTAAAACTACTGTTCAAAAGTTTGAAGTCAGTAACCTATATTACATATATATATGTAAATATTAATAAAAATAAGACTTGCATATTAATATTTATGTATAATGTTGTATTATATAATATAACATATGTATTCTAGTAAAACCCACAATATATATTTAATATAGGGGCTAATCAAATGTAGAAGTAGAATTGTATTACCTGATCTATTTTCTATAAATTTATATGAAATGTACACTAACATAAATAGAAATATTCACAAAAACTACATATTCTAAAGTGCATTACTAAAACCTAAAGTGTTTTTATACAGAGTGATTGAATATAAACCTAGTATATAACTATATTAAGGAGACAGTGAATATTTCTCAAGGATGGTTTATATTTAAAAAAAAAAGTATCTTAAGTCTCGGGTACAAAAAAAGACACCAAAATCTTAGCTTGCCTTTCTAAATGCATTTGACTTACAAAATACAAATACAAAGACAGCATGAGGTTGCAGCTTGCAATGCATATTAACTTTCTGGTCCAACAAACACAGTTTCCACTCATGGCAGTATCACATTAGCTAGATCATCATGTTTCAGATGTTGTGATGACCAGGGCCTTATAAAAAGATATTATGAGGAGAAAGTCTACATCTCATCTGAATGTCAAACTTTACTTTTCCACATGGGATCATGCCATAAACAGTAAAACTGCATGTCGTGCACTAACTGAACACCACCGAGGGAGCCACACTATTGAGAACAGCTGTTGTGTTGCCATGCATCATCATTATCAGCAACAAAATGCACATGTAGATATGAAATATTTGACATGGATGATTCGAAGGACTCAATGCATGATGTGGCCTCACCTTCTCCTGCTTTTGATACTGATGATGGTGATGATGGTTCTTCACCATTCCATTTCTTCCTGGTTTCACACCATTCGCTGCATGACAATCCTCTTTTTTATTCCCCGCGCTCTCAGTCATACTTATCCAAGACTAAACATACGATCAAATGCATGAAAACGGAAAGATGATAATGAGTCGGTGATGAGGGAGACGTGCGTCCCCGCTACGCTACCCCGAAACCCACAAGAGGGAAACCTGAAATTCCAGCCTCCCCACACCGGAAATCAACGCCCCGTTATTCGCGCCAACCAATCAGAAGGCAAAGTTGGGATATTGGGCGTGGTTTGTGTCGCAAAGGGCGTGGTCCTCCAGCGCGCTTCTGCTGCTGGGAGAAATGAACTCGAGTAACCTCTGTGTGTTTCACCTGTCTGTCCCTGCATAACTCAAATACTTGTATGATGCTTGCAGTTGCAGATGAAATCAGATTAACTATAAAATGTGAACAATCTTATTTAATATGTTTGGGCTCGGCAAACAAACGCAGGAGGAAGCAACATACCTACGATTGCATCCATTTCCCGAGAGATACGCATTTCCCTTTTCATAGGCTATATAATTTAAAATATAAGAGTTCCATTCAAGTGAATTGATGAAAATCAGGTATTTTTAATTATTTTATACTGTGTATTTTTTTTATCAAAAATATTAGCTATTAGATAAATATGTTCACTCAAAAATGAAAATTTTGTCATTAATTACGTCGTTCCAAACCTTCGTTCATCTTCAGAACACAAATTAAGATATTTTTGATGAAATCTGAGAGGTATATGACTCGTCCATAGACAGCGATATAATCAACACTTTCAAAATCCAGAAAGGTACTAAAACATCATTAAACAGTCGACATGACTGCAGTGGTTCAACCTTAATTTTATGAAGTGATGAGAATACTTTTTTTGTGCGCAAAAACAAAACAAAAATAACGACTTTATACAACAATCTCTTCTTGCAGTAAGCACAATGAAGGCTTCCATGTTTACATCCGAATGCGGCTCAGTATTGGTCAAAGCTGATCACGTGAACAGCACGATGCATGCTTGTGATGCTGACACGAGCTGGCCAATAATGAGTCGGCATTTAGACTTAGAACATGGAAGCGCTGAACTGCGTTCACTATGTTTTGTTAAATAAAGTCGTTATTTTTGTTTTGTTTTTGCATAACATTAAGGTTGAACCACTGTAGTCACGTTGACTATTTTAATGTGTTTAATACCTTTCTGGACCTCAAAAGGTGCAATGATGTGTGGTTCAGATACCCTCAGATTTCATTAAAAATATCTTAATTTGTGTTCCGAAGATGAACGAAGGTCTTACGAGTTTGGAATAACATGAGGATGTGTAATTAATGACAGAATTTTCATTTTTGGGTGAACTAACACTTTAAGCATTTATAAATGTGTACAAAATATAGATTTCTATAGCCTACATGTAATAGGCTATTATAATAATTTGAATACAAATTATATTAATAAATGATAATGTACTAAAATGTAAATATTAAGCCAATATAAAACATGTGTATTATAATATTGGGGAGACTGTGGCTATTGTCAGACATTTTACCCCAGAGAAGGTTTGTTTTTGAAAGTCATTTTCTCTGTAGGCCCTATATGTTAAAATCTGGGATACAAAAAAAAAAAAACATTTTATTTGTTATTTACCAAGGAGAATACAGTTCGCTGAGCACACATTCACCTTTTGACGCTTTGACCAATAGTTGGGCATGTTGTTGCGTAACCTACTATTATTATAGGCTTTTTAGCTAAATGTAAAAAATTAATAAACAACAAAACAATTAATGAAACAGCACCAATGTAAAAGAAACATGGACATATTTGTTTTATTATGTTTTATTGTGTTTATTACAAAAATATGATAATATTGAAATTTTAGTTTCAAGGACAGAATTCACAAAAATATTTAGATAGATAGATAGATTGATTGATATATGAGTGTAAACAACATAATGCAACATAGAAACTAATAAATAGTGTAAATAAATTAGAGACATTTTACATTGCATTTGCATTTATTGATTTAGCAGACGGTTTTATCCAAGGCAACTTGAGACAGTGCATCACTCCACTATATGGAGTAAACTCCTTGGGCCAGTTGGTGTCTCTCTTACATCACCGGTCGCACAGTTTGTCTAGGAACTATAGGATTTTGCCCAAATCAGCGCATTGCACAGCTCAGACTACACCCTGTGTCTTCTGCTGGGAGAAAAGCTTGTGAACGCCCTCTCTCAACCACAGTTAAGACATAAATGATTCTTTAGATTTACCAGCCCAAGAAGGCCCTTCCCTCTGTTTTCCACACAATGACATCATTGTCGCCTTGAACATGCTCGAGTTGTGAAAGACCTGGAAATAAATAAACATATAAATGAATGAATAAAAACACACATGCAAAACAAACATCTCATGCTGCCCAAGCAAGATAAGACTGTACTGTTCATTTAGCGCACATTGAACAATAGCTGACACTTTCTGTTTCTGTTCAAAAACTAGATTGTAAAAGACATTAACCCCCTGCATGAGAGTGATACATGGGCTATGATATGAAGAGTGAAATATCAGATTAAAAAAAAATGTGTGCACAAGTTCAGTAAAGCCTCAGGGATATTCTAACTGGATCATGGACTGGAGTCATTACTCTGCGATAAAACATCTGTGAGATTGAATGAACAGCAGGCAGGGCTGTTATCACCATTGACATTGAGCAGGACACACTGCCTCAAATATTCACATTAGTGTTAACAGACATGTACTTTATATATCAGTTATATTACATTAGTGCCCTTAATCCTGAATATGCTGTTACATCCTTGACAACAGGCACTTGCATAAACAGTGTTATATTATATGGGCCTATTGTGCCATGAATGAACAAGTTATAGAAGGCTTCTTAAACCACAAATCATCAATATGGCAGAAATAGTCGGATGTTTTTCTATTCATTTCAGACTTCGTACAAGCTTTTGAGAGTGAAATTCAAGTGCTTCACACTTTTTCCAGCACTTCAAATCTCTATATTGTATCCAATTTAAATGTTATTTTTTAATGTGAAAAACATTATTTGTTCATCCTTCAAAAGAAAACTAACACTTGGGGCCAGATTTACTAAACAGGGCAAATTAGCATGAGAGTGCGATTCTATGGGAGATGGGAGTGGAAAGTTCTGCACGTGATCTACTGATGGCACGCAAATTAAAGAACACCGACACAGCCGGATCATTTCCATAATGAAGATTAGCATCTGGTTTAAGACATGCTTTTTTGGGGTGGTAAATAATGGCGCAGATATCAGTAAATTGACTAGAGCAAACCTTAGTAAATCACCTTGCATGATTCATTTAAATACTCCCATAAATTTTGCATCTGAAAGGGAAACTCCTACAAATGCATATGCAATAAGGTTAGCGCCAAAAATAAATGTGTCTGCCTTTTCAGTGCTAATTTTTCACTGTGTGTCTTTAGTAAATACTGACAGTAGTTTTTTTTTTTAACACCAAAAGAGAGTTTGCGCTGGCACAAGCTGTTAGTAAGGGTGCTTTCACACTTGGTATGATTGCCTGGACCAAACCCGAGTTCGATTGCTCCCCCCTCCCCCTGCCCCCACTGGACTGTGCTCATGTTATATTTTTTGGGTCTGACCCGCGGTTCGTTTGCGTCATCAAACCAGCAGCTGTTTACTCCATTGCTTAGGAACAACGGCACAGGAGAAGGCGCCAAAATGCATAACGTTGCTCTCCTCACTTTTATATTATTGTTTTTGAACTGTTGGTTTTGTTTCCAAAGCTTCAGTACATAACGGCACTTGCTTGTGTCAATCTGCCAAGAATGTAGAACGCTTAAGGCAAGCAGAAATGAGATATACATCTCTCTGTTTGCAGCACAGAATAATACGGCATTAATAGCAGTTCACTTCCGCGATTTGGTACGTTTGCATTCATATCAGAAGCGAACCGTACCGGAGTTCACTTGAACCGTACCCCAGACCACTCTTTTCAAGCAGACTCGGGTACGGTTCGCAGGTGCACACCCGAGTTCAGAAGACAGTGTTCACATCATCCAAACGTACCGATCTCTGACGTCAGTCGAACCCGGGTGCGCACCAAAAGAGCTAATGTGAAAGCACCCTAAATCTAGCCCTTGGTGACAAACAAACACTTTTATTTAAAAATAAAAAAGAAATTACCATTATAGCCAGTAGATGGTGGCAGAGGAGCGCTTAATGGTTTATTAGCCATTCTCACTCCCTAATATATATATTTCTTCTTACGCTTTGCTTTTTAATTTATATTTAGACATTATAAAATCACTGTTATAAAATATTAAATCATCAAGAAATCAATTTTTGTCAAAGTTTGGCACTTTATTGTACTGAAGTATGAAGTATGACATTTTTCTTCAAATTGTGACTGAATTATACAGAAAGTAAGCAAAGAGCACTCCTTATATAATCACTGAAGTTGTAGGTCAGTTCAGTATGAGACTATAGAAGAACAATGGTATATTTAATAAGAGTAGATTTTTTTTTTTTTTTTTACAAATTGGCCTATAAAAATGTCAAATGTGCATTTTCAAGAAATAAACATGTAATAATATTAGTAACTGCACGTATTTCGCTACCAACTCAGGTGCTGGTGCCACCATCTGTAGAATTTAGTGGCACTTAAATATCTAAAAATGTGACTTAATTTCTTAAAATTGTGACTTTATTTTCATAAAATAAAGAATCAATCCTGTTTTGCCCAGGACAGAACCATACCGCCAATCCAAACTGTGGCCATGACAGAAATATATATATATATATATATAGGGAAGTCAGATCCAATGCATTGAGAGAATTGTTGTTTTGTTACCCAGAAGCTGTCAAACCAACATTCTGCAAATCAATTTTATACAAAATACTCTCTAATGTTCTTATGTTTCAGCATACTATCTTGACTCTCCCCTTCCAGGCAGACTAGTATTTTTTTTTCAGCTCCACCAAGAAATCTTTGCCAGAAACATCACACACAAGCCCTTTATCTCCGCTCTCCCTTCTTTTCCACAGAAGCCGCTTTATGTTTAATTAAGAAAAAAGGAACAATAAGGGAAAGAAGTGTAGGAAAGCATTTGCCCTGAGCCTTTAAGAGCTCTAAACGCTCGTTCCCCCCCCACCCCACCCCATCTTCTTGCTGCATTGACTTTTCACTCACTGATCCTGGACTGTGGTTTATATAACCGTTTGGGTAGAATGTCACTCAAGGAGATTGGTGTCAGCGCTGATAACGTACCAAAGTGATCGGAGACCGAGATCTCGCCACCTAATTATGGAGCCTCTTGCCCGACGTGCATCTGGAAGGGAGTGATAAGAGGAATGCAACTGATGGGAATAAAGCGTTTCTGAGGAGGGGGGTTGCAGAGGCAGGCAGGGGTACCACAGCGTTCGCTCCCTCTATATCTCTCTCCGCCTGCTTAGATTCATGTTTGCTACTGGCTCCAAATGCATTGGAGTTGGAAAGTGAGTGGGAGAGAGAAAAGGAGGGAAGGAGAGAGAGGGAAACTGAGTAAAGGTAGCCATTTTCTTAAGCCACGTCGCAGTGCAGATGAGGAGATCAAAACGAGGTGTGTTTATATGAACAACTTCAGGTTTATCACCTGTCACTACCCATAAGAACTCATCAAAGCAGCTGTGGTGTACAGAGCTACTGAGGTCACCTTTCAACACGCTCATCTCATGTCAGGTAAAAAGAAGAATAAACATAGCCTTCATGTCACACTCTTAGAAGAAAGTGTTCTATACCTCAGGCGCTTCATATATAGAACCTTTTAGGGGTTCCCATCATGTGATCGTTTATGGATTTAGTTTTAATTAATTTTGTTTTAATTCGTATTTTATTTAATAATAATAATAATATTAATATTTAATATATATATATTTATATATATATATATATATATATATATATATATATATATATATATAAACATTTATATTAAAAGACATTTTTAAAAATGGCTCACAATTATGAGGAATTATTAATATAACTATATCTGAATATGTGTGTGTATTCATCCATCAATCCTTGTTTAGTCATATATATATATATATATATTTATATAGAATTATATTAAATATAATAATATATATAGGACAACCAGTTTGGTGTATAAATAAATATGTGTATATAAATGCATATTCTATTATAGTTTTGTTTTAGTCCCTAATATATTTAATACTTTAATATAAATATTATGGGGATTATTTTTAATGAATATTACATATTACATACAAATATTATTTTTATGAATATTTTGGGGATATATATATATATATATATATATATATATACACACACACACACATATATACATATTTTTATATACATATACATTTTATATACATATACAATATTACTTTTTATGAATATTTTGGGGATAGTTTTATATATATATATATATATATATATTTATATATATATATATATTCTACTATAGTTTATATATTCCATTATAGTTTAGTTTTAGTCCCTAATATATTATTAGGGTTCCCTTCGTTCCCGGACTCCATTTCCCATGATCCTCCTGTTTCCACACCTGCACTCACTACCTTCGTCATCTCCCCATCATCACCGATCACCTGCACCTGGACCTCATCATCTGCACTCCCTTTATAATGGACTCACTCCCTGCACTCCTTGTCTGTTCTGAATGTTAATCCATGTGTGTGAAGTTGTGTATCTCTCCGTCGTGTAATAAATACCCTTATTTTGTGGATATTTGTTTACGCCTCATCTCTACAGCAACCACCACATGTAACAATTATATACTTCAATATAAATATTTTGAGGTTTTTCCATTTATTGGAAAAGTCCAAGTCCAATCACTTAGAAGAGTATAGCACACTGTTTCTCAACAAGCTGCACAATTTGAGGTATGATTCATGTCTGATTCATGCGGCAGGGGACGTTATGCACTTTATATTTAATGCTTTGGATTAAGGGTTTGTTTAAATTCCTAATCTTAACTATGATGAGCAATTGTAATTGTGATGTTTGATTCGGCAAGTGCCATTAAGAATTAGGCCCCTATAGGTGATGGCTGTTGATTTATGTTGTGTGTAGTTACACATCCCTGTTACATAAATATGGAGATAGGCTGTTCCACGCGATGATGTCGAATGCTAGAAACATGTCATATGGATGATGAGTATTCAGAACACGTGGACAACCCCCATTATCAGCTCCCTCCCTGCTGCTTTCTGGGATAACACACGTGACACCAGAAAAAAAGGGCTACATTACAAACCACATTCCGAAACCTATTACACCAAACGGAGAATTCACTGAAGTGAATAGGCAGAAATGAAGGATCGTCAACAGTTGAGCTCATCCAATTGGATTCTCCTCTCTCCCAACCTCCAGATCCTTCTTTTCTTGTTACAGGAAGGAAAAGCTGGAATAGCTTTAGCTAGCACAACATTGGAGCTCCTGCTGAACTACTGGAAGTGTTTTGGAGTCCTCAAAACATACTTTCCAGCTTTCATTTCCTCTGGCTTTCCTGTTTGCTTTAGAACATTTGGAAGGGAACTTCTCTCTTCCTGGCTCCCTTTATCAGGCGATGACACACAGGGCCTTGGAAAAAACAAATGCAAATGACGTTGAGCCTTTGGACTGAGAACATAAAAATCAAAAAGATTATAGTGTTTTTATTAAAATTACAGACAAAGAAAAATAACATTTTTTAATCCTTCAAAGTAACAAATTTTTTTTGTGAGGTTTAACATTAAACCAAGGACAAATATTTTTTTAAACTTAATTTCCAGTAAATGTATCTTGTTTTCAGGACATTTAAATATTTTTACAGGAAACAATATTGATTAATAAGAAAATGATTTTTGCAGTGTGCCCAAGTTTATTCATTTTAAATGAATGAATGATGTTTAGGCTGAAATTTATTGGTAGGAGGAAACATTTCCATTAGAGCTGAGAATTAGATTTTCTGGCTGACTATAGCATGTTTCTTCCAACAGTTGCCTAAATCATTTTTAACCTTTATTAAATGGTGTTTACAGAAAACAATTAATTATCACAAATTATGCGGTGGAATATTTTGGGACTAGTTCTGATTGGAAATGCCAACTGCAAAAACAGGATTTACTGTGTAGAGCAAATCACAGATCTTGAAAGTATCTTATCTGATTTAAGTTTTCATTCTTTAACAGCATACTCTGAGTTTCAGATTCTGAAGCATGTGTGTAAGCATGATTTGCTTAAAACTGGTTGTTCTCAGGGCACAATCAAGCTCAGATGTCAATGAGAGCACCTGCTTTGATTTTGCTTCAAATGTGCTTTAGGGGGCGCTAATGGACCACAGCACTCAGCACAAACAAAACTGACAATCCTGCTTTTAAATCAGTGCAATGCAGTCAGCATGGGTGGAAATTATTTTAAAAAAGATAATGCAGAGGTGTAAAGATACTTTTATTGCCATTCAGACTATAAAAAAAATGTAATAAAAAGAGATAAAAAATTAAACGCATTTTGAAAATGCAAGTTCAAAACATAAACAGCAAATGAGAGGATTTGCTGTAAATTCATACTTTTAAAACTCTTTTTCCCACAACCTCTGTCAAATTTTGTCAAGTAACCTTAAAAACATGCTTCATGTGATAATATCTAAATTAATTGGTTTTACTGAAGTGCAAAATATTATTCAAAATGATGGAAATAATTTTTCTTCACCATCATATCATAATAGATGCATATTTTTCATACATAACATACAGGTTCCTATCTCAGGAGCTACAAACCTTTTCTTTATTTTAGGGCCTTTTATCAAAAGAGCTGTTGCATGTTATGACCTAAATAATGTGAAAGGTAATGTAGTCACATCAAAGCCAACACTGCCATCCATGCTGCATACAGCGAGCATCTATAATGTTCCTGGCGCACTACATTACTCTCTGCATCTAACCTGGACCCAATTACAGGGGCCCTGGAACAATTTCACAGAGCTTGTGTGGCTACTCAGCAGATAGAGTTGCCATGGAAGCCAGTGTGATTGAAAAAGAAAAATTACAGGCTGCCAAAAGGCAAAGAGAGGGACAGAGAGAGAGAAAATAAAGAGCATTTTGCTCTCCACAGCATGCAAGATATTAGATACAATTTAAACAATTGTCTTCTCACCTTTAGCTAGTCTGACTCTGAAATATCACAGTTACGTACATGCCCAAACAATCCAATTCTTAATACTCACAATAATTTTCAGACACAGACATGTGAAATTCAGAGGAACTTAAAGTCCCCCTGAAATCAAAATGGAAGTTTTTTGGTGTTTAGTATGAATATGCTAGCCTTTCTGTTATTTATAAGCCAGTGTGCTCCAAAACAATGACAAAATTCACATTTAGAAGATATAAGCTTTCAAAATGTAAAGTCTCTCACTTCCGCCAATATGGATCAATTTGATGACATCACCGCGGACTTCAGCTTCTCATCATATTTTCTGTCCAATCAAATGCTCTTTAGAATCTGAAGCGTCCCGCCCCCTATAGACGCTAAAGCTGCGGCTGACATTGGTCAATTGTTCACACAATTAATATTTTCTATATGGTGAATGGCACATAGTGCACTATATAGGGGAATGATTCAGACAGTGTAAATATGCTTTCCATTGGGGCGAATGAAGTCTGGTTTTACGCGAACAGCGCGCACAGTTTGCTCCGGTGCATGGACACGATAGCACAGAACGGATCATAAAATCCTTAAAATCACAAAAAAATTCTCCTGGTAGAGGATGCCCCATACCCCCCTACAATAATTTAATTTGTAAACATGTCACCTTTTTTTAGAGTTTGCAGGTCTATATAAATTATTTATATCGATAGAGATCATTTTTATTTGACAGTTGAGCAACTTAAAACAAAAATGTATGACTTTTTACTATTTCTGACACATTTTTCTAAACTTCACCTTTTAAACGTGTCATTTGCCATGTTTTTTTTTGGACATTTACCATTGTAGTACAGTACTATGGTATTTTGGGAATACATTGGAGTACCATGTAAATACCAATTTCAGTCCAACTGTATATACTAAGTACCATAGTATTAGTGATACTATGGTTAAAAACATGTTAATACCATAGTACTTTTTGGGATGCATTTGTACTGTGTAAATGTCAAAGTACATGAATTTCCAAGAAGATGCACTCTTATTTATTGGCATCGATGGCTCCATGAAGAACTTTTAAAGGATTAGTTCACTTTAAAATGAAAATTACCCCAGGCTTTACTCACCCTCAAGCCATCCTAGGTATATATGACTTTCTTCTTTCTGATGAATACAATCTGAGTTATATTTAATAAATATCCTGAAACAACCACTCTTTATAATGTACCATAATGGCAGTGAACGGGACCAATGAGTATGAAGCTGAAGAAAGTGCATCCATCCATCATAAACGTACTCCACACGGCTCCGGGGGGTTAATAAAGACCTTCTGAAGAGAAGCAATGCACCTGTGTAAGAAAAATATCCATACTTATAAAGTAAAACATCTAGCTTCTGCCAGACCGCCTTCCGTATTCAACTTACGAAGTGTAAGCTAGATTTTTACTTTATAACTTAATGCATCGCTTTGCTTTAGAAGGCCTTTATTAACCCCCCCGTAGCCGTGTGGAGTACGTTTATAATGGATGGAAGCACTTTCTTGAGCTTTATACTCACTGGTCCTGTTCACTGCCATTATAAAGCTCGGACGCATCAAGATATTTATTAATATAACTCTGAATGTGTTCATCAGAAAGAAGAAAGTCATATACACCTAGGATGGCTTGAGAGTGAGTAAAGCTTGGGGTAAATTCATTTTAAAGTGACCTAATCCTTTAACATCCATAGAATCTTTCTATTCCACAAAAGGTTCTTTATAGTAAAAAAAAAAAAAAAAAAAAATGGTTCTTTAGATTTTTAAAATGTTCTTCACACTAAGAAAAAAAATGGTTATTTTAAGAACTGAAGAACTGTTCACAATAAGGTTCTTCCATGACATTGCTGTGAAAACCTTTTTTTGAAACCTTTATTTTTAAGAGTGTACTTCCAAGAATGTCCAAAAGTCATGGTAGTATCATGGTACTTTTTTGTAAGTGAAAGTAATCTATGATATTGAATGATTACCATATTCTGAAAGAATGATTAGCACGTATTACCATATTTATATTCTGTACTATAGTACTCCAAGATACTGAGCAATATTATGGAATATAATGCTACAAGTGAAAATTCTACTTGAATCTGAGGGAACTGAAATTTTGAGGTTGGTTAAGGTCACCGTGCTTGAACATGAATAGGATGTAGTACATTTGCCTAACGGCAGCTTTGATGTTAATGGATACTTTTGCACTGAGAGCAACAGCAGGCAAGTACACATAAACACACACACCAACACACACACACACACAATCTCAGGATGCAAGCCAGACACGCACCTCATGCCTCACCGCTAACCACAACATCAAAATATGTGACCAGTAAACAAACAGCATATAAAATAGCAGCAAACTATCAAGACCCCAGCCCCTCAAAATCATTGCCCCATCCACGTTGCCATGACAACAGGTGCAGGCCGATTAAAAACAATGTCTGCGCAAATAACATAATGGGCCATAATCAACACACCGGGAAGCCAGGGGCTCTGCCTGCTGAAAGCGCACATCACCATAACAACAGCAGCTGGTACTCCTCAGTGTGTCTGAACATTTGCTCACATAATCTGTGATTTTATGACAGAACGAAGGAGAGATATGAAAAGAGAGGGACAGTGAGAGCAACAGAAAGTAATTCAACTGCTGACCTGAACAAGGTCTACTGTAATCACAACCATTACTGAGATAAAAAACACAATTTCTTCTCTCAAAAACTGGTGAATATGTACACTGTAAAAAAATATGCCTTTAAATTTATTAAAAAAACAACATCTGGCAGCTGTGGTTGCTAGGAATTTACTGTAAAAAATACGGTGACAATGTTTCCAGTTTTACAAGATGCATGTATATTTTACAACTAACCATAACCATATATTCATTACGTGATATACCCCCGGTTTCACAGACAAGGCTTAAGCCTAGTCCCAGACTAAAATGCATGTTTGAGCTGTTTTAACTGAAAGTAACTTGCACTGAAGTGAATAACACTGATTATCTCTTCATCACGGCACCTGTTAGTTGATGGGATATATTAGGCAGCAAGTGAACATTTTGTCCTCAAAGCAGGAAAAATGGGCAAGCGTAAGGATTTGAGCGAGTTTGACAGGGGCCAAATTGTGATGGCTAGATGACTGGGTCAGAGCATCTCCAAAACTGCAGCTCTTGTAGGGGGTTCCCAGTCAGGGGAGCGAAGGCTGGCCCGAGTGGTCCGATCCAACAGACGAGCTACTGTAGCTCAAATTGCTCAAGAAGTTAATGTTGGTTCTGATAGAAAGGTTTGTTGCGAATGGGGCTGCATAGCCTCGGACCAGTCAGGGTGCCCATGTTGACCCCTGTCCACCGCTGAAAATGCCAACAGTGGACAGGTGAGCATCAGAACTGGACCACGGAGCAATGGAAGAAGGTGGCCTGGTCTGATGAATCATGTTTTCTTTTACATCACGTGGATGGCCGGGTGCGTGTGCGTCTCTTACTTGGGGAACACATGGCATCAGGATGCACTATGGGAAGAAGGCAAGCCGGCGGAGGCAGTGTGATGCTTTGGGCGATGTTCTGCTGGGAAACCTTGGGTCCTGCCATCCATGTGGATGTTACTTTGACACGTACCACCTACCTAAGCATTGTTGCAGACCATGTACACCCTTTAATGGAAACAGTATTCGCTGGTGGCTGTGGCCTCATTCAGCAGGCTGCTTGTCCCTGCAGCACCTTCTGTGTTGCCTGGTCTCATCTGCTCTGCCTGGGTCTCCATCGCCATCAGCCTCATCTCAGTCGGTCATCCCCCTGGTTCTGCCTGCCAAGCCTCCACCATGGCTCCTCCCTCCCTCGACCGCCCTTCTGCCGTTGTCGTCTCCTCCCTGGCTCTTCATGTTGTCTGCTCCGCCCTGGCACCAGTGGTCATCCCTTATGCCTGTTAAGGCCCCTCACACCCTCCTCTGTTGGGCTATTTGTCATTTTTATGTTAATAGCTCATTAATAGTTAATAAATACCTTCTTGATTGGGGGGATATGTTATGTATATTCTGTGTTTGTTTCTGTTTTGGGTGGGTTTGACACATGTTTCAGTTCAGTTTCCTGCAAAACTGTAAAACCAAACAGTGAAATTAATTAAATGAAATGAGTTTGTTTCACTCAAATAATAATGAAAGTTTATTGTACTTAACAGAAAAAAGTTGAGTGAACTCAAAATTTGATTGTAGCAAGCTGAACTTATTATGATTTAGTTGCAGCAGATTTCTAATTCCCAGCATGCTTTGCGTCAGACTGTATAAGGAAAATAAATGTTGAAATTAAAGGGATAGTTCACCCAAAAATGAAAATTTGATGTTTATCTGCTTACCTTCAGGGCATCCAAGATGTAGGTGACTTTGTTTCTTCAGTAACAAATTTTGCAGATATTTTTAATTTTGTTACTTTTTGTAAGAGCAGCTTTACAAATAAAAAGGACACATGCAAAGATCTTGTTCACATACCTCAGTTGGATGTGGAAAAACTATAGGCACAGCTGATGGTTTAAGTCTTACGTGATCCTCTCCTGGGTATGTAAAATCATCAGGGGAAAAATGATCGCTGCAGACCCTCAACAACTTTAGTACGTTAATGGGTGTGTTGATATCCAGCCGAAGAGCAATCAACCATAACTTCAGGCGAGCAGGCTCAGAAGTTGGAAATACGTGGAAAGTCACCACTCCCGAATGAGTTCGCGAGAGAATGTAATCTTTTAGTTTTAAGTCGGTTTGAACAATCCGGATAAGCGCAAGTACCATTTTGATTAGTCGTCGTACCTACAATGTTTGTGCACTGTGTAAACAATGAGTGACGTATATGTGCGAGAGATCACTTCCGACGCTTGTGTAAACTACGCATAGTTTACACATAGATTTTGTTACCATTGCCATGCATTATACGACTGACAGACTGCAACGGTTGGAGTTAAAAATCATAATTCATGTTCTACTGAAGAAAACAAAGTCACCGACATCTTGCCCTGGGGGTAAGCAGATAAACATCAAATTTTCATTTTTGGGTGAACTATCCCTTTAAGTGTTATTTTGTGTGTTTTTGCAAAACATTAACATAGAGAGACATAAGTTAGTGTTTATTGTTGTGTCATGTTGGGATTTATTGGGGGTTCTGTTATGTTCGTTTTTTAGGGTTAACATTGCGGTGAAGAGCAGAGTCTGTGTTTGAGGATGGGCTGCAAAACTTTTAAGAACATATACTGTATGTTGTTTGATTATATGCATGCAAGTATATAATGACAGTCTCTTTGATAGTTAAAATAGCATGTGTTATCTGCTATCTAACATTTAACTAAGATCTGAATGTGATGTTTGTGTAAATTAACTGTATGTAATGAATGAGTGGTGCGAGGCTGAGAACTGTGGGAGCGAAGGGATGTCGGTGATGTGATTGTTAATTGAGAGACACCTGTGTACCACACCGGCCTTGCTCCGCTTCCATGGCTCTTGGCCCCGCCCCATTTGTCACAAATTTGTTAGTTCTAGTTCTACTAACTTAAAAAGAAATGAGTTTATTACTTACCCTGTTAGTGCTCCACTGTACCACCCGTGGTACAATTACCATTCAAAAGAGACCTAAGGGGTTAAATGTTTTGAGGTAATACGTTTTCTCAAATGTTTTGAGTATTCTGAACTTATTGAGTTTTACAGTGTATGTTTCAGTTTTGGTTGGTTTGAATATCATGTGCATCTATTATCCATGAATTTTGAGTATTTTGTTATTTTTGAGTTAGTTTACTAAAAAGCTCAGTGAAGCATGTTCCACCTATATGCTTATCCGTAGACCTTACTGTAAAAATGCTACAGTAAAAACATGTTAATTGATTAACTCTTGTCAGCGGTGGTTGCAAGATGAAAAAAGGTCAGATTCAAACCAGCACCCTCCTGAGCACAACTGCTCATATGTTGACAGATAAACCACTATGCCACATCGCCAACTATCCAATTGATATTTTCACAAAACAACTCTATAAGAGAGGCGAGCTGTGATTTACGCGTTAGCAAACAAAGCCGAATTTATGGTGTCTTCTGTTACAGCACTTAGAGTTTGGTTATATTCTACTTTGTACTTTGACATTATCATTGTGTGCTTGGAAAGGCAGGAAATAAAAAAGAGAAACATGTCTCCTAGCTACAGCCATCAGCGTCGCTCATGAGAGAACACAAGCACAGAGCTCACCGAGTTACTCTGGCACGACGGGAGAAGAGTTTGTGTGATGAGACAAAACCGTTCTCTCTGTCATATCCCTCACAACCAAAGTCAAAGAAAAAAAAGAAAAACAAAAGAAACAAATTCACAGAATGCACAGGCCATTGAATAGAGTGACCTTTGAAAGGCTTAAATTGTGTTGGAAAGTATAGCACTCAGTGACATTTCAAAAACTCGGTTGAGTATGAAGTGTCTGAAAGCTTAAACTACAAAGTAGAGATACACTATGGTAGCTGAACAAAGAGAGACAGGCATTTAAAAAAACGGAGAGTTGAGATATAGAGAAACAGGTTGGAAAAGATGCATTATGGTCTCACAATGTATTTGTCTAAAATTAACATTTATTATTGAGAATTATTAAGAATGAGAATATTAAATGTATTTCAAAATATATTTAATATAATGTGTGAAATTATATATATATATATATATATTATAATATTAATATGAATAATATGACATTTAATATATATATTATTTCAAAAAAGTGTGTGTGTGTGTGTGTATATATATATATATATATATATATATATATATATATATATATATATATATATACATACGGTGCTCAGTGTATTTGAAAAGTAACATTTTAAACAATATCTCACTGAACACAAAAACAATTTCCAAATTGTTGACAAGACAAGTTTTATATAACATCTGTTTAACTTGAACATGAAAGTAAGGTTAATAATATAACTTAGAGAACAAAATTTTCAGTTTTACTCAAATTAGGGTGATGCAAAAATGAATATATATAGTCTCTGAAGCAAAGCTACAAATGTCTAATTTAACAAGAATTCAACCACAGGTGAGCCTAATTATTCATTACACAGGTGTCCAGCAGACAGTTGACTATAAAAGGGTGTTAAAACCCCTTCCCATTTCATGCTGTCAGCAATGGCACCACATGGAAGAGAAAAGTCACAAGTCCTGAGAAAGAAAATAATTTCTTTACACCAGAAAGGTGAAGGCCACAAGAAGTTCAGCAAAGCTTTACTTATCAGTCAGAATACTGTAGCAAAAGTGGTACAAAAATGTAAAAAAGATGGAACTGCAACCATCTCACAGAGACGTCCAGGTCATCCACGGAAGTTAACACCTCGACAGGAGCGTCTTCTGATGAGAAGGGTTGAAGAAAATCGGCATGCAAGTTCACTGCAGTTATCTAAAGAAGTGGAAAGCCAAACTGGGGTGACTATTTCCCGTGACACAATACGGCATACACTGCAGAGGAATGGCATGTATGGGTGCCGTCCACGAAAGAAGCCTCTCCTAAAGCCCAGGCACAAAAAAAGCCGGCCTAGAGTTTGCCAGGGCCCATGCTGACAAAGATGAAGACTACCGGGACTATATACTCTGGAGTGATGAGACCAAGATAAATGTTTTTGGAACTGATGGCTTCAAAACTGTATGGTGTCGCAAAGGTGAGGAATACAAAGAAAAATGCATGGTGCCTACAGTGAAACATGGTGGTGGCAGTGTCCTTATGTGGGGCTGCATGAGAGCTGCTGCTGTTGGGGAGCTGCATTTCATTGATGGCATCATGAATTCACAGATGTACTGCTCTATACTGAAAGAGAAGATGCTACCATCACTCCGTGCCCTTGGTTGTCATGCACTTTTCCAACATGACAATGAACACATTTCTGAAGAAGAACAGGGTGAAAGTGATTCAGTGGCCAAGCATGTCTCCTGATCTGAACCCAATCGAACACCTATAGGGAATTCTGAAGAGACAAGTTGAGCACCACTCTCCATCCCCTCTAAAAGAGGTCATTCTTGAAGAATGGAAAAAAATAGATGTAGCAAAATGTCGCCAACTTGTTCATTCCATGCCTAGAAGACTTGGTGCTGTCATTAAAAATCATGGAGGCCATACAAAGTACTAGATGTAGTAGTTTTTGTTGTGGGTGTACTCATTTTTGCATCACCCTAATTTGAGTAAAACTGAAAAATGTGTATTCTAAGTTATATTATTAACCTTACTTTCATGTTATAGGTTAAACAGATATTATATTAAACTTAGTCTTGTCAACATTTTGGAAATTGTTTTTGTGCTCATTGAGATATTGTTTAAAATGTTACTTTTCAAAGGGGGTGTACTCATTTACGCTGAGCACTGTATATATATATATATATATATATATATATATATATATATATATATATACACATATATACAGTCGTAATCCTATCCCTGACCCACAAATATACCAATACATAATATAAAGCAATAAGCCCCAAGAAGCCATGGTTTACAGTGAATTTATAATAGCTAAGGGGTGTTGTTAGAAAACAAACCTCCTTAGCTGTTATAAATTCACTGTAAACCATTGCTTTTATAAAATGGTTACCACACAATACAAATATTAAAGCCAAAAAATATGTATCAATTAAAAGACTTCCTTCCGCTGGAAAAAAATAGTCCCTGACCGTGAACAGCAACAGAAGTTACATTTATTACTCCATTAGATGGCGGCATGGAGTCGCTCAGTCGCAAAGACTTTTATATTGAAACTTCTTGTGAACATGGAAGAACACGCAAATGTCAAATGCTTTGACTAGCTGTCAGTGTCAGCAGGGCACGGGAAAACCCATTAAATGTTAAAAGGACAAGATCGCAGCGGACATTCAAACTGATTTTATAAAATGGATAGTTCCGGCTCCGCTCCGCATCGTGCCTAACAACGCCCCTTAGCTGTTATAAATTCACTGTAAACCACGGCTTCTTGGGGCTTATTGCTTTATTTTATTATAAACATAGGACTGACCTGAAGGAAAATGCTAAATCTGAATGCAGGTAATACACTCGGTCATTTGAAATCTCTCACAAAATTCTTCTACATAATGCAGTAAGCTTTATTGAACAAAATCAATTGAGAACAAACATGTTTACTTTGCTAAGAGTGGTTGCTAAGACACATATAATGCGGTCAGCTGTATGTTTCCGGGAATTTTACAACGGCTTCGAACGCGGCTCAACCAATCAGAATCAAGGGCCGGAACTATCTGTTTTATAATAGATCTTTTGTCTAAAAGTAATAAGAACATGCAAATGCATTATCAATACTAAATGACTTTACAGCTGTGGACTTACAATCTATTAAAAATGTCACTCTTAATATAAATGACTACTTGTCACAAAGATGCATACTTGGAAAATCAGCACACATTTGCACCCATAAAACTATGGAACATCACACAAATTGACAACCATTTTAATTTCATTGCCCTCTTAATTTTCTTCATTAACGTTTGAATGAATTGTGCATTCAGCATCTAATTCTACTGCTAATGAATATCTAATAAATAAATTGGTTGCACAGCATTTCACTTTGTGGAATGGAGCATCTAAAATCCCACTTCCATTTTGTCAGACACTTGGTATTCCAGCGTTGTTGTTCCTGACATGATGGCGAAATGTTGTCTCTGATCAGCTCACCTCACAGGACTCTAAGCAGCTGTCCTGACAAGCTCTGGTTGCTCTTTAAACCACAAAGAAAAGGCAAAAGCTAAGCATGTTAATGGTGTGGAAACCCCACACCAAAGGTAGACAAGATGACTCACATTGCAGTCAATGAGAAGATCAGCAAATTCAGATGAAAGCATAATATAAAATCAAGTAAGAAAAGAGTACTGGGATGACTGCTGTGCTCAATGTTTAGGAACAGTGTTGATTTTGGTTAAATGATCATGTTTGGAGGCACTAGGGGGAGTGTTTTGCTAAGAGAATGAGGGTACAGGCCTGTTCCCAGAGCAATGTCCTGCATCTCAATGCAACTGCTGCAGTAATTATTGGTAATGGCAGTGATTATAAAAATGACACAGCAAACGCAATTTTGCCCCAATTTGCAAAGCTAATGTTCTTTAATTAGCTCCCAAAATGAGGGCTTTTGAAGGTAAAACCACATTTTCTCTTTGTCTTGAGAATAAATTGTTGTACTCAAGTGCAATTTAGCACCTATAGGTGCACAGATGTGAATGCGATAGTGCCCCTCCACCGGTACCAGTGATGCAGTGTATATTATATACATGAAATAATAAATGTACAGGTACCAAACCCATTCGTCACAAGTTAAAGTTCTTAAAATTATTAAACTAACAAAGACCCAAATAATATGTACAGTAAAATGAAATATCTGACTATTAATCAGAACAGCATAATATATATAGTTTTGTCGGCTCACCAAGGCTGCATTTATTTAATTAAAAATAGAGTAAAAACAGTAATACTGTGAAATATTATTACAATTTAAAATAACTGTTAAAATAATGTAAAACAATTTTGTCACATGATCCTTCAGAAATCATTCTAATATGCTGATTTGCTGCTCAAGAAACATTTATTGTGTACAATTGTACAAAATATTTGTGTACAATATTTTTTTTTTTCAGGATTCTTTGATGAATAGAAAGTTCAAAAGAACAGCATTTATTTGAAATATAATCTTTTGTAACATTATAAATGTCTTTACTGTCACTTTTGATCAATTTAATGCATCCTTGCTGAATAAAAGTATTAATTTCTTTAATTTCTTTTCAAAAAAATAAAAATAAAAATTCTTACTGACCCCAAACTTTTGAGCGGTAGTGTATAATGTTACAAAAGCTT
Organism: Hypophthalmichthys nobilis; assembly: GCA_037950665.1. NCBI lineage: Eukaryota > Metazoa > Chordata > Actinopteri > Cypriniformes > Xenocyprididae > Hypophthalmichthys > Hypophthalmichthys nobilis. Next base: position 10,274,507 of record CM075478.1, read on the forward strand.
TGTATTTCAGATAAAGGCTGTTCTTTTGAACTTTCTATTCATCAAGGAATCCTGAAAAAAGTACACAACTGTTTTCAACATTGATAATAATCATAAATGTTTCTTGAGCAGCAGATCAGCATATTAGAATGATTTCTGAAGGATCATGTGACACTGAAGACTGGAGTAATGATGCTGAAAATTCAGCTTTGATCACAGGAATAAATTACTTCATAAAATATATTCAAACAGAAAAAGTTATTTTAAATTGTAATAATATTTCACAATATTATTGTTTTTACTGTATTTTTAATTAAATAAATGCAGCCTTGGTGAGCAGACGAAACTTCTTTTAAAAACATTAAAAATCTTACCGATTTCAAACTTTTGACTGGTAGTGTGTATGTATATATATATATATATATATATACACACATATATATATATATATATATATATATATATATATATACACACATATATATATATATATATATATATATTTTTATTATATTAAATACTATTATGGTGTGGCTAATAGAAATACGAAGCTTGAAGTAAATTTATGCATTTAGTATGGTTTGTATAACTGTTTGAATAGATTTTTTTTTGGAGATATACACTACCAGTCAAAAGTTTGGAAATATTACTGTTTTTAATGTTTTTGAACAAAGTCTCTTATGCTCATTAAGGCTGCATTTATTTCATAATAAATACAGAAAAAACAATAATATTGTGAAATATTATTACAATTTAAAATTATGGTTTTATATTATAATATACTTTAAAACATAATTTATTCCTGTGATCAAAGCTGAATTGTCAGCATCATTACTCCAGTCTTCAGTGTCACATGATCCTTCAGAAATCATTCTAATATGATGATTTATTATCAATGTTGGAAACAGTTGTGCTGCTTAATATTATTTTATAACCTGTGATACTTTTTCAGGATTCTTTGATGAATAAAAAGTTAAAAAATATCAGCATTTATTTAAAATAGAAATCTTTTGTAACAATATACACTACCGTTCAAAAGTTTGGGGTTCTTCCTTTTTTTTTTGAAAGAAATCAATACTTTTATTCAGCATGGATGTGTTAAATTGATAAAAAGTTATAGTAAAGATTTATATTGTTAGAAAATATTTATATTTTGAATAAATGCTGTTCTTTTTAAACTTTTATATTGAAAAAAGTATGACAGGTTCCAAAAACATATTAAGCAACACAACTTTTCTCAACATATTAGAATGACTGCTGAAGGATCATGTGACTCTGAAGACTGGAGTAATGATGCTGAAAATTCAGCTTTGCATAACAGAAATAAATTATATTTTAAAGTATATTAAAATAGAAAACCATAATTTTAAATTGTAATAATATTTCACAATATTATTGTTTTTTCTGTATTTATTATGAAACAAATGCAGCCTTAATGAGCATAAGAGACTTTGTTCAAAAACATTAAAAATAGTAATGTTTCCAAACTTTTGACTGGTAGTGTATATGTACAGTAACTATACAATATTACATTTATAAACAAATAATATTATATTAAATAAAACAAACAAACCAGCAAACAATATTTAGTTCAGGTTATTCAAACTTTGAATTAGTTATTTTGTATTTTTATATTTAGTTTGAATAACAAAAATTACTGTAAATGTTTATAATATTTATATAAAATATTTTATACAACATTAGCCAATATTAGTATAAAAACTATTGTTTTATATAATTGGAATATTAAGTTTGAAGTGAATTCTTGCATTCAATATTATTGTTTGTGGTGATTTTTTTTGCAGGTCTGTGCAGTAACTAAATAATATAATTATATAAAATTGCTATAGTATTATATAACATTTAAAAATATATTTTATGTAATTTTTATTATATTAATATACAATAATATTATGTAAACTAAAGCATTTATATATAAATATAATTTTATAGCTATTTACTGCACGCACATATCTGCAAATAAACCCACCACACTCATACATTGATATACAACATACTGAATGCAAGAATTTACTTCAAGCTTCATATTTCTATCATCGTTCACCTTGTAAGATAAACACTGGAGGAAAATCTCTCACAATAGATAAAAGGTTTCATGCAAATGGACTACATTGTAATCTAATGCGATGCCCCATCTCCTGTGGTGACGGATGTGTGACTGACTTTGCTGTAAATTTTGTGTTGCGTTGAGTCAATGCACAACGCTCTCGTTCTTTCTGCTGATTTAAGACAGAGCTGTAGAGGTCTCGCACTCCTGCACCTGCCGCCGGTTCCTGCCAGTGACTGGTAATGACAGAGTAATGGGAGGGACGCGGGAAAACGGGAGGGCAACAGGGCAGAAACACGGTGCCAGCAGGAAGAGCAGATAAAGTAGCAGCAATAAAAATTATATGACTACATACATCATCCTGACAGCGTATAATTTTATCTGAGAGGGCAGGGCCTTTCTGCTTGCTTTGAAATGGATGTGGTACCTAGAACCGGTCTGGCGTGCGTGGAGGTGCTAGAAGAGGAAAGCCTCCTCATCTTCACTCGCCAACAGCTCTTTCTACATACTTGATGCTTCTCCGGGGGCTGTGGGTGTTTAATAGCATTTTACATAATGCTACGTTCAATGACCTTTTGACTTCCGTAGGAAACTTGAGAATTTCACTTTTTGGGCACTTATAGAACAGGCAGCTATAATTCCTTAGGGAGCAAGGGAATAATTTGGTTTCAGACAATTGAATGCATTGAAATGCATTCTCATTTGATGTAATTATAGAGGAACTTGCGTGAACCCCAAAATAGGATAATCACCATCGCGCAATTGGTGGAACCGTCTCAGCGGTATGTCCTTTACGTAAGTGACAATTGCTTTGGTTAATGGAGAGGTGTTTGTGTGGCTTTCTTAAAGGGCCGGCAGAAAGGCCTTTCGCAAAAACCAATTACTTCTTCCTTCTATGCAGCCTCCCACGGTCATACAATAAGCAAAAACAGGAGGTAATTAATCCAGCACTGTACTCGCAAGACAGCCTCGGTGTCTCAGAAGGACAGCTGGATTAATAATAAAGGAATTCTGTTTATCGCTTTACAAAGCCCTGAAAAGCACATGCAGGAGAATACAGCAGGAATTGTAAACATTGATGTGCTTTTAGGGATTAAACAGCAGTGAACAACCTGTAGTGTTTTTACTTACAATGTGGGTCTTTAAGTTGATATATACTGATCAGTCATAACATTATGACCACTGACAGGTGAAGTTGAATAACACTGGGGTGGGTGGGATATATTAGGCAGCAAGGGAACATTTTGTCCTCAAAGTTGATGTGCTAGAAGTAGGAAAAATGGGCAAGTATAAGGATTTGAGCGAGTTTGACAAGGGCCAAATTGTGATGGCTAGATGACTGGGTTAGAGCATCTCCAAAACCGTAGCTCTTGTGGGGTGTTCCTGGTCTGCACTGGTCAATATCTATCAAAAGTGGTCCAAGGAAGGAACAGTGGTGAACCGGCGACAGGCTCATGGGCGGCCAAGGCTCATTGATGCACGTGGGGAGCGAAGGCTGGCCCGAGTGGTCTGATCCAACAGATGAGCGACTGTAGCTCAAATTGCTCAAGAAGTTAATGCTGGTTCTGATAGAAAGGTTTGTTGCGTATGGGGCTGCATAGCTGCAGACCAGTCAGGGTGCCCATGTTGACCCCTGTCCACCGCTGAAAATGCCAACAGTGGGCAGGTGAGCATCAGAACTGGACCACGGAGCAATGGAAGAAGGTGGCCTGGTCTGATGAATCATGTTTTCTTTTACATCACGTGGATGGCCGGGTGCGTGTGCGTCTCTTACTTGGGGAACACATGGCACCAGGATGCACTATGGGAAGAAGGCAAGCCGGCGGAGGCAGTGTGATGCTTTGGGCAATGTTCTGCTGGGAAACCTTGGGTCCTGCCATCCATGTGGATGTTACTTTGACATGTACCACCTACCTAAGCATTGTTGCAGACCATGTACACCCTTTCATGAAAACAGTATTCCCTGGTGGCTGTGGCCTCTTTCAGCAGGATAATGTGCCCTGTCACGAAGCAAAAATGGTTCAGGAATGGTTTGAGGAGCACAACGAGTTTGAGGTGTTGATTTGGCCTCCAAATTCCCCAAATCTCAATCCAATCGAGCATCTGTGGGAGGTGCTGAACAAACAAGTCCGATCCATGAAAGCCCCACCTTGCAACTTACAGGACTTAAAGGATCTGCTGCTAACATCTTGGTGCCAGATACCACAGCACACCTTCAGGAGTCTAGTGGAGTCCATGCCTCAACAGGTCAGGGCTGTTTTGGCAGCAAAAGGGGGACCAACACAATATTAGGAAGGTGGTCATAATGTTATGCCTGATTTGTGAACAACACTGAAGACATTACTCCAGTCTTCAGTGTCACATGATCCTTCAGAAATCATTCTAATATTGCTGATTTGGTGCTCAAGTGAAAATAGTTGTGTAGTGCTGCTTAATATTTTGTTTTGTGGAAACGGGATACATTTTTCAGAACTGCATTTATTTGAAGTAGAAATCTTTTGTAACATTATAAATGTCTATAAATGTATCCCTGGTGAATAAAAGTATTAATTTCTTTTAATTTTTTATTTTTAATAGTTTTTCAGTGAAACTTTGTTACAGTAAAAAAAAAAACCTGATACACTGATAATATACTTGGCAGTATCATGCAAAAATGAAAATGTCAGTACCATGAAATATTTTAAAGTACCGCCACACCGTAGTTTTTTTATGGATCAAATCAAAATACCATGGTATGTTTTTGTTTTTTTTGGAAATTGGAATCTGGACTTTGATGACACCATGGTATTCTTTGAAGTACTTTTTGAAATACCATGTAAATACTATGGTACTGTACATTATTATGGTAAACATTCAGTATGGTAGCAAATATACCACAATACCATGGTCTAATAATGTTTTTCTTTTTTTCTTTAAATTATACTGTGGTAAAATCACATTTTTTTTGATGAAAAGTAGTGTGGTAATACCATAAGTAGTATTATCATTCTTAAGTGTTCATTCTTTGAGGGCATACCATATATTAACTTAATATTGTGTGGGTCTCAGTTTTCATTGATAGTCACATGACTAGTGGCTGGTCTGTGTGATTCAACAAACCTGAAAGACCTTCTGAACATATATAAGCAGTAGACTTTTTAGAAAGGAAAAAATTAAAAGTAGTAGGGAGAATCAATGATCTACTGCCATTGTGAGAATAACATGTAATTATATAATCAATAAAAAAAGTAACTAGTGTGATTACGAGTTTTTCAAAATGTAATCTGATTACAAGTACTTAATTTTTGGAATCTGATTACGTAATCCAGATTACATGTAATCAGTTACTACCCAGCACTGCAAATATACTGTAATCATTCAGTACCTAGTAGCCTATATATCAAAGTACGATATACCACAGTATTACCTTGTTTTTCAGGCATGTAACCCACCACAGCCTCTGGATGTGGCAAACCAGGGTGACATCTCATATCAACTCTAAAAGTACCATGACAACAAAAGACAGACCGATAAACGCTGCTGAGCATTTATGTTTTTTACAGCATGTAAAAGACCAGAAACATTAATCTAACAAATCTCACATGCAGACGTGAACTTTTGATAGCATTTCATGAGAGGCAGACACAGTGACAGAAGTGTTTTATCGCCATGGTAACGCATGCCCCCAGTGTTTTGGTCACAATGGCAGTGTCAACCTGGGTCCCTCAGGGAACTTGTCATAGGCAATCTCACACTGGCTTTGACATGTCGCGACACCGCTTGACCAGATTAAAAAGATTATACGCCGTCTCCCTGGTTTTCCTCTGAAGGTCAGGTCTGTTTAGTGTTACTGCCCTGGGTGAGCAAACATGGCAACCAGCCTTAAATCAACAGACCTGCGCCTGGCAAATTGTCACGACTCACAGCAGACTGGACTGAATGTCACCGCTGTTCTACAGACTGAGAAGCATTGTGTGTGAAGTTGGTCATGACAGGGTAAAATTAAGAACTGAGCTGACTTGACGTTGCGCATAAGCAGTCGGGTATTTCCAACACCTGCTCTGGAAGTCATTCGCTGTGTCCGACATTGAATACTTCCCTGCTATATAGTAGTGTTTTCAAAAATACTGACCACGATACCAAGTTGGTACTGAAATTAAAAAAATGTGATGCTTTGAGCGGTGTTGGGTGGATTCATAAACACCTCTGATTGGCCTTTGTGTACACATGCTCATCAGATATATCTGTAATTGGTTACAATATCAACGCACAGGAGCATTTGAAAGCACATGGGAAGTGTTTGAATTTGAGAGCGGGAGCATTTGAAAGCTGGTCTGCTGATAGACGCCTGCTTTCAAATGCTCCTGTGTGTATTTGTGTAAGCGCTCTGTGAAGAGCGTCATTCATGTCTATTTACAACATGTTTTTGAAGTGTTGATCATTGTAGCCAATCACAGACATATCTGATGAGCACATGAGTACAAAGGCCAATCAGAGGTGTTTACGAATCTGCTCAACATCGTTATATATAACTATATAATACGCGAAAAACAGTACGCCTACTACTACTTCCGCCGAGATTCTGAAGTATGCATACAATGGACACTTTACTATCCCATGAGGCCACAGGAGGGGATTTATGAATGGAGGTAAAGCGACACAACTGACGCTGGTAGGTTACATGATAATGACAAAATGGTGGATGTAGTACGTTCGGATTTCATTCATTCTATATAGAACATACTTTTATAACGGTTGCGGAGTAAGTTCAAATTTAAATGTAGTACCTACTCAGACAGTACGTGACTTTGGACGCACTGATTATCTGGGAAGAGATCACAATAATGCATTTATTTGCAGTCATATGTACAATTTTTAATACTAGGTGCATTTTACATAAATAAAACTTGGATCCAATCCAAAACAGACATGTTAAGTGTCGTGCTCATAGCCTGATTTCCTCTTCTTATTTTTTTGAGTTTCTTCCACTGATTTCTCACAGCCGTCTGTTGATAAATGTGACGCCTGTGTACTCGGGAAGTCCTGACCGGAACCGAGTACTTGTCGAACGGTCACATTTACCCGAGACGTCTGCAAGTACCAGGAGCAAACCTCCCAATCCTCCTCTGACACGCTCTGGATGATGTCATCATCCTGCACCTCTGCCTCCAGTCTCTGGCCCAGGCAGGGTGGCAGCACATTTCCAGCAGGGGCGGGGACGATGCAGGGTACTGCGTGATAGAGTAGGCGGCTGGGTCCTGACATCACCATTATGTCTCCGCTGTGCATGAACATGGCTGTGGGACGGTCTTCTCTTTTAGTCCCTCCCAACAGGAAAACGGAAGTCTGCCCAAAACTAACATCAAAGGACAAATGAATATATTTATTATGCTGTATGGATAAAATGATTTTTTCTGAAATACCCAAGAAATATTGGACACTGAAAACGTTTACATGTGCTTCCGTAATCAGAGTAAGGACATGACATAAGCAAACCTCTTCAGTCCCATTTACATGCAATTTTCATTATTCTGATTATTTGCTAAGAATTGTGGTTATTTTTACTGCCATTCTTCACATACCCTAAAGCAGATACAGTAGGTGTATTGCACCAAATAGACCTAAAAAATGTCTTCATTTTGGTGTATTCGACCATGAATATACTGCATTATATTCATCTTATGCAAAATTGTCAACATGAACTCAGCACTCCAAAAATGTGATGCCTTGTCTTTACTACCATGTTTACAAATGGTAGTAAATCAGTACTGAATTCACTTAAGATGGATACTGACACCATTTTCTTTAAGAGCTGCTGTGCAGCCAAAATTATATATACCAGTTATCAATGTAAAGCTGCTTTGACACAATCTGCATTGTAAAAAGCGCTATATAAATAAAGGTGACTTGACTTGACAAATCTGTGCATGAAAACGTCATTTGTGTACGTCAAAAGCATACTGTACGCACACTTTGGTCAAAGTGGAATAGATGCGATTAAAGTGTTTACATGCATGTTTTTGCCACATATTTTACTATGATTATGGTTACTATGATTATGATCAAGTATAACAATATAGTGATGGGCCGATTTCAAAACACTGCTTCGGAGCTTCGCCCATCACTATATTGTTAAAAAGTCGTTATTTTGTTTTTTTGCCACACAAAAAGTATTCTCGTTGCTTTATAATATTAAGGTAGAACTACTGAACTCGCATGAACTGTTTTAAATATGTTTTTAGTAACTTTATGGATCTTGAGAGAGGAAATGTCATTGCTTTGAATGCAGGCTTCACTGAGCCATCGGATTTAATCAAAAATATCTTAATTTGTGTTCTGAAGATGAATGAAGGTCTTAGGGGTGTAGAACGACATGAGGGTGAGTAATAAATGACATTATTTTCATTTTTGGGTGAACTAACCCTTTAATGTTATGAAGTGGCGAGAATACTTTTTGTGTGCAAAAACAAACAAAAATAACTTTATTCAACAATATCTTCTCTACCTTTCTGGGCGTGGCTTTCTATTGGGGGATCAAAAAGCTCTCGGATTTCATCAAAAATATCTTCATTTCTGTTCCGAAGATGAACGAAGGTCTTACAGGTGTGGAACGATATAAAGCCGAGTAATTAATAACAGAATCTTAATTTTTGGGTGAACTAACCCTTTAAATCGCATTATTGCCTAAATCTTATTATAATTGCATGATGAGGGTACATGTAAAAGTGGACACTGATACCATCTGCATCTCCAGTCAAAACTGGAATGATTGTATTTATTATATGAATGCACATGAACAACACCAGCATGTCATACTGACCATATTTTCTGGGAATTTTCACCCAAACAGTAAACATAAAGGGTATGAATTTTATGCTGCGCTTTATTTTGAAATTGGAGATTTTGATAAATGGGAAATTTGTGATTTTTTTTTTTTTTTTTCTCTGTCCTGATGTTCAGATTTGGGATAGTGTCAATTAAAGAATCAATGTGCAAAATTTTTTGGATTAAATTAATTTAAAATAAATTTAAATAAAGTTTTAATTGTAAATGTTGAAAGAACAATTTAATTCATACCTATTATGAGTCAACAGAAACCATGATCCATTTCATTTTTTATTTTTTGATAAACAGAAAATGTTCATAAGAACAGCATTTATTTGAAACAGAAATTTTTTGTAACATTATAAATGTCACTTTAGATCAAATTAAAGCATTCTTGCAGAATTGAAGTATTCATTCATTTTTTAAAAAATCTTTTTGACCCCAAACTTTTGAACAGAAGTGTAGATGAACCATCAGTTACTCATAATGTGCATTCTTTGATCTTGTTGCACTAGTTCTAAAAAACCCTTCCTGTCCTTATTTGGAGGACAAAACATAAAATTACCAAACACATCCATGTTAATTAATCCAAAACCACCTGAATGACTTCTACACTCATAAGGAAAAAAATGTAGGAGGGCAACATTAAAGGGTTAGTTCCCCAAAAATGAAATTTCTGTCATTAATTACTCACCCTCATGTCATTCAAACCCATAAGACCTTTGTGCAAAAACAAAACAAAAATAATGACTTTATTCAACAAATTCCCATCATTCTTCTATGCTATTTTCGTTGTAGTCCTTTCAGGTTCTGTGTCAGAACGCCGACTCGGTATTGGCCGACGGCTGTTCATGTGAGCATCACGACGCATGTGTGTGATGCTGACTCAGGAGCCGGCCAATAATGAGTCGGCGTTTGGACGTAAACACAGAAGCACTGAACTGCGTACGAGTCTGACAGGGAAGAGACACATTTGTTGAATAAAGTCATTGTTTTTGTTTTGTTTTTGCACACAAAAAGTATTTTCAACGATTCATAACATTAAGGTTGAACTACTGTAGTCACATGGACTATTTTAACAATGTTTTTACTACTTTTCTGGATTTTGAATGTGGTAATTTCGTTGCTTTCTATTGAGGATAAAAAAAAACCTCTCGGATTTCATAAAAAAATATCTTAATTTATGTTCCGAAGATGAACGAAGGTCTTACGGTGTGGAACGACATGAGGGTGAGTAATTAATGACAGAAATTTCGTTTTTGAGTGAACTAACCCTTTAATCAGTATATGGATATAATAAATATTCCTTACCTGAAAGACAACAAAGGTCGGGTATGGTCGAGCTCTGATTCGTCAACATGGATTCCAAGCGATGAATCAGATCGATAGTAGTTAAGAATGCCCGCCTCTGCGTTAAAACCAGGAAAGCCACAGGCTGCGGCCACTTTATGAGAAAGCGAGTGAAGTTCCCTGGGGAAGGGAGTGTAGTGATCTGGGGAGTAAGTCTGTGGAATAAAAGTATGTCAGAATAGTATGGCACCTTACATATCTCATCATAGTACAAGGGAGTAAAAATGCCTTTCATTATAGGAAGTAAGCAGGCAGTCATTTAGCAAATGCTTTTATTCAAAGCGACATTTCTTCTGATGACGTGCGGGCGGGACAACCTGTCACTCACATGAGATCCCAGTAATAGCAAACCACAATTATCACAAAATCAAGTCCCATCTTACATTTTTTCTTGTCCAAGAAGTTGTTTCACTTGGATATACCTCACAATAGGAAAGAAAAGACTATCGCAACTTCTCTTTTATGCCGACTTTAACATAACGATTGACATAACTGATAAAAGAACATTTGCAGCGTTCTTTCTGCTCTGTGGCTTTCACAGTGGGTCAATGTCAGCAGTTATTCATGAAAGTGTAATCAATGGACAATCATATGAGCACAGCCTCTCCATAGAGCTGAATTAGCGGCTTACACGTCTGATCCGAGCGGAGTGAACGCCTCAGCCTTCAGTTCTACTTAAAGGGAGGAGGAAAGAGTCTCTGCTTAAAATTCACTGATTGCCGTCAGACGTTTGGCGGTGTCAAACTAACATCAGAGCTAATGAATCCGGTGTGCACCTCCTGACTGATTTAATAGGACAGAAGACTAAACACTTTTATGCAATTAGCATATAAACAAGACAGGCAGACATCAGGCCTGTACAATTAGAGATGAAATGTCCTGAAAGGAACAAATAATGCTAATAAGATCCTGGGTGATGTTTTCTCCCTCCCTCTCCCTCGCTCTCTCTCCAGGAAAAACAATAACGATTGGCTCCACAGCAAAATACTAATATTTGCTAAAAAGCCAAAAATACTTTTCAAAAAATTTCAGTAATAGTATATACTGGTAAAGTTTAGACAAATTATAAAACATACATTCACAACTGTTTAAAAGTTTCTGGTCAGTAGAAGTGCTCACCAAAGCTGCATTTATTTGATAAAAATACAGTAAAAACAGTAATATTGTGAAACGTTACTACAATTTGAAATGAAATTGTTTTCTATTTTAATATATTTTAAATTGATATTGCTTTATTGCTATAGGATAGTATAGAGTAGACAGGAAGCAAAGTGAAAGAGAGGGGGAAGGATCGGGAAAGGACTCGAACTCGGGTCGCCCGAAGTGCAACTGCACTACATGTCGGAGCACTGCGCACAAGGATTTAAAATTTCCTGATAATTTACTCACCCCCATGTCATTCAAGATGTTTATATGTCTTTCTTTCTTCAGTCGAAAAGAAATTAAGTTTTTTGAGGAAAACATTCCAGGATTTTTCTCCATATAGTGGACTTCACCAGGGTACCACGGGTTGAAGGTCCAAATCGCAGTTTCAGTGCAGCTTCAAAGAGCTCTACACGATCCCAGCCAAAGAATAAGGCTCTTATCTATCGAAACGATTGGTCATTTTCTTAAAAAAAAAAATTAAAATGTATATATTTTTAACCAGAAATGCTCGTCTTGCACTAGCTCTGCGATCTGCCATGCATTACGTAGTCACATTGTAAAGGTCACGCGTGATGTAGGTGAAAGTACAGATCCAGTGTCTACAAAGTGAATGTGCAAAGACTAAGTCAAACGGCCTTTACAAAAAAAGGTAAAACAACGATGTCGGACGATTTTGAAGTTGAAAGAGAAAATGAGAGTTTTTCGCCCTACCATGGTACTTCCACCTACGTCACACGTGACCTTTCTAACGTGATTACATAATGTGTGGCGGATCGCAGAGCAGTGCAAGATGAGCATTTGTGGTTAAAAAGTATAATTTTTTTTTTTTTTAGAAAATGACTGATCGATTTGCTAAATAAGACCCTTATTCCTTGGCTGGGATCGTGTAGAGCCCTTTGAAGCTGCATTTAAACTGCAATTTGGACCTTCAACCCGTTGTACCCTGGTGAAGTCCACTATATGGAGAAATTTAATTTTAATTCTTTTTGTGTTAGACACACTGCTAAAGCACATAAAATGTACATTAGAGAGTGACTGTATACCTTTGAGTTCCAATCATAGTGGTAACCAAGAGTCACCCAGCGCAGTTTTTCTAGCAGAGTTTTGGGCTCTCTTTTCCCACAGCCTTTCCTCCTGTAATAATACACAGACCCATTTAGATCTAGGAAGATAGTAAGAGCGTGAGATGGATCAGGTATGGTGCAGTAGCACAAACTATTTACACAAATGTTGTGTGATAAAGGGCGTCTAACAAACTGCAATACCTCAAATCTGCCATTTAGGTCACAGTGAAATTACCAGCACAGACATGGCCACAAGGAAAGTGTCTATGAGGATGTTATATGCTCAGTATCAGAGGGTGGAGTTACCCAGCACACCTATAAGGTATCTATACTCAAACAATGGCTACAGATCCCTCAAAATATACAAATATAGCATTGTTTTATTCTAAAATAATGTCTAAATGCATCAAAATAATATACAATAAAAGAAGATTCTACTAAGATTCTATCTTTGACTTACCGAATAACATCTATGCTTCTTTCCCAGATGTTTTCAGTCTCCACAGATGACATATGCATATCCAGGTTACACACATTGGGCTTCTGTGGATAGATCTTCAGACACTGCTTTACCCAGTACTGCTGAGAACCCGGCAGGAATGGGTTGGATATAAAAATAAACCCTACATTCCAACAGTGACAATATAGTTAATTTAATCTCATTAAAAGTAAACAGGAAACATGGAAGATTCCTATAACAGCATGTTAAGGAGCAAGATTTAACATGTTTTATACAGTGTTTTGTTGTATTATTATAGGCTACCATATATAGGAATTATAAAAAAAACATTTAATCATCAGAGTGGCAGCAATAATAAATTAAAATTGGGATTATGCAATACAGGAGATCTTGACATATTCGCATCTTACATAAAATGAATTTAATGATAAGCTTCTGTTACTATATCAAACCCATGAAATCCTTCACATTCTGGAGAACATACAGTATGCTAATTATTTGAAACTGTCACCAACCTATCTAAACCATACCTGGATATCCATGCAAACCAAAAGCTTTCCAGTCTTTTACCGGCCGAAGACCAGCTTTAGAAACATCTTCCTCACTTATAGGAGTGGAGTTAAGTTCACAGGTAAAAATCTAGCAAATTAGACAATTTTTATTACTAGAAGCACAAAACTGAATAAAGTACAAAGGCACAGCCTTTACTATGACAAATAACTGTGCATGTTCTGTAAGCACAGAGTTGTAGTTAATAAACGTAGTTCATAGCCTAGTTGTATTTATAATAAACCATAAATCATACAAATGTTCTTATAACGGGTTAATAATAATAGTAGTAATAATAATATGCACAGTTTAGTTTTTTTATAATCATAAACATAAACACGGCAATGTTCCTCAAGTCTGATTGGCTCATCTTGTCTTTAAAAGGTTCGGTTTAATAAATATTTTTCTTTGTCAGATTAGTTAGTAAATATACATCATAGATATTATAATGACTAATTAATAATAATAACAATAATCATATTCAGTTTAGGAAAGACTTATAGAGTCATAATGTTATTTGAGAATATTTCTCAAATCTGAATGGCTCACCTTATCATTACAAGGTTTGGAGAAATTAATGACCTCACTGAAGTCTGGAGGAGGATTTCTCCTCTTGTAAAATTTGAACAGTTTTCTAAAAGCGTCTTCTCCATGCTCCACTATGGAGGCTGCCATCTTTACCGTCATCATGTGACCTTTCTACTTCTGACGCCAATGATGCAAATCTTAGATCTGATTTACATTTTTTTTATTACATAATGTAAATAAAATAACAATTACGAACATAAAAGCTATGCCAACGTGATATTTTAGGTTTCTAAATTGTATAGTATCAGGTAATAAATAATTTTTCTTCTGGTCACGTGGTTAGGGTCACCGTAAGCTCCATTCGGCAAGGACGAAACATGGCAGCGACAGCAGCTGGGAAGAAGGTGTTTGAAGTATTTGTGTCAAAAGTACCATGGACCATCGCAACGAGTGAGTAAAGGATGCAATTTTATCAATGATTTTACATCAGAATTGTGAATAATACGCGTATGAATGCATTAAATCAGTCATTATCCATAACGCATCACAAGTATCTATCTCTGATAGCATACAATATAGTAATGCTTTATGTGTAGCAGATAATTGTCTAATGTATGTTATTGTTCTGTGTTCTGTTTTCAGAGGAGATTAAAGAGTACTTTGGGCAGTTTGGCCAAGTGAAGAAGTGTCTCCTGCCTTTTGTAAGTATACAAATTAGATTTAGTGTTTAATCTTTTTCTTAATGTGCCCGTTGTGCTGAGATGAGTCTTGTTTTGCAGGATAAAGAGACAGGTTTTCATCGGGGGTTTTGCTGGATAGGGTTCACTACAGAGGAAGGACTGCAGAATGCATTACAAAAGGATCCTCATTTCATCGAAGGAGCAAAGGTGAGCATCCAGTTGGGAGCTAGATCAACTGGCCCTAGATGTCTCTGGATAATGTTGTATATTGAACATCTGCATCAACATGTCATTTTCTATTTTTCTTTTAACGTAGCTCCAGGTGCAAAAAAACAGAAAGCCATTTTCTGGAAGAAGATCAAACAAAGAAGCAGAGGATATCTGAAGAGGTCTGATTTCAAGTCTCAAGTGTTGTGTCTTCAGTAACACAGAACTGTTATTTATTGTGGATGTGTCTTCACTTGGCATACTTGTTTTCAAGAAGCCAAACGTTAATGATTTTTGATCATTGTTTTATTGACTGCTTGTCTAGTGTTTTTTTTTCTTATAAAACGTCCAAAGAAATGTGAGTCAAATAAAATGGGATATTTTGAAAAGTCATTTTCTGTGTTGGCTACAGATTATTCTTATTTTCTTTGTCAGTGTACTACCTCTTACAAAAAGCAAATTCTCAAAAAACAAAACAAAATTGTAATTAGAGATGCTTGAGCAAAATTGACTTAATTCCTTATTACTTTTACATGTTACAGTTGAGTAATAACTTGAGAGTTTTATGTATAACTTAGGTTATGCAGATGCATGAAACATTTAATTAGTGTGGTTAATTTATTTAGAGGTTAATCAAGGCTGCATCTAAGATGCCTCTGCTAATGTTCCGGTCACATTATCTGTCCGAGCTCATGTCATGTTAAATCTTGTCACGCTCCATCACTACCTTGTCCTCTTCACCTTAAAGAAAAAGAGTATATAATGTGTTTATGGAGTACATTTTAAAATAGGTCTTTAGACTAAAGTTCTCTCTGTAAGAAGAATGGGGTTGAAATGCTTTATATTGCTGTGAACATCATATCGTTTAATGGAAAAAATGGGTTATGGTTTTTACACTTGGTACTTGCATCTACTTGCACACCATAATTTAATGTTGTGGCACTTATTTGAAAATGTTAAAATTAAGTTTCAATCATGAAAATGTATTTGTGTAAAATTAAATCAGAACTGTGTTGGCTTCTCATATTTTCTTAAGATATGCCGTAAAAAGGATTAATAGCTTAAAATATCTAATTTAACGTTTATTTAATTTGGTTTTATTCAAATGGCTAAGATTGGTGTTTTTATTCGTTTCGATTCACGCATGACTGTTTATAATTCTAAACTACAATAACCATGATTCTTTGCGCCACGCACGTTAGACGCCAGAGAGACACCAGAGTTTAAAGGTCACGGAGCGACACCGGTTAGTGGATGACAGCGTGAGTCAATGAAGGTAAATCAATCAGCTGTATTATGATTCTCTAAAAATATTCATACATCATTAATCACAGTTATTAACTCTGACATCATGCGATAAAACGGTGTCGGTTATTCAGTTATATTCTCTCTGTGTGTTACGCAAGGGCTTGTGTAACACAATATTTGTGATCAACTGACCGCATCTTTCAATACACAGACTGATATTATGAATGAAACAGGTTTACTTGTGCTTCGATATGCTTTGCTTAAACTGTGCTGCTGTGGTGTTTCATTTACCTCATTCATACATTTTATAAATAACGCAGTTTGGCTTTAGTTGTGTAAAACAAGAATGCGTTTTCCAAAAGCATCGTGAGCCCAAGAAATAACTACGTCACAACTCAAGTGCCACGCCCCCAAAGTTTATCAGTTGCAAACTAATTTAAACAAAGTAAATAATCAAACCATATTTATTATTTTGTGTGTTAAAGGGATAGTTTACTCAAAAATGAAGATTCTGCCATCATTTACTCACCCTCAGGTTGTTTCAAAACTGTATACATTTCTTTGTTCTGCTGAACACAAAGGAAGATATTTTGAAGAATGTGGGAAATTGAACATTTCAGGGCACCATTTACTTCCATATTTCCGTATTTTTTCCCCTACTATGGAAGTCAGTGGTACCCCAAAGAGGCCTGGTTACAAACTTTCTTCAAAATATCTTGCTTTGTGTTCAGCAGAACAAATAAATTTATACAGGTTTGGAACTACTTGAGGGTGAGTAAATGATGACAGAATTTTCATTTTTGGGTGAACTATCTCTTTAATATGTTTGTTATTTACAAACTCTGTGTATGTGAAGGCACACATATGAGACATTATGGGAAATTAAATAATTAGTTTTTAAATTTGCTGATGGTTTGTGTATGCTTACTACAGGACAGCTGCTTAATGGTGATTGATAATGTTTCTCTGTCTTTTAGCAGTTCCTCACATGGCTGTCCGGCTACTGAAGGTATCATCTATTGCCACTGCAGTGTTCGCATCTTCAGGATTTTACCTGTACAGCAGAAATGTGGACTTCAATGATCTCAGCGTCGTTAGATTTGGGAGGGCAGCTGCAACGGTAAATATGAAATGATGAAAAATATTTATTCATACTTTTAATTAATTAAACTTTTAATACGTCTGAATAATACAGAGGATTGTCTCTTTTTAAAGAAGACATTATTGCAGAAGTAAATGAAAGTGTAAAAAAGTTTGTTTACTGTAAGTCAAATGTATACTGAACTAAATACAGAAAAAAAAGTATTTTACAAAATAATTTGGACACTAAAAAAAATCAAAGTCATATGTTTATCCAAGTTGTGTTTCAAATTTGAAAATTGAGCCTGTTAAAAGGTTTTAAAGTACCGTTTCTATGATAACGCAATGACCAATTTCAAAACGGTTTCACAGGATTAATTTTGAGTGTTTAATCTTTCAAGTGATACCTAATTTATGCTGATTACTAAAATATGTGATGGGGGAGAAAAGGCTATTTAAAAAGCACGCCAAGTGTCCCACTATTGTGAAACTGCCAATCGACCAAAATTCATCTTCATACCAAGTGTAACCACGGCTAAATATTATTTTATGTTAAATATTTATTTTATATACATTTGTATACTTTGACTTTTGCATTTGAGTCACAGTAAGTGAATTAGTATAATGCAAATACAGTGTATTTTAAATGTATTTTTCTGTCCAGTGTGCAGTTTTTATTCACAGTTTTCTTCTTTGTCTCTGAAATGAATTTTTTCAGACAGCTGTCATCAGTTATGACTACCTCACCACTCTCAGGGATGTACAGTATGGGACAGAGGAGTACTGGGCTGTCAAATCAAAGGTAAAACTCTTTGTCTTGGTGGTGATGGGTTATATCCAGGAATATCTGCTGTGTGGACATTTTATTTTATTTCTTTTGGGCTTTATTTGATTGGAAAGTGTAGACAGTCCCCATGAGGATGTCCAGGTCTGACGTGGACATTTTTTTAATATCCTCATTTCAAAAAAGCAATATTATAGTCCTGTAAATGAATTTTCCTGTTTAAACCTGGTATTAAAGATGCGTTTTTTTCGATCGGATCAAAAGTAGACGAGGGAGACACATACCCGTTTACACCTGGTGTTTTAATCTGTGTCTTTTGTCCACTTTCGTCCACTTCTGTGCTGATTTCTTCGAGGGGAATGTCTATGGACGGGTAAATGTATGGGCTTTTTCAGATCTTTTTATCTAATGGATGAAATAAGCTCACGCAATTTACATATGAATGTGAAAGAAGACGACAGAAAACGAAGAGCATAAGCTTTCGTTTCTGTTCTGACAGCCGCAAGACCATGGTGAACACTGTGAGTGTGTGTTAGAAATCAGGAATGGTGAGAGAACATTGTGCTTGGTATGTTTTTCATCTTCAAACCAAACTTGGGTCTACAGCCAACAAAGTTGAAATTCGAGCACATGGGCATCTACACTACGCAAACAATGCGTTTTCGACTACCTCTGGAAGTGATCGAAAGTGGACGAGCTCAATCCGTAGACCCTGTTTACACTTGTATTTAACATTGTCCACTTGTGATCCGATCGACCAAAACGCATCGTAAGGGGATAGTTCACACAAAAATGAAAATTATCCCATGATTTACTCGCCCTCAAGCCATTCTAGCCATTCTTTCAGACGAACACAATCGGAGATATATTTAAAAATATCCTTGCTCCTCCAAGCTTTATAATGGTTGTGAATGGGGGGCGAGATTTTGAAGCAAGCAAAAAATGCATCCATCAATATGGCTCCAGTGGGTTAATAAAGGCCTTTTGAAGCGAAGCGATGGATATTTTTCTTACAAAAACGCATATTTAAAACCTTATAAATTCAAATAACTAGCTTCCAGCAGACAACCGTACGCATACTGCGCCAAATGAGTAACCCCTGACGCGATGTATGATGCAGGATGTAGGAGTATCGTAAACTTAGACGCCTCTCACGGTTCAAACAAATATGGCTGGGCAACAAACTCAAGCACCAAAATCAAAATCCTCCGACATTTCTCTTTAAAACTTCTCATTTTAGACTTCTAATTTGTGACCGGTGTTTTGTTTTTTGCTCTATACTCTGTGCTTCCGCGTTTGTCATTGCATCGTGCGTCAGGTCAGAGGTTACTCTTCCACCGCAAATCGATGCGTACGGCCGTCTGCCGAAAGCTAGTTATTATAGTTAATAAAGTTTTAAATATGGATATTTTTCTTACAAAAACCCATCGCTTCACTTCAGAAGGCCTTTATTAACCCACTGGATCCGTATGGATTACTTTTATTATGGAAGATAGTCATATACACCTAGCATGGCTTGAGGGTGAGTAAATCACCGGAGTAAATTATAATCGTGAGTAAATCATCATTTTAATTTTTGGGTGAACTATCCCTTTAATACCAGGTGTAAACAGGGCCCTAGCGATGAATGGGCATTTCATGTTGTGCTTTTGCCTTTGAAAGTGCACTAAATATGTGCTAATTCTATGAACTGCATAATTTACTACCAAGAAACCCTGAAAAGGCCTGAACAATCTTAACTTACACTACACTTTCAGGAGCAACTGTGTTGTATGGGTATATAATGAAATAAGCAGTGTGCAATATTCCACCCACACCTGTATCATTTTTTTTGTCTTATAGGCTCCATGATTTTTAGCGATGTCCTTGCACATACACAATGATTTTTACTCTCTTATGCCATGTTTGTGTGTTCTTGTAATCTTAAATTACATGTAGTATAATAAGCAATCATATTTTATTAAATGTCATCCAAGCCAACACATTACTCAAACCAATATGACAGCATTTAAGTCAATAACCAACATGCAATCTCATTATTGATGCATTGATCAAGCTTGAAATGAAATTAAAAACATCTTAAAACACCCAAAACAATCTGACTCGCTGTTCGTAGGATCATAGCTGCAAATGCCAGGCAATAATTCTTGTGCCATTTCCACCCCTGTGTATAAAGGCCATTTGAACAGCTCCGTCAGGTACAGTTAAACAGCTGGTGCAGGGAAAGGTTGTAGTCTCTCACCTGTGTGTGTGTGAGTCTGAGCGCTGATGGCAGTCGCTGGAGGGAAGCGCTGAACCCTGAAGAGCAGGGTCCGAGCCAGATGCACTCTCTGCCAGGCCCGGGTATGGAGGATAGGGTGCCGTTCTCCTTCCCCCTCGGGGCCCGCAGTCAAGCCTGGCTACACACGCTGATTAGAATTAATGCAGGCCCCTGATTTAATATAGAGGAGAGATTTGGCTTCTAATTATTCTCTCACTAGGCGATTCAGCTCACTGGTTGTAGGTTGTTTCGGATCATTCTTGCTTAGATTTTTCTCAGTTAATGTTTTTCTGCATTGTGGTCAGTTGTACAAATGAACAGGTTTAAAAGTCTTTTAAGTAGTGTACACCTAAAGATCATTCGTTTTGTGGGTGTTTAATCTTCTGTGAAGTGACCATGCTTTTTGGACATGATACTATGGTATTTATGTGTTGTTCTGCATGTTTACCATAGTGATACTACAGTATTTCGACATGCACCATCGTATCTTTTGCAGTACTATGCAAATGCTATAGTAGGTGATTATGGTAATCATTTAGTACCATAGTATTTATAAAAATTAGATTTTTGCTGTACATGATCACTTTTGAGTATGCATTTTACTAGTCTCAGCCTCAGACGTCACGCCCATGGACCATTGGCTGAACGTCTGATATATAAAGCAAACAAAATTGGAAACATTTCTGGTGTTTCGAAGTGGTCATCTGATGAATTCTGAAGGATTTCCGGTAGACGTGCGTTGCGTTCCTTAATGGTCCACCTGGAAACAAAGGCGCAGCGATGCCAAACCCTTTCATGGAAGAAGAAAGCCATCGAGTTTATAACTGTGATAATGAGCTCTTATCAGGATCAACTAAATGCTGGATATTTGAACTTCACAGCATAGACTCTTTAAAAGACATCCAAGAGTTTTACATTCTGGTGTTATAAGGACAACAACTTTTCTTTTTTTTTTTTTTTTTTTTTTTTTTTTACATTTTCACACCCCTATACATGATGCTGAACAAAACAAACTGTGATTGGTTGCTTTACCTGTCAATCAGACTGCCTCTGGGCATACTGTAATGTTTTCCTCAAAAACCTTAATTTCTTTTCCATCTTGGATGACATGAGGGTGAGTAAATTATCAGGAAATTTTAATTCTGAAGTGAACTAATCCTTTAACTATTTGCCTCAATAAACTCCTAATTTACTGCTTATTAATAGTTAGTAAGGTAGATGTTGTAGCATTTAAGTTTAGGTATTGGGTAGGATTAAGGGATGTAGAATGAGGCATTAATATGTGCTTTATACGTACTAATAAACAGCCAATATTCTAGTAATATGTAAGTTAATGAGCAACTAGTTAAAAGTGCAAAGTGTTCCCCATACTAAAGCGTTACTGAATGTTGGTAACCAGACAGTTGACGACTTGAGAGTGAGTAAATGATGACAAAATTTTCATTTTTTGGTGAACTATCTCTCTAAGTAATTCATTTAAACAAACTGATCCAAACATGAACATGGATGATTTTCAGAAGGACGAGCATGTCTCATTGCTCAATGAGAACAGTGCAAGGGATCATGGGGGAGCTCCCAGGTGTTGCGGCTCTGTAATGGCCACAGCATGTGACTCATGTAATGAGGGGTGTTCCACATAGTTAACCATGCCTCTGCTCTCTGCAGACCTGACCACCTGCTCTTTGTGCCTATATACCAAGTGCTTTCCATCTCAGGAATTAAATCACTACTCACTTTTGTGTGACGTAATGATTATTGAGATTTTAGACTGTTTTACTTTTTGTACTTTATTATAATCATGTCAGCATGAATGTAGTTTACACTTCCATTCAAACATTTGGGGACAGTACTTTTTTTTTTTTTTTTTTTTATTATTTTCTTGAAAGAAATTAAAAATGCATCCTTGCTGAATAAATTAAATTAATATTTTTTACATAATATTTTTATTTAAAATAAATGCTGTTTATTTAAACTTTCTATTAATGAAAGAATCTTGTATCACGGTTTCCTCAAAAATATTAAGCAGCACAACCGTTTTCAACCATTCCTTGAGCATCAAATCAGCATATTAGAATGATTTTTGTTATGCCTTTTTTTGAATTTTTGTTATTGAATATGAAGTGATGACTGCTGATAATTCAGCTTTGCTGTCACAGGGATAAATGACTTCTGTATAAAATCAAATAAATAAAGAAACTTCTTTCAAAAAGCCTTAAATTTTACATACCCCAGACTTTTGAATGGTTGTGTATTTCAGTGATACTTTTTTTTAATATTGTAATAAGTAGTATTATATTGAGGATGATACTTGTGTCATATGCTGAGAAAAGTGGGGTTGAAAAATTTGTGACATCAGCTGGGAAGGAAAGTAATTTCAGAGGTTGAAGGTTGTTACATTTCGATCAAGTTTGATTCGATGTTGTCAAATTGTACAGCTCATTAAACAGTAGAACCAAAGTCCCTTTAAGACAGTCATTTCACTTGGCGGCCATCTTTGAAATGCCTCTCAGGCATTCAAGTGCAGCTCCTATCTCTTTGAATGGGGAAACATCAAATTCTCCAAAGCTGTTTGCCAAGCTTTCGATTAAATTTCATATTTGAAATCACCAATGAAATCTGACAACAACTGTTTCATAAATTCTTTCTCCCATTCAAAACAATAGTGATGGGTCTTGTGTTATTCTATAGTCTTTGGTAGAACTTAGAACTGATCAGTTGAACAGATCATTAAAGTTAATTCAAATATGATCAGTCTTTTTTATAATGTAATGTTTTCATCAGGGCTGGCAATTGATTTTAATGTCTTTAAAGATAATTAAAACCTTTTATTGACAGATGAGTAACGAATTGAATAGATACAAGATAGATAAAGTGGTTTTAAAGTTAAATGTTTTGTTTGATTTATTTCCATATCATTGAACATAAGCCTATTACTAGCTGACAGTCCACAGCAATCTATTTGGTAGGTGTTTTGAGCATTGAGTCTCATCTTGCTGTTTTTTTTTATTTTTTTTTTTTTATATGCAGTGTAAGACCTATAGATCTGACAATCCTCTGCTTTTTTTGGTCATATAATCTATGCTGTTGGATATTGCATGATAAATGTACATACATTTTCCCCTGTTTCTCCCACTGCGCTGGCACATAATTTGCAGTCAAAGGTGACAAAATGGACTACTTAGAAAGTATTCCTGGGGAGTGAGAAATCACTGGGTCCACAGTTAGTTTTTCTTAAATAGATGCTTTTGGCCCTTTTAACCCACAGCTGATGTCTCCTGATAATGTATTCTATGAATAGCAAGGAAAAACACTTTTTCCTGCAATGTCAGTGTGGCCCCGATGAAAAGAGCTTAGCAGTGAGAGCCAGATGAAAGAAAGATTACGTCTGTTATCTGCCCCTGCAAAGACCACCTGAGAACATCGGTGACACCCAAACTAAAGACTTTTACCCAAACTAAAGATTTTTAATGTTTTAAAAAGAAGTTTCGTCTGCTCACTAAGGCTGCATTTATTTAATTAAAAATACAGTAAAAACAGTAATATTGTGAAATATTATTACAATTTAAAATAACTGTGTTCTATTTGAAAATATTTTAAAATGTAATTTATTCTTGTGTTGGCAAAGCTGAATTTTCAGTATCATTACTCCAGTCTTCAGTGTCACATGATCCTTCAGAAATCATTCTAATATGCTGATTTGATGCTCAAGAAACATTTATTGTGTACAAAATATTTGTGTACAATTTTTTTTTTCAGGATTCTTTGATGAATAGAAAGTTCAAAAGAACAGCATTTATCTGAAATACAAAGCTTTTGTAACATTATACACTAACGTTCAAAAGTTTGGGGTCAGTAAGAATTTTTATTTTTATTTTTTTGAAAAGAAATTTAATTATTTTTTCAGCAAGGATGCATTAAATCGATCAAAAGTGACAGTAAAGACATTTATAATGTTACAAAAGATTATATTTTGAGCATCAAATCATCATATTAGAATGATTTCTGAAGGATCATGTGACACTGAAGACTGGAGTAATGATCCTGAAAATTCAGCTTTGCCAACACAAGAATAAATTGCATTTTAAAATATTTTCAAATAGAACACAGTTATTTTAAATTGTAATAATATTACACAATATCACTGTTTTACTGTTTTTACTGTATTTTTAATGAAATAAATGCAGCCTTGGTGAGCAGACAAAACTTCTTTTTAAAACATTAAAAATCTTACGGTGTCCACACTTTTGACTGGTGTTGTGTGTGTGTGTGTGTGTGAGATAGCAAAACAAACCTGTGTGTGTGTGTCATATATGTATATATATGTGTATATATATATATATATATATATATATATATATGACACACACACACAGGTTTGTTTTGCTATCAAAGTGAGGACATTCCATAGGCGTAATGGTTTTTATACTGTACAAACTGTACATTCTATCCCCTACACTACCCCTAAACCTACCCATCATAGAAAACATTTAGCATTTTTTACATTTTTAATAAAACATTGTTTAGTATGTTTTTAAAGCTATTTTAAATATGAGGACTCATGAAATGTTTAAGTGTAATACCAGTGTAATACCCATGTGAGTATACAAATTTGTGTCCTCATAAATCACAAAAACAAGTACACACACACACACACCCTATCTCATATCAATATTATCTTTCTTTTGAAGTATAGAGGAGCCATTTGAACAGTGGGTACTTTTAAATGGTTCATTAAAACTTAATTTAAAACAAATTAAAATTGCATTTGTTCATTTGTTTCAGTTGACAAATGTTTTTAATGACGGACATAAATTTAGTCAGTAAATATTATGTATAACTCCATGCTGACAAGAACACAGAGGGGGTGCATTTTTTCATAATTTTGTAGATTCATTTCTAATTTAAATATTTAAATTATGTTACATTTAATATTATAAATATAAAATATTTATAATATTTTTTTTAATATTATTATCAGAAAGTGAAATAATTGGAAAATAAAAATTGAAATTAAAAAAATCTATTTTATTTATTTATTATTTTTCATTACTCTTTAGACTATTAAACTATTAAACTTCCAGTGGCAGTTATAGTACCTAAACCACAAAAATGAAGATGAATCTGGAAACTAGAGCCACCTCCTCCCCCTCCTAGTCTCTCAAAAACTATCATGTAGAAACTGCAGGATATCGCAGCGAGACAAGCTGCTCACTGGCCTGCTTTGATTACGGCACATGGACGCCCGCAGTTTTAGACGACAACACCGGTGGCACGCAGAGCTGTAGCGATGCTGAATAATACATGCACTCAAAGTTGGAGGGCAGGTGTACCAGGCACTGCTGCTGTCAGGCGGGCATCGGAGCACAAACGGATGTAATCTGTTTTCCCTGGCGCTGAGAGGCACTGCTGTAAAATGCACTTTTTCTACCCACTGCTCAGAAAATAGTCTTGCTGTATGATATCTTACCCTGTGTGGGGTCTTCGTTGAGGAGATGATATGTGTCTTACCATGGTTGACCGATTACCATCTGAAACAGTCTGAGGAGATGATGTGAATCATATCACAGAGATAAAGTGTCAAAATGTGTCAGAATCAGCACTGTAAATGAGTGGTTCTCAGCTGGTGGGTCGTGGGATAAAACTATGCTAAACGCAAATAATAAAATACAACTAAACATACAATCTTGTGTAGTTATGGTATCAAAACATTTAAACATTAACTTTTAATCAATGTTTCTTTTTTATAAGTTTGAATTGATTTTAGTTGATTTTTTTTAATAGAAATGATGAACAAGGCTTGTTACAAAAAGAGCACCTGAAATTGAATTATTGAATTGCTTTTGCTTTTCTTTCCTTTTAATTTAACCTGCATTAAAAATGCATTTTGGCTAGATTCACATGAGGTAACTTTTTAATTATTTTTGCTATCGACATTATCTTGCTACAGCCCTTGTGCTTACAGTGTTGACACATTTTTTTGGTGTTTTAAAGGGGTGGTTGATTATGATTTCACTTTTTTAACTTTAGTTAGTGTGTAGTGTTGCTGTTTGAGCATAAACAACATCTGTAAAGTTACGATGCTCAAAGTTCAATGCAAATGGAGATATTTTCTTTTTAAGGAATTCTCTGTTAAAGAACTACAACAAACAGCTTGTAGGGACTACAACAAGCTTCTTCCTGGGTTAGTGACATCACTAACCCTAAAATTTACATAAACCCTGCCCCCGAGAATATGCAACAAAGGGGGTGAGGCCATGTTGGGCTGCTTTAGAGAAGAGGAAGATTTGTTGTAGTAGAGTGTTGTTGCCATGCCGTCATTTTACGCCTGACTGCTTCACAAATGAGGGTCAATTCAACGCTGGATTTGCACAAAAGATTATGACGGCACTTGCTAGTCGATGAGTTGAATCAACTCCACAGCAACTACATAAATGTATCCACTGACCATTCAGAAACGTTCAGTTGCATTCTAAAAGTTGTGACTTCTTTCTGAGTCTCTCCATCAGTGTCCAACTCCGGTTTGAACGATGTAAGGTTGAACACCGTTACTGAAAATCGTCATTTTGGCTGCGTGAGATTCTCCAGCTTTGTTGTTGTTAAGCAACCAAAGCGTGAGCTGTTAAAGCTCCACCCTCTTTTGGAAAGCGGGCAGGAGCAGCAGCTCATTTGCATTTAAAGGGGCACACACAAAGACGGTGTGTTTTATAGGGGCAAATTTGACAAGCTATAATAAATGATCTGCAGGGTTTTTTGAGCTGAAACTTCACAGACACATTCTGAGGACACCAGAGATTTTTATTACATCTTGTGAAAAGGGGCATAATAGGTCCTCTTTAAGGATGACTTAACATCGTCCTTTATTGCCCAGGGAGTTTGTCTGAGTAATGATACGAAGGCATTGTATATGTTTGTAGGTTAATTTTATGTTGTTGTTAGAATGTTGGTGCGTCTTTGCATTTTTGGCTTGTACATTTTGTTTATGTGTGTATAAGTGTGATTGTTTGCAGAGGTCTTGAAGTCCTTGACAGCCCTCACAGGCATTTGCACAGCAGATTAGACTTTAGCGAGGGCTTATTCCACCCGACTTCCCCCAGAGAAGCCGAAACGTCCTCCTCATGACCCTCCTGCTGAAGCGGAGCGGTACCGGGGTCTGAGACTGATTACAGGGTTAGAACAGCTGTAGCTCACAGAGGCAGAAATGACATTGGCTGAGATTTTCTCTCATTGTCATCATGTTATCTTTGCTAAAGACTACATTTGATAAGGTTAATGCAACAGTTGGTTCTCAAACCCAATCTCCAGCTGACCCCTGGGGTCCAGTTACTCACAAAAAGTGGGATGTTGGTGGTCTGCTTTGAGTTGGACTGTGCGATCTTTCCTTGAACATAAAAAATAAAAGCATCTGCACCACATTGATGTAGCGACGCTGTAGCCGACACTGATTCTGATGAACAACAAGAAAGAGGATTGACAGCAATCTGATTGTGTAAAAAATGGAATTTGGATTGAGTTTGGCTGGGCTCATTCTTTTAAGGGAAAACACTGTTGATCTGAGAAAGCAGTCTTTTCCCACTTCCCTTCTTTTCACTTTCACTCTAGAAACATTCTCGTCCTCCTTGTCTAAATGATTAATCTGTTCCTTGCACAGGTTGTTGTTCCAAGTAAGTCAGCATCTTGGCTTGTAGCACTAGAGAGAAAATCAAGCCTGGAGTGTTTGCTGGCAGAGACCTTAACAAAATCAGAAACAGCAGTGCACTCTAATAGAATGCGGCCGAGGTGCTGTAATAAAAATGTTTTTTCTTCTCCTGAAGGATAGAATTGTTGATTCTGAGACCATAAATGTTATTTTTTGCACTTCACTCTAACCAAACTATTTTTTAATGCAGTGTGCATTTAGACCTGCAACCTCATTGACGTGGCCACCTGTAATGCCACGTTCTAGCCCACAAGTTTCTCTTCTCCGCCACCAGCCCGCTATGCTATGTTAATTGCGATGATGTAATAGATCACAGGCGTTTAGGAAAGCACCTATCATACGTGGGCTGGTAATGAATTGCTGGCCGTATCACTGGATGATTAATGTGCAGGTGCTCGCTGAAGGTCATCTCAGATTTTCGCCTTCGGATTATCATTAGCTCGGGCGTGCTCTTAGACGTCTAATTCATCATCATTTTTAGGTTGCACCAATACTGTATTTTCATCGCAGCCAGAAAGATGGGCTGCTACGGACATGCAAATGAAGTTAGCATAAAATTGATTTTGTGAACACTGTTGGTCTTGATTTTCTCTGTGATGTAGCTTGAAATTGTGGTGTGCAGTTCCATCGACTTGGTTAGATGTCATTAAAGGTTGCTTGAGGACAGGAAGACCCCTTTCCGTGCTTGACGCAGTAAAGTAATAAATCAGCATCTTCCATTTGTTGAAAACATCCTCATCGGGTGGTAGTACCAAGGGGTTGTGGGCAGTTAATTACAAACAGTTTCAGAAAGTATCTTGCAAAGTGCAACAGGTGGCATTCATCATCTCTAGATCTGTACTAATGGAATTACTTTTGGGAAATACAGAGAAAATGAAGGACGCAGAAGTGGATTGCACACATGGAGGAACAATGCTGTGCTCATCAGTTCATGGGTTTGCTGCAGCCTGGAAAGCTGAACATATGGATGAGCCATATATTCATTTCCCTAGCTCAGAGTGAAAACCCCAGGTTGCTGCCGCCTTTTTTTTTTAGGAACTTTTGCCCTTATGAAAGTTAGAAGGACTAGTAAGTTTGGAAACTGATGATTGGAATAGATGTACTGTAGATCAGTGTTTCTCATTCATGACACTAGCTGTGTCCCAATTCAGAGGCTGCATCCTTCGAAGGCTGCATGCGTCAAGGGGGTCGCACACCGGACGCGAAGCTCAGCGCCGCGCCACGTCTTTAAAATTCGAGCGCATTGTTTTCTTTGAATGTACGCACACCGGTGGCGACATTCGGCGCCTGTCCGCGGCGCCCAGCTACGACTCAGGAAGTTGTTCAAAATCCTGCCGCGCCACAAAGCGCCATGTACATTGTTTTACATTAAATTTATATTATATTTATCTCAAATCGTCGTTAATGTACATACTGACTTCACCCTGTGCTGAAAGATACATCAGTTTTACATTCTTAGTTGAACAGCTTGAATAAAGTCTAAAAATGTGTAATAAACGTAGCCTTTTCTTTCATTTTGCTCTGTTGTGTCATTTTTCCATGTACACTAACCTCAGTGCGAAATATTAAAGCATAGGCATATGTAACGTTTACCCGTCGACTTAAAACTCACCCATCGTGCAACTCTTCTATCAGGAGTCAATTCAAAATAGAGCTCGCACGTATATAATGTGCCCGGCCGGTGTGCGATACCTGTGAGTTGTCCGAGATGCGACGCGACGCGGCGCTGAGCTTCGCGTCCGGTGTGCGACCCCCTTCACAGTGGCACAGCGAAGGCTGTCCCAATTTGAAGGCTCCTATGAATGTGGCCTATGAATGTGGCCTACAGATGTGTCCTTTGTTTCCTGGGCCATGGATCCTTTGCAACCTAGCCTATCCCAAGATTCATTGTGCGCCAGTAACAACTGGATGTTCTTGAGGAAAAAATGCCAGATTACACTTTTAAATATAAGTATTGGGTACTCAAATACAAACACAATAGAAATGTTAAAAAAATGTTAATACAAATAAAACAAAACCAATAATAAAAAAAAACTTTAAAGCAGTTAAAACATTGACATGTATCTTACCAAGATGCGATTTTATAGATTATAGGACGTGAATAGGGCTTGACATTAACTTTTTGCTCACCAGCCACTGTGGCTATAGTGGTTTGCCAAAGTTACTAGCCACTTAGCATTTTCACTGGCCACAATTTTGACATCGATACCATGGGGAAAAACTGCAATATACAGGTGCTGGTCATATAATTAGAATATCATCAAAAAGTTGATTTATTTCACTAGTTCCATTCAAAAATTGAAACTATATTATATTCATTCATTACACACAGACTGATATATTTCAAATGTTTATTTCTTTTAATTTTGATGATTATAACTGACAACTAAAGGAAAATTCCAAATTCAGTATCTCAGAAAATTAGAATATTGTGAAAAGGTTCAATATTGAAGACACCTGGTGCCACACTAATCAGCTAATTAACTCAAAACACCTGCAAAGGCCTTTAAATGGTCTCTCAGTCTAGTTCTGTAGGCTACGCAATCATGGGGAAGACTGCTGACTTGACAGTTGTCCAAAAGACGACCATTGACACCTTGCACAAGGAGGGCAAGACACAAAAGGTCATTGCAAAAGAGGCTGGCTGTTCACAGAGCTCTGTGTCCAAGCACATTAATAGAGAGGCGAAGGGAAGGAAAAGATGTGGTAGAAAAAAGTGTACAAGCAATAGGGATAACCGCACCCTGGAGAGGATTGTGAAACAAAACCCATTCAAAAATGTAGGGGAGATTCACAAAGAGTGGACTGCAGCTGGAGTCAGTGCTTCAAGAACCACTACGCACAGACGTATGCAAGACATGGGTTTCAGCTGTCGCATTCCTTGTGTCAAGCCACTCTTGAACAACAGACAGCGTCAGAAGCGTCTCTCCTGGGCTAAAGACAAAAAGGACTGGACTGCTGCTGAGTGGTCCAAAGTTATGTTCTCTGGTGAAAGTAAATTTTGCATTTGGAAATCAGGGTCCCAGAGTCTGGAGGAAGAGAGGAGAGGCACACAATCCACGTTGCTTGAGGTCCAGTGTAAAGTTTCCACAGTCAGTGATGGTTTGGGGTGCCATGTCATCTGTTGGTGTTGGTCCACTGTGTTTTCTGAGGTCTAAGGTCAACGCAGCCGTATACCAGGAAGTTTTAGAGCACTTCATGCTTCCTGCTGCTGACCAACTTTATGGAGATGCAGATTTCATTTTCCAACAGGACTTGGCACCTGCACACAATGCCAAAGCTACCAGTACCTGGTTTAAGGACCATGGTATCCCTGTTCTTAATTGGCCAGCAAACTCACCTGACCTTAACCCCATAGAAAATCTATGGGGTATTGTGAAGAAGGAAGATGCGATATGCCAGACCCAACAATGCAGAAGAGCTGAAGGCCACTATCAGAGCAACCTGGGCTCTTATAACACCTGAGCAGTGCCACAGACTGATCGACTCCATGCCACGCCGCATTGCTGCAGTAATTCAGGCAAAAGGAGCCCCAACTAAGTATTGAGTGCTGTACATGCTCATACTTTTCATGTTCATACTTTTCAGTTGGCCAAGATTTCTAAAAATCTTTTCTTTGTGTTGGTCTTAAGTAATATTCTAATTTTCTGAGATATTGAATTTGGGATTTTCCTTAGTTGTCAGTTATAATCATCAAAATTAAAAGAAATAAACATTTGAAATATATCAGTCTGTGTGTAATGAATGAATATAATATACAAGTTTCACTTTTTAAATGGAATTAGTGAAATAAATCAACTTTTTGATGATATTCTAATTATATGACCAGCACCTGTAGAAATTTTAATATTATTTTATAATTTGGCACCAGGTATATTAGGCTGCTGTTAAGACTTGTATGGCTTAATATAACGTAAATGATGTCTCTTACTGAAATATGTAGTAGAAAACCCATGAAAGATTTACGTTATTTAAAAAATCCATGACATATTTGGACAATGGGCGTCAAATGGTTGCACTCACTGCTCTGACACTGTCATATTGCTATTTTTAAACGCAACACAACTCAGAATATAATATACGATGCCACATTGTGCAGCTTTTGGTTGTAATTTTTAGTCGATGAGCCACAAGAGAAGTGAGGTAAGTCTTTACTGCTTTACTAGCGATAAGAGGAGAAAAGAATGGGAAGTTGTACAGAATGTGGACGAAAACTTCCTAACTGCGTCTTTGTTCTTTTCACTTTAGCCCTGATGACTGAGGCTTTTTATCTGTATGTTTGTGCAACGGTAATCTAGTAACGCCTACAGGTCTTAATATCCGCAGGGTTCCTTTTAAAACACGATCAGCCTTTTCGATTTGAGCCAAAGCGTAAAATTAGTGAGGGTGAAAACATGTCTCTGTGGCTATTCGAACTACTGTTGTATGATTGACGTGTTAAAATCGTCTGATCACCTGAATGCATTACACACAGTTAAACATGCTGAGAAGATGCTACTGTTTTAAGCGATCACAGATATCTCGTGCATCACAGCGCACACGAGCTTTGAGGCAGTCTGTCTCAATCGAGATGTGTTATAGGCTTACCTTCGTCAGTCTCCACTACAGGCGCGGCATTTGGTTAAAGCATACACTTATATCCATCGGCAACAAGTTCTTTCAGCTGTGGTCTACTAAAAGCCTCAAAGGCACCAGGGCTTGTGAAGAGAACAAAAACGCGGTTCTTTAGGAAGTTTTATTCGTCCACATTCTTCACAACTTCCCATTTTTTTTTCTCCTCTTATCGCTAGTAAAGCAGTAAAGACTTACATTGCTTCTCTTGTGGCTCATCGACTGAAAATTACAACCAAAAGCTGCACAATGTGGCATCGTATATTATATTCCGAGTTGTGTTGCGTTTAAAAATAGCAATATGACAGTGTCAGTAGAGCAGTGAGTGCAACCATTTGACGTCAACGCAAACAAAATGGCACCGCCCATTGTCCAAATATATCATGGATTTTTTTAAATAACGTAAATCTTTCATGGGTTTT
This sequence comes from Hypophthalmichthys nobilis, assembly GCA_037950665.1. NCBI lineage: Eukaryota > Metazoa > Chordata > Actinopteri > Cypriniformes > Xenocyprididae > Hypophthalmichthys > Hypophthalmichthys nobilis. Next base: position 10,307,443 of record CM075478.1, read on the forward strand.
CTACTACATATTTCAGTAAGAGACATCATTTACGTTATATTAAGCCATACAAGTCTTAACACCAGGGGTTCCCTTTAAGACCGGAGTCTGACACACACATCCATTATACTGGGGCCATTCACACAATGCGTTTTTCTATTCCAATACGCTACTTTTCCATAGTTTTTCTATGTAAATACACGCTAGACGGACGTGTATGACCGTTACGCTCGCGTCTTTTGCAGCGCCTCGCACGTGAACGCTGCGTTTTTAAGACACTGTGTCAAGTTAAAAGAATTTCAACTTTTACGTGCAGCACCACTCATCAATGTCAGTTCCAAAACAGTGGACCAATCAGAAGAACTAGGAGGCGGGACAAGCGCTGCTTCTGTTTACAGTAGCAAGTTGGCATGGCAACTGTTTTATTTGATGGCAACATGGCGGAGGAGGCCGTAGCCAGTGCGATTATTTTCTGTTTTACAATGCTAGGCTAAAATCGAAGCCATGTCATTTGAAATGTAAATTAAACTGTGCATTACAAGTTCCCGTTTGCTTTAAAGCAAGAGATGTTTGGTGAACAGAGTGTGTTTTCCTGAAGCTTAAAACCTATAAGCTAATAAAAAGCACTTAGCTCTGCACATATATGCATGTGCGTTAACACACCTCATGTTTCCAAGAGATAATTGTACTGCTAACTCTGCTGACTGAGATAGAACAGGACACAGCAGACAGGAAAACATAAAGGCTAATGCGACGCTTATCGTGGTGCGATTATGCAATCCTAAACACTTTCCCAGTCTGAGGGACTGCTGCTAAGGGAATTGAGTCTCCTTAGCTATTAGCATATCATTAAAGGGAATGTGAGCAGCTGATTTGGAAATTAAATGTAGCTTACTTAGCCCTAATGAATAATGCATATCAGATCGTCATGGCCATGCTGACAAGTGCAGGCGTTATAGGAGGAGACATGGGAGGGGTTGCAATGTCAGAGAGGACGGACTAAAGGAACTGAATGAAAGGCTTGGTTAACTATTCAATTCCGCTTTTATGACCACATCTTTAGCCTGCTGAAACCAAAGAGAAGCCAATCATTTTAACAGCTTTATGACTTGGAAAGTTGATTTTTAAGAGCGTAGCAGTTGGAGGATGGTGTCGCAGAGTGGTTTAAGATCCTGAATGGTAACCAAATGGTTGCTGGTTTGAACCCAACATGTAAGTAGGGCCTTTTATTTATTTATTTTGACAAATTCCTTTTTAATTTATGTATTCTGTTTTACTTTTACAATTGAATAATTTATTATCATTTTTACGATGAAATGTTGTGAAATTGTGTGATTGAGCTTCTCTGTTTTATCATTTAATTATAATTATAATTATATTTAATTATTTATTTATTTATTGTCTTTAATTCAACAATTTCTTCTCTTCTCACACGTGTCGTGCTGCTCACGTGTACAGCATCAGCCAGCGTTCTGACGAAGAACCTGGAAGTGCTGCACTGTGTTTACTACGTCAACAGCGTAAGAGACTGACAAGCAAAGAGAAGAAATCAGATTTTCTCTCATAATTTTCTATCATTTTCTCTCCAATACTTACACACCACCATTTAATTTGGTGGGTTGTAGTGAAGACCTTTGAGTTTCTGTGTGTATCTGGCAATAGTTTTATCAAATGAAAAAGTGAAATGTTCAAAGTAAACTCTCAAAGCAGCTTTGGAGATGAAGTTCATGTGGATTGTCGTAGTGAGATGGCAGACGCTGAAAACACCACGAGCGTCACGCATGCTTGAGGACGTGTAGTAGACAAAACTGAGGCGCTCATTCACACAGTGACACACAGAACATGTGACTTCAGACTTCAGATTTCAACAGCATTCGTTTTGCAGTATAATATTAACAGACACTAGTCCATATCATGATTTCATTAAGTGTACAGCCCTACTTTTGATTTATTCATACCATGATGTTCCATGTTATACAGTAACATTCTTTTTGTATGTCTGGGTTCTGCGATTCTGGAAATCATAGACCCCTATGTAAGCCATCATCATTGTTTTCTTGAGTAAGGCACTTAATCCTAGGTTTCTCCAGGGGGATTGTTACTTTGGATAAAGGTTTTTGCTAAATGGCTTCATACTTTACTTGGAGTTTTTCCAGGGTGCTGCATCCTGGATATGTTGCACTTGCGAATAGAAAAGCTGATATTTCTATCCCACCCCCCCCCACCCCAATGTCACTCAACTTTAAGTGGATTAAATCACAAACTGAAATGGCTTCATCAAAGATGACAAAGTGGGGAAAATACAAAACAACAGCCAGAAAGCCAGATGTAGGCTGGGAAAAGCAGAATCAGTTGTAATGGGGCACCAAATGCACCATCAATAAAAGGGAGTGCACACCAGATGGACACTCATGTGGAAATAGCTGCACTTTAAGTAAGACTGAGTCAAAATGCTATGAGTTTTATTTATTTTTAAATTTTGCGTCAGAGGCCCACGTTTTGTGCGTGTTTATTTCCTCCAGGCTACCTCATGACTAAGTAATGAGCAGAACAATATAACACTTGCAAATGCATGACTTCTATTTTAATTCTTCCTTTCAAAACATCCCAGTTCCAGTGAAATCAGAACAAATATATTTCACCTTAACCCTGTTGTGTACAGCCATGGGGTAAGAGCTTATTCAGTTTTACGTAGGCCTTGTTTCATTCCAGCAGCCAATTAGCTTCCATTTTGCCTGTTAGTTGTAAACAACATTATCTAAATCTGTCTCTAAAGGTTGTGTGAGATCCTGTTTTTGCTGCACAGCACTGGTGCTTCAACTGCAGGGCAAGAAGTTTTGTACATTATGATGTCTTGTTTTTATGAATGAACTTGGGTATTCCTCTGGCTTCTGTTTGCCTGATGGTTTTACCTTCTTCTGGGGTCTATCACTTGAGTCAGAGTCCATTAGTGTATTCTTTGAATAGGTCAAGTACAGGGGAGTAACTAACTAAAAGTAGCAATGATACTTGCATTTCTCTTGGCAGTAGTCCAGATGTTTTAATAAAAAATGTAGCTTATTTTGTCTATTAAATCGAAAGATCTGAAAAACCCGTATATACTTTTACCCATCCATAGACCCTTAGCTCGAAGAAATCAGGACAGAAGTGGTTGAAAGTGGACAAAAGAGACCAGGTGTAAACGAGAATGTGTCTCCCTCGTCTACTTATGATCCGCTCGACCAAACGCATCTTAATAGCTGTAAACAGGGCCAAAGTGCTGTACATAAGTTACAAAGGATATCACATGGAGCCAAAAATACAATTAAAACAGAACAAAGACAGACAAAATAACTGACACAGTACAATTTATACTACATTATTAAAAGCTAAAGAAAGTAAATGATTTTTAAGGCCCCCTGAAATAGTGCGGGAGAAGTTTTTAAGGACAATGGAAGGTCGTTTTAAAGTCTAGGAGCTGCCACAGAAAAAACTCTATCACCTTTGTTTCAGGCGAGTTCGAAGAATCACCTCTAATTATTTGAGCGAAGTGACTTTGAAGGTTGATGCAAACCATAGACTGTAAAAAAAGATGGACAGCGCATCTCCACTTCCATTCACTGTAGAAAAATGAAGCCAAAATAACCCAAAAATGTTAATGCAGATTAATGCCATTTGGAGCCCGAGTCTGCGCAGTAGTGATCCTGAGGTGGAGCCGTGGTATCAAGGTCCCGCCCATACTCCCCAGATTTAATTGTCAATCATGACTTTGTACCCCCTTTTTATAGCATCAAATAGCTAACTAAAACCAAACTTATTGGAAAAATGAACACTTGAATGGACAACTGCGTGATCAGATAAGAACTACCTAAAATGACAGGAAAAAAAAGAAAGCAGAAGAAGCGTAATTGGATTTTTTTAGTTTGGTTTGCGTCCCATTCCATTCCATAAAGAGGACGGATTTATGACCTATACTGCAGCGAGCCACCAGGGGGTGATCGAAAAGGTTTGGCTTCACTTTTCAGAACATGTGTGGCACACTTGATTCAAACTAATTAAATCACAAATATACCACAGCTTTATAGCAGAGGCAAGACACTCTGATTTGTAGGGTTGGAAAGTCTAATTCCTTTTTAGAAATTCAGTTTGTTCATAAGGATCATGTAATTAAACAATTCACTGGTCAAACAAATGATTCACTAGTTCATTAGCCTTGGATCTTTTTTTTTTTTTCTTTAAGTGAAATATTCAGTTAAATGATGCTGTTCATCACTATGCTTTGTTTATTTATTTTTGTATTTATTGTAAGTATAGGTATAGGCACACTAATTCATTCTTTTTCTTCTTTTTTGTTACCTTGTAGTATACTCAGCAAAGTCTTCTGCTTGTTTTCCAGCAAATCTTTTAATGTGTAAATATTTGTATGTACATAAACATTGTATGTCATGTAATATTCGTGTGTGTGTATGTGTGTGTGTGTGTGTATATATATATATATATATATATATAAGAATCCAGCATGAGAGAGAATAATTGTGGGAAGATCATGGATCTTGATCCAGCCAGGAAAAAAACAAAAAAACAAATCTAACCCCTAAGTCTCTGATTATTTTTAAGATATTGTCCTCTTATACATCAGTTTTTTTTTTTGTTTTTTTTTATCAGTGTATTGTGTTTTAACTATTCTTTTGTCACTTTTTGTGTTTTAAAAATGTAATTTAATTTTTTATTTAATTTGTCACCAAACTGTCATGTTTTTGAGCCAAATAAACATACTAATTACATGATTTGCATAGGGTTATCTGATTTTTATATTTACATATTTATATTTACATTTATGCATTTGACAGATGCATTTTATCCAAAGCGACTTTGCGACACTGCATGATAGAATTATGTTTATTTCTTCTTCTTTTTTTTTTCTTTTTTTATCAGTTCATGCATTTCCTTGGAATCAAACCCACACTGTAAAAAAGAATTGTTGGTTTAACTTAAAGTAAGTTACCTGGTTACCTTAATTTTTAGTTCACTGAAATTAAAAATTTGAGTTAATACAATGAAGGCGATTGGTTTAATCAACAGAAACTCAAAATATTATGTCATCTGAACCACATTAATTATCTAAGTTGATTTGACAAAAGAAAAAATGTTGTGATAACACATCATAACATTTTTTCTTTTGTCAAATCAACTTAGATAATTAATGTGGTTCAGATGACATAATATTTTGAGTTACATTATTCTCATGATGTCTGAAAATAAAACATGAAAGAAAAATTGACAGCTCATTCAGTCAAACTGACGGATGAGCTTTATTTGTAGGGCAACCTTATGATTTGAAACTTTTCAGTCTTTTTGAATGGAAGTTCCCCAAACCGGAAGTGCAACCCATATTTCGAAACGCAGTAGGCTGGTCAGGAATAAGGTGGATAGAATAACACAAGACGCGTCACTCGTATTGTTTTGAATGGGAGAAAGTGCAACGCGCAATATGGCGGAATAAGTCCCGCATTCTAAATAAGAGCCAATCGCCGATTGGTAAAGTCATCTCGTCACTGCAGCGGCCGTTAGAAGCACCAGTTTCTATAGAAACAGTCAGATGTGCGCCTCCGAAATGAGGCACAAGAGACGGGCATTTAGATCTGCGCATACGCATTAGCTTGATCCAGCCTGAAAAATACAGTTTTTCTGTCGTGATTCGAGCGTTTGGAAAAAAATTTATGAGACAGTTGTTGTCAGATTTCATTGTTGATTACAAATATGAAGTTTAATCGAAAGCTTGGCAAAAAGCTTTGGAGAATTTGATGTTTCCCCATTCAAAGAGATAGGAGCTGCACTTGGATGCCTGAAAGGTGTTTTAAAGATGGCCGCCGAGTGAAATGACTTGTCTTTAAGGGACTTTGGTGTTATATTGTTCTGCTCATTACTTACTCATGATGTAGCCTAGAAGAAGGAAAGAAGCACAGAATCTATCTTGTATATCTATCTTGTATATCTTTTTTTTATATATACAGTATTGCCCTATTAAATGCGTCCAGTGTTTTTGTTAGTAGCTTGTAGTGTCGATAACTACTATTTATTTAAATTATTAGCTTCAATGTAGCTTCACCAACACTGACCATGCCAGCTTTTTGTCTAACATATATCTACATAGACTTCAGATGGGTTTTGCTGGTCAGGAACTCTCCCTGGGGCGATGGAGTAACTGCGTGGAACGATCTGCCTAGATTACCATTATGGGCACATGGTAACAAATTGGCGTCCTTGTACTTTGTGACAAGCATGAGATTCAGGCAGATGATGTGTTCAATAGCGCTACAAATGATCTAGCCGAGTATCAGATAATGTGGGAGCTGATGGCTGCTGCCGGGGAGAGAGCGGTGCATTTCATTACGACTGCGCCGCCATCAGATGCTGATTCACTGTCAGGAAATGGTGGAGAGCGTGCCAAAAGTCACACAGATGTTGCATTGTACTCATCTTTTCAAAATGAAGCCAACAAGCAGGCGGCAAGAGAATGTGTCCATGGATTGAGGACAAACAGTGTTGATTTTAGGAGTTTCTCAGCTGTGCCATTAAGGACGAAGGAACTGTAAACATATTTAAGGCGGTATTCACATCGCCTGATTCACGTTACATCTGGAACGTGTTATGCAGATGCGTCCTCTGAGGATACGGGCAATAGACTGCATACGGCATTCCAGAAAGTTTAATTTATGAATAGCATTGAAGATTTTTTAATTATTAAACAGATTTTGCTGGATTGGCTACACACAATATTAAATTCTAGAATATGGTATTATAGATCCTGGAGATTAATTCACATATTAGGAGTATTTTACAGTATTTTAAGGTATACTTATTCTTGACTGAATGAATAAAAAAAAAAAAAAAAAAAAAAAAAAAAAAATATATATATATATATATATATATATATATATATATATATATATATATAATATAATATATATATATATATATATATATATATATATATATATATATATATATATATATATATATATATATATATATATATATATATATAATAATTATGTAGCATGCAAAAAGTGTGAAATAACTCTAGATATGTTTCATATTTTAGATTCCTCAAAGTAGCCACCCTTTGCTTTGTTGACAGCACTGCAAACCCTTGGCCTTCTCTCAATGAGCTTCATGATGTAGTCACCTGAAATGATTTTCACTTCACAGGTGTGCCTTGTCAGGGTTCATTTGTGGAATTTCTTGCCGCCTTAATGGGGTTGGGACCATCAGTTGTGTTGTGCAGAAGTCAGGTTGGTACACAGATGACAGCCCTATTTGACAACTGTTAGAATTCATATTATGGCAAGAACCAATCAGCTAAGTAAAGAGAAACGACAATCCATCATTACTTTAAGAACTGAAGGTCAGTCAGTCTGGAAAATTGCAAAAACTTTGAATGTGTCCCCAAGTGCAGTTGCAAAAACCATCAAGCGCTATGACGAAACTGGCTCACATGAGGACCGCCCCAGGAAAGGAAGACCAAGAGTCACCTCTGCTGCTGAGGATAAGTTCATCCGAGTCACCAGCCTCAGAAATCACAAGTTAACAGCACCTCAGATTAGAGCCCAGATTAATGCCACACAGAGTTCTAGTAGCAGACACATCTCTACATCAACTGTTCAGAGGAGACTGCGCGAATCAGGCCTTTATGGTCAAATAGCTGCTAAAAAAACATTACTAAGGTAAAGCAGCAAGCATAAGAGATTTGTTTGGGCCAAGAAACACAAGGAATGGACATTAGACCAGTGGAAATCTGTGCTTTGGTCTGATGAGTCCAAATTTGAGATCTTTGGTTTGGGTTGAACGGATGGTCTCTACATGCATGGTTCCCACCGTGAAGCATGGAGGAGGAGGTGTGATGGTGTGGGGGTGCTTTGCTGGTGACACTGTTGGAGATTCATTCAAAACTGAAGGCACACTGAACCAGCATGGCTACCACAGCATCCTGCAGCGACATGACATGCCATCCCAATCGCACATCAAATTTGACTGAGAAATTACCCCAAAAGATAATTTGAAGCCATTATTGTGTAAAATGTCAAATAGATATTACAAAAGTAGCTTCAGAAAGAAATATTTTATTTCATTCAACATAGAATTTATTACACATGAACTTTTGGACCGTGAGGTTGAGTAAATGATGATTGAATTTACATTATTGGCTGAAGCATACCTCATTTCATTTTATTTTATTTAGTTTAGTTTAGTTTAGTTTAGTTTAGTATGGAAAAATGAAATTATTTTTTAAAATAGACCCTTTTTTAAAAACTAACACTGTGAGAAGGTGGCGGTAAATGTCTTAATGATGAAGTCAGTCATTCATTCATTAATTCGATTCATTCAAACGGCTTCGGTTCATTCAAAACGCGTACTCCGAAACGAAACACTGCTGTGTATTGCCCAGAGACGAACAGTCTGCTTTGTCTTTATATTTTCATTGCCAAAAGTGAACAAAACAGACAGTATTGTGTCTAAAATAAAATATTAACTTATTTACTGAACTGTTGTATAAAATCAGTAGGCTATAGCATTTGCACTTGTTATATATGGGACAAAAACAGCCCACATGTGATATTGCACTCATTACTCATGTGATATTACTTAACTCATATGATCTAAATATGAGAAAAAAACTCAAACGGGGTCATTTTTGCCCCCATATCTTGAATTTTAGGGACATTCTAACTGAATTCTATAGACTTCATTATGCAGCAAGTTGTTGCCCTGCATCAATATTCATCATAAATCAACTGTACAAAATGTTAGATATCCTTCAAAGGTTTGGGATGGGGCAAGTGCGTTAAATGCATTAAAAATTTATTAAAAAGCTAATTAACACGTTAAATCGACGGCCCTAATATATATACTCTCTGGAGTGTTTTCTGGATTACAATACATGAGCTTTATCATGTATTTTGTGTGTTTAATGGGACCTAAGTACATGCTTTCTTCTAAAATTTATACATTATTAGTTTTGGGGTTTTGTTATGAGTTTCAGCAATTTGTTAATTTGATGAGAAACGAACCAGTTCTTACTAGCCACTTCTTATATCTGCAGCTGATGGGTCAACCTTTCTCCTTTAGTGTATGTAACATAGACTTGTTGTATAATCCTGTATTACATAATGACACATTAATGGATGTACCATTAAAAAAAAATGGCTTTTTAGTGTATAATGTTCACTGTTGTGTGTTATGAATGCATAAAGAGCACAATTTCAGTATGGAGGCATAAACATTGTAAGACTGTGATTCCTGAAGCTAGTTATTTGTTATGTCATATACTTGTTATGTGATTAGTTTATCTTATGTGGTTTATAAATTGCTTATCTATGTTTAGAATTATTTATCATAAGCCTTTTTTGGAATGAGTCAGGGAGGCACTTATCTTTTTTTGTTGTTGTATAATTTGGGTTGTAATTAACATTGCATGCACTAGATGGCAGCACTGGCTAAAGGCCCTCTTGCCTGTGAAGTTTGTCTTTGCTATATTCTAGTGTGTTGAAAGTGTGAAAAGAACAAACACTTCTGAGGGGCATATGTAAATATGGGTATACATAACTTAAGTCCTTCAAGGCTTTCACACAGTGGCATTCTGGGTAAAAAAAAAAAAGTTGGAATCCCTCTGGGAATATGATGGGAGAAATTGAGGCGTTTAACATTTTCATTCAATCACAGCCAGAGTCTGTAGGAATGCTGACAGCCCCAATTCAAGCAGCCCACATAAATACTTAATTTTTCTGTCATGTTCACTATGCTGTCAGTCTAAGCTTGAGGTTTGGCAGTGTGCTGTGAAAACACAACTGCTGCAGAAAAGCTGAAGCCCTCCCATTATAAAGATAAAAATGGACCTTATAATTAAATCTCTAATTGTTTTATTACCTTCCATACACTCCAAAAAAAAAACACTTTTAATTAATATTTAAACATTAATTAATATTTACACTCTTAATTTCCCCTAATTCCATTCCTGCCTTTGCATTTTAAGCATGAATATTATCTGGATTACATCAAGTGTGTTTCAGGACAGCATATATAGGGGGTGGGTAGGATATTGACCATATTATTATAGTTGTTAGGCCGAGTAAGCACCATATTTAATTTAGCGTGAATGAAAATGAGGCTGTGAGGGATAGAAATACAGTAATGTCAAATTGTTGTGTATCTGTGTGGCGATTATTCATCTTAAAAAAAAAAAAAAATAAATAAATAAATAAAAAAAGTTCACATAGCCTATTAGTTTTGTAAATCGTGCGTGAAAACTTTTGTTTTGTGTGTGTGTGTATGTGTGTGTGTATGTGTGTATATGTATATATATATATATATATATATATATATATATATATATATTGGTATAATATTATCTCATTATGAGCAGTGTTATTTTAATGTTATTGGTTTTTATTAATATTTTGAACTAGCTTTTATTTTTATATTTTCAGTTTACAATTCAATTTTAGTTTATTTTTTATTATTTTTGTCATTTTTAATAGTTTTTGTTCTTTTTAAATATTACTATTTGTTTCATTTTTTAAATTTCAGTTTTATAGTTCAATTTTTGTTTCCATTTGTTTCCTCAAGAAAAAATTGTGTACAATTGTACAAAATATTTGTGTACAATATTAACATTTATTTGAAATATAATCTTTTGTAACATTATAAATGTCTTTACTGTCACTTTTGATCGATTTAATGCATCCTTGCTGAATAAAAGTATTAATTTCTTTAATTTCTTTTCAAAATAAATAAATAAATAAAAATTCTTACTGACCCCAAACTTTTGAACGGTAGTGTATAATGTTACAAAAGCTTTGTATTTCAGATAAATGCTGTTCTTTTGAACTTTCTATTCATCAAGGAATCCTGAAAAAAAGTATACAACTGTTTTCAACATTGATAATAATCATAAATGTTTCTTGAGCAGCAGATCAGCATATGATTTCTGAAGGATCATGTGACACTGAAGACTGGAGTAATGATGCTGAAAATTCAGCTTTGATCACAGGAATAAATTACTTTATAAAATATATTCAAACAGAAAACAGTTATTTTAAATTGTAATAATATTTCACAATATTACTGTTTTTACTGTATTTTTAATTAAATAAATGCAGCCTTGGCGAGCAGACGAAACTTCTTTTAAAAACATTAAAAATCTTACTGTGTCCAAACTTTTGACTGGTTGTGTGTGTGTGTGTGTGTGTGTATATACATATACACACAGACACACACACACACACACACACACACACACACACACACACACACACACTAATTATTTTTATTCCTCAACTGTAATTGATTATATTTGTGAAAATGGAATTATAGGCAACATTTTGAATCATCCCTCAAAGACTTATTTTCCTTTGTTGTGTGAAAAATGGCATCTGACATTTGTCTATTGTCTGATGGTCATTGTTGTTTGCCGTTTGCTGTGTAAGATTTTATTGCTCCGAACACCCTGGAAGCTGCCATCCATGACTATCATCTTGTCATGTCAGTGAACAATGTCTAGCAATGTGACCAACACTTTTATACCTCATACTGGTTTCATTCAGATTCTTATAAATGATTCAGTAGTGTTTCCCTGTTAATATCATTGTTAACTGTGTGAACTATTAGTATGGTGTGTGACAGTCTATGTGACAGACACAGAAGATTGAGGGTTTGGTGTGTCCGTGTGTGTGTGAGAAGTGTGGTGTTAAATTTCAAGGTCTGGTGGGTATTCATATGACAGACTCCTGGTGAACCCCACAGATGCTCAGCGCTCTGATATCTGCTGCTTCCTGCTTCAGCGGCCCCCCTCAAGATACCCAGCTCTACCCTCACAGCTCAACCACAGCGAAACTCTCTCACTCTTATCACCTGCTACTGTCCTGGATTTTGGAGATCCTCAAGCCAGTTCATTGCTCTAGAGCGTGAGCTGAAGATCGTGTCCTGTAGGGCTGTGAAGTGATGGCAGAAGCGTTGAACATATGGGTGAATCTCACAAAGGCATGTCCAGGTTAGATTTTGCCCCAAAATCAGTTTTTGAAAGAAGTCTTCTACTAACCAAGGCTGCATTTATCAACAATAAAGTAAAAACAGTAACACTGTGAAATATTACGATTTTTAATAATTGTTTTAATATATTTTCAGCAATTTCAAGTGTAATTTATTATAAATTATTATTTTCAGCATTGCTCCAGTCTTCAGTGTCACATGATCCTTCAGAAATCATTCTAAAAATGCTGATTTGCTGCTCAAGAAACTTTTCTTACTATCATCAATGTGGACAACAGTTGTGCTGTTTCATATTTCAAACAGGATTCTTTGATGAATAGAAAGTTCAAAAGAACAGCATTTATTTGGAATAGACTTTTTTTTTTGTGAAAATGTAAAAATCTTTTCTGCACCAGTCTGAATAAATTGAGAATCATATTTTTTTGAAATGTAGATCACAGTTTCTCTCCAACTAAGCAAAATAACATGTATTTTAAGAAACATTTAAAAATAATTCAATATTTAAAAAAAAATAATCTGAACTATAATTTAAAAATATTGGATTGAATGAATGATTCAATGACTCACTAATAAAAACTTCACTTGTTTCATTACTGAATGAATCAACGTTTTTGAAAGAATCACTTGAATGATTCAATGAAAAGTACACTTTTTTTTTAAGCCACTTGTCGCCACCTACGGGTGCAACAGTGTAACTGGTCTTTATTTGAAGTGGCAAGTTACTTTCAAAAGGCGATTTACTCCGGCGTAGTAGACATCAGTGTTTATATCCCAACTATGAACTTTTATCCCAGTATTCCTGTGATAATATGAATTCCTGTAACAGAAATAATGTCAAGCTGCTTCATACCTATAGGCCTACATGACAACTGCTGTGATCGTACTTTTAAAAGGTTTAATAATTATAGTCAACTTTTTGTCATCTAAGAATAAGATCATGTGGGTGTTGGAATGGAGGTTGCGATCTTTTAACGATTAATTGCGCACTTTACTGTCACATATTAATGCGTCCTTGCTTAAAAAATATATTACTGAGCCTAAACTTTTGACCAGTTGTGTATATTTTGCTCACATAAAATTACTGTACAACATTTTATGACTTCAGTTTTATTGCATTGTGACATTCACATGACTAATATTATATTATATTAATAACAAGATTTATTTTACTTATGTATTTATTTCTGCATTATATAACTAAAGAAAATCTTAGCAGTTATTGACAGGCTTTGTTTGTCTTTGTTTCTTTTTGGTGACCCTGCAAATATGACCCAGTCTGATGCTGACAATGTTGATCATTCAAAACTTTTTTTTTTTTAATAAAAATTCACAGTTAGTTGCTCTAGTACTGAATAAGTATGTAGGCCAATAACCCTGCCTTTGAACTTTGGCAGCTGTTCCCTTACAGCATGTCAGGGAGGAGGAAGAGGTGACGGGCATCTCTGTGTGTGACTCTGCCTGGGGCCTGTTGTATAGGCTCTTGGCAGGGAGTCCTCACCGCACAGAGGGTGATCTCATTTTCGTAATGGGCTTTGTTGCTGTTTGTCGTTATTAACATTGGCGCTGCTCTCGGGGGGTCTTAGAGAGGCATCCAGTGACACACCAGCCTGTCCTGCTTTACATTTGACAACCATTATAACTTTGTTTTGATTAGAATTAAGTGGACAATCTGTATAAATCGCTGTGTAGTTGTATTTATGTGGATGTATTCAAAAAATGCAGTTGGTAAACACATTGTGCTTGTTTAGCAACAAACTGCACTCAGATGGAAGGTGGCGTGCATTTCTGGTGATTCAACTGTTTAGTTCATGAAACCAAGTGTTTTTAAAAGTCTGTAATTTTTGGATGATAATAATATTTATCATATTTATTTGTAATTGCTCTGTTTGTTTGATCACCTTGACTAGCAAAAACCAATGGTGTGAGTTTAAAGGGTTAGTTCACCCAAAAAATGAAAATTATCCCATGATTTACTCACCCTCAAGCCATCCTAGGTGTATATGACCTTCTTTCAGAAGAACACAGAGTTATATTTAAAAAATATCATTGCTCCTCCAAGCTTTATAATGGTTTTATTATCCATCCATAATAAAAGTTTAGGGGGTTAATAAAGGCCTTTTGAAGCGAAGCGATGCGTTTTTGTAAGAAAAATATTCATATTTAAAACTTTATAAACTAAAATAACTAGCTTCCGGCAGACGACCATACCAACCCGATCTCACGGCAATTCATCTGTATTTTACGATGTGGCTAATTCATACGAATTTGGCAACTAATATGAATTCGTACGAATGACCTACCCCTAACCCCGCCCCTAATCCTACCCGTCACTGGGGTTTAGACAAATTGCATGAATGCGTTTGAGTAAGGTAAAATAAATACGAATTGGTCGTGAGATAGCGTTGACCGTACGCATACTGCGCAAGTCGAAATGACTAACCCCCTGAATCGATGTATTATGCAGGATGTAGGACTATTGTAAGCTTAGACGTCTCTCGCGGTTCAAACAAATATGGCTGGGCGACAGTTCGTCATTACGTTATGCGTCGGATCAGAGGTTGCTCCTCTGCCGGAAATCGATGTGTACGACCGTCTGCCGAAAGCTAGTTATCATGCTAAACATGGCCAAAGTCGGACGTATGATGGAGCCAAAAATACTCTTCCAAATCCTCATAAACTTTGCGGTCTTTTTTTTTCAAGTATGGGGCTGTGTGACGTCATAAAGGTCGGAATTCCTTGTACAGGCATTTCTCCCGGAAGAGCGCGCACACATGTCGTCCAGAGCGAGAGAGCAAGAGCATGTCCATCAACGTGCGTTCGGCTTTACGGAAGTCGTCGGCAGCGCTGCACAGGTCACAGGACTTCACGAAATCAACAATGTCACCAAAGAAGTGTGTTTTTGGTTGTGAAGGAAAGATAACCTTGCTTCCCAAAGAACCCAGCGTTAAGTGGAGCTGAGAGTTTTGTGCTCACGCATTACATTGATGCGCTCTCGATATTTGTTATTAAAATAACCATAGAAACTGATATTTTCTATCACTTTTTTATTGGTTAAAATGAATGGAGAATATCTCGTGTTTTTCCGTGGCTGCTCGAGCCCTCAGGATCGGCGTTTATAATTTTACAAACAAGGCCCAGTTCGACGCTGGATTTACAGATCATTTGAAACTGAAAGATGGAGCGGTCACAGTGATAATGATCCTGGTCATGAGTCGGAACCGCAGGTGGTGAGTAAAACTGCTTCAAATGTCTGTTTTGTTGCCAACAGCACCTAAGTGCATATAATGCGAACAATACAAATGTAGTGAATTCATAAATTCATTATTCATCATTCACTATACGCTATATTCATTATAGTGATTCAAAAGTTATCCAGGGATAATGCGATGGTGTATTGTGTGTGTTTAAATACATTTGTTTAGCTGACCATTGATAGCTTGCAGACGATCGCTATGCAAAAGCTGCGTGTGCTCGTCACTCTTTTGCTCCGCTCACACGGCACGCCTCCAGGAGCTCGGCTGTTTTCGAAAAGACTCGGTACAGCGTATGTATCTTTTATAACCATCCTTCACAACCATCATAATGCTTGGAGGAGCAAGAATATTTTTAAATGCATCTCAGATTGTGTTAATCTGAAAGAAGATAGTCATATACACCTGATGGCTTGAGGGTGAGTAAATCATGGGATAATTTTCATTTTTGGGTGAACTAACCCTTTAAGGCGGGACTATCTGTTTGTTTGACCAATGGCAGATGGTTTAAAAAAAACATTATTTTTGAAATCACATTTGGTGACGTTAGTAGTGCAGAAATTACATACTTCACCTTTAACTGCCAGTTTAGAGTGATGCATAGAGTAACTGCTCATGCACACTAATAATTACAGTAGCATAATAATTTTGTTGCCAAAGGTGTGTAGTTGAGTTTAAACTACTCTGACTTGCTGCATTTTAGTCATTTAGCTCAGGTGTTATTTTCTGATCACCAGTTAGAATGACCAATAATTTACCACTCTATGAAAAAAAATCTGACAATTCAAGCAACAACACTGCTATTATGTTTTGAGCTTTTAGCTATGAGAGCTTTTCAAACCAGAAGTTTTTTGGGTAACCAGGCTCATCTAGATTTATGGATAAAATTTATGCAGCGCTAAGTTTCAACTGTGGGGTATAACACTTCAGTTTGTGTTTGAAAAGGAGCCAAAATGTTGTTTTGTTGACAGTTTGGCCATTTTAAGTGTAATTTAGCAGTATCTTCTTTGCCTAACATGGTTATTACCAAATTGCAAAGAGGAAAGCAAATTGGTAATAGTGTCAAATAGTGGAAAAGTGCCACAAAATAACACCCATTTTGTCATAAATTGCTTCTTTTTTTTTTTCATAAATTGCTTCTATGAAAGTAACAGAAGTGTTTTGAAGCATTGCGTACTTTCAAAACCTTGACAAGAAGTCATACATGTAACTTATAGATTTTTGTATTTTGCATAAAATGTCCTTTCTATAATTGCACCATAACCTGAAGGAATCTTATTGTGTTCATTTGTATTCTTGTATATGTCTGGAGTGACGTATTAACTTGAAACGTAAGAGGTAGCGATAATCCTGCATAGCAATTTAGTTTTCTAGGTGGATAATGATATCGTGATCATTTAGATCTGTATCACAATTTGGATGTCGTACCATCAATAGTCCTGCCTGACAATTTTATTGCAGCCCTAATGGACAGTTAGATGCTTTGTTATGTGATCTGGCCCTTCTGGACACGTTTGGAGTCACTGGAACCTGCGCAGACTACTGAAGCATGGTGGGGCCATATATGAAAATTATACATGGCTGTAAGCTAAATTGCCTTATGTTCCCGCTCTCTCTCTCTGTTCCTTATCTGCTCCTTACATTAGACAGTCAGTTGCTATATGTGGTCCACTGTAAATCACATGGGTGATTTACTTGGAAGCTCAGTGGTTTATGCATTGTTTAGCATATATCTGTAACGCTGCCAGTCACTCTGAACAATAGAAAAGTCTGGTCTGCACATCCATCTACACTCTTGGAATTTATTATCTCAAAGCTTTTAGAAAAAAGGCAGATAATTAGCTGCAATGGAGGGAGAAAGCACTCATTGTAGTTACTGGCTTTTAGCTTCACTCTACGTTAATTAATGGCGGTCTCTTGTGATGTGAAAAAGCAGGAGTCCTTTAAAGGTCTATTTCTGTTTTCTTGGCGGCAGGCGATCTGTGCTGACCAGCAGAAGCGTGGATGGCTAAATGTTTATTTGGACTGTCTGCATTTTTAGATTCAATTTGTAGCTTTTAAGCACACTATGGAAAAAGGTGTGACAGCTGAAAATGTGCACGCAAATGTTCATCATACTTGAATGTTAAAAGTCTGTAAAATTACCAACAATGCTCTGCTCTTTAAACTTTAGCACATTTATCAAAAGAACATGTTAATTAATTGTAAATTAAAAGCTCTCAATATACTTATAACCTACAATATACTGTTTAAAAGTTTTGTTTTATTTTATTATTATTTTATTATTTTTTTTTGGAAGATATTATTTCCTTTACTCAGCAAAGCTGCGTTATATTGATCAAAAGTGACAGTAAAACATTTATAATGTTAAAAAAAGATTTTTTTTTTTAAATAAATGCTTTACTTTTGAACCTTCTATTCATCAAAGTATTGTGAAAAATGCGGGAAAAAAATTAAGCAGCACCACTGTATTCAACACTGATAATAACAAGAAATTTTTCTTGAGCACCAAATTAGCATATTATAATGATTTCTGAAGGATCATTTTTGATCAAGTAATTGTTCTTTGATGAGCACAAGAGAATTTTACAACAACATATAATCTTACCGACCCCAAACTTTTGAACAGTAATGTAACTCAACCATTTCTTTACATATCTATAGATATTTAATTAATTAAATTATAGTTGCAAGTAAACTTAACTCAGATTTCCAGTTCAGTTTTTTTTTTTACTAAGGCCCTGTCCACATGAACACGGGTATTTTCAAAACCTTTCAAAATTTATTATTTTATTATTGTAAGATTTTTCTCTGTGGATTGGCCATTCATCCACACGCAAATGCAGTATCCGGTCACTGAAATCGAACTTTTTTGAAAACTCCTGCCAGGGTGATTTTTAGAAACTCCGGTTGCAGTGTTGTTGTGAAGATGGTGAAACGGGAGATTTTGGCTTGTGATGTCAGAACCGGAACCAGTAATAACCTTTTTTCCAGGCTTCTGATCGGCCAACGTGGCTTTACGTTTAGGGTTATATCGCCACCTGTTGGTTTGGCATGCTCTTGACGGCACATCCATACCGTGTTTTTGCATTTTCATGTGGACGCAATTTTTTTTTTTTTTTAAACGAAGGATGAAAAACGTGTATGTGTGGAGTAGGTGGAGAAAGTGTTTCTGATATTGAGTTTGAATGTTTTAGCTCCCAGCTTTTCGTGCGATTGTATGAGAAACCATTTATGTTAGAAAATTACTGTTGTTATATGTTGGGATTTCATTGACAAAATAGTATGACATATACTTTGTTCTTTTAAAAATAAGTTTACGAAATGGTTACATCTGGAAATTTGATACATATCACAGTTATTTGTCTTCCTTTCTTGTTTTGGGGTGTTATTGTTTACACTTGCTAGTGTAAATTTAATCCGATTTGGTCCCACTTTTTATGAGATGGCCTTAACTACTATGTACTTAAAACTGAATTAATAATTTGATACAGTGCACTTATTGTGTACATTTTACATTTTACTTACAGTATATTTTAAAAATACCTGCATTAATTACATCTGTAATCAATTTCTGTAATTACATTACACTTTAACCAACTCTTTAAACCTACCCATACCCCCAAACCTGGACCTAACCTTACCTGTATCACACCTCAATAGCAGCAAAAGTGTTTTGCAATACAATATGAACACAATAAGTTCATTGTACTTATTTTTTGATGTAAGTACATAGTAGTTAAGGACACCTAATATAAAGTGGGACCTCTGATTTAAATAATTAGTGAGAAGTTTTAATTGAGAACTCTGATGCTTAACAGATTCTCACCCTTTAAAACACTGTCAATGTGATGCTGAAACCTTGAAAACATCCTAGTATTTAGTTTAATTTGTATTAATGTTATGATTGCATGCAAGGTAGCACATGGGCTGCTCACGTTTTGTATACAGTTACATGGCAAAAGATCATATGATCCAAAACCTAGTTCCATGGTGTGCAAATGATTTGTCAGCATTGCTAGACACTAGAATTCGCTATTTAGTTGTTTAGCAGATGCTTTGGTCTATGTTTATTATAGGGTCCGCCTGGAGTAGCCTTAGGTTAAGTGGCTTGCTCAAGGGCCCAATGGTGATAGTTAATGAATCGCCTTTTGTGGAATTCAATCCATAGTTACTCTGTTTCCAGTAACTTCTGCTTTAAGATATACTTGGACATGACTGATTTGTCTGAAGACTCAATTACTATTTTTCAGTTCTTGTGTAAGTTTGTGATTACTGGCTGCATCTCTGGAGTGCCTTGTGCTTTAATGGGAAGGACATGCTGCTGATTAACACAGACTGGCATTATCTGGAAAAAAGAAAAGAAATTGTATTTCAGCTTGGATGTCATATTTAGCAACCTTAACACCTCTGGTGAATGTACGGATGATTATACCCTAAGGCTGACAGCTAAAATAGACCAATGTTTACTCGGATATATTGAAAACATTTATTAGAATTAGATACAGTCTTTTTTTAGACATCAGTTTAAATGTGTCCAAACTAACTTAGTTGTAACTCTTGCTTTGCTCCAATATATTATTATTATTATTATTATTATTATTTAAATAAATTATTTTTTATTTTATTATTACAAACCCTATTTTATTTTAAATTATTTCATTTTTATAAACCCTATTTATTTTTATTTTTATTTTTTACTTTATTTTTATAAACCCTATTTATTTTTATTTTTATTTTTTACTTTATTTTTATAAACCTATTTTATTTTATATTATTTTTATATATTATTTTATATTAATTTATTTTAATAAACCCTATTTATTTTATTTTATTTTTATTTCTATAAACCCTATTTTATTTTATATTATTTTATTTTTATGAACCCTATTTTATTTTATATTTTATTTCAATAAACCCTATTATATTTTATATTATTTTATTATTATAAACCCTATTTTATTTTATATTATTTTATTATTATAAACCCTCTTTTATTTTATATTATTTTATTTTTATAAACTCTATTTATTTTTATTTTATTTTTATTACTTTATTTTTATAAACGCTATTTTATATTATTTTTATAAACCCTTTTTATTTTATTTTATTTTTATTTTATTATAAACGCTATTTTATATTATTTTATTTTTATAAACCCTATTCATTTTTATTTTATTTTTTATTACTTTATTTATATAACTCTATTTTATTTTATATTATTTTTATAAACCCTTTTTATTTTATTTTATTTTATTATTATAAACCCTATTTTATATTATTTTATTTTTATAAACCCTATTTTATTTTATATTATTTTATTTTTATAAACCCTTTTTATTTTATTTTATTTTTATAAACCTATTTTTAATTTATATTATTTTATTTTTATAAACCCTATTTTATTTTATTTTTATTATCCCTATTTATTTTATTTTTATAAACCCTATTTTATTTTATATTATTTTATTTTAATAAACCCTATTTTATTTTATATTTTATTATAAACCCTATTTTATTTTATTTTATTTTTATAAACCCTATTTATTTTATTTTATTTTTTATAAACCCTATTTTATTTTATGCTATTTTATTTTTATAAACCCCATTTCATTTCATTTCTCCTTCCACAAATGGTGAACTCTATATACCTGTTTGTTCATTGGTCGTTGACTTATATGCTGGGAAAGATACCGGGACTGTTTAAACTTCATATTACAAATTAAATTACCATTAACACAATGTAATTGTGAATTGTTTCTGTAATCACATGAACCCTTAAAGATTGGTTGGTATTGAACTATATCTAGCATTGGAGAAAAAATGGCGCCTCAGTTCTCCTCTGAGCAGTGGAGATTCAAAGAGATACGAAATGGTGTTCCGGCTCCTTAGAGAGGAGAACAGTAAATCAGAACCTGCTTGGGCTCCACCAGTGCATGAAATGGCTGCAGTAATGAATTTGCGGCCAGCACATTAGCATGCTTTAGCCTCTGTTTCAATTCTTCTATTGAGTTCTCAATTCTGATAATCGACTCTCTCATATTGTAAAATGCAAATTGCGTTCTTATCACAGCAAAGCTAGTAATAAATAGACAATTCCAAATGAAGTTTTACAGCTCCAGCACTGAAAACTCATGTTGAAAGTGATTGCCTGGTATATTTGTGCCTGGATATTGTGGTTGTGTTTCATAATCGTAACTTTTTGTACATTTGAAGAGATTAATAAGTAAAATTTGTTTGTGATTCAAACCCATTTCTCTTTGTTTGTGCATTTCTGACTCAACCAATATTTTGAGTTTGTGGTCTTACCTGTTGGTTTGACCAATGGTAGATTGGGTAGTTTTCTGTAAACTTTTTTCATTACTTGTGCATTCATTATTTTTGCATTTTCAGCCGAGGACTCATGTGGCACAGAAATTACATGCTTCATCTTTAAGTAAGAAGGTCTAAGAATTTTTTTGACCATCATATAAAAACAGTCCTACTTCTCACTCTCTTTTTTTTAAATGCAGTAGTCAGCCCTGTAATATGGAGCCTCATCTGTTGTCAAAAACTAATGCAATCAAAGCTTCAATGGAGGGCCTCTGACAAGCTGAACATGGGCAAAAATGATCAGTATTTCACACTAATTGTGGCTGATTTTCAAATAACTCATTGCATCACAGTAATGTGCACTTTGCTGACCTCCCAGCTCCCTAGCTTCTTTTGACTTCCCACATAGTTTGCTCCTAATATTGTGGATGATGGGTTAGCGGGGTGAAAGAAATTGAAAAAGCAACGAGTAACAGTGTTTGAACATTAAATTTGGCCTGATCACCTTTTAAACAAATAAATGAACAAACACTTCAGCCTTAAGTTCCACAGCCTCTGGAACGGAAAAAGAAGCTAACATGACAAAGTGTATTGATTTGGCTCACAGAGCATTCAGTAATGAAGTGTGGGATTGCATAATTCAATCCCTATTGCTGCAGATGAAATCTGGGATGTCTGCTTTTATTAATTGAACGTAATGCAGCTGCTGCTAATGGCACATTATTCTTGAGGGCTGTGGTATGAACATTTCTCAGACGCTATCAGATTCTGATGTCTCTTTTAAGTTTTTTCATCATTTTCTGCTTGCTTTCGATTTTTTTTTTTTTTTTTTTTTAAATGCTTTATCCTAAGGAATGTGAACTTTTGTTAGAAAATTTCGGAAAAATGGTTGTTTAAGTATCTCCAGGTCACATTTTACCCTCCAGATCAATAGTAGTAATATGAATTTAAAATATCGTGCATTATGACTTTTTTTTTTTTTTTGCATGGAAAAAAATGTACATATATTGTATTTAATAATTTGTATTAATATAAAATAATGTGTAATAAATATAATGTACTAATTTTAATCAATAATGATTTATAAATAAGATAATAGGAATATAAAGGGGAAATTTTAATAAAATGTTATAATGCAAGCAGTCTTAATAGTCCAAAGGTAGACTTTACATTATTTCCTGTTAAACTATTAATTTATTTTGCAACACTTTACAAAATGATTCCATTTGTTAGCATTAGTAAACTACATTCATTAACATGAACTAACAATGAAAAATACTTCTAATGAATATATTAATCTTAGTTAAAGCTGCAGTTTGTAACTTTTTTTGTTTAAAAGAAGATTTAATCACCATTGGCAGCGCGATTTATTGTAATGCTTTTTTCCTCAGTTGTTCAGGACAAAAATGGCAGACATGTTGCTTACTTGTTCAGATGACATTTTCCGGTGAAAATTCTCAATTTGGTCATACTTCCAAGTAATAGAATCTGTGATTCCAAAGTACAGTATCCACACCAATCTGGTAACTGACAGCAAACATTAGATTCATCCACGCTGAGAGCCATGCCGAGGCACAACCCACATAAAGATGATAATTCCGTTAATAACTGCAATTGCAGGTTTCAAACAGAGATGGCGACAAAGAGGCAAAACTTACAGACTGCAGCTTTAATTTCAACATTTACTAATATAGTTATTAAAATCAAAAATTGCATCTGTTAATATTATTTAATTGACCTGAGCTAACATGAGCTAACCGTTAAACAGTTAAACGAAAATTAAAGGGTTAGTTCACCCAAAAATGAAAATAATGTCATTTATTACTCACCCTCATGCCGTTCCACACCCGTAAGACCTTTGTTCATCTTCGGAACACAAATTAAGATATTTTTGTTGAAATCCGATGGCTCAGTGAGGCCTGCATAGCCTGCATAGCCTGCATTTATTATTAGATTATCCTGATGGACTAGGGGTGGAATTTTTGTTCAGCGTGCCAGAGGTTCTGGATTCTAATCTGCCCTCGTGTAATTCTTTTTTTTTTTTTTCCCATTACAACCAAAGATGTTCATAAGTGTACATCAAGATCAGGGACACGTTTATGTGCATTTTGTCTTGATTTCACCAGAACGAATAGAGTCTCCGGCCGCAACAACATTAAGCGATAGATTGAAGCGCTCGTCCGTGTGGACAAGACTGCGCAGTGTGCACAAGCGCCAAGAGAACACTGTTGCGCTACTGATAACAGCAGCAACAAGCACTCAACATTCAAAAACATGTCACAGCACCAGATCGCCTATTATTCAACACAAACGAACAAATTGCTAATCAACTAGAGATGTTTCTTTTGTATTAGTATACATCCATGCCGCGAGATGTTTCAAAAAGTGGTGGGGACAATATCGGCCTTGGCAAAAAGTGGTGGGGACATGTCCCACCTGTCCCACCCGCAAATTACACCTAAGTAGTTATGTATATTATATTGCATTTCTGTCAGTAGATCCTCCTAAAATTTATACATTGCACCTTTAAAACCCAAAATTCAGTATTTGAAATCCGTTTTGGTTGCACTTTATTTTAAGGTGTCCGCGTTACAGTGTAATTATACATTTAAGTACTGAGTAATATTAATTAACTACATGAACTTAATATAGGGTTAGAATTAGGGGTTGGTTTAGTAGTTACATATAATTATGCATAATTTATAGTCATTAGCAACTACATGTAACGTGTGACAAGGGCATAAAAAAGTGTTACTCTGTTTTTTCCTCTCATAAATATTTTGGACACAAAAGTTGGACAACCTGGGCTTATAATGTTTATATGCATGTCACCAGCCTAATAAACGAAACCCTCTGCGAGCACTCCAGGTGCTTTGTATTAATTTCAGACGTTGCCTTTTGACCCCGTCTTATTCTTTTAATCAAGGCTAATCTTTCTTCTGGTGGATTTGGGCAAATAGGCCAGTTAACATCATGACTATGGAATCTCTGTTGCTTTTCTGGAATAATAGCAAGCTCATTTCATTGTATTGAAAACCCACCAGGCGGAAAGAGACTCCTTTCAAAAGTTACAAAGGGGCTTCACAGCATGGCTGTAAATTTGGTATGTCTTCCTGTCTTCCATACCTAAATTTAAGAGACTATTGAATAATACTTGCCAGTATTTCTAGCACTTGCACTGAGGCTCAACAGAGGCAGTAAACACATGATCTCATGTTTAACAACACGCTGTACGAAGCAGATGTGTAAATCGTAAGGGCAAAGTAATCCATGAAGGTTTTGTTTGTTTTAGCTTTGTCATGTTTCCATTTGTTCGATGGCATCACCACTAAAGGGCTAAGTGCATCTCTGTTCTACTCGGGCAATTCATTACTGTATGTTAATTTGTTGCTAGCGCCAGGAGCTAGCCAAACAGACCCCACAGCCCTCCATCTGGCCAAGCAATTTCAAACTGAGATGGGCGGTAGTAGGTGCTGCTCGCAGAGGTGGGGGGAAAGATGAATAAGTGGGGCTTTTTAATGGTCTAGTGTGCATTTATTGACTGCTGGGAATTTTCTAAGATTGGGCAGCCGCTAAATTGCCCGCTCCCTCAGAGTTATTCATGAAGTCACAATGTAAAGCAATAATTGCCTGGCAATAGTAGATGCAATTTCTATGAACGCATGTCGCTCCACTTTGCTTACAAAAGGAGTGACTGACTAAGCCGCCGTGTAATGATGGAAGTGCATAGAGCATCTTTTCACCTCAAACGAAAGTCATCACAGAAGAACGAGCCGCCATTTTGCGCCTTTCCTTCACGCAAAGGTGTATAGACCTTTCATATACATGAAATCACTTTATTAAAGAAGTAAGGGAGAGAGGAATAGGTAGACATTACATTTTTATACCTTTTATAAAGCTATTTTTGTGGTCTTTAAGCTGTCTGGAGGTGTGATTCTTTGGTTACTTGATCAATAGGGTTGTAATACATGACTCCAGCATTTTAGAGGTCATTGATTTGTACTTTTACCCCCAAAACATGTTTGCTATATGAGAAAAAAGTCGATGAGACTCTCACTTAAAATGAGTGGTTCAGCAAGCTGTAACACCATACCAGTCTGTTGTCTCTGAGGTGGCATTACTACATGACGGGGGATGTTTTTATTCACTTTCAAGTAGTTATCTAAAGAAGCTATCTGCTAGCTCAAATATCTGAGTTTGCGCTAGCTGTAAAGAGCTTAAGTTATTTTATTTCTTCTCCCATATTGATTTGTATTGAGCCTTATGTGTAAAACTGTATTGGTAAAGCATTTATAAGTGACACTAGCATCACTGAATGGAGAAAATGCCAGAAATGGTTGTTTTAAACGTAAACACTCTCCCTTTATTTGTGTTTTCAGTGGTCTTTCAGTTAGCAAGCTTAGCATAGCTTAGCATAGTGTTACCTTTTTAAGAAAAGCTCTCCTGAATAGTTACAAGAAGATACTGTCATAAGATATTTGAAGTGTATGGTGAATGTTTTACACTAAGCTAGTTCCTTTTAGAAGATACTTTCTCTGCGCCCCACAGGTTTTGAGTCAATGAATTGTTCAACACTATCTCTTCTCAATGTCTCTGTCACTAAAATTATGTATGGATTTTGAGCTGATTTGTATTTAATATTATTAGGGCCCAAGCACCGATGGTGTGAGGACCCTATTGTAATTGCTCGGTCAATTCTTCTTCTTCTTCTCCGAAATGAATCACATTTTTGAGGACCTAAACATGCCCGAAAACTTTTAAACTTTGCATACGCGTCAGAAGTGGTGAAAATTTACGTCTGATATGGGTTTCAGAATTTAGGTGTGTCAAAATGGCTCAATAGCGCCACCTACAAAATTTCAATTAAGTGCCCTTAAGGTATGAAATTCGGTAGACATGTAACAGCTCAATACCTACAAAAAAGTCCTGGGAGCAAAATCTGAAAACCCAACAGGAAGTGAGATATTTTGAATTTTCTCTGCAAAATTTTTGCAGTTTTTGCCATTTCCAGATGTTGTACTTTAATGAACTCCTCCTAGAGCTTTAATCAGATAAACATCATATTTGGTCAGTCTACACTCAAAAAAATGATACGTTGGATTTACTTAATTTTTTTTATGTCAACAGGTTCCACGTAACTTTATGTTGCATTTAATTAACATTATTTATTTCAGTTAACTTAAATTTATTACATAAGGTTAACTCAATGCCATTTAGTTGAATCAGGTTAACTTTCTTAATTTTGTCCAAAACCATTACATTTAGTTATCCTAAAAATCCAGTTCAAATGATTAGTTTATATAGTGGATGCGTTCAAGAACCATTTTCACAACTTTTACAAAATCTTTACTCTGTAAAGACTCTTATTGTTAGGTGTTAGCCAGAAGATGGTTTTATTCCATCTATGGCATGCCCAAAATAGCTGTTTTTATTATTAAAACAACTTTAATTGTTGTTAGCAGGTCCTCAACCCAAGCACATGTTCTACACTTCACCACAATGGTAACCCCAAAACCATTAACATAACAGAAACTTTTAAATACCAACATAATAGAACAGTAAACATTAAAAAGTCTCTCCATTTTCTCATGTTGCTAAAAACTGCTTAAAATAACACTTTATTTCAACATTTACTCTCCCAGATCAGCCCCTTTGCAAAGCATGACGGGTAGTGAAAGTCCTGTTTGATTGAGTCCTGGTTGAGTTTACTTGTTTGAAACATGTTATTTTAATATGAAAATATCAAGTTAAAAAGTAATCAAGTCAAAAAAAAAAAAAAAAAAAAAAAAAAAAGTGTCAAGTCAAAAAGTAATCGTTTCAAGTCAATTTAACATGAAGCAATTACATTTGAACCAGAAACCTAATACAATTGTGTTGAGTTGTTTAAATAAAGTGAACAGCATCAAAAAATCATTTTTTTGAGTGTAATCTAAAGGCCTTTGTGATGTTAAATTGCGAAGATCTTGAGTTTTCGCTGAAGGGCGTGTCCGTGGCGGCCTGACAAAGTTTGATGTTTCACTATGAAACAGGAAGTTGTTACTTGGGCATATAATGTCCAATCTGCCTCAAACTTCACATGTTTTATTAGAGTCCTGGCCTGAAGACATCTACATAGAAATATTCAGTTATAGTCAAAGTGCCACCTGCTGGCAGCAGGAAGTGTGGAGCGTCAAAATGAAATCATATTTCGTCTGTATTTGCTGCTTAAATGCATGTCGCCCATTGTTTTCCTAAGGCTACCGGGTGGCAGTGGCCCCGGGTGGGAGGGCCCTTTCAACGCTCTTATTGTTTTTGTTTTCTTAAATGGAATAAGTAATCAAGACTTGAATTTAAAGAGAAAAAAAAGGGTGAGATTCATTTTCATGTGCCACTTTTTTCTATATGTTGAATAATAAAGAAATGGCCTTATAATTTCAGTTTAGTGACAGAGTGTCCATAAAGACAATTTTATAGACTCTGAGACCCAGAAACATCGTTCTGTCTATAATTAGAGTGTCTGGATTATTTATGCCAGTGTTTGTTTTACACTAATAGCCTTTAGATGGTTTGCAGTATGTGTTGTCTTATTTACCATGGGGTTATTTATTTATTTATGCATTTATTTGTGCATGTTATTTATTTATTCATTTGTTTGTTTGTATATTCATTTATTTATGCTGGGCAGTCAACTTTGTACCATGAAATTTTATTAGATTTTCAGTATTTTAAATTGCATCATAAACTATTGGTTTTTATAAATGTATTTACTTATTTATTCTTGATACCGAACAGCGTATTGATGCGCTGAGGTTAACAGTTTGTCTTAGCATGTCAAGTTTGTGACAGTATTGCTAATTTATGTTTTCTTTGATGTAAGACTGATCATTATTCTTTGGTGTTTTGTGCACAGTGAGAGCAGGGACAGCATAAGAGGAACCTCTGCTGCCTCCCCATTAGTCCCCTGGCAATAACATGCTCTGATGATGGTCCTACAAAGCATTTTTCAAAGGCCATCTAATGGCTTCTGCCTGCTGCTGAAATATGTCATTAATGTCTGTGGCAATTACGAGAGTTGTCAGAGCTCCGGCTTTGTGCCGCTCTGTCTACGGATGAAAGGGTTGCGGGAAGAGAGAGAGAGGTATGGAGGGAGGTAGGGCTTTTGGGGAGGAGGAAGAGAACAGTAGAGGAGGTGATGGGGAGGTAGTGGGAATTGCTCTACTTGGGTATTAATTGCGCAGGGCTTCGTTTCCTCCACAGAGCAGCGATGACAGACTGTACATGCCAAAAGTGCTGCAAAAGGGAAACGTGATGTTTCACTTAGGGATATTCAGAACAACCAGTTAGTTTTCAAAATGTGGTATCTCTGTATAAACTGGCTTGTTTCGGTTAGATGCATTTCTTGGGGGCATTTTAATGCTGTAATATCAGTAATACCAATCTATGAAATAGACCCATAATGTTTGACAATTGTTTTTTTTGTTTTTTTTCCTTCCCCCGATACCAATATCTGTATGGTAGTGAAACTGTAAGGTCAATGGCTACGTTTGTTAAAGCTGCAGTCCGTAAGTTTTGCCTCTTTGTCGCCATCTCTGTTTGAAACCTGCAATTGCAGTTATTTGTGTAATTATCATCTTTACGTGGGTTGTGCATCGGCACGGCTCCTCAGCGCGGATGAATCTAATGTTTGCTGTCAGTCACAACATCAGTTTGGATACTGTACTTCAGAATCACAGATTGTAGTCTTTGGAAGTGTGTGTGTGTGTGTGATGGTACATTATTTAAATTATGAAATGCATAAAAATAATTAACATTTTCATAATTTTTCTGAGATGTCAGAATTTTGTCTATATATTCTGTCTGTCTGTCTCATTGTATTCTATCCATCTATTATCGTCTTTCCAATCTATTCTTTCTGTCTTGTCTTTTTTATCTGTCTGTCATAGCAAAAAAATATATAACTAAATTATTAAAAAAATCTCAAAATGCTAATTATCTAAAAATAGCCTGATAGTTAAAAACGTATCCGGTTTTAATAGGTTTAATTTAAGTTGGAGTGTTACTCCTGTTAACTGTAGCTTTTTGTAACTTATACTTTCTTCTGTGTTTTCTCATTTCTATAGTCCTAAAGGTTGATATCTCTGCACTGTATGATACAACCAGCAAATTTCAACAGGGAACATCGTGTACACCCCGAATCTTCCAATAGTCTTCTTGGTGAGGTGTCTTAAGTTGGGCAGAGCTCATAGCAAAAACTTTGTTTGTCCATTCTTCCATGTGTGTGGGATCTTTTCATCTATAGAGCTCTCTCTCCTGCTTGCCCACATGAAGTCAACACTTTCTGCTGATTTTGCCTGCCTTATTACACTCTGAACATGTGAAGGGCTTCTCCTGTGCCTCCCTATGCTGCTCTGAGGACTTGATTGGCTGTCACACTTGTGTTTGCTGAACAACTCCTGTGACAAAAGACTCTTCAGCATTGCCTTGATGGAAGACATGATTGACACCTCATCAGATACGACGAGCGCTCTTGTGTTATTTCACTCTCCACTGGCTCACGGTAAATTGCTGCAGTAAATGCTGCCCTTTTTATGAATATAGTTTTCTGAAGAAATAGGTCTGCCTGGAGTTCCCTTTCTGTGCTTCTTTGAAAGTTAGCATATGTTTGTTTATAGATTTTAATAGATTTTTCTTCCTTAAAAGCTAAGGGTCAGCCAGCTGCATGCCACTGAGTAGGTCGTCGCTTGAATGCCAATGCGAATCAGCCAGTCCCAGAGTGGCTTCCCCTTCACACCCTGAAAAAAGCCTCCACATTCCTCCAGGCTGCCCCTAATGGACTGGCCATGCAAATGCAGTAGCCACGGGTGGCTGAGAAAAACGTGGAGTTGGAATAGTGAAAGAAATGGAGGAAGTCTGACTGCCTGCCAATAACGTCTTCCATTGCCAGGACTGTAAGATGGCAGGTGGCACCGATTTCTCTCCCTGGGGGATTAGCCAGAAAAGAATAAAAAAGGGTAGACCTCCTCTTCTTATGCTTTTTCTCATGCCGCCTTCCCTCCACTTTGCTTTATTGGTTCCACAGATCCAGTATAGAAGGTGTTGAAGATGAGCAGGCAGAGATCATGACTGTTATTACTGCCTCCTTCGTCTCTTATTAGCCCTGCCTTTCTCCTCGACACATCCTCACCATCAAAAGCCTGTTTGGGCTCTGGGCTGGGAAGGCGAGAACCACATGTTTAGTATCCGCTGAAATAAAGTGTCTTCTCATCACCCTCGTAATTATCTCCGAACTGTCACATCCTATTGGCTTCTCCGGGCACAGAAAATGGGGTTTTGTGCACGCCACAAAGCCGGACGGCCTAGGCTGCCGTTGGTGGCGGCGGCGCTAAGCTCGAACAGTGCAGCAGAAAATGCCCATAGGACAACCTTCAAATCTCCCATCCACTGCATGTGAGGATTAACAGCAAATCCTGCCTGACAGAAGTGTGTTTACTCTCCCCTCGACATCCTGTCAGAAATATCAGCTCGATTCAAAGTTTTTTGGACCTGAGGAGGTGTTGCCTGAGGAAAGCACTTGAGAAAAACACACACAGGTTAAATGAAGATATGGGGGGACCCTAAAATCTGGTGGTGACTGTGGTGCCAAGGCAAGATACAGTATGACATGACTCCCCTCCATCCACAAAAAAGCGTAATTATTCAGATCAGATCAGCAAATTAGAATGATTTCTGAAGGATCATGTGACACTGAGGACTGGAGTAATGATGCTGAAAATTCAGCTTTGATCACAGTAATCACAGTAATATTTTTTATGCTTTTACTGTATTTTAAATTAAATAAATGCAGCCTTGGTGAGCAGATGAAACTTCTTTTAAAAACATTAAAAATCTTACCGATTCCGAACTTTTGACTGGTTGTGAGTGTGTGTGTGTATGTGTGTATATGATTATGATTTTTGGTTTCAATGTTAACTGTCCTGTGACTGTAGGCAACTTTTAATAAACGAAGCAAAATGAAATGTTGTGTTTGGCTGCATTTTATTTGATTAAAATGTATTTTAGGGCAGTTAATTTTAATAATTTAAAATAACTCTAACAGGGGGCAAATAAAGATGCATGTAATTTATGATATTTTAATAATTTGCTTTGACTTCTGTTCAGAAACAATATACATGCGAACTATATAATTTGGCAAACATGTCTAATGTTTTTTAACATGAAAAGATACTCTGTGTGTGTGTACCTACTTAGCTATATTTGGGGGACAAATCTGTACCCAGAAGTGACCAAAATCTCCAAAAACCTTCCTTTAGGGACATCCTCATATGTAAAACTGGTTTAAAAATTAAGTAAATGAAGGTTTTTTAAAAATGTAAAAATGCAGATTTTTCTGTGATGGGTAGGTTTAGGGGTATGGTTAGTGTAGGGGGATAGAATGTACAGTTTGTACAGTATAAAAACTTTTACGCCAATGGAGAGTCCCCGTAAACCACGTATACCAACGTGTGTGTGTAATGCCTAATGTGATGAACTTTAAAAGTTTTTTTTTTTTTTTTTTTTTTTTTTTTTTTTTTTTTGTTCAGCGAATATAATTTGCTCATGGAGACAAGTCTGTGTGCTGGATAAAACAAAAACTGGACTGGAACATATAGACAAAACTGCCAATAATTTGTATCAATATTTTGAAGCAAGGTGCCGAACGCAGTTCCAGATCATTGTGGCTCAGTTTAATCCCTGCACACACATCCAGACATATGTATATATAGACTCCCCACCCAGTATAATTAGGTGCATGTGGACTTTGTCTTTTGAGGGATGATTCGAATCGGATCGACCAGCCTCATATGCGGCCCCATTTGGAGCACAAAAGACTGTCTTTTGTTAGGGTGAGAGGGTTAAGAGAGCTCATTTCACGGCAGTTTATTTGCTCTGGTCCCAAAGGGACGTCCCTCCAAGAGTACTATCAACTCCACCAGCTGGTGTTGGGACGGGACGGCACAAAGACCCCCGTAAAACTGACGTCCCATTTAAACAGCATTTAAGACAAATGAGGTGACCAGGAGGGAACATAGTGTGTTGTGTGTGTGGTATTTTTTTTTTTTTTTTTTTTTTTTTGCTGGTAGCAATGATGCAGGCAACTTATCAAAATGAACTTCTTTTATGTTGTCCATTCTTAATGCTAATTCACAGCAAATTAATATGCTAATTCATAATAGTGTTTTTGCTTAGGTTTTCTTACAATGCCTGTTGGGTTAACACTTCAAAATAACTTAAAATTACAAGCTATATACTAGCAGAAAAATAGGAAAAAAATAGAAATAAATTGACTATTAAAAAGAAAAGCTGAATATTAGTTTATAAATAATATACATTGTTTAAATTGTTACTTCCTTTAGTTATTATTTTGGAATAAATGTAAAAATGAGTAAAAACACTAACTTGATGAAATTTATACTTGGTTTTAATAAACAGAACATTACATAGTGTAAAAATAACAAAATAGAATTGTATTTGGTCTCTGTTTTTATGTAATGTTAACTTAAAATTGTGTAACAGGGACATAAATGAGGACTTTACTCTCCTCATTTTAAAACCACCACACACCACTGATATATATATATATATATATATATATATATATATATATATATATATAAGTTTGGGGTCGGTAAGATATTATTCTTAATGTTTTTGAACACAAGGCTATATTTATTTGATGTAACAGTAATATTTTATGTTGTGCGTAACCGTTTTTAAATTTTTAAAATTGAATTGATTCCTGTGATTGGTAAAGCTGAAGTTTTACCAGCCATTACTCCTCTTTAGTGTAGTCTTTAGTGTAGAAATGAGAAATTATAGTATAAATACAATTTCAGAAATTATTCTAATATGATGCTCAAGAAACATTTCTTATCTGTTAAAAACAGCTGCTGATTAATATATTTGTGGAAAAGGTGATACTTTTTTTTTTTTTCAGGATTCCTTGATTAATAGTAAGATCAAAAGAACAGCATTTATTTGAAATATAATCTTTTGTAACATTATACATGTCTTTACTGTCACTTTTGATCGGTTTAATGCACCTTTGCTGAAAGTATGTATTTCTTTAAAAAAAAAAAAATGCTCTTTCCGAACTTTTGAACAGTAGTTGTGTAAATGAGAATTATGAGAGCTTTATTTAAATAATTTTAAATAGCTCTAAGTTTTTAATATTTGTTTGAATGTTTCTTTCTTCAGGTTCACAGGCGTTCGGCGGAGAGGCTCCGTGACTTGTGTTGTATGAACAGGGGCACCTTCATTAAAGTAGGGCAGCACCTGGGAGCCCTTGACTACCTCCTGCCTGAGGAGTACACCAGCACACTGAAGGTCCTGCACAGCAGAGCGCCTCAGAGCAGTATGGAGGAGATCAGCCAGGTCATACGAGAAGACCTGGGAAAAGAGGTTTGTTTTTCTATTTGCCTGAGAAAGTATATGCATCAAATGGGCGATGTAAGGAAGTCAGAATTTTCAAGGAAAAAAAAAACTCATTTTATCTTTCATAATGTGATGTATTATTCAGATAGAAATTACGTAGGTTCAGTCTTGATTTTATGCAGTGGGATTTGTATTGTATTGTGAAGTGATGAAATATATTAACCAAAATAATTATATATACGTGTGTGTGTGTGTGTGTGTGTGTGTGTGTGTGTGTAATATGTGTATATATATATATATATATATATATATATATATATATATATACACACTACCAGTCAAAAGTTTGGACACGGTAAGATTTTTAATGTTTTTAAAAGAAGTTTCATCTCCTCACCAAGGCTGCATTTATTTAATTAAAAATACAGTAAAAACAGAAATATTGTGAAATATTATTACAATTTAAAAAAAAACTGTTTTCTGTTTGAATATATTTTATAAAGTAATTTATTCCTGTGATGGCAAAGCTGAATTTTCAGCATCATTACTCCAGTCTTCAGTGTCACATGATCCTTCAGAAATCATTCTAATATGCTGATCTGCTGCTCAAGAAACATTTATTGTATACAATTGTACAAAATATTTGTGTACAATATTTTTTTTCAGGATTCTTTGATGAATAAAAAGTTCAAAAGAACAGCATTTATTTGAAATATAATCTTTTGTAACATTATAAATGTCTTTACTGTCACTTTTGATCAATTTAATGCATCCTTGCTGAATAAAAATATTAATTTCTTTAATTTCTTTTCAAAAAATAAAAATAAAAATTCTTACTGACCCCAAACTTTTGAACGGTAGTGTATAATGTTACAAAAGCTTTGTATTTCAGATAAATGCTGTTCTTTTGAACTTTCTATTCATCAAGGAATCCTGGAAAAAAAAGGTACACAACTGTTTTCAACATTGATAATAATCATAAATGTTTCTTGAGCATCAAATCAGCATATTAGAATGATTTCTGAAGGATCATGTGACACTGAAGACTGGAGTAATGATGCTGAAAATTCAGCTTTGCCATCACAGGAATAAATTACTTTATAAAATATATTTTAATTAAATAAATGCAGCCTTGGTGAGCAGACGAAACTTCTTTTAAAAACATTAAAAATCTTACCGATTCCAAACTTTTGACTGGTAGTGTATGTGTGTGTGTGTATGTATATATATATATATATATATATATAATATTTTATGCCATGACAGTTGCTTGAAGTGGAGTGATACAAAACGGTGAAAAGGTAGGGGTGCTGTTATCACTAGAATATCGCACAGCTCTCATCAGATTCGAGAGCCAGAAAGAACTGCTGTATAAATATATATATTATTGCCTCATATATTTCATCACACACACACACGTGCACACACATGACTTTGGTTAAATCAGCAGAAAAAATCCATTCACAGGCAGTTTTTATATATTTTATGTATGTATTTATTTATTTGATTTTTATAAAAACATTTTAAGTAATGGAATAAAGTAATGGGGGGAAAAACAACATGCTAAAAGATTAGGGTCATTTATTTAGCAATAAAATAACTTAATGTTGTCTTTTGTTTAATCTTAATGTTGTTTCATGTTGTCTTTAATGATGAAAATCACATACTCTCAGTCATTATTGCAGGTTGCTATTTGTGATAGACAGGAGCTGTTATTCAATAATTGTCTAGGTCATTTTGGGTTGGCAGGGTTAATGTCACGTGAGAGAAGCTGAGGTCTCCCTCGTCCTCTCCTGTCAGCACTTCTGTGCCTTTTGTCAGAGCAGTCTTCCTGAAAGCGCTCCGTCTCAGGAATGTTTTGACAGGCATTTATATTTTGGTGGAGATAATTGTTCCGCTCTGAAGATGACCTGTTCAAATCATTTGTCAGCTCCGGTTCCAATGTTTTGTGTTCATATCCGGCTGTTTTCTCACATTACACAGGAACAAGGCCATTCAAATGATGCGGTTTGTTGAGGAGAGGCGTTTTGTTACTTTGTGAAGCGATCCAAACGTATGATTTTCACCTGAAGGATGATAAAATACAGGTGAAAAATCTTACATTAAAGGAGGTACCCAAGCCATAGAGAAGAGGTTTGAATATAAAAGATTCTTA
The DNA here is from genome assembly GCA_037950665.1 of Hypophthalmichthys nobilis. Taxonomy (NCBI): domain Eukaryota; kingdom Metazoa; phylum Chordata; class Actinopteri; order Cypriniformes; family Xenocyprididae; genus Hypophthalmichthys; species Hypophthalmichthys nobilis. Next base: position 10,343,557 of record CM075478.1, read on the forward strand.
TTGACCATTAAGCAACAAACTAGCAATCACGATTGTGAGTTTTTATTCAGAAAATGTAAAAATCTGATCTTTTCAATGCATTCTCACACTGTAGCAATTGCACATCCAGTTGCTGTTCAGTATTTCATGTGGTCAAGGTCACATAACTTGCCAGTTTTGGTGAAATGACCTTGAACGAGAAGGACAATTCGAACCTGTAATCACTCAGCCGGATTCTGAGCAGGTAACCGTTAAAGTGCGACCCTCCCTCGTCTGACCTTGAGAGGGCCATGCTTGTTCCTGACGCTTCTGGGGTGATGACTGCATCTTTACAGTTTTATTATTGTAATTATTAGCTCTAATAGATCAGTCTGACTTCTTGCTTCACTGCCTTCCCGCCTCCCATTTCTCTCTCTTTCTCTCTCACAAGCCCCATCCCTCCCTGCTGTATGACAACCGCACTGGCTGCAACATTACGTAATTCCAGCCAGGTCGCGACTGGCTTGTGGAGGTTTAGGGTATGTGTGTGTGTGTTTCGAAATAAAAAGCATTTGAGACACCGCTGCTGTGTGTGTCGAGAACTGGAGATGGACCCGTCACGGCTCGTTGGGCTCAGCGCAGCGGGAGAATAATCCGTCTGTCTCCATTTCACAATAAAAGTCCCCCCAATTCTCCGGCTTTCTCCTTTTGTCTCTCCATTATCTTCTCTGTGAGCGTGGATATGTAGATTGGATGAGGCTTGCTCTTCTAATGTTGTGTAAGAATAATGCGTCTTTATATGCTCTGTGTCAGTCTTTTTAATGAACATCATTCATCTGGCTTTAGCAGGGATGTTTTCTTGAGGAGAAAAGGGAAGTAGTGTGTTCTCAAGGAAATATGAGTGAGAAAATAATAATCGACAGAACAAAATGAAACCAGAAATGCTGTGAAATATATGAAATTACTAAATGCTCTATTAGTAACAAATTTTCATGTGAATTTTGTGGTTTAGTTTCACTGAGATGCAAATAAAATTTGGAAAACGTTAATAAAAAATTTAATTTGTTCACTCGAGGAGGATCCTATTTTTTTTTTTTTATTGTCCGTTTGTAGTTGAAAATGATGTCTCATAAATGGCTCCTTAGTCACATGACTTTCTTGATCTAAAGGTGCATTCACGCCATATTGTAATTACTGTAACTACGAGATTCTGGCTCATAAAAAGCATTCATGTCCCCGTAGAGCTCGTAATTACAGTTTGTAAGATTCATTTAGGCGTTGATAGTGGTGCTATAGAAATGCATAATTCCCATTTCAGTGCTGTTCATATCCTCAGACTGGGAATTATGCGTTTCTATGGCACCACCTATACTTAGATCAAGAAGGTCATGTGACTTGGCTTTAACAAGTCATGTGACTAAGGGGCCATTTACACGACACTATTTTCAACTAAAAACTGACAACTTTTTGTGCGTTTTGGCCATTCATTTACACAACAACAGCATTTTGGGGGCCTGAAAACGCAAAGTGCAAGTTTTGAAAAAAGATTCCGTTATTGTCTCCATGTAAACTACACTGTAGTTGTACACTGTAACTACACTATACTGTATTATGTGTTCAGTCTATAGGCACATAGTTTCTTTACAAAGTGACATCGCCAACTACTGGCCTGGAATGAATAATGCAGCGTTTTTAATCGTTTTCTCAGACGGGGATCGTTTTGACAATGTTGTTGTCTGTATGAGAAAAACACAAAGGAAAAGCTCTTCTGTTTTTAGTACATCGTTGTTGTGTAAATGTACCCTAAATTTGCCAAAATGATTGGCTACTTACCTACAAGGCATCTGCCACTGATCGCTAGCGAACATAAAGTCTGTCACAGCACCCTTTTTTATTCATACTTCACAAGTAATTTGTTACATTTTACTAAAAATGCAACAGTGGCTTCCCCGGTGACTACAATTTTCTTTCTTCTTTTTTTTACACCAGTTTCTCCAGAAGTGATGACGAAAAAAAAACAAAAAAACTTTTATGTATTTTTTCTAGTATTAAAGGCACAATATGTAATTTTTGCCACTAGAGGTCGCTTATTTAAAACGTAGGTGTAGCTTGATGAAGCCGTGAATGAGCGTGGAATCATGGGAGCTCCACAGCCGATGAAAAGCAATCCGACGGACTCGGGCAGAACTCATGTTCATGGATGAGCTAATGTATTAAAGTTTTATTAAAGTTACTGTGGTATGAATCAAGAGACTTGTTGCACTTTGCAGTAATCTAGATCGATATTAGAATGTCATAAAACTGGATGACTTGTGTTGCTAAATGACATGCAATTAATTAAAATATATATTGCATGATGGAAAAGCCTCTTTGATTATGCTATGTTAGCCACTTGACAAAATCTCTGAGGCATGGTAAAAACATGGTACTTGTGGTAAATCAAGAAAAGAAGTGATTCAAACAATAAGACTAACCGTGTTGAGCTATATAACAATGATTAATTTTCTGTTGATAAATGTATCCAAACAGTTGCTCACCTGTCTAATAAAACACATAATATATTAAAGTGTCTTTGGTGTTTCCATGGTTTCTACGAAAGTAAGGGTTTGTCCCAAATGGCACCCTAAACACCTGCAGTCTTCTTATGAGTCCGCACTTTCATGACGCATCGGCGCTTTGACTGTTGGGACAAAGTCTGCTGTGGTGCTCGCTTCAGTGCAGGCTCGGCAAAAGTGCGCATCGAGGGCACATATTGACTAGGGGTGAAAACGGTTCTCGGTAAAAAAATCGAACCGTACCGTTCTGCACACTCGGTTCGGTGCGCACTTAGTTGTTAATCTCATATCTGACGATTTTACGCATTTATAATATGGTTTGTAGAAAATAAATAAAACAGACAGACAGAGTTAGGCTAATGCATGTTTATGTCGATGGATATGCATTCAGGCTTCCCCTAAACTTCAATGCGAGTGCCGTATGCTTTATATGTCATCACCCGGGAGTTGATAGCGATATATATATATAGATTTGTGCACTCATCCGAAGCACGTGTACAGTGCGCAAATATTGAGGTCCTCTTCAAGTCTTGTGCTTGAACGGACAAATTCACGGTAAAGACTAGAAGGGATACAGCTAATTAATTTACTGTTATTTTATTATGAAATTTTGCCTCACTTCCGGCTTTTGCTGTATCACTTCTAGACACAACCCAAATTCACACAAAATTATGTCAACATGCCTGTCTTGGCGAGTATCCTAGCAGACATAGTCAGCTATGTCTTAAGTGAACTTGTACACTCGAGAAAGAACGCACATGTTCAGTATCAGTGTACTGATCCGTGTATTATATCTTAAAGAGACAGCAGCCCTTGCATTCCTGCTGTCTGAATGTTTAATCAAACAACAAAAGACAAGGAAATTACTCATTACTCATGACTGAATAGTAACTTAATAATTAATAATGATTGATATTTATTTAATTTATATAGTGAAGATTACATGCAATGTTGTTTTACATTTTATTAGCTACTTTATTCAATTTCTGTACCTGAAAACTGTACATGAAAAACCTGAAAAGCTTTATTTATTTGTATCTTTGCTTTACTGTATTTATTTGTGCTGTTTGATTATTTGTTCATATTTTCTTTATTTTTATTTGACAATAGTGTTTTTTTACCTGAACATAGCATATACCGAACCATACCGAAACTATGAGCCTAAAACCGTGATACAAACAGAACCATGAGTGATCTGAAACGCTGCACCCCTAATATTGACCGTAAAGGGGGCACTTGCAAGAACCCTTCTGAAACCTAAAATGACAAATGGGACACCCTATGGTCTCATGGGCTTAACGGACACGCGGCAGCCATTGTAAGTCCACAAGACTGAAAGTGCATATGAAGTGTGCCATTTGGGACAGGGCCCGAAACTGGAAATCGAGGGTAACGTAGATATGACGTCCAAGACAGGCGACGAAATGACACAGTCCGTGTCCTGGTTAAAATTGCTGATTTCTCTGGATTTAAACATTGTTGTAAATGATTGGGATAATGTAAGTACACAAGTCAACAAAATATATAACATTGTTCTAATGGTTTATGTATATTTTAATCTAAAAATCTTACATAGTGTGCCTTTAATATTATTTTATTGAAACCTACAGTAGCTCTTGTAAGTACTCAGTATTTTTCTATATAGTTTTTTTTGCATATTTAATGATTTTAATTCAATAGCATTAATGTATTAAAATATTTTATAATTTTATAAACATATTTTATAATACTTATTGCATTTGTTCCCTGAAAACAATGTAAACATCAGAATTTAAAATATACAATTTATGAATGTATACAAGTTTACCAAACCCAGAAAGAGGAACTTTGCCTCCTCATTTCCGAAGTCTACCGCACGCCACTGGGCAGTAGTATCCGATGTGCTGTGCCATGACTGGTTGGCAGTACACGTCAGAGTATCTGCCAGAGCTTTTAGCGAGAGTCTTTTGCACCATGAGGTAAACTACAGCATCCCAGAATTCCCCCACCTTCCCTCATATTTATTTATGAAGCCTGGCATGGTCTCACACAAAATCAAAAAGCTGTTACGGGCGGCTCTGGATCCATTTAGATAAGGAATTATTGATATCACAAAGGTGCGGGGAGCAAGAAAGACACTGGTTTTGGTTTCCTCTCAGCTTGCCTTCGCTCTATCTCTTTAATTCACTCTTCTTTAAGCCCGTGAGCAACTGAAATGTTATTCCATGAGATTCTTTCCAGTTAATAGAGCCAGGCCTCTACTTTATGCACTTTTTTTGCTTCGTAGAAAGCCACTGAGCCACTTATTTTTATATACATGTATGGTACACACATTTTAAAAATGTGAGATATATTAATATATATATATATATATATATATATATATATATAACTTTATATATATATATATATATATATATATATATATATTAAATGTTACTTTATTACAATTACCTATTTATATTCTAAATTAATCTATTATTAAAAATGTATAAAATTATATTCCCTGTCCTGTGTTTGTCTAACCATGTTAATGTGTAATACCTCTCTGCACACAACAAAAGAACAGCTATTATCCTTTTGCATTGCCTGGCTTCTAGAACCCTGGAGGAACATTGTGTGCTGGCGAATAGCATTAACCTCCAGCACATTGTAAGGGAGGGTTGGGTAGAGGGACTAAAAAAAGGACAAGGCACTTAGTAGTTCAATTATGCAAATATTTATCAAAAGTAATTATCACGTTCGGGTGAAAAATTGAGCTAATTACTCAACACTACCTAGTTTTGAGCCCGTGGTGGGGGTAAAGAACGCACACATGACAATTTGAGCAGGAATCTGAACCATGAGCCTACGGGGCTGTTTGTTAACAAATAGTAGTATGTACTGAGATGGTTGTGAACATTAATAATAATAGTAGGTATTTAAATTTTAAGAAAATGTAAATGATGCCAAACTCTCTGCTTTGATGCTAGAGTATTGTGGATATACTGCAGTATTTATTATAAATGATTTATCTGTGCACATCATTTTTTTTTTATTCATGTGTTCTCACAGTCTTTAATCTCTTCTCTGATGACGTTCACCACCGTGAGGGTGGGACAACCTGTCACTCAATTGACATCACAGCAATAGCAAACCGCAAAGATCCAGTCAATTCCTGATGGACAAAATCAAGTCCTGCTCTACATTTTTTTTCTTATTCAAAAAGCCCTTTCACTTGGATATACATCACAATATGGAAGTAGAAAGTATTGCGACTTCAGTATCAGTGATTATTAATAGTGATTCTTATCTTTGCAAATGACATTAATTAATATAATCATTTTAATGATATATCATCCTTATCTTATTTCAATGTGTAAAATAGGGGACTGGCGGATTTCCTTGACGAATGGTTATGTCTAAAAGATGCTAAAAGTGCTTCCATATGCTGGTTAACCCAAGAAAGTCCCTGCCACTCATTAACCAAAATAGACTCAATTAACCTTTTGTGAGACAGTGGAGCTGTACAAGAGATGTTAGGCACATTTGTTATCTACCACACCACCCCAGTTCTCTACTTTGGCAAAGACTGACGTATCGATCTGAGGTTCCCACTAGTTTTCTTTCATTTGCTAGAGAAATGCTCTTTAAGCTGTCATTGATATAAAAACACCTCACCTTCATAAATATCCTCTCGCCTGCACAGGTTCATGTTGAATCCTGAGATAGGATCTCTCTGTAAGACCCTTCCACAATATTTAGTGTCACTGTTTGGTCACATCATCACTTTTTTCTGCACCGGAGCATGCAATATAATCTCTAATCGACACGTAGCTTCTTGTCAAATCCCTCCTCAGTTGAGCAATCGTGCCATCTGAGCTACGAGATGAAGTTCTTAACCGCTCTGTCAGCCTGGTATAAATAGATCCCATCTCTGCTCTCCCATTTCTTTTCCTCCTCACCTAATATTCTTTTGCAAACTTCCTGAACCATTAGCTCAGCTATGTCCTTGAGAAGGACAGGGTTTTGTTTAAAAGTATTTTTCCCTTTATTATATTTAAGCAAACTGTTACTTTTTAAGTTTTATGTTCATTTATATTTATAATATTAAAATTATCTTTATAACATGTATATGTGTGTGTATATATATTAGGGGTGTAACGGTACATGCAGGGCTTAAAAGTTACTTTTTGCCATACCTGCCTATGGCCGGTGACTTAAGAAAATTTACCAGCCAAAACTATTTTTTTACCAGCCATGAAGCAAAAACAGGTAGTTATGACACCAATGTTTTAGATAATAGTGAAAATTCACAATCCTCTATTCCAATTTTGATACCACAGCTAAAACTACTAGCTTAATAAATATAATTCTAATAGCCTACAGACAAGTCAGTAATAAAATAAGAACAAATAATCAAATTACAAGCAATAGTACAAATAAATACAATGCAGCAAAGATACAAATTAAACAGTGCTTTTACTTAAACAGTGCTTTTCATGCAGGTCTAACAGTAGTTTTCAGGTACAGAAATGTAATAAAGTAGGCTATTCAAAGAAATAACACTGCATAGTCTTATCCTTTTTAAAGTTCAAGAGCAGTGAGTGATTTATTCTCTTTGTTGTTGGGTTAACATTAAAAATGCAAACAGCAGCAGAATTATTAGGATGTTGTGTCTTTAATAAACAAATGCACCATCATGCATTTTCTTTCTCAACTGAAGATATAACCGACTATGTTTACTAGTATGCTCACCGGGACGGGCATTTTTTTTAAAAAAATAATGTTGTCTGTATTTGTCCTTTCAAGCAAAAGAATGCATGAAAGAGAGCTTAAAGGGTTAGTTCACCCAAAAATTAAAAAAATGTCATTTATTACTCACCCTCATGCTGTTCCACACCCGTAAGACCTTCGTTAATCTTTGGAACACAAATTAAGATATTTTTGTTGAAATCCAATGACTCAGTGAGGCCTCCATAGCCAGCAATGACATTTCCTCTCTCAAGATCCATTAATGTACTAAAACATTTTTAAATCAGTTCATGTGAGTACAGTGGTTCAATATTAATATTATAAAGCGACGAGAATATTTTTGGTGCGCCAAAAAAAAAAACGAAATAACGAGGAATCTTGGGACATGTGGTGTTCACCTCACAGCCGGTGGAAAAGAATCAGGATAGGACTTGGGCAGAAAACATGTTCATGGATGCGATTATTAACGTTACCGTAGTATGAAGCAGAGCAGGACCGAGTGTTGTGGGAGCTGAACGAGGCCGCTGGAGCGATTGCGCAACACACGCCTCACGAGCAGCGGAACTTTTATTATACCACAGTCGCCGGCGCTGCTTCCGCTTTTCCAATTAATTTTAAAACGTATTGTATGATGGAGAAAATTCTGTATTACTAAAATTAAAAGCTGCATCTGATTATACTATGTTAGCTACTTGACAAAATAGTGTTTTTCTCTGAGGCATGGTAAAAGCATGGTACTCGCAAAAAATCAAGAAAATTAGATTTAAACAATGACTAAACGTGTTGAGCTATATAACAATGATTCGTTTTCCATCTATAAATGTATCAAAACAGTTGTTCCCTTGTCTAATACATGTAATATATTAAAGCGTCTTTGGTGTTTCCATGGTTTCTACAAAATTAAACCGGAAACCGAGGTCAACGCGGATATTACGCTATTGACAGACGACTCACTTACACATCCTGGATCCTTGGTTAAAATAGCAACATTCTCATGATTTACAAATAGTTGGAAACATTTGGGATATTGTAAGTACTCAACTGAACAAAATATATAACACTGGCCCAGTGCTTTTTGGATATTTTACTGCAAAAATCTTACATATTGCAGCTTTAAATGTAAACTTTAATATTATAGTAATGTGCAAGAAAGGGCTCCCTATATAGTTTACAGCATTAGCTGAGATAGACTTTTTTATCCTTAAGAAAATGTTAATAATAATTGAATTTATTTAAAGAGAGAGACAAAATTTGTTCAATAAATCACTGTTTAATACAAAAGAAGAAAAAATAAATCAATTTTATGTTTAGTTTTGTCCCCCTGCTGTACTGAACCCGTACCGAACTGTGACTTCAGTACCGAGTTATGTACTAAACCGTCATGTTTGTGTACTGTTAAAAGAGTTTTCTACTTTTACTTGTAGTGGCCAGTGTTTCTTGGTGCTCAATATACACCTCTTAATATTAATGTTGAAAACAATTCTGCTGCTAAATATGTTTTGTTGAAACCGTGTCTTACCACTTTGATCAATTTACTACATAAAAATATAAATTTCAAATAAATAAATAAATACATTTTCCCTCTTGCATTTTCCCACTTGCTTATAAGCAGGTCCCTCAGAAGGGGATCGTCATATTTGAGGGTTCTTCTGTACCAACCCCTGTATTGGATCGGAATCCTGTCAATTTGCAGCTAGAGTCCAACATGTAACTGTAGCCTCATTTGGACCATGTAACCTCATTCATCTTCAGCCAGGTTACGAGTCTCTGATCTACCCAGTGCAATGTGAGCTCTCTTGCCTGTAGGTCTGCGGGTGTCCCTTAGAGAAAAGACTGGGCTCATGGGGCAGGGATCCATTACAGGAGACCATTAAACAACAGATGGCAGGCGAGTCCCAACCTAGGAGTGGCCTGTGAGTGTGCGCTCGATCGGGCGACGGAATCAGTGCTGTGGAAAGGGGGTGGATCCCTTGGAAAGCGCCACCGCTGCTGCCTCATTCTCAATGACACAACGGGCAGCCGAGCATGTAAATGTGCATCATTTCTTCTAATGATGTGCTGGATGTGTGGCATCATACGGGGCGTGTTTCAGCAGCCCACTGCTCCCATCCTGCCAGCACAGACGCAGGGGCTGCAGGAGGAAGACGAACCGAAACACTTGCTGGGGCAGCAGCTGTGATTAATCACCCTGCCCCAATACTTACTTACTTACTTACTTACTTTTTCTTTCTTTTTTTCTTTCTCTTTTATTCATTCATTCTTGCCTTCCTTCATTCTTTAATTTTTGTTGTTCGTTATTTTGTACGTTTTTCTTTCATTTTTTTCGTATGTTCTTCCTTCTTTCTTCCTTTTGTTGTTCTTTTCGTTCTTTATTTCTTTCCTACCTTCCCTCCTTTCCTTTTTTCCCTCCTTCTTTTGATTTTTCTGTCTTTTGTTAATTTTTTCTTCCCCTTGTTCAGTTTGTTGTCTTTTATTCAGTAGTTTTTTTTTTTTCCTTTTTGTTCATTTGGTTCTTTTTCTCATGTTTGTTTGGTTTCTTTCTTTCTTTCTTTCGTTTGTTTGTTTGTTCTTTGCGTCTCTTCCTTCCTTCCTTCATTTTTTTTCTATCTTTCGTTCATTCTTTTTCTTTCCTTTCTTTATTCATTTGGTCCTTTTTCTTTACAGTTCTTTTTCTTTCTTTCTTTCTTTCTTTCTTTCTTTCTTTCTTTCTTTCTTTCTTTCTTTCTTTCTTTCTTTCTTTCTTTCTTTCTTTCTTTCTTTCTTTCTTTCTTTCTTTCTTTCTTTCTTTCTTTCTTTCTTTCTTTCCTCCCTTCATTCCTTTCCTTTTTTCCATCCTTCCTTCGTTTTTTTTCTGTCCATTTATTCTTTCTTTGTCTTGTTCAGTTCTCTTTCTTTTATTTTTTTTTGTTAATTTGATTCTTTTTCTTTTGTTCGGTTCTTTCTTTCTGAATTTCTTTCTTTCTACTTTTTTTTTATTATTATTATTGCAATGGACAATACATTGCACCAGAATAAACATAAAACATGCACTGTTTTGAAAGTACAGGCACAAACATCTAACAAAGTAATCTAATGATTTAAAAACTTTACATCTCAAATAATACTAAAAGGAAAAGACAAATCATTAAATGAAAAATAAATCATAGTGCTTGTCTACTTTTAAATCCTCCATAAGGTTTCTTCAATTGTAAGTGCATTACTGTAAAGGCAGTTTTTTGGTTGTTTTTCCAAACTGAGGTTTGAGTCACGATTTGATCCATAAATGCTTAGTACACCCGTTGAAGCCACATGATGTTGAAAAACAGTTATACTTAGCTTGAGGTTCTGAGAAAAGAGCATGTGGTCTCTTTTGGCATTGGTTTATGATAGTAAAGAAGCATGTGGGTGGCTGGACATCTTTGGCGTTGGTGATTTGTTGGACCCTGTAAATATCCAGACTCAGCCCTCTCTGCTTCAGTGGTTTACCACCCTCGCAATGTGCAGGCTGTCCCAGTGCTTCCTGTATCCATATGGGCTGTTCCCTACAATCACATGTTACTCACTGTCATTTCATGCCAAGCCCTTTACTCTGGCACCAACGCTCTGGCCCAAGACCAAGCTTTGTCTACCAAAAATAATGATAAATGAAGCATTGAGTTATTTTATTTATTTATTTATTTTATTTGTTCATGTATGTGTATTCCCCCACTGCAAAACATTTGAATTATGATGGAAAAATATCTATTAATTTAATTAAGTGGTACAAGCACATTTTTGTTATTATTTTTTATTTACAGTGGTAATGGGTTGAAACAGTCTGGTTTTTGACGAATGGCAGATGGAAAAGTGTTTAAAAAATGTTAGTAAAAAATCCGATATTTGTGCAATTCTATTTGGTGCCACTTGTAGTGCAGAAATAATTCACTATTTAAATAACCACTCTGGCAAATTCATTGAGTAATTCATTATTATACTGATTCTAAATGATAACTTTTGTGAGTTTGTGCGTCTTTTTGACAGATTAGTTAAAGAACTGGCTCGTAAGAGTTTGTAAATCGGATTATGTTGTAACTTTGTACATTGTTGCATACAGCAAGATGTTGTGTATTTATCTTTATTATTTTGCTGTACCCATTCTTTTTTATCGTATCTCTTTCAATTTGGACTTTTTTTCTTGTGGTGTGCCACTATAGATATAGCAGACATGCTGCTCAGCCACTTAATATGTAGAAAACACTGCATCCAGCCAATATAGTACATAGATGTGCCTTTTCATTATAAAGTGAACAGCTAAGTTTACTTGGAGGATGCAAGATTTTTTTTTTCTTTAATAAAAAATGAGAAACGAAACGGAACTGTAGCATTTGTGGTGGCATATGTGGTCCTACAGTGTGAAGCTGGAGTGTGCCGTAGAAATGACTCGACAATCTGTCCACTCGGCTCTAACTGCACTGCTCTGTGGTGCTGCTCTTGGTGCAATGTATTGTCCCATAGATTTCTATTGCAAGTGCGCTGCTCTGTGGTGCCTCTCTAAGACGATTCCTCACTATCTGTGAGAACAAATGCAAAAAAAACAACTTTTTCAGACTTTCACCATGAAGGTTTTTGCAGTTTCTTTATGAGTAAATAGGACACATTTTATACTTTTATACTTTACACATTTTAAATGTTTAATAATGTAAGCACCTTCTCGTTTACATCAAATACCAGCTAATTCCGTGGTTTGGCCAAGGAACCCATATTTTGCCATGGTCATTAAGCCACGACCCCCTTTTTATATATATATATATATAAATTTGACCTGATTCCTAAAAAAAATTATCTAAAACTTTTAAACGGTAAAATGTATGTATGTGTGGCTTCCGGCAACGTTCACTAGAGAGTTCAGTTCTGGCAGAAGGGTGACCTCTGACCCGATGTAGGACGTAGGCGTAGCGTTAGCTTAGGCGAGTATTGACAAACGTGGAAGCACAACAAAAAGGATTGAGTAAAAAACAAATCACCGGTTGCAAATTAGAAGTCTAAAACAAGAAGTTTTAAAGAAAATGTTGGAGGATTTCGATATAAGAGGCATCAAGGCACGTCCAAATCCAATGTTAGCTTCACTTCCTGTCTTCTGAGATACCTTCATCTGACCGATTTATAAAAACAGCATAGATGTGTCCTTCAGGGCCGTTCTTAGGGCAGTGCAACAGGTGCGACTGCCCCGCAGTGAACGGACCAAACAACAACCCAACCCCTACTCTAAAACTTGCTACCTCGCACTGGGGTCCTTGGTCCACTTCTGATGTCATTTCTAGCGACAAATTACTGTTGTAGTGATTAAACATTTGCTTAGTTATCACCAAAGCTCGCTCTTTTGCTGTAGGTCATCCAAAATCAGTTTTGTGAGGTACCTTCGTGCGTAATCACTGCCTACAAAGTCATTGCCTGATAAGTTTTCGGATGCAGTCGTTGTTTCTTTCACTGCATACTCAAAGCCGTCTTGTGACCCAATTTTGGGTCGCGACCCACCAGTTGAGAAACATTGAGCTAATTCACATAATCTTATTTCAGTTGGTCTTTTTCATATCGCAAAACTGTCTTTGGCTGCTGACATTTATAAAAATGAAATATTAAAACAACACATCAGTCACATGAAAGAGAAAGCGAAAAATGGAAGCAAAACCATCATTTGTTGCTTCTGATAGGGCACCACAAAGATGGGAAAATAGTTTTTTTAAAAAGATGATAAAAATGAATAAAGCAGTGGTGCGTTAGTTCAAAAGCTGATAAATACCCTCTGGGTTTCTCCTCTAGCACGATAAGAGATTAAAATATTACCATAAACACTGCATTATCTCACTCACCAGAGTTTCTCTCCCATACGCCCCACAGCAGAATGTTATCTCTCCATCTCCTCAGCATGAATATCTGCTCCATTAGCAAGCCATTCATCCACCCAACACACTGCTCTGAATAGGACCATAACACTGCTAAAAGTGATTGCATGTCTTTTTCTTGTGAGACTGGTCTGATGCCAAACCATTCGACTGTTGAAAGCTGTTCCCTATTACTGTTTCTTTTTGCATTAGCTTCAATGACTGTAATGGTACACGTGCAAGAGCATTTTAAAGGCTTTTGTCTGTCTACAAACCACAGTCATGTTAAGTGGAATCATGTCGTCTTTTATCATAAATGCATTTCATGAGAGTGCCACAATGCATTTTATGAAACAAGAAAAAATAATGCAGGAAACAGCATTAAAAAAAAAAAAAACAGTCTCTTTAATGTATATTGTGAGATTGCAGAGGAGAATTCACATTTGTGAACACTTGATTTGTAGGCCTTAACTTGCTAACCAACATCAAATGTCACTTTTACAAGCAGAATCTTACAAAACATTGAAATATATACCTAGAAGACCTACAAGACTATAGGTATAACTTTAACTTTGATTATTATTTCACTTTTTTAACTTTAGTTAGTGTGTAATGTTGCTGTTAGAGCATAAACAACGTCTGCAAATTATGACACTCAAAGTTCAATGCAAAGGGAGATATTTCTTTTAAAGAATTCTCTGTTAAAGAACTACAACAAATGGCTGGTAGGAACTACAACGAGCTTCTCCCTGGGTTAGTGACATCACTAACCCTAAAATTTACATAAACCCTGCCCACAAGAACACGCAACAAAGGGGGTGAGGCCATGTTGGGCTGCTTTAGAGAAGAGGAAAAGTTGTTGTAGTAGAGTGTTGTTGCCATGCCATCGTTTTACGACCGGACTGCTTCACAAACGAGGGTCAAATCAGCTCCACAGCAACTACATAAATTTATCCACTGACCATTCAGAAACGTTCAGTTGCATTCTAAAAAGTTGTAACTTCTTCCTGAGTCTCTCCATCAGTGTCCGACTCCGACAATGTAAGGCTGAACACTGTTACTGACAATCGTCATTTTGGCTGTGTGAGATTCTCCTGCTTTGTTGTTGTTGAGGAACCAAAGTGGCAGTTATTATCTTGTCATTAGGAGGAAAAAAGAATTTTTAATTTGATGTTTGAATTTTTATTTATTTTGTTTTATTTGAGTACTAAAAAATGACCGTGATTTTAACGGTAAAAGACTGTAAAAAAATGCTACCGTGAAAAACAGTTAATTGGTTTACAGAAAGTTTCCGTAGTATATATGGTGAATAACTGTAATAGATCTAAAGGTACATTTACAGTTTTTAGAAAGTCAAAAATAAGTCATTGTATAATTTACAGTAATAAAAGTACTTTTTTTTTTTTTTTTTTTTTTTTTTTTACAGTGTAGTTAGTTTGATTTTAATGAAATATTGCTTTTGAGTTTTTTGGGGTTTTTTTCCTGATGTTAACTCATTTCTAAAGCCAATTAACCTTTCCTACTGGTTGAGGATACACTCACAGTGAATATCCAGGAATTAATTTTGCTTGTAAATTGTGGAGCTCATTTGATTATAAATTACCCTTAAAATATATTTAGTCTGAGTGCCAGTGATTAATTGAGCCTATGGGCAGACTTTTGGATCTCAATGTTAAAAAGTGTAGAGTAAATGTCTAGTGTTTCATTTCTCACTTCTCTACAGATAAAAACATTTAAAGGAATATTCATAAAAATCATGTACTCGTCAAAACCCATAGGACATCATCTGTGGAATTATTTCAGATATTCAAATATTTAGGGATTTTAGTAAATAATAACATACTCACTAAAATCTGTCAGATCACTTAGAACAGTTGTACTTTATAAGTTGTATAGACTACTGTGATACTTTATAGTACTACTTTGATACTTTTATAGTGCTTTTGTGTTCTTTTTGAAGCAGGAAATCTCCAGTAAACATTCATAGTAAGTACATTTTGAAAATGTCTCCCTTTGTGTTCCACTGAAGAAAGTCATGCAGATTGGAATGACATAAGGGTGATTAAATGATTACAGAACGCACATCTTTGGGTGAACTATTCCTTTTTTACACACATGGTCAGTATTTTCAGTGCCTTACCAGATCCGTCAACTCACAGTTACTGAAACAAAGTGGTGAGATTGATGATTAGGCCTATGTGTTTACGAATGCACATACATAATCTTAACATTTCCCAAGTTTGCTTCATATCAACATTCTGAAAACGCCAAACGGAAGGCAGGTGACATGGATAAAAGGTCAGTTATGTGAGACACTCATCAGTGTGAGTGAATGAAGCTCCAAGAGAAGTTGATTTATTTAGTGCTGTGAAAAGATAATATTTAATCTCCAAAGCACTAATCTCTCTTTTTATTTTTTTATTCATTTTGCCGCTCTGCCTCTGATTATAGGCGTCCCAGCTGTGCCTACTTCCTATTCATTGAGCAGAATTTTGTGGCTTGTTTTACAGCTTCTTTCGGTGTAATTAACATCCTAAACAATCACAACATTCTATGGCTTGGCTGTCATTTCTAAGCTTTCTTAGTTAAGGTCAAAGGCATCTTCTCATTTCCGTGTAAAAGGGCTCTGCCTCCTCAAATACTCTAAATTTTTGCTCTAGCCTTGTTACTATGATCCGTTTCTCTGGGAAGGCTGAATTTTCTGGCACAATGTTCAGATCTGAAGTAGACTGAAAAGAGGTTATGCACTTAACTGCACAAGTAATGACTAATTACGGCACTTTTCATGTGTGCTTGTACCGTTCAATAGCTACATGCTGACATGCAATTTCTTGATTTTTCACATTTTAAACCTGAAATATCATACTCTAAGACATCCAGAGTGTTTCACTGTATCCATGAAATACTTTAGTTCTCCCTAGGTGATATATGAAAAGCACTTTAAGACGTTAACAACCTTTTGTCACAATTGCAGGTGGACAAGCTGGGCTTCTCTCTTACTGATTCCACTATGCAGTGAGCTTAAAATGAACTTAAAATAACAGTTTTTGTATCTTTTTATGTATATATTTTGTATATATATATATATATATATATATATATATATATATATATATATATATATATATATATACATACTATTTAAAGGCGGTTCACCCATAAAAGGTCCTTGTTTCTGTCACTTTCATGTTTTCATAAACCTGTATGACTGACTTTATTCCACAGAACGCAAAAGGTGACTTTTTGCAGAATGGTGTGAAAAGACATTGAAACTGTTAGTGATTTTATAACGACTTGCTGGTAAATTTTGCTCTGTAACTCACACATAGCTTTAGAAGATATGTAATATTTTGGAATATTGTTATTTGGTCTATTTTGTATGGCTTTTGTGTCATTTTGGAACCTAACCACCCCTGAAAAGAGCAGTTCAAACATTCTTCATGTCTCCTTTTGTTCTCTACTGAGGTTAAAACGGATTTGGAACTAGGAAGGGTTAGTAAATCATGATAAAATGTTCATTTTTGCATGAACTGTCCCTTTAAGAAGTATATGACTATATTTTCAATCACTTACAGTGTCACTCTAAATACTGGTACTAACACTGTCAGGTCTATAATGCTAATTGTGTAGCTTACAGTTGCATAAAGGGATATTTCCAGTAGGGAAGTACAAAATAAAATAAATAGAAATATAGAAATATTATAGAAAATTATATTATTTATGATTATTGTGCAACTACTCGACTTTTGTGATTCGCAGTGATATGGAAGAAGATTTGAAACACCTGTCCTTTTGTTAATAATTGAAATTATTATTTTTTTTTAGATGTGGCTAGTTTAATGGTGTGTCTGTGTTTGGCTCTTAAGGGGGAAAAATGATTACAGCATGTTTTAATTATACCTCAGAGACGCAGGGGAAATTTGAGCTCACCACAGCCATTAAAGTGTCAGCAGAGGCAGCAGTATGGCGCTCATCATCACAAAAAGTATGTTGCTCGTGATTATACATAGGCAATTGTGTAAGAAACCTTCTTATTATTCCTGCCAAACATTTTCAAAATGACTGCGTACAACTTAAAAGCAGACAGATGAGAAACATCCTCCAGAATACACAGCTGAACACAAAGCTCTTTGAATTGTAAATGAGGTCGCTGTACCATGTGGCTCCATACTGTTCTATATAAAGGTTATTGGTGGCGGCCGTCTTTGCTGATGTTGATTGGGGTGAACACTGATGTGGTTATTAGCATTTCATGTCTGGACTTTTAACGCAGCAGTGGCTCCTTTCATGGAAATATAAGGTGTCAAAACTAATAAAGCTTGTCTGTCTTGCCTGAAATTAATCTTTAATATTTCTGTTTTATTTATGCTTAATTCGATAAATAAGAACAAGTGGCATCCATGGCTTGTTTGTTTTATTGCTTTTTTGTAGTGATTACCACAACGATTTTTTACTCTGATAGTTGCACCATGAAGATCCAATCTAAAAGCTGCTTAGATCTTCCTCAATGTATCTTGCTTCATTCTGATACAGACATCACTGGAAATAATGATAACTTGAAGTTCAGTAAGTGAATCAGATGTTGATTTAGTAACCACTCTGATGGGCTCAGTTCAATTGATTCAAACCAGTGACTCATTGTTTTAAACTATTAATTAAAAGAACTGGTTCATAAGAGTCATTTGTTTGTGAATCAGACTGGTCACATTGTATGTTTTTAATACTTTTAAATGAACTGGTTCATAAAAGTCTGTTGTTTGTGAATCAGACTACACTGTTCACATTGTTATGATTTTTTTTAAGGAATCAAAAACAAAGTCATTTGTTTGTGAATTGGACTAAACTGACCATTTTGTAAGTTTGGTTGTATTGTGCAGTTGTATACTGTATATTAATATTGTGATTCTGTTCATGAGTCCCTTGTTTGTCCTAAGCAGTTAAACTCCCCAATGTTCTTCAGAAAAATCCTCCAGGTCTTGCAAATTCTTTGGTTTTCCAGCATTTTTTGCATATTTGAACCCTTTCCAGCAGTGACTGTATGATTTTGAGATCCATCGTTTCACACTGAGGAGAATTGAGGGACTCAAACACAACTATACCAAAGGTTCAAACATTCACTGATGCTCCGTAAGGAAACACGATGCATGTAAAATATCTTTATCTTTATCAGTACTAAATACAAAATACAGCACTTTTTTCACTTTGCAAATGTTAAATTAAAGTAATATTTTTGATAGAACATTGCTTTGGTCTAATATATATATATATATATATATATATATATATATATATATATATATATATATTATATATTATTTGGTCTAATATATATATATATAACACACACACACACACACACACACACACACACACACACACCACACCAGTCAATAGTTTGGATTTTTAATGTTTTTAAAAGAAGTTTTGTCTGCTCACCAAGGCTGCATTTATTTAATTAAAAATACAGTAAAAATAGTAATATTGTGAAATATTATTACAATTTAAAATAACTGTTTTCTGTTTGAATATATTTTATTAAGTAATTTATTCCTGTGATGGCAAAGCTGAATTTTCAGCATCATTACTCCAGTCTTCAGTGTCACATGATCCTTCAGAAATCATTCTAATATGATGTTTTGCTGCTCAAGAAACGTTTATGATTATTATCAATGTTGAAAACAGTTGTGTACTTTTTTTCAGGATTCCTTGATGAATAGAAAGTTCAAAAGAACAGCATTTATCTGAAATACAAAGCTTTTGTAACATTATACACTACCGTTCAAAAGTTTGGGGTCAGTAAGAATTTTAATTTTAATTTTTTGAAAAGAAATTAAAGAAATTAATACTTTTATTCAGCAAGGATGCATTAAATTGATCAAAAGTGACAGTAAAGACATTGCAATAAATTGTAATAATAATTCACAATATTACTGTTTTTACTGTATTTTTAATTAAATAAATGCAGCTTTGGTCAGCAGACGAAACTTCTTTTAAAAAATAAAAAATCGTACCGATTCCAAACTTTTGACCGGTAGTGTGTGTGTGTGTATGTATGTATGTATGTATATATATGTATATATATATATATATATATATATATATATATATATATATATATATATATATATATAAATTTCTCAGTCTCTTTATTAGAATACAACCAGAAAATACAGGAAATTTGTATGCAGTATTGTATGCAGTGTTAAAAATCAGAAGAAAAAAAAACAGCTTCTGTAGGCTAAAGTGGCAAGTATTTAGTGACCTCCCCTTACACCAGAGCAAAAGCAGGAACCTTGGCTGTCTTAAACCTAAATAGAATGGAAAAAAAACTGGAAGGCCAAGAAAACTTTCAAAAGTTTCTCAGATTTTCTTCTTTGACAAACTGGAAAAAGTCCAGGAGGGCACACTAAAAACTGATTTTTGCTTAAAGACGGCATTTTGTTCTGGATTTTTTTTTTTAAGCATTTTTGTGTACATATTTCCTTTATTTTATGTTTGTATCTTAGTAAAGAGACCGAAAAATAAATATGGATGTTCATTAAAACATTGCTAAAACAACAAAGCTGGTGGTGGCCGAAGACTTTTACACAGTACTGTGTGTGTCTGTGTGTGTGTGTGTGTGTGTGTGTGTGTGTGTGTGTATGTATGTGTGTATATATATATATATATATATATATATATAAAATATGTTTGTAGCACTAATGTCATTGCTAAGAAAAAGCAGGA
Organism: Hypophthalmichthys nobilis; assembly: GCA_037950665.1. NCBI lineage: Eukaryota > Metazoa > Chordata > Actinopteri > Cypriniformes > Xenocyprididae > Hypophthalmichthys > Hypophthalmichthys nobilis. The sequence goes on from CM075478.1 coordinate 10,363,349, forward strand.
GATTTCTGTTCTCGCCTTTGCTCCCCAATAATTTACTAATTTATTCACTACAGTCTATATCAATAAAAAGCTGTAAAAAAGCCCCAAAATTTTGGTATCTGCAAATTGGGTCCTTGCTCTGTTCCTACACAGTAGCAAAAAATGAACAGCGACCCAAGCAGCGTCCCACCTCCACACCAAATCAAATTAGCCAGTTGCCCCAGGGCTAGAGATCTGAGTTAATTTGCTTTTTAAACCTCCCAGATGAAACATTTGCCTCTTAAACGCTCCTTGTAAAAACGTCAGCGTTCATCACAGCGGCCCCTCAGGCTGCAGAAACACACAGCCCTCACAATTGTTTTTTGAAACAGAGACCTGACTCTATAGCTGCCCATACAGGCCTTCCAAAATTTCAGCATCCTCATTCTTTGAGACATGCTTGAGTGTTATAATTGCTTGCATCATGCAATTACCCCATGTGCAACCTTTCTAAGTCATGATGCTTTTACTCCAAGTTCTTTGCAGGAAGCTAGAGATGTAATGGCCTCAAGGAGTCTGGAGTGTCAGCGCTGTAGCAGTAGGGTAATGTATGTCAATGCATATGCGGTTGGTGATTGGAAGCCTTTGGGAGCGTCACTTTCCCCAGTGTGGGTATGTGAGTAAGTTCCCCGAGGGTTTGTGGTGTCGTTTCAGAGCCGGCGTGTGAATGAGAGGCCTGTCAGACGTTACGAGCGGTGTTTCAGCCTGCAGCCGAGAGATTCACAAGCTTGCAGACTGCCAGAAAAATGAGTAACACCTTCCTTGGGGAGTTTCCGCAGTCTATAGAGAGTTTGGCAAATTAGCTGTTGCGATCACTGACAATATGTTGTTTTATTCACAGCACTTCACATAGAAATTGAAACGGTACCATAGAGAAGACTCTTAAGAAGTGTGTAAAAAAGAAAAAGAAGTCTTTTGTGGAGTCACTCTGGCGAGACCTTGATTTCAAGATGGTCTTTTATTGTGAGGAATTATTGCACAATTAGTTGAATGGGATTTGTGAGAGTTGAGCACAGTGGCGGTTAACGCCAGACCAGGCGTAATCAATTCTCTCCCATGTCTCTGCCTTTCTCTTTTTACTCTTTGCGCTAGGGGCTTGAATTGCTGTGGCCTCTCTTAAGGAAAGCTCTTAGAGGAAGCACTTGAAGATGCTCTTCACCTGTCTCTGAAACCAGAGAGAGCGGAAGATAAAGAAAGTAAGGGAATGAGACTGATAGTGACAAGGCAAAAAAGACATCGGTGACACAATTCCCAAGAGAATCTATGTTTTAGGCTTAGATTCTCATCAAAGCAGGTGATCGTGATTTCATTCAGTACTTGATGGTCTCAATTAGTGATCAATATATTGACATGATCTCATTAGCAGTTGTAGTTAATAGTAAGCATTTGTATATAAAGTGTAGCTCTTGCACTGAAATGGAGATTTACGTATTGACAGTACCTAAAAAGTAAGTGTTTTGTGTACAAACAACTTATTTACTCCGAGAAATATTGATTTAGTTTCGGTTTCATTGGTTACTGATTATGTCCTCATTTGTTATGCATTAGTTTCACGTCTACTTTACTTTCCTTTGTTCTACCCCTGTTTATATAGTCCGGTGTTTCAGTTCTTGTTTATGCATTGTGTGGTTTGCGTTACTCTCCTGCGCATTCATTTAGAGGGTTTGGATTATTAATAAGGCTTGTTTTGTTTTTTTTAAGTCTTCTTGCCTGCTGAACACATCATAACACTTATTTGTTTAGCAAAAAAAAAGGCATTATCGCGTATTTGCTATATTAAGCCACTTTAAATCACTGCAAGGGAAATTCACCACAACAGACGTACTACATATAAACAAGTCTAGATAAAATTATCCAAATAAGATTTAAAACAAAATAAATAAAATCAAAATGTTTTAAGGCCCTTTATGGGAATCGGCAGTTGTCAACTGTGATTTGATGGGGGGAATTGGGCTAGTTTTTATTCCATTTGGGTGGGTTTTGAGTCGGCTTTGAGCAAATGTTTTAAGTATCATGAACTAACAAATAACAACATATAGGTTAATGTTAATTTTTCATCTTGTTCATTGTTGTTCTTTCTTTATAATACATTAAAGTCTGCATGAAACTTTGATTGATTCGATTGAGTCTTCCCTATTGTGACACATCTCACTGAAAAAATATTTTTGCTGCTTGTTCAAATTGCTTAATTAAAATGAGCTAAAGCAACACAATGGCTTTACATTTTGCCCTAATTTAATTTGGTTGTATTCAATCCACTTAAATGTAGGTAAAATTGAAGTTTACGTAATCCGTTTGTGTTGGGATTACATGAATGATTTGTGTTGCATTAACAGAAACTGGGCGGTGCTTGTTAGTTCCCAGCATGCTTTGCATTTGGCTGAATCAAGAGAGAGTAAATGTTGAAATTAAGTGTTTTTTTAATGCGTTTTTGAGCAAGATGAGAAAAGGGGGAGGCTTGATAGTGTGTAATAGTGTTTAATGTTCAATTGACCCTTCACAAAGACCCGTCCCCCCTTAGTTACTGTTGCTTTGTCCGACAAGCCATGGCGCTGTCACGCCACATGCAGTGAAAAATACATTGTGGCGCAAAGAGGATACTGACAACATGTCGACAGACAAGACAGAGCAGGTTACTTATGATATTAAACAAAGTCCCAGCTTTCAAATTGTGTATTTTTTTTTTTTTTTTTTAAAGAAATTATAACAATAAAAACTGTTTTGTGGCTCTTTAATGTGTCGTGACAGATTGCTGTAGCGCCTCAGCTCAAGCGGCTCGTGAACCGATCATCTCTTCCTACTAGTTAATTTATAGCATCAAATAAACATGAATGAACATGAGAAGGAATGTTGTTTAAAACGCGGAAAGACGTAAATACACACCATTTTTCAAGTTCAAGTCCACTGAGGTTAATCTTCTAACTCCTGACTGCTTTGTCGGACAAAATGACGGATTCGGCGTTATGATTGGTTAGATCTCTTGTTAATCAAACTCCCGGCGAAGGGTCAATAATGTTGGCATTATTAGAACCATTTAAATTACACTGGGTTACCATTGTGGAGAAGTATTTCTTATTTTAAGTAAAGGCACTTGAATTTAAAAAAATAAGAATGTGCATGGATAAATCATTTATAATAAACTGCAACCTCCCATTTAAAAAAAAAAAAAAAAAAAAAGAATGCAAATTGAAATTCTTTTTACCTAAAGCTTTAGTATATTTTATCAATTTGAAGCTTGTTACTAACGTAAGACAAAAACTTAAAGGGGTGGTTGATTATTATTTCACTTTTTTAACTTTAGTTAGTGTGTAATGTTGCTGTTTGAGCATAAACAACGTCTGCAAAGTTACGATGCTCAAAGTTCAATGCAAAAAGAGATATTTTCTTTGACAGAAATTGCTTTTTTTAGGGCTTTTTTAGGATTCACAAACAAATGACACTTATGAACCAGTTCTTTTAATTGATAGTTGAGTCAATGAGTCACTGGTTTGAATCAATTGAACTGAGCCCATCAGAGAGGTTACTAAATCAACATCTGATTCACTTACTGAACTTCAAATTATCATTATTTCCAGTGATGTCTGTATCAGAATGAAGCACAATACATTGAGGAAGACCTAACAGAGGGACTACAACGAGCTTCTTCTTGGGTTAGTGACATCACTAACCCTAAAATTTACATAAACCCTGCCCCCGAGAACAAAGTGGTTGAGGCCATGTTGGGCTGCTTTAGAGAAGAGGAAGAGTTGTTGTAGTAGACTGTTGTTACCATACCGTCATTTTACACCGGACTGCTTCACAAAAGAGGGTCAATTCAACGTTAGATTTGCACAAAAGATTAACATGACGGCACATGCTAGTCAATGAGTTGAATCAACTCCACAGCAACTACATACCTTTACCCACTAACCATTCAGAAACATCCAGTTGCATTCTAAAAAGTTGTAACTTCTTCCTGAGTCTCTCAATCAGTGTCCGACTCCGGTTTGAACAATGTAAGGCTGAACACCGTTACCGACAATCGTTATTTTGGCTGCATGAGATTCTCCAACTTTGCTGCTGTTGAGCAACCGAAGCGTGAGCTGTTAAAGCTCTGCCCTCTTTTGGAAAACCGGCTGCGAGCAGCAGCTCATTTGCATTTAAAGGGACACACACAAAAACTGTGTGTTTTTGCTCACACCCAAATAGGGGCAAATTTGACAAGCTATAATAAATTACCTGTGAGGTGATTTTGAGCTGAAACTTCAGACACATTCTGGGGACACCAGAGACTTGTATTACATTTTGTAAAAGGGGCATTATAGGTCCCCCTTAAGACATTTGACCAGTTAGCTGCACATTTATATGCAACCATTTCCCATGTGTCCATGGCTTCTGGGCTCTTACTCTTTGTGAAATCTGGTATTTTATCAGAACTCAAGTGGCTACAGAAATCTGGAAGTGAGTTATAAAGCTTTGAAGGTGGACCGCTGAGAGACTGTCTCTGACACGGAGTGTGTGCTGGTGGTTTGGGACACACTGTGAGGTGTCACTCGTGTAAAATGCTCTGGTATTGTCCGTGCCCCCCACGGTTTCTCTGGCTTGAAGAGTTGGGATGCTGACCCTGTAGATCTCAAGAAAAGGGCTGCATCTGCAGGTCTGCCTGTGTGGGAACATTCTCTGATTTTAGGACAAAAAAAAAATGCTGCACACATTTCCAGCTGCCCTGTCTCCAACAGAGCTCAGCATGGGAGAGAGCTCCTCTGCCTTTGTTCCTTCCCCTGTAATTTCACAAAAGTATACAGGCGATGTCAAGGGAAGAATTTAAGTGGTTTGTCGCTCTTTATTTGTGGATTGTGAAGAAGGGGAGGGGGGAAAATAAGAAGGTGACAAACCTTCATGAGATGTTGCCTTTGCTTCTTGAGAGAAGAGTACACCAGAGCACAAATTCAGTCCTGAGTTGAGTTGACTTTCATCTTGAGTGCATCTTGATCACCTCTGTTAGTTTAAAGATAAAGTCACAGAGTTAATAGGTGAATTCCTTCCTGGACAGGTCATTCACATGAGTCTGAAAACCATTACGACTGAAGAAAGAGGAATGTATCTCTGGAACTAGGTTGTATAAGGTATTGGGGGTGTTGTATTGTGGTGATATGAATTTTATTTAGCAGGTACTATTTATTTTTAAAAATGAAGATAACTGTTTACAAACAAATGACCGACACCAACTTTTCTGAGATTGTTCCTCTTTATTTAAATTGAACTGAAAATGACCAAAAAGACCCCATTTCCAGAAGTCTTATCAGAATCTGTGAATAAGGACTAACAGAATATGATGGATCATTTGATGTACACTACTGTTTAAAATTTTGGGGTCAAAAAGATCTTTTGAATGTTTCGCAACACGCAAAAACATTCCCTTTATGACAACGGAAATGGGTGACTTCAGTCGTAACTGTTATTGTTTGTGTGTGTGTGTGTAAAGACGACTTATTTATTTATTTATTTATTGTTTGTTTGTTCAAATCACCCTTCCATCAATAATGTGTTTGATTCTATCCTTTTCATTTCAAAGTAATTTCAAAGTTTGGAAAATGAATTTAGCTTGCATTAAAACAGGAATGCTGAATTGTTGGCATTTTATGTTGGTGAACAAGTTTTTGTATTTGTGTAATTAAGATAAGATCACCATTCTCAGGAGGATGAAAAATGGTGGTCCGCAAAGAAAGAATTTCTCTGAAAGAATAATGAAAAACTTAGTTTACTATAAAAATTTTAATGGGCTTTGCTCCAAAAGAAAACTACTGGATTTATCTACAGTAAATACTGTGAGACACACAGTTATGTCTTTTAGTGCAGTAAGCCCAGGCTTCTCTTCATTTGATTCAATGCAGGTTGTCAGTATGAGTCTGACCACTGGTATAATGAGTTATCTTTGAGCCATCTGAGATATATGAGGTATTTTTATTATTGAAACATACATACATACACACACACACACACACACACACACATATATATATATATATATATATATATATATATATATATATATATATGTATATATGTATGTATGTATGTGTGTATATATATATATATATATATATATACAGGTGCTGGTCATATAATTAGAATATCATCAAAAAGTTGATTTATTTCACTAATTCCATTCAAAAAGTGAAACTTGTATATTATATTCATTCATTACACACAGACTGATTTATTTCAAATGTTTATTCTTTTAATTTTGATGATTATAACTGACAACTAAGGAAAATCCCAAATTCAGTATCTCAGAAAATTAGAATATTGTGAAAAGGTTCAATATTGAAGACACCTGGTGCCACACTCTAATCAGCTAATTAACTCAAAACACCTGCAAAGGCCTTTAAATGGTCTCTCAGTCTAGTTCTGACTTGACAGTTGTCTAAAAGACGACCATTGACACCTTGCACAAGGAGGGCAAGACACAAAAGGTCATTGCAAAGAGGCTGGCTGTTCACAGAGCTCTGTGTCCAAGCACATTAATAGAGAGAGGCGAAGGGAAGGAAAAGATGTGGTAGAAAAAGTGTACAAGTAATAGGGATAACCGCACCATGGAGAGGATTGTGAAACAAAACCCATTCAAAAATGTGGGGGAGATTCACAAAGAGTGGACTGCAGCTGGAGTCAGTGCTTCAAGAACCACTACGCACAGACGTATGCAAGACATGGGTTTCAGCTGTCGCATTCCTTGTGTCAAGCCACTCTTGAACAACAGACAGCGTCAGAAGTATCTCGCCTGGGCTAAAGACAAAAAGGACCGGACTGCTGCTGAGTGGTCCAAAGTTATGTTCTCTGATGAAAGTAAATTTTGCATTTCCTTTGGAAATCAGGGTCCCAGAGTCTGGAGGAAGAGAGGAGAGGCACACAATCCACGTTGCTTGAGGTCCAGTGTAAAGTTTCCACAGTCAGTGATGGTTTGGGGTGCCATGTCATCTGCTGGTGTTGGTCCACTGTGTTTTCTGAGGTCCAAGGTCAACGCAGCCGTATACCAGGAAGTTTTAGAGCACTTCATGCTTCCTGCTGCTGACCAACTTTATGGAGATGCAGATTTCATTTTCCAACAGGACTTGGCACCTGCACACAATGCCAAAGCTACCAGTACCTGGTTTAAGGACCATGGTATCCCTGTTCTTAATTGGCCAGCAAACTCGCCTGACCTTAACCCCATAGAAAATCTATGGGGTATTGTGAAGAGGAAGATGCGATATGCCATACCCAACAATGCAGAAGAGCTGAAGGCCACTATCAGAGCAACCTGGGCTCTTATAACACCTGAGCAGTGTCACAGACTGATCGACTCCATGCCACGCCGCATTGCTGTAGTAATTCAGGCAAAAGGAGCCCCAACTAAGTATTGAGTGCTGTACATGCTCATACTTTTCATGTTCAAACTTTTCAGTAGGCCAAGATTTCTAAAAATCCTTTCTTTGTGTTGGTCTTAAGTAACATTCTAATTTTCTGAGATACTGAATTTGGGATTTTCCTTAGTTGTCAGTTATAATCATCAAAATTAAAAGAAATAAACATTTGAAATATATCAGTCTGTGTGTAATGAATGAATATAATATACAAGTTTCACTTTTTGAATGGAATTAGTGAAATAAAACTTTTTGATGATCTTCTAATTATATGACCAGCACCTGTGTGTGTATGTGTATATATATATATATATATATATATATATATATATATATATATATATATATATATATATATATATATATATGTATGTATATATATATGTTCACACTTTAGGAAGTATTCATGCACAAATCTGCTTAGTTCTGAATGCTTCACACATTTGTAGTCGATTGATCACTTTGGTTATGCTATTAGTTTCAGTGGGGTTGGTGAGTAGTTTATCAAAAGGTAAAATGCTAAAAACTTAAAGCTAACGCAAACAGCATATTTTGTTGCTTAGGTTGAGGAGAATGTGCTATTACTTTTCTGAGTGATTGGATTGAGTTTTCACTTGTTGGACAATAAAAATAAATAAATAAATAAAATCCATAGAGTAACACTGAAGAAGGGACCTGAGCCAAATCTAGGGAGTCAAGTAAGCAACTACCTATATAGTAATGATCTAGAAACTACACAAACCCCACTCAGATTTAATTCAGAAAATGTAAAAATGTATTTCTACTTGCTGTTATAATATTATAAAATTCTATGTATAAAATAATGTTTATTTTATATTATTGTAACGTGGTTGTGTGGAGATAACAAACGATGAAGAAGATGAAGCGTAACTGTCTTTAATAATCCAAAAGCGGTAGCAACACAACTCACATGGCGACATACATCTGATGCCAACATATACGAGACCTGACAATGAACAGAGGAAAGACAGGAACTTAAATACACAGATATTTAACTCATATAACAAACAGCTGTGATGATTGGGATTAGTGTCTATGAAGACAGATTGTGGCGGGAAACTAGAACAGAGGAAACATGTGACTAAGGAAAACAAACTGAAAGTCCATGACAACTAAGGCAAACTTGAATGTGATTGTGACATTTATATTATATTATATTATATTGAGCCAAGATTAGGACTTAGTTCAAACTTTTATAAAAAATTCCTTAGAAAAAACATTACTGATGTGCATCTTGAGACAAAACAACAGCGCTGATATATTTTAAGATATGTCACTGCAAGTTGCTTTCAGTTAAAACAGCTCAAACATGCATTTAAGTCTGGGACTAGCTTAAGCCTTGTCTGTGAAACCAGGGGATAGGTATATTTTATTTTATTTTATTTTATTTTATTTTATTTTATTTTATTTTATTTTATTTTATTTTATTTTATTTTATTTTATTTTATTTTATTTTATTTTATTTTATTTTATTTTATTTTATTTTATTTTATTTTATTTTATTTTATTTTATTTTATTTTATTTTATTTTATTTTATTTTATTTTATTTTATTTTATCAGTTCTGCACATCTAAATTCGTTATCAGTTAAATAAATGTCACAACTTTGACATTGGTCAGTCAGTGGGCAGGCTTTAGTTGTTTTGAGGGCCACTCACACCGGCATCGTCTCTGTTTGTGTATCTCCTCTGCGGCAGTCTCAGCTGACTGTGATTACAGTGAGGCACAATAATGGCTCCGGCTGCTCAGCGGGAGGTCAGAGGTCACACTGTGCTATCAGGCCATCGCAGGCACTGGCTGATCTGTGCTCCCAGTCATCTGTGGCTTTAGATAAGCTCGCACGAAAAAAGAGACAAAACTCTGATTATCTGATCATTTCAGAAAGGGCAAACTGGGTCAACTTGCGTGAACGCTCCGGCAGAAACGAAATGACAAAAATGAGAAAGGACAGTGAGGCAAAATGGTACGAAAGTACAAATGCCAGACCTGTGCTTTGCATGCTTTGCTGGACGTATTGAAACGCAACTCCAGAGGGAATTAGCGCATAATTGAAGTTTGATATGGCGGATTCTGTAGCAAAGGCTGTTGTAGTACTGTGGGGTGAGCATATTGCAAATGACAAGAGACAGGCTAGTCTAATGACTACAGCTCTCTGGGGATTACTTCTTGACCTCTTCTATAGCTAATTGCTTCCATTATTCTTGTCTCACAGTGAGAAGAATGGAGCTGGGGTGGGAGGAGCCTATCATAGCCCTGCCCCTCCAAGCTTTGATTGACAGATGAGAAAGACATGACTTAACAGGGGCCCAAAGTGTGATGCAAAATCTTGCTGGGCTCTTACATCATAAAGTGATGGTTAAACTTGTCATTTTACAATAAATACACATACATAATCTCAATATAGACACAGAGATTTAATGTATACTGTAGGGGGAAAAAATCAGCTATTTTTGTTATAGGTAAAAATCTGCTATTTTTGTGTCAAATGTTTTGCATGTCATTTCATTCACCAAAAAAAAAAAAAAAAATAAAAATCAATCTGCATGGTTATGGTGTAATGAGAGCTTTTCCTGAGATATGGTTGTATAACACATGCAGTGGCAAGTGCTAGTCATGTGTGGGAGAGATGCCTCAGGACAGCCGGAAGGTTCCTCTGAGCAACTAGCCATGGTTCACATTAGCCTAATCAGACAGGTTGTCTATGTACGTCAGAGAATGAGTCCATCTCTGACGAAAAACACTGAGTTTGGACTTGTGACACCAACCATGTCCAGCATCTGCTGAGTCTGTTGGTGTTGCTGTAAAACTGTTTTGAAGGGGCTGATTTATTTTTCTGTACACGTAAAGGCCAAATATCTTGCATAGCATCCTTAAACTGACTTGTGGCAGCTTTTACTGGTTAAAAAGTTTCATAAATGGGCTAATAATGAATTCATTATGTAATTAATGTGTGCCTATAAGGGTGCTCTCATTTTTAGATGGCACACTTACTGACCGCCACAGTCTCTTTGCTGAATTGTAAAGGTGTCAAGTGCTTGTTAAACTAAAAAGCTCCAATCAGGTTTACTATCTGATTGGCAACTTTTTGGAGTCAGGCATGTGTTTTTATCAATCTGCAGGGAAACAAAGTCCATTACAGAGGTCTGGTCTGCTACTGTGAGCATTTTTGAGGAAGAACAGTCTAAGGTTTAGTCCATAAAGTTTGCTAGGTTAGTGACTTTAAATGTTTTGAGGCGCTTAGTAGCCAATATACTAGATATAAATGAGCAGATCTGTTTTTTTTTTTTTTTTTTGCTTTGTTTACAGAGTTATGTCTGTAAAATAATTGGTGCTTATTACTGTTAGATGGACAGGATGTTTTGATCACAAATTCTCCACACATTTCCTTAATATTGTCTGTAAAATTGCGGACCAAGTGTGCAGTTATTTGAATGAGCCTATCTATTATTGTGGAAGCAGCTATTTCAGATAAACCGGACTACTGACAGCAAATAAACAAAACAAATGTTTTCATATTTTACATGGTGCTCAGACAGTCTTTTTCTTAGTCAAAACCTGCAACACTCCTATAAAGGTTCTTTATTGGCATCTATGGTTCAGTTAAGGACCTTTAACATCCATGGATCCTTTCCGTTGGATAAAAGGTTCTTTATAGTGGAAAAGAGTTCTTAATATTATTAAAATGTTTGTCACACAAAGGAAAAGAGTTCTTCTAAAAGGTTCTTTGGGGGACTTGAAAATGGTTCCTATACTTTTTTAACCTTTTTGAAACCTTTATTTTTAAGAGATTGTAACTGGATAGATAGTTTGATGAGAAAATTTGTTAGCTTCACAAAAATTGAAATTTGAAGGTTTTACTGAGTCAAAATCAGAAAATGTAGACATATTGGACTACCCCAGACCCCATGTTACCTCATCAGACCACCAAGAATCCACATTTAATAAATAAATAAATAAATAAACCTTAACATGTTTTTGTTTAGCTTGCTAGGTTAGCATTAAGCACTAAGCATTGCTAGAATATTTTATCATGCTGCTAGCAGGTTTTGCAGCTTGTTATAGCACTAGTCTGTTTCTAACATGTTTAGCATGTTGCTAAGCATTGTTAGAATATTTTATCATGCTGCTAGCATGTTTTGCAGCTTGCTAGGTGTGCACTAGTCTGTTTCTAACATGTTTAGCATGTTGCTAGGCATTGTTAGAATATTTTAACATTGCTGAGTGTTGCTAGCATGTTTGTGCCTGTTTGCAGGTGTGCTATGGGAAATTTGTAAGTTGAATCCATTTGAAAAGATATGGGAACCAGAGTCAGAACATTCTGAAAGTCTGTGCTGACTTGGTGAACATACCTTGAAAGCAGGAGATATATACATACATATTATATGGAGTCTCAGAAGAATCAAAAAAATAATAATAAGCCAAAATTATAGATCAGTATGTTGGCTTTGCCAAGCAAACATACTTAACTTTACAATTAATTTACAATTGAAAAACATGATAGGCAAGTAGGAGGTCCTCACAACTAAAAGTGTGCTGATTTTTGTTCAAGATATGGGGGAGTTTCTGATAAATTTATAGTGTTGTAAACTCTGAATCTGAATCATGACACAAAAAAAGCTTTATTTTTATATGGTTGTCACTAAATCAGTTTTCTATTCAGAGAAGCAGAACTCAGTATGTGCTGTTCACAGCTCCTTTATGCTTTGTTCTTTTGCATGTTACTCATACTTATTATCCTGTGTGACGTCCAGACTTCAACAGGCTGGATCAGATCCATTTGCAGGGAAAATTTTTGGGTGAATGCACAAGGTGAGAAATGTTTGTTTCTCAATGGTCCTTCACCTGAGACGGCAGACCCTGGCATCACGCCTCTCTCTCTCTCTCTCTCTCTCTCTCTCTCTCTCTTGAGAGAGAGAGAGAGAGAGAGAGAGAAAGTCGACCCCATGCCGCTCAGCTGACACAGATGGCAGAAATCCAACCTGGACAATGATAAAATCCACTAACTTAGTCATCAGACATTTCAGAGCTTTTCTTGACTGCTGCCAAATTGGAGCTGCCAGTTTTAGACACATTATGAACAAACAAAATCTTTAATGCAGATTAACTTGCCATTTATACAGCTCAAATAGTTTCAGATTTTAAGGTAGATGGGCTTCATAAGCTGTTACTTTAGTTGATGAGACACAACATGACTAGTGCTCACAATTGACTTTGTTAGCATATTGCTGAGCAGCAAAAAAAGGCACACAAAACTGGGTAAAATTATACATATCTACAGAGATATATGTATAATTTAATAGCAGTATAGTTTATATATTTATTATTGATTTTTTTCGGCTCTGCCCTCATCCTGGATGAAAATAAATTGCCAAGCTCATCATATAGGACTATGGGTTGGCCCTATACATTGAGGATTCATTCAAATATTGAACAAAATGATGTATTTCAGTAGTATAATTTCATCTCCTACAGTTTGAGCACCAGGACCCTATAATTCCCAAGATGCACTCTATATGCAGACTCTAAATGTGTGCACATCACTAGGATTAAGCCATTGGTTTCAGTGTTTGACTCTATACTTATAAGCTTTGAAAAGAACAACCAAATTTGAGTTGACCTTCATCTGCTACACTCTCATTCGTTCGTGTAGAGGTTGCCTGGTTCCGTTAATTGTATGAAAAGCTAGGATTTCTTGGCTCTAAATGTTGAAAGGTCCACCATCCCTCATTTTTTTTAACCACACTTTCATACTTTTTGTCTTTCCAGGAGCAGTGAAATGCATTTGGAAAAATGTCATTTTGGAGTAGAACAGCTTGCTATTCCTTTTGGAGTATTTATTTATGGTTAACTCCACTTGTGCACACACCAATGAGAAATTTGTCACTTCCTCTTGGCATCCCCTTCCATTGCCCCTGTTGTGTCTGTGTTGAATATTCATTGCAGTTGGCATCGCAGGAAAAAAGTGGCATACTGATCAGTCATGCTATTTTTCACCAACCACATTCTCAAGATGCCCTGCTTACACTCTGCTAAACATAATTTATCCTGCTGTTATAACTGAACTGGCAATTAAATGATTTGTTCCTTGTTGAATATCATATTTCTTTGTAGACAGTATAGTATAACACATTTTGAGGCAAATTTGCAAAGAGAACTAATACATTTGATTTGTTCAAGTTTAGATGGAAATGAAGAGGCTGGGCATGCTATTAAAATAATTTTATTGCACTTTTGATTTGGGTGGTGAAGGATTTTGGCTGGTCACTTAAAAGTTATTTTGGGTACAGGCTTCCCCTGGTTACTATTATATTGTGTTAAATATTACATTATATATTACATTAAATTATCTTTATTATTAATAATACAAATTATTTATAGTTTTTATTTATAAATGTTTGATTTTTTTTATATTCTAAAATAAAAATGATAAATGTACAGTTCAGTATTTGCAGTATGTATATATATTTCATTGATAATAATTTATGATTAATTTCTGTTTTTATATATATATATATATATATATATATATATATAATATATATATATATATATATATATATATATATATATGTATGAGAGGCTGTGCTGTATCATGAATAAGTCTCGGCTGAAGGGCGTTGTTAGGCATGACGCGAAGCCGTGACTTACGATACAGCACTAGCCTCGAGTACCTTATTGCTTTTATAAAACGGGTACCACACAATACAAATATTAAAGCCAGAAATATGTATTAATGCAACTTTCATGAAGTAAACTTTTTCTAAAAGCCTTCCTTCCGCTGGAAAATATAGTCCCTGACCGTGAACAGCAACAAAAGTTACATTTTCACGCCATTAGATGGCGGCAAAGACTGTCTTTATGAGTGTGCCAGTCAGTAGTGAAGACTTTAACATTGAAAACGGAACAAGACGCAACTGACAAATGCTTTGACTAGCGCTGTCAGTCACGGAAAAACCCCTTAAATGTTAAAAGGACATGATGATAGAACTGACATTTAAAGTGATTTTTTTATTATGAACATAGGACTTACCTGAAGAAAAATGCTAAATCTGAATGCAGGTAATAAACTCGCTCACTCGATCTCTTTCTCACAATACTCTTCTACATAATACAGTAAGCTTCAATGAACAATATCAATTGAGAACATACTGTGGTTGCTAAGGATGTTGTGTAGTGATACACAGAACCGTTGGGTGAAGCGGTCATCTTCAATAAAACACAGCTATTGACCAATCAGAATCAAGGACAGGAACTAACCGTTTATTTATATATATATATATATATATATAAAAAAACAAAATTTCGTTTGGTTATTTTTTTTTATATTTTTTTATATTCTGAAATAAAAATGCTACACGTACAGTACATAGTGCAATTTCATAAGTTTGCCCCCGAGTGTACTTTAAGTTTGGGTCAAAGTACCATTTAAATGACTGCCTGCTTGTTTTTCATTGTCAGAACACCTGCGGCATTCCGGTATGATACTGTTCCTGCCTCTTTCCAGTTGTCTAACCTTTAAACAAAATTTCCTCCTCAGCTCAGCGATCTTTTCATCCAGTTTGACCAGAAACCTCACGGGGCCGCCTCCCTTGCTCAGGTCCACAAAGCTGTACTTCCAGACGGGAGGACGGTGGCAGTGAAAGTACAACATCCCAAGGTCCAGCGGCAAAGCTCCAAGGACATTGTTGTGATGGAGGTAATTACAGAGGGAGCAGGGCTGCCGATGCCTGGCTTCTGATGCCTAATTCACACGCTCTGTCATTGTCACATGCCCATGTATAGCTCGATTCGTCTAGGGGCCTATTCACCTCCCATTAGTGCTTAAAAAATAGAATCCATCATTCAACCTACAGTTTTATTCATTCATTTTATTGGAAATAGCCTACACCTACAATTTCATTTGTATCACATATCATTACTCTATTATGGCCAAGTCTTACTCAGAGTCTTCACTTTAATGTCTTATACAGTTGTGCAAGTTTTCATATCCCTTCCAGAGATTTGTTTATGTGTCTTTCTTCAGTTTCTCCTTCAGGTTGTCCACTGGTTGTTTCCAGACTTTGCTTTTATGTGGCTGGTGGAAGAGGCCAAGAAGAACATGCCTCTGGAGCTGGACTTCCTCAATGAGGGACGAAACGCTGAGAAAGTAGCAGACATGCTCAGGCAGTTCAACTTTTTGAAGGTTTGTGAAAGTGTCTCTTCATGTGGCATTGGGAAAAAACAACAAAACTATGTAAATATTATTTCCTGTTGATAGTCTTTCTTAAAATCTGAGATCTTAATGTCTTAAATGACTTCAGGATTTAAAATAAATCACGATGACTTGGCAGCCAGGTTAACATGCTCATAAATGGAAAAATTACTTCCTTGAAATGATCAGTGATTTTATATATATATATATATATATATATATATATATATATATATATATATATATATATATACACGTTTGAATGGATGAACTCGCCGTTCAATTAGTCTCTTGTCATGTCAAAAGTGATAAGACTTTTCAGTTTTATGGACGTCGCCATCTTTAATATTATGTTGTTCACTGTCATTATGGTTACTAGTAAGAGTCTCATTGCACGTTCATACAGGCAGTGTTCCAGACGCTACTGTAAGTTGCTGTGTGAACGAGACATTTCAAGACTCACACCTGTAAATAAATGCGGTTGTCAATCCCAAAAACTGACAGTGTGAACGTGGCCTAAGAGTAGTGTTCCCTTCAATCTGCCATGAAAAACGAATGGAACAAAAAGTCGCATTTCAACTGACTTCCACACTACAAAACAAAAAACTCAGACTTTTTTGACATTTCAACATCTTATTCTGAAACTGTTGTCAACTTTCAAGTTAAGCAAGTCACATTACAAGTCCCACTAAAACACCACACTAGTTTTAACTTGGATTTTTTCACACGGTCTCGTCTAGACTCTACGTGTATGAGTACCATCACATTTCTCCTCCACAAAAAGACTTTGCAAGGTAAATAATCTGTCATAACAACTGCCAAATGCTTCCAGGCAAGTCCCCTTTTAATTTTTAATGAATAACAAAGAGACCTGGCTGGCCCTGCAGGGTAATGAGAATTGCCTGGGTTTATACCCGCAGATTTGCGCCTCTAATGCACACTATTAGCTCTGTCAAAACGTTTGACAGCGGAGCACAAGCCGCCATGTCAGGAATAAATCCCCAGCTCTCCGCATCAGCCTCTCGCCCTGTAAAACAAGCATGATTATACAGCAGCGGCGGTGTGGCAGAGTCGCAGGCAGTTCAGAGCGCGTGGCTGTTCCACAAGGCAGGCGCTGAGCTGAAAAATGGCTCTGTTTATATGGTGGTAACGGAAGGATTTTTTATCGTTGACGTTCGTTTGATAAAGAGAGCGGAGAGGAACTAGGCTGAAAGAGTGCCGCCGGAGGTGGTGGCAAAAGCCAGGCCTTAGTATCAGGTAGAGGGAAATTATCAAAGAAAAAAAGATCTGTAAATCTTCCTCATTATGTGGAGAAAGTTTTTTAATTAGTGAGAAGAGTTGGTAGAGTGATGCACCAGATAAGCAGAGATGTTTAGGAACAGGAAGTTGTCGTATGGAAGAGGAAGGTCATCTGAAGCATCAAGAAAGCCTGCTGCTTTGAGCTTTATGTGCAGATTATAGCTAATTTTGAGCATCTGGCATTATCCGTCACAGAGACTCTTATTGCTGGAACCCATTTTCTCTGTCACTGTCAGGAAGTACAGATAGTGACTCTCAGCAGGGTGCAAATTGGCGATTTCGGTGTGGCTAGTTATACTGCTCGCTTATAGTGCATGGTCTATAACTGTTTGCCACTGTTTAGTTCATTACTGGTGCTTGATATTTCAAGTATCACCACTACTCTCGCTCTTACTCAGATTTAGGGATTTGAACAAACATGAACCAAAATCTAATACATAATAATATAATTATAAACCAAATGCTCTAAAAACCACTCCAAACACCCTAACAACTGCATAGTCATGCTTTAAAAACCTCAACTCCTTATCAATCGCATAGCAACACTCTGAAGGCCAATACACGCTGTACCAACAGATGCTGATTAAGCAGACAATCACCAGATTACAGTCTCAGACATTCCACGACCCAACAAACATGTTCAGTTGGCGCCAACCAACGTCTACAGAGATAACGCACTGATTCAACAGAACCCACTGAAGTGTCTGCACCGGCAGACGCCGGCAACTTTGTGAATTGGCCTTAAAGGGTTAGTTCACCCAAAAATGAAATTTCTGTCATTAATTACTCACCCTCAAGTTGTTCCACATCCGTAAGACCTTTGTTCATCTTCGGAATACAAATTAAGATATTTTGATGAAATCTGAGCGTTTTTTTTTTATCCCCCATAGAAAGCAACGTAATTACCACATTCAAGGTCCAGAGAAGTAGTAAAGACATCATTAAAATAGTTAATGTGACTAACGTTGTTTTTGTTTTGTTTTTGCGCACAAAAACTATTCTCGTCGCTTCATAACATTAAGGTTGAACCACTGTAGTCACGTTGACTATTTTGACGATGTCTTTACTACTTCTCTGGACCTTGAATGTGGTAATTATGTTGCTTTCTATGGGGGATAAAAAAAAAAACCCACTTGGATTTCATCAAAAATATCTTAATTTGTGTTCTGAAGATGAACGAAGGTCTTATGGGTGTGGAACGACATAAGGGTGAGTAATTAATGACAGAAATTTCATTTTTGGGTGAACTAACCCTTTAAAACACCATTGCAAGTGCATAGCAATGCTCTAAAAACAATTAAAACTTCTAGCAACCGTATAGCAATGCTCTAAACAACACTTACGCTGCATCCGAAATCGCTTACTGTCTGAGTACATTTTAATTTGAATTTACTTCATGACCATTAAAAAAGTATGTTCTATATAGTATGAATGAAATTTGGACGTACTACATCTGCCATGTTGTTACTGTCACATGACCTACCAGCATCAGTTGCATCGCTTCATTGCCATTCGTAAATCCTCTCCCGCAGCCTCATGGGATAGTAAAGTTTCCATCAAACGCGCACTTCAGAATCTCGGTAGAACTACTAGGTCATCCGGGGACTTTTTGCCTACTGTTTTTCGAATACTTTTGTATTCGGACATACTACTCTTTTGGCTTACTGTTTTTTGCATACTATATAGTAGGGAAGTATTAGAGCACCCCAGGAACCACATGGCAAAACTTGCTAAAAATTGTTTCACTACTTTTAATATTAAACTTTATCCCAGCTGGTACAGGGAAATTCCAAAAGCAAAGTTTTCCAAATTCCAAATTTTTTTCATTATTTATTTAAAATGCAAATCTCATTTCTTCTTGCTTAGAACAAATGAAGTAAAACGTGTCACAGCTTCCTGCAAAAACTACTGAGAATCTGTTGTTTGTTTTGTTTTCTTACAGATCCCAAAGATTCACTGGGATCTTTCCACCAAGCGCATTCTAACCATGGACTTTGCGGAGGGCGGTCAGGTCAATGACCGAGAGTACATGAGGAAGCACGGCATCAATGTCAATGAGGTAAGAGAGATGCTCTTATCTATGCGTGACTCTAAAACAAAGCATTCGTTCCTCAGAAACTGCAGCCCAACAAACGGCACTTGTCACAACTCCGCCAACTCAAGATCGCTTAATCAGTAATTTCACTATGCCGATGTTAATTTGAGCATGGAAAAGTGCTCGGGAATGCTAATGAAGCAGTCACGTTTCCTGCGACGTTTGATGCTGTGGGTTCTGGAAGCTTTGAAGACTTTTCTCTTTGCCCTGTTCCGAGAGGCTCTGACACCGCTGAAATGGAGGCTGCTTGGTTTGATGAATTATGCCTTTCAAATTTCATTTCATTTTTCTAGCCCTTAGCAGATGAGCACTAAATTAAATCAGGCTCTTTTTCATATTTATATCACAGACTGTTTTTTTCTGTCATGGCTGCAATTTATTCTACTCCGCTGCTTTTGTCAGCACAAGGACTCGCCACAAGATCGAGCGTCTTTTTAATTTTGCACTTTCGTTAAGGTGACTCGTGTCTCAGGGTGAATGCGGTTGCACACAATGGCTTCGGTTAGAATGGAGGCCCTACAGAGTGAGCTAATCTTTAGTTATGCGGGGCCAGGGGATGACAGAGAGACGAATAAACTGAGGGAGGCGACTTTTGTGAAACCCGGAGGATAACGGAGAAACGGATGCTAATGGACTATTGATCAAAAGGCCTGCATCTGTTTGCAGGGGGATATTTTACGTAACCATTGCCACTGCATTATCATTTTCTTGTTATTTGATGATGGTTGAATAGGGTAGAGTTATCACTTTGTCAGCTTGCTGTAGTTTTAAAAAAATAATAGATGCATAAAAAGATGATGAGTGAACTTCACTTCTCTTAACTTGCAAATAACAAAGTTTGCAATTCTCTCATGTAGGGGTTGGTATTTTGACAAAAATCTTATGTAATGGTATACATTAGTTTATATCACTATCTGTGCATGGTTTATGGTCACACTTTAGTTTAGGGTCAAATTCTCACTATTAACTAACTATTAACTGCAACTTTTGCCTCAATAAACTCCTAATTACTGCTTATTAATAGTATTTGGGAAGGATTAAGGGATGTGGGATATGGTCATGGAGAATAAGGCATTTATATGTGCTTTACAAGCTAATATCCTAATAATATGCAAACTAATAAGCAACTACACTCTAAAAAAATAGATGTACAAAAACAAAACAAATTTAGACAGTAAAATACTGTTTCTGTTGAAACAGTAATATACCGTAAAACAATGCATTCTGGGTAATATTATTTGTCATTTTCGAGAAAGTAACCTATAGGCTACTTTCTTGAAAATGACAAATATTACCCAGAATGCATTGTTTTACTGTATATTACTTCTGTATATTACAATGCATTCTGTATATTGCAATGCATTGTGGGTAATATTATGTCATTTTCGAGAAACTTTCTCAAAAACGATCAATAATATTACCCAGAATGCATTGTTTTTATGGTATATTACTGTTTCAATGGAAAACGGTACTTTACTTTGTAAATGTGTTTTGTTTTTTACAGCTAATTTTTAAAGTGTAGGTAATAGTGAGAATTGAACCCTGAACTAAAGTGTTACCATGTTTATATATTAAATAACATGTGGTAATGCCATTTTTTTATAAGCTAGTATATATCAAATATACTATATGTCAATTGAATGTCTTTTCTTATTATTAGGGTCATAAAAAGTCATAAATATCTTAAATGCGCAGGTCTTTGTTGATGTTTGTTGATGGAAAGACAAGAGACTCTTCTATTTAGGCATTGTTTAAATTGGCTTTTTATTGTACTTGCAAAGTGTCATAGTATATACATCACGTCAGATTTTGTACCACCTTCACAGTGTAAATACCACTATAAACTACATTTTTCATACTATTTTATGCTTACTGCCAAAAACATTTATTTAAGCCGTCATAGAATATAGTACATATATATATATATATATATATATATATATATATAACCCTGGATCACAAAACCAGTCACAACGGTCAATTTTTTTAAACTGAGATTTATAAATCATCTGAAAGCTTTCCATTGATGTATGGTTTGTTAGGATAGGACAATATTTGGCCGAGATACAACTGTTTGAATATCTGGAATCTGAGGGTGCAAAAAAATCTAAATATTGAGAAAATCACCTTTAAAATTGTCCAAATTAAGTCCTTAGCAATGCATATCCACTCACAAAAATACATTTTTGATATATTTACAGTAGGAAATGGAGCTTTACTTAATATCCTAATGATTTTTGGAACAAAAGAAAAATTGATCATTTTGACCCATACAATGTATTGTTGGCTATTGCTACAAATATTGCTACAAATATGCTTATGTTTTGTGGTCCAGGGTCTGATATATATATATATATATATATATATATATATATATATATATATATATATATATATATATGAGTTAAATGCCTTTTTTGTCCTTATGATGAAAGTCCGTAGAGTTCAATGTTGTTTGGACCACAATATTCTTCAAAATATCCACAGAAGAAAGAAAGTCTTAAAGGTTTGTAATGATGTGAGGGTAAGTGAATGATGACAGCATTTTAATTTTTAGGGAAACCTCATTTAATAACCGTTCTTGACTTGTTTGGGTCACGTGTCGTCTTCACTATCATCTACAAATAACAAAAGCAGTCCTATTGGTAGTCGCTCTTACACTATATACCATTTTGCCACCCAACTCTAGTCTCCTCAAAACATTTTCTGTAAACATCGATGCTCCATCATGTTCACCCAAATATCACATCTTGTTCTGTTCAATATTTTAGTTATTTCACAAGCAGCTTCCTTCATCATATTCCCAGATTTCATGCATCGAGAGGGAAATATGGAAAGCGGTAATGAGATAGATGAAGAGATGTTTAGAAACGCAGAGCGAGAAAAAGACTGCAGCCGCTGAAAGCCAGCGCCGGCTTTTGTTAAATGACTAAATGGGATCGTTTTAGCACCTGCTTTGTTTGTGTCACTCTGTCATTATATTTCCTCCGACCTGTTTTGTCTGTCTGAATTAATATGCACATTTGCTGCCAGTTTGTTTTGCAAAGCTCGCTGAGGCTTTAAACGGCAACCTTTCCTTATCGTTGTACACCCAGGCGTCAGTGAGCCTGACAGACGGGTAAACACAGCCTGAAACCGGTCTCATAAGCCACCAAGCCATGCTTAAAGGGCACCGCACATCTTTGAAAGATGGAGGAGGGAACGGTCGGCGAGTGGATGGCACATCAAGCATTTATCACACCCCCCTCTCGCTCGCACTCGCACGTACACACGTAACATTTATTTTCCTTTACGCGGTGTCACACACAACCGCTGCTTGGATTTCTTTTACCAAGCCGTTTTCCCTTTTTCTTTTTCTTTGCAGATAGCAGACTGGGTTATGGGCGGCACTGATTAACTGATGTTCCCTGGTACAGTGTGGCAAATGAGGACGTGTTTTAAAAGAAAACGGCATACAAATTTTATGCAGAGCTTGAAAATGCAATCAAAGGGCTCGGTTCATCAGACTCATTTGGAGTGGAGCAATTTAGCGAATGCTTCCGCTTATATTTTCCCTCTCTCGTTTTAATGTGGCGGCGTGTGTGAGTGCGCGCGTCTGCTTGCGGGTGCGTCTGAGCGCTTTTAAGAGGGGTTTAGAGGTTCGGGGGAATGAAAACGATCGTGGTATTAGCAAGTGTGCCACGTGGCCGCTCAATGGGGCTTTGCTAAAGAGACGCTCTCCATTGGAACAGGTTGAAAAGGCAGTACAGCCTGCTTGCTTAAAAAGACACTTTATTTTGAAATTGCAGAGCAGTGGGGGGTTAGCAGAACCGGTGGGAAACAGAGCTGGAGGCTGCAAGAGGAAATGAGTCTGCTCTCTGGAAGGGCATCTGAGCAGCGGGACCTGAAGACTATGGAGAGCATATTTTTGGTGCCTTAAACTGCGCCCACAGTCACGCTTTTGCGTGAAAAGCAATCTGAGTGCTTTAAACTTAAGGAAAAAGAGCAGAAATGCATTTGAAATATATTTGAAAATATCTATGTATATGGAGTGGACCCAAAAAAGACACTTAAAGTCACCATGAAATCAAAATTTAAGTTTTTTTGGATTTTATTATGAATATGTTAGCCTTACTATTATCTATAAGTTAGTGTGCTTAAAACAATGAGAGAATTCTTATTTAGAAGCGTTCAAACCTTACAGTCTCTCACTTCCGGCAATATGGATCAATGATTTTGATGACATCACTCTACATCACTCTTCACTCTTCTCATCAGATTTTCTGTCCAATCAAATGCTCTCTGGAATCTAAAGTGCCCCCCCCCACACACACACTATAACGCTGAAGCTGCGGCTAAAATCGGTCACTTGTTCACACATTTACTATTTTCTTCATGGTGAATGGCACATAGTGCACTATATAGGGCAGGGGTGTCAAACTCATTTTAGGGTGAGGGCCGGATTGGAAAAAAAACTGACCATGTGTGGGCCGAATTACCTTTTTTTAAAAAAAACCTTAGTGTGCTAATAGTTGCATTAATATTAAACATATAAACAATAAATTAATTTGCAAGAAAACTAGTACACTGCTCTTTAAAACTGCATTTGTTTCTACAGCGAAAATACTATTTGATTTTTAAAATAATGCTTTATTTAATATTTTTTATTGGTGATGCACCTATTTTGATTTTTCGTGGCCAATTCCAATTTTTTAGAAGCAAATTGGCCGATTCTGATACTGGTTGCAGACTTTTTTAAAGCAAATTTATTTGTTGTTTGTTCAGAAAGTATGTGTAGCTCTTTGATATTAGAGGCAAACACTGCATTTGTATCACAATCCCAACAAAAATGTTATGTACATGAGCATGAGCAGTGGTTTTTAATTTAAATTATTGTATAATTTCAAGATTAAACGCAAAAACAGCATGGTCTGACTTTAGCTTTGTGAAATTATGCGACATAAGACACTTGCACAAAATAAAATCAGCAGATGGACTGAATGAAAATACAAATTCGCTCTCTGACAGTAGGTGGCGCTTATGGAACAGCAGTGATATTGCATTTCCATGGTTACCGCTATGCACAAAGCTGCATTTATAAATAGGCTACTACTTTATACGGAGATAAGAGGAAAAGCCATCAAAACTTTTCTGAAGACAGTTCCCTTCAGAGATATATTCATATCAACCCCAATTCAATATTTATATTATTCTTCCTATTTTTCTTGAAAAGTGAGCTTGTGCATGGTAGAGTATTTTCTCAGCTGGCACGTCTGTTCTCCTCTTTGTGTCCGTATTCAGCGCGTACTTGTGTTAAAGTCCTGTTTACAGACTTCGTAAATATTTTCACACAAATGAAATTTTGGGAAATTATTACAAAGCAGTATGTTTGCAAGCCCGGAATAAAGATTGACCAAAATAAAACTAAAAAAACGTTTGGATTTATGGCCAGTGAACTAGTGCATCTCTATTTTTTTTTTTTTTTTTTTATTATAGTTAAAATCATCCCCCGGGCCAGATTGGACACCTTTGGGGGCCGCATTCCCTATGTCCGTAAGTTTGACACCCCTGATATAGGGAATAGGGAGCCATTCAGACAGTGTAACAGGCCATTCCATTGTGGCGAATGAAGCCTGGTTTCACGTTAGTGTCATACGAACCTCCGCAGCGCGCACAGTCTGCTCCGGCCCAGAGACATGATAGCAAAAAGCGGATCATATGCTCATGTTGGCGAACCCATCTGAATTCTGCACAGAATGCAGAATAATGAATAATGTTGTGCGTTTTGTCATGGCAGATTCAATGTCTCTTTGTCCATTCAGTTCTGGTCTCGAAGAAAAACTCACAGAGTCGAAGTTCCAGGTCTCAGAAGTATTTAACTTTATTGTCAAGCAACAAAGTGAGATGCCAGCTCCACATCTGAATCTCTCTTAGCTGGGGCACAGTTTTTATACATTTTTCTTATCTCTTAAAACACACCAAAGTAATATCATTGGATGGTAATATCCACCCTTACATATTCTCACGTACATGTGTGTGTGTGTATGTATGTATGTATGTATGTATATATATATATATATATATATATATATATATATATATATATATATATATATATATATAAATGCCCATCCTTGGTAATGCGCCACAATGCAGAGTGGACTAATGCAGTTATTACAGAGAGAGAGAGATTAAGAATTTCCTGAGTCTGTGCGTCTCGTAACAATGTTTGGCAGCAGTGTCTTTTCTACTAATAGCATAGCATAGTAAGTTTAACTGCTTCAAAATATTTGTTACTTTACCTCATTACCTGGAAATGTCATGTAGCTTTTCAGAATCTAAATTATTTTATCGATAAAGTCACACGCTAGCAGTTGACAACAAGTTTCTGTGCGCATGTATGTTTTAGTGTGTGTGTGAGTGTGTGTCTGTATTGTATGTGTGTGTGTTTGAATGGGAGAGAGAGTGGGAGCGTGCTTTCCATAGATACAACTTAATTTTCTGGGGAAAACATGGAAATAATGTTTCATTTTTATCCTGTTTGTTGTATTTATTTGCTTGTTCAGTGCCTTTATGGATGTTGACTCTTTTGGATTTGTAGGCATTAAGGAACTTTGAAATAAATAAAATAATGTGGAACTGTATTGTAGTCAAGATCTGCTTAGAAATACTTTAGCTGTGTGTTTACCTTAGAATGTTTGTCAACCAATCAGAATCGAGCATTCAACAGCCCTGTTTTATACATTTAGTATTTTTCATTATTATTTATTTATTTTTAAATATTGTTTGGTCATACGTTTCTGTAAGCTGGCTTTATATGGATGCTATACTTCTATTATTTGTCAGTTTGCATGTGTTTTTCACTGAATCCATTCGAATAATAAACTGGACACATGCTAATTTTATAAGCGCTATTAAATTTCAGTTTGTTCGCTGGAAATCCTGGCAAATATGTGAAGACCCTTTGGGAAATTAGCTGTGTGAAATTCCAATCAGTGTTAGATTTCATACTGTCATTGGATTTTGTGGCTCCCAAAGCATATGTTGACAAATGTTAGAATGAGAAATTGTGGTGCTCTGCAGAGCTGTATGTGCATATAGAGGACAACAAATCTGTACGTTTTGTGTGGCTGATTGGAGGGGGTGGAAAGAGAGAAAAATCAGTATTAGTTTAGTGTCTAGTAAAGGTTTAATAATTAATGTATTGTGTGTCATAGTGTGGTGCTCATTTCTTTAAATCCATCATGAAATCAAAATAGATAATTATTGTTTTTTTTATGGAATATTGCATTATTATAAATTATTTATCTTATCATTATTTTTTTTAATTCATGTGCCCTTATAATCTTAAAAAAATATATTTGAATCTCTTGAATTCATTTGCTCTTATAATCTTAAAAAAGATATTTTAATCTCTTCTGTTACTCACATGAGATCACAGCAATAGCAAACCACACTGATCCAAACTTACAATCCAGTGTTCATTTTGACTAAAATGCCATTTAGTTTTAGTCATATTTTAGTCATCTGAATTGTTTTAGTTTTAGTTGACTAAAGATCATAAGATTTTAGTCGACTAAATCTACTGTAGATTTAGTAAACTAAAATCTTATGATCTTTAGTCAACTAAAACTAAAACAATTCAGATTTCTGTAAAATTTCCAAACTCATATACTCCTGGAGAAAACATCTGTTAACATGTTAATATGAATAATATTAAGGTTTAAACATGTCAAACAGATTTAACTGCTATGACATATAACATGTCTTTGTTCATCTTAAAATTAAATGAAGCCACTTCTCATAAAAAAACAAGAACATGGTCTTTTTTTATTAATGATATATGCATTTTTATAACAACTGGCATACAACATTCTTCATTCTTTCAAGCAGACATATATGACCCTGGACCACAAAACCAGCTGTAAGTCGCATGGATATATTTGTAGCAATAGCCAACAATGCATTGTATGGGGCAAAATTATCGATTTTTCGTTTATGCCAAAAATTATTAGGATATTAAGATCATGTTCCATGAAGATATTTTGTAAATTTCCTACTGTAAATATATATATATATATATATATATATATATATATATATATAATATGAAATTATTTTTGTGAGTGGATATGCATAAGGACTTTAAAGGCGATTTTCTTAATATTTTAATTTTTTTTGCACCCTCAGATTCCAGATTTTCTAATAGTTGTATCTCGGCCAAATATCGTCCTATCCTAACAAACCATACATCAATGGAAAGCTTATTTATTCAGCTTTCATGATGATGTATAAATCACAATTTCAAAAAATTGACCCTTATGACTGGTTTTGTGGTCCAGGGTCACATATGTATTTGTATTTAAATACATATGTGACCCTGGACCCTATCTTTGTAAATTAAAGATATAGATTAACCCTTATTAAAGCTATTAAAGTTATTTAGTCAAGGACATTGAGTGATGTTTGATTAACATTAATGTCAGACAGCAGCAGGTTTATTAGACTGCTCTTACTTTAAGGCCAAATGCACAGATCCAATATGTGCCAATATGTGTGGGATGCACATCCGAAAATCTCCCAACTGTTTACATTCACTTAAGACATAACCATCAGTGTTTACGTAAATACTCGACAAAACTGACATTTCGACATTATTTTGTATGTATTTGTCCGTTCAAGCGTGAAAAGACATCTGAGAGAGGTGACTTTCTGTGTGCGCACAGAAAACCACACTGAATTGAGCTCTCTTTTGCGTCATCACGCTTTTTCAGATTTATACATATTTCTGCTCTTCTCTTTCTCCCAGACGTTTATGTTTTTTACCGTTTTATGAGGCATGCAGCAAGTATATGGCAACTTATGTCCCGCCGGGTAGATCAGCATGTTACAATTCAAATGTGCACATCTACAACACAGGACATTATTCTGACTGGATCTCTTCCCAAATCGTCCCTCCCTAACATTTTCATCTCGTTTTTAATCGTTGACGAAAATGTCAATAGATTATCGTCATAGTTTTTGTCATTCAAAACTGTTATTTAGTTTTCGTAATTTTAGTCATTTTTGTCTTTGATGAAAATTATTCGTCAATGAAATTAACACTGATCCAATAAATACCTGATGGACAAAATCTAAATCTTTTCTTGTTCGAGAAGCTGTTTCACTTGGATATACATGTCACTATATGGAAGAAAAGACAATCGCAACTTCTGTATCATGCCGACTTTAATGTAAAGACATCAATATGTAGTGGTGGTGTTTTTTTTTTGTTTTTTGTTTTTTTAATGATGTAATTCCCACACTTGAAAAAAATACTCTTAAGCCAACCTAGTTTGCTGGTTTCCCATCCTGGCCAGGCTGGAGTTTTTCTGGTTTAGCTGGCTGGTCTCTAAGCCTAACGTGTTATTATTATGTCATTATAGAACACTTTCTATAAATTATAGAAAATTACATGTGGTTTTAAGTAATTGGGTCCACCATGATAAGTTAGTGCCGTAGCCTCTTTAACTTACCGTAAAGAGGTCAAGATCAGTCCGCTCTTCTCCCTGGACGACTTCTTCTTCCCTTCCCCTCAATCTTTCAATCATGCCGTAAATGCCCCATTGCCCTGTGCCTTTTTCTCTTGCTTTGTTTCTCTCTTGCATATAGAGGTCACAGGTTCATAATATCAGACAAAGGCTACAGTTTTGCACTCTTTTCATGTGACAGACTTTGAGTACCTGACAGTTGACACACATAATATACTGTACAGTACACTGAGACTAATCTGTGAATCTGTACATTCTGTTTTCTCTCGCAGAGTTTGAGAATGCATTTATATAATCACCACATGCAATATGTTCCTCCAGATGCGACCAGAATAAGTGCTAATGATTAAAGTCAACGCTGTATTAGCCAGCATCACGGTCGATCCTGCCCTCCGTAACCTCGAGCGTTCTCCCTGCAGTACTCATTAGCCGCCGGTCAGCATTTACAATGCTCACAAAAGTAAATAAAGCAAACAGTGTAGCCAAGCGCTTTATCACGGCCGAATACTGGCTCTGGCATTAGCCAATGATGATGAGAGTTATTAGACAGCTGATGAGATAGATACAGAACATAATAAATGATGGAGTCTACCTCTGAAAATGGATAGAATTATTAACTGGCTCTGGCATCTGCGAGCTTCTGTGTGGGAGCTGGCGTGTAAGTAATCAAAAGATTGATGATGGCTGGAATGGACTTTTCTCTGTGTGTTCAGCCAACGTGCACGGAATGTCGGAACATTTTATTATTTTCTTTACTATCCAGATCCAGCAAAGTGTAAAGACGTTGTAAATTAGCTTGAGTGAAGGTAATCCCAGAATGCGTTGCAACGAGCTCAGTGCAAATAAAATGATATCCAAGAAACATCAAGAGAAATATAAATTAGATATCTTTATTCAATTATACTATTAATTGGCCTAAATGAGTAAGGTTACACTATTTTGCCTAATATTGTAGTGTATTTGTATTACAAGTCATAACATTAGCCTAAGAAATAGGCAATGCCCAGTCGGTTTTGAGTCTAGTTTCCCATTATTTATTCCTGTTAATATTTATATTAAATACATTTCAATAAACTTTCATTTTAATTAAAAATGTATGCATTTATTTTTTGAAATGAATAATAAATATTTATATTTATTTCATTTAAAAAAATGAATAATAAATAAATTCTATTATATAATCAAAAGATAAAATTCTGTCATCATTTACTAACTTATGTCTGTTAAAACAGAGGTTTTGGTTGTATTTATAAATTAAAACCCATGAGCATTTTTTTTCCCCCATGGCTAGCGTATTTATCCTGTTGTTTTCAATGGAAGCACTGCGTTTTTTAAAACGGCAACAGCATGACAAGGCGCTAAACATCTGTTTCAAGCTGAGCACTGAGAGATCGGCATTTTTTTCTGGTCGCTGAGAGTTGGAGAATGTTCAACTTGAGGTAAACCGCAGGGCTCATCACTGTCACTTTTTACCCAGCTGTCCAATGACAGTGGAGGAGGGGCGGGACAAATGCCACACTGACCAACCATCACATTCTGCTTGTACAACGATAACAAAAGACAACAACAAGCACATTTCTTCATCCAAAACTAGTGCCAGAGCAAGTATGTTACATTGTGTCTACATTTTTATATTCAGAAACAAACTATTGGGAAATTGGATACTAGTAACAGTTCTGCGGATATTATGTATCATAGCGCATATAGCGTCTCAACTGGAAAAAAAAAGTTGCGCTGCCAAAGCACTCTCAAGCGGCCACAGCAAGGTGTTTTCAGTTGGCTAAAAGATGGACACATGGCCTAAGAGGGTGTAAACTATAGTATTCAGTGTTTATTGGGGTGCTTCTCAATCGGAGGGCTGTGTTCTAGTAAGGCTGCATATCTTGGAAGGCAGCCTTCGTTTTGCATCCCTCATTCAGCTCATTTTGAAGGATGCATCAAGTGTATCCTTTACGTCCGTCAATCACCCACAATCCTTTGCACAATTTTCAAATTTAAAAAAAAAAAGAACTGATGGCTTGAGTTTGTCTGAGTTCATTATCAAATGTAATACAAAAATAGTGTTTTCGAAGATGAAGGCATACATATGTAAATTAATCGCTTAACGCTAGGGGTGTAACGGTACATGTATTTGTCCCGAACCATCACGGTTTGGTGCATACAGTCAGACGGTGAATACAGTCAGTCACAGGCGTTTCAAATCCATTGCGTGCAGTCATGCAATGCTGGTTGCTAACCGCCACAACAGGAAAAAGCGCAGAAGAAGAAGAAGAGACTATCTATGCATAGATATGTTTACATGTAATCTCTCAACCATGTGTTTCAACCACAGAAAGACATCAATAAAAAAAGCTTGAGAATAACATCTCACAGAGCAGGTCAGAATTATTGGCACCCTTTTATTCAATACTTTTTGCAACCTCCGTTTGCCAAGTTAACAGACCTGAGTCTTCACCTATAATGCCTGATGAGTTTGGAGAACACCTGACAAGAGATCAGAGACCATTCTTTCATACAGAATCTCTCCAGATCCTTCAGATTCCCAGATCCATGTTGGTGCTTCTTCTCTTCAGTTCACTCCACTCATTTTCTTTAGGGTTCAGGTCAGGGGACTGGGATGGCCATGGCAGAAGCTTCATTTTGTGCTCAGTGACACATTTTTGTGTTGGTTTTAATGTTTGTTTTTGGATCATTGTCCTGATGGAAGATCCAACCACAGCCCATTATTGGATTTCTAACAGAAGCGGTCAGGTTTTGATTTTTTTATGTGTTTATTTGATAGGTTGTTTATTTGATAGAATCCATGATACCATGTATCTGAACAAGATGTTCAGGACCTCCGGCAGAAAAATAGGCCCACAACATTAAAGATCCAGCAGTATATTTAACCGTGGGCATGGGATACTTTTTATCCATGTGTGCACCAAACCCATCTGGTGGGTTTGCTGCCAAAAAGCTCTTTTTTTAGTTTCATCTAATTATAGAAGCCGATCCCGTTTGAAGTTCCAGTCTTGTCTGACAACCGAATATGCTGGAGATTGTTTCTGGATGAGCGAGGAGGATTTTTCTTGAAACCCTCCTGAACAACTTGTGGGGATGTAGGTGCTGTTTGATAATTTTTTTAGGCTTTCTGAGACTCAAGACTTAACTAATCTCTGCAATTCTCCAGCTGTGATCTTTGGAGAGTCTTTGGCCACTCAAACTTTCCTCCTCACTTCACATTAGGACGATTTAGACACACGTCCTCTTCCAGGCAGATTTGTAACATCTTTAGTTGATTGGAACTTCTTAATTATTGCCCTGATAGTGGAAATGGGGAATTTCAATGCTGTAGCTATTTTCTTATAGCCATTTTCTATTCTGTGAAGCTCAACAATCTTTTGCTGCACATCAGAACTATATTCTTTGGTTTTTCTCATTGTGATGAATGATTAAGGGAATTTGGCCTTTGTATTTTCTCATGTTTACTCCTGTGGAACAGGAAGTCATGGCTGGACAATTTCATGCTCATGATCACCCTGGTGTGCTAAAAAATGTAAATATAAATGGGAATATACTTCAGAGATATTTTACTTCAAAAAATTCTAGGGGTGCCAATAATTGTGGCCAACGTGTTTTGGAGAAAAACATTTATTTCATAATGTGATTTTTCTCCCCACTTTCAATTCTTTTCCTTCAGTGAAAGGTCAGATTTTTGCTAATTGTATGAATTAAAGATCAAAAGGATTAACAATCCAGATTTATTTTTACAGTCATCTTTGATCATATTTACCAAGGGTGCCAATAATTCTGACCACCACTGTATATATTCATTATATTTACTTTAGCTAATGTATTTATTTAATGTTTGTTGAAATAAATTTGTCATAAAAACAAGTTATGACATTAACTCTGTAAAAGATAATATTTCAAAAATGAATTGGGGTGGAAAAATTATTGAAAATAATTTATAATTAGATTTAGAAGTTAATGCAAAACCTGCCTTATGTGCAATCTACCTTTTTTTTATTAATAATTATTATATCTAAAAATAAATAGCAACTGAATTTAATAGTTTGGGCTCTGTTGTTAATTTTACCCTTTATTGTGCAAGAAAGTGCTCCCTGTATATAGTTTACAGCATTAGCTGAGATAGATTTTTTTTGTCCTTAAGAAAATGTTAATTATAATTGAATTTATTTAAAGAGAGACACACGGTTTGTTCAATAAACCACTGTTTAATAAAATAGAAGAAAAAAGAAGCAATTTTATGTTTAGTTTTTTTCCCCCCTGCTGTACCGAGCCCGTCCCTGAACCGTGACTTCAATACCGAGGTACATACCAAACCATCATGTTTGTGTACCGTTACACCCCTACTTAAAGCTAAACTGCCAATAATGTAAGCCACTGGCAGACCACAGATGGTTGTCATTCACTGTACTGCATGAAAGCCAGTTAATGTAAAGATTTTTAATACAAAGTATTTTTCCAAAATTAAGTTTTAATAGTATGATCGTGCTGCAGTAATGTGTGACATAGCTACATGCACTTACTAGATCATCTCATTCTAGCGTTTAATGCTGTGGAGGACTGTACAAGCCTCAGAAGGACTGCACTAGGAAGGATGCAGCCTTCCATTTGAGAAGCACCCAGTGTGTCTGTGTGTGTGGTAAGTCAAATCCCATCTGGCCGATCCTTGTGGGTCAGGCAATGCGAGGAATTATCTCTATTAGCAGTGATTCCTACATCACAGTGAATTGAGCGCTCTTTAAATAGCCACATGAGCCTTTGGGCTGCTGTGAGAGTCCTCCTCTACTCCACGAGGTCTCTGGAGGGCCCTGGATCTGTTACAGCATCCATGCTGCTCTGAGAGAGACTGAGCATGGAGGGTGAATCAACCCTGATGCTATTTTTGCCTAAATACTTTTGTAGTGTTTTTTCAGCTCTCTGGCTCTTTTCCTTCTCTCAGAATAAAATCGGATGAAATTGGAAAATAATTATAATATTAATAATCTTTTCTATTTTTATTTTAATTTTGACCTTGTTTTTCAAAGGGGATAAATGGAAGATGACATGAAATGATGAGAAGGGGGGGGAACGGGATGGGGTAATCATGAGATTATTGACTAAAACTTGTATTGCCTACATGAGCACCACAGCTAAATGTGTCAGAACAGGTATTCTTACCACTACATCATGACATTTTATTTTTCAGTGAATTTTGAGTAAATATTATGTACAATACATGTATATACTATCCACTACACAACACTACATATTTCAAAAGTTTGGGACCAGTAAAATGTTGTTGAAAGAAGTCTCTTACGCTCACCAAAGCTGCATTTATTTGATCAAAAATACAGTAAATCAATAATATTGTGAAATATTATTACTATTTAAAATAAATATTTTCTATTTGAATACATTTTAAAATGTAATTTATTCCTGTGATGTCAAATCTAAATTTTCAGCATCATTACTCCAGTCTTCAGTGTCACATGATCCTTCAGAAATCATTCTAATATGATGATTTGGTTATGAAGAAACATTTATTTTTTATCAATGTTGAACAGTTGTGCTGCTTAATATTTATTCTTTGATGAATAGAAAGTTCAAAAGAACAGCATTGATTTGAAATAGAAATTGTTTGTAACATACTGACCTTTTGATCAATCTAATGTCTCTGCTGATTAAAAATATTAAAATTATTACTTTCTTTAAAAAAAAAAAAAAATCTTACTGACTCCAAACTTTTGAATGGTAGTTTGTCCGTTGGCACTATGCTGACTCCACTGCCCACCCTGTTTTCTAGAATAGTGGTCTTATCTATATCCATTTAAAAAACAAAGAAAACATAATCTGACTTAGCAAAAACAAAGTTCTTGAAGAAGTGTTTCGCTGAGTCATATAAACTTCATTCACACAAGTGTGCTTTTCTCCATGATCTGACTGGGCCTGGCAGAGTGTGTGCATGTGTTGATATTATTTATGTGATTATTATGAAGTATGTAATGAGGTGGTGAAGACGCACAGCTGTCACACAGAGCAGAGCCAGCGCTGGAGTGAAGCCACTTGTCAAGTGTTGCTCTATTTCAGCGCCTATTAAAAGCCTCAAACTCAATTATATTCCACAGGAAGTTGAGTCCCCTTTGAGAGATGCTGTTGTGAGGCGCTCGAAAAGATTCAGTTTGTCTCAAAGAGTCATTACCGCAATAATAAGGTGTGAAATACTGTAATCCGCATGTTCTGAATCAAACCAAATCTTTGACTGTTTTGAACCACTTGATGTTTGTTTTTTATCTCCTCAGAAGTGTTTTAAGACTTACTGTTGGATCAGTTTGAGCTTTATTGCCCTGTGCTCTGGCGAGTGAAGTAGTGGGTTTTATATAGAAAGATGCTTATAGAAACACAGGTGGAGGCTACTGTATAAAAACAGCAGTGCTTTAATACTTTTCTGATTTTGAGGAAGATCGCTTGTCTGACTCGGAGAAGGTTATTAGTTGTAGTGAATTAGCTCAAAAGGGATGAATAATTAATCATAACTCATTATAATTAATTATAAATATTTGAATCAGTATTAAATCTTTGAATTTAATAGAATTTGAATCGAGTTAACTTGATGTAGCTGAATTAATATTCCAATCAATTATTCTGTTCGGCCAGCGAACACTCGGTATTGATCGTGTATCAACTCTTCAGAAAGGATATTTTCCATGGCCACAGAAAAATAACGCTTTCTTGGCATGTAGCTGTAATTGTAATCGTTATCAGTGACATTGGTTTATAAGCAAATCAGAATCAACTCGCAAGAATGTGCATAGTTTTATTTAACTAAATCACAGCTAGACTAAACACACAGGCATACAAATCATGCATACATAGGAAATGAGAGAGTGGAAATGAAATTAAACCGTAGCATAACAGGGGAAAGGAGCTAAGAAAAGAGTCATTTAACGAGCTGGAAGAACATCAGTTTCTCACTATAAGTACCTTTGTTAACAGACACAGACAGAGTCTGCATGGGCGAAGGGTTGGTTGGAAGAGTAACTTTTACAATTGTGTGTTTGATCAATTTGGATGCTACATAGTCTAGTATTTATTTATTTATTTCTTCTGTGATTATATTGTGAGTTATTTGGTGTTTACACGTTGTTGACTTTATTTGAACTGGTTGCAGGATGTATTGTACATTGTTAGAATTTAAGTGACGTGCAGTCGCAGGTGTACGTTTATCAGCTGTTTTTCAGATCCTTCAAAAATAGCTTGTCCAAAAATTAAAATTCTGTCATTAAATACCCTCATGTCATTCCAAGACACAAATGAAGATCTTTTTGATGAAATCTGAGAGCTTTCTGTCCCTCCATAGACAGCTACGCAACTACCACCATGTTGCTTCAAAAAGTTCATAAAGAGATTGTAAAACTAATCCATATGAATTGAGCGGTTTAGTCGCTTTAGGCTTTTATTCACATTTAAACTTTCATCAACGCACACATCAGTTGTGGTAAATGGAAGCTCAGGCTTGCTTGCTTGATGTAAGAGAACCAGTGAGGTTCATTCTTGCGTGTTACACAGCACACGATTGAGCTTCGGAAGAGGTTTGCTCTCGTGCGTCAAGCAAGTTCAGTTGAGCTTTGGTTTATGTTAGCTGTTCAATGTTTTTATGTGAATAAAAGCCTAAATTCAATGAAAATTATATATAATGTTATATTATTTATTTAAATAAATATCTGCTATTTCAATAATTAATACATTTGATTTATTTATTTAGTTTTCTTTAATTTTCTTTTATTGTAATTTTTTTTTTTTAATTTTGCATTTGATAGATGCAAACCAAAAGATAAGATTATTTATTATATATATTTAACACCCATTTCTGTCATTATTTACTCACCCTCATGTGTTCCAAACCTGCATTACTTTTTTTTTCTTCTGCAGAAAACACAAAATATTGAAAATTATTTAAA
This sequence comes from Hypophthalmichthys nobilis, assembly GCA_037950665.1. NCBI lineage: Eukaryota > Metazoa > Chordata > Actinopteri > Cypriniformes > Xenocyprididae > Hypophthalmichthys > Hypophthalmichthys nobilis. Next base: position 10,399,810 of record CM075478.1, read on the forward strand.
TTATTCAAATGTTTTTGTTCCTACAATGAAAGTCAGTTTGTACAATAAAAAAGTCAAAACAACAATGAACACTATTGACTTTCATTGTATGGACAAAAATCAAATAAATAAAATAATGCAATTCTTACAGGTTTGGAACCATAGACTGTAAAAAAAAAAAAGTACAACGCACCTTCACTCTCCTTTGCCAATGTCCCAGTATGGCGCTGACATCTTGCGCTTGTTCGGGACCTGAGTCTGCACAGTAGTGAACTCGGGACCTGAGTCTCTGCAGTAGTGAGCAAGAAGTGGAAGCATGGTATCAAGGCCCTGCCCACATTCCTGCAGAATCGGATAGTACAGTTTACTGCAGAACATTTCATTATACCGGTGTGAAATAAACAGCTATGGAAATGTAGAAGTTAAAGCTCCAATCTCCTCCCAGAAATCCAGAATAAAGTCTTCCGTTGGTGTTTCAGAGATTACTTTGCCCAGAGAAGCTGTCAATCTCAGCAGTCAATCATGATGCCACAGTCCAGTTTTTATAGCATCAAATAACTAACTAAAACCAAACTTATTAAAAAAAAAAAAAAAAAAAAAAAAAAAAAAAAACTAACACTTGAACTTACATCAGCGTGATAAAAAAAACTACCTAAAATGACAGAAATCATCTTTGGAAAAAAAATATTTATAATAAGTGTAATTTGATTGTTTAGTTTGTTTCACATCCCATAAGATTACATGGAGAGGGTGGGGTTTATGACCTATACTGGGACCAGCCACCTGGGGGCAATCGAAACGTTTTGGCTTCACTTTTCAGGACTTGTGCGGCACACTTGTTTGGAACATGAGGTTGAGTAAATGACTCATTTTTGGTGAACCATCTCTTTAAAGGATTAGTTCACTTTAAAATGAAAATCACCCCAAGCTTTACTCACCCTCAAGCCATCCTAGGTGTATATGACTTTCTTCTTTCTGATGAATACAATCAGAGTTATATTAATAAATATCCTGAAACATCCATCCTTTATAATGGCAGTGAACGTGACCAGTGAGTATGAAGCTCAAGAAAGTGCTTCCATCCATTATAAACGTACTCCACACGGCTCCGGGGGGTTAATAAAGGCCTTCTGAAGTGAAGTGAAGCGATGCGTTTGCGTAAGAAAAATATCCATATTTAACAAGTTATAAAGTAAAATATGGAGTGTGGAGTATGTTTATAATGGAAAAACATATAGCTTCATACTCGTTGGTCCCATTCACTGCCATTTTAAAGCTTGGATGTGTCAGGATGTTTATTAATATAACTTAGATTGTGTTCATCAGAAAGAAGAAAGTCATATACACCTAGGATGGCTTGAGGGTGAGTAAAGCTTTGGATAATTTTCATTAACTAATCCTTAAACATTAAAATTAAATACCACTTGTTTACCAGCAGCTTCATAAAAAAAGACTGTAAAGTCTTTCAGCATCTGCTTGACTTCGTCCACTCAAACATGATGACTGTGACAGTGAAGAATGGCGGTCCAGCGGTCGTCTCCTACTGCAGCACACCCGCGCTCTCTCTTCACTGTCGCCGGTCCAACCCACTAGATAACAAATAGAAAAGACGTAATTAATTACCATAATTGAAAGACAGCGTTCCTTTGAGATCAATTGTTTGCGGTGCTGGTGGCTCTTTCTCCCACTGGTCACTGATTAATGGGATGCAGGACTGTAAATGGCCTCTCAGTAATGCTCCTTGTTGTTATGCATTAGCAGCTTGTAATGGAGGACTTTTTTTCCAGCTCCGCCGCACTCTGCCTGTCAGATCTCTCGTCCTCTTTAAGGTGACTGCGAGTCGTGTTTCTACATGCCGACAGTGCTCGGCGCTGACAGTACAAAAAGCCTGCACTGGCTTATCCTCCCGCTGAAAGGGACTTGTGGATAATGATACAGTGTATAATTGATATTATGAACACAGGCCTTTTTTTCTTTCCCCCCCCACCCCCCATCCTTTTGCAGAAGGTGTTGTCAAGGTGCCGGAACGAGCCGTTCCTTGGCTGCGTTCATGTGTGCGTCGCGGTTGTCAGTATTTAGGTCAAACAGAGGCGTCCTAACAGGAAATCCCGACTGACAAGCGCAGTGGAGGTGAGATATTAAAGAAGACAGCTTGTCTTAGAGTGGATGACATGCTTGCAGATTGAAACAAACACTCCTTTCAGTACCTGACGCTCAGCCCGAGTCTTTAACTGAGCCCTGGAACTACACTCAACCACCACAGTCACACATAATGCTCAATCATCCCAGACCAGACGTCATAAATGGTGCCACGCAGAGGACTGCATATGTTCAGACATTCATGACTGCCATATTGTGGCGTGTGTTTAGGTTCTTCAAAATTCAAAATCACTAAGCTAACTATAAAACATCTTCAGCGACTCAAGTCATATCTAGAGACTTGGACCTTTTTTTTGGATTTGGACCAGTAAGCAACCACCCAGAACACCATAGCAACTACCTAGCAACCATGCACAATATATTGGTCTCATGTTGTTGTTGTTGTTGTTTTATTATTATTATTATTATTATATATAATTTGTATTGTTTGACATCAGGTATTAAAGTGTGCATATTTAAATTAGCTTGAAATAATTATAATGAATTTTTAAATATAATTTTTCAAAATAATTTAATATTACTGTTAAATGTAGTCTTGTAAACTAAATGTCGTACTGTAATCTAAATGTTTTACTGTATATTATAATGACATTATGACAAATTCACTTGAACCATTTAAACTGATCAGTTGTAGTTTAAGCAAATTAATATAGAATTAGAAATGCACAAAACATTTTCCAAAACATGAAAATAATTATTTATATAATTGTTAATAATTTTATTTAATATGTGTGTATAGCAATTATTTTTTTGTGTACATTATCATGACATGATGCCTAAATTCACTTAAAGCACTTAAACCGATGGAATGTTTTAATTTTAGACAAATTAATATAGCATTTTAATATTTATTATGTTTTTACTATTTTATATATATATATATATATATATATATATATATGTGTCATGTCATTATAATGTGTGTGTGTGTGTGTGTGTGTATATATATATATATATATATATATATATATATATATATATATATATATATATATAATTTTAATAATATTTATGCATCCCTAAATAATTTTCTGCCTCAAATCCTTAAAAAATACAAAAAACTTCTCAAAGGCTTGTGGTGACTGGAGGTTGAAAAATACGTAAGTTACATAAAAGCTTTTGTCAGATATTTGTGTATGTTGTGTCACATGCTTGTGGAAGGGAGAGATTGACGACGTCAGAGGGGTGGACCTTCTTATCTCCCTCACAGATCTGTCAATTCAGCCGCACATATGCCAGCCGCTGAGAGCGGCTCATTAGATTTAGTGCTGCTCTCTGTTAAAAGCCCTTCTCTTTGTCTTGCCCTGTATTGATCAGCGCAGGGCCAAGATTACAACAGGAAGGTTCAAATAAATCAGCTTTTTTAGAGTAAAATCCAATGACATTCGCTTTATATTGTCTCCGTAAATAAGCAGATTTAATCGGCTCAGTTGCCTAGGACGGTGAGTGTGAGTGATATGGATGTGTCTGGGTTTTTTGGTTGCACTCCGGACAAGGACGAACTGTTGGCTGGTCATCCAGAAAAGATGAGTAATTTGGGGTTAGTCATTCCAGTTTTTGATACCCTATGCTTTGTAGACCAACAATGATCTGAGCTTCTGCTCATGTGCTATTTCCTCCTGTTTTGTGTCAACATGAAATTGATCCTATCCTTAAAGGGTTAGTTCACCCAAAAATGAAATTTCTGTCATTGAGTACTCACCCTCATGTCGTTCCAAACCTGTAAGACCTTCATTCATCTTCAGAACACAAATTAAGATATTTTGATGAAATTTGAGTTTTTTTATCCTCAATTGAAAGCAACGAAATTACAACATTCAAGGTCTAGAAAAGTAGTAAAAACTTTGTTAAAATAGTCAGCGTGACTACAGTGGTTCAACCTTAATGTTATGAAGCGACGAGAATACGTTTGTGCGCAAAAACAAAACAAAAATAACGACTTTATTCAAAAAATTCATCTCTCCTCTGTCAGACTCGTATGCAGTATGGAATAATATATATATATATATATATATATATATATATATATATATATATATATATATATATATATATATATATATATATATATATATATTTTCCATGAATTGCGCCGCAGCACTTGGATGGGTAAAATGCAGAGCGCAAATTCCGAGTATGGGTCATCATACTTGGCTACAAGTCACATCACTTTCATCTTTTGCCTGCTAAATGACTTTGAAATGCCCATTATTACCGATCCAATCAAGTCCTGATGGATCAAATCAATTTGTACTCATTGACTATCTTGTTTCTCTGTAAAATGGGTTGCAGACAACATTCCACATTGACTTTATTTTTAGCATGTCATAGGTCAAAACCCAGCTTTCATTTTGTGAATTGTCAGTAACACTTCTGAATTTTTCCAGATACTGAAAGAGAGAACGTATATCAGGTGCTTTTCTATCTCTTTCATCGTTCTGCTGTGCCACAATGGCATGATATTCACTCGGCCGGCAGAAGAGGTCCATATGGAGAGTTTTTTATTCTGTGTCAAGAGCCCCAGTAGGAGTAATTGCATCGTCCCTTCTGAAAAAATTCAATCTACTGCAACACCACAAGCCAGCTGTGTTCAGGTAATGCTCAGGTAGGCATCATCCGCTAAGGTCGTTCTCACAGGTAATAACACGTGCGGACATACGCTCACAAAGGCACCTTTCTCTGTCGTCTCCGTCTTTCTGTCCCCAAAGAGAGCTTCTCTGGCAGGTGATTTCTTTGTGTCCTGTGACACGAACCACATCCTCAAACGAGCAGAAAAGGAAGACGGGATTCGTTTCACGTTTCCAGTGCTAGCTATTTTTAGCATGCTGTTGAAAGAAGCTGTCCCATCCCTGAACCCCCCTTTGCAACATAGCATGCAGGAGACGTGTGAGGATGGCATGCTTCTAAAGGACCGACACCAGCATGAAAGGAATCGTGTGCTGAGTCATTCTGACTAGGTACCCACGTGTACATGTGATCGGTGCGCCAGCCCCCCCTTCTCACTGAAACTTCAAACACGCGTCAGACAGGCATTGGTTTGGTGCGTGTACGTGTTGGCCATTGGCAGGAATACCCCCCTCTTTTCCCTCAGCTTCTTTGGTATGCAGTGCTGGTGAAGTTGTCAGAGCAGCCTGGCCCCTCGTCGTTCCCCTGTGGATGGCGCGCTCTGATGCTGCCAGGGAAACGGACTCATCAGTTTGGTGAAATGGGACAGAAAATATGATTTATTCTCTGCATGCACTCACTCCTACCCCAGCGGAAGAAGAGAGCGGAGAGGGATCCTGGGAAGTTGGCAGAGAGGCATGGAGAGAGGAGGAATTGGAGGATAGACAGGACCTTTATTTGCAATGCTGCAAGCTAATTTTGCACTTCATTGACGCGTTATTTAATCAATGCCAAATATTTGTTGTCATGATGGCCTCCCTCCAGCGGTTGGGGTTAGCAGAGCCAGGTGACCTTATACGGTTCATAATTTTCTGGCTATTTCCTCAAAAGATGAAATTGATCATATTGGTGTTTCTTCTGTGAGATATTGACTTAATTTTTGCACTGTGTTCAAAATGAAAAGATGAATGACATTATAAATGTGTTTTTTTTTTTTTACTTTGGCATAATTCCAAATATAAATATATACTTCCATGGCCACAGGTGTATAAAATCAAGCACCTAGGAATGCAGACTGCTTCTACAAACATTTGTGAAAGAATGGGTCGCTCTCAGGAGCTCAGTGAATTCAAGCATGGTACCGTGATAGGTTGCCACCTGTGCAATAAGTCCATTTGTGAAATTTCCTCACTACTAAATATTCCACAGTCAACTGTTAGTGGTATCTTAACAAAGTGAAAGCAATTGGGAACAACAGCTACTCAGCCACGAAGTGGTAGGCCACGTAAAATCACAGAGCGGGGTCAGCGCATGCTGAGGCGCACAGTGAGCAGAAGTCACCAACTTTCTGCAGAGTCAATAGCTACAGACCTCCAAACTTCTTGTGGCCTTCAGATTAGCTCAAGAACAGTGCGTAGAGAGCTTCATGGAATGGGTTTCCATGGCCGAGAAAGGCATCCAAGCCTTACATCATCAAGTGCAATGCAAAGCGTCAGATGCAGTGGTGTAAAGAAATTCCAAATTCCCATAAACACACTCCTAAACCTTGTGGAAAGCCTTCCCAGAAAAGTTGAAGCTGTTATAGCTGCAAAGGGTGGGCCAACTCCATATTAAACCCTACAGATTAAGAATGGGATGTCATTAAAGTTCATGTGCACGCAAAGGCAGGCGTCCCAAAACTATATATATATATATATATATATATAAATACACACCTCGGTATTGAAGTCATGTTTCCATACGGGTTCGGTTTATTGAACAAATTGTGTCTCTCTTTTTAAATAAATTCAATTAAAATTAACATTTTCTTAAGGAAAAAAAAATCTATCTCAGCTGATCCTGTACACTATACAGGCAGCTCTTTCTTGCACATTACTATAATATTAAAGGTTACAAATTAACAACAAACTATTACATTCAGTTGGTATTTATTTTTAAATATGGTAATCAACTCTCAAAAAAAAAAAAAAAACGTAAATTGCACATAAGGCAGGTTTTGCATTAACTTCTAAATCTAATTATAGAATTAGAAATTATAAAAATTTCAATTATTTTTCTACTCCAATTCATTTTTGAAATATAATCATCACACAATTACTGTCATAACTTTTCATGACAAATTTATTTAAACAAATGTTAAATAATTGACATTCCTAACAGCTAAAGTAAATATAATGAATATATAAGCTAATATAATGCTCCCCTCTAGAGTTCATTTCTCTAGTGAACTAACATGCTGTGGATACTAAATGACTTGCCTGAGGTAAATGCAATGCTACATGAGATATTAATCTCGTGCTGTTTTATTGATGTCTTTCCGCGGTTGAAATGGTGGTTGAGAGATTACACGTAAACATATCTATGCATAGATCGCCTGTTCTTCTTCGGCGCTTTTTTCCCCTTTTGTGGCGATTAGCAAACAGCCTTGCATTACCGCATGTGCCCCTTCTGGACTGGAGTGTGGATTGCCTGTGACTGACTGTATTCGTCTGACTGTATGCACGAACCATAACGTCCGTGTATATATATATATATATATACGGACGTTATGGTTTGGTGCATACAGTAAATATATATATATATATATATATATACGGACGTTATGGTTCGTGCATACAGTCAGACGACGAATACAGTCAGTCACAGGCAATGTGACTGACGTATATAAATAAATAACCCATACACACATGGTATGGGTTATTTATTTATATACGTACACCCTTCTTCTGGCAGCAGTAGAGTGTAGGCAACACATCTCTTTTTTTGGAGAAAAAGGCACAGGTTTTTGCACATGCTGTTGAGAGCAGCTTTGTTTAATATGAGTTTTTTGCCTTTATCTAAGAAGCAGCAGTGTGAAATATTACACGTTTTTGATATTGCACGTATACAATCTATAAAACTGTTCACTTCACCTTTGAATAGCCTTACCCACTTTTTCTTTCCCTGCATCAAGTTCACTTTGGTCCACACAACTCCTTTTAATCTGCCTTTTGCATACCCTTCGCATGGCGCCCTGCCTGGGGATATTCGTCTGCGTCTTCCCTCCAAGGGCACTGTTGATGAGCTTTTCATCCGCCGCATCCTAAAGTGTTTATTAGCATACTAAAACTCCCCTTGCTGTCTATGCATGCCCAATCAGGCCTTCAGGGGTCCTCCGCCATCCCGGGATGCATTGCTTTTAGTATAGTGATTATTATTGTGAGCTTTGGGTAACTCGCTGATCTGACTGCATGACCTTTCTGCATAGTTTGCACACTTCAGTCAATATTTCTATATTTTTAAACGAAGTATGAGGGCTAATCTGTTGATTTAGAAGTTGTGATTTTTTTTTTTTTTCCTGTTAAACAGCAATAAACAAGAAAACATAATAATTTAATTTATTGCACAACACAATGTTAACAGTAATATTTTTTTGCAAACTTCAATATTTGTTTTATTATGCCACCAGTTTTGGTGGTGTTTGGTCATTGATTTACATTTTGGATGACATAATGGATTTAGATCACCAATTTTGCAAGCTACACAATCTCAAAAAGCAATTTACGATGAATCACAACAATTCACAAGGGCTTTATAAACTCCCAGGCATTGTGCATATGTGTGTGCATCCATATACGTGCATGTTCATCTGGGCATTATCAGTATATCGTGCCATTGAATATACATAAGCTCACAACAACAACAAAATGCCGTGTCACCACTCCAAAGCCTTTTTTCTAATAGATTTCAAAAGTAGCTAGATTTGCAAGGCAGAAAAAAGTGCTGTCCGATGAAAATATAAATGGAAAAACTAAACCGTTAAGCTAAACAATTCTAATTAATTTCAATTATTGGGGTAAACTGTACATGGACACCAGCCTGGGGAGTATGAATAGATCCTTGATTTATTCTCTGTGCTTCAGACTGACATTTCCTCAACCTACTTCACACTGGCTCTCTGCATTATAACACAGCTGAGGGGAGATGCTTATCGCAACTTATCTTCAAAGAGCGAGAGTGGGTGGAATAATTGCATCGGGGGTTGTTTTATAATAAATACTTTCTCATCTGTTGGGGCCACAGCATCTTCGGGAAAACGTTTTACGTAATCTTAAATGGGCTCCTTATTTGTCTGCCCCCAGACCCTGCATAGCAATGGACATTTATGCTGTATGTTGTATTTCTGCTTTTTCTTCTATTTCTGCATTTTTTTGTTAATATTGTTTGTCTTTTATTTTTTGAAAGGTCGCAAGTCTTTTTTCACATGCTTCTAGATCAATTTGTTTGCTTCATTTAGCCAGTGTTCTCTACTTTTTTTGTGTGTGTGTCTTTTTTTAGGGTTTTCTTTTTCACCACACTGTAGCAGAATGTTTTGGAGCACATTGGCTTATCACAAGGCCATGGCTCCGATTTGTGATACGTGTAGATCTTCATGGTGCATTTTAGTTTTATTTATTTAAAAAAAAAAAAAAAAACCCTATTACACGCAGTGTATGTAAAAATTTGAAATGTCTGATTCAGATTTCTTAATTGGACCTCGACTAAAATCAAAAACATTTTTTTTATATTATAAATATTATAGATATAGGTAACACTATGCAACAATGGAAAATAATTAATTTAAAAGAATAACTGCAGTATTCGTGTTAGTCATAAGGACAGCATTCAGCCATGTTTGGTCAATTTTTGTTTCAGTTCTTCAGGCAACATTGTGCAATGTAGGGTTTAATTATATTTAAATAAATGTTGCAATAACACTTCAATTTCATAGTTACTTCTACTAATGTTCTACTAAATAAAAGTAACTTTGCAACTACATGTCAACTACCAGTCATTAGAGTATTAGTAGACTGTCTGATTAATATCTGCTAACACTTGATTTTGATGCTACCCAACAGACATTCTACTGACTATACAGTGAGTAACATGTCAACTTATTCTACTAATGGTCCTAACAGTCTACTAATACTCTAATGAGAATTAGTTGACATGTAGTTGCAAATTAATGAGAGTTTGTTGACATAGTTGCAGAGTTACTTATAGTTATTAGCAGGGCTTGACATTAAATTTTTTGCTCACCAGCCACTGTGGCTAGCAGTTTTCCAAAGTTACTGGCCACTCAGCATTTTCCCTGGCCACAATTTTGATATAGATACCATGGGGGAAAACTGCCATATAGATATTTTTAATGTTATCTCATAATTTGGCAGCAGGTATATTAGGCTGCTGTCACTTTAAGACCTGATGCACGGATCCATTATACTGTTACCCATGCGTTTTCTTTCTCAACTGTTTACGTTCACTGTGTTTACATGAATACTCACCAAGACTGGCATTTTGGCATTATTTTTTTGTTTATTTGACTGTTTAAGCGCAATACACAGCAAAAAAAAGAGGCGGCTTTAAAATCTGCGGGAATAAGTAAATTAATTGCAATACGCCCACACCGAAATTCAAGCCCTGTAACACCAACAATATTCATCTGGAGCAAATGAAACTAGTGAGTGAGGGGAGGCGGGTTTGTGTTTCAACTATGTATCAAAAAATCGATAAACACTATATTGCACTTAGTTTATTATTTCAGATGCTTTTTTAAAAGACTACAATTCAAAAATGTGTGTATATATATATATATATATATATATATATATATATATATATATATATATATATATATATATATATATATATATAATCAAATTGACTGCATTACATTACCTTTGGCCGGGATTGTGTTAATGTCAAGCTCTGGTTATTAGAATGTCTAAAGTGGACTATCGAAATAAAGTGTAACATCTATGCTTTTGAAACCAGTTCTTATTACAACACAGCATATATACAGGAGTTAGAGCTCCAGTGAATGTGCATATATTGTTAACCTGTTTTTACTTTCCCATTCTTTCTCCTTCCTTTTCCTCAGATCTCCCAAAATCTTGGCAAGATATACAGTGAAATGATATTCGTCAACGGATTCGTGCATTGCGATCCTCACCCTGGCAACGTGCTGGTGCGAAAGTGTCCTGAAAGCAATAAGACGGAAATTGTGTTACTCGATCACGGCCTGTATCAGGTAAGACATCGGCCGAGGCCGCCACAGACTCAACAGAGAAGCAAATTCATCACATATTACACCCCATTATTCACCCGCTGGCTCCCAGGTCAGCTGCGCACTCAAGCCTGTATGTGCTGCAGCAGACTAAAAGCATTTCATTTAAGTGGCCCTGAAGCTCCAGTGTGTTTTGGGAACTGCACATTTCCACCTCCCTCTTATTACGAGCAGATGCAAACACACCGATACACTCTCTCCTGCAGTAACTTCTGTATTCCCAGAAGATGTGACGGCTCTAAATAAATCAGTGATGATAAATATGATAAAGCCATTCTAGCAATGACATTTGGTTGTTTTCTAAGTCAAAAATGCTAATTCATGTCATGTTAAGTTTGTTGAACGCCATGGGTTGTCTATTTTGATTAATTGGAGTTGCAAAATGGTGCAGTTCTAGTGGTATTCCATTGAATTCTGCTCATCTAAGTGAAGGATTTGCTGGCCTTTAATTTAACCAAAAGCAGTTAATGAGGCCCACAAGATTTCATATTAGCAACTATCAAGTAATCTGTAATGCTAACAACATAATGAAACACAAGTTTTCATTTACTCAGCTGTCTAATACTCTTTACATAGATCATAGTCTTTGGATTATTACATAATTGGTGTTTGTAATATTGCTTTTGTTTTAACATTTTTACATTTTAAGTGTACACTACCAAATCAGCATATTAAAATGGTTTCTGAAGGATCATGTGACAGTAAAAACTGGAGTAATGATGCTGAAAATTCAGCTTTGCCATCACAGGAATAAATTACGTTTTAAAATATATTCAAAGGGAAAACTGTTATTTTAAATGGTAATAATATTTCAAAATATTACTGTTTTTACTGTATTTTTGATCAAATAAATGGAGCCTTGGTGAGCATAAGAGACTTCTTAAAGAGTGTAAACATGACCAATATATTGAATTTGAGGCAGTGGCATCTTTTGGGTTAGAGAAACCAGTTTAGGAACATTAATTAATGTTATGATTCCGTTTGGTGGCTCTGGTTGTGCAGAAATGACATACTTTTACTTTTGAAGCTTCTATTGCATGTTCTAAAACCCTAAACACTAAAAGAACAAGTTGTGTCTCTGTCCAAGGTGCTGAACCAGGACTTCAGGCTGGATTACTGCAGGCTGTGGCAGAGTTTGATAAAGGGAGACTTGAAAGGCATAGAGCGTTACAGTAGACGTCTGGGCACAGGGGATCTCTTCCCGCTGTTCGCTTGTGTCCTCACCGCCCGCTCATGGACATCAGTTAACGCTGGCATCAGCCAGACGCCTGTCACTCAATCTGAGGTAATAATCTCTAAGCATAACTGATACCTTTTTATTTTGCATAATACTAGAGTATTTTGACCAGTCAGTGTTTTGATCAAAGTTTGGACACACCTACACATCCTTTATTGGTACGATTTTCAACATGAAATAACACACAAAAATCTTTAATTTTAGCTTCATCAAAGTTCTGCTGGACACTATTTATTCTTTACTATCCTGTCCAATTCATCCATGCATACACTGTAAAAAGTGGCAGCCTGCCATTGTTACCTTAAAGAGCTATTTCTACCTGATCTAACCCATAAAAATTGTTTTGTTGGTTTTGTTTTATTGGTTAATAGTTTTGTTTTGTTGGTTAAGTGATTATAAATAATATTATTGACTTTAAGTACCCCTGTGGTGAAAATCAAGTTGTAATGTAAAAAAAGTAATGTTGTTCATATGTCTATCTGGTGTTTTTAGCATGCTTTAAGACAAACCACGTGCAAGTTCATAAGTCAACACCATTGCTGAGTATTTTCTCTTTAAAACTGCAGTGGAAAAAAAGACTTCACAAACTACCTTGTAACCAATCACGTCAACGTGCCGATGACTGACCATGCAAGGGAGTCTCAAAAGAAGGTTATCCTGGTATATTTTCCAGTTGCTATGAAAAATCGGGTAGATTTAGCAATATGGCGGGTGTATGATGCATATTATGATGTTATGATGAACCATAAGCCTTTCTCCACTGATGTTCTTCAAAAGAAGAGTTTTTCAAAGCGTTTCTGATTGTTAGAAGGCAGCTGTCTGACTTGTGAATGTGAACATGGTTTGTGTGACAGTAGCAACACATTATTAGCTGTTTGATAAAGCAAAACGGTAATCATATTAATTACTGTTATGTGTAAATGATTGTGCTGCGTTTACCTTAAGAAGTTGTCCGAGTGGATCTTGTCTGAGCTCGTGTGAGTGAGTGGGGGCGGGGCTAATTATCATATTCATAGATACATGTATATTAAATGAGGCAAGGGTGTAGAGTTTCACTACCGGTCAAAAGTTTGGACACGGTAAGATTTTTAATGTTTTTAAAAAAAGTTTCGTCTGCTCACCAAGGCTGCATTTATTTAATAAAAAATACAGTAAAAACAGTAATATTGTGAAAAAATTATTACAATTTAAAATAACTGTTTTCTGTTTGAATATATTTTATAAAGTAATTTATTCCTGTGATCACAGCTGAATTTTCAGCATCATTACTCCAGTCTTCAGTGTCATACGATCCTTCAGAAATCATTCTAATATGCTGATTTGCTGCTCAAGAAACGTTTATGATTATTATCAATGTTGAAAACAGTTGTGTACTTTTTTTTCAGGATTCTTTGATAAATAGAAAGTTCAAAAGAACAGCATTTATCTGAAATACAAAGCTTTTGTAACATTATACACTACCGTTCAAAAGTTTGGGGTCAGTAAGAATTTTTATTTTTATTTTTTTGAAAAGAAATTAAAGAAATTAATACTTTTATTCAGCAAGGGTGCATTAAATTGATCAAAAGTGACAGTAAAGACATTTATAATGTTACAAAAGATTATATTTCAAATAAATGCTGTTCTTTTGAACTTTCTATTCATGAAAGAATCCTGAAAAAAAATATTGTACACAAATATTTTGTACAATTGTACACAATAAATGTTTCTTGAGCAGCAGATCAGCATATTAGAATGATTTCTGAAGGATCATGTGACACTGAAGACTGGAGTAATGATGCTGAAAATTCAGCTTTGATCACAGGAATAAATTACTTTATAAAATATATTTAAACAGAAAACAGTTATTTTAAATTGTAATAATATTTCACAATATTACTGTTTTTACTGTATTTTTAATTAAATAAATGCAGCCTTGGTGAGCAGACGAAACTTCTTTTAAAAACATTAAAAATCTTACAGATTCCAAACTTTTAACCGGTAGTGTACATTCAAGCTATTTTAAGGCATTATGAATTTTTTTTTTTTCACAGGAAAAAACTAAAATTATTGTCTACAGGGGTACTTGCCAGTTAATTTAGATTTTTTTCAGTGATCCATTTATACAAAGGCACAATTTATATTTGTGTGCAAAACAAATTTGAAGCACTTCAGCATAATCGGTTAAACTTCAAATTGTTTTTAAGATCATGAGAAACATAAATGCAGTAAAGTGTGTAAACTTTTGACTGGTAGTGTATTTTTGTGCTAATCTTTTTGTAGGGACAAATGCAAACACAGTGGTAAGTTAGCAATTACCAGGGAGCAATAACCTCTCCTTCTGCAGGCAATATTGGGAAAAAAGAAAAAAAAAACAGGGTAAATGGAGGTTGCGAAAACTGAAGTGCTGGTTAATGCCTTACAGTTGTTAGTGACCACAATAACACATGTTGACCACATTACAGAACAAGGCTCACCTGTCCCCTCATTAAAACTGCATAAGTAACTGTCCAGGTGGCTGGCCTGGTGGCCCCGTGGCCAGAGGAGTGCTGTTGGGTCAGTGTGGTGGTGGTAGAGGGTTTCTGGAGGCCAGGCCTGGCCGGAGCTGGCCTCTGTGGGGGCCGTTTGGCCATCTGGAAGGTGTCAGGGACATTTATTTATACTTTTATTACATAACCTTTTACAGGACATAAAAGAGTTTGGGCCGTACAAGCATATTATAACAGAGCATCTGATTTTTATGAGTCTTTGCTAACACTATTTGTTTCCAGGTTACTGCATATTAAACTATATAAAGATTATATAAAGCTTAAATTGTGTTGTTTTTTTGTTTTTTTTTTTGTTTTTTTTAATAATAATACTGAATACTTCCTCCTGTTTTGATGTAGTATGCTTAGTCAGTTATAAGTAAGCCATTTGAAATGAATTGATATGAATACGTTTGTGAAACTTGATTTATCTAACAGAATACAGTAACAGTGTTTGACACCGTTAGAAGTACTTGACTATTAACTGATTTGCTGCTTTCTTGTTTTCTGATCTTCATCATTTTCAGGAGCGTTCCACTTAGTCATGTCAGCATGTGGCATTTGAGTGCACTTTCCTGCAGGTGGCTTTTCATTGTAGATTAATTACCCAGAAGCCTTTGCGAGGATAATTATGGCCCGGTCCATGGCCACTCATGTTGGGTGTGCTTTTTTAGAGGGGTGTAGTACCTCTTCCCTTCTCTGTACCCTGCTGTAAGTGTCTGATTCTCCAAGCCATGCAAAAGTCTCAGCAGCCATTCCTCCCACCAACATCATCAAATCACCAGGATGTTTTGAAGTAGTCTGGTCTGCCATAATTACAGGCAGTTATAAAGGCGGATTTCACATGTACAGCTGTGGCATTTGCAGAAAGGGAGGCTGTCTCATCTGCATAAGAAAGGAGAGATAAGAACATACTGTATTGCCAGCATAGAATAATGGGTGATAAAAACTACAACAACAGAGCTTCATGCTTTATGTTCCAGAAGCGAAGACAAAGAATTCTTAAACCTATGTATGTATGTATGTATGTATGTATATATATATATATATATACAGTATATATAAGAATACTTTATGCAAGGGTTTTGTTGATGATTCAGGTAGTGCAGCAGAACCACAACCATTTGTCATATATGCATTACTGATTATGCCAGGTCATATTTGCATAACTACATTTACACTACCATTCAGAAGTATGGGCTCATTTGAAAGAAATTAATACTTTTATTTAGCAAGGATGCATTAAATTTATCAAAAGTGACAGATTTTTTTGTCATAATGCAAAAGTCTTTAACATTTCGGTAACACAATAACACAATAATACAATAAGATCTCATTTGTTAACATTAGTTAATGCATTAACTAATATAAACTAGTAATGAGCAATATATTCTTACTGCATGTTCATGTTAGTTCACAGTGCATTAAACAAATGTTAACACATACAACTTTTTATTTTAATGATATATTAGTAAAGGTTGAGCTTAACATAAACTACACTGAGAAAAAAAAAAAAAAAATCTGTTGTTTTACAAATAAAACTGGCCGCTGTGTTTGCCAGAATAATTCTGTAAAAAATACAGTAAACATTTACAGAACGAATTTAAATCTGTAATTTACAAAAAAAAGAAGAAGAAGAAAAAAAAGATAATAAATTACATTTTAAACTGGTAAATCCAACAGCCCTGTTCTGCTGAATTAGCAAGGTCATGCTGCTACTACTAAAATCTGTTTTGTACTTTTAATATATACTGACATCCACCATAACCACATGATGAATCACAATTTTTTCCACAAGCAGAGGTAAATGCTGCTAGAAAACGCTTTTATTCAGAAACATGTTTGCATGGAATATTTCAAAATGTATCACCCAAATGTATTTTAGATTTTCTATCTTATGTTAATTTGAAATGTTTTATATAATAATGTACATTTTATGGATAATGATATTGACCTTTGTGTTTGCCATGTAAATAGGCATTATGCTAACATGGCGTAAAAAAACGTAATAAACAGAGGTCAATGCTAATATATAAAAGGTGCACAGAATAATGCGCACAAATACAAAACACCATCATAGCAACGCACATGACACTCAAATAATGCAATAAACATTCTTTTAACAACATATAACATAAAACCCTATAACGGCAAAGAAAAAAAATAAGAAACATAATTAAAGTAAAAACCAATGTGAAGACAGGGAATTGTGGGAATGTCTTCTTTTTACTTTCAAAAATGGTTCTTTAACAGTATTTTACTGTAAAATTACACCAAATGTAAGGTTACTGTTACTGAACTTACTGTTAACCAATTAACATGTTTTACTGGCACATTTTTACAGTTTTTTGACAGTTAAAATAAAAAAAATTTTTACAGTGTAAGATCAGTAAATGTTGTAGAATTATTGACATTGTTAGTTCATGTTGTTTAATAATGTTAACAAATGAAACCTTATTGTAAAGTGTTACCATTATTTCAAATAAATGCTGCTCTTTTAAACTTTTTATTAATCAAAGAATCCTGGAAAAAAAAAAAAAAAAATCACGGAACCCATAAAAATACTAAGCAGCACAACTGTTTTCAGCGTAGATTATAATAAGAATTTTTTCTTGATCACATTAGAATGATTTCTGAAAGATCTTGTGACACTGAAGACTGGAGTAATGGCTATAGCAATGGTGTAATGAAAATACAGCTTTGCCATCACAAAAGTAAATTACAATATATTAAAATAGAAAAAAAAAAAAAAAAAAAAATATATATATATATATATAAAAATATAAATATATATATATATATATATATATATAATATATTACAATATTACTGTTTTTACTGTATTTTTGATCAAAAAGCTTTAAACACTGATTTTTATCAGCTTTCCATAATAATCAAACCCCAGCCATGTTAGTGCCATGCTAAAAGTTGATCCACCGGAATGCTGATTTAGTCGTTTAAGGATTTGCAACCTTTTTGACTTCAAGTGCTATTTTCACTTTACCTTTTTAACTGCCCTTTTTTAACTGTTAATTAATTCTGCAGCGCTAACGGCTGGACTCTATTTCCCAGCATGCACCGCGGCATGAATAAATCATGCAAATTACTCCCTTATTGTTTAGTGTTTTTGCACTGCTGTTATGTGATGTTATGTGTCATGTGGTGACAACTTGGCATGCACTTCTTTTCTTAATGTGTTTTCGAGTGTTACCATTGTTGTTTTGTGTGTGGAATGTTAGGGACTATAACAGGCCTAAAGCCATGCTCAAGAACACATTTGTTTATTTGGTTTACTGAGTCTTGGATAGCGGTCCGCATGGCTCACCTCACAGGTCAGGGTGAGCAGATGCAAACACAAACCTCACACCTGCCTCATCTAACCCCGCACCTCGGTACCATTCATTGACTGCAGCTCGACTGCTTCCACAGGGTGCTTCCACAAAGCAACCGGACCTCTGCGTGTCTTTATATTATGTAAATGGTGCATTTTCTTGAAATAAATAAATTAACAATAAAGATCCATTAGTTGACATTGGTTAATGCATTAACATTAACAATGAGCAATACACTTGTTACAGTATTTATTCATCTGTTAACGTTATTTTTATTTTAACTTTGCTGTTGTCCCAGCTCAGACTTGCAGCCAGATATTAATTTTAATAATCTGTGCACGTTTTATAGATCAGATTACTGTGAATACGCAAGATTGTCTGTCGTGCTTTCAGAATTTCTTTGTTTAACTTTATGCTGTTGTATGCATGGACAGTATGTACTTTCCAGAAAGGGAAAAGTAATCATTTTTCATGCTGAACTGAGAGTCTTTCAGTTAGACTGCAGACCTGGACAGTAAGTCAGTATGCTGGTTAAGTTTACAGTTGTTTACTGTTGAATCTATGAACAGAAAAACAAGACCTCAGCTTTCCTGCAGCAGTTGTTTTTGTGAGACAGAGGGAACTCTAATAGAACTGAATGACTTTTAGCATAGAATTTTAAAATAGAATATTTGTTGTGAGTGCTTGCACAGATTTTGATTGACAGGAAGGTGACGTGTTATCATTTTTGGCTGAATGGACATTTTTGCACTCCATAAATGTCTAGAGAGGCTGAGCAAGATACAAAAAGAAATGTTGTAATATTAGACTCAAGTGTTTTAAAGTGCTTATTTAATTTCTTGCTGTAGCATGGCCACAGTTATCAATTTTCTCAAGAGGTTAGATGTCAGTGTTTTTTAGAATTTTTATTTGGTATTTGTTGGTCTTGAGTTGTTGTTTTGACAGCATGATCCGAACAGAACATTTTCCTTAGGAAGTAAAACATGGTTGTGTGTATGCACTTATTTTGTTGTACCTGTGTAGGCAGTATGTTTAAAAATGTAACAAATATAGGGAAACATTTTAAGGTACGTACACAATGACAGTGATTTGCAGCAACCAGAAGTTATTTTCAATGAGAGTTGCCAAATTAATACAGCTCGTATGGACCACTTCTATAAACCTTTATGTTGCTTATGCATCTTTATTGAAGTTTGAAAGCTTTAATTGCAATTTATTGACAGATTTTTCATTTTTGGGTGAATTCTATTTGTAGATTTGTAGAGTGAACTTAATTAACATTGGAAGTCACTGAGAGATCCTCACGTGTATATGTTTGTATGTGAGCTGGTGTTTAAGTAACAGCACTTTATGCTCTCTTATTGTGTGATTGAGATCACAGGTGCCCTCCTGACCGTCTGAAGGGCTCTCAGTATCTAATAAACACTCTGTGTCCAGTGCAGTGTGTTTCCTATTCACAGCCAGCCTGCTTTGTACAGGACTATCAATATTAATGCAGTCGTCTCTACAGAAACCAGAGGAAGCATCAGAGAAGCTCCTCGCTGTCATTCTAACACTGAATAGAGATGCACTTGCATTAAATCTCCAATCAGCATTCAGCTTTATACATGGTCATTAAACACTGAATGACATGAATGCACTATGAATTTTTTCATAAATCATGTTCATGGATGAGATTATTAACGTGACATCGCAGCTTGTTCATTATAAAAAAATAAAATACAGTTTAAAAAAAACATGTAAAAGGTACAATAGTCTGTAGTGCAATCCGTGCCTTTCAGCAAGAGCACTGCTCCACTTCACCGAAAGAGAGAGGTATAACCACCATGAGAGCAACGCAGGTTTACCTTCAGTTTCGTTTTGAATTAATTCGTTTTGGCTTGTTTAGCTACATGGTTGTATAGGCCTATGGGTCACATAAATAAAAAAGGGTCACGCTAAAAAAAGTTTAAAAACCGGCCGGTACACCGGTGTACCAACCGCAACGCATTAGGTTGCAATCAGATCGATGGCTACAGCACTTAGGATTTCAGGTTAGTATTTTTTGTTTTGCCTCAATACTTTAATACAACAAAAATATATATGGTACTATATTATTAATATAATATACTTGCCCTGACAGTATTGTTAACATTTTCCCAGTCAGACTTGACTCTCTGTGACTCGTTTGTCGGTGTTTGTTGGGGCAGTGTGAACATGACAGTTTTTTCTCAAATCTATTTTCTAAATCCAACGGCCATCTTGTTCGTTGGCATTTGTTGGTGTTTGTTGGCGTTTGTCGGTGCGGTGTGAATTGGCCTTAAGCTAGATCGATAGTAGGCATGGTAAAACATGGTACTCATGGTAAATCAAGAAAAAGAGATATAAACAATAAGACTTACCCTGCTGAGCTATACAAGTTTTCTGATTAGTTTTCTGTCTATAAATGTATCCAAACAGTTGCTCACCTGTCTAATAAAACACATAATATATTAAAGCGTCTTTGGCGTTTGCATGGTTTCTACAAAATAAAAATGGAAACCGAGGGTAACGCGGATATGATGTCATTGATAGGCGACGCACGGACACGGTCCGTGTCCTGGTTAAAATTGCTTATTTCTTTGGGTTTAAACATTCTTGGAAACATTTTGAATAATGTAAGTACAGAAGTCAACAAAATATATAACATTGTTCTAGTGATTTTTGAATATTTTAATCCAAAAATATTACATATTGTGCCTTTAAACTGCAATCAATTTATATTTTAGAATATAACTTGTTGGCTTCTTTTTTCATTGTTTAAGAAATTCATATGTAGGCACAATTTATATTTGTCTACACTAATTTTAAGCATTTAAGCATAAGTATTCATTTCTAAAGTTTTTTAAGATCGTGAAAAACCTAAATTTTGTGAAGTGTGTCCAGACTGTTGTGTATACAACCACAAAATTAGATCAGTATAAAAAAACACCACTTCTGTCGTTCAGCTTTGTTGTTTCCCTCTTGACAGCAACATTCATTCCGACAGTCCAAGTATTACAAAAAAAAAACGCACAGACCAGAGCTGTATTTGAAGTGCAGTAAAGGCAAACCCACTCAAACATTTTGATAAACACACACCATTAGTGTTGCAAGTGAAGTGGAGTGCTGGTCAATATGGGCCTGCCCCCTCATTAGAGAGCGCGCACTCCTCATCTGCCAGACCTCCACAGATAAAAGGCTTCTCTCTCTCTTTTTCTCCATCAGCTTCTCATTGGTCTGCCTCAGCAATTACCTGCTACACAGCACCGCCACAGCCCACAGAAACCACTGCCCTATTAGCCCTCTGTACAACTACAGACATTTTCTATTCCAGCATGTTGTAACTATACAATATACTGTTATCCATTCACTGCCTTTATTTGACTGTCTGTAAGTCTTTGTTTATATACACTGCTCAAAAAAAAAAAAAAAAAAAAAAATTTTAAGGAACACTTTTTAATCAGAGAATAGCATCAAGTCAGTTAAACTCCTGGTATATTTATCTGGTCAGTTAAGTAGCAGAGGGGGTTGTTAATCAGTTTCAGCTGCTTTGGTGTTAATGAAATTAACAACAGGTGAACTAGATGGGCAACAATGAGGTGACCCCCAAAACAGGAATGGTTTTACAGGTGGAGCCCACTGACATTTTTTCTCTACTCCTCATTTCTGACTGTTTTTCACTAGTTTTGCATTTGGCTAGGGTCAGTGTCACTACTGGACCCTACAGAGGTTTCACAGGCAGACCAACTCCTCCAGGATGGCACATCAATACATGCAATTGCCAGAAGGTTTGCTGTGTCTCCCAGCACAGTCTCAAGAGCATGGAGGAGATTCCTAGAGTAACTGTCTGTCTCCTGGAGAGCTGGACAGGGCCATAGAAGGTCCTTAACCCATCAGCAGGACCGGTATCTGCTCCTTTGTGCAAGGAGGAACAGGATGAGCACTGCCAGAGCCCTACAAAATGACTTCCAGCAGGCCACTGGTGTGAATGTCTCTGACCAAACAATCAGAAACAGACTTCATGAGGGTGGCCTGAAGGCCCGACGTCCTCTAGTGGGCCCTGTGCTCACTGCCCGGCACCGTGGAGCTCGATTGGCATTTGCCTTTGAACACCAGAATTGGCAGGTCCGCCACTGGCGCTCTGTGCTTTTCACAGATGAGAGCAGGTTCACCCTGAGCACATGTGACAGACGTGAAAGGGTTTGGAGAAGCCGTGGAGAATGTTATGTTGCCTGTAACATCGTTCAGCATGACGGTTTGGTGGTGGGTCGGTGATGGTCTGGGGAGGCAAATCCACGGAGGGATGCACAGACCTCTACAGGCTAGGCAATGGCAACCTGACTGCCATTAGGTATCGGGATGAAATCCTTGGACCCAGTGACAGACCCTACACTGGTGCAGTGGGTCCTGGGTTCCTCCTGGTGCACGACAATGCCCGGCCTCATGTGGTGAGAGTACGCAGGCAGTTCCTGGAGGCAGTTCCTCACGCTCGCCTGACCTAAATACAATAGAACACGTCTGGGACAATATGTTTCGGTGCATCCGACGCCGCCAGGTTGCACCTCAGACTGTCCAGGAGCTCAGTAATGCCCTGTTCCAGATCTGGGAGGAAATACCCCAGGACACCATCCGTCGCCTCATTAGGAGCATGCCCCGACTTTGTCAGGCATGCATACAAGCATGTGGGGGCCATACAAACTACTGAGTACCATTTTGAGTTGCTGCAATGAAATTTCAGCAAAATGGAGTTGTCCCGTAGCCGTAGTCGTTGTCCTGTTGGAAGATGAACCTTTGCCCCAGTCTGAGGTCCAGAGCACTCTGGAGCAGGTTTTCATCAAGGATGTCTCTCTACATTGCTGCATTCATCTTTCCCTCAATCCTGACTAGTCTCCCAGTTCCTGCCGCTGAAAAACATCCCCACAGCATAATGCTGCCATCACCATGCTTCACTCTAGGGATGGTATTAGCCAGATGATGAGCGGTGCCTGGTTTCCTCCAGACATGACACTTGCTATTCAGGCCAAAAAGTCCAATCTTTGTTTCATCAGACCAGAGAATTTTGTTTCTCATGGTCTGAGAGTCCTCCAGGTGGGCTGTCATGTGCCTTTTACTGAGGAGTGGCTTCCCTCTGGCCACTCTACCATACAGGCCTGATTGGTGGAGTGCTGCAGATATGGTTGTTCTTCTGGAAGGTTCTCCTCTCTCCACAGAGAAATGCTGGAGCGACCATCAGGTTCTTGGTCACCTCCCTGACTAAGGCCCTTCTCCCCCGATTGCTCAGTTTGGCCGGGTGGCCCGCTCAAGGAAGAGTCCTAGTGGTTCCAAACTTCTTTCATTTACGGATGATGGAGGCGACTGTGCTCATTGGGACCTTCAATGCTGCAGAAATTTTTCTGTACCCTCTTCCAGATCTGTGCCTTGATACATTCCTGTCTCGGAGGTCTACAGACAATTCCTTGGACTTCATGGCTTGGTTTGTGCTCTGACATGCACTGTTAACTGTGGGACCTTATATAGACAGGTGTGTGCCTTTCCAAATCATGTCCAATCAACTGAATTTAGCACAGGTGGACTCCAATAAAGTTGTAGAAACATCTCAAGGCTGATCAGTGGAAACAGGATGCACCTGAGCTCAATTTTGAGTGTCATGGCAAAGGCTGTGAATACTTATGCACATGTGATTTTTTTTTTTTTTTTTAACAAATTTGCAAAGATTTCAAACAAACTTTTCACGTTGTCATTATGGCGTATTGTTTGTAGAATTTTGAGCAAAATAATGAATTTAATCCCTTTTGGAATAAGGCTGTAACATAACAAAATGTGGAAAAAGTGAAGCGCTGTAAATACTTCCCAGATGCACTGTAGATATCCAGCATGATATTTTTCTCCATTGAGATCGGATGTGTTTTCAAAGTGTTCCTTTAATTTTTTTGAGCAGTGTATATGTTTTTGAAAGAAGTCTCTTCTGCTGACCAAGGCTACATTTATTTGATCAAGAATACAGTAAAAAATTATTGAGAAATATTATTACAAATTAAAATAACTGTTTTCTATTTGAATGTATCTTAAAATATAATTTATTCCTGTGATGCTAAGCTGAATTTTCAGCAGCCGTTACTTCAGTCTTCAGTGTCACATGATCCTTCTAATCATTTTAAAGGATTCATTTGAATATGCTGATTTGGTGATCAAGAAAGTTTTCTTATTGTTATCAATGTTGTAAACAGTTGTGATGCTTAATATTTTTGTGGAAACCATCATATATTTTTTTCAGGAACCTTTGATGAATAAAAAGTTGGTGGACAGTAGTCAAGTCAAGTCAAGTCACCTTTATTTATATAGCGCTTTTTACAATGCAGATTGTGTCAAAGCAGCTTTACATTGATAACTGGTATATCATTTTGGCTGCACAGCAGCTCTTAAAGAATAGTGTCAATGTCGGCAGATCAAAGCACTGTTGAATATCAAATGTCAAGTCAAATGTCAAGTGTCCCCAACTAAGCAAGCCAAAGGCGACAGCGGCAAGGAACCCAAACTCCAACAGGTGACATCAGATGGCAAACAGGTGGCAAATAGACTTCTGTGTTAAAATGGAGAAAAAAACCTTGGGAGAAACCAGGCTTAGTCGGGGGGCCAGTTCTCCTCTGGCGAACAGTGCTTTGGTACGATTAATTTTTCTTATGTCCGTTAGGATCGCAACATTCAAAGTATTTATTCCAGTTCAGTCCAGTTGAGGATTGTATTCATCACACCGGTATGGACGGTTTGTTGAGGAGCTGTGCCACTGGCTGTCATGTCGATGAGGCCTTCACAATGGATGATCTAGTTGACTCAATCTCTCCTGATACTTCAGGGCTGCGTTGTGGTCGTGTCAAGGCGCCGGTCCTCGGTCTCACCTGGATACGGCCCGGATCTGGTTGACTACGGTAAACCTCGGGATAAACAGAAAGACTAATATTAGCGTAGATGCCATTCTTCTTCTGATGTAACGAGTACATCTGGTGTTATAGGAAGTGTTCCCGGTTCCGGCTGACCTAGTTTATGCAGCCTAATAATCCTTTAACGGATTTGAAAATATAAATTGATAATGTGTTATGTGTATGCCAGGTTAAAGAGATGCGTTTTTAGTCTAGATTTAAACTGACAGAGTGTGTCTGCTTCCCGAACAATGCTAGGAAGATTGTTCCAGAGTTTAGGTGCCAGATAGGAGAAGGATCTACCGCCTGCGGTTGATTTTGATATTCTAGGTATTATCAGCTGGCCTGAGTTCTGAGATCGCAATAGACGTGAAGGACTATAATGCTTTAAGAGCTCGCTCAGGTACTGGGGAGCTAAACCATTTAGTGCTTTGTAAGTAATTAGCAAAATTTTAAAATCTATACGATGTTTAACAGGAAGCCAATGCAGTGTTGACAGAACTGGGCTAATATGGTCATACTTCCTAGTTCTAGTAAGAACTCTAGCTGCTGCATTTTGTACGAGCTGTAGTTTATTTATCAGGTGAGCGGAACAACCACCTAGTAGAGCATTACAGTAATCTAGCCTTGAGGTCATGAACGCATGAACTAACTGTTCTGCATTTCTCATTGAGAGCATATGTCGTAGTTTAGATATATTTTTAAGATGGAAGAATGCGGTTTTACAGATGCTAGTAAAATGGGCTTCAAACGAAAGATTGGTATCAAAGAGCACACCCAGGTTCCTAACTGACGTCGAAGACTTAACAGAGCAGCCATCAAGTGTTAGACAGTATTCTAGGTTATTACATGAAGAAGTTTTTGGTCCAAAAATTAGAATCTCTGTTTTTTCTGAATTTAGAAGTAGGAAATTACTGGTCATCCAATTTTTTATATCAGCTATGCATTCTGCTAATTTTGTGAAATTGGTAAGTTTCATTAGGCGCGAAGAAATATAGAGCTGAGTATCATCAGCGTAACAGTGAAAACTAACGCCATGCTTCCTAATGATATCTCCCAAGGGTAGCATGTACAGAGTGAAAAGCAACGGTCCTAGTACTGAGCCTTGCGGTACTCCATATTGAACTTGTGATCGATATGACCTCTCTTCGTTTACTACTACAAACTGATAACGGTCAGATAAGTATGATTTGAACCATGACAATGCAGTTCCACTAATGCCAACATAATTTTCGAGTCTATTTAAAAGAATATTGTGATCGATAGTGTCAAATGCAGCACTAAGATCCAGTAACACTAATAGAGAGATACAACCACGATCTGATGATAAGAGCAAATCATTAGTAACTCTAATGAGAGCAGTCTCAGTACTATGGTACGGTCTAAAACCTGACTGGAAATCCTCACAGATACTATTTCTGTCTAAAAAGGAACATAGTTGTGATGATACTGCCTTTTCTAGTATTTTTGACAGAAAAGTGAGATTTGAGATCGGCCTGTAATTGACTAATTCTCTAGGATCAAGTTGTGGTTTTTTAATAAGAGGTTTAATAATAGCCAGCTTGAAACTTTTTGGTACGTATCCTAGTGATAAAGATGAATTGATGATATTAAGAAGAGGATCTATGACCTCCGGAAGCACCTCTTTCAATAGCTTAGTCGGTATAGGGTCTAACATACATGTTGTTGATTTTGATGATTTAATAAGTTTAGACAATTCTTCCTTTCCTAAAGCAGTAAATGAATTTAATTTTTCCTCAGGGACACTACAATGCACTGTCTGATGCGATACTGTAGTAGACTGTTGCATGGTTATAATTTTTTCTCTAATATTATCAATCTTACAAGTAAAGAAGTTCATAAAGTCATTACTGCTGTGCTCTTTGGAAACATCAGAAGTTGAAGCTTTATTTCTTGTTAATTTAGCCACTGTATCAAATAAATACCTAGGGTTGTGCTTATTTTCTTATAAAAGTTTTGAAAAATAGGCAGATCTAGTATTTTTTAAGGCCTTTCTGTACTCAATCATTCTCTCTCTCCACGAAATGCGAAAAACTTCTAGTTTTGTTTTCTTCCAGCTGCGCTCCATTTTTCTGGCTGCTACCTTTAGGGCCCGAGTGTGCTCATCGTACCATGGCGTTGGATTAATTTCCTTAATCTTTTTTAAACGCAAAGGAGCAACTGAGTCTAATGTGCTGGAAAAGACAGAGGCAATAGTTTCTGTTTCAACATCGAGGTCTTCTAAGCTGTCTGGTATGCTAAGGCGATGAAACTGATCAGGGAGATTATTTATAAAGCAATCTTTAGTGTAACCAACAGTAAGTCCACTTACAGTATCCATCCGTCCGTCCACTTACAATATCCATCCGTTTACAGTATCCATCCATCCATCCATCCATCCAACCATCCACTTACAGTATCCATCCGTCCGTCCGCTTAGTGTCCATCAATCCATCCACTTACAGTATCCATCCATCCATCTGCTTACAGTATCCATCATCCATCCATCCATCCATCTGTCCATCCACAGTCCGTCCATCCACTTACAGTATCCATCCGTCCATCCATCCATCCATCCATCCACTTACAGTATCCATCCGTCCATCCATCCATCCATCCACTTACAGTATCCATCTGTCCATCCACTTACAGTATCCGCCCGTCCGTCCACTTACAGTATCCATCCATCCATCCACTTAAAATATCAATCCCTCCGTCCACTTAAAATATCCATCCGTCCATCCATCCATCCACTTACAATATCTATCTGTCCGTCCGTCCGTCCGAGCGTCCAACCATCCATCTTTGACACCATGTGATAGAGCTATACATGAAATGAAAATCCTGGGATCAGGTTCATATATGACACCGACACGCATTTTTTAATGTCGTACTTTTCATATTTTTTTACTTGTTTACTTGTCCAATTACATGCCTGATTAGACAGAACATAATCATCTTTGGGGCCGCAGCCAAATGAACTGGAGTTTCTCTCAGGGTTGGCAGAACGACTTGGCTACAAAATATGCTCTAAATCCTAATCTTGCAATCCACCAAACGGAACTGTATTCCATTTTGTTTGTTTTGCCGTGAAACGGGAACAAACGTCAAGAACATTAGTGCTGAAATTGAAATGAATGCAATTTACATTCATTGTGCTGGAGAAATGCTCGCTTTGTGGATGAATTGAGTGCTGCAATCACTTCTGGAGAAAGACGACGACAAGGGGGGTGAAGAGACAGCAAAGATAGAGAGAAGTGAGAGCTAGAGACATAGCCTGTCAATAGATCATAGATATGGGCGGAAAAGTGCCAAATAACAGTAACATAAAAAAAGAGTAAAAAACACCAGGGATTGAAGGAGTTAACTTAAAAAAAAAAAAAAAAACAACAAAAAACAAAACGTCAAGATCTTTTAAGACTAGAAGATCAATACCATTCACAATACAAGCATGGAAGGACTTTTTATATAGATGCTTTGTGATAAGTGAATCATTTGTCTGTATGTAAACATGAAGTTTATCGCATGAATGCGGTCGGATGGCCTACAGTTTTACTTAGTAAGGAGAAACAAAGAAAATCTTCTTCGAATCGATCGATCTCCAGCAGATGAAGAGAGGCCTCCTCTGCAAACACTTCTGTCTCCCGAGGTTTCTCCTCAGTCCTAATCAAAGTTGCGTTTTTGTTTTTTTTTTAGCTTTGGGTCTGTTATCTGAAATTGGGTTTATGCTAAAATGGGAAAGTAACTACTGAGCTTTGAACCAAAGAATGCTAAGTGAAAACAAAGACCCAGAGGGCATCTAGAGCAGTGAATGTGAGTGCACTACCTGTTTGCTGGCATTACACTGCTTTCCTGTCTGTGTCAGTCTAATTATTACATATTTTTACATTTGTATGATGATGGTTATTATAATTTTTTATTATCATTATTATTAAAAAATAACATCATTATCATTTTTTTAACATTCAAGAAAGGAATTTTATTCTATTTATTACTTTTTTTCTTTTTCTTTTTTTTGGTCATAGTCATTTTGCAGAATGAGTTCTGTGTGATGGAAAATGTGTCTGACAAATCTGACCCTCTCAGATGTTGCTCAGAACATGGAATTATACATAATAGCTTTGACCTTTAAACTTCTCAGAAATGATATGAGTGCTTAAATGCAAGTTCCTAAAGCACTGCATTGTTCATACAGTATGTGTCTTTTCTGACACTCTTCATCTTAAAATGGATTGTTTTGTCTAACTTACTTTTCAGTTCTTGATGGCGGAGAAAAGTGCCATTTTCTTAAGAATGCGATGTGGTTACCTTGAAGTCTGCAATTATGTGACTGAAGTTTAAGACATCAGTAGAGTTCTGAAATTCAGAAATGCAAACATTTTTATTATGTTGTGTTATTAAGATATTTATTTGCATTATTTCAAAACACTGCCTATTTCGAAACACAGCTTCGAAGCTTTACGTATCTTTTGTTTTGAATCAGTGGTTCAAATCGCGTAAACGAAGCCTCGTTTACTGAAATCACGTGGCTTTGGTGCTCCGAACCACTGATTTGAAACAAAAGATTTGTAAAGCTTCGAAGCTTCATGAAGCAGTGTTTTGAAATCACTGATCATTAGATATTGTTGAAAAGTCGTTATTTTGTTTTTTTTGGCGCATAAAATGTATTCTCGTCGCTTTATAATATTAAGGTAGAACCACTGTAGTCACATGAACTGTTTTAAATATGTATCAATATATGGATCTTGAGAGGCTCAGTGACATTGCTGGCAATAGAGGCCTTACTGAGCCATCGGATTTCTTAATCCGCTCAGACACAAATTAATATCTTAATTTGTGTCTCGAAGATGAACGAAGGGTGTAGAACGACATGAGGGTGAGTAATTAATAACATAATTTTCATTTTTGGGTGAACTAACCCTTTAATCTTTTTACCAAAGGTGAAGACAAATCGGATGGATGGATGGAAAGATATAACAAAAAATGTACTTTTACAATTAAAAAATATATATATACATTTTGGCTCAGACAAAATAAAGCATTTTTTAGTATAAAATGTAGTGTATTTTGAATATGAAAATAGTTGGAAGCATATATATATATATATATATATATACAGGCCATGGCTCCACCTTTTAATATAGAATGTATTGTATTTTTATTTAACTGTCTCTTTCTTTTTTTAAATTGGTAGTTAGTTAAACTCCCGTTGGCAAGAGCGTCCCCTTATTACCCCTTGCTAAGTCGGTTAGCATAGAGCCCTGAAAGGCCTATATGTGAATAATGAATTGGGAGGCAGGAAGACTAGCCTCCCTCCTGTGTAATTGCTTTTGTGTTTGTCCCAGGAGAGAGCTTTTTTGGGGCTGTTCTTAGCGCTGTCCTCGCTGATCAGCCCCATGTCTCATTATGTCTGCCCCGGAGCTGCATATAGTTGGGGAGAGACTGTTCAGCCTATCTGCCATACAAATCACTAGCATGTCCATCCCTCCTGTGGTCAGCTGTTTTTGCCTGTCCATCAGAGAAGATCAGAGTATATACTGTAGTATGTACACAGAAGGGTCAGTTTGGAAAGACTGTATCCCTACATTGCTTCACACCTGTCAGTTTCACCATAAGAGAAAGAGCGAGGGGGAAAAAAGAAAACGCAAACTTGAGTGTGCTTGTTTTAGTCTGGGCCTCTATTTCTGAAGTATCCTTCAGTACCCAATGTTGAGCCTCAGGCTTTGTGACAGGGCACACACTCAGCTAAAAGAAAGAACTTAAGCTGCCCTATGAGTGGCTCTGGCCTTTTTATTTGGCGGACAGCTGTGGAAAGTTGGGTTGTCCTGGTGTGGCTTACTGTCAGAAGGCTGAGCTCTAAATAGTCCTCCATCCAGTGAGCTTGTGTTAAGCAGTTAAATCAATTTCTGATGTATAATTTAATAGTTACTGTCCTATCCTCCCATCATGCACACAGTCTTATAAATCTCGACTACTACTAACCCAGCTGATGTTATTAACAACCGCAGTCCTTGTATACATGCATCAAAGGCACCATGCTTGCGTACTTTCTCAGTGGATAAGTAAAGACGTGACATTTTAATTCTGTTTACAGTAGCTGTTTCTCCTTGCATCTGTGCAGTCGTGTGGTCGCAGTAAAATCAAATCATAACCTAGACATTTTTCATACTGCTTTTCTTAGTATTAATGCTTAATGTCTCAGGTGTATTGTCTTATTATGGAACCAATTTGCTTCAAGGTTTGATGGTTTAGCCCTCAAGTTAGCTTTTGTTTTGGTATTCTTCCCGAAAAGTGAACAGTGTCTGTTTGCACTTTTCAGCATTTGGCCACAAGAAACCCTTGTCTCTTTTGTCAGCTTGGTATTTATTGTACCTCTGGGCTATTTTTCCAAATTAGAGTACCTACACCTTGACTCAATTCAAACTTTCAAGTCATTTCAGCCTCCCCCCCATTTCTGTAAAGCATTCAGACACAATTAATTCTTTGACGTGATTAGTTGTTTCTGCGTCATCTAGTGCTTTGTTTATTTGTTGTTTTTGGCAGTGCTAAATTAAGCAATTTAGCCTGTTAGCGTTCCACTGTACTGTTCGCAGTACCTTTCAAAAGAGACCAAAACCATACATACACTCCAAATGGTTCAAGAACAGCATGCAATTTATTTTGGGTATGCCTTTTTTTTTAGGTGTTTTAAGCTAATTTTACAGGAATGCTAAAGGTTCAGCTGTGCAGTGTTTGTAGTTTATTGTGTGCATGACTAGCATTATTTACACCTATATATACATTTACTATATAATTAATTGGAGTGTCTATTTACACTAAGTGTAAATAGCCTGTCTTGTTGGCGAAGGCTGTTTACATTAACTCCGCCAACACAAGATTAAAAAAGACGCGCACCACTCAATGTCTGCAGTGGCGTAGGTCGTAGAGAGTATGGCGCGTGGAAGTAGCTTTTGACCCGAGTTCGAATCTGCCTTTTTATCTCATAATTTAGAAATAAATGGCCATTTTCTACCTCGATTTTAGCCCTCTGATTTGAGGGGCATGTCTGCTGTGAAACTTTTTTCATTGCTTTGATTGGCTAATATCTTTGCAAATGAAATTAGTATTACATGTGGAACCCTCTCAAATACTACATTTTTACTATTACAGCTGTCAAGATTAACGAATTGTGAAAAGTGTTGCTTATTGTGGGCGGGGCTAAACAGGCAGTGATGTAGAAGCAGGCATTGATCTTCTTCTTAAGAGGTGGTGTTTAGCCACACTATTACGTAATAAAGTTGCATATTCCACAACATGTTGTTTTGGCAGATTGGCTTCAGTATAAGCTGCTTTTAGACTAACGAGAAAGTTTTGAGTTTTAAATATAGTCATTTACACTCTGTTATTATTGTGTCCTGTTAATGTACAACAATACTGAGGAGCAAATAGTGTCTGCCATTATTTAAAAGTATAAATAGCATCTAACAACTATTTCTACTTATTGCAAAGAACTGCTACTTTTATATAGCGTAAATAGAATATATCGCTATTTTCCCTTAGCATAAATAGCATGTTGCTAAGAAAATGCTGCTATTGTCACTTGGTGTAAATAGCATCTGTTGCTAAGAAAATATGCTATTTTCACTTAGTGCAAATAGCCGCTGCCATAATAAATACCTGAAATGTAGGCTAGCAAGTGATTGTCATATTACTTTTGTGTACTTTTACTATACTTTTCACAAGGAGATTTCTTAGTTTGGTATTGTTAGCTATATTTGCGACTTTTGTTCAATGAATAGTTCTGGTACTATGTTGGTTCTTCACTTCATATTTAATGTAAAATCTGGGTCCAAATTCAAAACTAGCTCAGAAACACTGGACTACAACACATTACTGTATCAAATTTTTGCAAAAGTATTCACTTTTCAGCATTCTCTGAAACAGTTGATAGTAGATTCAGAGAGATGAATTGTTTTGAAATCTTTTTGTGCATGTTTCTTGTGCTTTTACTCAGATCAGAAGGTGGCTTCCCCAAAGGACCTCCATTCGCTTGATCAGATTGACCCATTTCCTCAGTGCCTTGATACAGAAAGCTGCAGAGCTGAGAGCGCTAAGCAGTTAATCCTTTTATGTAGTGATTTTGACTCCTCATGGGGATGAAATGGAATGTGTATTTGAAGCACTCGTGAATATGCAGAAGGACAGTCGCATTGTTATTTTTAACGTCCTCTTCCTTATTTCCTCCTAGGGCAAGCTGTGAATTTTTCTTCATTAAGTATTCGACTGACGGACAGACTATCAATCTCTGTGCTCCTGCATGCTGACTGATTTGATGGGTAGTGACTCCGTTGGCCGGTTAGTTATGTGTAGTCCTGGGCCATCTCTGGCTGCTCACCAAGATCCCCAGAGGGAGGGCCGCTAGGACATGACCATATTCTCAACTTCTGCTGTTCTGAGCAGGCAGAGATAGAGAGGCATGGCTAATCAGGACTGTCTCTCTCTAGCTGTCTGAGCTGGTAGCACGACACAGTCGGTCTGTCTCTGATTTTGTCCAAATCACGTCCACACAGAGCGATTGACCCTTTTATGCAGCGCACCACATCCACCCAAGAGTCATCAGGGGACAATGGCGCGTGAACGGAGCAGTGGGGGGTGACTTACCTCATGATTACCCCTCGTCTTTAAAGTGGAGAGATGCCTTGTAGTTGAACTTTGAAGTGCAGACTAACTTCAAAAGCAGGAGGCGAAAGCAGAGAGATGCGGCCCGGCTGCTGAAAGTAGAATGCATCATCAGGCACTTAAAAAATAGCATATAACGGAGAATGGTAATGGGCTACATGACACGGATACTCTTCAAGTAAAGTAAACTAATAAAGTCCAAAAACTCAGGCTAAAAGGCCTGAAGAATTCCTTCTACAACAAACTTTTTTGGTCCGTTACTCATTTTTGAAATGCAAATATTATTGCGACCCCTCACACGCAACAGAAAAAACCTGGAAATGTCTGGGAATTTTAAAATTGTTTTTTCCAGGCCTGGAGTTGTCATTGAATGTTTTATAGTGAAAATATATTTTCAAGTTTTGCTCTGTCTTTCTGTCATCTATGTATTTATCTATCTGTCTGTCTGTCATCTATCTGTCTGTCTGACTGTCTGTGTCTGTCTGACTGTCTGTCGTCTTTCTGTCTGTTGTCTTTCTGTCTGTTGTCTGTCTGACTGTGTCTGTCTGTCTGTCTGTCTGTCTGTCTGACTGTCTGGCGTCTGTCTGTCTGTCTGTCTGACTGTCGTCTGTCTGTCTGTCTGTCTGTCATCTATGTATCTATCTGTCTGACTGTCTGCGTCTGTCTGTCTGTCTGACTGTCATCTGTCTGTCATCTGTCTCACTGTCTGTCTGTCTATCTATCTATCTGACTGTCTGCGTCTGTCTGTCTGACTGACTGTCTTTCGTCTTTCTGTCTGTTGTCTGTCTGCCTGTCTGTCTGTCTGTCATCTATCTGTCTGTCTGACTGTCGTCTGTCTGTCTGTCTGACTGTCTGACTGTCTCGTCTGACTGTCATCTGTCGTCTGTCTGTCTGTCTGTCTGTCTGTCTCTGTCGTCTGACAGTCCTTCTGTCTTCTATCTGTCAATCTGTCTATCTGTCTGTCATCTATCTCTGTGTGACTGTCTGCGTCTGTCTGACTGTCTGTCGTCTTTCTGTCTGTCTGACTGTGTCTGTCTGTCTGTGTCTGTCTGACTGTTGTCTGCCTGCCTGTCTGACTGTCTGTCGTCTGTCTGTCTGTCCGACTGTCTCTGTCGTCTTTCTGTCTGTTGTCTGTCTGTCTGTATATCTGTCTGTCATCTATCTGACTGTCATCTGTCTGACTGTCTGTCATCTGTCTGTCTGACTGTCTGTCATCTGTCTGTCTGTCTGTCTGTCTGACTGTCTGTCATCTGTCTATCTGACTGTCTGTCGTCTGTCTGTCTGACTGTGTCATCTGTGACTGTCTGTCTTTCTGTCTGTTATCTATCTATCTATCTATCTGTCTGTCTGTCTGTCTGTCTGTCATCTATCTAAATTATTTTATTTATTTGTAGGGATTGTTTGTTTTATATATGGTGCTTTTTAAATATATATTAATATTCCATGGATAAAATCTGTGCAGGTTCTGGGCTTTGTATATGTCCAAAAATGACAGATGACTATCTCTTAGTAGGCTTTTAATCCGGACTCAGTCCAGACATAGGGACCGCTGGAACAGGCCCATAGTCACTCTAGGACTATAACCAGCTGTGCAGCACCAAAGGAAATAAGGCAGTGAGCCAATCAAGTTAGTCTTTCCTTAAAGAGAATGTGTGCACATGGAGGAGCACATGTGTCTCTGTCTTTTTATTGCCACAAGTGGTGGTATATATATGCAGAGATTGTGGGGGCATATGGGTTGGATGTCGGAGCAGTAGCTTTAGGTCATAGACCAAGTGTTCAGTGTCCTATTTTAATCCAAACCCCTCACTTTTGCTCGCTGCTGCTGCCGGCGCCTGTAAATCCCACCCAAGCGATAGCAAACTTAAATCCACTTAATTTAGCACCTAATCCCCCCCTCCTCCTCCAGAATTTTAGAGATTGAGATTTAAGGATTAGCAGATAAATGGACAGGAAAATTGAGCTTGCACATGTTTTTCAAGCTCAAGTCATAGCACAGCAATCATTTATTAAAATACTATTGCTGCTGGAATGCACTGAATGACTAGACTTTTTATCCTGCCAAGAAACCGAGGTGATTTCTGGGAACTCTCTTTTGGGAAATTGTTTTGCATCAACTTCCCTTTTATAACATAGAATATGTTTGGGATTTTGATACCCTGATCTGCTTTACTGCTTACTTTAGTTGATTGCCAATAGGTGATGAATATGCTTTCAGAAGTTTTGACCAATGGCTGTGTGTATCTACACTGTGGTTGTACAATTTGTCACTCATTTTGATTTGCTTGAAAAGGATTTAACCTTCACGCCAGGCATCCATCCAAGATTCAATCATGTGACTTAATATAAACAACTCTGAAAGAGGCTAAATTTTATGGAAACTTGTTTCCGCCATGGAATAAAAAATAAAATAGTAATTGGAACTTTTTTTTCCTCATAATTCTGACTTTTTTCCTCACAATTCCGAGTTTATAAGTCACAATTAAGATTTTTTTTCTTGCAATGCTGAAATTATATTTCACAATCCTGAAAAAAAAGTCATGATTACAAATTATAAACTCGGAAATTTGAGAAATAAATTCAGAATTGTAAAAAAAAAAAAACAGATTTTCAAGGGAAAAAAAGTCAAAATTCTAAGTTATAAACTCACAAAGAATTTGTCTTGGTGACAGGAGTTTGTAGTACAAAAAATAAATAAATAACAGACATAGTGCAGACATATAGACATTACACAGTAGAAATTAAATATAACAGTAATATAAAAAAAATGTAAATAATGCAATATAAGAAAAAAAAATTAAAATATTTATATTTAATGCTGACAAAACACCGTAAAATACATTGTCGAGCCGATTTTGACTTTTCCCCGTTATATTAAGTCCTATTTTTGAACAAATGACTCATTAATGTTAATTTGCAATTAGCATTAGCATTTGGTTATAGAGGATATGCAGTGACGTCACTCACCAGACTGAGAGGCAAAAGAGCCTGCCGCATGACTGTATTTAATAGGGGTAACTGCAAAAACGCAAGTAAAACAAACGATTATTAGTTTAAACTAAAGCTAACCTCAGTGTAGTGTTCCTTACAACTTACCAAAGATCCATGGATATTGACATGCAGCCAGGAATCGTGTTGCCTGACATATGTGCCTGATTTTGATGCCGGGAAAATACATAAAGAAAAATTTGCCTCTGAACGCTTTATATAAATACAATATAGGTAGGTGTAAATCTGGTTGATCACTTATATCAATGTTATATATATATCGTTATATCGCCCAGCCTTAAAACTTGTATAATTTTTATTGAAAAGCATTAAATTATGCAGAATATAAGATTTTAAATATTTAATTGATGAGTTGTCAATACAGTATATAACAATACAATATATAGGGTATGATTTTACCTCAAAATTCAACATATTGACACAAAATGATAACTGCAAATCCACGTTTGGCTGCCTAGAGTCTAGTTGTTTCTGTGAATTGCAGCTTCTCTTTTCTGTAGCTTTCGGCAGTCTGTACAAATATACATCAAATATATATTTGGTGTTTTTTGCAGCTTTCACAATGAAAACCAATGCTGCCATTCAGTATTTTTGCCACTCAGTGGGTGTAACCTCAGTCACCTCTATTAATACTAATGCTAAAAATAAGTCGGTTATTTCTAGAGGATTAAAACCATAGCGCTTAAAATTTACTCGTTGCACTGAAGACTTGTGAGACTTGAAGCATTGTAGTGTCTGTTAATTTTTATAACAGCATGTAGTTACAGAGTTTTGTTAGTAGTATTTTATAAGAACAAATGAATAAAATACCTCATCACAATATAGTTAGCCAATTAATGCAAGATTTTTTAAAAATGTATTATTGAAAAGACCTCAACAACAACAAAAAGGAAAAACTGAAATAATCAAAAATTCTTTATGATTTCCACTCTCTGAATCCATATATAAATGTGGGTGGTCATGTGTTCACTGTGCTTATGGTTTGGAATGATTTGGGTAGATTTTGTGTGTTATGTATCTTGTTCATTCTATTCTTCTTGGTCCGTTTTCTCATCTTGCTGGTACATATATTGTATGGTCACTGCCTCCTTTATTCCAGAGACATGTGTTTGGCATTGAGACTGCTCTACACCTGTCCTGGCTGTTGCAGCAGCTTGTTGTGGGCTCTGGGCTGCTGGGGGTCTTCATGGGTCTCTGCAGGCCCCAGACATGTCTCTTGGCTCCTGGCCCTCTCAGGATAGATTAGCCCTGGGGTAAAATAGAGCCAGACACAACCAGGTTGGTGCCAACCATGGAAGCAATGCCCATGTGATACCATCAGGGGCTTTTTGCATGAACAATTAGGCCTTAATACAGTAGATTATTATTATATCTTGGCATTATGTTTTAATTGTTATCATTGACAGATTTTATTTAGAGTTTTGCTCTCTGTTAGTTGGTCCCTTCCCTTCTTATGGATCTTTTGGGTATGTGTACACCATGTAAAGTTGGGTTATTTGAGGACAGGACGCAGGGTGTCTGAAATGTTCAGCAGATCCCACCTGCTGTCACATCTACTTCGCCTGTTCTTCACACCATAGCCCTGCAGAGTCGAGAGCAGAAAATACTTCAGTGCCATCGCAGCCCATATGTAGTGTAACCCTATTATTTTGGGTCAAAGAAACTTTAAAATGTTTCAAAAGAACATTATCCGGAACAACCCAAGGTTTTGTGCCTTACTCAAGGGCACATCTTGTGGGGTTTCACCCAGCAGCCATTTAGTTACTAGTACAGATCTTTAACCACTGGACTGCTGCTTCATACAGTATAGTACATTGAAACAAAAAATAGAAATTGCTAGTAAATTTCACAAATAATTGCAAAGAAATCATGAGTAAAGGCTAATTCACACTACACTGACTAACACTGACAGTCACCATATTACAGTCAAAATTTCTTGTGAAACGTACTTTTACTTCGAAAAACAATGTATTGGTTTAATTTTTTTATATATGCTCTTGACATGATAGTGATATTGTTGGAATTTATTATCAGTAGGCCTTTTAATTTAAGGTGCACTTTGCATTGTGGGTAAATCTTATCAAAAAGTTGTATAGCTCTTTGTGCACTTCTACAACATTGTCACTTTGTGGGACTACAGGATTATGCTTTTGCAAGGACTAATTGATGTTTAATTGCCTTAATCAAGGTTTGTGATTGTTAATTGTGAGTTGTGATTTTAATCACTTGGTCTGCTGGTCAGTGGAATTAATAGCTGTTGAGGCAAATTGCCACTCTTGTCAAACCTCAGCTGAAAACGTAGAGTCCACAGATTTTCATAACTAACAGTGTGTTTTTTTTTTTTTTTGTCTTTACTGTTAGTCTATGTTTAGCTGTTCATTATTGTTCATTTTCTTTCATTTCTGTGTTGCATGTGCCTTATATATACTTTGGGGTCGGTAAGATTTTAAGAATATTTTTTATAAGAAGTCTCTATTACTCACCAAGGCTGAATTTATTTAAAAATACAGTAAAAACAGCAATATTGTGAAATATTATTACAATTTCAGATAACTGTTTTCAATTTTAATATATTTTAAAATGTAGTTCATCCCTGTGATGTTAAATCTAAATTTTCAGCATCATCACTCCAGTCTTCAGTGTCACATGATCCTTCAGAAGTCATTCTAATATCATACTGAATAATCATTCTTATTTGGTTCTCAAGAAGCATTATAACATTTGCTTAATATTTTTGTGGAAACAAATCTTTTGTTATTATATCTTTTGTTGTTGATGTCAAAGGCTGCATGTCCAATCAAACCCTAAGTTGAATAAGTAAATAAAAATAAATGATGAATGAAAATTAATAATTAGGAAAAAGTAAACCAATAAAAGGACATAAAATGATATGAAATAATGCATTGTAATGATTAAGGCAAAGTGCTTAGTCAGAGACTGCACAGTTATAAAGATCTGCTTACAATCTGAACCTGAATGTGGCTACTGCTGACATCATCTGGAATCTTATTTTTCCAGTCAGGCAGGGGGAGGAAGGGAGGTCTTCATGCCTGATTACTAATAAAAATTTGCCGGGAGTATCAACTCAGGGGGCTGATGTTGCCAAAGTGACAGAGCCAAAATAGCTAATCTTCACAGTCGCAGTTTCAAGCACTTAGTTTCTCAGTTGTCTGTGAAATGAGCTACTCCATTTCCCTGCACCCCTCTCTCTTACTCTCTCTATCTCTCTCTCTCTCTCTCTCTCTCTCTCTCACACACACACACACACACACACACACACACACACACACACACACACACACACACACTCTTCCCTGCTCTTTGTCCCCTAATAGTGAATATTTTTAATAACTTATTTATTTAGGTTGGTGTGCCCTTAGTAAGGCAAGTCTAGAGATCATCTCTTTTGTTCATTTAAATGTCATAAACAAACCCATATGACTGTTTTTCAGTTCAAATCAATTCAAAGTGTACTTTATTGACATGACAATTGTTACAATGTATTGCCAAAGCATTTGATTTCTAATTGACTGTTCATATGACTGACTTCTATGGAACCTGAAAGATAAATTTTTGAAGAATACCCTGTCTACTATTTCCAACATGACTGTATCTCTTATGAATGAATATATATCTTAATATCTATCTGAATATATCTTAATATAGTGAAACCTTCTAACAGCTTGGCTTTGTTTTACCTCTCAGGATGTGGAGATCCGAACAAATGCAGCACTGTACCTCCCTCAGATCAGTGAGCTGCTGAACAGGGTTCCCCGACAGATGCTGCTGCTTCTGAAAACCAACGACCTGCTGAGAGGCATCGAGACCATCCTGCAGACCAGAGCCAGTTCCAGCTCCTTTATCAATATGTCCCGCTGCTGTACCCGTGCCATTGCCAGGTGAAAGCAACAGCAAAGTGGTTGCCTTTTTATTTCTTGTACACACTTTATACACAGGATTTAATATATATATTATGCAGGTGGATTTCAGCAGTGGCGTGTAACGCGGTCACTCCTACTAGCCACTTTGGTGGGCTGAATTTTATACATAGGCTAATATATACATTTTTCAATTGCAGTCTTTTAAAAAAGCATCTGAAATAATAAACTAAGAGCAATGTTGACAAAAATATAGATTTTTTTTTCTTTTTCTTTTTTTTATATACATATCAATAGTGAAATATCGGAAATGCTTCCAATACTCATTTTCCACAGAATAGATGCACAATACCAGCTGCGCTTTCTCGCTCTCTCATCTCTCCCGACAGCGAGTTGACACACAAACCTGCCTTCCCTCACTCACTCATTTCATTGGCTCCGGATGAGTATTGTTAGTGTTACAGGGCTTGAATTTTGGCATTGGATTGCACGTATTGCACATAATTTTACTCATTCCCGCAGATTTTGTGCTCACATTTAAAGTGTGCACACACAAAGCCACCTCTCAGAGTTTTTTTTCGGTGCTTATTGTGCTTAAACAGTCAAATGCACACAATATAATGTCAAAATGCCAGTGTTGGTGACTAATCAAGTAAACACAGTTGAGAAAAAAAACGCATGTGTAACAGTATAATGGATCCGTGCATCAGGTCTTAAAGTTACAGCGAAGAGCTTTTTTTATGCTTTTAAGGATCCTTTTCAAGGATGCATGAAACTGGTCAAAAGTGGCAGTAAAGAATTTTACATTGCTAAAAAAAAACCTTTCTATTCATCAAAGAATCCTAAAAAAAATTGCACAAAAAGTACAATTGCTTTCAGTATTGATAATAATAAGAAGAGTTTCTTGAGCAGCAAATCAGCCTATTTGGAATGATTTCTGAAGGATCATGTGACACTGAAGACTGGAGTAATGATGCTGAAAAGTGAGCTTTGCCATCACAGGAATAAATTACATCTTAAAATATATTCAAATTGAAAATATTTATTTTAAATGACCTTTTAAAACATTAAAATAGAAAACAGTTCTTTTATATTGTAATAATATTTCACAGTATTACTGTTTTAACTATAGTTTTGATTAAATAAATGCAGAATTGGTGAGCAAAGATTCAAAAACATTAAAAAAAAATCATACCGACCCTGAAATTTTGAACAGTAATGTATTTAGAATTTATCTATTATAAATATTTTATAATATTTAATAGTGATTTGGAATATCAGTAATATAAATTTCTTATGGTACTTATTTACACTGATTTTTTTTTCTTTAAATTTTTAATAGATTTCTTTCTTTTAAATCTCTTCTCAGTACAATACTAAAGTTCTGCCATGTTCACTGCAGCTTTACTCGAGTAGTCACAAGGTTAGAGTTTCAGCACCTGAACAAACCTGTTCCCACACATTAGGAGTCTGTCTGCTGTTAAACGCCTCATTCTCTCTGTTCAGTGGGCTCTCATTGGCTCATCTCTGCGTGTCTGCTCTGGTGCTCAAGTCCCTGATGTCATCTCACTGCTCAAAGACAGTGTCATCTCTCTCACACCAGTAACCCACAGACACTATCCCACACACCGCAGGAACTCTCGTTCATTTAAGTGGACTCTCTGGGACCTCACAAAGCATTTAAATGCACTCAGACACGCACACACACACACACACACACACACCACTCACTCCAGCCTCCCCCACCCTGAAATGTAAGTGGGTGAGTGAATGCCAGTATATTGTACTATATTGTACTTTC
Organism: Hypophthalmichthys nobilis; assembly: GCA_037950665.1. Classification (NCBI taxonomy): domain Eukaryota; kingdom Metazoa; phylum Chordata; class Actinopteri; order Cypriniformes; family Xenocyprididae; genus Hypophthalmichthys; species Hypophthalmichthys nobilis. Next base: position 10,441,977 of record CM075478.1, read on the forward strand.
CACAGCAGTGAGCAGTGATCATATTGATTTATTCTCACCATTCTAATGAAGAACATGATGATTGGAGGAGAAAATCGTTCGGATTTGAAGGAGGAATCCTGACACTTGTCAGCGGAGAGATGCTCACGTCTGCTCGTAAAGGATTTCGGCACGATACAGAAAGAAAAAACCACCCAGACATGAAACTCAATGTCGTCTGCCTCAACGCCTTTTTATTAAAACCAAATGGCAGCAAAGTGCAGAATGCAGAATCTAAAATCCATTACCAATTGCTGTGCCCACAGACACAGCAGAAAGAGAAAGATAGACCTAGAGAAGTAACCGGACCATCACACACTCATTTAGTTTGATGGGAGCAGAAATGTTTGCAGTATCATCTATTACGGTGAGTTAGGTTTTCATAGTACAAACTGTATGAATAGTTCATCCAAAAATGAAAATTCTGCCTTTTACTCACCCTCAAACCCAAGACATTTCTAAAGAGGACCTATTATACTTTTTTACATTTTCAACTTTGTTTGTAATGTTGCTGTTTGAGCATGAAAAAGATCTGCAAAGTTACAAAGCATAAGTCCAATCCAAAGGGAGTTATTCTCTATTTCATTAAGCACTGTTTCTGAGCTCCCTGAAATGCCTTGATTGAAGTTTTCTTCCAGGAGTGTTAACGTCATAATATTCCTCATTTAAATAATTCCCGCCAAAGGCATACTCAAAAAAAGGGGGGAGGCCTGGTTGCGTTGGCTTAGTAATGTGTTGAAACTCGGAATTATGGTAAGGGGCGTTACGGTTGACCAGTCAAAACACACTGTTTCAGCCAGCCAATCAGAGCACATTGCGCTTTTCAGAAGGAGGGGCTTCAAAGAGACAGGAATTAAGCCCGGAACACACCAAGCCGATGGTCGGCCGTCGGGCAGTTTTTGTTCGTTGGCCGACTAAGTTTTCTTGACCAACGTCAGCTGAAGTTGGTCCTCGTCGGCTTTTTTTTTTGTTTGTTTTGGCCGATTCGACATGTTGATCAGTCAGTCAGTCGGGCCATCTGATCATTCTCATTGGCTGTTCAGCTACTGCCACCTGCTGGTATGGAAAGGCATTTCATCTTACGCAGGCGCAGAACGGACGTGCTACTTGGCCATCGGGTGTTGAGCAGTTGAGCATCGGTTTGGTGTGTCAGGGCAACTTTGGACCCAGACGCTGCCGACGTGAGCCAACCCCACAGTCTGCTTTTGTTGACACTAGTTTGTCGGCGTCGGCTTGGTGTGTTCCAGGCTTTAAACAGAGCATTACTGACAGACTTGGGAAAGAGGTCCTGCAACAATGTAAAATATGTGAAAAATAATGTGTTTTTTGAACATTCAGGCATGAAAACCCATTCTTGTAGACACCAAAAGCAAAATCAAGACCTTGTAAAAGGGCGGAATATGGCCTCTTTAAAGAATTGTAACATAAGACATACAACAAAAGTGCCAAAAAGCTCGAAAAAGGATTAAAAAACACTCATAAAATAGTTCAAGCAACTTGATTTTCAGTCTTCTGAATTAATAAAGCAGATTTGAAGGATAAAGCTTGCATGCATATAGCCTGTGTCTGCATCCAGAATTCAAAAAATGCAGAGAAATCTTGGAAAACTTGGAACATGGTGCTTTAGTCACATGATGTTTGTCATTTTTGGAGCTCCGGTCACTATGAACTGTCTATGAAATGACTCAAACCTTAGTACTTTTGTGTTTCACTGATAAAATAACAGCATACTTGTTTCATTTTTGAGTGAACTATTGGTAACACTTTAGTATAGGGAACACAAATAAACTATTAACTACGACTTTTCCCTCAATAAACTCCTAATTTACTGCTTATTAATATTTAGTAAGGTAGTTGTTAAGTTTAGGTATTGGGCAGGATTAACAATGTAGAATAAAGTCATGCAGAATAAGGCATTAATATGTGCTTAATAAGTTCTAATAAATAGCCTATATTCTAGTAGTATGCATGCTAATAAGCAAATAGTTAAAAGACCCTAAAATAAAGTATTACTGAACTATTCCTTTAAGAAAGTCTTTAGGAAGTCTGTCCTGTCTATGTACGTGTAGTCTATATAACCCATTCACTTTTCATTGAAACAGATACTCTGTGAAGCGACGTCACAAAGAAATTAGGTTATTTTTCTTAGTCTCCGCATGAAAAGGAAGTGACATTAGCATTCATTCTGTAGTCTCACACTGTTAAGTGTTATTTTCAGCCTCACTGTACAAATGACTAATGCATTCCATGTGACCATGGATCTGGAGGTGTCCCTTTTTCAAAATACTCAATGGTGGTGGAGAAAATTAGAAGAAAAAAATGTCTTTTATCCTTTTACATATTTACACAGCCTTTTTTGAATCAAGGTTAGATTTAGCAATTTTTAAAGTCAGCATGTGCAGTTTATGCATGGGGTTATGGGAAATATGCAGTGAGCCACTGCCTAACAACTTTTCTACAGAACTCACAATTGCTTAAAGGTGGTCTCCTTTTTAAAGGATTAGTTCACTTTAAAATGAAAATTACCCCAGGCTTTACTCACCCTCAAGACATCCTATATGTGTATGACTTTCTTCTTTCTGATGAACACAATCGGAGTTACTGTATATTGATAAATATCCTGACACGTCCAAACTTTATAATGTCAGTGAACGGGACCAACGAGTATAAAGCTCAAGAAAGTGCATCCATCCAAAGCAAAACGTCAATAGTTATGTGAACAAGTGAGCTTTAGACATAACCAAGCAAATAATTCAGGACAACAAGGCTTATTTCCTGGTGTGGATAATTGACATTGTTTTTTCAACACCTACATCAGACTCCATTTTTATTCTTTCCACTAACCACTGAGCCACCCACATAGGATTGTTGGACATCATATGCAGCAAAGGATGCGTTTATGCATCTTTCAAAGATCTACCAGATGAACTGGATGTTAGGATACTTGAGTTTCAAACATGCCTTAAAGCTTCTGCTTCTTGTGAAGGTAGAAGTTTTCAGGTTTCGGACACAGCCTCTGTCTGATTGGCTGCATATGCAAGGTGTAATGAGAAACGAGGAGGACTGTGAGTGCATGCTGGGTTCACTCTTTCTGTCATTCTCTGTCCGCTTGCAGGGACAGTGAGACTGAAAGGCCTCTTGCTGAGCTGGGTTAATAATTCAGCTCCTGCTCAAGCTGTGACAACATGCACTATATCTCACTTTAAAATATTCATTATGGATAATTCAAGCGCAAACAAGTTATGCAAATGTTACAACTGTAAATATCTATACACAGGATCCAAAATGAACTAGTTTTTACAATACCATTGAAAAGTTTGTGAAAAGAATGCTTTTATTCAGCAAGGATGCATCAAATTGATCAAAAGTGACAGTAAAGACATTTATAATGTTACAAAATATTACAATTAAAAATAAACGCTGTTCTTTTGAACTTTATTTTCATTAAAGAATCCTGAAAAAAAAGTGCATTACAAATCATGGTTTTCACAAAAAAATGTTTTTCAATATTGATAATAAGTGTTTCTTGAGCACCAAGGCAACATATTAAAATGATTTCCGAAGGATCATGAAGACTGGAGTAATGATGCTGAAAATCCAGTGTTGCCATAAATAAATTGCATTTTAAACTAGATAAGAAAGTTTGTCATAACAAACTTTGATTTTGGCTTGAGAAAGTCTGACCAGAAAGTTTATGCAGTTGTTTTAAAAGCTTGAAGTTTGAAGGTTTGAATAAAATGAATTAGCACTTTTGTTTTTAGCATCAATTAGCACATTGTTAGCATGTTTCTAGCAAGATTTAATACTGCTAGCATGTTTCTAGCATCACTTAGCACATTGTTAACATGTTTCTAGCATCAATTAGCACATTGTTAGCATGTTTCTAGAAAATTGAATACTGTTAGCGTGTTTCTAGCATCAATTAGCACGTTTTGAACATGTTATTACATGTTTCTAACATGATATAGCACATTGCTAGCATGTTTCTGGCATGATTTAACACATTGCTTGCATGTTTCTAGCATGAATTAGCAAATTGCTAATTGTTTTTAGCATGTTTCTAGCATTAATTGTTACATGTAGCACATTGCTAGCATGTTTCTAACATTTAACAATGGTAGTATGTTTCTGGCATGAATTAGCACAATGCTAGCATGTTTTAGTTTTAAAATGTTAATATAGAAAAGTTATTTTCAATTGTAATAATATTTCACAATGCTACTGTTTTTTCTGTATTTTTGATGAAATAATTCAGCCTAGGTGAGCATAAGAGACTTTGAAAAACATGAAAAAAATATGAATACATTTTTTTAATATTTTAATATTATTTTTTGTTTAATCATGCAAAATCTACTTATATGACCGATAAGAAATATTTGGCCAATACATTTTATTAGTTCATTTCTCCTAGAATTGGCATGTCTGGCTAAAACCTTTGGACCTGTGTGCCGAGCATGCAACAAGTTACTGTTGATTTTTGCAAGGTTTTTGGCAAAGTAGGACGAGTGACAATTCGTGACTGACTCCTGCGTTCCCATCAGTCCCTGCTTTCTGTTTTCAGCCTGTATTCTGTTCATGCTGTCGGTGTGCTCCTGTCAGATGGAGCACAGTGTGACATCTCCAGTCTGACACAGCAGCTATGGTCTGAAATGTCAAACTTGTCCACCACAAAAAAGCTTTGTACAGTTTGAATAGTCAGAAATTAGAATGATTTTCACCATCACCCTTATCTTATTTCTCACTCTCCTCATCGGGAACATGTAAGAAAATGAATGCGATTTCACTTACCGTTTGTCATTTCAAAGCTCTTTGCTGTGACAGTGTGAGATGCATTCAGGAGAGCGGAGGAGTCATTGTTTTTCCCCCCAAGGACATCCCACTTACTATGGCCTTAACACTGCTCTCTCTCTCTCTCTCTCTCACTGTTAATATTACATGACCTAGTGTGGTCTGTCTAAAGTCCTTCGCTTACCATGAAGCCTGAGCCAACACAGTTCATTTACAGCCAACTTACTTTAACCAATGTAATCTCACCTGTCCTCTTCTTGTTCTTCGCCTCACTAGTCTTCTGTCTTTGTGTCTCTGTGCCTCTCTCATAGGCACAAGAGGAGTAAAACCAAGTCTCGGACCAGGCGGCTGCGGATCTCGCTGTCTGAGTGTTGGTCTCTGTGCCAGATAGACCTGTATGAACTTGTGTTGTGGCTCCGCAGCTCCACGCTGGCCAGATGGGTCTGCTACCTCATCAGCTGCCTGCCGTACCCAAACTGAGAGGCTTGAACCAGGCCATAACACCCTCTGCACTGAACTCCGCACACAAGTGCATTATGGGTTGATCATGGACTGTTTTAATGAAAGCTGGAAGTAAAGCAAACAAATGAAAGTAAAATAATCTGTTTTTAAAGGTCACTGAAAGGTCACTGATCACATGAATAATCATGTGGTCATGTGATCAGTGCAGTATGTGATAGAGCAAATGCTTTGTGCATGCAAATTAGTACTGTAAGTTAGTTTGTGTCATGCAATATCTCAAACTTGTTAAAATCGCTTCTGGATTCAGCATTGAACTGCCATGTGCAAGTCGTGTCTCCGCAGAATTTCATGTAATCTTTTATTTTACATTCCTTCAGATTTCCTTTTCCCACGTGGTTGCCAACATCATCTCAAACATTTTAATATAACAGTTGTGACATATTTTTTTTATTTATTTTTAGTAAACAGTAACCTGTGGTTTATTTTTCATGCTGGATCAATAAATGGGAGCATTTTTATTGCTTTATTTTTTTCGTGTTCATTTGCAGGTTTCCTTTTGTATCTTTATTTTTCACTGAGGCAAATTTCATTCACAATAAATGAATTAATCGGTAAATTAAAATATTATGGTGCACAATAGGTGAAATTTTGAATTCTGTTAATGTTTTATTTATTTTAAGTAATTAAAAAAAAAGATATATATATATATATATATATATATATATATATATATATATATATATATATATATATAGTTTTAGTTTAAGGTAATAACCCTGATTCTAGTCTAGATCTTCTGAACTCAAATGATGGGCCTGTGTGAGGAATATCCTGAAATTTTATTTATTTATTGAAAATTTTCTGCTTTGCCATGTACATATTTAAAACCTGCTATGTGAAGATTCATTGTGGAAGTTATGGCACTGACAATGATCTAAAGTTTGAATATGTGGAAAAATGAATGAAATATTTAGTGGAGCATGGGCAGGCTTTAAAAAAAAAAAGACTTATTTTGTGTTCTACCAAAGAAACTGTCATATGGGTTTGGAACGACACAAAAACTACTTGTATGAACTACTCTTTTACTGGAATATATATATATATATATATATATATATACACACATAGTATATTCCAGTAAAAAAGTAGTTCATACAAGTAGTTCTTGTGTGTATATATATATGAGCCAAAATGTTATGACCAGTCACAGGCAGTGTTAGGGGTAACGCATTACAGTCAAGTAACTTGAGTTACATAACTTGAACTTTTTCAAGTAACAGTTATTTTTTTCAAATAAGTAAGGCAGGTTACTCTGTTTTCACGTTTTGACTGACAGCTCTCCTGTCCCCATGTTGAGAGAAATAGGGTATGTGAAGTGCCATTGTGTGCGCTGTGTTTACATGATGGTTATTGTAGTTCTAGACTAGATGTGAACATGCATTTACTCATCTCACTTGCACAAAAACATTCAGTATTCCTCAAAATGAATAAAAACAGTGAAATGCAATCTCAGAATTTTACACAAACCAGTAATAATTAAATATGTTAAATTACACAAATATACTTTGGTTAATAAAGTGAGATTAAATACAATGTCTTTGCTGCTGACTTCAATGATCCAATTCAACCATACTAATAAGCACAAATTACTTTAGATTTAGAAATAAGAATGCTGAACTTCCTTCTCCTGTATCCTATTCTTCTTTAATCCAGAATAGCAGCACAGCTGAAAGGTTTGTTTGTTTGAGCTGCGTCCTCTACTCTGCATGTGTAAATATGCATTTCCTTCAGCCTGAGGCTTATTCATTTTACTTTTGGTGTCAAAGGGCCTTAACATTTGCCAAAAATTTGTTGTTATTAAAAACAAACAAGCAAGCCCAGCAGCCCAGGTGAGAAAAAGTAACACAAAAGTAACTAACGCAATTAGTTACTTTTTTAAGGAGTAACACAATATTGTAATGCATTTTTAAAAGTAACTTTCCCCAACACTGGTCACAGGTGAAGCGAATATCATTTATACTCTCCTAACAAGGCCACATAATCAGGTCTGGGTAGATTAGATGGTAAGCAAACAATCAGACCTCGTAATCAATGTGTTGGATACAGGAGAAAAGGGCAGGAATAAAGATTTGAGCGACTTTGACAAGGGCCAAATTGTTATGGCAAGGTCAGAGTGTCTCTGAAACGGCATTGTGGGTTGCGCTCGGTCAGCAGTGGAGAGAATTTACCAACATTATCCGAGGAGGGACAAACCACAAACGACTGACAGGGTGTTGGGTGCCCAAGACTCATCAATGCACGAGGGCAACAAAAGCTATCCTGTCTGGTCTGATACAACAGAATGTCTACTGTGGCACAAGTCGCACAAAAATTGTAATGATGGTTACGGGAGGAATGTGTCACAACACACAGTGCATCACACTCTGTTGTGTATGGGGCTGTGTAGCCGCAGACCAGTCAGAGTGCCTATGATGACCCCTGTCCAACGTAGAAAGTGGCTACAATGAACACGCAAGTGTTGGAACTGGACATTGGAGCAGTGAAAGAAGGTCACCGGGTCCGATGAGCCCTATTTTCTTTCACATCACATGGATGCCCATGTACATGTGCACCATTTACCTGTGGAAGTGAAGACCAACAGCATATTAGGCAGGTGGTCATAAACTTTATGCCTACGTACAGGCATCTTTTCTGAATATAGGGTGTAGAGTACAATCAAGAGCTTATAAATGCATTAATGTTGTAAGCTAGACCTGGATCAGATGTTAAAGACTACATCACAGCCAGTCATTTCTCTATCCAGAGGGCAAGTTTTTGTTCAATTACACCCTGTTCTTCCCTTCCAGGTTAGTTTTTTCAGGTTAGACCCCATTGGAGACCCAACAGAAGCAGAGATACACAGCTTACTTCCCACAGCCTGGAGGCAGCAGCCAGGGAGTCCAAACCCCGCCATACTAATGCCCTCAGGCTAGAGAGCAGATTCTGGCTGCCAAGCATCGGATGATGGACGCAGTTATCTGTTCAACAAGTTTCTTCCGCACGCTCTGCTCAAGCTGCACAGCTGAAACGAAATTGCTGATTCTCAGCTTCACCGTCCACAATCATGTGTCATTTACTGTGTCCACAGTTAATCCTGTCAGGCACAAACTGCAACTAGGAACCGTGCAAACTTGTAATTCTTAATTTCTGTGAATGGGGTGCACTCAAATTACGTAAGTGCACTATTTCTGTCTTTTTTCTGCCCCCTTGATATTAGATCTTTACAATATCTGTTGTGTTGTTTTCATATGTTGTTGTTTGTCATGTTTGGCCCCCCATTTTATAAACACACACACATATATATATATATGTGTGTGTTTGCGTGTATCTGTGTTTGTATATATATACCCGCAGACACAAATGTTATATATTTTATCACATTTTCGTCAGTAGTATGTTTTATACAGTTTAATTATCATTGTTGCGCTTTTCAGCTTGTCTTCGTTATTAAAAACATTTTCATCTGTAGTTTTGTTGACAACAATAACAATGTTTCTGAGGAAAGACGCTGCTATCATCTTTTGTTTCAAACACAAGAAACTGCAATGATGTACTGTTGTCTCAGTCCCTCCTCCTCTGCTTTGTCTTTCCTTGTCCTGATGAGTCAGAATTGGAAAATCTCTCTCCATCTCTCTCTGCTGAGTCAGAAATGGACAATGGCTGCTTTTTCCTTATCACTTTCTTTCCATCTCTTAATTAGACTCGACCTCTGTAGGCAAACCCAGAGCCAGCATTAAGCCTGTGTCTGCCCAGAATAAAAAATCCATCCATCTTGATCAAAAAGCTAAGGCTGGAGCTGCCAAATGTAATCACTCTGGTAATGGGTCTGAAGCCTCCAGTGGGTACAAAAAGACGCCCAGCATTGGTGTAAGGTGACCGGAGAAGTAGAAGTTCAGCTTCAGGTCTGTCCTTTTGGTTTACATTCAGTAAGGTTTGCAAAGGTATACTGTAACAGTGCAAGCAAAACACAGGCATTTCATTTATTACTGTAACTTTCAGTCAATATGACTATTAATGTATCATTTCAAATGTTGATGGTTCTAGATTCGTAACTGATCAAAATGCACCGAATATTCAAATATTCGCAGTGAATATCAACATAACTTTTAGTCTGTTCCTCTCAGGGTTATTATGTTTTAACTGAAACTAAAACAAACAAACAATAAATAAATAAATAAATATAAATAAATAAATTTGTTGCTTTAAATAAAAAAACATTAACTAAAAATAAATATTTTTTAAAAAAACCTATTTTATTTCAACAGTTCTCATTTTCATTTAACTTGATGTACTAAAATTATTAAAATAAAATAAAAAATATTAAAAAAAATTACTAAAATTTGAACTAAAATGAAAATGAAAACAAAGAATATAAAAACATTAATAAAACTATAATACTATCTGCATGATAACTGGTTCCTGATGCAAAATATTGTACAGCTTCAAAAAACGCACAAACAAAAATTTGTGCTAATGAAGATTTTTTTTATATACAAATAAAACATGCATTTTTTTTTTTTTTTTTTTAAAGAAAGACTGTGGTGGTCTGATTTGCCCAGTTATTATATTATCAGTGGATTTGTTCCTGGGGTTTACTGAGGAGAAGAAATAAGGCAAAGGAAGTAAATTAAATGTCACAATCAATTGCCCCACATAGTAGAATGTAATCTCTTTACCTCCCTACGGATGAATGAAATTGTAGTACACTTACACCACTGTACTGTACCTGATGTTGCTTTCATCTACTGCAAATATGGAGATTTTCTCCCAGCCAACATAAAAAGTATCCACCTTTATTCCCTCAGATCATTCTGTCACAGTGTGTTTTATTTACTGTTGTAAAGTCATAATGTTGAAAATAATTGAAATCCTTGTTATTGTGGAATATGTATTGATGCCACAATATAAGCCTAATTTTGTGCCCATAATTATAAACCTTTTATTACAAAAACATTTTGACCTTGACCTTGCTCTCATGCAAGGCTGAACCTGTATTGTTCCTAAATGCTCAGATGTTTGTATCACTGCATTGCTGTTGACCTGCTTAAATCCTGTCTTGGATTAGGGGATGGATCAGGGCCAACCTGAAATAGGATTCATATCTGATCATCCATGTTTGGCACCCTTTGCTTCTTTTCACATTTGTCACAAATTTAAGGCAGGAGTTAAAACCATTGTGTATTATCAATATAAATATGAGAAAGCCTTACATGTACACTTTAACATTGTTTTCCTTCTCAGTTCATCCAACAATTTAGAATAAGACATTCTGTGTCTCAGTGAGGGTGGAGTTTACATGTGAAAATCACTTTTAAACCATCTGCGTCATAGGAAAAGGAAAGCATACTTGCATGGCCGGTGTTCCTGACATTTTTAGGTTGGGCTGAGACACAGTGGTTTAAACATGGCTATAGATTTAAGAGGAACGGCAGCCATGAAAGACATTTTAATCTGCTAATGGAAAATCACATTACATTTTTTCCCCCTCCAATTTGGCTCTTCTGTAGTGCAATATTATAGATTCTGGATTGCAGCGCAGGCTTGGATGGAGCCACTTTTCTTCTGCTGTCCGCATGGTAAAACTCAGCATTTGAGATGGAGATTACTGCTCTCCCAAAGAATAATTTTCCCCTGGGATAATCTTCATTTGCTCTTATGCAGCTTTAACTTTTTTCATTGCAAGCTATTATTCCATCAGGTGAGGTTGGTGTGTGTTATCCGAGGGGATCCAGAGTCCCTCTGAATGTTTCAGATGTCTGATATCTTTTTGTGGGGTTCCCAAGGAAACTCTGGGAGGAAGATATTCATGTAATCCTGCCAGTCACAATGCTCCAGGTAAAAAAAAAACACTGCTTACCTCACTTATCAGACCATAAGAGCGACCATAAGTCGCTCTTCTGATCCGTCTCCGCATATTTTTGTAGTGTATGCTGTAAGGAATGTTTGTTTTTGTTTGTTTGTTTATATATGTATATAGTAGTGCTTTAAATTGATTAATCGCAATTAATCACATCTAACATAAAAGTTTGTTTTTACATAATGTGTGTGTATTTATTATTACATTTTTTAATACACTGCTCCAAAAAATTACACTTTGAAAACACATCAGATCTCAATGGGGAAAAATATCATACTGGATATCTATACTGATATGGACTGGGTAATGTGTTAGGAACGAAAGAATGTCACATCGTTTGATGGAAATGAAAATTATCAACCTACAGAGGACTGAATTCAAAGACACCCCGAAAATCAAAGTGAAAAAATGATGCAGAAGGCTAGTCCATTTTGCTGAAATATCATTGCAGCAACTCAAAATGAGACGACGGATGGTGTCCTGGGTATTTCCTCCCAGATCTGGAACAGGGCATCACTGAGCTCCTGGACAGTCTGAGGTGCAACCTGGCGGCGTCGGATGGAGTGAAACACAATGTCCCAGACGTGTTCTATTGGATTTAGGTCAGGCGAGCGTGGGGGTCATTCAATGATATCAATTCTTTCATCCTCCAGGAACTGCCTGCATTCTCTTGCCACATGAGGCCGGGTATTGTCGTGCACCAGGAGGAACCCAGGACCCACTGCACCAGCGTAGGGTCTGACAATGGGTCCAAGGATTTGATCCTGATACCTAATGGCAGTCAGGGTGCCATTGTCTAGCCTGTAGAGGTCTGTGCATCCCTCCATGGATATGCCTTCCCAGACTATCACTGAACCACCACCAAACCGGTCATGCTGAACGATGTTACAGGCAACATAACGTTCTCCACGGATTCTCCAGACCCTTTCACGTCTGTCACATGCTCAGGGTGAACCTGCTCTCATCTAAAAAGCATAGAGCGCCAGTGGCGGACCTGCCAATTCTGGTGTTCAATGGCAAATGCCAATCGAGCTCCACAGTGCCGGGCAGTGAGCACAGGGCCCACTAGAGGACGTTGGGCCCTCAGGCCACCCTCTAAAGTCTGTTTCTGATTGTTTGGTCAGAGACATTCACACCAGTGGCCTGCTGGAAGTCATTCTGTAGGGCTCTGGCAGTGCTCAGCCTGTTCCTCCTTGCACAAAGGAACAGATACCAGTCCTGCTGATGAGTTAAGGACCTTCTATGGCCCTGTCCAGCTCTCCTAGAGTAACTGCCTGTCTCTTGGAATCTCCTCCAAGCTCTTGAGACTGTGCTGGGAGACACAGCAAACCTTCTGGCAATGGCATGCATTGATGTGCCATCCTGGAGGAGTTGGACTGCCTGTGCAACCTCTGTAGGGTCCAGGTATCGCCTCATGCTACCAGTAGTGACACTGACCCTTGCCAAATGCAAAACTAGTGAAAAACAGTCAGAAAAGATGAGTAGGGAAAAAATGTCACTGTATATAGTTCTGACATGAAACTCTAGATGTGCAAGCTGATAGGTCTAACTCTTTGGTAGCGATCATGTCATTATGTACATAGCAGCTGATTGCTTGTTGTTGCATCAGCAGCAAAAGAGCTGCAGCTTAACATTCAAACAAATACCAGTGTTGCTGGTAGTAGTGTGCAGCACATGTTCAGAAACCCTCCACCTCCCCAGCTCCACCTGTATAGATCTGCCACAGGGTAAAAGCAGTATGTCTTACATGCTCACAGTGAATGTATTGGCAGTAGTAAGTCTCTATACTTGCTCTGCAGCTGCAGCAGTGTAGCAGAACTATTCTGCCAAGACCAAATACATTAACATAACCATAAACATGCCCATCTCCATTACCATACCATCTCCCTAAAGTTGTCATGACAGAAATATCATATATATAAATATATATATATATAAACACAACACACACATATTATGTAAACACAAACTTTTGTTAGATGTGATTAATCATGATTAATCGATTTGACAGCACTTACCAACCCTGTATATGCTATTTAATTATTGGGATTCAAACAAGACCCAGAGCACTGTTCGTACAGACAGAACTTTCTATATCTGTTGCGTTATTTGTTCTTATGAACATGATAAGAAGGGCTACAATTACATCATCTCAGCAGAAGGCCTCGCTAACGTCTGAATATAGTTCATGGAAGGCAGGGAAAATAGATGAAGAGAAGGGATAAAAAAAGACCAAAGAGAGTGGAAAGAAGTGTGCATGACCAAAGAACAATAAATCCAGTGGGCATGTATGCTGCTCCTCAGCGTTCTCTGGCTGCAGTGGGAAATGAGTTCATTTAATACTGTGAAATTCCATTAGAAGAGAACATGGCGATTTTGTACAGCAAGCACGCAGTTTGCAGGCCCTCTTAGACACTCATAATTTTCCCATAAGACCGACTCTGATGAAACGGCCAAAACATTTATTCAGAGAATAAATCTCTGTAATCGCAAAAAATGGCTTTACTGTTGCTTTGGAAACAGACCAGAAGTGAATGACCTTATTGCGTGTGTACGTATTCACCTCCTGTTTAAATGTGAAAGGTTCAAACCAATTTTCTAGCATTTAGCAGTGAAACAAATATTAGGGCAGTGAAAACAATATTAGAAGTTCAGCACCTTTCTTACACTGTTAAATATGGTATTGTGCATGTTCAAAAATTCAGGGCATTTCTGATTATTATCCATTTTATGCTTTATTCAGCCTGCTGAATTGTTGTCAGTTGTTGATATATGACATTCATGTGTATTCACGATACATCCACTGTATCCTGTATCTATAGCAATAATATTCATATATCAATAATTGACAAAAATTGCCTGAAGAATACGAGCGAGCGGCACAACATGACAATCGTTAGCAGGAGCTGGTCTCGTCAAGCCTCTTCTCATCCCTGCATTGATCGTCTGGTGTAATTAAAGAAGAGCTTGCTTATGCAAAGCCCTGTAAACGAAGCACACAATCATTAATTAGGCTTAGATGAAACACATTGTCTGTGAGTTGCTCTTGAGATTTGTCCACCGATAACAAAAGTGCAGTTAGTCTTGAGGCAAGTCAGACCACTCTTAGTTAACTGCCACTCTGCCTCGCAAGGATCAATACTAATTTTACTGATTCAGGCTAAGCTCAGACCGTTTCAATAAACAGGCAGCAAAGAATTGTGCCCTGCTTCAAAAACATGCCAATGTTGTCTTATGTAAGAGAATTTGTGCTCTCTTGAGGGAAAAGCACTTTTCCACTGGTTTAGCCAGTAGAAATATAATTTTAATTCATCTCCAGATATACACTGTTTTTATGAGAAAGCTTAGAGATGATGTAGAAAAATGGAGAGCCTGGTTTGGGATTGCTGGCTGAAAAATTAAGATCTAAAATCTAGTCATTTTAATTCAAACTGAAATGAATTTAGAGATAAGTCAAAGTGGGATTCAGAATCGATGCCTACAGAATTGAACCTACTTACGGAGTGATTTTAATGTTATTAAAAGGACCAATCACCCAGAAATTATAGTTGTGTCATAGTTTATTCACCTTCATGTCACTCCAGACTCTGGCACATAGCACACAAATCTTATGAACTTCTGGTAAGAAACTTTACTAATATTAAAAGTAGGGTAGGCAATTTCAGAGCAGCTAGCAATAGCAAGCTAGCTTCGAAAACATAAGATCCCACCCTCTCTTCACACCACCTCCAAAACATATGAACGCACAGCCAGAGCAGATTCAGCAAAACATATAAGAGTGTTAAATTACCCCATGTCTCAAAGCACATAACATTACAATAATAATGAACGTAAACAACTTATGGAGCTGTTGTACCACCTAACTGCTGCAGATTCATTTTGGCGTTGACAGTGTTGACATAGAAACGCATAAATCAGAGTTTGAGAACATTAATGGCTCCGGGTAGAACATCACGGGTTGCCATCTCTAAATTACGGTTACGACATGCCATTAAAGCAGCATAAGCTTGTTGTTTTGGTTTAGGGGGAACTGTAAAAGGCGACTGCTGTTTGTTTGCGGCGCTCTGTAACTGTGGCCCTGTTTACACCTGGTATTAAGATGCGTTTTGGACGATCGGGTGATTCGGATCACAATAGGGTGTAAAACGTTTTGAGCTTGTCCACTTTCGACCACTTCCAGAGATAGTTGAAAACGCATTCGACCGGATTGCTTTCATAGTGTAGACGCTCATGTGGTCGAATGCGTTCGAACAGCATCAAAGACTATCTACTCTTAATGCATAAACATTATGGAAAGTGCACTAGCCAGATGCGATTTAAACTTTGTCGACTGAAGACCCAGTTTTGGTTTGAAGATGAAAAATGTACCAAGCACAATGTTCTCTCACCATTCCTGATTTCTAACACACTCACAGCGTTCGCCGTGGTCTTGCGGCTGTCAGAACAGAAACGAAAGCTGTCTCAGAGTGTGTTCATATGTAAATTGCATGAGTTTATTTTGTCCATTAGATTGAAAGATCTGAAAAACTCAAACATTTACCCACCAATAGACCCTCCCATCGAAGAAATCAGGACAGAAGTGGTTGAAAGTGGACAAAAGAAACGGATTAAAACACCAGGTGTAAATGGGAATGTGTCTCCCTCGCCTACTTGTGATCCGACTGACCAAAATGCATCTTAATACCAGGTGTAAACAGGACCTGAGTGTCTAGAACTCTGCATAGCCTTAATTACGGATGTATAACATGTGATGTCTGTGCGAACAGGGTGCGGGGAGGTATTGTAAAACAATGTTGACAGGTAGGTAGGACATCGTATCATCATTGCATTCGGACCGACCACTTCTATTATTGATTGCTATCGGGATGTGGAGAGTTTCAACCAGAATAACAAAAAAGTGTTTATGAAAAAAATTGCCTACCCTACCTTTAAGTTTCAAGTGTTCTTTTGATAGCATGCAGCCCTCTTCTCTATAATGTGTTCAGACAGGAATTCAGGATTTGGAATGACATAGGTAAATGATGGGCAAATATTCATTTTTAGCTGAACTACCCCTTTAACAGTAGTAAAAATAAATAAATAAATAAATAAATAAATAAATAAAACAAAATCCAAGAGCTCAGATCCTGTTCTTAGTGTTGATCAATGTTACTCTGGGAATTCTGTCATGTGCACCACATGTAACTACTACTTTTGAGTGTGAGAGTGGGTTTGTTGTAACTGTAAAGCATCACAACTGCTTTAATGCACCGAAATGTGTTAATCCACAGGGAAAAGTGTAGTTTTCAGAGTCACGTCAATATCTCTATGGTACGATTAAAGTCAAACAATGATTCACACCTTTGTAAAAGCTCTCGCTTCACACCTTTATGCTGACAGCATGACTGCTTTCGGCCTACATTTACTGTATGTTTCCAGGTCAGTCTCTTGGGAGTCCTTGTTATCGTAAAACACGGTGGGTCTCAAATAACTTCAAGGCTATTACTGAATGAATAAACAAACTCCTGAATCTCCTTAGGTCAGTGGTGGGGGGATAAAAAAGTGCTTTGGGACATAAAGGAAGATTAAAAAAAACAAACAAAAAAAAAAACTTTAAAACGTTCCTTAGGATACTGTACAGGAGTGCTAAATGTTTAGATACATATAGATTAAAGATAAACAAATATTTTTGAGGATTCAGAGGGCTGTTTTAAAAGTATTTGTTGTGTATCTCTACCCATTTGAATGTTTTGAGAATTCAAAGTGCTTTTAAAGAGTTTTATGATGATAACAATGATTTCAAATAGTCAAAGTACTCAAATGGGCATTGTTTTCAATCATTTCTTCCAAAGTACAGAGTGTAGTCATCCTTTATAAAAGAGGCAGCATGGAGAGTATGCATAATCAATATATATATAGACAAAACCAAGCAACGATGAGCAATGGAGGAAGACGAGAGGAAAATGATCCCTCATTGATCTCTGTCTTACTATGCTTTATTGCTCCAGAGTCTCAAGTGAGATGGCAAAGACAATGAACACAATATTATTTATTTTGAAACTCAGAGAAGGATTGTGTCTGCGGTTCTCTTGGACATTGATTAACTCACATCCCTATTTTACCCAGACGCCCATTATGAGCTAGATTCAGTCATGCTTCGAACCTGACATTTCATTTAACTCGTGCCTACAGTCCCATCATGCATTGTTGAAATAATGTTTCTTTTATTAGTGTTGCAATAGATTTGCTTGTCTTTTTTGTTTACACTCGCATCCCATTCGCTTTTGAATGGGAGGTTCTGGAGGTAGGCTACTGAGCCTGGAAGCACCAGGGGTAGAATTTCAGATGCTGGTCAGGTCAGATGTAGTTTTCATCAAGTTACAAACTGCTCAAGGTGATGTCTTCAGCTTACAAGACCTTCATTGGCCTGCTTAACAGGCCTGTAAGTTTCACTGTTCATTTTGTTCTCACTAGCTGTGTAAAAACATAAGACATATACTTTATATTTGACTAGAAAGCCCACTAGGGTGTATTGCTTTGCTTTCATTGAGGCATTGTAATATTGGTTTATGAATTAGTCCATTTCATATAATAGTAATACATTTAAAATATATTACCTTAATACAGTGATGTTTTTGCAGCTTGGGCTTTTTTCTTTTTCATAAATTTGTGTATAAATCTTTTTTTTTTTTTTTTTTAAATGGGGTTTCATTTTAGTCTTATTTTGGTCAGTACAATTTGCTTCTCTGTCTCTCTCTCTCTCTCCATGTGATCTGGCAGTACTGAAAGCTTGCCATCTGAAGCCCACCTAACGTTCTGGCAAGGTTCTTTTTGGGTGCGTCTCAATCAGCTCCCTAGCATCGTGAATCAGTATTTTGTGTACACAAATTTGGCCACTGGTAAGGACCCTGACTCACTACACAATGGGACAGTGATGTCTCTATTTCTGGCGACATGACAACTTCCTCGTTGTACAATGTCTCTGCTGATATTTAATATGATAAATACTTGATTATACCATGGTCTGTCTGAATACTTGATTCTGATTGGCTGAAAAGTGTGCAATAATTAAGCAATATCACACGAGTAGCCGTGCAGTATTGCTCTATACCAGCATGGCTGTGATGCGGTGCTGACTGCATAGCCTTAGCCTTTAGGGCTTTCAGGGGATGAACGACTTAAACCTGAAGACTTGAAAGGTGAGCTAATCATTTCTGTTTCCTCTACAGATCACTCTCTGAGACAACTCGTTCTTGAGTCACATTAAAGATTCGTTCAAAACTAACGAATCGTTCGCGATCGTCCCATCACTACTACAAAGCATCTTATATGTAAACAATATGATTTACGCACTAAATCCAGCATAAACCATGGCACAACCTCCATATTTTTAAACTCTCAGGACAGACATCACCTGAACCTCACAGCGATTGGCTGACGCCTGCGTTTTTTTCTTGATATTTGCATAATGTTGAGAACTGTCCAACCTTTTGATGTTCTCGACCACTCTCAGCGTTTTTCTGATCCACTGTCAATCCCACAATTCACCGCGTGAGTGTGAAGCTCAACTTCCATCTGAATTAATTGAAAATGCTCGCTTCACGCCAGTGGACACGCACCTTTTTTACCTCCACATTGTACGTTAAAATCGCTTAATGCACAGCTAGCTGTGGATTATCCACTTGTTTCATATCTCTGCAACATTTCAGCCATAAATTGTATAAATTGTATTATAAATGTTAGCTAGATTATGCTCATTACCTGTTTAGCTATGTCGTTTTATGCTGAACTATAATTAAATAATGGTTTGTTTTTTCAAAACATCTACCGTATGTCATTATGTGTATTGTGTTGGCTTGCCTTGCACGGTTTATGTTTTGCGTTTCAGAATTTCCGTTAAGGGAACATAGTGAGCATCGATGCTCTCTGGTTATCACGCATTGTGGTTCTTTTTAAGGAGCGAAAGTTTCTTTGCACTGGAAGGATTTTGTGATTGAGACAGCACTTAAAATGGCCGACTCCTTGATCAGTGCCTTGACTACTGAACTAGGGAGCTGACTGAAACGAGACCTTTAAAGTTAAGTAATGTTAAGGTAACACTTTACAATAAGGTTTCATTTGTTACCATTAGTGATTAATAAATTAGTCAACCTGAACTCACGAACAGAAGCTACTTCACAGCATTTATTAACCTTAATGTTAATTTCTAAATTTACTAATACACTTTTACAATCTACAGTTGTATCTGTTAACTAACATGAAGATTGAACAATTGTATTTTTATTTACTAACATTAACACAGGTTAACAAAAATATATTGCTCATAGTTTGTTCATAACTAATGCGTTAGCTAATGGGACCTTATTGTAATGTTACCAACATTTTTTTTTTTAAATGTTACTATGTTCAGAGAACATTCAAAAGTAACATTACAAAAAAAAAAAAAAAAAAAAATATATATATATATATATATATATATATATAGTTTATTCCCTATAGTTTAAAAAAATGGTAATAAAATATGACAAGATCTCAGAGTTAAACTGTGTCAGAAAAAATTAATCTTAATTATGTCAGATAACACGTAAGCAAAACACGGTCAGATTAAAGTGTATATTGTACTGGTAGTCCACTGTATGAAGAATTTTTATATATATATATATATATATATATAATTTATTTTATTTTTATTGCAATTATGCCATTTCCATTGCACTAAAGAAAAAATTTCACCCTAGTTAAGATTCAAAGTAACATGATCCTACAAAAAAGCATAAATTCAAAACATTTGTAAGTTAATCAGCGCTAATGCTGATTGAATAGGTTTTTATTTAAAGGCAGGTGACTCATCATTGACGTAAAAGTGAATGTAGAAAAATGAATATCATTTTGTACTTCTAAAACTTTCCATTGACATTATATATAGTGGTTTCCTTTCATGTGTAACTTGCTACCCATAATCCCCCCATAAAAGCAATATTGTTTCATTTTATGCTCCTAATTTATTTATATTTCTGCTCCTAATTTGTCATTTCTGTTGTTGCTGTGTGTATAAAAATGGTATATTCCTTTTGCAGCGTATCTCATTTTCCATCTCTGGCATAGACAACAGCTGCCATCAGGTATTCTTGTTGCATAACGTTGCCATGTATTATTGATGTGGATATTCCTGCCCTTAAACGCACAGGCCAAGATGCAGTGACACATTACACCTCTGCTATATCCATGTGTGTAGCTGTTCTTCTGTTGAATTCTGTTGTTAAATCAATATAGAACTATACTTAATATTACACATGCCAATCTTGATTAAAAATATCAGAGTTCCCAGATTTCTAATTCATTAGAAATGACAAACTAGATAAGTTCTTATTCATTTGAACCAATTAATTATCTTATTGATATGTATATTTGAATTTAAACAATCAGTATCAATCTTTCATTGCAGTAAAAAGGGCTGACAGCTGGATATTTGTGTAGGCTATATGTGTATGTGTGCATGACCTTTTCTGCCGTCATATGTTTACATGGGAGATAAGGGGTCTCTAGGGAAGGCTAGCCTGTTCTGACAGCTACAATACCACACAGACCACTGACCCCAATGGGATCAAGGCTTTGTCATCTATAGGATATCCATTAAACCTACAAATGAAGTGTAAACTGATACTTTTGAATAGATTTTGTAGAATGAGTGGTCACTTTAACATATAGTTTCTTTCCTAATAGTCATATGAAATGTTTGACTGTATGGATTTGTGAATGGTAATGTGGGTGAAAGGAAAATAAGGAAAAACCCCACTACCACCACCTTGACTATTCAAATAGCATTTACAAATGAACAATACTGGCCATTGTTGGTTCTGCAGCTGCTGAACTTGAGTCAATAGAAAACGCTATTTACTCAACCTCTGTATGTCATTTCCTGGCCATTAATGTGCTTTCATTGTCTCGCTTTGCTAAAATTTTCATAAGCTTTGAGCACTTTTTTTTTTTTTTTTTTTAATTAAGAATGCTTTCTCATACTGTTATATGCTAAGATAAGCCTGACCAAATCCTGATTCTAATTGTCACCTAATACCTGTTATTTGGAAAACACATCAAATAACCCCCCCCTTTTTTTCTTTTCTTTTTGCAAAGATTTTCCATTTACTCTAAGCAATTAAGACCTCAGTGCTGTTTTGAATGCATTCTCTCTGTGTATTTTTGTATTGTGGAGTATTTTTGTGCTAAACACTTGTGTGATTATAACATGATTGTGCACTTAGCTGCCGGTGGGGTCGAGGCACTCACGACTGTAAGTCAACATCGTGACGCAGTGGACGAGAAAACGTCCCGACCTGCTTTTGTGTGGGCTGCTCTTTGCAGATCCACTCAGCATCATTTATTTTATAACAGAGGTCGTGTGTACTGGATGTGCTTTTAAAGCTCTTACAATGGAGTTAAGTTTACTGGGCCAAATGTCATATTAACATCCTGTTCGTTGGCGCATTGTGCACTACTCTCAAACTTCATGGGATAAAAGATGACAAGAAATTACCCTTATTATGAAGTTAGTCTGTATCTAAAACTGTGCACTAGTATATTCTGATAAAATTGTGTACAAAATTCCTGCACAAAATAGATTTAAATCAATGGCAATTACAAAAATATAGCTGCAAGCAGCAATTAATGGGGTTCAAGCACTTTAAAGCCTTTAAGCACATGCGTAAAATGATATGTTTTATTTAGCAAGCCTATAACCACCTCATACAGCAGATGGAAAAGACCATTTACAGCCAAAACAGGCAATTTACTAAGGAAATATATGTTTTAAAGCTTTTTAACAGTTATCGAGTAAACCTAGGACTAGTTCGCGAAAGTAGGTTTTTGAAATAATCTCCAATATTTAACGAACAATTTGATTGACAGAGGTGGTCCTAGAGGCAAAGTTGCTCAGAATAAGGTGTTCTACCATATGGTGTGAATGTCATGGGCATGTGCGCAAAATCGCGTAATATACAATCCCTTATGCACGAAAAACACAAAGGCGCCCCCGGTGGGCAATTTTTTTTTTTCTCAATTTCTCACAGGCATCTAGGGCCCTAAAGTCAAACAGTCCCAGCGAGTTTTGTTCCAATCAGCCTCCATTAATCTTATCTGACAGCTGCTCGAAATTCATTGGCCGACAGCGGCCGTGTTTTTAGAGATATGCAGATGTCCTCATAGACAATCGTGGCACCTTGGACAAAGACACCGCAGTTTTCATGTCAATCAGACTGTCTGGTTGTGTAGCTATAGCTGTTTTCATTTTTTTTTTTTTTTTTCCATTTTATTGTGCCACCAAGTAGCCAGTCACCACATCCTTTTTCACACGATAACAGACTGAGCCCATACATTGGTGAAATTATCTCATTGTAATTCTAACAATTATGATAGGGTTTCAGTGCTATGCGCTTGAACGCTTAAAGGGTTAGTTCACCCAAAAATGAAAATTATGTCATTAATTACTCCCCCTTATATCGCTCCACACCCATAAGACCGTTGTTCATCTTCAGAACACAAATTAAGATATTTTTGATAAAATCTGATGGCCCAGTGAGGCCTCCATTGACAGCAAGATAATTAACACTTTCAGATGCCCAAAAAGCCAAAAGTCATGCCCCCCAGTGGTGAATCATTGAAATTTCAAAACACTTATGACGTAACAAAGCCTCGTTTACTGAAATCATGTGACTTTGGCAGTTTGATACACGCTCCGAACGACTGATTCGAAACAAGATTCGTTAAGCTTCATGAAGCAGTGTTTTGAAATCGCCCATCACTAGATATTGTTGAATAAAGTCATTATTTTGTTTTTTTGGCACACAGAAAGTATTCTCATCGCTTCATAACATTAAGGTTGAACCACTGTAGTCACATGAACTGTTTTAAATATGTTTTCAGTAGCTTTTTGGGCATTGCAAGTGTTAATTGTCTTGCTGGCAATGTAGGCCTCACTGAGCCATCGGATTTCATCAAAAATATCTTAATTTGTGTTCTGAAAATGAACGGGTCTGACGGGTGTGGAACGACATGAGGGTGAGTAATTAATGACAGAATTTTCATTTTTGGGTGAACTAATCCTTTAAGAACATACTTCATACAAAAATGGCTCTGTCCATGCAAGAGTGGGATCAGTATACAATGCAATGTATCGTGAAATACTATATGGACTATTAGAAAATTTATCTCAGTCTGAACAGCATATTCAAATCTTGCAATAAAATGAAGCACTAGGCTCATCTGAAGCAGAAATGGCAATGTAATATAAAGGCAGCGATGTGTTTCCGGCTTCCAGTCCTCTACCCTTGTGGCTCTACACTTCTATTTAAAGCAAGCAGAATCGGCTTGACATAGATAAGTTCTTCTTGGCTCGAAAATAAATGGTGATGTTGAGGAATGAGCCAATGAAGACTTTTAAAGATGGCAGTGTAATCACAGTAATTAGAGTGGAGGTGGGAGGACAAAGCACTCAGGAACCAAGATGAAAGATCCACCGCTGCTGTAGAACAACGTGAAACTGCATTATGCTCACTTATTGTTTACAGTTTTGCAATGAAAGAACAATTCAAAATCATCTCATCCATTTCCCAGAACGCATTAGGCTGATGGTTAAAACTCGAGCTCGACTTCGTGGAGAGAGTGAGATGGAGAAGGAGTTTTCAGAGGCTGGCAGACAGGTGGAGGATAGGGGGGAGGAACTCAGATAACAGATTCAGAGAGACAGAAGAAGCTAGAGTGAGATAATCTCTATAGAATCAGCTCTGGGAAATTTAATGGAAGTTGGACCGGTCTAGGGACAGGACGTGTCTATCGTAATGCACTTATGATGTCAGGGCGAGTAATGAGCCACCCGACATCAAGGAAATGAGGCTTTGATAATGTCTGCATTCCCAGAACCCAGACAATGCCCATACTACTTTGCACAGAAAAAAAGGCATGGAAAAGAAGTGAGAGAGAGAACTTCCCGCAATACGTGGTTCAGTCTATATATTAAAGAATGTTTGCAGAGGACAAGATACTTCCCACGCTGCAAAAAAAGCAATGAGTTCAGAACACAAGCTGGAGTCAAACTGTCATGGAAAAAGTGTTCTCCTCTTTGTAAGAAATCACTCAAGTCAAAGAGTTCTAGATGCCATAACTTAGACTTTATTGGTGGAGACAAGAAAGCCGAGATGCCTGCAGACCATCTGTAGCATCTGGGTTTGTACCCGCTTATACATATGATCTACCAAGGCGTGGCTAATACATTACATATATATTTTTTAAGGATTTATTTTTTGCATTTTTGCCTTTATTATGAGAGGACAGGAAGTTAAGAGAGAGGGGGACTGGATCGGCAAAGGTCCATGAGCCGGGACTCGAGCTCAGGAAGCCCGAAGCACAACCACACCATATGTCGGCACGCCGCCCCCAAGGCTATTGGTGCCGACAAAACATTCCATACAATTTACCATTTTGTTCTGTGACTCCAGTCTGCTGTTTTTTTTTAAGAAGTGGACTGGAAACCTCTGTGGAGGAGCCTCACCATATATTTTCAGTGGTGGAAAGAGTATTAAAAAATAGTACATAGTAAATAGTAAAATAGTAAAAGTATTGCTACTTAAGAAATAATTTACTTGAGTACAAGTAGAAATACTGAAAAATAATATGACTCAAGTAAGAGTAAATAAGTAGTTTGCTGAAAAACTACTCAAGTTACTACGTTACAAAGTACTTTTTGTATTTTTCCATTTTTACCCAAAATGAGGCGCTAAACACTCTCATGTAATTTCTTTTTCATTCATACTGGAAGCCAGAGGGCACCCCCACGAAGAAAGTCCACAAGTGAGATTCATAGAAGTATTAAACTTGAGGTTCCAGGATATCCCTTATATGGACATCAGATATCAGATAACATGCAGATAGAGATGTTTTGATTGATGAAACATGAAGACGATAAACACATGATTGCGAGGATATATCTGTGTTTATCTGTGTTCTTCAAGCCATCTCAGGTATTTTCATAAGAATAATGTAAATCTATAATGCAATACTAATTGACATAGCCTGTATAATAGAATTTTATAAAATAATATAGTTTTTGTCTCACTCTGTGTTAAGAAGCAACATGGACCACAGAAGTTATTTCAAACACGACTGACATGTATTTATACAGTATAGTGAATTTTGGAGCAAAATATGATATTAGTCTCATAAATTGTCGTGTTTGATGCTATGCTAAGCAAACATACTAGCTATCCCTGTTGCCTAGAGTGATTTGCTTGATTGCTAAATTTGAACAGTCCATGTAAGATCATTTGAATGTTTTTAAGAAAGGCAAAAGCAAAGAAAGGTAGTGAGAGGTCTGATCAAATGAGGGATTAAAACAGTTTGAATAGAAAGGTGCCAGTAAAAAAAAATAAAGTGGTGTATGGTTTAACATGTTAAATAAAATGCTCTTTTTTTCATTCTACTGAAAATGTGCCTTAAGCCCACTGTTGCTATAGTAACAAACTACACTTTTACATGCATCTGATTGACAGATA
Source organism: Hypophthalmichthys nobilis (assembly GCA_037950665.1). Taxonomy (NCBI): domain Eukaryota; kingdom Metazoa; phylum Chordata; class Actinopteri; order Cypriniformes; family Xenocyprididae; genus Hypophthalmichthys; species Hypophthalmichthys nobilis. Next base: position 10,467,663 of record CM075478.1, read on the forward strand.
AATCATGCAGTCTTATTTCACTGTTGCTATTGTTGAGGTTATTTCAGCTTCAACAAAGTTTGAAAACAAAGTTTGCTTCGTACACTTACAGTAGTTCAACTGCATTGATAAAGAGGGCAAGCATACACGATATAATTTCCCTCTGATATTAGGGATAAGTTAGGGTTAGCTTTAGGGGTAGGGATAAGGTTAGGATGATGTTTTTGGACAGGAATGTCATTCCAGAATCAACAAAAGATGTTGATCCAGGAACATGTCTTACTCGGCAAAATTACTTCAACCTTCCATTTCCTGTACAGGCCTCTACACAAACATGCACAGTAAGAACATGTTTGACCATCAGAAATAATTGTAGAATAAGATGGCTATATTTACATCAATTGTACTTGATTAATTTATATTCGACTTGCTGTATGAGCACCACAGCCTAACATGTTGGAGCACAAACATACAATTAATGACATAATAATAATGTTTTAAATTACAACAGAAGCAGCGCGCACTATCAAAATCAAAGGGTAGGCAGCAGTGACTCGGGACTGATTTGATGTCAGCAGGTTTTAGAAGCCAAATAAAGGCATCATTAGCAGGTCTGCTTCTGTTATTTAAAACATGTTGAGCTCGGTATGCCAGATGGGGACCTTTGGGCTTGTGAAAGCATGTTTTCGCTATTAATTTAGAGTCTGTTACTTATCAAACTGTTGGAAGTGACTGTGTTTGTGCATGTGTGTGGGTAGGGGGCAAAACAGAAACAAAAGAGTCAGTAAGAATTACAATATGAAGTCTTGGTTCTAAAAAATCGAACAGGTGAGGCTGTGGTTTGAGATAACAACAGATGAGTAAGTTAGGCTATAAATGTGAGACAGATATCCTGCACACGCTGTGATTCTCCACCTCAGCTTCAGAGTGGAAGGGTTGAGCAGATGCTCACAGAAGGTTGATCACAGTGAGAGAAAGAGTGAGATGTGCGATATGGAGATCTTGCTTGATGAATGTGGGATTCTCAGAGGAAATGTCAGTGGATGCTCCAGTGACTCAGTATGTTATCGCTCTTTCTTTTTTCTCCAGTTTTCTATCTCTCTCTTTGTTTCTCTGTCATATTGTCTCTCCCAACACTGTATCTCCTTTTTCTTAATGTCATTCTGGCTGTTCTGTCTTACATACACACAAAGCTGATACAGTTTTTTTTGTTTGTTTGTTTTAGCTCCATATTCTTCAAACCCACAGATGCAAATTTCTTTAAAAACTAAAGTGTCATTATTCTAAAGGTTTTTACATGTTTGATAATAATAATGATTATATATAAGAGATATAAAAAATAAATAAATAAATCATTGGTCACATGACTTTAGATAAGACAATAGGATTGTTTGAGATGCATCGGCACTGCGCAGACCGATCAGCGTATGACATCATAGTACCGCGAGAGCGATTCAAAAGCAAAAGGAGTTGTACCGATCACTTACCGGACTGCGCTACAAAATTGGGTCCCCCCCAAAATCGGGTCTCCATTAGGACCCCACACGATCCCATTGGTTCAAATGGCTTTTAGTAGGTACTCTCTTTAATGACTGTTTACAATTCCTACAAAATCATGTTATGATAAATGCTGTTTCAACTACATTATAATGACCATTTATGTCTGTATTAGTAAGCTTATGTAGCATACAAATACCCGATTAGCCTGATAGTTTATACACACATTTGCACTTACCTTACATGTTCACAGTCATCTTTAATGTAATTGTTAAATTAAGTGTTAAATGTCCAAATATTTCAGTTATAAATAAAACAAATTAATGATGTTCAAGTATTCACTTGATAGGCTATTAAAATTATTTATTGATTAAGTTCATCAAGTGTAAGAAAGTACATTTAATTGATGCACTAATTTGTTTTCTTACACATTACATAGTAAGCTAAATGGATATTTTAAATTAATATCATTCGTATATATACTTAGGATAATAATTAACTGACAGTTTGGGGAGACCAGATTTTAAGGGAGGACCCGATTTGTCACAAGCCTTTTAGCATGGTTTAGACTTTTAAACATATCTGAGTAACGTCAAACCACAAGTCATTGCATCTGGTCACATGATGTGCAAGAACAAATCGCCATATTTTACATATACATACTGTGTGTGTATATATATATATATATATATATATATAATATGCAAAACAAGACCAAAAATCCATTTATTTTAAAATATATTTGCATAAATATATTTTTGATAATTTTTTGTTATTTATATTTCCTCATATATTTTTGGCCATTTGTATATATTTTACATATAGAAATATTAAAAAAATATATATATATATATATATATATATATATATATTTATATTATCCAAAATCAAAATTTTTAAAATAACATTTCGATCAATTATTTGATTTTAAAAGTGAATAAAGGCTCATGTTTCCCTCCAACACATGTTGCAATAAATAAATAAATAAATAACAATAATATATATACACTATCTCACAGAAGTGAGTACACCCCTCACATTTTTGTAAATATTTTATTATATCTTTTCATGTGACAACACTGAAGAAATGACACTTTGCTAAAATGTAAAGTAGTGAGTGTACAGCTTGTATAACAGTGTAAATTTGCTGTCTCCTCAAAATAACTCAACACACAGCCATTAATGTCTAAACTGCTGGCCACAAAAGTGAGTACACCCCTAAGTGAAAATGTCCAAATTGGGCCCAATTAGCCATTTTTTCTCCCCGGTGTCATGTGTCTCGTTAGTGTTACAAGATCTCAGGTGTGAATGGGGAGCAGGTGTGTTAAATTTGGTGTTATCGCTCTCTCTCATACTGGTCACTGGAAGTTCAACATGGCACCTCATGGCAAAGAACTCTCTGAGGATCTGAAAAAAAGAATTGTTGCTCTACATAAAGATGGCGTAGGCTATAAGAAGATTGCCAAGACCCTGAAACTGAGCTGCAGCACGGTGGCCAAGACCATATAGCAGTTTAACAGGACAGGTTCCACTCAGAACAGGCCTCGCCATGGTCGACCAAGGAAGTTGAGTGCACATGCTCAGTGTCATATCCAGAGGTTGTGTTTGGGAAATAGACGTATGAGTGCTGCCAGCATTGCTGCAGAGGTTGAAGGGGTGGGGGGTCAGCCTGTCAGTGCTCAGACCATACGTCGCACACTGCATCAAATTGGTCTGCATGGCTATCGTCCCAGAAGGAAGCCTCTTCTAAAGATGATGCACAAGAAAGCCCGCAAACAGTTTGCTGAAGACAAGCAGACTAAGGACATAGAGTACTGGAACCATGTCCTGTGGTCTGATGAGACCAAGATAAACTTATTTGGTTCAGATGGTGTCAAGTGTGTGTGGCGGCAACCAGGTGAGGAGTACATAGACTAGTGTGTCTTGCCTACAATTAAGCATGGTGGTGGGAGTGTCATGGTCTGGGGCTGCATGAGTGCTGCCGGCACTGGGGAGCTACAGTTCATTGAGGGAACCATGAATGAGCAGAGCATGGTCCCCTCCCGTCGGAGACTGGGCCGCAGGGCAGTATTCCAACATGATAACGACCCCAAACACACCTCCAAGACGACCACTGCCTTGCTAAAGAAGCTAAGGATAAAGGTGATGGACTGGCCAAGCATGTCTCCAGACCTAAACCCTATTGAACATCTGTGGGGCATCCTCAAACGGAAGGTGGAGGAGCACAAGGTCTCTAACATCCACCAGCTCCATGATGTCATAATGGAGGAGTGGAAGAGGACTCCAGTGGCAACCTGTGAAGCTCTGGTGAACTCCATGCCCAAGAGGGTTAAGGCAGTGCTGGAAAATAATGGTGGCCACACAAAATATTGACACTTTGGGCCCAATTTGGAAATTTTCACTTAGGGGTGTACTCACTTTTGTGGCCAGCGGTTTAGACATTAATAGCTGTGTGTTGAGTTATTTTGAGGGGACAGCAAATTTACACTGTTATACAAGCTGTACACTCACTACTTTACATTTTAGCAAAGTGTCATTTCTTCAGTGTTGTCACATGAAAAGATATAATAAAATATTTTTGGAATGGCACAAAGGTGAGTAAATAATGACAATGGCTATTCATTAAAGATAAAAAAATGGGTAAACTATCCCTTTAACTGATTATTACTACTGTGCATTCACCTTGAAGGTTAAAGTATGGTGTATACAGATTATTAGTATACCGTAAGCCCCAGCTGGAAGCTCTTCTCTATTTTATCCGATTTTATGAAATGGTGGTTTTAGATTTGCTCAGACTAAGACTTAAAATCATGGCGCAGAAACCCGACTTTCTTATTCGCTTTTCAAACAGAGGTCTTTCATAGTAAAGCCACCCATTATGCAGAGACTGAACTTATCCTTTTTTCCCTTATCATCCCTTTACAACAAAGCTTGTGTTGCTTGTCTGATTTCCTTCTGACACTAAACTTGAATAAGAGCGTGAGAGAAAGAGAGAGAGAGAGAGAGGAAGATGCCTTGGCTGGTGCCTCCGCTTTACGGAAACCAAGAAAAGCAAAGAAAAATACATATTACTACAAAAAATACCAGGTTAAAAGTAAACCCTGGAACCGATAACTCCATAGGTCAGTCGTTCAGAGCTAAAGTTAAACAGAATATGAGAACAGAGCTGTCAGTCTCTCCCAGGGTGCTCTCGTTTCAGCTTGTGTCATCAGTTACAACACAGGAAGCTCAAGACTGTGAGTGTGTCAGTCAATATGTTGTTTACTTAGTCAATCTAAGTAAATCTGCTCTGAACTCATACCTGCAGGCGCAACATTGATCCACTTGACCCGGACGGCTTCCAGGTTTAATTGAAAAAGAACAGCTGAGACCTTTATGAATTAACTGCAGAAATCAATATCTGCAGAATGCCACCCTGTAAACTCTCTCTCCTTACACGCCGATGATGCCAGATCAGCTAGAAGGCAGTTTGTTTGCAGTTCTTAGGAGAGTAAACAGATGGTTTTGTTTGCTCTCTGTGTTATTGAGTACTGTACAGGTGTACTGTACTGTTTTATGTACTCAGAATTGCAAAGGCTGTCATCTGTTCCTCTCTTTTAAAAAGACTCTATAATCTGCACATTATCCGCTACTACCTGACAGTCATATTGAATGACGACAGGTGGCTAACATCAGGTTGTAATGCTTCAATTTAAGTTCTCTGCAGGTAAACCTCTCATGGCATATGGTATGTGGTAAGTTTGCTCTTTTTATATGGGAAAGTTAAGGCTGCTGTGTCAAAATGCAATGCTGCATAAAAGCATTATTAATATATGCAGCAGCTGTGTCTTAAATTAAAGGATTAGTTCACTTCAGAATTAAAATTTCCTGATAATTTACACACCCCTATCTCTTCCAAGATGTTTATGTCTTTCTTTCTTCAGTTGAAAAAGAAAAAAAAAAGGTTTTTGAGGGAAACATTTCAGGATTTTTCTCCATATAGTGGACTTCAATAGCTGGCAACTGGTTGAAGGTCCAAATTGCAGTTTCAGTGCAGCTTCAAAGGGCTCTACATGATTCCAGCCGAGGAATAAGGGTCTTATCTAGCGAAACGATTGGTGATTTTCTAAAAATAAATAAAAATTATATACTTTGATGAGCATTTGTGGTTAAAAAGTATATAATTTTTTATTTATTTTTAGAAAGTCCACTATATGGAGAAAAATCCTGGAATGTTTTCCTCAAAAACCATAATTTCTTTTTGACTGAAGAAAGAAAGACATAAACATCTTGAATGATATGGGGAATAGTAAATTATCAGGAAATTTTAATTCTGAAGTGAACTAATCCTTTAAATACAGCATCAGTGCAGCCTTATATACTCTGTCATGCAACAACAACTTTTTTGTGTGTAAATATAGTGGATTGTAAGGGGTTTAAGCTGACTAAGTGATTGGAGATGTCATTTCACTGGAAAATTGAGTCATATTATTTTAATTAAAAATGATGAGGTAAAAAAAAAAATATTAAAAGAAACATGCATGGATGAATCGTTCACAAAAAAAAAAAAAAAAAAAAAAAAAAAAAAAAACACCAATTCCACAGTTTGGATTCTCTCTGGGAGATCATCAATGTGATGGATATCCTTATTTATATTAATATCTTCACATATCCTTGTATGTACAGATTTAGAGTGTCAAGCTGGAGGCCTGTATCTCCGATAGTCCAGAAGATAAAGGCACATGGAGTTTGCATAAGACCAGGAGCACAGGAAGTGAAACCCAAAAACAGTTCTGACACACCACCTGGCCTGGCTGAATATTAAGAATAACAGGAAATTGGTAGGATGTGAGTGAGAGAGGGAGATGTCAAGCTTTCAGGTGAAGAGACTGTTTGTTAGGGTGTTTTGGAAAGCTTGTCTTTGTGTAGTGTCGGAAATGTCTTGAAGGGGATAAGGAGAGCCAGTCTGTCACATAGGTGCCTCAAGACCTATTAGTTGTTGGCGAATACTGGAATGGACAGGCACACAAAAGATTGGAAGCATAACTTTCATTCTCACTGTGTGAATGACACCAAAACACAGTCATCTCACAGGCACTGCATGTGATAAAGTGCTACTGGATGAATTCCATCATTGCAACATGCTTACCTCTGAACAAGCTCCACTGCATCAAATACGTATCATACAGCTTCAGATGAGCTTGACTCTGCAGGCTGGAGAGGTTTGATCCATTCAACTCTGAGACGCGCTCGATATTCTGTAGGATCTATGATGGATCATTGGGGCTGCAAATCAATGGCATGGTCAACGCCTATCGAACACAATGTTAGTTGTTTTTTTTTTAGCGTGTAGATTTCACTTGCGTCCGCAAAATTGCGTCTGGAAAATAGTTTTACTCTTTAAGTTAAAAAATACATCTCCACTGAACACTTAACCCCCACTTTGGTTCAAAGTGCAGCTTTTACATAAGTTGTGTTTGCGGTTAATTTCAGCACCAAGGACAGCGGCTTCTTCTAGTTCACTTTTAAAACCATTAAAAACTCATGAATGTATTGAGTATGGTGCAATGGATGAATAGTTCCCCCATATCAAATGTTTTTATTTGGTCCCACAGTGCATTATTACAGGGGGGAAAAAAAAACAACTTTTTTTTTTTTTTTTTTGAGAACAGTATATTTGTGAGAGGAGAAAATGCCATATTTTTGTGTCAAATTAGATTAATAAATGTACAAAAAATATTTAAAGCTGTTAAATGCTGAATGGTCAAAGGTGAAAAGTTATAACTACTTCTTTAAATATGGATCCATAAAGACGACAAATGTAGCCTAACAATTTTCAAAAAGTATTGTTTATAACAACTAACTAGAATCTAGATTTTATCGTTTTAGATATTCTTGACACAAACGTCACAGCCTGGTTCTAATAGCCTACTATAAAACTGTTTAGAAGTCTTAGTTTTATACTGAAAACTGGCCAAAAATGACCTTAGATGCATTAAACCACACAAAACGCGTTATTACTTTTCATTTTTACCAAATTTCTTTCAGTAGACCCCTTTGGGAAGTGAGAATGACTGTAATCTTAAGAAGTGTTTTTCGAGGCGACGTTGTGAAGTCAGCACATATCTAGAAATGTTAGTGTTAGATTAAAGCCTATCTATATCTCTCAGTGCCACCACAACAATATTCTATCTCTCTTCACTCAAGAATGCATGGACCCATGGGAAGTCATGAACATGGAGATGATCTGTTTACAAAACTTCTTCAGCTTAATTTTCTGCACATCAGCTTTTATACATTGTCAAAGGGGTGGTGTAATGATTGACCAATAAGACTATACATTACATCATTTAGAAATGTAAGACAAAGAGAAAAACAAGTCCATCTATAAATTTGTCCAAATGCCTTGGAAGCAAATTTCTTTAGCTGGACAAATCCAGATCTCCTATCTGGGCTGATTTCCAAGAACTACACACTTGCATACATAGAGAGTACATTGTATAATAAAAACAGATGTGTGCTGGAAAAAGAATAACTCCCCACGTGCTCTAACAAAGGAAAGACCCATCATCTCTGCCTCGGCCGCCTGCATGAGTAGCATTTTGGGAGCATATATGCAGATGTGACAGCATATAAAACAGATGTGAATATGAGAGAGAGTTAAAGTCAGGCTGAGAGCCGTATTGTGCAAACACAATGCTCACAGTTAGCCAACCCGACCATGTCATAGACATTGCGTGTCCCTTTTCACATGTAAATACCTATCGCTTCAAACAGAAACTCGTTTGGTTTTGGCTAAGTTTTTTGTCAGATTTTACTACACCTTTAAATGGCGCGAGCCTCGCAGTAAGAGGAAGGCGGGGTCGCGCGGCGCGTGTGTGAAAATCTCGTGATTGTCCAACAGTATCTCTGAGCGCGCCGCTCTCCGTAACTGCAAGCGAGCACGGAACGAGACAAGTGCACGCGGGTACAACATCCCTACAAGACCTCGAAAAAACGTTATTTAGTGGAGTGGACCACAAATATAGAGCCTTTTGGGAATGTAATGTGGATTATTACGCTTTGGGATATGTTTGCGAAAACTGAGGTTAGTCTGTTTCTTTTTTTGGTATGGAATGATCAAAAGCTCACCGGGATGTTATAAGTTCATCACTTACTTTGAGTATTTACACTAAGTTGGCTTGTTTTTACATTGTAAATCGCGGTTGTTCTTGAATTGTACTTTTATTTCTTTGAACCTAGCGCTTTGGACTGAGTCGAAATAAAAGACATTCGCGTCGTTGTCCGGGGAAGCGCGATAAAAATGTTAAACTACATCATATATAGGCCCACAAGAAACGAAAAGAGGTTTTACACACACTGTCGAACTCGTTTACGTTTAACGTAGGCTACGCGTATTTATTTATTTTTTTTTTTTTAAGGATAGCCATCCTCTATACAGAGCACAACATGGAAACAGTAGAATAATTCTGTCAGAGTTGACTGGTTTTCGAGACAAAATCGGAGACAAAAATAAACGTGTATTCTCTGTTTTTGTCAGCTGCCTGAAATATGCTATTACAGGATATTTCGTTTATTCTTATTAAGTTAGACAATATAGGCCTGTATTCTAGTAGCATTCGCGAAAAACATGCATTTTCCTCCGTAAACATGTAACAAACAATTTCTCGCTTTGGTCTCAGGAGACCTGTGTTTTTCTTAATCTGTAAAAGTAGCTGTAAATAATGAATAAGAGTTCTCAGGTGTCTGTGGAGCCCATGATCAACTGCCACTCAGGATAAACAACACGCATGCCCACTGCAGGTCCATCTTTGTGGATGCACTAGACATGGTCAAATACACAGGACCGCATATCCATTTTTCGTTTTTCTTTTTAAAGTATGTATAAAAAGGTTTTTTTTTTTTTTTTTTTTAATAAAATGCTCATATTTACTAGATTAATTTTAAGATGCACACATGTGGTGTACACATTTTACTATTATATGCATTAGTGCACCACTTTATTCTGGTTTTTGTTAGACAAAATGTGCAGTAAAGTATATTTAAAAAAATAATTCGACTATTTTAACGTATTAACACGTTGCAGTGATTTAAAGATATTTACAAAACCTTATAAATTATTTGATATAAATCACAATAATCGAAATGTTTTTTCTGCACATAACATGCACATTCAGCTCTTTTGTCTCGCTTTGAAGTGCTCAAGTGAGTCCAGTGCATTATTAGAATATCTTAATTCATTCCCATCAATTTGTAGTGGCTCATTTAGATCTCCCGGAATTTAATAGACTTTGGTAATAATCCACCATTACACACTCGCGCTCACACACACTCATTTTAAAGGTAGGCTATTCAAGCTTCTGCTTTTTAATACATTTTATATATTATTGGGCTACACGCTGTATTTGTATCTTAACATTTTTACCGAAATGTTAACACATCCACACAGGCAGTATCGTTTGTGTTGAAATTGTCGGGGTAGATTATATTTCCTGAGCGCGGCCTTGCCACACACACTTTCATCGACGAATTATTTCACAGCTGACAGAAATGAAAATAAAAACGTATGTTTGATTTAGCCTAAAAAATATTTATTCGACACGACGACCCATAAGTATAATTTCACCCTGTGGTGTTTTGTGACCTCTTTTGTGTGAAATATAATGCAGTGCCCCCTCACAAAAATGTAAATTATTTTGCCGTTGTTTTTATACATGTGCACATTTATCTGTGAGGCTGAAATGCATTATTTTAGGTGACTGAATTGTGCACTAATAATTTGGATCAAAAGCGTGTATTACAGCACATTTTATGTGTAAACTCTGCACCATTTTAAACGGGTTAAACGTAAATGCTATTTTAAAACGATATATTGGCGTACAAAAGCGTTTCAAATGTAATAGCCTTCTCCATATTATTTGCTAAAATATAATTTACAACGATATTAATTTACATATGTTTAAAATATAGACGATTACATAAAATGGTTAGCCAATATTAAAATATGCTTTTAAACGTTTACATTTATATTGTGTCGTTTCCCTTTATTTTTGTATCGTTTTGTTCTCACGGGTATAGGTGTTGGTGTATAATCTCCATTTACATATCAAGCCAAGACTATCATAATGTAACTGAGGTATTTTTCTATAGAGATAAACGAATTAATTCAGATTGATAATTCCAAAACTGAAAATACACACATATATGTTTATATAATGTTATATTTTAAATAAACTCTATGGAAAATCTAAAATATTATTTTTGTTTTGTTTACTGAAGATAAGTAGTGTTTTTCACGCAACATGTATACGTTTGTTTCCTTTTTTTTAACGAAAATCGTTCTGCCGCGTTTTGATTATTATTATTTTTTTAATATTCTTTCAAAACGCCTTTTTGTTTGTGTCGCAGAGAAGAACATTTCCTATTGGCGTTGTGTAATGCTCAGCCTCCAAAACACTCATCGAATGTGCTCTGCCTTTCCAATACGCCGCAGTGTGACGTGATCTTTCTGTCTTGATCAGAGCCCTATATAATGCACACACTCCACACACCTTTATCACAGTGAAATTTGGTCATAAATCATATTACTAATCCTCTGGTTTTGATTATAAGGGGTATTATAGTGAATACTGGCACGAGGATGGTGGTTTTTAGGCAAGGTGATGTAATGCCATAAACGGCTGCTGCAGAACCGCTCCCACTTTAATCTGTTCACAAGTTGCTGTTCCTCTGCAGTGGGTTGTTTAGGGGGTTGCTGGTGGTACCCGTGCCCACTCCGGGTCACAGGGGGGAGGCTGGATGAGGCCAGGTAGGAGCCTCACGCCTCCCTTTTGCCGGCTGGCAGCCCAGGAGGAGAGCACCGGACGCTGATGTCATCCATTTTGGCCCAGCTCTACCTCGCCCACACCTCCGCTCTACCACGCGGATGCTCGACGGCAACCGTGTCACGTACGGAGCCGAGCTCGCTGAAATGGCGTGCGCCTCCTCCCAAAGCCTCCATGATATCATCGGGGCGCACTGGAGGACATTTTGCCGCAGCTCTTCTGGTGTAATGGTTGAGCGTAATTGAGGCACCTGTGGTAAAACCCAGCTTTGTGTGTCTGATGAATGGTTGGGCCTTCTGTCATTAACATGCCCCCCTTCCACCATTACACCTCCCTCTCCTACTCACCGACTTTTTAAGCAGGATCCAAATGCGGGGCTTTATTTTGTGGTGTCGTGTGCCGTTCCCAGTGGAGTGTGTCAATCACATATCAATGAGGACAATGATGTGCTCAGTTTAGCCTTTTCACCTCTCTCCTCCTCTTCGCAAGCCCTCGCTCGACAAAAGAAAAAAAAAGAAAAAGAGAAAGCACACATGCATATTTTGTGGTGTGGGCGCGAGCCGACGTGGAGTATCTGTTACAAGCACGCAGTCTCTCGCTCTTTTTTCCCCTCTTCAGCTACAGCAGGCAGAGCTCTGACGGCATGCATTGTGTTTCGGCTCGGTTGAATCGCGTGGGCTGGTAGCACTATTGTCCTGCCGTACCTGCTGCCTACGCCTCTGGCAAGGACACGGGCAATATTAGATGACTATTAGGTTACACCTAGCATGTTGCCATGTAATTGGAGCCTATTCATTTATGCACGTAGGGGACACATGTTAAGAGGAGCCGGAGCTGCGTTTTGCCTTCACAAAAGTCCTACTAATCTGTGTTGGTTCAAGGCCAAACGTCAGCTCAGCATGGGAAGCTTCTCTCACATTTGTAGATAAATACAGTGCATTTTGTTTGTGCTTGAGGATGTTAAGAATTTTTGAATATTTTAATCTGTAAAATAAACATTTCTGTTGCCTTTTTTTGTTACAAGGTTCCTAAAAAATAATATTTGAACATTACATTTAAATTTTAATGTCATTTTTATGCATTGCAATAGTTTTTCAAAATGTAGGACAACACCTAAATTATTATTATTATTATTTTTAAAACAAAATAATAATTTTTTTTTTTTTTTAGAACTAGTGGTGACTGTGGTGCTGGAAATGTAGAGTATATGTCATGGGAATGTGTAGACATGCATATTATTGTTTTCATGCATTGTGCATTCTGCAAAAAAGCCTTTTAATTTTCCACATCATCAGATAAACATGGACTCGCTGCTATTGAATGATAGCTGGAGCGGCCATGTGAATAATGCTGCTAATTTACACGCTAGATGACCGATAACGGAAGGACCTTTTGGGTGAAATGTTTAAAAAATAGAAACTTTTAATTAGGTTTTATCAGGGGTAGCATTTAACATAAGTGCAAAACAATGACTCATTCAAGTGCAGCTTTTTAAGATTATAATTGTGAAAGTGTACTGTATTCTTTTCTTAAAGGGTTCACCCAAAAATGAAATTTCTGTCATTAATTACTCACCCTCATGTCGTTCCAAACCCGTAAGACTTTCATTCATCTTCGGAACACAAATTAAGATATTTTTTGATGAAATCCGAGGGTTTCTGAACCAGAGATAGCAGCAACATCATTGCACCATTTGAGGTCCAGAAAGGTATTAAAGACATAATTAAAATAGTCCATGTATGCGTTTGATGCTGACGCAGGAGCTGGCCAATAACGAGCCGGTGTTCTGACGCAGAACACGGAAGCACTGCACTGGTTTCACTATGTCAACAGTGTAGGAGACTGACAAGGGAGAGAATAAATTGTTGGATAAAGTTATTTTTGTTTTGTTTTTGCGCACAAAACGTATTCTTGTCGCTTTATAACATTAAGGTTGAACCACTGTAGTCATATGGACTATTTTAATGATGTCTTTACTACCTTTCTGGACCTCAAAATGTGCTATGACTTTGCTGCCTATGTGTAGTTCAGAAACCCACAGATTTCATCAAAAATATCTTAATTTGTGTTCTGAAGATGAACGAAGTTCTTACTGGTTTGGAACGACATGAGGGTGAGTACTTATTGACAGAAATTTCATTTTTGGGTGAACTAACCCTTTAAATAATATATTTTTTATGCTTTGTGTTTAATGTTTAAAAAAAATCACACACTAGATAGAATGAGACATTGTGGATTTGTTTTATAATTTGATGCTTTTCTATTTTGACAGCTAGACGGGGCTGAGTAACCGTATGAACTACATTACCCACAAGGCATCATGCAGACTGTGCTGGTTTCCCTAAATACAGAAAGAGTCCGACCTGGAGGACCTGTCAGGATGATTGAGGTCTGAGGAGATACCAGAAGAAGAAAACACCTCAGCAGACACACAGCACCTCATCTGCTTTTCTTCTCAAGTCGATCCGTTCCAGGAAACGAGGAAGAAACATTTCGATTGTCGCCTGCCAGAGATTGGATTGTTGTGCAATGACATTGGCCTTATGACTGTTATTTAAGACTGTTCTTCTTACTAAGTCCCTCTCCTCTTTTAGGATATTTTTTGTTTGTATCTGCGTTGACGATCTCACCTCTTCTCTAGTATCTCTGGGCATACTGTGGGATGTACTTTGGATATACTGACCTTTGAACCAAAGCAAATTCAATGATTTCCTTCTGTTCAGGATAATAACTCCAAATCTCCAGCACTTTTACAATGAATTTCTTCAGATTCCCAGTCCAGTTGCAGCTGCTGATCAGTACTGTGCTTGGGCCCTGCTTGGGCCTGGAGTTTACAGGGTCGCAAGACCAGTGGGCACGTTATCTCCGCTGGGACGCCAGCACCAGAAGTGACCTCAGCTTCCAGTTCAAAACAGACGTGTCCACTGCCTTAATCCTGTACTTTGACGATGGCGGCTTCTGCGACTTCCTGCAACTCATGGTGGTTGAAGGGAAGCTCCAGTTGCAGTTCAGCATCGACTGCGCCGAAACCACAGTCGTATCGGACAAGCGAGTCAATGACAGCAGCTGGCATTCTGCCACCCTGAGCAGGTACAACCTGAGAACTGTGCTGGGTCTGGACGGAGTGAGCAAATTGGGTGAGGTGCGGCCACAGAGGCAGTACATGAAGATCGTTAGTGACCTCTTCCTGGGCGGAGTCCCTCAAGATATTCGCATTTCTGTGCTCACTCTCCCGACGGTGAAGGATCTTCCGCCGTTTAAGGGAATTATCAGGGAACTGAAGTACAATAGCAAGGAACCTATTCTACTAAGCAGCCAGAGGGTCCGCATGGACATAGAGGGGATCTGCATGGAGAACCCATGTGAGAACGGAGGGATGTGCTCCGTTGTGGATGGGGAACCGCTTTGTGATTGTTCTAAGACGGAATATGTTGGCCGATTCTGCAACGAAGGTAAAATGGTTTATATTTACAGCTTGATAAACAATGCAACGTTTATTGGTACCCATCTAATTCTACTCAATATTTTTACTGCTGTAATGTGAATGTTTCCCAGAATCCTTCATCCTTTTGCTGTTTCATGCTACTGAAGTTTGACTCTAAGGTCTAGGTTAATGCCATCTCTTAACCTGTCTCATGAAAGCTGCCCTGTTCTATGTTCTTGATCAGCCTCCTCTGTTCCCTCATCGCTTCATACAGTCAATTGAAAGCGAATGCCACTGAAATGTGCTACTAGCAAAGCCTGCGTTTTTACCTTTGTAAAGCACTAAGCTGTTTGTCTCTGGCAAGCGTTTTGTGTGTGTGTGTGTTTGTGTGTGTTAATCGTGCCCGGCTGAGGAGGTGGGGTGTTAGGATGTTAAGGTGCCTTTTCAGATCCCTTGGTTGTTTTTCTGAAGTGGCCATTTTAGTTTCTCTGGGGATTTGAGGAGGCCATTTCACAGCTCTGGGTTTTGTTGTTGCACCTCTTCAACAGAGAATGAATCAGAGACGGGGGATAATTGCCTATTTTAAACATGTCAATTGCAATTCTTTATAGCGTCATTACTGGTTTTCCTAGAGAGAGAATTTAATGTCCTTGGTTTAATAATTCTTTAAAGAATATGCTGATATATGGATCTTCTGGTTTGGGGACATTTATTTTGTAAGTATACTCTAAAAAATAGCTGTTAAAAAAATAAAATTTACAGAGTAAAATACAGTTTTTAATTAAAACAGTAATATGCGGTAAAACAAAGCATTCTGGGTAATATTATTTGTCGTTTTCGAGAAAGTGACCTATAGACTACTTTCTAGAAAATGACAAATATTACCCAGAATGCATTGTTTTTACGGTATATTACTTCTGTATAGTACAGTGCATTCTGTATATTACAGTGCATTCCGGGTAATATTATTTGTCGTTTTCAAAAAAGTAACCCATAGGCTACTTTCTCGAAAATGACAAATATTACCCAGAATGCATTGTTTTTACAGTATATTACAGTTTCAATGGAAAACGGTATTTTACTGTGCAAATTTGTTTCATTTTTTACAGCTATTTTTTAGTGTATAATCATAACTAAACTAATTTTACATTATACTGTACCACAGAAGAAAAAACACAACTTTTGAGTTCTTCTCCATGAATCATGTTTCCTGGTTTATGATCCTGATGGTAATGAAAGGTACACCATGAGTGTTTTTTTTTTCATATTCCTCTGTTTGTTTTGATTATTTTTTGCTTCACATATATCCTCTTAAATGCTTTAAGTTGTATCAATATGAATTTGATACATTTTGATTAGCAAGAAAACAATTACAGCAACGAATGTCTAGATATCCTTTCTTGATTAGGCCTAAACTTTTTTCCCCTTGTGTTTGAAGTGTTTAAGCTGGGTGATTGATCGGTGATCGGTGCTCTGAGCCCTATGAGTTGTTACCCTCATTGTAGACACAACCTCTCCTGTGATTCTCTCCTTAATTACATAATTACCGAATGTGATTAAAAAGTCAGGATGCTATCTGTATACTTGGGCATTTTATATAGAGCTGAATGTGTATGCATTTATGCTTGTACAGCCTCTATCAGAGAAAGGGGTATGTGTAGAAGACTGAGCACTAGGGTTAGATTTATAGCCTGTAAATAGTACAGAGTTTTGGGCTTGATTTACAGCCATTGTTCCTCTCCATCTTGTTTGGCTGACTGGGTCCTGCAGTCCACTGATAGGGGCTAAAGCCAGACGTAAAAGCAGCTTTGATGGCTTTGAATGCTGGGAATCAGTTCAGCCAATCATAAAAGAATAAATAAACCTTTTTTTTTTTTTTTTGGAGGCCATTTATGTTGATGCACAGGGGCAGCCTAAACTGCCATGCAGTTTGTAAGATGACAGCTGAACTTTCTCTACTGGCATCTCTTAAAAATCCAAATAAAAACCTGTATTGTCAAATGACACACTAATGTGTGCCATCAGTGTTTGATAACATTACGAAAACCTACTGAGCAATCTTAATTCCATCTTAATCTTGTGTCTTCAGGCTTTTGAAACATCTGTATGCGGGTAATAAATATCAGGTCAGAGCCATATGGCAAGCTGGTCTGAAGTGTTAAGAATTAGCCTTACGTATGTTTGACTGAATCCAATTGCCATAGCAGCGGCAACAACAATCTGACACTCCTCTCGATGGCCAGATGGCTAAAATGGCCTCAGAACTGTTTTGCGTTGCCTTGGCGTATGTTCCTCGCTCTGTGAAAATCGTGATAGCCACGGCGCTACATCATTTGCGAAAGCGCATAATCTTTTGGCGGATTAGAATAATAAACATTTGGCAGCAAAACAAACAGTCAATCTGTCTTCCCATGTGGATGGTCTCTGAATTGGTACACTGAGGTTTATGTTTAAGCCAGCCACTCTTTACAAATCTCCTTATGTTTTTTTTTTTTTTTAATTTAAACAAAGCAAAATTCAAAAGTACATCATGAGGATATGTAGAGTACACCTTAGTTACTTAGTTACCTTAGTTAATGTTAAGACCAGTGTTGGGTGTAATGCATTACTAAGTAATTACTTTTCACTTGAAAAAATACTAATTAAATACTACAGACTGTTGAACAATTCTTTATAAAACAATAGTGGATTTAACACCAAAATTTAATGTCTAATGTTAAAATGTATGTTTTTAATGTAAACTTTCAAGTTTAAGAAGAATTTACTGTATGCAATTTTATATTATTTATCTGAGAGAATTAAAAGAACACTATCATGTCTATCCTTGTATTGTTCAACTGGTCAAGGTTGATATGGAATTTAGAAAGTAATATAGCTATACTTTTTAGAGAGAATAATTAGTACAGCAATCTAATTACAGTTGAATGTGTAATTAGTCACTAATAATGAATTACCTTTTAGAGTAAGTTACCCAACACTGGTTAAAACTCTAAACATTTATTTTTATTTATTAATTTTACATCTGTTTTTATTCCCCTCCCACCAGAAGTTATGGTTAGTTACGTAATTATGTAAGAGATATACTATAACTGTTCTAAGTAACTGAACTTAACATTTTCACTTAGCAGATGATAAGGCGGGCGTAAAATTGTTCATAAAAATGCAACTAATTTGTATTGTAGTTAATTTAATATATTCATTTTATTTTAGATGATGGTGTCTAAAGGTGTTGAGAAACAGTTTGGTTTTATTTATTAGACTCCTTATTGCAGAGATCATTGCAATTTGGTGTGAATCCAGATTAAACTAATAAAATCCTCATTCACTTATTGATGTGCCACAGGTATACATTATTTTTGTCTCACCATTGTTTCTGAGAAACTAGGTCATCGTAGAAGGCTGACAGTGCATGTAGACGATCGTATCCTAGCCAGACATCAGAACTTCAGTATAGGTCAATTCAAGAGCTGAACACATCAATCAAGTCACCATGGCACTCACATCCTAAGTGTAACTCAGCATTCCCTGCTCTCCAATCACATCCTAATACTTTCCCCACCAGGTTAATGCATCTCATCATCAGAGGACTTAATGTCCTGTACCAGCCCTTAACAAGCACAGCAGACAGACACACGCTTACACATTGGAACGTGTCCCGAAAATGAGTGACCATGAGAGACGACATATTGCATTTCCAGTCAGTACAGACATCAACACATACAGGACTAAATTAATGTCTAATGTAGCTATAATTACTCGGCACTAAAAGCATTTAATGGAGGCAGACCCCATCAGGTTTCCCTTAATTTCCTGTATTAGCTGCAGTTTGTGTGCACTGGCAACAGATAAATTGGTTCTTCTGCCTGGCGGTGTCTAGTACTAAAAGAAATCAACAGTAAAATCTTAAATTCTTTAGAATCATATGAAATTATTAATTGTAATCAGAGTTAGCTAAAAACTAAATATTAATAAATAAAACAATATTTTAAAATCTATACCTACACTGTAAAGAATAGTTGGTTTAACTTAAAAAAGTAAGTTACCTGGTTTCCTTAATTTTGAGTTTATTGAAATAAAAAATTTGAGTTAATACAATGAAGGCGATTGGTTTAATCAACAGTAACTCAAAATATAATGTTATCTGAACCACATTTTCTAAGTTAATTTGGCAAAATAAAAAAATGTTGTGATAACAAATCATGAAAATAACTTTTTACAGTGTAGTTATAGTTAAAATGTCTACATATTGTTTTGTAAATTTCGTTATACAATACCAGTCAAAAGTTTGGACACGGTAAGATTTTTAATGTTTTTAAAAGAAGTTTCGTCTGCTCACCAAGGCTGCATTTATTTAATTAAAAATACAGTAAAAACAGTAATATTGTGAAATAGTATTACAATTTAAAATAACTGTTTTCTGTTTAAATATATTTTATATAGTAATTTATTCCTGTGATGGCAAAGCTGAATTTTCAGCATCATTACTCCAGTCTTCAGTGTCATACGATCCTTCAGAAATCATTCTAATATGCTGATTTGCTGCCAAGAAACATTTATGATTATTATCAATGTTGAAAACAGTTGTGTACTTTTTTTTCAGGATTCCTTGATGAATAGAAAGTTCAAAAGAACAGCATTTATCTGAAATGCAAAGCTTTTGTAACATTATACACTACCGTTCAAAAGTTTGGGGTCAGTAAGAATTTTTATTTTTATTTTTTTTAAAAGAAATTAATACTTTTATTCAGCAAGGATGCATTAAATCGATCAAAAGTGATAGTAAAGACATTTATAATGTTACAAAAGATTATATTTCAAATAAATGCTGTTCTTTTGAACTTTCTATTCATCA
The DNA here is from genome assembly GCA_037950665.1 of Hypophthalmichthys nobilis. Classification (NCBI taxonomy): domain Eukaryota; kingdom Metazoa; phylum Chordata; class Actinopteri; order Cypriniformes; family Xenocyprididae; genus Hypophthalmichthys; species Hypophthalmichthys nobilis. The sequence goes on from CM075478.1 coordinate 10,487,218, forward strand.
AAGAATCCTGAAAATATATATATATTGTACACAAATATTTTGTACAATTGTACACAATAAATGTTTCTTGAGCAGCAAATCAGCATATTAGAATGATTTCTGAAGGATCATGTGACACTGAAGACTGGAGTAATGATGCTGAAAATTCAGCTTTGATCACAGAAATAAATTACTTTATAAAATATATTCAAACAGAAAACAGTTATTTTAAATTGTAATAATATTTCACAATATTACTGTTTTTACTGTATTTTTAATTAAATAAATGCAGCCTTGGTGAGCAGACGAAACTTCTTTTAAAAACACAAAAAATCTTACCGTGTCCAAACTTTTGACTGGTAGTGTATATTTATAAAAAAAAAAAAAAAAAAGAGTTAACATTAAAAAAAAAAAGAGCATCCTGCCATAAGTGCATTTTTTTATAGTCAAATTAATACATTTAATAGTCACATTTAATTTAATGCTTTTAATGATCACATTATATTTAAAAACATAAATGCTACACAATGTCTGTTTTTTAGATGAGTTTTACCATGTCTAACAGCTGAAGCACAGCACAATAATAAGCACCACTGCTAAAAATATCAATGCTTAACAAAAATCGCTGACCTCACTAATCGAGTAGCTGGATGTTCGGATGATCATGAACCATCCCTAGCCAGAACAGATTAGAAAAATCGTAGATTAGCTGTTTTTCATCACACAGAGCATTGCAATGCCCGTTTATCAGTGTTGGATGCCCTTTGGTTTGGGAGACGACCAGAGTGCATTAATGAAATGAGTCAGCTCAGTGCTTCAGTGCTAAAGGCCTGTGACAAAGAGAGAGAGAGTGTGTGTCTACAATGAGGATAAACACGGGCTCTGAGTATGGAACAGTGCTTTAGACAAACATCAGCGTCCCATAAATCCACAACCCTCTCTAAAGGGAACAGGTTCCGTTGCCTGTTTGGATTTATGGCCCAGGCGTGGATGTGGGCTTTGGGAGTGTGTGTAAGACATGGAAGATGAACTAGACCTCTTAGATGTTGTTGTGTCATGGTGTTTCATACACCATAGATCTGATTCCCCCCTCCTCCTCATTTCCCAGGGAGAAGAGGGGGCGGATGGATGAATGCGAGGGGCATTTAAGGGTTTTTGTGTACATGCACAGGGCAGATGTCTGCTCAGTGCATGCTGGCAGGTGTGTCAAAGTTTGCATGATAGTTTTCATGCAAAGATAACATGAGTGGGCTCTAATGGCTGCATTGTTTGTCTTCTCTTTTTTCTTTTTTCCATTGTGTCTTCTTTGCTGAAACGCCATCAGAGGCCAACACCATCCCAGGTGAGTTAATAATATCGTTTAAGTTGTATTGAATTGTCTTTTAAGACAGTGAAAGCATTATTGATGTACAGTCCACAGTAGTATTCAAATGTACAGTAACATAAACATAGAAATCAAATATGCTTAAAGTTATTGCTGTGTTTCTATTAAAAGTTACCATAATGAACAACGGAATGTCTATTTACACTAAGTGCAAATAGCATCCCTTGTTGGCATAGATATTTACACTAGCTCTGCCCACCAGTCAACGTCTTCAGTGGTGAAATGGTAGTGCATAAGGCTCGCAGTCCTGACTTTTACCGCAATCGATGTGGGTTCGAATCCGCCTTTTGCCGAGCTTGCTCTTCTCAATTTTTCCATCACACATTGCATCAGAAAGGCATTTATTTTCAATAAAAATGAAAATAATGTTTTAAAAGTGGAAATAAACTGCCTAACGAGTGTTTAATAATATTAAAAGTGTTTTTTGGGTAGGGTTAGGGGAAGGTGTAGGGAGGGTTTTTATTCTCCCAATAAGGCAGCATCCATTTAATAATTTTAATAAATATAATTATTTACACTTTATGATATTATTGCATCCTGTTAATATACAAAAATACTGAAGTGCAAATAGTATCTGCCAATATAAAGTAAAGCATGTAGCTACTATTTACACTTCTTGCAACGAACTGCTACTTTTACATGGTTTAAATAGAATATATCACTATTTTCACCTAGTGTAAATAGCATCTATCGATTCGCTAAGAAAATATGCTATTTTCACTTAGTGTAAATAGCATCTAATTTCTATTTACACTTAGTGTAAATAGCGCTGGCAATGAAAAATACTAAGATTCAGTGAAACCTTATTAGTGACAGATATTTCTTTACATTTTATGAATATCATATTATGATTCATCTCATTATCATTTTATCATTGTTAAACAACAAATAAAATGCACTAGGTATTTTTATTATGCAGTACTGTTTTATTAATGCAGTAAGTTTGAGGCTGTTTATTGTGAAAATAGCAATCCACAATGATGACTATATTCATAAATATTTTATTTCTCAAGGTCACTTTACAACCTAAAAAAGTTAAGCTAATAACCACTTTAACAAGTCAAAACCCCTTTCTTCTGCAAAGATGTGAGGTCACTGTATGCTCTGATACATACCTAAAGATGTTCTTCTCTTTCTGTCACTTTCTCTGTTCCTCAAAGGTTTTGCACACATGATGATGGCGGATCAAGGTATGCCACACCCTTTCACTGTTATTCACTCTGTTGCGATTTGATTATATTGCATGCCTGAATTGAATTGCTGTGCACTGAATGAGCTAAACTGTAATTCTGAACCTTGAATGCATAGATGTGGACTGTACTTTGACTGTTTCTTCCTATCTCTCCATGCTTTCCTTCTGTGGATTCTGTTCATCTCTTTGTTGCCTTTCGTCTCCTTTCTCAAGCCAAGGGCAAAGGTACAGAACCGTTTTCTTCCTCAAGTTGTGCTCTCTTGTGTTTACATCCTTGTTTTGAGTACTTTTTTTGCTAATAGCTGCTCACCATGGGTGACTGGATCAAGAGTATAATTAAATGAGAGTTAATTGAAGGCAAATACACCAAAGGTATTCTGACTGCAGCCTGAATGGTCTGAACTGTAGCGTCTACCTCCCTGGTGGTCTTAAAGATATTTGTATCACCTGCTAAAAATGCTTAAACCGCACAGTATGACTTGTTCGAGAATATGAATAACGTTTAATATGCCAGTGTTTGTTGTGGTTTGGATCTTTCATGTGGAATTGTGTTGTTTGTGTTCTGTCAGGTGCCACAATGACTTCAGCTTTGTGTTTTTTGGAAATAAAGAAATGAAGAGAATGGAAAGAACTGTGATATTTCAGTCTGGCAGTGCATGTGTGCTGTCATGTCATTTCATAGCTGGCTTCTCTAGTGAGGTTTGTAGATGGGCCCGATTTAGCTCTGACTTGCTGCTGGGCTGAGCATCCCTGTGGAACGCTGTTGAACCACATGTCATCCCTTCGTCTCACTGAAACCAATATTTCATTATGTCTCAGAGTGGCCAAATAACTTCATTCTTAAAGGCAGGACCTCTTAAAGACACAATACGTAAGATTTTTGGATTAAAATATCAAAAAAAAAAAAAAAAAAAACACTAAAACAGTGTTATATATTTTGTTGTCTTGTACTTACATTATCCCAAATGTTTCCAACAATGTTTAAATCCAGAGAAATCAGCTGTTTTAACCAGTGTAATGGCCCGTGTCATTGCGTTGCCTGTCAGTGACTTCATATCCGCGCTACCCTTGATTTCTGTGGAAGCCATGGAAACACCAAAGATGCTGTTTGGAAACTGTTTGGATATTTTTATTGACAGAAAACTAATCATTATTGTTATTGTTTGAAATTTCCCGTTTTCTTGATTTACCACGAATAACATGCCTCAGAGATAACACTCTTTTGTCAAGTAGCTAACATAGCAAAATCAGAAAGAGCTTTATCTGTAGTAATACAATATATTTTAACATTAATTGCAAGCCATTTGGCAACACAATCCAGCTTTTATTAATATGATATTCTAATATCGATCTAGCTTACTGCAATGTGCAGCAAGTGTCTCATAGCAGCCACTGAGTGAACACACAGAGTAACGTTATAACGACTTTCAACACACTCAAACATTGTTTTGACCAAGTAAACAGCACTGCATTACCCCACAATTTTAATTCGTCAGATAAATTGACATGTATTATTTCTGCCTGCCTGAGTTACGTTGGATTGCTTTCCATCGGCTGTGGAGGTGAAGACAACAATTCCCATGATTCCACACTCATTCACGGCATCATCAAGCTACACCTTTGTTATTGTTTTGAAAAAGCGAGCTCTAGTGGCAAAACTTGCATACTGTGCCTTTAATTGACTTATTTATAAGTTCCCTGTATTTAGGGTGATTTGCTGGATGTTTTTGTCTGCTTTTAGAATTTTCACAATAAAGATTTCGGTGCATGAGTACATTTAGCTTCAGAGTTGTTGATGTTTTTTTTTTTTTTGAGCAGCCTGTGTGAAAACCTGATTATGTTTGTTTAAAGGGGACCTATTATGCCCCTTTTCACAAAGATGTAATAGGCTCTGGTGTCCCCAGAATGTGTCTGTGAAGTTTCAGCTCAAAATACCACACAGATCGTTTATTATAGCTTGTCAAAATTGCCCCTATTTGGATGTGAGCAAAAAAAAAAAAAAAAGATTTTATGTGTCCCTTTGAATGCAAATGAGCTGCTGCTCCCGCCCGCTTTCCAAAAGAGGGCGGAGCTTTAACAGCTCACGGTTTGGTTGCTCAACAACAACAAAGATGGAGAATCTCATGCAGCCAAAATGATTATTTTCAGTAACGTTGTTCAGCCTTACATTGTTCAAACCGGAGTCAGACACTGATGGAGAGACTCAGGAAGAAGTTACAACTTTTAGAATGCAACTGAACCTTTCTGAATGGTTACTGGATACATTTATGTAGTTGCTGTGGAGTTGATTCAACTCATTGACTAGCATGTGCCGTCATGTTAATCTTTTGTGTAAATCCAGTGTTGGATTTACACAAAAGATTATGTGTAAATCCAACACTATGCTGATGAATTGACCCTCGTTTGTGAGGCAGTCCCGGCGTAAAATGATGGCATGGTAACAACATTCTACTTCAACAACTCTTCCTCTTTTCTAAAGCAGCCCAACATGGCCTCACCCCCTTTGTTGCGTGTTCTTGGGGGCAGGGTTTATTTAAATTTTAGGGTTTGTGATGTCACCAACCAGGGAAAAAGCTCGTTGTAGCCCTACCAGCTGTTTGTTGTAGACCTTAAAATTGATTTCTGTAAGAAAATATCTCTCTTTGCATTGAACTTTGAGTATCGTAACTTTGCAGATGTTGTTTATGCTCAAAAAGCCACATTACACAATAGTTAAAGTTAAAAAAAGTGAAATCATAATCAAGGACCCCTTTAAGGATTGATCAATTGCAATGGTCAATTATGAAAACAAAACATGAAAGACTTTTTTTCAGCTTCAAAACATTTAATTTTTTAATATTTTGATGCTACAGTAGCATTTTTGGGCATTTGCAGATCTACAGTAATTGTCGAGCTGATAAAATGATCAAAATTCACATCCCTATTATGGTTCATGAGGACTTCAGAATAGTTTGCAGCTGGTATGAAAGTAATCCAGTCTAATTTGCAGAAAGGAACCTATTTTGATTTCCATGAGGAATGGAAAAAGTTTAGTATTTTCATGTCACAGACACATTATGTTTTGGTATAGCAAAACTAAAGGGACAAAACATGAGTGGAACTGATGATGCACCTCAAAACTGGTTTACTGAACTATTTTTGTCCTTTTTTATACTAAACCTGGAATTGTATACTATGAATTTTGTTGGCATTAGGACAAATCAGTTTGTGATATTCCTCATTTTGAAGTCTCTTTAGGTAAAAGTGTCTGCTAAATGAATAAATGTGAATTAACACATGGGATCACTTATAGGGAATACAGAATTGAGCGATCGAACCAGGTGTGAAAACACCTGGACATTAGAAATGTGTAGTACAGTATAAAGGGTTTGGTCTTCTATTGCATTAGTGCTGATATGAACTAAAATAAATCCAGGCATATGCTGCAATTCCATTTGCCAACCTAGTTTTTTCCCTCAACCCAATTTAAGTGCTAAGTCAGAGCCCAGTCAGCAAGAACCTGGCAGACAGACAATACAGTATATAGCCAGTCAGATGCATTAGCACGTATTTGCCTGCGTCGCATCAAAAGCAGTTGTATTGTAGTGCCGTCTCCGACACTGTCTCTCCTGCTACCGCCTTGCATTAAATCCCTCTGCTAGACGGGGGGACATTATTACAAATCAGCCTGGCTGTACGCCCAAGTTAAGACGACAAGGGCTTCCATTTAGGAGCCCATTTGCTTCTCCGCTGTGCTGAACGATACTACAAAATGTTTATTTATCTGCATTTGTTTCCATTGCCGTTTTTTTCACCTGTCACTGCCAAACGAGTTTGTACAGCTCGTGACTCTCAGAATGTTCCTCTTTTTTTTTTTTTTTTTAATCCTTTCCTCTGAAACATCTTGCAGTTAAACCTCAGGAAGATTCCTAATTGTAGTGCTTTGTAATATTTGACAGTGTTGTGTCTGCAGCTCTGTAGAGGAAGGAAGTGAGAGGCAGCAGCTGTTTTTGGGTAGCCCAGGGCTTGTCGCTCATGTCTGCGTTTCTTCGGGCTCTCGGACGCCATTCCTCGGCACCCATCTGAAGTCAATCATATCAGTCAGCCCATTGTTCTCCTCTCTGGCACAGGCATATGTCAGAAAACAACAGAAAGTCAAAGGACAAAGATGGAGAAGAGTCTCCAGGGACTTCCTGTCTGTCATTGTTTTTGATTCTGTCATCTTTCTTTTCATGTGTTAGTTTATCTGTGATGTAACTTATTATTTATTTTCTCAGAGGAACATTTTGGGGCTTAGAGGTTGTGCTTTCATAGCTTTAAAAACATAACAGAGTTCTCATTTATTTCTGTTTGAAGCTTTGTCTAGGATGATAGACAAATAAAACAAATGTTACAGAAAAGTACTGAACTATAAAATGAATTATGGATGTCGAGCTTAGATAATTTGGTCTAAAAAGAGTGTGATGAGAAATATTTGAGGTAGTATTGAAACAGATGAAGTATCTTGAAAAATTTGAGCACAGTTTGTGACATTTAATATCTTATCTGAAGCTGTAGAGGAGATGTGTGAGATTATTATGGAGTTCTCATTATGTCTCATTGAAATAAGTAAAATGAATGTGAATTGCATAGCATAGAATATTTAATGAAGTATTTAATGAGTTCATATTTGTGATGGTTTGTAATTTAGTTGAGATCTCATGTGCAACCACAGATGTCAGATTAGGGTCTTTAAATCTCATAAGCAGAAGTGTCAATTTTACTTAAAGGTTGCTTTTTTTATAGCTTAGACAAAATGGAGTTCTCATTTATGGCAACTATAAACTTTGTTTCAGATGTTTCTCCTAAAATTCTTTCAGACAAAGAATAGAAATGGACAAAAATGAGACAGTTGTTTACAAGGGTTGAGTATATAACTATATGTGACCTGTGCTGGTAAAATGAGTCGCAATGAGCAAATGCTATTTTCAAAATGATGAATGATTTGTTGGAATCTGACAAAAAATGACTGAGCTACACCTGTTTGAAGTTGATAGAGTCAGCAAAGTCAACTTTGAGAAAAATCGAGTTAAAGTTTTCTGAAAGTTCCAAAACAAAATCACCTTGCAACCATACTTTAAAATCACTGGTAAGAACACCAGATTTGGCACACACCAAGTCAAAACCAAATATCTATAGGAAAAATATATATTCAACTTTTTCCCCTATGATACCACAATTGTTTGATTAACATTAATGAAACAGACAGCCATATTATTATACATATTGCCACTGTACATATTACCTACCTATACTGTACCGCACGGATCTAATATAATGTTAAACATCAGATGTTTTCCCCAACAGTTAACCAAAAGTTCACTTACAGATAATGTTTGCGTGAATACTCGCCGAGACAGATATTTTGAAATACTGTAATTCTGTGTACTGTATATGTGTATAGTGGGATTACTCACTGTCTGAAGCGTCTTTGTGCGCACGCGCTTCGGATGTTTATATCAGCGTGAGTAAGATCGTTTTGTTTGCATCAGCATTAGTTTGAAAATCACATTTCATTGGTTCAGACTCATACCATCGAGAATCCGCTATGAAGTTGGAATGCTGCGCCTTAAAACGATACCAAACTTGTGCTTAGGGAAGCGCCAGTTGTCCAGAAAGTGAGCAGAGAAAACAGCATTTTTTATGGTCAAAGGAATTTGGGGCATTGGGATTGCTAGACAAGGGCTTAATAAACTCAAATTTACTTTCCTGTGCATACCTAATGCTTGAGCTAATGATAGTATGCTTTTGTATTTTACCTCTCTTTCCTTTTCTGAGCTGGAGAGATTTTCATTAGCTTTTCAGTAAATGGAAATTCTAATTGATATTTTTTTTTTGTCATAATACCTCTCATACAGTGCAGTCTGTCTCACCTGTTCCTCTTTATCATCTTAAATCGTTTGAAAAAATATTTATTTTAATGAAATTATATCAATACAAGGCTGCAAATATTGTCTGCTTTGCACAGCGGTCAGATTGGTTACTGTGGCTCTGGTCCAGACCACCCAGAGATTTCTGAAGTCATTCCGCAAGTGTGTGAGTCTTTGATAGATATTAGTTGGTACAGGAGGCAGTAAATGAGTTGACCTTTTCGGACAGCAATGGAGAGTCTGAGCTTTGTTACAGGACAGAGGGGAGTGGAAACACTGTAGCTCACGCTATGCTGATGAACTCGCATGCAAGGTAATGAATTGCAGTGCCATTATGCAAATACTATGCTAATTATCTAATCAGATTTGATTCCATTAAGTATGTACCCAGCTTCCTAACCTTGAGAAGGCAGGGACTGATCAGCTCACTCTTTCTTCAAAAAAATAAAAAAATCTTTTCTTTTCTTTTTTCTTTTCTCGATTTTTATATTCCAAACTATTTTCATTTTTTCTTTTCTTTTCCTTTTCAAACCTTTTCTCTTTTTTCTTGAATCTTTATTACCTTTTCTTATTTTGTTTTCTTTCATTTACTCATCTATTTCAAACATTTCATCATTAGTGCTCTTTTACGTTTCTGTTCCAAGCTAAACTGAACCTTTCCTGTCTGAAGCAACTGAAGCAACATCTCTGACCGCATTTAGACATTTGAAATGAAGAATCATATTGTGATTTCTCACATTTACACCTTGTATGCAGCAGTGCAAAAGGCTCTGTCACCCTGTTCCTCTGAGTGGGGCATTTTTATGACACAGAACAGCGTTCTCAGTTATCACACATCTGAAGGGAGGCCTCCCTGACAGTGAGGTGACACATGGTGTGTGTGTGAGAGCCAGATAATGAAATCTTTATCACATGTTTGGGAGGCCTGTAATTCCATTTGCTCTACTAATCCCTCGGTCACTTTGTCTCTCTGGCTTTGTTTCCACCTGGTATTAAAATGCGTTTTGGTCGATCGGATCACAAGTGGACGAAGCTAAATACAGGTTTAAACAGGGTCTAAAATGTTTTGAGCTTGTCCACTTTTGATGACTTTAAGAGGTAGCTGAAAACACATTCAACCAGATTGCTTTCGTAGTGTTGATGCTCATGTGGTTGAATGCGTTCGAACAGCCACAAAAGACCGCCTACTCTCCGCCTGCTGACCGCGTAAACATTATGGAAAGTGTGCTAGCCAGATGGGATTTTAACTTTGTCGGCTGAAGACCCAAGTTTGGATTGAAGATGAAAAACATTCCAAGCACAATGTTCTCTCACCCTTCCTGATTTCTAACATGGACTCACAGTGTTCGCCATCAGTTTTCTGTTGTCTCCGGTCACGTTCATATGTAAATTGCGTGAGCTTATTTTATCCATTAGATAGAAAGATCTGAAAAACTGATACATTTACCCACCCATAGACCCACCCCTCAAATAAATCAGAACAGAAGTGGTTGAAAGTGGACAAAAGAGACCGATTAAAACACCAGGTGTAAACAGGAATGTGCTTGTGATCCAATCGACCAAAACGCATCTTAATACTAGGTGTAAACAGAACTCACAGAACAAACCTGACTAACCAGAATTCCCATTCATTTGATCTACAGTTTACAATTCATTTTAATAGCACAAACACAGCCTAAATTTAAATTTTAAAATGCATTGCCTGATTGCCTTGGCTTCTTAATAATAGTATGTTAGAGTGTTGTCTTTAGGCAAGTGCTAAATTATTTATTTTTTATTTTTTCAGGGGAGACATGAAAATGAATGATTCCTCTGTTAGGTACAAATATGTTAGGAAACATGGCAGTGTGATGTTACTTTCAGAGCTTCATGTTGGCCATAATTTGTATTGTTTTTTTTGTTTTTTTTTTATAAATGTCATTCACTGAAGACTCCTCAGGCCTCATCAGTGCAGGAAGAGCTCTTAGGAAAGCCTGATTGAGCCACCTTGCCGGCTGTCTGCTGATCAGAGAGCGATGGCCTCTCTTGTGTAATCAGGACCAGCCACACAGGGTGTCCTCTAACAGAATAGCCTCATCACCTCCCCCTCCGTGATTTCCCCCCTCTCCATACGCTGTAACCGAGACAACAGAACTCCTCATCGCCCCCCTCCCCACAGCCCTCTATTTCCAACTCCCAAAGGCTCTTTTCAGGGTAACACCGAAAAGAACATCAAACACACCCGATACACACATGCATGTACACACAAACAAACAAAAAATGAAGCCTTATTCCAAATCCCCAAATCTACCCATCTGAATGCAGTTATGCCCATAATTGCCTCCAATTTCCCTGAGTCACACCTGACATATTAAGCTACTGTACACAACGATTTCCTTTCTGGTCCCCAGAGGGAACAAGTGCCATTTGATTATGGCTAAATGTGATTATTGTCCTCCCGTCCAACTGGCTTGTGGTGGTCCTTTGTCCCTGACAAAACAAGAGAACAAGGCGACCAATCCATTCGTGACAGACCAGCCCGGATGCTGCCCGGTGAATAAAAAACTGTTAATTATTTGTTGAAATGGGTAATCATGACTTAATGAAAAGGATAACAAGAAAGCAATCAGATGAACAAGAATTCTGTGGGTAAAAAGCTACTCTCACAAGCTGGTTTGCAGAATAGGGTTTTGCATGCTTGTTGTAAAAGCAAGTTCTAAATTTATTATTTCCTTTTTTGTTTACTTATAAAAATTAGTAAATAAAAAATGTTAATAATAATCTAAATGGTTTCATTTTTACTTATTTGTGTCCTGTTACACTCTAAAAAATGCTGGGTTGTTTCAACCCAAATTTGGATGAAATATCAAACAAACCCACACCGTTGGACAAACCCAGCCGTTGGGTTAAATTTATTAATTACATTTTTAACCCAACGGTTGGGTTTGTCCATATTTGACCCAAAATTGGGTTAAAAACAAACCCAACATTTTTTTAGAGTGTATAAACTACTTAAATATTTAGCTTATTTCTTGTAAAAAAAAAAAAAAAAAAATTAATAAACTTCTCTGGGCTGTGGGTTAGCCTAGTTTTAAGGGGGGTTTTAAGCAATCCATTTCATACTGTGCTTACGCAGTGCAAAACCTTGTATAGCTTATTGCTTAAAGCTTGTTTGCTTGTCTTTATGTATTCTGACTGATGGATGCAAGATATTTTTGGCCGATCTCATCAGACACATTTGCGAAAAGCACTGCTTATTAAGAACCACTTCAATTAGTAAGATTTAACCTCCCTGTTCTGGTGATGCTGAGAGGGTGGCATGGAGAACAGAATTTCAAAGTATGGCAGAAGTGAATGTGCATGAATCAGTCCAGGCCAGTGTACTTTGATTTGTTAAATATCATATTATTTTTGTCTCTTCCTTCCAGCTATTTTCAGAGTGAACGTGTTGTGTTGTGAGTGTTTAGTGTGGTACCATACAGTATCTCATTTAATATACTACCTCTCACTCATTTTTGAGACATCTCAATCACTTGGTTGCATCTTTTTGAAAATGTTGCTCTTCAGGCAATAATAGGATTTTTTTTTCTTTTTTTTTCACATTGTGAGTGAATGGCATTGGTCTGTTATTTATCATTTGAAAATGTCATGTTTCAGTAATGGAAATTGATTCAGAAATGACACAACTTGTCTTTATGACACTGACAAAAATAAGACTGGGCCAGATGTAATGGAGTTCTAGTTTCTATAGAACAAAAAAAAAAAAAAGATATAACCTTATTTACTTTACACATAAGCTTATAGATGTTTTCAGCATGTTTTTTTTCTTTGATATTTTGATATGCATACTTTTTGATTAAATATTTAATATCCCAAAATGAGTTGGTTGCAAGGCCAGAAAAGAGGCTTAAATAGGGCAATGCATTTATTTTACACATTTATTATTATTATTAGAGAGATTTCTCAGTTACAAGGGTCAAGGCAATTTTTATTGTTAATCAGCCATGACAAAATATGTTTTTGTGATAATGAGAGTTTATACATGTGTAGATATATGGATCTGCACAAAGGTCATACAGTGCCAAGCTGTAATTGCGTTGTTAGAAGTGGGCAAAAATGAACATCTGGTGTCCAGCAGTGCACCTATTGATCCTCATTACTGTGTGTACTTGGAGACAGCAAAGGGCTTTCATTCCCACAATCACTCTTTAATTATGTCAAGCATGAAACGAGCATATTTAGCACTGTTAACCATCATTGATTGAGAGTTGTTTGTGCAGTCTTTCAGGTAGTCTTATGCACATGCTGGACACAGAAGGCATCTTTATTTACCGTTTATTAAGAGGTTATAAAAATAAATATGGAATTGGAATATAGCCAATTCCTCCTAAGGGACTCCTAAGAGACTGTGCATCATTTTGGCCACATTTAAGGGCACCAATGAAGATTTTAGAACACACAATGTTTGTAATCTTATGGGCGAGTATAGTTTGAAACTGTTAGAGTACTAGGGTGATGAAATTTAGTGAGTGTTTACTTCTCAGAAGTTAGCTAAGTATATCATTCAAAACATCAGTTTTCAGACATGTGGGGACATCCTCATATGGAAAACGGTGGCTGCATCCGAAAACTGAAAAATGCTGCCTTCGGAGTACACATTTCAAGGTAGAAAGGCATCAAGGCACATCCAAATCCAAAGTTAGCTTCACTTCCTGTCTCATGATGCCTTCATCTGATCAATTTTTGAAGGCAGCATACAGTAGATGTATCCTTCATACAATGCTGTGCTTTCCATTCTGTGACAGTTCAGCTAAAAAATAAAGATGGCACCTGAAAGTTGCGGTTCGTGGTGTGTGTGTGAATGTACGTTTTCCACTTCTGATGTAATTTCTAGTTAGAAATTACTATTGTAGTAATTAAATATTTGCTTAGTTCTCACCAAAGCTCGCACTATTTTGCTGTAGATCATTAAACCGTTACTCTGCCTCAGAAGTCTGTCCGAAATCAGTTTCGTGAGGTGCCTTCATGCACAAACGCTGCCTGCAATGTCACTGTCTATAACAAGTCAGCTGCCTTGTTTTCAGATGCAGCCAATGTTTTTTTTTTTTTTTGCCTAAAAATATAAAACTCTATAGTAAATATGAGTTTTGTACAAAAACAACAGAACTCTGTTATGTCCTCACTATGCTATGTCCTTACTAAGTAAATGTGTGAGTGTAGATGTGTTAGACAACCTACACCTGCTAGTAATCGATACCCCCTCTCAAACAGAACTTGGAAGCCATAGTAACCCCTCTCACACTGTTTGTTTGGAATGGAATGGTGTGTTAGCATGGTGCTTGGCCTTGTTTTCCCTGGTCTTGGCTAAATCTAACTAAAGCGGGCACTTTTGTGCATGATTGTGCATTAGTGGATATCTTAGACTAGCTCATGTAGCTCTTCCTAACCCTAATTTTATTTCCTGTTATAACAGTGTGTCACAGTACTGACTCCTGCTTTCATAATATCGACCTTCATAATGAAGACTTGCCTGTAGACATTTCTCACAATGTGTGGACACACTTAAGGTCTAAGAATAGCTTTGAGAATTATGCTTAATTCCATTCAGCTTCAAACATCCTGCTTGTGAAGTGAAAGATAAATGCCACTTGACGTTGGACTTGAAAATGTGTGTGGAAATCTTGAAAATACCACAAAATGTTTTCTCATTCATCCATCTGTATCATTTAGAAAATATACAGTGAGAAAATGTTTGCACTGTTTTTTAATGTGCTATTTTCTAAAATTTGTTTTAATACCACACTCAAACTACTTTCTACACAGCACAACACCTAGCTGATCCCGATGACTGCCCAAGGAATCTCTGGGTGGATGGCAGATTCTGACCCACTTTTTGCTCTGGTCTGGCTAACCTGCCGTGTGTGTATGTGCTGAGCACCGTTTGAATTGTGTGCGTTGTGAAAAATGCATGAGTCTTGCCTGGGCAAAGAGCCATGAGGAAGCAGGTCAGCCCTGGCCTGGACTTGAGAACCTTTTAAATGTGTACACACGTACACACACACATACAAACTGGACTTCACCGAGCACATGCTCAACAGCAGACAGGCACTAAAAAAGGAGCAGAGAATAAGGCGTGTTTCTTATACCTGTAAAGGTTTTAATTTTAACATTGTTCGTTTACATTTTCATTTTAATTTTAAAATTATGTCATTAATTACTCACCCTCATGGCGTTCCACACCCATAAGACCATCGTTCATCTTCGGAACACAAATAAATATATTTTTGATAAAATCCGATGGCTCAGTGAGGCCTTTATCACTAGCAATAACACTCCCTTTTTCAATGCCCATAAAGCTACTAAAAACATATTTAAAGCAGCTCATGTGACTACAATGGTTCAACTTTAATATTATAAAGCGACGATAATACTTTTTGTGCACTAAAAATAACAAAATAGCGACTTTATTCAATAATATCTAGTGATGGGCGGTTTCAAAACACTGCTTCATGAAGCTTTGAAGCTTAACGAATCATTTGTTACGAATCAGTGGTTCAGAGCGCCAAAATCCCATGATTTCAGTAAACGAGGCTTTGTTACGTCATAAGTGTTTTAAAACTTCAATAGTTCACGTGACTCTGGCAGTTTGATACGCGCTCTGAACCACTGATTCAAAACAAAAGATTTGTTAAGCTTCGAAGCTTCATGAAGCAGTGTTTTGAAATCGACCATAGATATTGTTGAATAAAGTCGCTATTTAGTTTTTTTGGCGCACAAAAAAATTTATTCTAGTCGCTTTATAATATTAAAGTTGAACCACTGTACTCACATGAACTGTTTTAAATATGTTTTTAGTAGCTTTATGGGCATTGAAAAAGGGAGTACAGTGTAAAAAACATGTAAAAAAAGCTTTCCATTGTGGCAAATGAAGTCTGGTTTCACGTTAGTGTCATGCGAACCGCCGCAGCGTGCACAGTCTGCTCCGGTTCAGAGACACGATAGCAAAGAGTGGATGATATGCGCAAGTTGCTGCAGACCCCAAAACATTTGAATTCTACACAGAATGCTATATTTTAAAGTGATATAAAGGAGATTAGGAGGAGAAACGGTTAGCCATTAAGAGGAAACTGTGGCTTTACCGAGCTCAGTCAGCGGCTCTGGCCAAGCTGTAATATAAATTAAACTCTATTGGCTGTTTTAAAAAAGGGGAGGAACTGTTCAATATGTCCCGCCCTGTCTTCCTGATTCAGTGGAAATTAAGTCAACACATTGATGCTGGCACTTCAGTGGGCCTTTAAAGTTAATTGTTAAAAACACTAATTTAATGACAATGTTAAATGTAATATTTAGCAAATCTCAAAATAAAGATGTTTTTCATAGTGTAATTATAATAATGTGATGTCTAAATTTACCTGTAGCATTTAAAATGATTGATTTTATTTTTTTAGCTGATCTGGCCACTAAACATTTTAATCTCACTCTCCCCCTTTAAGTTAATGCCTGGCATCACTTTAATTGTGTGTTTGTGAGACAGGATCCTGTCCTTGTTGTGGACACTCTCTGACCTGTGCTTTTGGTTAAACGCTGCACATCTTTTCTTTCCTGCTCTTCTCTTTCCTAGAACACACACACACTGAAAGTAACCGGTGTCTGTGTCGTGCCCGTGTTTGGTCTGAGTAACCCCCTCGGTGCTTTGGAAGCCTGAGATAGTCACCTGATCTGGCCTTGCTGTAAAGCGTAGAGTTTGTGACCTCAAGCCAGATGAAATGTCCTGCCAACAAGAGCCAGGCAAAACAATAATGAAGGATGATTGTCTGTTTCAAAGCAAGCAATATTTCATCAGAGGGCAATTACTGTGTTCCTAAGTGTGTTCTCAATTTAGAACTTAAATTTATAATTTAAGTCACTGTCAAGTTGTCTTCTGCTGATGTTTCACAAGGCATTCAGTAAATTTCCATACAAATGTGTCAGTGGAGGCTAAAAAAAAAAAGAGAAAAAAATCAAATGCTGTTCCTTTAATAGTGTTATGATATAATCAGTAGTTTCCGTAAATCGGTTGAGAATTCCCTTTGGCCCAAAAGACCGTTTTACCTCAGGCAAAGTCAATAGCAGAGGGCAGAACGTAATTTATCTGGTGCACACATCTGTTGTGTTTAGAAAACATAGGACTCAGACACCAGGAGATCTACTTTACAATACTGATGAACAGTCTATAAGCTTCAGTTATTAAAATAATACTTTTCATTTATCTTAATGGAAAGAATATGGTATTGCAGTTCTTCTGTGTACACTTTTATTTGGTAAGATATTTTGAAGTTTTTGAAAGTAGTCTCTTATGCTCACCAAGGCTGCATCAAAAATACAGTAGAAACAGTATCATTTTGAAAAATTAATATAATTAAAAATTAATTTATTCCTATGATGGCAAAGCTGAATTTGAGCTGATTTGGCGCTCAAGAAACATTTTTTAATATTATGAAATGGAAGACATTGTACTTAATATTTGTGTGTGTGTGTGTGTGTGTATATATATATATATATAGTGTAAATATTTAATTATTTTAATTTCATTTAATTTGAAACAGGACAATCAAGAAATGTTCTCTGGGAATATGACAGGTGTTTGGAGGGTTTGAAAAATAAGAGGTCCTGGTGATGTCAGCCACAAAGGAACACTTACTTTCACTGTTTCACTTCCTTGTTCACATTACTTAATAAAACTCATGTAACTACATGAACTTAATTTAACTGAGTAGTTTCTACTAAAAATGAGTATTGTCAGCTTTAACTTAATAAGTGTTTGTTCAGTTAACTTAATATTGCTAAGTGAAACGCATAAATTAATGTTGACATAACTAACTGGGCAGTGGATCCGTAGTTCCCAGCATGCTAAATATAGGGATTAAAGTGTTATTTTATGTGTTTTTCAGTAAAGGGAAAGTTGTTGTTAGTTTATGTTAGTGTTTAATGTTAAGTTATGTTGGTCATTTAGAGGAGTTTCTGTAATGTTTTTGAATTTTGTGGTTACCATTATGCAGAAGAGTGGTCTTTATAAAAGAATCACTTCAGAAGTAGAAATTGCATTTATCAGGACTCTTGGGATCTTATAAAAATAATCCAAATTGCAAACTAAATCTATATTGTAATTTATCTATATTCTCAGGCCTCTATATTCTAGCTGAGCCCCCTGCATGAGCATGAAGGTGATCGTTATTTCAGAACGTATTAATTCCTTGGAGACGCGTCATGATTTTTCCTTTTTTATTTAAAATATTCACAAACTTGTTAACTATATCATGAATTTTATGATATATTCCGATTGTAAAATATGTGGAAGTGAATGTGTTTTGTAATGCAATGAGTTGGCACTGCAATTCAGAGCTGTCGGATTTACGAAATTTTCCCTGAAATACATAGAATTATGTAGCCGGTGAACTGGGAGAAGAATAGAGTAAACTTTATTGTTTCATACACAATGTGTATCTGATATGAATAAAACACTTTCGTAGACATCAGTGTATGGAATTTGATTTTTTAACAAACTATAAATGTCTTTTTTATATAGCCTAGTACTTCATTCAAATGTGTATTTAAATGTCTGAAACCTAAAATAAACCTGATGTGGTTGAAAACACTGAATAGTTGTGATATATGACAAGCACTGAGCGCGTCTGTCTCTAGCTCAGCATCAAAGCACATTTGAATTTAGCAGTGAATCTTTGCATTTTATTCTTTGCCATTTATCCTAATTGAACACTGGGTGTATTACAACTTCAGAATTATATTAGTATAGACTGTCAACAGTGATAAAGTATAGCTAAGAGTGGTCCAGACCTACCTTACGAACGAATTACTTACAGAAGGTATACTTAACTAAGAGCGTTTCGGGAAACACATATTAACGTTAGGGTACAGCTTAAGTAGGGCTGGGCGATACAGCTAAAAATGTATCATTATATAATGTTTCATATTGTTCGGTATCGATAATTATTGAAAATATTTTAATAACCTTTTTTTTTAAAAAAAAGGCCAGTTTGTATTTAACCAATGCATTTTTAATTAAGGCAAACAACAAATAATTTTAAAACAAAACAAAATAAACAAAATGTAAATAAATCTTTCTTATATTTTATATGAAAATTTAAATAAATAAGCGTTAAAGAAACTTAGAGCTTGAGAAACTTTTTTGTTTTGTCAAACTAAGATCACGATTCTGAATGACAACTAAATGAAATAACATGTAATTTATTACTAGAGGTTCTGACAAAATATTAATTGCTGCAGTCTATTTTGAAATTTTTAATTTGTTTTTTTAAAAATCTGTTTGGATGTATGATTCAGTGACTCACTAAATTTCCTTGTTTCATTACTGGATGAATCAGTGTTGTGTTTGAATGAATCTGTTGAATGAAGATTCAACTTCAAATACATTTTTTAACAGTCACTTGTCGCCACCTGGTGTTGAAACAATGTAATCGATAAATGCGTCGTTTTCAGCACCAAGTTTTTGTTTTGTTTTTGATTTGCTCAATTTTGATCGATAACATAGACATTAGTGTTTATATCTTAACTATAAACTTTTATCTCAATACTTCTGTGATAATTTGAATATTTGTAACAGAAATAAAGATGCTGTGTGATTGAAAACACTGTTTGTGCAGCTGTTAATACCAACGCTATCTCATGACCAATTCATACGTATTTTACGAGGTGGCTAATTCGTATGAATTCATACGACCTCACTCGTACGATTTGTCTAAACCCCAGTGACGGATAGGTTTAGGGGTGGGGTTTGGGGTAGGACATTCGTATGAATTCATACGAATTTGTCAACTCGTAAAATATGTACGATTTGTACAAATTTGTACAATTTGTATTATTTTTATAAGATCACATGAGTCCTGATAAATCAATTTCTACTTCTGAAGTGCTTTTTTTTAATTTTTTTTATAAAGAACACTGATTTCTCACATAACGCAGTGAAGCAGACCCCGCATAGAGTGAATTATCGATTCTTGAGTCATCGATATCAACCAATTCAGCACCAGCGCCATGGACATCACTTGGTAACGTCACACTTAAGAAGATACCTTAAGCGACCTCCTAAGGTATAGTTCGGGGAACACGCCTGGAAAAGGTATATCTTCAGTTAAGGCATACCTTTAGAGTCTTCGTAGCACGCTAAGAGACAACGTTATCGGGAAATCCAGGCCAGGCCTAAGCTTAAGGTATAGTTTAAGAACGACGTAGAGTTAAGAAGGTTTAGGGAAATCCAACCCATAACATTATTAAGTAAACTGCACATATAAATATTATGTAACAGTGACAAATTCAAATGATTTTGTCAGCTTTACTTGAATTTCTTTTGTTCATACAACTAAACTGTTATTTGTGCAAATTACTCAATATAGTTGTGTGGAACCACTTGACACTGCTTTTTTTTTAAGTAAATCCAACAATTCATTTTTTTGAGTTAAAGTTGTTTCAGAGAGAAAACATATGTTATGATGGAAGATTATGAACGCAAACACATTGTTTTCTTGTTTTTTTGTTTGTTTGTTTTTTTCAGCGTTTAACCAGGAATGTTTATTAAAGTAATAGGGGTCTGTTTTGATTTCATGGTGACTTTTATTAAAACATTCAGTATTGAGAAACGCATAGAGATGTTAAAAACCATTTAGCTCAGGCTTTTTTATTTTTATCTACAGCTTAAGCCACTGTTTCCGGTGTTAGAAATCCAAAATGACACAAGCACCGCCATTCCTTTGAGGGGGCGGTTAATGTTTTAAGGTCTTTAGATCCACCATTCACCATCACAAAAAAGCAAAGGGAGAGAAAAGGTACCGGTATTCCTTTTTTTTTTTAATAGACACTGTGGGTCTTCGTCTCTCAGAAAGCTCGATTTAGGAAATGAAAGACTTCAAAGGCGATGTTGTGCCCTTTCATGTCCCAGATTAAACACGGTATGCTCAGACTGCACGATTGGGTTCGCTCTACACGCAGGGAAATCCGCGCTGATATGATGTGTGCGTGAACGCTTATAGGTGTTCCTCTGCATGACAGTTTGGTTTCTTGTGATATGCAGATCCGTGCACGAGACGCTTGTAACGTGATTGGCTTAGAATAGTTATAAGAAAGTGACACATCAGATTATGCCATTCTGTCTGCTGTATTAATATTCTTTTCTTGTAGTACATTGGTTTTCAAGTGGATTGATTTTGTGTGTCACAAACAATGTCTACATACTAGACACATCAGATCTGACACAAACATACACACATTTACATGGAAACATCTTTGGTCTGGCTTGTCGGGATTAGCTGGCAGCTTCAAGCTGAAGGTGTGGACTTCTTGTCAAGAGGTCACTGTTTTGATTACCATTTCCCCTGTCACTTTCTCCCTCTATCTTAGTGCTGTGGGAGTGATGGGTAACTGAGAGCGAGACCACCAGACATTCATGCTTCTGGGCTAATCACAAGCTGTTGTTTAGATGTCATCATGTGCTCATGTGTCAAGTTTGCTGCCAGGGTTTTGCAAGTCTTGCTCGTATGTGCCAGGAGCATTACGCTGGATGAGGACTTCCTCTGTTTATACCCACTGGCATCCGACATGGCTTATGAATTTAACATAGCCGACCTTTGGTATGAGACTGTTTGCTATTTTGGGTAAGTTGACTGTATTGAATAAAATATTCAGCAATTTTAGTTCAGCTCCAATGCAAGAGCAGCTGTTTACTTGAAATCTGTTCTGATGGCAGACTAGTTTACTGTGTTGATTAAAATAATTGATATATTCAGACTTATTCTGTTCGCTTAATCTCTTTCAATCATTTTAACCAACTGGAAATGGGAGAATCAAAGCAAATTATGATTTTCTCTTTTTGTGTACGTTTATACATGAAATTAAACCATCAAATTGATAGCTGATTCTAACAAAACTGTATTTTCTGCAATTAAATTTAGGTCACTTTGAGTGTCCAAATAAACAAATTATATAACAACAGCAACAGCAAAGACCTTGTTTACATTTTATACAAGCCAAGCAGCGATACCGAACAGGACCACAGGTAAATGCAAAAAAAACAAAACAAAAAAAACAAACAAAAAAACACTAAACCAAACCAGACCAACATACCGCCTTGATCTGACTGCATTTACCTACTACAGTACATGGATCCATTAAGAATGACTAAACACAGCAACGTACACATAACAAATCAAACCATTATCCTGAATGTGTGTGTAAACAATGTGAATTTAGTGAAATGTGTCTGTGCGTAAATACAATGTGTGATCAGTGCATCAAGAGCGCACATACACGGCTCGCTTGCGCATCAGACTCAGGCGTGTTTACTGTACGACTCCTGAACGTCACCGCAATTGCCTTTACCTTGATTGCAATCCTCATCCATCAAAACTTTACTAGCGAGACTCTGGTTTGCTTTATCCAGCCGCGAAATGTAGTTTGCATATCATCTGGCCGTACAGCGGTGGGATGTTTGACGTTTCGTTCAGTCTGCATTTCACAGTGCAATATGTGAGGGAAAGTGCTTTTCAGAAACAATCACAGAATATGACAGAGCTCATGTTTTAAAGCGAAACACACACTGGAATGAATAATTCACTGAAAACTCAACATGAGTCTCTATTCTCTCTGCCATCTCTGATGTAATAAGCCTGGTTTTATTTACATTAGCGCTGTTTTGGACTGATTGTTTGAATTAACTCACTTACTGGATGATTAGACTGAAAACTTTCCCAAGGTTTAGTGACTTAAAATGGTCTGATCACAAACAGAGAAGAAAAAATGGGTTAAAGGGTTAGAACTGATATTTTCCCCTACCCGGCATTAACTACAGCAACATTCATTTTAGAGGAAGTTTTTATATTTGGATGAAAGACACTTTTTGTTTTGTTTTTCTGGTTGTAATAATGCACATGTCATTCAGAATAAGACTAGGGATGTGTGTTAAGAAAGTAAGTGGAGTCTATTTTGATTTCATGTTGACCTTAAGCAAAGAGAGCAGAAAAGGAATCAAAAATATTTTAGTCTAAACTTGGAATCAATTGGTTTTGACACAATTGAGTTGTGAAGTCGTGTGTCAACAATTTACACTCCTACTGTTAATCTTAGCTAAAAACTTTTTTCCAGCTTTGGCTAGAGCTAAAAATCCTCCTAGGTATGGCATATTAGAGTTCTATTTTCTGTATGTATGTGGATGTACTCTATGTGGCATTTAATTCTCCCTGTAGGCTTATTTTCTAAAGAAAACATCCTTTTTAATTTTGGTTTCTGGCACATTGGCGCCATGTAGCTGACATTCTGATGTTGCATTTACAGCAGTTTGTTAGGTAGGTTTCTTCAGGCATCTTGGAGACGTTGCCACAGTTCTTCTGGATTTAGTCTGTCTCTGTTTTTTTCTGTTTCTTCATGTAATCACAGATAGACTCGATGTTGGTGAGATCAGATCTCCGTGTGGAGCATTTTTTTTTTTGTGAAAACGCTAACGTGACTAAGACTTTTGCACAGTGCTGTATGTATACACATGGTTGCTGACATTGAGCTGACATTGCTTTATTCTACCATTGGTTGCTCTATGGAACTCCCAGACAAGGACACATTGGTTTAATAACCTGACATGGACATTAGCATCAAGAAGAGGGGTATGAATAAGAAAAAGCCTGAGAAATATCAAAGAATGATATAGAAGTTCTTAGCCCTGTAACACTTCAACTAGAAGAAGAACTTGATGTAAATAAATGTTGAATAACCCCAGAACTGTAGCATGTGTCAGGACTAAGTGTATCCGCATGGGCGCTGAGCTGTTAGTACCACAAACTCTGATGTCCCACTGGATGATTCAGGGCTTGGTTAGCTCTGCCAAAGTGTTTATTCTTCCTCATTTCTATTTTTAGCAGCCAGCTAATATTAACAGTTTTGTCAACTCTACTGCGCCTGTGGCAAAAGCGCTTAAGTGTATCTTTTGCAATTTAAGTGACCTGCATTCCGGCTTAGACTTTTCC
Source organism: Hypophthalmichthys nobilis (assembly GCA_037950665.1). Classification (NCBI taxonomy): domain Eukaryota; kingdom Metazoa; phylum Chordata; class Actinopteri; order Cypriniformes; family Xenocyprididae; genus Hypophthalmichthys; species Hypophthalmichthys nobilis. The sequence goes on from CM075478.1 coordinate 10,510,663, forward strand.
CATTACTGGGAGTGACATTTCATTTAGGGCCCATCATTCATCTTTCTTGTGCCTGGGCCTGGGCCATGAGCATCGGCGCCCTCTCTCTCTTGCAGCTGAATTTCTTTTTTTAAATGTTTTTTTCTTTTTTTGGTCTCACTTTTAAGGAACAGACTAGGTCCTCTTTGTGCTGGTTTATAAAAAAACAAAACAAATAAAAATATATTTTTTTAATCAAAACATGCATTTTGTCTGTGATCGTCACTGTCTGGAAGTTTGGAAATGTTATAAAATAAATGGGAAAAAAATAAAATGACAAAAATACTGTAATCATAGTAATTTAAGGAAGAGACTAGCTCTTGTGCAATTTGGTATAAAAAAAAAAAAAAAACATTTTTATCAAATCATGCATTTTAGCTAGTTTTATCAAAGCATGCATTTTGTCTGTGATCATCATCATGTTAGTTTATAAATGTTATAAAATAAAAAAAAAAAAGACAAATGTACTGTACTCATAGAAATATCCACCTTATTCATTCACTATAACACCTACCATTCATTGTGTCCACAAAAGGTGCCTCAATTATTTAATTTGAAGTTACTTTGGAACTGATCCTGTTTTAGACCTTGCAGCATACAGTACATTCACACCTTCGATTTACCGTACATTTGCAAGTATCAGAGAAATGAACAAAAAAATGTCATCTAAAGAGGACAAAAATTAATTTCTTGGTTTCAGTACAATAGAACTCGAGGGCAATCTTAATCAGAGGTAATGCAAAAAGGGCAATTTGATGGTGCTGGAAGAGTCACTGTGGTTTGTTTATAAAAACCAGAAAGAGGTGGTAGATGTGTCCCTTGGGGAATAAATCAACAGAAAATGAACAGCACCGGCTGCTTCCCACGCACACTCAGCTCTGTGTTATTGTACTGATTTTATGCACTTCATTTGCTTAGCAATTTTTACTAATTGATAAGAGAAAAGAGAAAAAGTGATCAAAATGACATTAGCTCCTGGGCTTTGGTTTGTGTATGCAGAGATATTGCCTAAATGTGCATATTTTTAGGAAATAGTCTTAACATATTTTTAAGCTTAAGCCATCCGTGTATAAAATGGGCATTTGTTTTCACTGTAAAGTTGAATCTACATGTGTTCACTAAACTTGAAATGTTGTAATGACTTAAAATTTGTTTCAATGTGAAGCGTTCCTTTTATTATTTACCTTATTTACCCCCCCCCACCCCCCCCACCCTGCCCCAATATAAAAATTATAGTGAGTTATTTGAACATTTTATAAGGGTTTTAACACCTACTTGTATGCTCAGTCCCTTTTTGAAAGTGACCTCATTAATACAGGAAAATGATTTTGTATCCAAAAGCATGATCACGATAGCAGAATGGCTTATATGGATTTTGAAGCCAATGAGAGTGATGTATCTGATTGCTTGTTATACAAGGTGAGAATATGTGTGACCCTTTTATTTTAATCAGCACCAATTATTCCTTGTAATAATTCCCATCATAGTTTAATTACGGAAACGTTTCTGTCTGTTATCGGATAGAGAGATTCTCATATGTAGGATCCCTGACTGACTCATAAGTCATTGGTGCAGATTATTTTGGAAGAGATAAACATGTAGAGCATAATGTGTTGTAGCTGCAGTCCAGCATGACAGAAATACCTGTTGTACCATCAGAGGACAGAGCAAGTGTGCGTGTATGTGTTTGATTCCTATATTTGCCCTATCCCAGAGTGTCCTCGTTATGTTTTCTTGTACTATCTGATTGAGACATAAACTGCAGGGTGCAGTGCATTCTGGGACGAATGCCACTCCTTTAGGGAACTGGTAAGGAACAGTGATAATTTGTTACAGAGGCAATCTTGATGTCTTTTACATTTCCTAACAATCCCCAATAGATTTTTTAAAGAATATGACCTTTTCTTTTCTTTTCTTTTCTTTTCTTCTCTATGTGTTGATGCAAATTAGTAAAGAAAGAGTAATAATTAATTAAAAATGATATCTCAATATTCCAATAGCTAGTCTATTGGTTATACATTCTAGCAGTTCACGCATAGCTTTGGTACAACAGTATACATTTCTGGCCAAACCATAACCCTGTACTTGATAGTGATGTTTACCCTGCTTGTGATATTGTTGTGGAATTATCTTGATACTCTTAAGCCGTCTGCCGTCATGTTCATGTAGAAGGGTTTAGGTGATACCGTTATCATTCTCTCTCTCTCTCTCTCTCTCACACACACACACACACACACACACACACACATATATATATTTACAGTCAAACCAAAATTTATTCAGACACCTTGAACGTTTCATTCATTAATACAGTTTATTCCCTATAGTTTGAAAAATGGTAATAAAATATGACAGATGATCTCAGAGTTAAACTGTGTCAGAAAAAATGAATCTTAATTATGTCAGATAACACTTAAGCGAAACATGGTCAGGTCAAAGTGTCTGAATCATTTTTGGTTCCAAATTTTTATCAATTTTACTAGTAGTCCACTGTATGAAGAATTTTTGGGTATAATATGTCACAGTTTACTTTATTTTGCTATCCTCACTTACATAAATGAACTATAGTGTCCTGCACTCACCAGTAAATATATATCAACAATGTCTGAACAATTTTTGGTTTGAATGTATATATATATTAAAAGTTTGGAAACAGTAAGATTTTTAATGTTTTTAAAAGAAGTTTCGTCTGCTCACCAAAAAACAAATAAACAGTAATATTGTGAAATATTATTACAATTTAAAATAACTGTTTTCTGTTTGAATATATTTTATAAAGTAATGTATTCCTGTGATCAAAGCTGAATTTTCAGCATCATTACTCCAGTCTTCAGTGTCACATGATCCTTCAGAAATCATTCTAATATGATGATTTGCTGCTCAAGAAACATTTATGATTATTATCAATGTTGAAAACAGTTGTGTACTTTTTTTTTTTTTCCAGGATTGCTTGATGAATAGAAAGTTCAAAAGAACAGCATTTATCTGAAATACAAAGCTTTTGTAATATTATATGCTACTGTTCAAAATTTTGGGGTCAGTAAGAATTTTTATTTTTTTCAAAAGAAATTAAAGAAATTAATACTTTTATTCAGCAAGGATGCATTAAATCGATCAAAAGTGACAGTAAAGACATTTATAATGTTACAAAAATTATATTTCAAATAAATGCTGTTTTGAACTTTCTATTCATCAAAGAATCCTGAAAAAAAAAAAAAAAAAAAAAAAAAAATATATATATATATATATATATATATATATATATATTGTACACAAATATTTTGTAACAGTTATTTTAAATTGTAAGAATATTTCACAATATTACTGTTTTTACTGTATTTTTAGCCTTGGTGAGTAGACGAAACTTCTTTTAAAAACATTAAAAATCTTACCGTTTCCAAACTTTTGACTGGAAGTGTGTGTGTATATAATATATATATATATATATATACCACGGGTGTACCAGAAGCTCTTGTCCTTCCTCCGGCTTTCAATTAGGTTTGCCAAACAAAATGGCTCATCTAAGACCACCATTTTCTTCAGATGGCTTCACTGGTTGGGAAGAACTTTTTCTTTTTTCTTTTTTTTTTGCCTGATTCTCCACAGTGGAAAAGCTTCCCTCAGGGGAAACATTTCCTACCAGCTCTGCTTTAACAAAGAACATTAACGTGCAGTAACACAGCACTGAAATAGAAACACTTTGTGCTTCCAAGTTTGTTGAAATTTTACTTTGTAGAGCATGTTGTGTTTTTATGCTGTTTTCTAATGTGCACTTATTAGGGCAAATAATAATAATAATAATAATAATATATATATATATATATATATATATATATAAAATATGTTTTTTTTTTTTGTTTCACACCCACACACATATATGTAATTTTACATGAGTTTTTAAAGCTTTTTATTTATTTGTTTGTTAATTATCTCTCCATATGACAGCTAACTAAATTCCATATTGCCCAATAGAGGCAAATATGACGGTTTCTGTCTTACACATTTTTTTTTTACCCTTTGCCTATATGGAATACAACCATCTGCCTTTATGCTTTTGTGGTGCTATTGTTGTAAAATAAATTTGTTACAGTCATGAGAAGGGACATTTCGTACCTATCATTACAGTTCCTGGCTGCTCTCATTACAGATTAGTCTGCGACACTTTGCTTTGTTGCCTTTTACTTATATCACACTTAACAGATTGTCAGATGCAGTCTACACTGGCATCATCCTTTTTGACTGGCCAGAAAAAATGCAAGTTATATATATATATATATATATATTATGGAAGATTAGGAAAAGAAACAAAGTCTCATCGCTCAAATTCTGTCCATTTTATCATGAAATTTAAACAATAAATGCCATTTTGTCGCTCTTTGATGTGGCGTGACAGACCGCTGTATAGGCACCGCAGTTCAAACGCAATCATCTCTTCCCCTTTACTACTAGTTACAGAATAAACATAAATGAACATCTGATACAGTACAACTTATTGTAACATATCTCGTGTAATCGCTCAATCAGTGTTTCAACTGCGGAAAGACATCAATGAAACAGCTTGTAAACAATGTGTCACGTAGCATTTACCTCAGAAATGCCGTTCAGCTTGTTAGTTCGCTAGAGAATTGAACTCTTTCACTACATATATGCGCTGTATTAGCCTATATATTCATTAAATTTTATTGATTATTTAATGTATATGTTTAATGTATGTTTAAATAAACCTGTCTTGGAAACAAGTTATGACTGTGTAAATGAATATATTTAAGATCAAATTGGAGTAGAAACAGATTTAGAAGTTAATGCAAAATTTGCCGTCTATGCAATTTACATGTTTGTATACAATTTTTATCTAAAAATAAACAGCAACTTAGTTTAATAGTTTGGGCTCTGTTGTTAATTGTAACCTTTAATATTATAGTAATGTGCAAGAAAGTGCTCCCTATATGTGGTTTACAGCATTATCAGAGAGAGATTTTTTTATCCTAAGAAAATTTTAATTATAATTGATTTTTTTGGAAGAATTATTATTATTATTATTATTTTATTTTATTTTATTTTTTTTTCGCTAAACTATTCCCTCAGTTTAAGTATATGCAAAAACCTGAGAGATATTTATTGTTTACATAATTCTAGGTCAGGCAGAATACACAATAAATAAACTGATATGCATAAAGCAGGGATGTATTTTGTTTAAAAGCACTGCTCTCCCAGTCAAAAGAGGTTGCAGGGAGACACACAGTGACAATTTTGTAGAGACATACACAGGCTGTGATTGGTTAGCGCTCCCTCTCGGGCCCATCTGATTGGTTGAGAGCTCTCCGTGGTGCTGAACTCAAGAACAATAGTGCTGTAGTAGAGTGTCTGGTGCCCCCAAGGACAGATTATCAGGCCCTCTTCACTCTTCCTCATAATTTGTCCTGAAAGGATGGGGCTTCCACCAATTGCATGGCCTGAGTCTCTTGCGATTTCATGGAGAGATGATTTTGATGATTTCATTGAATTGGTTTGGGTTAATCCTCTTTTGTTTGACCCCCTACCACATGCCCACTGACACAAAACTGTGCTCTTTGAGTCTGTTCATTTTGGTGATGCTTTGTCTGCATGAGTGCAAAATTCCTTATCTGTAAATCTTTGTGAAAGAGTAGTTGTAATGGTAATACTGTATAGTAACCTGAACAACCTTTTTTTTTTTTTTAGTGTTAGTTTTATTCACAACATTTCACACAACCATCTATTACATTTTAACACAAACCACTATTTTCATAATCTGTTACTAATCTAGATCTACACAAGGTGTTATCGATGTTCAGATTCTGTTTGCTCTACACGTCCAGTCCAGACAGCTGTACAATCTGCTTCAGGCTGTTTGTATATAGCAAGTCAATTCAAGCACATGTACTGAGAGAAAATTAACCCAATTATGCCCCTTAATCAGTACCCTGCTCCCATCCAGACGAGAGTAATTGTAGGCCGTGTTCAGCACTTTGAAATTGAGGGCGGAAGAGGCCCCTGTCATTTTTGGGGGTCCAAGACGTCATATAAAGGTTCAGCCAATTACTGTAATCAGCCCCAGACAGCACAGTGTGTTCCAGTCATGGAGGAAATGAGAAAGGAAACAGACTGCATCTTTTTCTCTTTCTGTTTGATCTTCTGTCCTCTTCTATATTGAGATGACTGAATGTTGCCATCCATCTGAAAAAGAAATTGTTATATTAAATGATTTGAAGTATATTGATGTTTCAATATCATTGATTAAATATCTAAACTTATAAAAAATTAACTGTAAATTATACATGCATACATTAATGTGAAATATTAGACCTATAAAAATGTATAATATATAAATGTATGTGTATATACATTTTGTAATTTGTATTTTTTTTTAATGTTTAATATTAAGAAAATTATTTTGATATAATTATTTTACATAATAATAATAATAATAATAATAATATAATAAAGCTCACCTTTGTTTATTTTTATATCATTATATACACAATAAGCTATAAAGATTTTATCTTTTACTAAGTAGGAATCTATAAAGTATGGAAGCTTGTTTCCGCCACAATTGTGAGATAAAAAGTCAGAATTGCAAGTTATAAAGTCGGAATTGTGTGATATAAAGTCAGAATTGCAAGTTATAAAGTCAGAATTGCATGGTATAAAGTCAGAATTGCGTGATTTAAAGTCAGAATTGCATGATATAAACTCGCAATTCTGACTTTATATGACGCAGAATAGTCAGAATTGCGAGATATAAACTCGCAATTGCGAGAAAAAAATCAGAATTTTGAGATAAAAAGTCGCAATTACCTTTATTTGAGTTTTTATTTCATGGCGGAAACAAGCTTCCATAATAAAGTAAATGAAACACATTTGGTCAGAACATTCACCCAAAATGTTGTGCTATTACTGTGAATGAATGAATAAATGTGTGTGTCTGTGTTTATGTGAGTTGGGAGGTTTTGTTGTCTGCATGTGCTACATTGGATGTTACTCTTAATGAGAATGGAAATGTATCTGGCAGTGTATTTGTATAGTTATGGTTCACAGCTTCTGTCTTTGCCCTTAATGCATTCAGTTATTTTCATTTCTTTCTATTTTTTTTTTTTTTTTTTTCTGGCACTATAGTACACTACACAGAACATGCACGTTAGAGCGTTAGAGATTAACATATTAAAGGGAGATTTCAAAAACACATTACACTAAATGTCTTGTGTTCTTTCTGCCGTTGACTGCTTTCACCAGGAGATTGTCTTTGAAGCGAGGAAACGGATGGAGGAGAAGAGAGAGCGATGCCTTGTGGGGCTAATGAGTGGAATCATAGCCGTTTGTGTAGCAAGTTTTGTTGATTAGCTAATATTTGATTTTTCCACCGCTTGTACCTCGCAGGACTTTAACTCATTGAGTTTGTTCAGGGAAAACAGCAATGACTTTTGAAAGCTCAGATTACAGTACCTTGAAAATGAAAATGAACCTGAAGCTTTTTTGAAAGTGAAGCTTTTTTGCAAAAAGCCTATTATCATTCCAAAGTTGCCCTTGAGAGTTACATTTTAGGTTTATGCTCAGCAAAAACAGCACCACAGTTGATAAAAGCTATGGATTGCTTGACAAATACAGTCTCACCGCTGTCTCATTTAAGGGGGGCAGCAGTATATGTGACTCTTGAAGGACATCATTGCAATGGAAAATGCTCCTTATGTGTTTTACTGTATTAAAGAAGCCTTTTTCTTTTCTTTTCATTCAGATTATTTTTCACAAAGCTTGAAATCGTGAAGTAACAAAATACAGATTTGGTTTTGTTTTGCAAAGAAACACCTTGTTGAATGCAGTGACTGTTAGCAATGTGAGATAAGGCTATGAGAAAGCTAAGCTGGGAATGGTTTGGAGTGAGAGAATAGGAGAGAGAAACACATCCCTCCTTTTGTTTCACTCGATTTCTGACAGTCACTTTGCCGCTGAAGCTGTCCCTTTGTGTCTGTGACAGCTGAAAAGACTCAGATAAACAAAAGGGCTGCGTCTGCACTTCGCTGCAACTTTGACTGCAGCTCCGCTGGGAGATTCCAATCCTCTTCCTCTGATTTTCTTTCCTCTTTTGAGGCTTCTGATGAACTCTGCAGCCACAAGATTTTCTTCATCTAAATATGGAAGAATTTGGACATTTCGTCCCTTTGATAATGCGGATTGAATGTGAAAGCTCAAGGTCATTGGGTGTAGCATAAACCAAATCATGTTTTATTCTGCAAAGCACATATACACCAGACATTTCGGCAATCAACCTTCTTTAGTGAGTCTATTAATATAGTGCTATTAATTTGTATTAATATAATGCTTACCTGTGATGGTATTTTTAGACTACTTAGTATAATTTGAAAAATGTAGATCACCCAAAATGTAATTTCTTCCATAGTTTACTCCGCACCACGTCTTACCTTCTACCTTAGCTTTAGCATATATAAATTTGGCACATTATAGCTATGCGGGTTACCACATTTGATTATACTACCGTTCAAAAGTTTGGGGCCAATACGTTTCTTTATGCTTTAATTTATGCTTTAATCCAGCAAGGATGCAGTTTTGATTAAATTGATTAAAAATTGATTAAAAGTGACAGTGAAGACTTCTATTTCAAACAAATGCTGTTCTTTTGAACTTTCTATTCATCAGAGAATCCTAAAAAAAAAATTATCACAGTTTTTACAAAAATATTAAGCAAATGTTAACTGTTTTCAACATTGATAAAGTTTCTTGAGCAGCAAATCAGCATATTAGAAGGATTTCTGAAGGATCATGTGACACTGAAGACTGGAGTAATGATGCTGAAAATTTGAGTGCTGCATCACAGGGATAGTTATTATAATTTGCAATAATATTTCTCAAAATTGAGGTTAATGGAGTCACTTGGATTAGAAGATGAAAATGAACGAAAGTCTTACGGGTTTGGAACAACATGAGGATGAGCAAATAATGACTGAATTTTCACTTTTGTGTGAACTAACACTTTATGTGACATTGTATAGCCTACATGCTGTTTTATTGACGTCTTTCCCCCGGTTGAAACACTGATTGAGCAATTACATGAGACATGATTCTTTTTACTAAGCCGTAATGTATCTTTCAGCATACCTCCTGATGTTCACCCATTTTTATTTTGTGATTTTTGTGATCTGTAAAGAGGAGATGAGATGATTTGTTCACATCTGCTTGACCCGTGCTGTAGCTGAGGCGGCCACAGCAATCTGTCACTTAAGACAAAACCGACTGTGTTTACGAAGACATTTTGACATAATTTTGTGTTTATTTGTGTGTTCAAGTGCAAGAAGACTCGTAAGAGAAATCAATTCAGTCTTGTGCATTATATATGAGAGGTGGCTTCAAAAACATGTTGTAAATGTCTACAATCATCAACGCTTCAAAAACATATTGTAAATAGACATCTTTGACGCTCTTCACCGAGCGCTTACACAGATACACACGGGAGCATTTAAAAGCAGGCGTCTATCAGCGGATTCCTAATATATCGGCTGTTAGATGGATCGGTGAAGTGTCTATTTACAACATTTTTTTTGAAGTGTTGACCATTATAGCCAATCATAGACATACTGTATCTGTTGAGCTTGTGAATCCAATGGCCAATCAAAGGTGTTTACGAATCCGCTCAACAGCGCTCAAAATTCTAGGGGGAAATGCTGGTATCATCACCTTTTTGAATTAAATTAAAATTTAAATTAAAACACAAGAACACAGTGAACTTTTTTTTTTTTTAAAGATGTCTGTAAATGTAAATCAGTGTAAATGTTCACCCCAATACTAAGCAAGCAATGTTTTCTGCTATCTGATGATGAATAACTTGTACAGTCTTCGACTGGAAAAGGTCAGCAGAAAAGCCCTACATGCTCTCCACAGATACTCTGAGCAGATAAACAATCCTTTCATCTCATCCCACCGTAGCTGCTACAGGCCGGCCCGCTGTCAGTCGGAGCACTGAGCAAACATGGCTGCCGTTCCTGTCTCTCTGCGGTCTTCATGCTCTAAAGCGAGCGTTATGTAAATCAGGCTTGAGAAGTAATTAAGTCGGAGAACACCTTTGACCAGACCTGCACAATCCAGTCTGGTCTAGTTCTGACTACTGCCTGCCACATAAAAACGGATACCTAAATGATGATGGATTATTATTATTAAAAAATAAAAAAAAAAAGTCAGCTATTTGGATTAAATAATTTTAAATAATTTTTAGCCTGTACACATTTGTGCAGTTATGTCATGTATTTTCATATTGATTCCTTCACCTTTCAACCTCAAAGTAGATATTAGTGATGAAACAGAGAAAAGCTGAAATTATTTAAACAGTAAAGAGAACAAACAAGCCCCAACAGACACTCACCTAGACCACTTTAGTCAGAGTAAATGCCATATTTAATTTTACAAGAATAATATTGTGAGATTGTACCATGGTAAATGTTTGATACTGCGGCACTTTTTACTACTGATATACCATGCAACCATAATTTTTCAGTTGACAAAAATGGTGGAAAATATTAATTAGGGAAATTAAAGGTGATCAAATAACGCATGATTCAGAAGTTTGGGGTCAGAAATGTTTTTTATGTTTTTGAAAGAAGTCTCTTATGATGACCAAGGCTGCATTTATTTGATTCAAAATAATAATAATAATAATAAAAAAATTCAAAAGTCACGTGATCCTTCAGTAATCATTCTAATATGCTGATTTGGTTCTTTGGTTCTTATTATTAACAATACTTAAAACAGTTGTGCTGCTTAATATTTTTGTGGAAACCATGATACATTATAGTAAATGACTTTACTGTCACTTTTCATAAATGTAATGCATCCTTGCTGAAAAAAGTTTATTTAGAATAAAAACTTACTGACCCCAAACTTGTGAACTAGTATTTTTAGAAGTCTTTTTACTGTCTCTCACAGCCTTGCTTTTGTTAGAAATTTAAGTATGGCATAATTCTTACAAACTTGCCTCTAAATATAAGCTGTTCTTTTGTTTGTGCTTTTTTGATAATATAAACTGAGGTATAAACAAACCTCTAAACAGCCTGTTGTGGCCTGGACTCTACAGAATAAAAAAGACGTTTTCTATTCAGGTGCACTGAGCGGTAGAGGAAGGGGGAAGGCCAGAAACGACACTGTCAATCTTTTCTTTGAAAAACTACATGCGCAAAAGCAGGCAATCAAGCCGGCGTGTGGAGCTTCACACATGAGTGGCTTCCTCTTACTCGCCCTGCCCATCTCCACACAGAGCCAATCCAGAACAGCCCACACGGCAACCACGCACCGCTTGCTATACCTCACCCAGCTCTCTGGGTTTATCCATCAGCTTTAACCTGGCCGTAAGGGATCTGGTGGTGGTAGTCATCCTTTGTTTGGTGGCCGTTGGCCTAGACTGAAGGAAAAGAATGTTTTAGACTCAGGTCATAGAATAATATCATTCGGTTTATGCCTGCATTCTCCCATCATTCCCCTTCACTGAGCAGCAGTCTCAAACCCCCACCCCTGCACCTTTTTTTCATATAAGCCTACATTTTGCATTAGACATAGTACATTTTCTATTTAGGTAAATTATATGTTCAATAATGAATTATTCTTTAATTTGGTGCTATGTATTAAAATAGAAAAATGTTTTATATACTATATATAAAGCATGTATATAGGGCTGCATGATAATGGAAAAAACTTTTAACTATTTAACTATTTTGTTTTTCTGTGATTATATATTGGGATATGAAAATAGTTTCTCCAGATAAAAAGCTCTAATTGGAAAGAATTAATCCTTCTAGAATGATTGAGGTGATTTTGCAGGGGAGTGAAACTGCATAGAAAATAACAAATGACAAGCATAGATAAATACAATAGAACAAAAATACAAATGAAATAAATTGCTTTATAGCCTATATTTAGGTATGGAAATTGAATAATCAAATGTAAAATAACACTGCATAGTCTTCACTGTATAAATGAAATGTAATTAATCTTTGTTAAAGCTTAAAAAGTGATTTTCATTGCATTTTGTTGTTAGATTAGCATTAATGGCAGCAGCGGGTATAAAGCTGCCACTTTAAGAGCTAATGCATGGATCCATTATAATGATATGCATCCGTTTTCTTTCACAATTGTTTACGTTCAAATAAGCCATAAGCGACTGTGTTTACAAGGATACTTGCCGAGACAGGCATTTTGACATAATTTTGCTTGTATGTGTCCGTTCAAGCACAAATAGAAGAGAAAAAGAGAATTTGGTGTTTGCATGCTGCCTGTGCGCACAGAGTGGCGATATATTGTTTGTATGTTTGTTTATTCTACAATTTATATATATATATATATATATATATATATATATATATATATATATATATATATATATACAGTCAAACCAAAAATTATTTTTAATATTTTTGATATATTTTTACTAGTGGGTGCAGGACACTATAGTTCATTTATGTAAGTAAGGATAGCAAAATAAAGTAAACTGTGACATATTATACCCAAAAATTCTTCATACAGTGGACTACCAGTAAAATTGATAAAAATTTAGAACCAAAAATTATTCAGATACTTTGACCTGACCATGTTTCGCTTAAGTATTATCTGACATAATTAAGATTATTTTTTTCTGACACAGTTTAACTCTGAGATCTTGTCATATTTATTTATACACTACCAGTCAAAAGTTTGGAATCTGTAAGATTTTTAATGTTTTTAAAAGAAGTTTCGTCTGCTCCAAGGCTGCATTTATTTAATTAAAAATACAGTAAAAACAGTAATATTGTGAAATATTATTACAATTTAAATGTTTGAATATATTTTATAAAGTAATTTATTCCTGTAATCAAAGCTGAATTTTCAGCATCATTACTCCAGTCTTCAGTGTCACATGATCCTTCAGAAATCATTCTAATATGCTGATTTGCTGCTCAAGAAACATTTATGATTATTATCAATATTGAAAACAGTTGTGTACTTTTTTTTCCAGGATTCCTTGATGAATAGAAAGTTCAAAAGAACAGCATTTATCTGAAATACAAAGCTTTTGTAACATTATACACTACCGTTCAAAAGTTTGGGGTCAGTAAGAATTTTTATTTAAATTTTTTTTAAACGAAATTAAAGAAATTAATACTTTTATTCAGCAAGGATATATATATGTCTTTTTTATTTCAGTTCTTTTTTTTCACAGTTTTTCCAGCTTAAACAAGAAATACGTCAGAGGGAATTTAGGGCACATTTAGACAATGCAGTCTGAGGAATTTCAGGCAGTAGGCTACTGCAGAGAGATCGAGAGTGAGCGAGAGAGAGACAGCGGGGAGGGGGAGACATTCTGAAAGGAGGTGATTACAGGCCGCCTGGGGACTCCTTCTGTCTGGTACCCATGAGAGAACGGGTTAAGAACACTTAGCCCAGAGGGGGTGTTGGGGCGTAGGGGGGGCTATACAGACAGGCTATAGAAGGGGGGTATATAAGAAATAGGACTTCCTCTCTCCTCTCTTGAGTCAGGTCCCTTATGGATAATATGGACGTCTGAGAGTCTTTCCAGGGTCATTGTGTTTGACACTGGTTTGCCGAGGGGCTTGCATACTGCTGCTGGCCTGGTGCCAGTTCCTGTGAGGAAGACCCCAGCAGCGGATCTGTCAGACGCATCTGTCTTTCTGTCTCTTACAGTTTATTGAACATGCTCACAGTCATATCTACAATCTGCATTTAATCTGCAAATTCATTAAAGTGTCATTATTGCAATGAGAGACAGGTTCCTTGTAAATCTGAAGCATGATTTCAAGATAAGTCTAGCTAATTTGTCTTAACAAATATCATTAATAAAATTTAAAGCTAAAATAAAATCTGCCATGGCAAAATGACAGATTGTATGTAATTTAGTATTTAAAATTTCTAATAATGTTTCTAATAATTGATTTTATGGTAATAGTTTGTTTTTATTATTATTATTTTCAAATAGTAGTGCTTACTAATATTAGTGGTATTTATTTTCCCATACATACATAAATATATACATATGTATTTGTATTCACAAAACAGTTAATAGCAGTAAATATTTTATGTGTAGTTTATTTTTTTTTTGGTACTCTTTGTAGACTGATATTAGGATTGATGTTGACAACCATATAAATTGCCCATCATTGTCATTACAATTAATGTTTCTTAAATGAGGAAACGCATTTCCCAGTGCCACAGGGTGTAATAGTGGCCCACTCCCTGGGGAATGAGATCTAGGCTGTTCAAACAGGCTGATGAACTAAAGCAGCAGTTTCCACTTTGAGGTTTTCTGAAGAGCCAGTGTGTGAATGCTAACCTACAATGCAGAATTTTTCTATATATCTATGTTCATTCACATCCATTCTGTACTTTAAATGCAGATAAAAATCATGTTTGTTTTTTATCCTCGTCCCAGGAGTGCATTACACTCTAAACTTTGTTAATTCCTTGTTTTTGTGTCTCATTACTTTCTGTATGCAATGTACAGAGGAGTGTACAAATAGAGGCAAAGGCATGTGTTTACTATTCTGAAGCCTTGATTTGTATTCTTCTGCTCACGGGAAGAAAATTCGGAAGAGCCCTTTGTCGTTTTAAAGGACGGCAGCTCTTTGTTTTTGCCGCTGGGTACAGCTGCTTACAAGTGGACAACCAATCACAGCGTAGTGTCCCACACATAGAAGAAGCAGGTTCTGTGTTTTTGTTTGATGCATGAAATGACTGTAGGTCTGTTTGCTGACTGGAGCAATATTTATTTGAGAATACTGTATGACTTACAATTGACAAAGAGAAGTGTAACATTAAGCATTGGTCTGTCAGTGAAATGACCTTTACTCAGCCCTGTTAATTGTTCTTGCACAACAATTTTTTGCCTGTCCAATCCCATTCACTTACCTAAACGAAGAAAACACATTAACTTTAATATGTGTAATTTATCACAAACACTCTGAATCCTTCCGTAAATTAGTTTAACATTTTGATTAATCTCAGCTTGTGCGATCTCTCATGTCAAAGCGTCAATTATTTCCTCTAACTGGTGGAACATGGTACAGGCTTTATGAGGAATTATGGAAAGCCTAGAAGACAGCTGTCTTTAACACTTATGAATCGTGTGCACTCACATACACGGCCTTTAAGTCTCTATAATCACTAATCATTCATGACCAATAATATGTCAAACTTGATTCAGTAGAATCTTCATATGTTTTATGACCTTTCATTGATTCCCAAGCATGCGATGCGAGGCACGAAATGCAAAGATTAAGATTCAGCCGTTCCTTTTTCACATGCAGATGAATGGATGTACAGATGAATGGAGGGATATCAAGGGAATAGATGCCCTTGGTGATCAATATCCTTTATCAGTGTCACCTGCTCTTTCTCTTTCGAAGTAAACGGGCTATTACTTTGTGTTTAATGGTGTTTCTTGGGCCGTGAGTTTATTGACAGGTACGAGTCATGAATATATCCCTGTGGAGGGTTAAGGTCATTCTGTTTATGTTTGTCGAGTATAGCTAATGTGTTTTTGTAGTGTTGTCTGCTTGTAGGAGACAAAGTGTGTCCTGTCTGTCCTTTTGTGTCTGTAGTCTTACATATGTTTCCTATGTTCTAACTTTAAGTACTCTGAAGCAAATTCTTAGCACGTGCTCCCACTGTACATACTTAATGTGAACTTGCTTTAGTGTAGTGGTAGCAAACCTGTTTAGCAGTTGATAGTCACATTCACATAGCTAGCTGTATAATTTTGATTGCTAACAAACTAATTTCTTTATAAATCGTGCGCACAGTTTAGTAAATCGAGGGAACTACTTAGTAAAGCATGTGCATGATTTACTTTTTTTTCCCTGCATGTCATGTGCGGGGCTCCGTAGCTTTGGGCCAGTGTTATATTATCTTTCCAGGTCAGTTTTGTGTGTTTTCCAGTTGTCCAGTTGTCCAAACTGATTTTCAATAACTGTATCACAGTTTATTTTAGGCCTGTCAAATTAAAATTAAAATTTGGAATATTTGTCTTATTTAAAATAAATATATATATTCAAATGCAAAAATGGTGCATTCAAATAGGTGTGCGTCAGGCAGCCTTATCAGTGGCGCAGGAGATATGACGATGTTGTCTTTGTTGTATTTTAATGTTTTGTTAGCCTATCCAGTTGAACTCACTAGATAGGGCACTGCTGCGTTGATCATTCAAATCATTGCAGAATTATGAAGCTTAATGCTGATAATATCTAGGTTATGTCAAAACCGCAACCAAGCCTTTCACACAGAATGCATTTTCTGTGTTGCTTTTCCATTGTGTGCTAGACGGACATCTTTGAACGTTGTACCGCATGTTTAGAAAGCCATATCAAGTTAAAAGAAGTTTTAAAGTTCCCCTTGTAGTCAATAATTTTATCTCTTAAAACTAATCTTTGATCACCAAAATTACATATTTAAATGTTTTTTTTTTTCTTGAAAAAAAACTTTATGCCTTAAAATAGCTTGAATGTAACGTTACAACCTTGCCTCATTTAATATACACGGTACTATAAATATGCTAATTAGTCCTGCCTCCACTTACTCGCACAAGCTCAGAGATCCACTTGGTCAACTTACTGAGGTAAATGCTGCACAATGGTATGGCTAATTAATATGATTAGCCTTTTGCCTTACTACGTTATCAAACAGCTAATAATGTGTTGCTAATGTTACACAACTCCCTTGCTTCACAGCGGTCATAGTTAATAATATGCTAAAGCTTGCTGGCAAGTTGATGTGATTGGTTACAAGGTAGTTTGTGACATAAGAAACACCAGAGAAAATACACAGCAATGGTGTTGACTTATGAATTTGCACATGGTTTGTCTTAAAGCATATTAAAAACACCACATAGACATATAAACAACATTAAAAACTTGATTTTCACCACAGGGGGACTTTGAAAAACATGTCTTGCGACTTTGCGAATTTTGAATAAACAATTTAAAGTAGTGCATTATTATTTTGCTCATTGCGTCCTCTTGTAAAACTTGTGGAAAAAGCCAGAAGCTTTTTCCCCTAACTAAAATTTTGCCTTTCAAATTTGAATATAATTCAAATATTACTAATATTTAAGTATAAAATTTGAATTTAGTTTTTCAGCCATTTTGACAGCCCTAGTATATATTGCCAGGGAAATTATGATTAAAAAAAAAAAAAATTCTCAAAACAATTCCTCATTATCTACAACTGCACTGCAAATGTTTTGTGCTATTATTCTCACCTCTACTCTAGACTCTATGTATTGGGCTTGTATTTGTACTCTGTTCTATTTGTGTATATTAAATTAATTTAATGAACCAAGCAAAAAATGCAATATATTTGTGGTTTTCACAGATTTCTTGTATTGTTTTTTGGCTTTTCCTTTTTTGAAAACTTGGCATTCAATGTGTACTCCTACCTGTCAAAGTACTTCCCATTTACATGATATATGCACTTTGTTGTGGTTGTTTACTGTGATAATACAGCATTTGCATTCAAAATATAAATGCAAATGCACATGCAAATCAAGTGGCTTTATTTGACCTCACTAAGTGCACTTGGTTGTTAACAATAATGTGCACAGTTATGCTGGCCCGCAATTGTATACCGCAGTGGAATTGTCTATTTGTGTAGTGCACAATATCTTTCCTCTATCCATCCCCAATATAACCTTTCAATTGTATATAAAACAGTAATCCTACTAACAGGCGATCGATCTCTCTCACACCCTCTCTTGGTGTAACATTTCAAACCGTGAAATGCAAATGAACGGGGTTGGAAAATAAATATTAAATTTGGGCTCTGGCACTAAATGCCTGTCTTATCTGGTTCAAGTGGAAAATGATGGGCCAAGCCCCACTGCCCTTCACCGGCATGTCTCCACGGCAACACCAAGGCAGCTGAAAAATGGCACCCAGACATAGATGCCCCTTCATTAAATATCAGCACAGCAGCTGACAGCAGAGATAATGGCCAATAACACTGTATTATGTTGAAAGTAAATGAAATGCTCGTGGGACTGGCTGTCATGCCTCGGGTAAGAATACATACTCACCCAAAGAACAGGCGTATATGAGCACTCCTATGAATAACGCTGCCTTTCTGCATAACTCACTATCCACTGCTCACAAATAGAGTTAGTGTTCGATTTATGGCTGTATGTTTTAAGAACACAGTGCTATATTATGAATACTTTTGAATCAGTCTGTTAATGCACATTTTTTACCATTAATTTTAGTTTTAATTATATAGTTTATTATTGATTTAAAAGACAGCCATCATGAGCTGTTCATTGTGTTGAAAATGGCAGCCAGCATTTTCCTGCTTTCTGTTTCATCGTGATCTGTTGCTTTTCCTTTGTGACGTAAATTCACTGACATCTGGGCTTTTCATTGGTTGCGTGGACTAACAAACGAGTTCTCTTGTGTGTGCAGACATTTCTGATGATTATCTGTCTTCTTTTCCATTTGAGGAATCTCTCCTCTCCTCTTCGGCTCGTCGGATTTCTTTTTGAGGTGTATTTTAGCTTCCCTCACGCCTCACCCCCGTCTTACCCTTGAGATGACAGTATCTTTTTCCTTTGATACTGTGCTTGTTCTAGTTTTTATGTGCTTTTCTTTTGCCTTTTTTCAGTATTAGGATTTTGTTGTAATGGCACTCTGTGCCATTACACCAAATTACAGTGGTAGGAACTGAGCCTTTTAAAGGACAAATGTCACTATGGCTCTGCATTGTATACGGTGAAAAAATGTGACGTTTTTAGGGAATGTAGATCCTACAGAAGAACTTGTGTGAAAGAATTTGCATTTCCTCCAGTGCATATTGAATCCTTGTGATTAATAAATGTGTGTGATGCATCATTAGTGGCATCATTACTCCTAAAGCCAACAATATCTTCAACAGTGCAAAAAATGCAGCTTCAGTGCTGCATCTTCAGTTTTTTGCATAGGACATTTTTGATGTCCTTAAACAATGACAATCATATCATCTGTGGTTGAAAATTACACCAAGGTTAATATTGGTACATAACATTAAAGTGCACTATTAAAAAGGTCAGCTGTTACTACAACATATACTTTTACATACAGTATGCTATTACAGATTTTTTTGTACATATTTACAGTGTTTTTTTTTTTGATAATCATTTAGTTGGCCGATGATTTATTCGATTAATCGGATAAAAAAGCCTAATTTTCTTTTTTTTTTTTTTATTGACAAAACACACTATTCCACATCCTGCCCAAACGTGCCAATTTAATGCTATGAAAACACATATATGGTGAATATATCTATGCTAAAAATTTCATTAAAATTTCAGCAATATTTATCACAGGGGTAATTTACATTTTAAAATTAGGGGTGGAACAGTTCAAATTACTCATGGTTCATTTTTTATCACGATTTTAGGGTAACGGTTTCGGTATGGTTCGGTATGTGCTATGTTAAAGGAGAAAAGGAGTACTGTCAAATAAAAATAAAGGGTAAAAACACTTAAATAAAACACTTTATTTTACAGTGCCGTAGTTACACATTACTACATGTACTTACTATAGTAATAACAGTAAATTATGCATAATTACAAGTAACTAACCATAAACCAAACCCTAACTGTAACTCTATAGTAAGTACATGTAGTTAATTAATAGTACTCAGTACTTATTTTATTAGTTAAAATGTAACTACGGCACTGTAAAATAAAATGTAACCAAATGAAATTAAGAACAAATAATCAAGCTACAAGCAACAGCATAAATAAATACAATAAAGCAAAGATGCAAATAAAATCAACAGTGCTTTTCAGGTTTTTCAGGTATCTAACAGTAGTTTTCAGGTACAGAAATTGAAGTAATCAATATATTGCATATAATATTGACTGTAGAAATGAAATAAAGTTTAATCATTACTAAAGTTACAAAAGCTATTCAGTCAAGAGCAGTGAGTGATTGAGTCTTTTGTTGTTTGATTAAGGAATATTAGGCTGCTGTCACTTTAAGACATAATGCATGGATCCAACATACTGATACTGACACACGTCTAAGACTGTTCACGTTCACTTAAGACATAACCTACTATGTTTGCTAGGAATTTGTCTTCTTGCATTTGAATGTTTAAATTGGCAAGGCTTAAATGAGTTTAGTTTAAACACAGAGAGCAACCTGTGCTGTTCAGGTCCTACCTGCGCTTGCGCGCTATCAACACCCGGGTGATGACGGCGTAAATGACTGGTCATATTAGAGCATATACAGCATTTGCATTGAACAAACTTTAAGGGAAGCCAGAATGCGGATCCATTGACAGAAACATACATTAGCATATTATAGATGCGTATGCGTTGTCAAATTTGAGATGTATCTGGTGCAAGTGTGTGCCGAACCGCAGGTGGAGAAAAGTACAGTTCGATTTTTTTTTTTTTTTTTATAGAGAATTGTTACACCCCTATTTAAAATATTGAAAAAGCAGTTATTTTAAATTATAAATTTTATCTTGGTAAATATAAGAGACTTTTTTCAAAAACATTACAAATCTTACTGATCCCAAACTTTAGACATTTTGTATAGCTATAAATTATAGTAACAGCTTGCGCTTCAAGTTAGATCAATTCTGGATTACAGAAGTAACTTTATTTCAGGAAACCATGAACCCTTAATGGCTTAACATCAACTACAATAAAAAAACAAACATGGTTATTTTTCTGATGTGATGACCATACAAATTGTTGCTTGAAATACACAATCAATGAATACCTTTACTGCTGTTAGATTGGTAGAGCTATAATACCTTTGTTTTCTGCTTCTTCTTCTTCTTCTTCTTCTTCTTCTTCAAATGGTCCCTCAATCCTAGAGCGTCATACCTGTAATTGAAAATATGAGAAAAAAATTAATGAAATACATTTAATGCCAGAGATCAAAAAGAGTTGGCAAATTTAAATTAGCTGGGTATGAAATTGCTTTCCCTGGATTGTGAAAGCAAATGCTTAAACAGTATCCCGAAGCTTTTCAAAAGCAGAATAACAATTTCAATGGAATGGGGAGCAGAAATGCTTGTCATTTCAAGAGCTGATCTGCATGTAGTTTCACTTTGCTGCATTAAAACGAGGTAGGAGAGGAGATAATACTCTCATCGCTGACAGATGGGCTGATAGAACATGGCCTTTAACAGACTACATTGTATGTTATCTTTTCATTTCTCATCTCATTCTGAGGAAAGGCTTTGCTGGTTTGGGGAAGTTAGTTTAATCTACAACTGTGTGTTTGAAAAGATCTCATGCCACCAGATTTGAAAGGAAAGTTGCTTAAAACGTTCAAGCCAGAGCTGCGTATAACTGCTTTATGATGTCTTTGATGCTGATTGTGTGTTCTAATGCTTTATACTCTATAAATGTGTATATAAACTGGTGAAACCATTGAAGTGTTAGTTCACCCAGAAATGAAAAACTCTGTCATCAATTACTAACCCTCATGTTGTTCTAAATCTGTAAGACTTTTGTTCATCTTCAATTACAGTCCATGCAACTACCACTTTGACACTTCAAAAGGTTCACCTTGAATTTAGGCTTTTATTCACATATAAACATTAATCAGCGAACATGAACAGAAACTCAACCATACAAACTTTATTGGTTCTTGCAGAAGCTCAAATGTGCTGCGTAACAAGATTGAACCTCATTGGTTCTTGCGGAAGCTCAGATGTGCTGCGTAACACATATTTGAGCTTCCGCAAGAACCAATGAGGTTCATTCTCATGTGTTACGCAGCACGTTTGAGCATCCCCGAGAACCAATGAGGTTCATTCTTGTGTTACGCATCCCATTTGAGCTTCTGCAAGAACCACTGAGATTCATTCTTGTGTGTTACGCAGCATGTTTGAGCTTCTGCTAGAACCATTGAGTTTCATTCTCATGTGTTACGCCCTCATTGGTTCTTTGGTTCTCCTCATTGGACTAAACCGCTCGATTCATATGGATTAGTTTTATGATCTCTTTATGAACTTTTTGAAGCGTCTAAGTGGTAGTTTCATGGGCTGTCAATGGAGGGACAGAAAGCTCTCAGATTACATTAAAATATCTTCATTTGTGTTTCGAAGATGAACGAAAGGGTTTGGAATGGCATGAGAGTAAGTAAATGATGACAGAATTTTCATTTTTGGTGAACTAACCCTTTAATGTATCTTTTGTAAGACTTAAGTGTGAGCGTAATGTCTTTTAGAACTTATGATTGCAATATGTGTGCTTGCTCTGAGAAAGACCAACAGATGGTCCGATCTGGAATTCCTGTCTTCTTGCTCCTGATCCGAGTCCAGAACTCCCTGCTGATTTCACTCCCACTCCTGTCCTAGCTAGGCACGTCACACACCCACAATCAGGCACCATCACACACACTTGCTCCATATACCATAATCATAACATTGCGTCATTCTTACACCACTTTCGATACGACCATCTGTACATCTGCTCTGGTCTTTACAATAACTGGTGAGCTTTGTGACCTAGTGACAAATCCTGTTTTATAGCTTCTTTAAATCCAGACAAATGTGTTAAAGGGTCAAGGTGAGCAAACAGAACTGGATGTTCACAATTTCTTGTTTGGACTTTCTTTTTCTCTTGTATTCACTGTAAGCAATGACAAACATTATCACTTCGGGCTTTTTGTATCACTCAGCGTATACAGGTTATACTTATTCTACCCAGTGGTTGTACAGACAGACTGGCACTCAGACACCAGTGGGGAGGCAGACAGACCAAGAAAGAGATGGAGAAAAAGAGAGAGAAAGCTAATAGTAGCAGCTAAAAGCTGCAAAAGGGAGGAGCGAGCCATTGAAGCTGAACACAGACTGCGGCAGGTCTCTCCTCCAGAATGTTCTCTCACACACGTAGATCAGCAAACTGCACTTTCCAGGAAAAAAGTATACAAAAATAGGGCCTGAAACTCTCAATTTATTTATTTATTTATTTATTAAACAAATGTTCGGTGAAAGGAGGTAGTTATCACTCAGAAGGAAATTGCTAGTTTCGGACCAAATGTGTTTGTAATTATTGATAAAAGTTTGTTTCCCATTTTTTTCTTCTTCTGTAATCACTAGTGTAGCAAGATATATTGGTTTAGAAAATAATGCAAAATATTGGACACAACTAAAGATCAAAAGTATAAATATATATGAATATATATTAATATTAAAAGTATTTGAATTAAAATTATTTTTACTACAATTAAATAAATATCAATTCAACTGAATGTCAAGACATTGTTTGATTAGTTATAATTCAGGCCAGAGCCAATTGATTTGTTTAAATCTAGCTGGCAGGTATTAATTTAATGTTGTATATTATAAATATGTATTATTATATAAACTATTAAATTAATACTTTTATTCAGCAAGGATGTGTGACAGAACAGACATGACAAAAAGTATATTTCAAATAAATGTTGTTTTTTTGTTTCCACAAAAACATTAAGCAGTACAACTACACCTGAAGACTGGAGTAATAGTTGCTTAAAGTACAGCTTTGCCATGAATAGATTACATTTTAAAAGATGTTAAAACAGTTATTTTAAATTGCAAGAATATTTCACAATATTACTGTTTTTACTGTATTTTTGATCAAAATAAATGCAGCTTTGATGAGCATAAGGACACTTCTTTCAAATACAAAAATATCTTACAAATGCTAAAATTGTGTGTGTGTGTGTGTGGTATAATATTAATTTTATATTAATACTGTTACACATTCATGGAAAGTGCCTGATAATCAAGGTTCAATAATATATTCTCTAAATTAAAAAGAGGAATAAACACTTCGATAATATCAACCACCGCAGACCAAGAACATGTCTGACTTCATACTGTTTTAAAGTCCTCTGTGATTTTGAATAATCTGTGAAATTGATGGAAGGGAGCGGACAGTATAAGTGTAATGTGACAGCAGTGGGTGGGTTTGGTTGCAGTTTGGTGTGAGTTGACAATCGGAGGTTTTAATATACGGTTGCAAGAGGCTGGTGAGTCAGCAGCTGTCCGTGACGGGAGTTTGGCCTGGACACCAGGGTCTCTCTAGGCCAGGCCGTGGGAGATAGGCCCTGTTTCTCCTTCCCTCTTTATTGATTTCCTCCTCAACCTCTGCATGACGGATGCTCGGGCCGCACTGTCTGGAAGCTCCCTCTGGATCTGCAGGGATAGATTAGCCTTAACACTGTCCTTAGTTGACAGATGAAGAGAGAGAGAAAGATTGAGGGGGATTGATTAGCTCTAATTATGTACTCTATTGCAAGAATGTTTTCATGTTTTAAACACTTGAAAAATATGGCTAGAATGAGCATCATTCTTTCTTACAGTGTTTTTGTGCATAATAGTTTACAATTTACATATAATTTACATATACATTACATTCTTATTTTGTATTTTTGTTTATTTTCATTTGTTTCTTTTCTTATTAAGGTTTTCATGCAGAGCAAAATGTGTGTTGAAACGTTTATCTCAGAAATTGCTAGTAAATTTCACATTTAATTGCAAAGAAATGGCAAGTAACACTGAATTAATTTTAGAATTTTGAAATTGAAAGGCTGAAATAAACAAACTCAAATAATTTTAGTTTTATTTACAACTTCATTGTGGGCAAAAATCTAGGTGTGGGAATCTTTTTTTGCTTAAACAGTTAACATTTTTTTAAAGTAATTTTTTATATACAATTCTTCAAATTTACCTGATCTTGTTGTGCATGATTCATCTGTGAACAGCAACAACAAAAAAGTAACTTTTCAGAAACTAATCAAATCCAATTTTTTTTTTTTTTTTTGTACTTTATTCCCAACTGTATATCCACTTTCTTGAAAATGTCACATTATAAAATGTATTAAATGCAACGTGAGTAAATAATGATAGAATTTTCATCTTTGGTTGACTATACCTTTAGATATTTGATCTAAATCCAGTAATCTTAGCACCTCTGATACAGGCATTATCATTTCCATCTATGTCTTTCATGGGGTACTGTATTTTTGTGGAGGGCACTATGTGGCAAACGGCAGTTTTGTTCTTAGGAGTTGAGAGGCCAATTGGTCAGAAAGTTGCCTGCATCCTCTCACATGTGATTGACAGGTTGAGAGCTCTTACCCTGTAATGGTCTCCTCCCCAAAGCATGCTGGATTTAATGGCTTCTCTAACGACACTACTTTTCTCCACTCCTGGGCCTCTGACACCTTTACGCATGAGAACGTCTCTGACCGTACCACCACCATCCGTCTCTGTGTAGTGGAGGGAAAAAGCATTAGTAGACCATTGCAATTATGATTCGATAACAATCTCTGTCCCCGGTGCCGATTTGACTAATAATGATGTTTTCATTAAGATTTCATAATTCAGCACGTTTACTATCTTGCACACAGCCCATAACCTCCTTTCTGTCGGATTCTCCATTATAGAGGAGATTAAGTACCTTTGCCCCCCCCTGAGGATTTTCATTAAAAATCTATACAGATAAGGTTTGTTTTGAAAGGAGTGCTGTAGCGAGACAGAAACTGTGGGAAATGTGCTTCTGTTCTCGGGTTTTTGTTCACACTATTATAGGCTGGAAACATTATAGAGGAGAAAGTCTAAAAACAAATACAAAGGAATGAATAAATGGTATTCAGTATTTTAATCTCAGTTGGGTTTTATGCAAGGCCACTACTGATTACCAGTATGCTACAGAGCCAAGAATATAGATTATATATTGTTATTCTGTTAAAAAAAAAAGCCTTTTAAATTTAAGTTTAAATGGCTGTAGTTGGCAAAAATATTAAGCAGCATTTCAACATTTTTAAGACATAATGTTTCTTGAGCAGCAAATCAGTATATTAGAATGATTTCTGAAGGATCATGTGACACTGAAGACTGGAGTAATGATGCTGAAAAGTCAGTTGTCCCCATTGCAGGAATATATGACATTTTAAAATATAATAAAATAGAAAACATTTATTTAAATTGTAATAATTTTTCACAATATTACAGTCTTTACCGGATTTTTGATCAAATGAATGCAGCCTTGGTGAGCATAAGAAGAGTTGAATATATGAAGACTTCAGTGCCTAAGTGCCATCTGAAATTTTCTTATATATATATATATATACAGGTGCTGGTCATATAATTAGAATATCATCAAAAAGTTGATTTATTACACTAATTCCATTCAAAAGTGAAACTTGTATATTATATTCATTCATTACACACAGACTGATATATTTCAAATGTTTATTTCTTTTAATTTTGATGATTATAACTGACAACTAAGGAAAATCCCAAATTCAGTATCTCAGAAAATTAGAATATTACTTAAGACCAATACAAAGAAAGGATTTTTAGGAATCTTGGCCAACTGAAAAGTATGAACATGAAAAGTATGAGCATGTACAGCACTCAATACTTAGTTGGGGCTCCTTTTGCCTGAATTACTGCAGCAATGCGGCGTGGCATGGAGTCGATCGGTCTGTGGCACTGCTCAGGTGTTATAAGAGCCCAGGTTGCTCTGATAGTGGCCTTCAGCTCTTCTGCATTGTTGGGTCTGGCATATCGCATCTTCCTCTTCACAATACCCCATAGATTTTCTATGGGGTTAAGGTCAGGCGAGTTTGCTGGCCAATTAAGAACAGGGATACCATGGTCCTTAAACCAGGTACTGGTAGCTTTGGCACTGTGTGCAGGTGCCAAGTCCTGTTGGAAAATGAAATCATGCGTCTCCATAAAGTTGGTCAGCAGCAGGAAGCATGAAGTGCTCTAAAACTTCCTGGTATACGGCTGCGTTGACCTTGGACCTCAGAAAACACAGTGGACCAACACCAGCAGATGACATGGCACCCCAAACCATCACTGACTGTGGAAACTTTACACTGGACCTCAAGCAACGTGGATTGTGTGCCTCTCCTCTCTTCCTCGAGACTCTGGGACTCTGATTTCCAAAGGAAATGCAAAATTTACTTTCATCAGAGAACATAACTTTGGACCACTCAGCAGCAGTCCAGTCCTTTTTGTCTTTAGCCCAGGCGAGACGCTTCTGACGCTGTCTGTTGTTCAAGAGTGGCTTGACACAAGGAATGCGACAGCTGAAACCCATGTCTTGCATACGTCTGTGCGTAGTGGTTCTTGAAGCACTGACTCCAGCTGCAGTCCACTCTTTGTGCAGTTATCCCTATTGCTTGTACACTTTTTTTCTACCACATTCTACCCTTCGCCTCTCTATTAATGTGCTTGGACACAGAGCTCTGTGAACAGCCAGCCTCTTTTGCAATGACCTATTGTGTCTTGCCCTCCTTGTGCAAGGTGTCAATGGTCGTCTTTTGGACAACTGTCAAGTCAGCAGTCTTCCCCATGATTGTGTAGCCTACAGAACTAGACTGAGAGACCATTTAAAGGCCTTTGCAGGTGTTTTGAGTTAATTAGCTGATTAGTGTGGCACCAGGTGTCTTCAATATTGAACCTTTTCACAATATTCTAATTTTCTGAGATACTGAATTTGGGATTTTCCTTAGTTGTCAGTTATAATCATCAAAATTAAAAGAAATAAACATTTGAAATATATCAGTCTGTGTGTAATGAATGAATATAATATACAAGTTTCACTTTTTGAATGGAATTAGTGAAATAAATCAACTTTTTGATGATATTCTAATTATATGACCAGCACCTGTATATACACTACCAGTGAAAAGTTTGGAAATGGTAGGATTTTTGATGCTTTTAAAAGAAGTTTCGTCTGCTCACCAAGGCTGCATTTATTTAATTAAAAATACAGTAAAAACAGTAATATTGTGAAATATTACTACAATTTAAAATAACTGTTTTCTGTTTGAATATATTTTATAAAGTAATTTATTTCTGTGATCAAAGCTGAATTTTCAGCATCATTACTCCAGTCTTCAGTGTCACATGATCCTTCAGAAATCATTCTAATATGCTGATCTGCTGCTCAAGAAACATTTATTGTGTACAATTGTACAAAATATTTGTGTACAAATTTTTTTTCAGGATTCTTTGATGAATAGAAAGTTCAAAAGAACAGCATTTATTTGAAATATAATCTTTTGTAACATTATAAATGTCTTTACTGTCACTTTTGATCGATTTAATGCATCCTTGCTGAATAAAAGTATTAATTTCTTTAATTTCTTTTAAAAAAATAAAAATTCTTACTGACCCCAAACTTTTGAACGGTAGTGTATAATGTTACAAAAGCTTTGCATTTCAGGTAAATGCTGTTCTTTTGAACTTTCTATTCATCAAGGAATCCTGAAAAAAAATACATTTGATATATACATTGATAATAATCATAAATGTTTCTTGAGCAGCAAATCAGCATATTAGAATGATTTCTGAAGGATCATGTGACACTGAAGACTGGAGTAATGATGCTGAAAATTCAGCTTTGATCACAGAAATAAATTACTTTATAAAATATATTCAAACAGAAAACAGTTATTTTAAATTGTAATAATATTTCACAATATCACTGTTTTTACTGTATTTTTAATTAAATAAATGCAACCTTGGTGAGCAGACGAAACTTCTTTTAAAAACATTAAAAATCTTACCGATTCCAAACTTTTGACTGGTAGTGTGTATGTATGTGTATGTGTGTGTGTGTGTGTATATATATATATATATATATATATATATATATATATATACACACATACATATATATGCATATATATACATACACACATACATATATGTATATGCATATATGAATGCATGTATATGTGTGTATAATATAATATTATATTATATTACTTTACATTGATTCACAGCCCTAATGTCCATGTTCTTTTCCCCTTACTGACCCTCATGTGTCCTTCACATCCTCAATTCCACTCACTGTATGATCCCACATCATATCAGCATAGAAAAGTAACTCTTATTAAGTATTCAGATCTTAAGATGATTGTGCGGGGGACATCTGGCAGTAATGTGGATCGGTGTCTTTAGTAAAAACAACACTCTGTTTAATTAATAATTGATCAGTACTCTCTCTTGGCACTTTAACGCAGTGGCAGGATCTCAGGGATGCGGTTACTGCTGGAGTCAGTCAGGAGGAGGGAGATAAGGTGTCGAGGAGCTAAATGAGGGCCCGCTCTCTCAGAAATATGCCGCTAACGGTAGCCATGCTCTTGGGAGTAATAATGCATCTGCTGAGGTGTTGGCACAAGACTTCCATGCTAGCATTTAGCGCACAATAACACCCATGTGCTACTAGGGAAAACACTGGGCCCTGTTCAGCAGCCTGTATTTTGCTTATGTTTCGAGCAGGTGATCTAAGTTCCGTACTTACAATGTTGAGATTTACTGTAGCAGTTATGTGCAGGTGTTTGCAGGAGAACACAGCGATGCAGGTGAAATATTCACTTTATATGATATATATCTTAAACAGAGCTGCAGAAAGATCCATGCAGTTATAACTGTTGAACTTGAAACATGATTTGAAGATGATACCACCTAATATATACACCGATCAGGCATAACATTATGACCACTGACAGGTGAAGTGAATAACACTGATTATCTCTTCATCACGGCACCTGTTAGTGGGTGGGATATATTAGGCAGCAAGTGAACATTTTGTCCTTAAAGTTGATGTGATAGAAGCAGGAAAAATGGGCAAGCGTAAGGATTTAAGTGAGTTTGACAAGGGCCAAATTGTGATGGCTAGACGACTGGGTCAGAGCATCTGCAAAACTGCAGCTCTTGTGGTGTGTTCCCGGTCTGCAGTGGTCCTTTCTATCCAAAGTGGTCCAAGGAAGGAACAGTGGTAAACCAGCGTCAGGGTCAGTGATGCACGTGGGGAGCGAAGGCTGGCCTGTGTGGTTTGAGCTACTGTAGCTCAAATTGCTCAAGAAGTTAATGCTGGTTCTGATAGAAAGGTGTCAGAATACACAGTTCATCGCAGTTTGTTGCGTATGGGGCTGCATAGCTGCAGACCACTCAGGGTGCCCATGTTGACCCCTGTCCACCGCCGAAAGCTCCAACAGTGGGCATGTGAGCATCAGAACTGGACCACGGAGCAATGGAAGAAAGGTGGCCTGGTCTGATGAATCATGTTTTCTTTTACATCACGTGGATGACCGGGTGCTTGTGCGTTGCTTACCTGGGGAACACATGGCATCAGGATGCACTATGGGAAGAAGGCAAGCCGGCGGAGGCGGTGTGATGCTTTGGGCAATGTTTTGCTGGGAAACCTTGGGTCCTGCCATCCATGTGGATGTTACTTTGACACGTACCACCTACCTAAGCATTGTTGCAGACCATGTAAACTCTTTCATGAAAACAGTATTCCCTGGTGGCTGTGGCCTCTTTCAGCAGGATAATGCGCTCTGTCACAAAGCAAAAATGGTTCAGGAATGGTTTGAGGTGTTGACTTGGCCTCGAAATTCCCCAGATCTCAATCCAATCGAGCATCTATGGGATGTGCTGAACAAACAAGTCCGATCCATGAAAGCCCCACCTCGCAACTTACAGAACTTAAAGGATCTGCTGCTAACATCTTGGTGCCAGATACCACAGCACACCTTCAGGAGTCTAGTGGAGTCCATGCCTTGATGGGTTGGGGCTGTTTTGGCAGTAAAAGGGGGACCAACACAAATTGTGAATAATATATATTATTGTAAATAATGGTTACATGGTTAAATAATTTATTATGTTAATAAAATTAATAATTTATTAATAGCCAAATATTAATGGACTTGAGAATCTCTTCTGCAGTGTGAGATTTGCACTATGAGTATCCAAGTACGTCTAACTGCCAGTTTTTGACACATGGATGAGACACACCCTCTCCTGCTGGACAAATCTCTTTCCCATTATCCATTCAGTCATCTTCCATTAATCTGTTTCTTTCAGCCTTGTAATGAGCGATATAATCTGAATCATCTCTCTGACTGCACTGAGGGCTGTTTTTGGTGTTCACCAGCTGCATCAGGGTCCCATGTGCTTTTAATATGTTCCACCGTCAGTCAGTTTCCCCCATTCTTAACCAAGAGATTATTACCATGTGAAGTGTATCACAGCTGGGCACCAGCACCAGCCCTGATGAGAAAAATCTGCTCAGCAACCCTGCAGCCTGCTCATGCTCCCTTTAGTCCAGTGCAAAACAGGTCAAGATGTCTTTACCCGGTCAGTTAAAACACATACTACATCCACTAATGCTGATTGCTGAGGTGGAGCATAGACTTGGATGTGTGAGTGTTTTGTCAACATTTAGCCAGAGAATATATCGACCCCACGGCGGCCCAGGTGAAGCACTGATAAATCAATGATGCCATTAGTGCTGAGGTCCTTTTCTGGCCTCCTGATGTAAATGATGTCCAGTGTTGTTTTGGAGGAACTTTCCATTAGATATGTGTATTTTTGCCTGCTCCAAGCCACACCACCATAGCTTGGTGATTAATGGACTGGGGACCACAGGGACCAGGAGTGAACTTATTTCCATAAATGTGGATGCAGTAGATTATCTGCTCTGAATTACAATGACCAATGCGAACTTAGCATGCAATCACTAAAACCTCATTTAAAGTCAACTTGATATCGAAATTCCACTTTTACTTTATCAATACATAATTCAGTACATATTAAAGAAATTTGTACCCGTAATCTTTCATCTTCCACCTCTGAAATGACTGTTCCGCTGATGTCACTTATTTTTCAGCTCTTCCCCTTTAACCATCTGCAATATAGAGACAATTTTTTTCTCAATCCAATCAAATCATAATGGTCATGCCCTACTTTTTTTTTTCTTCTTGAATAATCTGTTTCACTTTGAAATGTCACCTTGCTACAGTAAAATGGCTAACCACCCATTATAGGGCTGGACGATATGACCTAATATCAAAATCTCGATTAATTAAACATTTTACCTCTATTATAATTAAAGAACGATTTTTTTTTTTTTTTTTGGCCCTCATTGTTCACTGACAAGGTTTGTACTGTACATCTGCTTGACTATTAAAGGTGGGGTATTTTTTTCCTAATGAAAGAGTGCTCCGACATAGCTCACTTACAGGAGTTATTTTATCTATGGTTCGTAACCTATGGTATTGTTTCTTACAGATTTTTGCTTGTTGTAAATCAGATACAGATAAATTAGCACAGTATCAGTACATTTATTTTAATGCATTAATGAGAGAGCAATTGTGTGTGTGAATTAGTCATACCGTCTCTCTATTAATTGTGAAGCTGTGGGTTGTAAGTAGTTATTTCAAAAGTAGAAAAATATATGCTATAACATTTGAGTTTCTAAGGTACTTTAGTGATAAATCAGTTTCTGTGCTCCTCTCTGTGCGCGTGATCTTCACCTGATGTGCAGCTACTGTCTTTATGAATGTTCCTGTGCCACATAGCTCAATATAATGATACACATTGAATGGTCTAAAATCTCTTGAATATCCAAACTGGCAAGCCTTTAAACACATACAATTAACAAAGTTTAGTGGAGACGCAAGTGAAAGTGATCTCACTTCGGGGCTCGCCGCTCTCACTGTCTGTATGTGTTGACTCAGCATTTGAGTTCGCCTCCGTTTTGCTTCCATGCCGCTGACTGGAGGGGCGGAGTCACGTGACTACACACGCGGTAGTACTGTATGTTTTTTAAGGGGAAAGTTTTAACAGGACAAAAAGCAAATAACCGACATGGGAAAATTATGTCGGTTAGAGATTCTGAATTTCGGTTTCGATTACTTTTCGATTAATCGTCCAGCCCTAGCCCATTATGATGTTGACTTTAAATAGTGTTATTGGGAAACACTTAGTTTTATGTTCCATTGCTTTTCATTGTATTTTTAAATAGGGGTGTGCGATATGCATTGTCTATGATAAAATTGTAATTGTTTTAACAGTGTCATAGTATTACTTATGCAATTGTAACTGCAGTGTATAGACATTGTTTGCCACCTCTAAGCCGCATTTAACAGTCTGTGTAAAAACGTCTAAATGCCACTTCAGATGCAGCTTCTGTGTCATCTAAGGAGGATCTTATTGATCAGGCATATTGTCATAGTTTGAGAAGCTTAAACAGAGTTGATTTTGATGGATTGGAGGACCACAGCTTTCGTATTATGACTCAGATGTGCTACACAAACAGAACATTATACTTCAACAAGACGAATGGTCTCACTGATGATCTCATCATACTTATGTCTTTAAATGCACAGCCTCTTTGTGTGTTCTGCTGCCCACACTGTCTTATATGCATCATCTTGTCTCATTTTGTGTCATCTGGCCTGAACTTAATCGCTCTCCATCAGTTGTCAATCTTGGAAAACTTCCATAGCTCATATATTTGGGTTTGTTTTGTTTCAAGAAGCTCTAACACCATTTATTTCCTCTCTTTTAGCACGAGAAGAGAACGTGGCCACTTTCCGAGGTTCCGAGTACTTCTGCTACGACTTGTCTCAAAACCCCATCCAGAGCAGCAGTGACGAGATCACGTTGTCCTTCAAGACCTGGCAAAGAAATGGCCTTATCCTCCACACAGGCAAGTCAGCAGACTACGTCAACCTGGCCCTGAAAGACGGAGCCGTGTCGTTGGTCATCAACTTGGGTTCAGGAGCTTTCGAGGCCATTGTCGAGCCTGTCAATGGCAAATTCAACGACAATGCCTGGCATGACGTGAAAGTCACCCGCAACCTCAGACAGGTAATGCTTAAACGGCAAGAAGTTTGTGTTTTTCAAATTAATTCAGAGCTAAATGTTACTGTATATTTGTTTGAATTAGCACTTTTGGTTACTTTAAGTTTTTCGAGATGCTAATGCAACTATTTCTTCTCTGAGTTTTTCTACCTTGCCTCGTGTTTTGCCTCCTCAGGCAGTTACCTCTGTCTGAAGCTATCAGCGGTGTGATGGCTTTAAGAGGCTGTCTCTCTCACCCCTCTAGATATTCACCTCACTTCTTCAAATAGTCTGTCTTATCAGGGCAGCGGGGAGAGGCTCCAACCAACCTCAACCGTTCCATTTACTCACAGCCAATCTTTGTTGAACTGTTAAATCACTCCGCCACTGCATTTTAAAATATGTAAATATTTAAGGGTGGTTTTGCCCCTCAGGAGTGAAAGGATGTCACTTTTTGTGTGGGCGTGTGGAGGCGTGAGTGCCCACAAGCACAAGCTATTTCAGCTGTGATCCACTAGGACTATGGCATTTTTTTTGCTTTGTTTAATAGCTGTTTTACTAACACGCCAAGAACATGCATTACCAATACCTTATACAATTGCCTGAGGAAAGTCAAAAACCATATGAATCATAACAAAGAGCCAGCTAGATAGAGGTCACCATTCATGGTTGTAGCTGAAAACAACACTTTGAAACGTTACATTAGAAGGAGTCTAAAAATTTAAGCTTGATGTGTTTTGACAAAGAAAAATTAGGAACATTTGGAAATTATTGCTGAAAAATACTGTTTTCTGGAAAGCTTTTTCAAGTGAGTATGTGCTTTAGGATCTTGCCAATAAGTGTGATGCCTTTAAAAAAGAGAAACGCCACAGGCTGTGGAGAATCTGTTATATTTCTTTTTCTTTTCCACCTCTTCTTACTCTCACTCATATGCTTTGTTTGTCTATGGATAACATTTGTTCAGACCCAGACTAACCACTCATGAACCATTGACTAGAGTCTTTGGTTGTACTCACACTAGGCACGGTTGCCTTGAACCGAGCCCGAGCGCGATTGTCCCCCCTCCCCACTCCCCCGCTGGCCTGCACTCACACTGCACTAAACGTTCCAGGCCGAAGGACGCTTACGTCATATACGATGCAACTTTTTGAATGGAAGAAAACAGGAAGAAATGCACTTTCGCTAAGATACTGCCTAATATATAGGCTATTTATAATTTATGCCACGCAGCGATTTTCAATAGCACGTATCAGAGGATTATTACGAAGGCAGCTGACGTTAATGGAGGAATTTGCAGCTTTACTCACAAACTACAATTCCTGTTCATCAATAAGGTGAGAATCAGACCCATTATAAACCCAAATACACTTGAATTAAATTGAAAAGTGTACTATCCAAGTAGTAATAAAGGTGTTTGCCGTCATAATGATGACAGTAGCACACACAAAAGTAGTAGCTGTTCCGTGCTCTGGCATGGTTAGCGCTCACACTGCATGCGAACCGCGTTCGAGCCCAACCGAACCGCGCTCTGGCCCACCTCTTCCAAGCGGGCCAGGGCCGGCTAAACGAACTGCACCCGGGCACAGAACGGAGCGATCACACTTGTCAAACGAACCGGACTAAGGGGGTCAAACACGCTCGGGCACGGTTCAGAGCGCCTAGTGTGAGTACACCCTTTAATTTACTAACCAGAACCTACACTAATATGCTGTTCATCATGACTTCATTTTAGTTTCATTTTATTAACAACCCTTTTTTTCATTGTTTAATTTCCTTTCTTCCCCCTTTTCTCAAAGCATTCAGGTATTGGACACGCTATGGTAAACAAACTACATTGTCTGGTAGATATCATTCTTATTGTCCTTTTTTTGGGTTTACCGTGTGTTTCCTTGGCCCTCTTTCTTTCTCTTTTTTGGGGTTTCATGGCATCATGAAAATAGACAGACTGGGGTTTGTATTTCGGGGATTTCCTTCTTTTTTTATTTCAAATGTCCTCATCCCATTTTTTGCCACAGCTTTACCGCCATTTTCCATCTTTTTTTCTTTGAACATCTTCTACGGCCCTTTTTTTTAGTTTTAAAAGGCTTAGTCTTTTTTTTTTTTTTTTTTTAAGTTCTTTTTTTTTTTTTTTATCAAATACTGTCAAAAAACTGGCAGAAGCTTTCCTAAACACAAAAGTGATGAAAACGACAGCATAAAAATAAAAGAATAAAAAGCTACTTCAGCACTGGAGCTCTGACAGTTGATTCCAGTTGTTTGCGCATGCCACGCTGACCCGTTCATGCTGGATCAGTCCTTGTGTTACTAACACCAAAACTCTAGTCTGAGCAACCCACCATCTGCCCAGTGTCCTGTCCTGTCTGTATCGTGGTGAAGGTCATGACTTCCTGTGTCCTCCCTCATTACCCCTCATGGCTTTTGCTTTGGTCTCATATGTGCTGCTTCCCTTTGCATGTCGTCTCAGCTTGAAAAAGATGCATGCTTTAATGTTTGCAGTGGTTGTATACCTCACTAACATTTTATTAGTAAAAGACCACCTGACCTCTGTGTTGCATGCTCATTTGTGGTAGTATTAGCTCATTTTTGAAGCATGCATATGTTTGTGTCAACTAACTCAGTGTGCACAGAATTTGAACCTAAAAAACATGCACAAGCAATTTGTCTGTAGTTTGTTACATAACACTAACCCCTCAAACTAATGTCCCAAACCAGAAAACCATTTCTAACATCATCAAAGATAAAGAAAATATGCCGGCAAAATATTTTCTTTACCTGTCCTTTGTAAGTCTACAAATACTAGACAAGAACGGCCTACTCAAAGTTTTGACGTGCAGGTGTTTGATGCACAATCAAAGACAGACAGCAACCAGTAAGACCGAAGCTATCCTTTTCCTTGGTAGAACGGCCGTCACAGCCATGACGTTCATGAATGGAATTTTCCCTCCCCTTTTGTCATTCCTTTCAATTAGGTGACAATATCTGTGGACGGCATCTTGACCACAACAGGCTATACACAGGAGGACTACACCATGCTGGGATCGGACGATTTCTTCTACGTTGGAGGAAGCCCAAGCACAGCGGACTTACCTGGGTCGCCTGTCAGCAACAACTTTATGGGTTGCCTGAAAGAGGTAGGTGGTCTGGACAAACCCCTTCCCGCTCTTTCATCTACATGCATCATATCACCGTGTCCTTGTCTGGGCTGAGAGGGAACAAGTTTGAATAGACCGTCCGAGCAGAATAATAGATTCAGTACAGCTTATCTTGTGAAAAGGATAGAGCAGACATCATAACCCGTGGTGTGTTTCTCTAATGGAATTCGCTGGAGTTATACGTTTCTTGCCCTGACGCGAAATTGTTTCAGCCATATTTAATTTGACTTTTCAATTGTGGTGAATCATTTGATTAAGGTTCCAGAGGCCAGAGAAGAAGCTAAGATGATTGGATGAGATTAGACTTTGCATAATGATATGCATCGTGCTGAAAAAGTGAACCCCAAAAAGATTCTGGTGAACAATTGGGCATGAAGACATCTGTCAATGCAAAATTAAAATCTTCCCACAAGCTAACTCTATAGGGTGAATCTCACAAAAAGTTATATTTTGCTTAAAGATATTGAATCCTGTTTGTAGGACCATTGGTTTTTAAATTGTAAAGATACATTTTTTTTTTTTTTTTTTTTTTTTTTTACAAAATTAAAATGTATTCATTTTATATATATATATACACACACACACACACACACACAATAAATATATATATACTAGGGGTGTAACGGTACATAAACATGACGGTTCAGTATTTACCTCGATATTTACCTCGGTTCAGTAAGCGTTCGTTTTTTTCTTCTTTTGTATTAAACAGTGGTTTATTGAACAAATTGTGTCTCTTGCTTTAAATAAATTCAATTATAATTAACATTTTCTTAAGGATAAAAAAACAAATTATCTCAGCTAATGCTGTACACTCTACAGGGAGCCATTTCTTGCACATTACTATATACTAAAGGTTACAATTAACAACAAACTATAAAACTCCGTTGCTATTAATTTTAGATATAATAATCAACACTCAAAAAAAAAAAAAAAAAAAATGTAAATTGCTCATAAGGCAGGTTTTGCATTAACTTCTAAATCTAATTATACAATTATTTTTCAGTTATTATAATCATTTACACAGTTACTGTTATAACTTGTTTTCACGACAAATTTATTTAAACATGTATTAAATAATTAAGACAGGTAAAGATTGTCTGTTCTTCTTCTGCGCTTTTTCCTGTTGTGGCGGTTAGCAAACAGCGTTGCATTACCGTGTGCGCCCCCTTGTGGCTTGGAGTGTGCATCGCTTGTGTATTCGTCATCTGACTGCATGCACTGAACCGTGATGTCCATACCGTGTTACAGCCCTAATACACAAACACATAAATAAATACATGTTTAACAAACATACATACATGCATACAGTAATGCAGTGTTAAACTTTTAAACTAAGGCCCCGTCCACACAGAGACGCGTTTTTGTGAATATGCACAAATTTTCTATCGGATAGGCATTTCGTCCACACAGATCCGGCGTTTTCGGAAGGTGAAACCGCTATTTTTTTGAAACCGAGTCCCAGAGTGGATAAATCTGAAAACGCCGTCTTTGCGTTTTCGTGTGGACAGCCTATCCGTATATTTTGTGAATCGATGATGTCATCACCCCACGTGTCGACCCTAGTCAGACGCCGCTAACAGCACAAAACAGCAACAACAACAACAATAGCAGACTCTAGATGCTTGTGTTCGTGCTGCAGAAACTACTGAGCCAAAATAAAGCGTTATTTCTAAGCTTTACTATAGTTTGTATACAGCGCGCAAGGTTTATGCACATGCTCCAAGTCTTATTCGCTGTTTTAAGTGTATCTCTGTGGCAGAATTACTGCGCCACATACTGGTCTGGCATGTATACTACATCGTTTTGAGTCATTTCAGTGGTTTCGTGTGGACACAGATATTTCTTGAGACGAGGAAAAAAAAAAGATTGCATAGGGTAAGCTCCGGCTTCGTGTGGACGTAGCCTAATTACCGGTGAAAGTTTTAATTGTTGAAAGGTTTATTTATGTTGTCAATAATAAAGACTAAACAATTTTTCATTTTATTTTCATCAACTAAAATTATATGCCATTTTTGTCAGAGTTAAATGAAAATAAATTAAATGAAAATTAAAAACTAAATTCAACATTTTCATTAAAAGTAAAACTATGTGATAAAAACATGCATAATAAAACATATAAAAACATATGCATAATAATAATAATGAGAAACTCTTTGTAGTTGTCATGTAAATGTCAAAATGCAAACACTAGTAGTCCTAAAGTAATGTTTCCTTTTAGCTAAGTATAATTTCTTTCTTTTGATTTTGGGGTGGAATATGATCCAAGCAGATTTCATGATATTCAACTTCTAAGAGCCATTACACTGTTTGCAGAAGTTAGATGTCATTGTCTTCGATCAGCTGTTAATTTCCACATTCCTCAGTTGTCAGGTCTAGATAACATTATCAGTAAATGGACTGATCTTTAATTTAGCTGGAAATAGGCAATTACTCTGTTGTGCGGCTGCTGGCAAGATCCTTCATTAATTCATGCTGAACAAACAGTAGACAACAGAACCTCCTTTTCGCAGTGAGCACTACAACAGCCTGCTATCTTTTAATGACCCGGCATCAAGCTATCACTGCTGTTTCCATCTAAGACCGGCCCTCCTATCACAGGGCTAAAGTCCTATAAAATTGGCTTTTGCGTAAAAAACTCATTTCATTCACTCTTTACAGTGCTGAGTTTTGAAAAAAAAAAAACTGCCACCCATGTCAGAGATTACAGTAATCAGTCTCATATGTGCGGCGAATGCTTACATAACACTGCTGTGTTAGATGGGTGAATTGGATGCTAAGAGCTGCTCAAGACGAGATATCAGAACTTATAAATGCATCACCCACCCAAGAGTGGCCATAATGATAGATACCTCCTCCTCTTCACACTCTTTCCCATATGGATGAAAAGATATTTTATACACTTCACAGCCTGTTAAAACCTCACATTTGATTTGGAAGCTGGTGTACTCGTTATGGATCATGTGTGCTCGCGCAAACACATGGGGTTTGTAATATGGTATAAGACTGTCTGCATCTTGCCCAAATGACATGATCTTAAGGGGTTGTGTATTGTGTTATATTATATTATATCCATTTTTCAAACCCCTATATAGGGTCATGGGGGATGCAGCCTATTCCAGACTCTCAGGCCGTAAGCAGGGAAACACCCTGGAAGCTTGCATTGTGATGTGTTATGTATTATTTTATATTTATTTCCTTTTATTTTTACTCTCTTTCACTACACGATTTTGTCTGCTCTGGGGGTATTTTTATTGTGGTGAAGTTATGTGATATTGACTGTTATTGGAAGTAGTCTGTAATATTGTAGAGTGTACCACCCTGTGGCACAGGATGCTTACTGCAGTCATTCTGCATTTAGAATATATGTATATAGGACAGAGGTTGCAAAATGGTCTTAACACAGAAAGATGAGCTGATTTCTTAATTTTTGTATTTTTAAGAATTTAAGAATTAAATGGATGACCAGCTGTTTTTTTAGCGCAGATAACAATAAAATTCTTTCTCTTTCTTCAAATGAAAGACTATTGTATAGATAGTCACAGGCTTCCTCAGACCCACCTTGTGTCCGACTCTCAAGCTGAGCGTGAAGGGCAGTAATCAGGGTATGGCGGGGCGTGTGGCTGCACAGGGGTCTGCCAGCACTAATGACTAGATACTGAGCGTCCTCCACTGCCGAGCTGGAATTCACTCCCTTCCTTTGTGCTCCGCCATCACAATCAGTTTTCAGGTTGTGCGCATGGTGACTGTCATTTGTCACTTTGCTGGGCCGGCTGGATGAAACTGTCCTTGCTCTCTGGACATTTGCTCCAGAGCCAGCACCACTCTATGGATGCAAGACAGGTCTGAGAGTTCTGACAGATAGGTTGACCCAGCCTCTCCCTCTCACTGTTTCTCTCTCTCTCATTCTCTGTCCAGCAGATTTGTTTCAGTAAGCACCGCAGGACTGTTAATATTTGGCAAAAGCTTAGAGCTGGAATTCTGGCCAGCCTGAAACAGTAGGAGAGGTCTCTGTCTTCTATACCAGCTGTGTAGTGTTCAAACAAATATGTTGGTGAAATAAAACACAGAATCACTTCAAAAATTCTGTCATCATTTACTTCATGTCATTCCAAACCTATATAACCTAGGAACATAAAAGAAGATAATTTGAGCAGTGTTGTTATTGTATTGTATGTATATACAGTATATGCAGTCAGATGATGAATATAGTCAGTCACAGGCAATCCACACTCCAATCCAGAAGGGGGCGCGTGCGGTGATGCAATACTGTTTGCTAACCACCACAATAGGAAAAGAAGAGCAGAAGAAGAAGAGACGATCTATGCACCAACCCAAAACAAGAGTTCAGATGGTACGCAAGAGCTTGCTAGTAGCCTATAAGCTCAGTTTTGATTCATTTTTGTGACGTGCTCCACAAGCTTCACGAAAAGGAAATCGGGATGGCATGTAAATGTACCCAACTTGTATTGAACCGTGACCCCAAAACCAAGGTACATACCGAACTGTGACTTCTGTGTAATTGAAATAAAGCTGATATAAAATTAAATATAAAATAATTAGAAAAATTAGAAATAATTATAAAATTACAAATGTTGCCTTGGCAACTGAATCAAATAAGTTATAGGTAAAGTGAAATAAGTTTGTTAAAGTAAAAAATTACTAAAACTGAAATAAAATTAAATGAAAGTAAAAATAAAATGAAAAAAAGCACAAAATTATTAAAACTTAAAGTAAAATTAAAGTAAAAATGGAAAATATAAAAATAAAAGCCAAATTAAAATATTAAATATACCAAAATTGTTATTATTATTATACGGGTTGTACAGGTTTGGAACAACATGAGAGTAAATGAAAGAATTTATTTTTGCTATTTTTGTGCTAAGTTCTTTGTGAAAGTGGAGATCGTAGGTTTCTTATGTTAGCATGATAATTAGCATTAGCATTTGGTTCAACACTGAGTTTGTGAGGAAAATGATATATTTAATGCAATGTATACAAAAGAGTTTTGGTCTAGCGGTGGTTTGAGTCTCGCCATTTCCTGATCCACACACATGTATGTGTGTATATATATATATATATATATATATATATATATATATATTTAAGACATGGACTTCTATAATATATTCTCCAGATTCTAGACCAATAAGTGCTTGAAATGTCTCTGATTCTGCAGGTTAAGTAGTCTTTCTTTCATGATGTTAGAGTTTTAACAGAGCTTGGTACGTCAATCTATCGGAGAGTGCCACACTGTAAAAAAAAGTCTGTAAAAATAAGGCACAATGTACTGTATAAATATGAAGGAATTTTCCGTATTTGTATTTTACAGGTGATTTACCTGTATTTTGAATTAAGGTTTGCATTAGGTTGTGTTTTAATGATTAACAGAAAATTCCGTAAAATTATGGATAAAGTCCTGGAAAATTCACTGATCATCTGATTTATACTGCAAACAAAACAGGAAAGCATTTGCAAAGTTTACTTGAAAAGTTTTATATTATTGTAGTATTACAGATCTCATATTCACCTGTCCCTAAATGGCTTGGTTGGATATGATTCTAGGCTGCAAACCAGACCAGATGCTATTACGCTGATAGTCAAATGTCTGGCTGTGTGAGCCTTGACCTGTTTGCTTGACCATGTCCAACTAGGCAATCTAGACCTTTCTGCACCTCATTGCCCCAAGCTCCCATGCAAAACATCCACAACGGGCCACCTGGCATGCTTGACTAGTGAATAATCGATACAGATTTCCAAGTGTTCTCCCTAGTTTGACCTGGGGGCTATTAATTCCTTGAGAGTGGTGGGTAGGCAGTGTAGGCAGAGATTTATAGTAGAAGCAGACAGCTGTGGATGATGAATGCGGGTGTCACTACAGGCCCAGCTCAGGCAGAGAAGAGGCCGCGGGCACAAGGAGGACCCTGAAAATGTACATAGCTGCTCTTCCAGTTCTCAGCTCAACAGCATGGGCACTACAACAGAACCTTAGCTCCAAACTCTAACAGATGTCCCTTTGCCTATCTCATGCTCATTACAGTTAGTGAGAGTAGACAGTATTTGATTTTATGTACTGTCTTTCACAACTCAGACTTTCAACCCACTGGAGTTTTGTGGAAAGACATAGTTTCAATATTTCATCAGCAGAATTGACACCCAGGTGCACAATAAGACAATATATTAAATGGACTGTGCTTCAGATTACACATGAGCTCTGTTCCAAATCCTAGTAAGTTCACTTGCTGCTTCACAAGAGACCAATTTGGATTGCTCTACATAGGCGACATTTCTGTACGTCACACAGATATTGCTCTTCCAATCGACTCCAATTCTTTTTTTCTTTTTTTTTTTTTTGGACTGTACTAAAG
This sequence comes from Hypophthalmichthys nobilis, assembly GCA_037950665.1. Taxonomy (NCBI): domain Eukaryota; kingdom Metazoa; phylum Chordata; class Actinopteri; order Cypriniformes; family Xenocyprididae; genus Hypophthalmichthys; species Hypophthalmichthys nobilis. Next base: position 10,553,840 of record CM075478.1, read on the forward strand.
CACAAAAATACCATAATATGTTTGTAGAGGTTTAGGAAACATATTTCTGTGTGATTCTACCCGCTGCCAATTTACCCAATAGTATTTCGACACCCCGGGTTGCCATTTGGCGGAAAACACAGTGTATTGTAGCTACGGAACCCAGCAAACAAACTAGATCATAATTCATCTAAACATCTTTATGTCCAGAGGCATATTAAAATGATCATCAAAATATCAACTCATCAACTTACAGTGTAAGGCTCGTCACCTTCCATTGTCAAATACGCTCATTCCTGTTGCGTGTCCTCTAACTGGCAACCAGTGTGAGCTTCAAGTCAGAGGAGGAGGGGGTGGGAGAAACAACCCCCTCCAATATTTTTAATGTGGACTGCAGTACCCATTTCAACCACTAGCTGTCAATATTACATACTGCACCTTTAAAATAATACTTTATTAGTGTCTTTCAGTATAATCAAATATAACTATATTTATAATCACATGTTCTTTTTTTCATGAAGCATTCTAGGATTGTCTTAGACATAAAGTGCGCAATGCTGCCTTAAAATTTGGCCTAAACAAATTAATGTCTACTCTGTCTGTTTATTATGCCATGGGATTTTATCAAACCCTTTATTTATTTATTTATTTGTTTGTTTTTAATTTTTAATCAGAAGCTTTGGGAAGAACATATTGCTTCTCTTGGTTGTAAATAGCTTAACTGTACAGCAAAGACTTACACAAGAAAGATCGCTCTATCTATCTTTTTTGTTTGTTTGTTTCTCTTTTTCCAGTTTATTTTTGAGTCTGCAAGGTAAGATAACAACCTGACGAAATTTTTAGTCCATCCACACACTCAAACGAATTTCTTTCTGTGTCTGGAACCAGTCAATCCTTACGTTCCCCTGCGGCCGAATCTATAAAACTGAGATAGACAGATCCTTGGTGTGAGTCTTCTCATGTCTATCTATAGATGAAGTCTCAGTTACACCTGCTTGCCTTCCCTGCAAACTACACACCAGGTGTTGTTAGATAAAGCACTGGCATTATATTCAAATGTCACATTTCTATGGACACTCTATTCTAGTAACCCTTCTGTTTTCCCAGAGGAAAAAAAATATTTGTTCTCAGCTGAAATGCTTATTTTGTATGAGTGACATTTTTTTGCTTTTCTTCTATGGTTTGCCCCATGCTCCAAAAGTCAATTAATGCAATTAAAGAATATTTCAGCAAAGAGGTTTAACTGTTTGGACAACTTAAATATGATTTGTGAGCTAGGTTACAGAATCAAGACTCTGGGAAGGGTGCGGATATTTCACATCTGAGCGCCTCATCAGCTGAATTAACTGGCTGACATTTTATGGGCCGCCTGAACGCATCAAAATGACAATGCCATAGAATGGGCCAAATTGCAGAGTATCAATTTGTGTCAGAGACTATGGCTGCCCCTGGTGTTGTGGACAATTTGCAAGATGAAACTTGATTTAGGTGATGAATAATGCACCAGACAGGATAAATAGAAGTGATAATGTTACAAATAACAGCAATCATTGTCTAATCAGTGTCTGGCAGTTTTCAGTCATGTTGAAATCCTCAGGGTCAAATCTGAGCCTATGAGATCGTGCAAGGATTCTATTTGTAACATACAATGTATTTTTGTATCTCATTCTCCATTCCCAGAATCTTCTCTTTTTATTCAGAGATTATCTGATATGTCATCCTTTGTCTGCGCTACAGTATATGATCATGCTATTATTCATTCAAGTACTTATAAACCAAGTGCGATAAGACAAAAAACAAAAAAAAAAAAAAAAAACTCACATTTGTACTGACGCGTTGTTTGTGAAGCGGCTCTCAGTGAACGGACAAAAGCACACAAAATTATGCCAAATTCCCGTATTGTCAGGTGTTCTCTAAGCACAGTCTCAAATGAGTTAAAGTGTTAAATAAACGTGAAGCGTTGGGAGAAAATAGGATGTGTGTCAGATCCACGTCATGCGGGTCAGGTCTTAAAGTGACAGCAGCCTAATAAACCTGCTTAAGTTATCTGAATACCACTGTTAGTACATCTTTCTGAAAAACCTAAAGCACTGTTTATTAGGCTGCTGTCACTTTAAGAGCTGCACTGATCCAATATACTGTTACATATGTGTTTTCTTAACTGTTATTTTCACTTATGCCCAAAGTACACTTCACTTTTTACACGTACGTGAGGGTCAGCCTACAGTGCATGTGACGCGAATTTCATCATCAGATTAGTATCGCTGGATTTTTATAACAGCATGTACTTGAATGCACAGGTCGCACATGCGTATTTCATTTTTTATGCAGTAGTTAGTTTATCCACAAGTTGGCAACTGTGCCCTGGGGATGTCGATTCATAAGGTAGTTGAAAAAAAACTGCATAAGGACGCATGCAAGCTGCTGCGACGATGGAGGCCTACATAGACGAGAGATTGTGCGAAGAGGTTATAAAGTACCCTTATCTGTACAACTTTAGCATGAAAGAATATAAAGATGTTTACATGGGTTGTAACTTGTAACAAAACTCTGTTTATACATAAGAGTCAAGTGAAATATACTTTGCAAGGCTGTGCGAGTGTAAAAAAAAACAAATAAACAAACAAAAAAACTAAGTATACTTTGAGCTTTAAGACATAACTGACTGTGTTTACACACATACTTACCAAAACATTTCGACATATTTGTGTGTAGGCTATTTGACCGTTTAGATGCATATCTCATGCCCAAAGTATACTTGGCTTATGCGCGTTCCGCCCTGTCTCGGAATTCGCGCACAGAAAGCCATCTAGGGAACAGTATTTTTTTCATGGCTTAATGTGTTTTTAATAACACTGGTTGAAGCACGGTCAAGCACGGTCAAGCACGTCCCGCAGTTTAATAATAGTAGACTTCATTTTACAACAATCACTTATTTGGTTGATTTGGTTGTTAAGTTTAGCTAAGGGAGGAACGAAAGCGCTCCACTGTGAAGGAAAAAAAGGTGCCCTGGACGGAATACAGCAGCGGCACAATAATCTTTTTATGTTGATTATCTTGTTTTCATAATCGTTGAAAGGCAAAATCGAAATCGAAAAATCAATTACGATTAATCGCACAGCCCTACATCTTACAGACCCCAATATATATATATATTTAAGACATGGACTTCTATAATATAGTCTCCAGATTCTAGACCAATAAGTGCTTGAAATGTCTCTGATTCTGCAGGTTAAGTAGTCTTTCTTTCATGATGTTAGAGTTTTAACAGAGCTTGGTACGTCAATCTATCGGAGAGTGCCACACTGTAAAAAAAAGTCCGTAAAAATAAGGCACAATGTACTGTATAAATATGAAGAAATTTTCCGTATTTGTATTTTACAGGTGATTTACCTGTATTTTGAATTAAGGTTTGCATTAGGTTGTGTTTTAATGATTAACAGAAAATTCCGTAAAATTACGGATAAAATCTTGGCAGAAAATTACCAGTGCATTTTCCGTTTTTATTTTTTACAGTGCATGATGGTTTACGGAGGAGAAATGCTGTTTTTGAAAGAACAATAAGAGACCTCAGCTAGCAGTTTTAGTCTTGTGGAGAAAAATGACGATGTTTTCATGAGATGTGAGGAACCAACGTATGGCTTTGTCTGAGAAATGGATCCCCCTCAGGGAGAATGATATTTATGATCTATCAGATAAGAAACACAACAGAGGAGAAAAGCCTGGAAATCGCAGTGGCTTTTCTTCAGGAACAGAACAGAATCCTTCCATTCCGCTCCGCCCTTCCTTCACCTGAGAAAATGTTTGATTTACACCCCGCAATGTCCAGGATTAACTGTAATATCAGGGCTGGAGCGTTTGTGACGATCGCATGCGCTCACAAACAGAGTTATGTTCTAAAAATGTACCCACAAAAAAAAGATCTCCTTCTCTAGGAGAAATTAGCTTAAATGGGCAATTTCACACCCTGGCGAATTTCTGCGGTGTTTGCTGGTACAGTATGTTCTATGCTGGTTTAATCTGTATTAAATGTAGCGTATGGTCTGATTGTGCTAAATTACCACATATAAAACTCTTAAGCACATGCTAAGAGCACATAACTGGTGTCTGACAGGCACTAGGACCCAGAGCACAATGTCAGATTTGGGTAGCAGGCAGGGGGCAGGACTTTTTTTGGAGCTTTTGTGGCAGAAAGTGCCATTGCAGCTTTGTCAACCCATTACCATAGTTATCAAGGAAACCAGACCCACATGCTTGTGCCAGCGCTGCCTGAGTCAATTACCACTGAGAGACAGTCATTTGCAGGCAGTGGCCTGGCCTATTGGTATTATCACAGGTCATATTTGAATAAAGTCACCTTTCCTGGTGTCTCTATTTAGCATCCAGCATAAAAAAAAAAGAATTTGCATATTCATGTTCATTATCTTCGAAAACCAGATAAAGATATCTCGCTTATCATCATCATTCACTGATTATTTGCTTACATCCGCACAGGTTGTTTACAAAAACAATGACATCAGGCTGGAACTCTCCCGGCTCGCCCGCATTGTGGACCCCAAAATGAAGATCCAGGGAGATGTGGTGTTCAGGTGCGAGAATGTGGCCACCCTGGATCCCATCTCGTTCGAGACGCCCGAGGCCTATATCAGCCTACCTAAGTGGAACACCAAACGCATGGGCTCCATCTCCTTTGACTTCCGTACCACTGAACCAAACGGCCTTATTCTATTCACCCACGGGAAGCCGCAGGAAAGAAAGGACGCCCGTAGCCAAAAGAACACAAAAGTGGACTTTTTTGCAGTGGAGCTTCTGGATGGTAGTTTGTACCTGCTGCTGGACATGGGCTCTGGGACTATCAAAGTGAAAGCCACACAGAACAAGGTGAACGACGGGGCCTGGTACCATGTGGACATCCAGCGTGATGGAAGATCAGGTCAGTGTGTGGATACTCAGACAAATACACTCACACAGACTTAAGTGTTCTTTATTCCATGCTTAACACATTTAATAAATGACTTGAATCCAGTACATTTATTTGTTTGTTTGTTTGTTTCTGCACTACTCTTTTTTGCAGTAAGGCTAGTAATTGTTTTTCTCATTCATTTCTTAGAGTAAAAATGTCTGATTGACAAATGCAAATATATGAGAATTGGAAATATTTTAATAATAATTATAATAATATTTAAAAATGAATTAATAATTTATAATAAATTAAAAATTAATTCCTTATTTAAAAATTAATTTTAAGCATGTTTCACACACAAAAGCAGTTACAATTTTTTGGTGCCCATATTAAAGGATTAGTTCACCCAAAAATGAAAATTCTGTCAGTAATTCACCCTCTTTTCATTTTCACCCATTTTCATTTTCACCCTTTCACCCTGTTAAAGGGTTAGTTCAACCAAAAAAATGAAAATTCTGTCATTAATTACTCACTTTCATGTCGTTCCTCACCCGTAAGACCTTCGTTCATCTTCAGAATTTTTTTTTGGTGAACTAACCCTTTAACAGGGTGAAAGGGTGAAAATGAAAATGGGTGAAAATGAAAGAGGGTGAAAATGGCCTTGTACATCTAAATTGCTACAGAAATGACTAACACTGACTAACATTAAAAGTGAAATTCGAGAGAAATATCCATATTTCTCTTTTCGATGTGGGTTATATGCTCTTAGAAATAAAGACATTGTGATAAATTGTGTCTTATTTTTAAAACCAATTTTTAGCTTTAAGCACATGAAGAACTCCCACTTTGTTTCATTATTGAATCGGTTGGATACTGTAATTGCTCGTGTGTTTTCCATAGGCGTTAAGCTCTGCAGCCCAAAGATAACAGCTTTAAACAAAAAGCACAGTGGTTAGTCACCAATAATGGACAGATTTAGTCCAAAGCAGGCTGACATTTTCATTTCACATCTACTTTGACAGAACTTTCTATTAGATTTTATCGCCTGTCTTTCTCTGTATCCTCATTCACCTCTTTCTTTCTTCCATTGCCCTTGAATCACTGGCACTCTGTTTCTGAATCGATCGACGACTACTCCATATCACTTCATAGCACAAGGCCCTTGGGAGGTCTTGGAGGATATCAATAATGCGAGGTTTTAGACAGAGCCATGTGGGTGACTGGACCAGTGTCAGTTCTGAAGAGATTATTCCCATTGATCCCTGGTTCCCCACATGGGATGCATTGTTTACATCTGCGTGTCTGTAGGAGAGACGCCGCTTTACAAGATTCACACACTCCCAATGAGGTCATAAATAGAAAATAATCCTCTCGTAGCCCCCCCACTCCCTCTATCTCATAGTGGTCATTGGTGGTCATTCTATCCCTATCTTTGTCTCTCATGCACAGGGGAGACACAGGACAGACTGTCTGAGAGTCTGAACCCTGCTGAAATACGCAGGACAGTAATTTACAATAGCTTAGTTTACAGCCGCTCCACATTAAAAAAGAAAGAAAAAAGGCATGTAGGCCTACTTTGAAAGTATTTTATCATCTTCACTTTATTAAACATTATTTACATTGTAAACCATTTTTACCATTAAAGATGTCCTCTAACCAGTTTTATTTTAGTATCATGTACTGTATGTAATTTTATTGTATTTTATTTTTTATATTTAAATTTTACTTTGACATTTTTGGTTATCAAACATTTTTAAAGTAATGAATGAGAAAAAGTCACAAGCAATTTATTATTAAGGTGCCAACAATATTAGCTTTACTGCAATACAGAGTAGTACAGATGTATATTCCAAAAATAAATAAATAAATAGTAGTTTTAGGTTTTTTTTTTATATTTCTATTCAGTTTTTACTTATTTTTGTATTAGTTTTAGTACTTAAAGGGTTAGTTCACCCAAAAATGAAAAAAAAAAGAAAGTCACTCATCTTCGAAACACAAATTAAGATATTTTTGATGTAATTCTATTCATAAAGAAAAAAAAGTTCATAAAGAAATCTTAAAACTAATCTATATGAATTGAGCAGTTTAGTCCAAATTTTCTAAAGAGACACGGTCGCTTTATACAGTATGATGAACGGATTGAATTTAGGCTTTTATTCACATATAATCAACCTCAATGGTTCTAACAGAAGCTCAAACGTGTTGCGTAATACACAAGAAGTAACCTCATTGATTTTTGCAGAAGTTCAAACGTGCTGCGTAACACAACAATGAACCTCATTGGTTCTTGTGGAAGCTCAAACGTGCTGTGTAACACACGAGAATGAACCTCATTGGTTCTTGCAGAAGCTCAAACGTGCTGCATAACACAAGAATGAACCTCATTGGTTTGTGCTGCGTAACACATGAGAATGAACCTCATTGGTTCTCACGGAAGCTCAAACGTGTTGCGTAACACACAAGAATGAACCTCATTGGTTCTTGCAGAAGCTCAAATGTGCTGCATAACACAAGAATGAACCTCATTGGTTCTTGTGGAAGCTCAAACGTGTTGTGTAACACACAAGAATGAACCTCATTGGTTCATTCTGCGTAATACATGAGAATGAACCTCATTGGTTCGTGCTGCGTAACACATGAGAATGAACCTCATTGGTTCGTTCTGCGTAACACATGAGAATGAACCTCATTGGTTCTTGCGAAAGCTCAAACGTGTTGTGTAACACAATAATTAACCTTATTGGTTCCTGCAGAAGCTCAAACGTGCTGCGTAACATGAGAATGACTCTCATCGGTTCATGCTGCGTAAAGGCCTTTGCACACTGAGTCCGAAATTTTCGTATGCGTTTTTTCGTATTTGTGATCCTAAAAATTTGTCACGCACAGAGACCTTGCACACTGAGTCCGATGCGTATTAATGAATCCGCAAATCAATACAAATTGGAGTCTTCAAGCAGTGAGCATAATTTAGTTGTCCTCTCTCTTCTTAAAAAAGAGAAAAAGAAAGAGGAAATATTGGGTCCATCCAATCCCGAGATTGCATAGAGAGAAAGGAGAGTTCACCTCATCAAGGAGCTGCGTGATTATCCCAAGCCATTCAAAGTTTACTTCAGGATGTCAGTGGCTCTCAGTTTGATGCTTTGTATTCCGCACTTTGTTTGTCATACAGTGCTACTGCTTTGTGCTGTAGACGACGTGGATCAACTTGTCAGATGGCATTCGGGATTTTGGCGTTCGCTTGTACGGTGGCTCTGAATTGTCAAAACGTCTCTCAAAATGTGTGCCACGGATGCGAAAAACGCAGAAAATCGAACCTGATCCGAATTTTTTTTATGACGGACTAAAGTTTCGGAGGAAGTGTGTAAACGTGATTGACATAATGTGAGGTCGTATTTATTTTTTAACGTGCGAAAATTTCGGACTAAACACAATCTGTTCATGATATTAAGTGATCGTGTCTCTTCAGAAAAATTGGACTAAACTGCAAATTTTTGAAGGATTGCTAATATAATCTTTGTCTCTCTTTTGATAATTGCCAGGCACCATTTCTGTTAACAGCCGTCGCACTCCGTTCACCGCCAGTGGAGAAAATGAGATCCTGGACCTGGAGGGGGACATGTACCTAGGTGGCCTCCCTGATAACCGGGCCGGCCTGATCCTTCCCACCGAACTGTGGACCGCCATGCTAAACTACGGCTATGTGGGATGCATTCGAGACCTGTTCATTGACGGTCGCAGTAAGGACATCAGACAAATCGCTGAGGACCAGAATGGTGCAGGAATCAAACCTTCCTGCAACAAGATGCCAGTCAAGCAGTGCGACAGCTATCCATGCAAGAACAAAGGCGTGTGCAAAGAAGGATGGAATCGCTTTATCTGCGATTGCACAGGCACTGGTTACTGGTCCCGCTCCTGCGAGAGGGGTGAGTTATCTGCCTTTACATTTACTTTTCCTTTATTAGTTCTGGATTTCTAGAATTGATTTTTGTTTTATTTTAGAATAAACCAAAGAGGCGGGTTTAATTTCAATTGCAATATTTGAATGATAAAAAAAGACAATTTACAATCATCGTCACGCCAGTTTGTTTAGCTTCTCACCTGTAAAATCCCATCTGCTGCTGTTTGTAAACAGCAGATTAGCTCTCACATAATCAGTTAAACTATAAGCTCATTAATATCTCAGCAGTATGGAAGCTGATGTTCTCCAGCGTTTGGGGAGTGTTGCGTCTGAGTCAAGCCTGTGATGATGTCATAACTTGGAAAAAGTCCAACTGCACATACAAATCTTCAGATTTCATAGGCAAAGAGATTACTATTTGCATGAAAAATGAAGTGAAATATAACAATGTTGATACAAATGTTTTGGTAGAGGAAATGACTGGATTTTTGAGTGGTTGTGAAGGTTTAGCTTAAGCCTATTGTGATTGCATGTTAGAATGACTCCATATGGGCCAGTACGCAGGGGTTCCAGGTAACCAGGTAATAGAGGGACTTCCAGCATGTCTGTGAGCACTGAGCAAAGCAAAATGCTTAGGGCTGGTTTCTCTTATGGGCTGAATTCCACCTCATTCATTTGTTTGATATTACAAGAAACCATTGTTATCTTTTTATTTTAATCTTGGTCTATATAACATATTTTGATAATCACATTTGTAGTTTAAATGCAGTAGAGCAGTAGTTCTCAAATGATTTGGACCAAGTATTAGGGCTGCACGTTATATCGTTTTAGCATCGAAATTGCGATGTGTGCATTCACGAAAGTCACATCGCAGGATGTGCAATATCAAGTATAGGGATCGTTAATCCGTAAGGACCAGACACCATAGTTCAAAATGCACGTGATTCTCATATTATTGCAATGTTTGACTATCATACAATGAAAGTTTATCATTTGAACGTGTTTTAGGTCCTGCCAGTTTAAACACTGAAGCGATTTTAAACCATTTGAGCGCACAAAGATGTGGAAGAGAACTCAATTCGGAACGTGCGGCTGTTTTCACACACACACAGCAGATGCATGCGGACACTGAATGCTGTTCTCTTCCGCATCCATTTGTGCCTGAACAGACACATACATGCAAAAAAATTGTCAAAATGCATGTAAAGCATCGAGTATCCTTATAAACACAGTTGTTTTTGGCTTTGGTGAACTAATCAGTCGAGAAAGAAAACCGGATGCTAATTTGGATCCGTGCATTCAGTCTTAAAGTGACAGCAGCCTAATATTCCTGCTGCTTTCTGTGTCATGAATGTTAATCAAACAACAAAAGACAAAGAGAAAAATCACTTTTGTAGTTTTTCCAGATTAATTATATTTAACTTGTACATTGAAGACTAGGCAGTGATATTTTACATTTGATTTTTCAATTTCTGTGCCTGAATACTGTTAGACTTACCTCAAATATATAAAGCACTATTTATTTCATTTGAATCTTTGTTCTGTTATATTTATCTATGCTTGTAATTTGTTTATTATTTTCTATGCATATTCACTCACCTACAAAATCACCCAAATCATCCCAGAATGATTAATTCTTTCCAAATAGAGCCATTCAAGTCATCTGGTGAATTTTTTTCATATCACAAAATAAATTGCAATAAAACAAAAAAAAAATTGCAATGTCAGTTTTTTCCAATATCGTGCACCCCTACCACCAAGTATTGCCAAATCCCATTAAGACAAATTTCTTCACTCAGCTGCCATCTTGGTAAACGCTGTTTACTATGACATATCAACAGCTCCTATGTACTTGAATGAGGATAGACCAAAGTATGCATAACTCTTTGTGAAGAAAACATTTCAATAACATATATCAAATCACCAATAATATTTGACAACAATAGTATTATAAATGCTGCATTCTTTCTTTCTTTCTTTCTTAAACTAGCTTCTATACTACTTTGTACTTTGTACTGCTTTGTTGTAAAGCTAATATTGTTGGCACCTTTGTGATAAATTGCTTGTGATTTGTGTCATTTGTTGCTTTGGGGAAACAATGTCTGATCAACAAATGTAAAGCAAATTAAATGCAAATACATGAAAAAATAGATTTTTTTTTTTTTATTGGGGTAAGGTCAGAATTAAGGTAAGGATTAGGTGATGGATGAAGATTATCTTGGTGATAATTAATCCAAGTAAAATGCTGCAGTTTCTGATTTGCAGCTTCTTTAATATTTTGTAGCTTATAGGATGTATTTCATCACAACAGCATCCAAGGGATTCAAATTTTAGATTTTAGGCTCATGTTCCAGAAAGCAAAAATGAGTCTCAAAAGAATATAAAGGGCCGACATAGCAGACACTGACATTAATTGTTTTGTTTTTGTGTTGTTAGAGCAAATGGCATGCTATCATCATCTGTCCTTGTGTTTTTAGACAGATGTAAAAGTCATATACAACAGTTTAACACTCCATTGACAGAGAATACAGACTGCACATCAACCTCCTGCACATTCATTTGCCGTGCATGTCAGTCATAATCATCTGTAAGGGCATCAGACTGAGTGTCACCTCATGTTATAGTGAGTTTGTAAGAAGAGTGAGAATGAGAACTATTCTCATACTGACTAGAGACGCTTCTAAACATTGTCATTTGACTACACTTATGCCACAAGGCAAAATAGTTGTGATTGATAGCAATGAAATCTGTGTGCACCTGGACTGCTCATTTGCATGGCTCATGTCTCAACTAATAACCAAACACTGAAATGACTTGACAACCCTTACATTTAAAAAGAGCACATTGTAATTAGGTATGCTTGCTAAGATGCATTAAGAGACTATATAGAAAACGCAGAAGAAATTCCTGATGCACCCTGACTCATTGAGCAAGCCAGACAGTTATTTTAAGACTAGTAATTTCAGCCAGCTTTTCACATTTTTCTGTTCAGTATGCATCACATAGTCAGTAAACTGACCTTGTGTCATTGGGTGCACCATCTGAGACCAGTAGTCAAATGTCTAATAGGTCTGCTAGACTACATCCTGGTCCTTTTTTTCATTTTTTTTTTTTTGTGTTATAGCCCTAAACCCACCCTCTGCTAAGAGTGCACACCGACTACCTGATATTTGTCCAGATCTATTATCTGCTCCATAGAAGCCTGTAGCTGCTGCTCAGGCCAGACAACTGGCTGCTGTCACACACCACGCTGTCCTCCTGTCGGTACACATACACTTCAGATTTACTCTAATGCGCACTCAGCATTTCAACCCTGAGTCTGACAAACACCTCTTTTTTTTCTTCCAGATTGAGGTGTGCTGGGCTGAAATTTAAGTCTGGAAGTGCCGTAGTTAATTCATTGGCTTTATAGATTCAAATAATTTAATGAAGGGGTCATATCATGATAATATCTATATTTTATCTGAATGTATGTATGTGTGTGTATCTATCCATCTACACACATTATTTGACGTGATTTTCCATGATATGACCCCTTAATGAAATGTTTTGAATTTCTACAAGCCTTTCAGCATTATATTTTTCTATGTAAAATATTCTTCCAGATGCTCTTTGTTAGATTAGTCAGCTTTAACATCTAAACATGTTATATCACATCATTTCATATTATACAAAAGGCTATGAATGTTTCTTTTCCCCTGTCATTTTTTGATTGGCATGAATTATCTTCTAAACAAAGAAAACTTCCCTCACAGAATAGCTTGCTGGAGTATAAAACAACTCAAGCTGGAGAGTCTGAAATAACTGAATCCTGCTTTCTTTACAGTTATTAAATCCGTTATGCAGCTAGGATCTCTCAAGGTCATCTCATATCTTACGCTTAAAATTACAAACACCACCATTACTACATATGAGCTCAGAAAAATACATTTGTGAGGAGTTAAAGAGATGAATACAAGATGGATTCATTATATTAACACGGTGCAGTTTTACATATTACAATCAATATTGCATCTTATTATTTTTATTTTTTTTGTATGTTACTCTAGCATTGACTATAACGTTGACTATATTCACAACATAGCACAGTCCCGATTGCTTTTATGAAATGGTTATTGCATAATAGAAATATCAAGGTCACTCATTTTCATTAAAACAAAATTTTATTAAGCAAATTAATTTCAAGTACCATCTTTCCGTATCTAAGATGTAGACATACGTTGAGGTTAATATTTGGGGTCTATGTTGTGCAGTAATATAATTGATCTATTGCAAGCTAGTATCATATAAATCTGTTTTATATTAACAGATTTAATATTTTTGCTTAAATCTGTTATATCTGAATGATGGTTTGTCAGAAACATTTTCCTTGAAAACTGCAGTGCTTTTATAGAGTGGAATAAATAATAACTGTGTAACAGGTAAAACCTGTTCTCATACTGTAATTGAACTCATTTTACCGCATCGTCTGATGTGCCTTGCCAATTTAGTGCTGAGATTTCATTTTGCACATTAATTCCGTCAGTCATTAATGTAGAAAATGAGTTTGTTTGGTTAATAAATGCATAGCCTCATTTCCGTGCGAACGGCCCCGATCATTACAAAAGTACCTTGACAGGTCATGCTTCAGTAATGCTAAATTAAATAACAAGATCGGATGATTGTGTGATGAGCTGATATGTTGATAATTGGCTTAGATATTTTGTTCATATGCATGGTTTGCCATGCGGATTGTTAATATGATTTATATGTGTCTACACTCTATGTTGTAATGTGTTTTTGTGTGTGCAAACAGGCCGAGTTGTACTGGGAACTTTGGTTCTCTCCTAAGCACCGCTGGCTATTGCGTTTGAGTTAATTGCTATTGATTCAGGCAGTGGGAAGGTCATCTGTGCTGGCCTGGGGGCCTCAGAGAGCCAAAGTGGACCCCAAAGCCATGGCCCTTAAATCACCTGAGAGTGTGCTGAATGCTACGGCTATGGGTCCCTTAACAACACTCACAAATAATCACAACTGAGTTTACTCACATTCTGGGGATTTTTTCCCCATCTTCGTCAATACAATATTTCTCCCAGCCTTGACCGCTGTGAGGCCCATGTGGCACAGAGGCCTGTGTGATTACTGTAAAACTTTATAAAAGGTTCTCTGCAGTTCTGTTTTACTTTCCCGTTTTAGCGCCGAAGGCTTTTAGCATATATTGATTTGATACTGTAGTGTCTCTGATTAAGCCACAAAGAGCACATAGAGATGACATCCGTGAGGGTTTATCTTGCAATTACTCTTTCGAGCCTAATCTGGGTAATTATGTCAGTGATTTTACTCTTTCCTCAGGTTGTCTTTTCTTTTGATTGCCTTCATTTCTCTCTCTGTCTCTCTCGTTCATTCTCTTTGGAGAGATGATGAGGGGGAGGAACCTTTGTAAAATGCACAATGATTGGAGTATAGCATTTCATGGCAAAATTCACAAAACAAAACAGAGAATTTAAAAAGGTCTACATTTCGTACAGTTTATTTATGCAGCTACAAATGCATTTATCCAAAAACAAAAATACACACACATGCACGCTTTATTTTGACTGCTTGAGGACAGAAATATGTCAGATGTGGGCTTAAGAGATGTGAAGTCTTTTTTTTTTTTTTTTTTTTTTTTTTGGATGGATGTCTTTCAGCTTTCAATCACATCCAGCTGTTTTTTTGTTTTTTGTTTTTTTCAGGGTCTGGTGCTTTTGAGTGTTTTTGATATGTCAAGTAAAAATAGTTGCAATAGTTGTTTGTTTATATACAGTGTGTGTATATATATATATATATATATATATATATATATATATATATATATAGTTTCAGAGTAGGTTTGGAGTAGACAAATCCAGATAAATCCAACATGGTTTAGATCAGGATCAACTGTTGCACAACACTCGGTATAAACTTTCTCTGTCAATTCAGGTTTAATCCAGACTTTGCAAAGCACGTGCACCTGAAAGTGTGACAAGAGATCGTTATGAAAAATATGAAATGAAACGCATTTACAAAACAGGAATAAACACTGATGCAGTGAATTTTGAGAAGGCAGCTGAAAGAAAATATCTGACTATATCAATGCATGTGAATAAAAAAAAAAAAATAGACCAAATAATTAATATAGTCTCACAAAGAGCTCAAAAGAATACATAAGCTTAATCTGTTTAAAAGCTTTATATATTATGCATGTTTTATATTTATTTTAATTTAAAAGCAAAGTTTAATATTGTCAATTAATATAATAAGCCTAATTATATGAATATGTCATGAATTATTCATAATTTTAATTTATTTAATATAAATATAATGAATAATTAACAGCAAATATTGAGCAATTTTGTCTCTAAAATGTTTTCACTATAAACTGATTTAATTTGGAGCGAGAGATACAGGATGAGTGACTTTATTGCATCAGATACATGTCACTTTACTCACAGCTGATTGGTCAAGTTTGGGTTTGTGATCTTTAACTCAGAATAAAACCTGCTCTGGAGCAGGTTAGCCATGTAAGTTACCATAGCAATGAAACCCGCTAAAAACCAATCCACCTTTATGAGCCCGAAAAAACAGAGTTTGCTCAAACTAATCTTGAACTTACCTGGGTAGAAACTGAAACCGGCTTTGTGCAACATGCTAAAGTACTCTCATGTGTGTGTATATATATATATATATATATATATATATATATGTATATGTGTGTGTATATATATATATATATATATATATATATAATATTCAATATTTATACAAGCTATAATATTATATTATGTATATTATATATTAATATTATATGTATTATATTATATATATTATATTATATTATATATATTATATTATATTATATTTTTTACAAATATTAAATAACATTATATAAAGTGTTTAAAATAGTGCTGTCAAATGATTAATTGTGATTAATCCCATCCAAAACAAAAGTTTGTTTACATAATACATGTTTGTGTACTGTGTATATTTATTTGGAGTGTCTATTTACACTAGCTCCGCCCACCAATGTCTGGTTGGTTTTAAAAAAGACACACAGAATTCATCTTCAGTGGCGCAACAGTAGCGAGTAAAGCTCACAGACCTGACTTTTAATGCGATCGGTGCGGGTTAGAATTCACCTTTTGTCAAGCCCACATTTATTTTCGATAAAAATGAAAATAATGTTCTAAAAGTGGAAATAAACTGCCTAACAAGTGTTTAATAATATTAATAGTGTTTATTGGGTAGGGTTAGGGGAAGGTGTAGGGAGAGTTTTTATTCTCCCAGTAAGGCAGCATCCATTTAAGAATTGTAATAAATATAATCATTTACACTCTATGATATTATTGCATCCTGTTAATGTACAAAAATACTGAGGTGCAAATAGTATCTGCCAATATAAAGTATAGATAACATCTAATTACTATTTACTCTTATTGCAAAGAACTAGTACTTTTACATGGTGTAAATAGAATCTATCGCTATTTTCACCTAATGTGAATAGCGTGTCACTAAGAAAATGCTGCTGTTGTCACTCAATGTAAATCATCTATCGCTAAGAAAATATGCTTTTTTCACTTAGTGTAAATAGCCGCTGCCATGTTTATTTTGTATATACAGTATAAATACACACATACATATATATTCAAGAAATATTTACATGTATACATGTGTGTATACACACATATATATATATATATATATATATATATATATATATATAATGATATCTAGTGTCTGAATAATTTTTGGTTTGGCTGTATATAAATATAATATGTTTTTGTTAAATATATACATTTTATATATACATAAACATACACAGTACATACACATATATTATGTAAACATATTTTGGATGCGATTAATCGTTTGACAGCACTAGTTCAAGTGAATGTTAGTTAAAATTAAATAATATAAACTTAGTGTTTAAAAAAATAAATATTATTTTAAAGATATTATAGTTAGGAACATTTATGAAGATTTAGAAGTGCCCGTTTTGCTGCGTTGTGTTGAGTCTTACTTGTCTTTGATCTGTGTTCATTTTAATCATACAATGCATTTTCTTGATTGATCATTGCTGTCATTTCAGGGCACTCATGCCCATCAGTAATGCACACATATGATTTCACACACATGTACATGCCCACATCTTCAGATATCTTGGATGTTGAGGTTGAGGGTATGGATCGACACTCAAGTCATTTCTTAGGGGTAAACAAGTCAGTATAAGATTTCACAGCAGTCGATCAAAACGTGCCGCCCCCGTGGTCTAGAGGCCTTGTTTATCTTCCCTCATCCCCTCCGCTCCATCCCCAGCAATCTGCCTGATTTCACAGCTTCGAGAAATCAGCTCATATTCTGCAGATTTTCCCTCCCTATCATTCACCTCTTTTGAAAAGTCTCTAATCATGCTGAATAGCCAATCAGTGAAGCACTAACAACAGCATTCATTTGGCCACGGTACACAAGCTCATCCAGACGGGGACTTTGTATCTGCCTTTGTGTAGCTCTTTATTTAGGACCGGGTAAATTTGATTCGTTTTTTTGCGAGATGCATCAGTGTGTTGACATATCAGACCCCATCAATAGAAAGTGTTCAACATGAGTGTACAAAACATGCCATTCCATCATGAGAGGGGAGAGGTGGTCTCTGCCGTTGCCTGAGGAAATTGGAGATAGCATTGCTTTCCTTGACAGTTGTGGATATTGGATATTTCAAACTGTCAAAGAGTTTTCACATTCTCTCTCACTCTTTATTTTCCCTTTCACACTCTATTCTTACATTCTGTCTTTGTTAAAATACATTCCTATTTTATACTATAAATGGGCCATTTTTCACATAGGCTTTAAATTCCTCTTATAATGTCATTGAAGGGCTGTTCTAAAAGATGGTCAGCATAATTATGATTCTTCTAAGATACCATCTTTTTGGCCAAAGTCTATGGCAGCATAGCATGCATCTTTCACAGAAACATCCTTATTTATACAGTATTAAAGTATTGATTAAGCTCATTAGGTCTTGAAAGATGTTTTTTTTTTTTTTTTTTTTTTTTTTTGCATTGGACAACATTTGAAAATCCAACCTGGGATTTTTTTTTTTTTTTTTTTTTTTTTAACAAGATTACAGAAGCCATTTCAGGTTTTAAATGCATTTTGATGAATTATTCAGTAGATTTCAATTAACTCTTCTGGTACAGATCAGGATTAAAACTCATTTCTGAGAGTTCATGACTAATCAAAAGTGGTGAGCTAGAATGAATTAATTAGAATCACTAAATATCTTAAAATAAAGTCTATTATGAGCCGACTGTGGTCATTTTCAGTTTAATAAAGACCACCAGTTAGGTATGCTATATGAAATATTGTACCTTTTATCATTTAAGGCTGAAAATGAATGTTTGTCTGCTGATGAATTAGCACCCAAGATACCTGTACACACAGACAGAGGGCTTATAAATACATGCATAGAGCGCAAACTCAAAAAACAAAGTGAAATTCATTTATTCATTTATCTCAGTCTGCCATCTTCCATGATACCAAATGTGGCAAGGTAGTATGAATTGCTGTAGCTCTGAGCTAATCGCATTGCTCTTAGTAAGATAATACTTTTGTTTTTGACTGTTTGAGTCTGTGATTTAGGACAATACACAAGCACAGAAGAATCTGAAAGCAACTAATTATTTTTCTGTTGTGGCAGAAACAATATTTTGTTTTAGTTTTCAGAGAAAATGGAAGCATGTTTCTTTCCAGTTTTGTTGTTCTTGTTTTTTGTCTCTGAACACTTATGTCATGCAGGCTTGAATAATTATTAAAATGAACTCTCCTCAACTTTATTAAGCGTCACACATGTGAGAGGACAACCCTGAAAAACCCTGCGGCACTCAAGTACAAAAGTGTGCATGACCCTTATCTATCTACGGCAAGCCCCAAAAGGAAAATGCATTGCACACAAACATATACAATGAGTTCCAGTACACCCAAAATTATTGCATCATAATAGAATCAAACATAAATGTTTAGCATGTCTGTTACAACACCATGAGCGGAAACAGCCAAATAGTCACAGGGGTGTAATGTTCGCTACGTCAGAATTTATCGCCAAATGCATTTCCATCTCCCATTATTCACGTTAGCTCTTTTTCGCACAAGTCAAAAACCACCTCAAGCGAGCGTAAAAACATTTTTCAGTTTACATGTTGGTCAGAAATCGTTTCTTGTCTAAGTATGTAGTTCATTTTCAGAATAAGCTGCATTGTGGACCAGACTTTATGGCGATATTGTCGGATTGGCAAACTTTTAATCTATAAGCCGACTCTCAGGTCACTGAAAAGTACTGAGCATTTAAATGGTGTTTTATCACACTGCAAATTCAAGCTGACACAAAGTAAATTAGTCATCATTGAGCATTCACACCCCACAGTATCTCATTTTACATCAGTGTGGCTCTTTCTCTCCATCCTCTCCATGCGTGGAGGCACATAGGAGCGTCTGCACCGTCACAGTTGGTTAGAGGAGCAAGAGGTGACAGCCCAGGATAATCCACCTAACATGCTCTTAGTAGTCACTCACGGGCCTGCTAAATTTTTCAGATCGCAGGTGTTGGCAGCCTCAAAAACCTTCATGAATTATTGTGAGTCGAGGGCCTTCATCAGGTGAAACCAGGCTGTTACACCACTGTTTCGGTAGTAATCTAAGCCAATCACTATCATTCATGTTTTCTTCCCTTAGAAACATTTAAATGAGCCATGAAAGGACAAGGAAGGAGAGCACAGTGGGGAGCCGAAGAAAGAGAGAGAGTCAGCATGAGAAAGAACAGAAATATGGGAACTGTGGAGTAGCAGCTAGCATATGTGCCCATGATAGATAGTTGCATTGGCACCAATTTAAATATACAGTATATTATATTATATATTAAATATATTGTTTGGTTACTCTATATTTTAAGGTGACGCAGTTACATTGTACTTACTCAAATAAGTACTGAGTAATATTAATTAAAGGTGCAATACAACATTTTTGGAGATGCTAGCAATAGCGAGCTAGCTTTTAAAAGGATAGTTGACCCAAAAATGAAAATGTTGTCGAAAAGTAATTAAGGTTTTTGAGGAAAACATTCCAGGATTTTTCTCCATATAGTGGACTTCAGCGGCTACCAATGTGTTGAAGGTCCAAATTGCAAATTGTTGGTAACCAGACAGTTGACGGCACCCATTTTTCTTTCCTACTATGGAAGTAAAAGGGTGTCGTCAACTGTCTGCTTTGGTTTAGGGTTAGTTACTTAGAATTATGCATAATTTACTGTTATTACTATTGTAAGTAGTAACGTGTAACTACGTCACCTAAAAATATTGTTATTATTTTAATATAATTATATATTAAGTCATATTAATTTAAGCCATATTTTATAAAATAATTATATTTGTTAGCAGTGAGACACTGTCGTGTCTTGCAGTAAGCTTACAGAGATATAATATAATATATAATAAAGTTCATATTGAAACTTTGCACTTGCAGACTTTGATGAAAACTGAGCACAGTTTGTGACACTGAAATGTCCAAACTCCAGAGAAGACATGTGAGATATCAGGAGAAAAGTCTAGTACCTCTCCATTTAATTTTATTGCTATCAAGGAGAAATAATAAATATTTGATTTGTATGGGCCTCTCCCTGCTATTCTCTACTATCTGCAATAAAATTAAGAAGCTCAAGAAGAGAGGGATTCATGGAAGGCTTGTGGTTTTGCCGTAAGCAGTGCGGCTCCGAGGTTGAAAACAGTTTATTTTCAGTGGCAGGAGAGTTATTGAACTGTTTCTAATCCAGCTCTGAAGCTAAATGAGCGCAGACGAGAGCGGTCTGCAAGCTGCTTCCACAATCGCGGCTGAAACAGAACAGAGTAAATCCTTTTGTGTCGGTGCTGGGAGGAGCAGGGAGGCACGTGGAGGATACTGTATTTGGTCCTCCTCTTTTAAGGGCGGCTCTAAATTATTCAAATTGTTGCTGCAGTATTGCTACGATTTGCTATTTATGGCAACTGCAGGTGTCAGAAAACCCCTTCAGCGTTTCACTATAAACCATTCCTGGGCCCACAACAGCCATCTTTTAGAACAGACCAGAGTGTGGGAACTGATTTACACATTTAAACTTTCACATTGTCTAATACTGGTTATTTGCAGTCAGCAAAGGTTCTTTAAAATTGTTTACAGTGTCAATGCAGTAATGCTTTTAATTTTCTGTGTTGAATGTCAGTGGACATTAATTGTTGTGCAACCTTTAAAAAAAAAAAAATCACTGCAAAAATAACATCCTAAGATATCTGCTGCCATCTAGTGGCACATGAGGAAAATTTTAAAGTCTCTGTGATGGTCAACCAAGGGAAACAGAGGACGTTTTAAGGACAGATGCTGTTTTCTGAATATTTATCTTGTTTGGTGCTGTGCATACAGAATGTGCTTCATTTCTTGGGTGGAGCAGATTTAAATGTTAAGTATTATTAATATAGTATTTCTGAATTTAAATTATTTCAATCTATCTAAATTTAAGAGAGATAATGGAGTCATTTTGTTATTCAGATTACTATAGTCCCAATCTCATTTCAAATTATCTTATATAAGACTTGCCTGATTTTAGAATTGTTTATAATTAAGCAGTTGTGCTGTGAAAAAAAAAAGCCTATTGAAAGTGTTCTGTTTCATGTATATTATATGATTATGGTAGTGACCTAAAATCACATGCAATGTCTCTCTTATTCAAGCTTGTGTTAGAGACTGCAGTTGGCATCATTCAGGTATTTGCTTCTCTACAAAACAGAACGCACACCTGCGACACATTATTTAACATGCGTCCTGTGATGGTTTGTGTGGGTGTGACTAGTGACCACCTGCAAGTCTGTTTAATTATAAACATGCGCTGAACAATTTCCTGAATGATTTAATTTTAGTAAAATGTATTAGTTTAGTTTTTACATTGTTTGCGGAGTAGAGAGCTCTTCAGTATTCATTATCAGAACAGATATATTTTTCATAGAAAAAAGTTCCTGTATTGGACACTGATTCCTAAACTTTATGTATGTATGTATGTATATATATATATATATATATATATATATATATATATATGTCTTAGGTACTCCCACAGTCAGTTATGGAAGCTTGTTTCTGCCATGAAATAAAAAAATTATTTTTTTCCCTCGTAAGTTATAAAATTAACTATAAAATGAGTTATAAAGTCAGAATTGTGTGATATAAAGTCAGAATTGTGAGATATAAACTCGCAGTTGTCTTATAATGTCCAGTTGTGAGAGAAAAAAGACTCAGAATTCAGAGTTTATATCTCACAATTCTGACTTTTTATAACTCAAAATTCTGAGAAAAAAAGTCAGAATTGCGAGATATAAACTCACGGTTCTTAGAAAAAAAGTCAGAATTGTGAGATATAAACTCGTGATTCTGATTATATTGCGATTATATAACACAATTCTGATTTTATAAGATGCAATTGCGAGTTTATATTACACAATTCTGACTTTATAACTTGCAATTTTGAGTTTATATCACGCAATTCTGAGAAAAAAAGTCAGAACTGTGAGATATAAAGTCAGAATTGTGTGATAAAACTCGCAATTGCAAGAAAAAGTCAAAATTGCGACTTTATATCTCACAATTCTGACTTTATAACTCGTAATTGCAAGTTTAAATCTCACAATTATGTGAAAAAAAGTCAGAATTGTGAGATGCAAACTCGCAATTGCAAGGAAAAAAAAGATAAAAATGCGCAATTACCTTGATTTATTTATTTATTTATTTTAGTGGCAGAAACAAGCTTCCATAGCCGGTTCATCTTCACTAAACCAGAATTGTATTAACTTATAATATTCTGAATATTATTTAACATTCATTAATACACCTGAATTGGTCATTATTATAATGATTATCTCACTCATGCTCATAGTGGTTAATGAAATGCCATCAGGAATTATCTGAAACCTAAATTGGGCAGTTGGACGTCCCACTGCAATAGCAGACGTATAAAAAATGTCTCTCTTTACATCTTAATTTGCAGCATGTGGCACCACAGGAGCTGATAAAGGTTAAGAGTCTAACAGGACAGCAAAAGAGACACAACAGCTGCTCTTTTTTGAGGCACTGCTTACCAAATGGTCTCTGCACGTCTCTGCCTCACAGCAGAGATTGAAGGTTGAATTGCTGCCTGCATTAATGTCCTTGTCATCTTCAGTTTAGAGCTCGTCATCTGCCGGTGAGCAGCAGGAAGACTGACAATTTAATGAACATTGATTGCCTTTTATGTCTGATGTTTCTCTCATTATGTCATTGAGACAGAGCTCAGTACAGGTCAGTCTGATCCCTCTGTGCTGCACAGATGATGATGATAGATCATATCACAGATACACCTTAATTAAGCAGCCTGCACTCACTCAATATTAGAAGCTAAATCAATACATTTGTATTCCAGAGCGCTAGCCATTCGGGTTAATCGAAATGTTGTGACACAAATGTGTTACTGCTGCCTCAAGCAAGGCCAGTAATTAAAATAAATAAATAAATAAATAAAATTAAAAACTGCAGGACGCAGGATCAGGACGCATTAATTTTTTATTACAAAAAATTACCAGCCATAAATATTTCTTACTGGCTGTGAAATGTGAAATATATATATATGTTTTACATTTTAATATATGTATTGTTTTTTTCTCCGTTAACTTACAGTAAATAATCCTGCAATGTTTATTCATTTAGCCAAATTTTGGATTTTGGACTCTAAGCAGACTTATAAGCTAATATATAAACATATAAGCCAATTTATAATAAACAATTTAATACATTTAATGAATTTAATACAATTTATACATTTTTGTCATATATATATATATATATATATATATATATATATATATATATAGTGTGTGTGTGTGTGCAATTTATTATACATTTTTGTCATAAATTTGGTATATTTTTTTTAACATTTTTTACATGTTACATTCTTTTTTGTAGTTAGTAAATAGTGCTTGCAGTGTGATAAGTGATCTTTTTGTCTCTCAAATAGTATTAAGTAACAACTTCATCCATAATAATCATTAAATATTTGCAAAAAAATGCTGTTTAAAAATAATTTTAGATGGAGCTTAAGGGTGTCACACTTTGGGACACTGCTTGAAATCTGACCCAGCAACTACCTTTTTGCATATCTCCTTGAACGTGCACGAATAATCAAATGCATAAATGCATGCAAGATCTGTTTGTAAACGATTATGCATATCCAAAAGTTCAGATGCAGCAGCAGAGAGAGAGAGAGAGAAACCCAAAACAATTCTGATTAAACATTCCATCTATTCATTCAACAATTAGTGAGATGGAATGTCAGTAAAAGCCCTTTATTTATTGAATTAGCCTCCCCCATGAGTAATGCTTTTTGCAGCTCATTTGACTTTCATGAACCGTGTTTCATTCGGGCATGTGATTGAATAAGTTCTGTGTTCATTATTTACATAGGAAAACAAAAGATGGGCTTAATTAGTATACCGAAATGTCGGGTGTGCGCAGTATTTTTATACAGCCATATGAACTATATTAATTATCCCCGCTAAAAAAGAGAAAGAGGGCCGTGTTTTACAGTGAATGAGTGCCCTCACGTGTTCTGAGACAGAATTATGAAATGCTTTGAGAGGAAACAGCAGTATATCAAATCTCATAAGTGAGTATCTCAAGATGGCTGCCGGATGCTGTTGTCTAACATCGGCCCCTTATTGAGAAACATCGCCACCCTCTGAAGATTTCTGGTGGCTCATTCCCGTCACTCTCGTCACATCCTCCACGGCATGTTTCTGTCCACCCGCATCAGCCCGCTGCTCAATAACGTTGATACAAAATCATTTTGATTTGCTTTCACTCAGAGTTAATCGTCAGATACTGTCTAGAGGTTAGTCCCACTTATCTGTTTCTCTTCTCGCTGTCTTCACTGATGGCCGCACAACCTCGATTTCTTTCTCCTACTCTCTGCTTAGTATGCCGGGTGTAAAATTAAAATTGGCGGGGGCCCCAGGGAGGATTGAAAAGCAACTGATCGCACATAATAACATATTGATCGCTGTGTAATTGTAGAGTTTGTCAGCAGTTATTATGCATCAGTATTTAGAATGCATGTTTTCAGGATAGAGTTTTCACTGCTGAGGATTAAATGAGCATGTGTTGTTGATCTTCTTTTGAGGATGTGTAATTATTGTATTTACTTTCTTGATTTTATGAAGTCTGCTTCATGTTTTTTGAGAAATGTATCTCAGACAAAATTATTGTCTAATTGAGCCACTCAAAATGTCTCTGTACATAGTTAAAGGTCATGCGTTTGGTTTTAACATCGAAAGGAACATTTTAAAATCAACCAAACTATAACAGATGCACCATGATTTTTCCTACCAGTGAAATTGCCTTTTATAGATTATCAGTTGTTTAGAGTAGTTATATAGTATAAGTATACTGTATATTTGTTAAATAAAACTTTTGTACAATGAAAAAATGCCCCAACAATACACTGGAGTTTGACAGCACATTCTATAAAACCCCATAGGAAAATCACGAGGGAACCAGGGGTGAATTAGTATTCCTGGTTCTGACATCCCTGCACCACTCTATAGAGACAGGACTAGTTGTCTCTGACGTACTTTATCTGAAACCTGTCCGAATCTGCAATGTCTGTTTTTTTTTTTTTTTTTTTTTAATTACACAGCAAATAACCCACTGTTTTTAATTCAGACACCCTTCTGAGAAATTTAATCCTGTCTGGATAGGAATGTTTGCATTTTCAATTTATTTTTATTATTATTTATGCTATATTTTTACACTTACTGTTCTAAATGTTTTTGTTTTTTCTGAGAGAGAGAAGTCTCTTTAATGCTCTTTAAAGTATGCATTTAGTTGATCAAATCAATACAGAAAAAAAAACATTAATAATGTGAAATATTAATCCAATATAAAAATAACGGTTTTCTATTTTAATGTTTTAAAATGTAATTTATTCCTGTGGTGGGAAAGCTGAATTTTCAGCATCATTACTCCAGTCTTCAGTGTCACATGATCCTTCAAAAATCATTCTAATATGCTCATTTGGAGCTCAAGAAACATTTCTTATTACTGTCAATGTTGAAAACAGTTATGATGCCTAATATTTTGGTGGAAACCATGCATGATACATTTTTTTAAATTTTTTTATGATTTTCTGATTAATAGAAAGTTCAAAAGAACAGCTTTTATTTTAAACAAATCTTTTGTAACATTATAAATACCTAGTTCTGGCATGAAACTCTAGATGGAGCTGGCTGGTGCAGTCTTAACTCATTGTCTACATAGCGCAGCTGATTGGTTGTTGTTGCATCTGCGGCCAATGAGCTGCAGCTCAACATTCAAATACTAGTAGTTTGCTGTAAGAGTCTGTAGCGTGCTTTCAGAAACCCTCCACCTTCCCCAGCTTCACCTGTGCTATTTCATGTATGTTATATGTGCAGCAGCAGCAGCATGTCTTACATGCTCAAAGCAATGTCTGTGAATGTATTGACAGTAGCAAGTCTCGGTACTTGCTCTGCAGCAGCAGCAGGGTAGCAGATCTATTCCGCCAAGACCAAATACATTAACATCGCATAATCATTACAATGGCAGTCTCTATTACCATGCCAATCTCTCAGAGAGTTGTCATGACAGAAATGAAGAAGAAGAAGACTTACTAACCCCAAACTTTTGAACAGTAGTCTATATTATTTTATCTGGAGCAACTTTTGACCTTCATTGAATATTGTGACTAAAGCTAAATATATTGTTTTCTCAAAAATATTTAGCCAGAGGTGCTTGAAATAATATTTTATGTGACCTTTTTATTTGACCTCAGAAAAAAACTGCCCAGACAACACAGCCTATCTGCGATTTCTGTCTTTCTTATACCTGCACGTCTACATGCTGTAGAGTCAAAGCAGACATTTTATGCCTGGCTGGCTTTTCTAATACTTTCATATGGAGTGTTTTCAGGCCAGCGGTGCGTTGAATGACAGTCAGAGGCTGAGGCTGAAGAGAAAGGGCATCGCTGCGTCCATCAGTCCTGTCCAAGCAGTATGCCTGGCTGGATGGCTGTGTGGCAGCTTGCGGACAAGTGCAGATGGCAGGAGAGATCTGTTCATTTACCTGTTGAGCCAGTTAATCGAAACCTGTAGGAGGCTTGCACAGAATGTGTTAACTCAATGTGCTTCGTTTTAGTCAAACGTTTCCCCAGGAGGATGACTTTTCTTTTTGGTGGCCATCACCTTGACCATGCATACTATTAGTTTGTTGTTTTGCAGTGTTTTAAAATTGTTTAGGGGTACAACTAGGCACTGTTTTAAGCTGAAAGTCCAAAAAAATGCATTATTTTGAAATGGTTTTAATATTTTTTCATTCACGTCTTTTTTAAGATGTTTTTGTCCTCTTACAATGTAGAATGAAGAAAAGTTTGTCTAAAAACAGATCTTGTGTTCTTTTGTCCACAGAGGCGTCTATCTTGAGCTATGATGGGAGCATGTTCATGAAAGTGGTGATGCCCACTGTGATGCACACTGAAGCGGAGGACGTGTCCCTTCGCTTCATGTCTCAGCGGGCATATGGCCTGCTCATGGCCACCACTTCACGCGACTCCGCCGATACTCTTCGACTAGAGCTGGATGGCAGTCGTGTCAAACTCACGGTCAACTTAGGTATTGTATAAAACCCCCTCCTTCAGGATGCAGTGCTTCTTCTTTTTCTCTCTTCCTTTCTGTCCATCTTTCCAGCCCCACCCTACCCTGAATCCATCATCAATACATTCATTAATAATATATATTAAGATGTTGTTTTATTGTTTTTCTTTATTTGCATGGTTCACCAGACATTTGATTAAGTTGAGTTTGAATTGATTGTTTTCTTTATAGTAAATAATTGATCGTAAATGTAACTTAAATTTTGGCTATTAATTGATGTTAAGGGTTGGGCAGTATGACCTTATATCACTGTACAAGTAATAAACTTTTATATATCACAGTATGGTTGTTTATTGGAGAAATTCAAAAATAGTATTTTATAATTTTATTCAGAACTTAATGGATGCAAACCAAAGGATAAGTTTATTTATAACAATTGAAGGGTAAGTCCAGCATTAGCTGCACACAATGCAACATCAAAGTTAAAAACACAAAATACTGAAGTGAACTCTGTACTTACTCTGTTTTATTCACGATAAAACACGGCTATGACCGCTTCACCCAACGGTTCTGTGTATCACTACACAAAAAAATTAGCAACCGCTCTTAGCAACGTAAACAGTTTGTTCTCAATTGATATTGTTCATTGAAGCTTACTGTATTATGTAGAAGAGTATTGTGAGAGAAGAGTAAAGAGATTGAGTGAGCGAGTTTATTACCTGCATTCAGATTTAGCATTTTCCTTTAGGTCAGTCCTATGTTCATAATAAAAAATGTTTAAATGTCCACTGCAATATCTTGTCCTTTTAACAGTTAAGGGGTTTTCCCGTGACTGAAAGCGCTAGTCATAGTATTTGTCAGTTGCGTCTTGTTCCGTGTTCACAACAATTCAGTCTTTTCAATATAAAAGTCTTTGCTACTGACTGACACACTCATAAAGACAGTCTTTGCCGCCATCTAATGATGTAATAATGTAACTTCTGTTGCTGTTTATGGTCAGGGACTATTTTTTCCGGCAGAAGGAAGGCTTTTTAGTAATTTTACTTCATGAAAGTTGCATTGATACATATTTTTTGGCTTTAATATTTGTATTGTGTGGTAACCGTTTTATAAAAGCAACAAGGTACTCGAGGCTAGTGCTGTATCGTGAATAAGTCACAGCTGAAGGGGTTGCAGGCACTCCACTTCACGTCGTGCCTAACAACACCCTTCAGCTGTGACTTATTCACAATACAGCACAGCCTCTCGTACTTTATTGCTTACATATATACACATACATATATATATATATATATATATATATATATATATATATATATATACATATACATATATATATATATATATATATATATATATATAATATATATAAACAACTAATCTCTCTGAGGGTGTGTTCACACTTGTAGTTCTGTTCTCTTGGTTCCTTTGGTCTGGATCTAAAAGGAAACTGATATATTTTATCGCGTAGTGTTCACACTGTCATTTTGATCACTGAACCTAAAAATACAAAAAAAAAAAAAAAAAAAAAGAGGCATTTATGATGTAAATTTTGTTACAGAACTTACCGAACATCAAAAACAATGCTGTGTGCTGGGATCGAAATTAAACTGCACGCGATTTGGCAAAGGCAGCGATTTAAAAAAATAAATAAATCAATTATGCACAGGTTGTCAGTGCAGCACAGCTCTGTGATCAGTAGTAAATGCTGCTCCATCTGAAAGCCAGAGGGCACTCTCATGCAGAAAATCCAAATATGCCTGCAGAAGTACAATAACGCACGTCATTCCAGGAAATCCCTTTAATCATCATACTATCGCGGCAGCTGAATAAACAGAAGATTGAAACTCTTTGATTGATTAAACATGATTAATAAACACACGACTACAACAATATATAGTTTATCTGAGTTCTTCAAGCCTTCTCGGGTATTTTCATTATAATAAAGTATATTTATACTTCACTGCTAATCAACACAGCCTTTATCACTGTATAGAATATTATGAAATATGTTGTGTGCCTTATTCTGTTTAAGAAGCCACATCATCTCACAGAAGGATGTTTTCAAACACTCAACTAGGGATGGGCGGATCGATATGAAGTAGCGATATATCGATACTGACGTTGAGTATCGAAAGTATCGATACTCAAATAAAAATATCGATACTAAGGTGTTTTTTTTACCAGTGATTTTGTTTAATTAACAATAAATTTAATGCGTACAATATGCATTGAATTAGACAAATAACCTAAATATAAACTATATATATAACTATAATCTAATAAGTTGCAATTAAGGCGTATTGAATGTTAAAATACCTTTCAAATATAATGTTAAGTGGGTATCATTACCCATTTTACTCATAGTAATTCAATAATTTAAGGACTTAAATTATTAATAATTTAATAACTTAAGTTCAGATTAGAGGTATTGTATCGGTATCGATATTGGCGATATTGGCCTTGAAAGTATCGGTATTGTATCGAAAACAAAATAAGTGGTATCGCCCATCCCTACACTCAACCGATGATATTAAGTGAGTTTGGAGTGAAAACATGCTATTAAATGTTCATAAATTCATAAATGCTTCTCATGTTTGGAAAGATGTTTGACACGTGTTGCTTTTTTCAAATGCAATGTTATAAGCAACTCAAACTCGCAGTGCTTTCAGAAGGAGCAGCATTTACTACTGATCACAGAGCTGTGTTTCACTGACAAGCTGCGCATAAAATTGCAAATAATCGCAGTCTTTGCGATTCATAATCGCAGTAAGCCAAATTGGTTTAAGTGCGATGTCATGTTAATTGCGATTAATCTTGCAGCCCTAAAAATGTCTAAAGGAGTCAGAAGAGTGCCGGGAATTCCTCCGTTACACACACAAACAAATGGCGCTTTTCCACTGCGTGGTACGACTCAGCTTGGCTCGCCTCACTTTACTTTCGGTTTGCTTTTCCACTGCAGTTTAGTACCGGTTCAAATTGGGTGGGATTATAGACTGATCATTATAGTTGCACCACCTTTACTGCCATGGATCCGCTTCTCAGCTACCAACGAGAGGAACATCTGCACTTTGTCTACTGACCACGATACAGTCTACTGACCACAATTTCTTTATTTCAATTTGCGCGCAACGGTCGTTTAAAGCAAATCATTTTAAAAAGTTGTGCGAACAAATGATGCGTTGGCTATTACTGACTATTTAAATCTAGCGGGTTTGGTGTCTCGTGTTTCAAATCCAATGACGCTGGTAGTGACGATTCTCTCTGACCAGTCAGTCATCTGGAGTGTTACATGTCCCATTTTAGTATCGCTTGGAACCTCAACCGAGGTGATACTATTTAAATGAGCTGTACCATGCCGTACCGAGCCACGCTGCAAGAAGATGCAGTTCCGACGACTGTTCTGAACTGTAATGGGCGATATTGCATCTATAACGAGAAGAACCAGGTATGCTTGAGCATTCAGTCCTTTTAAGGGTATCTTATGACATCACGTCCTGTATTCAAATGAACAGCACTAATAGAGCAAACGCACCAGAGTTCATTTTGGTTTTTAATCAAACCAAACTGCCAAGTGTGAACACACCCTAATTCTCCACCATCTTGACTCTTTTGGGACATACTTCGCTCTGTATTTTTACTTTACTACAAATTTTTCCATTGATCTCAACTGTAAATAATGTACAGCATTCTTGGCCATCGCAAATGTGTCTATTGCATTATAAAGTGCACAATTTCTACCGCCGCATAATATATACTGTAGTACCGTCATACTGCCCAGACCTAACTGACACAATGTTTGGTGCATCTTCTTGATATATGAACCATGATCATTGTCATAGTGAAGATAAAAAACTCCTTTGAGACAGTCACAGCACTGCATAACAGCATAGCATTTTTGTTTGATGTCAACTTTTGAAATGATGGGTAATTACTTTTTACAATTGCAAACCCTTTCCAAGTGTTGTGACTTTCTGATCGTCAACTTAACACAAATTCCTGTCATCTTTTCTACTTGACAATGTCTTCAGTTACTCTTTTCTGACAAACCTCATGTTCTGTCTCAGTTGGTTCCATTCGTACCACATTTGTGTTTTGGTTGGTATTTCCTTTCTGTTACATCATTTCCTTTTCACCATCACCCCCCCGCCCCCTTCTCCCGTTCTCTGACACACATTCTCCATGCTTTGTCAAAAGATGGTATTCACCCCTTCAAAGGCCCTTAGCCTGCGGCCCGGTTGGCAAACAGCCCGAGAACAGAGCTCTCAGCTTCACCTGCAGCTGGTACTGTAGCACCTCTCAAACCTCAACCCGACACCTATTACGTTTAGATGGGAGATGAGAGACCCTAACTGGTCATTAAGTCACTGTGTCATCATTAAAGGAAGTGACATAACTCGCACCTCACTGCAGGAAACAGCCTGAGGTTTGACAGTAGGGCTGATCATCTGTGACAGCTCAGCCATAGTAGAGACAAACATAGCCCACACACTGTAAACAAGAGACAAGAATGTCTTATGTCTGCATATACAGAGAAATCATCTGGAATGATTTGACAGCCTGTCAGCAAACAAAAAACACACACATCAACTGCATACATACTCTATGTATAGCACTAGAAGTACACTCAGGACTGCCCAATCTTCCAAAATACAAGGTTATTTACTACTAGGATGACAATTATGCTTTTACAACAAGACCAGCACTAGTATGTTTATAGAGATTGTAGTATATTAAGTCCTCATTTGAGTGGTCAGATCTCAGGAAGATCTAGTTGGAGGTACAGAGGCCACTGCATGGTGCTGGTGCTTATTGGATCGAGGCTGTTTGCTCCCACTTTTCTGTTGCGGTTGACGACACATGGTAAATCCAGCCACACAGAGCCCAACCCAGTGCATGATGCCATCAAAATGAGAAGGCAAGCTTGAATCATTATTTTACTGATTTTAGTGCCATTAAATTGATCAGTATTCAAGAAAAATGCCCTGACACCAACTTCTTGCTAAATGCATTTAAGCTATTAAAGCATATTTAGCTAACGAGCTGGTGTGATTTCTATGGGGCAGGACCTCAGATAGATCAATTAAAAGCATAATTTTAATCAAATAAAATAAAGCTCTGGGTTGAATAGTCTTTGTGGTTGGTGAGCTCCAAGCGGCCATTTTATAATTTATTTATAAACTAAACATTGCTGATAAGGCATATATTGGAGTTTCCTAATGTTTGAAATCCATTTAGCAGTAAAATAATCCTTAACTCATGAAGTTGACATGATTATGTACAGTATCTCTAATTCTTAGACAGTTGCAGCTAAACCAGTGATTTTGTGCACATTTGTCTTTACATTCAATTATAATGTTTTTGATTAATATTTTTAAAAAAAATGGCCGCCTCTTTGCATGTGGACGTCCCCGGAAGGGTGGAATTATTGTTTTTGGATGTCTGCAGCTGTAACCTTGAAGGATGCAATTTCATCTGTCACTTATTTTCCCCCATCTAGACTGTATCAGGATAAACTGTAACTCCAGTAAGTTAACACTCAAGTTTCATTTTGCTCCTAATGATTCTCTTGTTGAAACGAATGTCTTAAGTCTTATGCCTTTTCCTCCATTTAGTCAAGGAGAGTTTGCATCTAGTGAAAGGGTCAGTTGATGGATCTCTCCAATCACGATTACCACGATTATCAAATGGTGGTGACTTAATAATCATGGCTTGTTTTTGATGGCCTATAATTTACCTGTCATGTAAATCTATTTCCTACCCTCTTAGCATAATTTATAGAAAGGTCTTAATTTGTGCTTAAAAGTTGATGGTATCTTCTACTAGATACTACTCAGGGTTGTTTGCTGCCTTTAGTAAGGAATGCAGTATTGGAGTTTAAAGTAGTGCATGCATTATTATGAGATATTATTGTGCATGTGGGAAAAAAAAAATTAATTTATTATTATTATTATTATTATTATTTATTATTGTTGCATTAACTACAGTTTGTAATTCAGTGTTTAAAGTCACATTATAAAGTCACCACATATCAACATTTTTTCCTAAAAATGCATACAGGGCACATAAAATGTTACCTTTTTATAATGGAATCTAATTTCAGCTTATTCTTATGATATGATGCAATATGGTTTTGTCATATTTCTGTTTGTTGGTTTATGTTTGCTGGGGTGGTTGATTTTGATTTTGAAGTCAAAATAATTTTAAGCTTATTAATATTTGGCTTAATACATAATTTTTAAAACAAAAAATATGCTAAAAGAAATGTATTCAGTTCAGACATTAATTGCAAATTAAAGTACATAAATGACTTTGTTCAATACTACACTTAATTCAGTTATGATATTTTGTTGATGTTGATATTTTGCACTGTTTTATGCTATGATACTATACCATTGGTAGGGAAACACATTTCTACAGTTTTGGCAAAAATGCTTTTACTCAAAAATAGGTCTTGGATTCTCTCAATGACTGTTCTGATGTGAAACTAAAAAGGTGATGCTATATTAGGTAAAAGTTTTTACATTTTTTATAAGAAAACCACTATGATGAACCACAGTATGAACTATGATTTTCTCACTTTGAAAGGTAAGAATATCTCATTGCAGTTGTCTTATATTTCCACACATACACACACACACACACACACATATATATATATATATATATATATAATATGAATGATGAATATATAAATGGCTTGCATGCCTTTTGGATGTTGATGTAACAATAGTTGTTTGTTCAGGTGCAGTTTCATATGCTGTTTACATGTGTTTGCTTAAATAATATCCCTCTAGTGGTCTGATAAATACAAATGTTGGAGGATGGATTCCATGTGAATATCCTTAAGCCCTGGGTATACTTTGTTTTGTTTTTACGCATACTCTAGTGTACGCGCACAGTTGAACACACGGCCTTGCAAAGTATACTTTATTTGACTCGTACGCTTACACAGGTGTTCAACGCATGCACAGTTTTGAACAATCTCTCGCTACAAGTTACAACCCATGTAAACATCTTCATATTCTTTCATGCTAGAGTTGTACAAATAAGGGTAGTTTCTAACCTCTTCACACAATCTATCGTCTATGTAGGCCTCCATAGTTGCTGTAGCTTGCATGTGTTTTGGTCTGTTCTGTTTATGCAGTTTTTCTTTGACTACCTTGTGAATCAACGCCCCAGGGCACGGTTGCCACCTTGTGGATAAACTAATTACTGCAAAATGCGCATGTGCTTACAAGTACACGTAGTTACAAAAATCCGGCGGTGCCCATACTCTTCTGATGATGAAATTCGTGTCACGCGCACTATACGCTGACCCTCGCGTGAAGTATACTTTGGGCTTTTCAGTACAGTATGTTACTTTAGTGCTGGTGGTATATTAGAGATGCTGGAAATGTACCAAGTAAATCAGTAACCCACAACTTCACCTCCATCAGTCATTCTGATCAAGCAGCAAACACTCACATCATGCTAGATTAGTCTCACATCCCTTTACCTGCACCAGTTCACACTTTCCATCACTCAGATTAATATAATGCCACTAATTATAATGATGTGCTTATCAGAGCTATTAGTTCTTAAGATCCTGTTATAGATATGTTCTAAGATTATACCTGCATACGGCAGTGGAATCTATGCAGAAAGTCTTTGATACTGCTGGATTTATGCATTAGTAGTGCAACCCTGGTAAGCCGAGCGGAGAGATCAGTCATACATTTGTGCTTTCAAAACATGGTAATTGTTTCTATGGCTTGTTTTGATCTGTTATTATTCTTTTCGAAATTATGAAAAGAACTATGTTAACCATTCAGAGTCAAATCTGTGTTGCAACTGTACAGCAGATTAAAGTGCACCAGATGTTGTTTTTGGCATGATATTGGACTAATAGACATGATAAATTGTCGGAACAATATCACTGATGGCAGATTGTGAGCTTCATGTTGGTCGAAACACGTTTATGCCTGTATTGAATAGGGTAGAAGGTAATATTTTTTTCTCAGGAACTACCGATAACTGCATGCTGGTACATAACACAATTTCCCAAGAGCCAAGAGATTTTGAGGGATGTGGAGCATGATTTAATAGCACGCTCTGAGCTGAATTCAAAACACCTCACTGCTCTCCTCTATGACTACTTAACTCCTCAAATGTATTGCATCAAAAACAATATATGTTTATTAACTCTGTTTCTGACTAAAGGTGAAGCGTGTGATTTCTGCATCACTGGTGTTACCAAACAGAATTGTAAAAAATAATGGCTTTTCAAAGAATTTTCCAACCTCTCTGTTAATCTAGAACAGGGGTTGGGAACCTTTTTTTCCTTTTTGGTTAATGCATTTTTCCAGAAGAGCCACAGCAAGCGATCGATCGATTGATCAATCATGATAAATTGACATGATAAATTGTCGGAACAATTGATTGATTATCAATCAATCAATCAATGAATTGGACAATAAAGCCATCCCTAACCCTACCCAATAAATACTTTATTATTAAACACTCATTAGGCACTTTATTTCCACTTTTCAAATATTTTCTTCATTTTTATTTAAAATGAATACCTTTCTGGTCAGATTTGTGATGGGAAAAGCGAGAAGAGTGAGTTCAGCAAAAGGCGGATTCGAACTCTTGATTGCGTAAAAAGCTACTTTCATGCACCATACTCCCTACAGCCTACGCCACTGTGAGTTTGTGAGGTGTGAGTTTTTTGTAGTCTTGTGTGTCCCAACCAGACATTGGTGGGCGGAGTTAGTGTAAGTAGCCTTTGCCAACAAGACAGGCTATTTACACTTAATGTAAATAGACACTCCGTTTACATTTTTGCTGCTGTTCTACAAATAGTTTTCACCATTACCACAAGCTACATAACTGCTTGAATCTGAGTTCAGGAGCTCTAGGATTGCTGTCGTGACACTCGCAAACATCACTAAACGCATTTTGCCTGGTACAACTTGAAATATTATTCAAGGAATTGTAATTGGTTGCTTTTTCTGCAGAAAGCTGAACTCTATTGATGTGTCTAGTTTTTTTTATCAATCATTTATTGGTAAAGGATGCTGAGCAACATGATTTTTGTCAAAGAGCCAGGTGTGGCTCGCCAGCCATAGGTTCCCAACTGCTGATCTTGAATAAGAAAAATATCTAAAAATGGCATTTCGCCTTTAAAATGTTGTTATTTTCCTGTCTGTTATAAAGCAGAGAAATAAATTTATGCATAACGGAAGGGGTCTTTTGTACATTATCATACTAACTTTGTCCTTGAGTGGTATATCAAGACCTTTTATGAGTAAAAGCCATTTTATGTTTTGAAGTGATTATTGTGGAAAAACAAAGAGGACACAAAATTAGCTTAACATTTTAGTTTTTTTGTTGAGGCTTATGTTTTTGTGTAATATTCAGTAACATCTGCACCAAACCTCTGCTTTCTCTTTTGTGTTAATCATCTCAATTGCAAAAATTATTTAAAACGTATTTGCCACAAAATTCAAATTCAAAGCTTAAAAACAGTTTTTACTTTTTCTACATTGAAAGCAAAGGTTTGGTCAGAGACAATTCAGGTTGGCATTAATGTTTCATGACCGTCGTTCTCAGGCAAAGGACCAGAGACACTGTATGCTGGACAAAAACTCAATGATAATGAATGGCATACTGTGCGCGTGATCCGGAGGGGCAAAAGCTACAAGCTAACGGTTGACGATGACGTAGCAGAAGGTACTATACTTGGTCATCAATCTGAAAGACAACACAATTCTTGATGGGTTACTGTATGTGAGCAGCTATAGATGATTTATGCATATTATTTAAAGCACTTGTTGTTGCAAGAAACTGAAGAAATATATATGTGAAAGGTTTCGAGAGTTGCTAGTTTTAGTCTTCTGCTACATATTTTGTGTTTTTTATAAAATGTGGGAAATGTGTACATATAGTATTTCCAATTTGTTGTATATACAATGTTTCTTCAGTTGTTCGCAGTCAAACACTACTTTTGTGTTTCAAAGCAATAAAATAGATACCTTTAGTTCAGGTTCATTGCTATGCTGACATATAATGTAGGACTCACTCTTTGTAACCAGTAGTTAGAGTGTCTGACTCAGTGCTTGAATAAGGGTTTTGGTGTATGTCACTGCATTTTAATTCCTGAACAGCAGTGTAATATTGTTTAAGGGTGTAGTATAGCAGCATTTTTTTCTTGTTTTCCTTTCCAACCTGCTGTGGTTTGTAGGTCAGATGGTGGGCGATCACACCCGGTTAGAGTTCCACAACATCGAGACGGGCGTGATGACCGAGCGCCGTTTCGTCTCCATGATCCCTTCCAGCTTCATCGGTCACCTGCAGAGCCTGAAGTTCAATGGCATGATGTACATCGACCTGTGCAAGAATGGTGATATCGACTACTGCGAGCTCAACGCTCGCTTTGGCATGCGCTCCATCATCGCAGACCCTGTGACGTTCAAGTCAAAGAGCAGTTACCTGAGTCTAGCGACCTTGCAGGCTTACACATCCATGCACCTTTTCTTCCAGTTCAAGACAACCTCTCCGGACGGATTCATCCTCTTTAACAGCGGGGATGGAAGCGATTTTATCGCTGTAGAGCTGGTGAAAGGGTAAGTATGTTGAAGAAGTAGTCAGCTACCTTATTTATTTAGTTTTTTTTTTTTACCTTGCCAATAAAAGTGTTACAAGGGAACAAACTGCTTCAATTAACACTTATGAGGAAGAACTAGCCTAAACAAGGTCATCTGGAGTTTTAGGCATTAAATCTTTGCATACAGTACGGTAGTTGAATCAAGTAAACTAGAAATCTATGAGCTAAACTGTATATTCTGCCTCGTACAGGTAATATATATATATATTTTTTTATATCCTGACAAATGTAAACACAATTGTTTTTTTACCAATATTTACACTATTTTTTTTTTACCTTAATCAATTATCGGTTCTTTAATATTGAGGCCACTCATAAATGACAATTTAAGGGCTTTTCACACTGTGCTTAACCCCCAGGTCATCATCGTTCTAAACACCGCTTTTAACCCCGGGAAAAGGAACGTTTCACACTTGTAATTTAGAAGCGGGGTTAGCACCGCTATTTACCCGGGGTTATGAAACCCTGCTCCGGAGCAGTGCAGGTCCAAACTTGTAAATGTGAAACGATGCAGTGTTAGAATGTTACAGCTAGACGCTTAGCAACAACCAATCACGTGCCTCATATTTGCCTGCTTTTCATTCTTACCTTTATAGTCCGAAATGTCCATTCAGTATAAACTCAATAGTACAGTCAGCAATATGAGGATACGTAATGCTAGAGCTTTAATGTAAACAGGTCACATGCTGCGTTCATCCAATCAATGACACTGACACTGCAAATATGCAAATAACAACGTTAATCCAGGGTTTAGGAATGTACAATGTGAAACGTCAGTTTATGAATACCCTGGATTAATTGTTAACCCCGGGTAAATTATGAGCAGTGTGAAACGTGAAGCCAGATAACCCAGGATTCTGTTTACCCGGGGTTTAGAATGACCCAGGGTTAACTATTTCAAGTGTGAAAAGCCTTTCAGTGGGCCAAAAAAGTATTCACAGCCACAGGTAAACTTAAAAATAAAATCTTATTAATTATTATTATTAATTATTAATTATTTATTTATTTATTTTTATTATTTTTTGGCAGTCTGGATATAGTCCAATAACTGTTTTGACCATGTTTCCCTAATCACATTTTTTCAGCCTGTTTGGTTGTTATTGGTTATTTACAGTGTTGGGGAAAGTTACTTTAAAAAGTAATTTATTACAATATTGCGTTACTCCCTTAAAAAGTAACTATTTGTGTTACTTAGTTACTTTTTAAGAAAAGTAATGTGTTACGCTACTTTTGCGTTACTTTTTCCACCTGGGTTGGGCTTGTTTTTTTTTTTTTTTTTATATAACAAAAAAGTTCTATTTTTGGGCAAATGTAAAGACCCTTTCACACCAAAATTGAAATAATAAGCTTCAGGCTGAAGGAAATGCATATTCACACATGTACAGTAGAGGGCACAACTCATACAAACCTTTCAGCTGTGCTGCTATTCTGGATAACAAAAGAATAGGACGCAAGAGAAAAACGTTTAACACTTCTTCAATAAAAACAAAAATCTAAAGTCATTTCTGCTTATTTAACTGAATCATCGAAGGTCAGCAGTAAGTACATTGGTCAATAAAGTGAGATTAAATGCATAAAAATATTAACATTTCATTATTGAAGGTTTGCATAGTATTCTGATTTTACATTTCACAGATTTTATTTATTTTGAGGAACACTGAATCTTTATTTTGTGTAAGTGCGATTAGTAAATGCATGCTCACATTCAGCCTAGAACTACAATAACTATCATGTTCACACACAACACCTCTGCACTTATGGTTTTTTTTCAACATTAGGACATGAGAGCTGTCAGTCAATAAATAGGAAAATAATAACTTGCGTTACTTATTTAAAAAAAAAACTCAGATATTTTGTTGTAAATTTTAACAGTAATGTGTTACTTTACTAGTTACTTGGAAAAGTAATCTGATTACGTAACTTAAGTTACTTGTAATACGTTACCCCCAACACTGGTTATTTAACTTAGTCTAATATAATCTTTAATTAAGTCTACCAATAAATGATATCATTTAGTACTGACTGTTAAAGTAAATTATTTAATGTATTGTTTAAATAAAAGTAAGCCTAAAGCAAAGTTAAAAATAAATTTGCAATCTTTTAGATGACAAAGCGGCTTTCGTTAAATACAATGGCATAAATAAATAATGATAATTATTAGTAAAATATTCATAATGCATATGTTTTTGTTGTTGTAATGACGAGCTATTATTGAGTCAAAAAAAAAAAAAAAGACAGTAATTATAGGAAATTGTGGTTACTGTTCAAGTTTTTATCCAAAATAAGCTGAGAGACTATTTCATATGCATTGTTATAAAAAACAGAAGTGAAGAATAATAATTGAATTATCCACAATGAGCATATCATTCATTGATTTTGTTTATAATACTGCTGAGAGAGTTGGAATGGAATATAGGTTTGGCATTTCCACTTTCTCATTAAACTGACCTTCACTTTGCCGTCTTTTAGGTACATACATTATGTGTTTGATCTCGGCAACGGGCCCAATGTGATCAAAGGCAACAGTGACCGAGCTCTCCATGATAACCAGTGGCATAACGTTGTCATCACTAGAGACAACAGTAACGTCCACACGCTCAAAGTCGATGCCAAGGCAGTGAGTCAAGTCGTCAATGGCGCTAAAAATCTGGACCTCAAAGGTATGTAAACAGCTAAAATTCATATATTCTCAAGCACCCAATCATGATGTAATCATTTACCCCACGGCCTATTGTATCTGTTCAGGTGACCTCTACATTGCTGGATTGGGGCCCAACATGTATAACAACCTGCCGAAACTCGTGGCCTCCAGGGACGGCTTTATGGGTTGCCTGGCATCTGTGGACCTGAACGGTCGCCTTCCCGACCTCATAAACGACGCCTTGTTCCGCAGCGGTCAGATTGAGCGAGGATGTGAAGGTACACCCTCTTACAACTCTAGCTCGAGGAGCCCGTTCTTTCTCATGAATGCAAACAGTAGTTCCACCTCCACCTCACTGAGCCATCACTCCATCTTTCTCACCCTGCTTGTCTCATCTCTCACCCAGCCAGCTCTCTGTTGAGCCCACTGGTTAATTAATAGTCTTATTGGCCACATTGGTCATGCTAGGATCAGCCAAGTCTTCGTTTGTATCAATTGGTGACATTTTTATGAACATACAGAAAGGAATATTTACATTGCAGTATTTTGAGTCAAGGTGAATGTTATGCATTTGATCTGATGTGTTTTGACCATAAATCATTAAAAATAAAACAAGAATATGGGCAGCTATTAAGTAATTATGATGACAGATGTGTTGTAATATATATAGATATATATATATATATATATATATATATATATATATATATATACACTACCGTTTAAACGTTTAGGTCATTATATATATATATTTGGTAGTATAATTTTATTTGGCAGGGATGCATTAAATTGATCAAAAGTGACTGTAAATATATTTCTAGTGTTATAAAGATTTCTGTTTTAAATAAATGTTGTTTTTTCAACATTTTATACATCAAATAATCCTAAAAATGTATCATGCTTTCCACACATATATATATATATACACACACACACACTTTTTGAAATTTATTAAAATGGTTATTTTCAATTGTAATATTTCAAAATATTACCTTTTTTTTTTACTGTATCTTTGATCAAATAAATGCAGCCTTTGGTTATCATAAGAACATTAAAAGCTTTGTTCAAAAACATTAAAGCTTTTTAAACCTTTTAAAACATTAGGCTTTTGAACAGTAGTGTATATATAATATTGTTCATTTTTAAGAAAAAAAAAATGTTTATTTGTAAAAGAAAAGATTCATATATATATATATATACATAAATGGATGGGAGTGAAATAAACATTAGCATACTGTTTGAAATAATTGCATAATAAAAGTCTCTGTGGAACTG
This sequence comes from Hypophthalmichthys nobilis, assembly GCA_037950665.1. Lineage (NCBI taxonomy): Eukaryota > Metazoa > Chordata > Actinopteri > Cypriniformes > Xenocyprididae > Hypophthalmichthys > Hypophthalmichthys nobilis. The sequence continues at coordinate 10,595,891 of CM075478.1, forward strand.
ACTAATAGCATTTCATTTTTCAATATTAACTTATACCAAAATTAAAAAAAAAAAAAAAAACGTCATAATTTACAAAAATATTTTTGAAAGACAAATTACGTAAGAATTTGACATTTTCAATAAAATTAAAGTACATATACTATGGTCATATCACCATATTAAAAATGTTGTATGTTAAATGCCAAACTTGTTACAAAAAAGAGCACAGATCACTTAATATCCAGACACATAAGAATATTTCTTTACTTACTCATTGCTAATATCCATTTTCGTATGTACATGTGATCTCTGCCATATTTCAATGCATGCTTATATCTTTGTTTTCTGTACATTTATTGTGTGTTTGATTTTTGTTAAGTATTTCACTTTTTTGTTCTCATTGTTCTCTTTTTCTTTGATTTATTATAGTCTTGTTTGAGTAGAACTTTGTGTATAAACATTACTTACCTGTCCATCCATCACAAAATTAATTGTCCATCACATTTCCATCATTCATCACATCTCAATTTTGTCTTGAACAAAAAGACTTCTTTTATGTTGAATATCCTACATGTTGCGTTTACATGTTGTTGAACAAAGAATAAAATCATATCAAGCTAAATTGTTTGGTCTTTTGTTGTATCATCTTCACATTTTGTTGCTTGAGTCCATGGCGTGAGTGTGAAATGTCAACATGCTTGATAATCGGATACAGAAGTCTGGGACTGTTTTCCAAAGACAAAAAGCTACTAAGATCTAGTTTACAAACGCCACAGGCTTTAAAAGATGTCTTTTTCCTCTAAACTAATGACATTAAATTACATTTAAAACCATTTATCAGTGTTGCAAACCATAAATATATAATATCTCTACAACCTTATATAGCTGACCTTCACTGTTAAAGCTTTTGGAAAAAGAAAAAAAGAGAATAGATTCAACTTTAACATTTAATCCCACACATTTTCAGGACACATGCTGCCACCAGATTCTCTGATACAGCCGACTTGCTTCAATACATATCTTTAAGATGTATTTGTCATATTTTATAAGCAGAGACATACCCGACACCATTTGAATTCAGTTCTTCATTTCATACATGAATAGAACAACTTTGTGTGTGTGTGTGTTTTTACGTTTATCTCTCCCGCACAGCATCCAAAAGTGAACGTGAGTAGGTTTTTATGTTCACAGCCCAGCATGAAAGAAACATCACTCTGTACTGTATGTGCACAGTAAAACTGTAAGCCGTGTATGGAATGGCTCCACAATGGCAACAGAATTCTTGCTGGTTCATATGGCAATGAATGCGCCGTTCTGTTGTAATGAAGCTTTTCATCCACCAGATGGCAATGATGCACCTGTGCTTAGGAAGGCGAGGGCTCGATTACATGCTGCAGTATTGCAGGGGAACATTTTGTTTTCGCAGAATGCTACATTATTAAAATGTCCCCTGTCTAACCACATGCTTTATACAATCTTAGCAGTTCCTGTTGATTTACATTAGCATTAGCACATTCTCATGCCCATTCTGTGCATCTGAAAGTTCTTGTAACATTTTTGCTGTCAGAACAATGGACTAGAGTAGAATATGCAAAGGAAACCTGATTTTTCTGCATGAACTGTAAATGAGATCATTTGTCAGGCACAAGTTCATCAGCATACTGCAGTTTTAATTTAATTTTCTTTTATTTGCAATTAAAGACTTTCACTTGTGTTCAACCCATCAGTTGCATATTATTATCATTATTTTGAACCCATGGTATGGTAACTCAAGAGTGCAAACCCTTCCTAAGAATGGTAAAGCATGCCCTGTTAGTAAAGCCTTTGCTTTATTAACAGAAGCCATCGACCACGTTCTTACCTGTTTGATTGTTTTCGCTTTTCTGTTTCTTGCTTTACAAAGTTGGTTTCACCAAAGCAGATCTACAAGGTATATAAGGTTCAATTCCATTCCATTCAAGCTGCTGTTTGTCTTGTGCCGGTTTGTTTTGTACTCAACCCAGACATAAAGCGGACACTAGCTGGTTCACTGTAACAATGTCTTGGTATAAAATGGTTCACTTCTTTCTAAAAAAAGAAAATGCCCTTGTGTTTTTACTGAAGGTCGTGAGACTTGCAAAGTGAGAAGAGAAAAGTAATGATTGCAACTGAGAGTCTGCATTAATAAAACATGAGCCCTCCTGTATAATTAAGTCCCCACGTCCTGTTTTGCTGTATCTTGTCTTGTTTCTTTTTTCTTTGCTTTTTTTTTACTCTAACGACATTCAGCTGAGAGAGGAGACTGGCTTAGGAGAATCCATTAAATATCTCACCATGGGTTACTTCTCACCTGTCTTTAGATGCACTGAACAGCAATATGATTAGCAAAATAATTAATAGAATTAGCATGAAAATCCATCTGGAAATGTCGGCACGCTACCGTAGACTTTAAACTCAGATAGTGTCCCACTGAGCACGTAAACTTGGGACAGATGTGATTTCGACTTTATATTTAAGCAATTATATCACAAATAAGAGTGTTTGCTGCTGTAGTGAATATCGTCATAGCAGTTATTCAGCTGTAGGTAAAAAGTTTCCTTTAACTATTATTGTTGTGGGTCATTCCTGTTATGCAGTGCATTACAGAGCTTTACAACAATAGTAAAAAAAATAAAAATAAATAAAATAAAAAATAAATAAATGAAAATTTAGTTTCAGAAAGTAATTTTAGCATTTTAACAGGTTTGGCAGGTTTTCATGTTTCCCACTGCATTAGACCATGAGTTCACTTCAGTGTGATAAAAGAAAATTAGCTTTTATTTGATAAAATTAGTATTTTATTCAGTATAAAGACATACACTACTGTTCAAAAGTTGGGAGTCGGTACGATTTTTTTTTTTTACAAGAAATTAAATGTGCTTTATGTTGTTTTTTGACTGCATTAAAGGGTTAGTTCACCCAAAAATGAAAATTCTGTCATTAATTACTCACTCTCATGACATCCCAAACCCGTAAGACCTTCGTTCGTCTTTGGGACACAAATTAAGATATTTTTGATGAAATCCAAGAGGGTTTTTTTTTTTTTTCCTCAATAAAAAGCAACTAAATTACCACATTCAAGGTCCAGAAAAGTAGTAAAGACATTGTTAAAATAGTCAACGTGACTACAGTGGTTCAACCTTAATGTAGAGAACAAAATGTTGAATAAAGTCGTTATTTTTGTTTTGTTTTTGCACACAAAAAGTATTCTTGTCGCTTCATAACTTTAAGGTTGAACCACTGTAGTCATGTTGACTATTTTAACCATGTCTTCAGTATTATTCTGGACCTTGAATGATGGTAATTACATTGCTTTCTATGGGGGATAAAAAACAAACAAACTTGGATTTCATCAAAAATATCATAATTTGTGTTCTGAAGATGAACAAAGGTCTTACGGGTGTGGAACAACATGAGGGTGAGTACTTCATTTTTTAAACACTTTAAAGCATAAAAATACCATTATATCTTTGCAGATATTTAGGAAACATGCTGTTCACATACTTGTTTCTCTGAAAAACAATGCTACAGCCAGTTATATTACTTTGAAATGTGCGTTAAAATTCCCTTTCAAGGAAAGTCTGTTTACTCGGCGGCCATATTTGCCAAATTCAGCTTTGCTATCACAGGAATAAATTACTTTTAAATTAATTTTAATATATAAAACAGCTGTTTTTGTAATATTTCACAATATTATTGTACTGTATATTTGATCAAATAGAATAATTAATTGTAAAACATTACAAATCTTACTGACCCCAAACTTTTGAACGGTATGTAACTGGAACAAAAACTTAAACCAAAATTACTCAAATTTTCTCTGAACTAAAGGCCAGTTTACATAATGAGATGTTTGACCTATAATGTGCTAGTATGACTGTATGATGTGAATGGAAAAATCTTGGAATATAGGCTCGCTGTAATTATTCTCAGATTTTCCATCCATACAATATCATATTTGCAGTTTTGACAGCCAAAATTGGGGTGAATCATTTTATGTTGAACTTAGTACTGAAGTTGCACTTTGCGTTGCACAGTAAATGCGCTTCTAGCCTTCTTTCCCCCCCTTTTTGTTAAACTAAAGTTTATGTTTGTGGTTAACCTCTTGTTTTCGCAGTTGTATTTCACAAGAAAAAATGCACTCAAAGCCAGTTTATTTGCAATTATCTTGTTTACATGGTTAATTCAGGGGGAATGCATTCACCCTCTTACTCTGAATTGGGTAATGAGCTCTATTGTTCTTGCTGCATTCCCTCAAAATGAACCCAAGTGTGCCAAAACACAAGAAGTGTTTGGAACACGCTCAACTTGACTGCACGTGGCTGGTGTGCACACTATTGTTCTTAACATGTGTAACAATAGTACATACTGGACTATGTACACATCTCGCTATTGAATGTTGTCTTTGACCTCTGTTCCCCTGTGCAGATGTGAGAAAGTTCATGCTTGGCCCCATGTCGGAATCTACTTTTGTAACAAGCCATGTTGAATATGTCTAGAGTATGATGTATATTACTAAAATCTAGTCGTTTATAGGGAATGCCACGTTTGTTCAACAGCTTTCGGGATGTTTTTTGAGTGCCTCTACTAACCCAAACTGCATGAATACTGTTACACACACCTGCATGGCACCTTCACAGCATGATGGCACGTTTGCCCCCAGTATTACATTGCTCTGCTTTGCTACCATAGGTCCTAGCACTACATGCCAAGAAGACTCCTGTGCCAACATGGGGATCTGCATCCAGCAATGGGAGAACTACACCTGTGACTGTTCAATGACCTCCTACACGGGGACGCAGTGTAATGACCGTAAGTCACCCTCCGCCTCGTGCCGTTTCCACATCCTCTCTTTCTCTTGTTTATTTCACTGTTCGGTTCACTCGTTTACACAATTTTAATGATCACAAGGTCCCACTCTATGAAAGATTAATTGAGCACGCTGTAATCAACATAGCAAATGTTATACAAACACTAAGTTTTTGGTTGCACAAATATACATTACACACACACACACACACACACACACACATACTGCATTCATGTTTTGAAGACCCGTTTGAAGACGACTAAGGTACGTGTTGTTTACTACTTTCTGATGCTGGTAAAATATGCTGTATTTATTTAATATTATTTAAAAATTCTGTACAAATTATTGAATAAATAAATTATATATATATATATATATATATATATATATATAGTGTTTTTAAAAATAATTTATAATTTAATTTATAAATAATAAAATAAAAATAAATTTAATACATTTAATTTAATTACATTTTTAATATTTAATTAATTTTAGTAATTAGTAGTATTTAATTTAATAAATTACTAAAAGAACATATATATATATATATATATATATATATATATATATATATATACTGTATATATGTGTGTTTTTGTTTTTAAAATAATTTATAGATAATAATTTAACAAATTACTAGAAATATATATATTTTTAATGATTATTTAAATATTAAATAAATATTTAAAAAAATTCTAGTAATTTGTTAAATTAATTTATAAATTATATTTAAATTAAATTATAAATTATATTTGGTCTAATGTATTAAATTATTTATTTATAAATTATTAAATAAATAATAATAAATTACTAGACAAAATATAATTTTTCTAATTTATTTTTATTTTTCATTTTTAGTAATTTATTGAATTTAATAAAATACTAAAATAATGTGTGTGTATATATATTTACATTTTTTTAAATGATTTGTTTTAGTAATTTATTTATTAATTTTACAAAATTCAAATACTATGTGATGACTACAAGAGAGGCAAGAGTGGCCCCAAAAAGGTTTTGAATAGTAATAAATAAATTCATGTGACATTTATAGAACTGGCACAATCACACTGACTTTATAAAAATCTGAAAAATCACAAGGAGATCATTGTTTTTTTAAGATTCAGAAAAGTGAAGTTACTTCTGAGATGATGTCATTTTGTTTGCTAATGCATTGATTTGACTGTAGTTATCTAATATAAACATGTTTGTACATCTTTTGTGCACATTTCCAAATCATGTATGATGCCACTATATTGTGTTATATTTATCAAGAATTAAGTGTGACATTAGTAAAGATCTGATTGAAGGTGCCATACACAGAATCCATAAAGTCTGTTCATATAGCCAGCCTTTTAAAGTTCAAATCCTTAATCACTTCACTGAACTCTTCATGGATTCAATCAGATCTGATTATGCAAACGGTGGATGTTGGGAGTAAAAATATGATAACACCGCATGGGTATGTCACAGGACAAGGTTGATCTATTCAGACGACCCTTTGCATTACAGGTCATCATGTATCATATATCTGTCTTTAAAGCCCCGGAGAACCAGAATCAATCAACAACAATGCACTTCTACCACGAACAGTCACTCTTTATTCTATAGTCATAATGATGCCATTCTTTTGACATCACTGCCTCAATAAAAGGTGTTATCTTGAGTCAGTGGAGATAAACACCATCCCTACAGACGCAGAAAGCGCCTCGGTGAGAATGTGATATGACTGTGATTGCCTTCCTCCCCTCCGCCGCAAGAACAACACAGTTGACCTTCCAGAGATTGAAGACTGACATGCATAATAGTACGCTAGCCTGCTGCTTTGACACCTCGTATTTTTGTGAGAGGCAGCAGTGAATCAAAAGCATGTTAGTGAAGATAGGGATGGACTTAATTGAATAATGCAGAGAGTGATGTGTGCATGTCGGCTTTGTCAGTCTGGGAGGATATCTGACTTGCTGCTGTAACGGGAAAGAAATCAGAGGACTGTGTTTTTGTAGCCGCACCAAATTCTTGGGGATATGAAAGCATAGAATTCAGTCTGGTATTGTGCTATACTCAGAAATCAGGGTCACTTCCTCGGCAAGGGAGGCAGTGCCTCCTCCTCCTGGATGAGAAAATATTACAATCAGGATCATTTCCTCGGCAAGGGAGGCAGTGCCTCCTCCTCCTGGATGAGAAAATATTACAAAAATAAGAGTCACGTGAGAGGAGGCAATGCCTTCATCTAGCTATGATTGGTTAGTACGCTAAATCCCGCCTCTTGTTTTTGTGCGCAGGCGCGAATCGATCTGAATGAACAACATTATTGCGTTAATCCAGGTGCGTTCAAGTCATGTCGGAAATATCGTATTTATGAGCTGAACGCACATGAATGCCACCACAATAGCCACTTTTCCACCATCGGGCCGAACGGTTCTCATTGCGTAACCATTCCATTCCGTGCCAATCCGAGCCAGCTGGTACGGTTAAGGTTTCGTTTTCCACTGTGGGGCTGATAACGGCCACTCTTTGGAATGTAATATAAAAGTCGTTGCCTTGGTAACGCAACATTTACTTAAACCGTGTCCTAACCAGACGCGATGCGATAAGATTCCAGCGACGAGCAATTTGACTGTCCACACTAGACGCGACGCGAAAATTAGAAGCGATAAAATCAATCAAAAAACCACAGCCAATTGGAAGAGAGAGTGGGCGGGCTCTCTCGGTAAGAGCACAGCGGACACATTGAAATGGGCAAGTACTTAGTAAAATTCATAAATATTACACCATTTAAACATTATTTAAAGTACATATAGAGTGACTGAACCAATCTTTGTCATAGAATACACTTGTTTATTCGCATTGAGTTGGCAGTTTGAACGTTCTTGTGCCCATTTATTTATTTTATTTGAATTAGCCAGTGTTGTTTTCATTACGGCTAAAAAGCTGGGAACACAGAACGATATTCAAACTCATGTTAGACGCTTTTAACATTAAATAAATCACATAAACAGTACCTGATGTTATCATTGCCATACTTTGTATTGCTGTTCCAGCCGCGACGTTGTGGAGAACTAGAAACCGTTTCTAAAATAGAAGATTCGCGTGTTGCTGTCGCGGCTGGTTAGGACAAAAACTCTGATTAACATGGAAAACATACCTTTTATCGCTTGTTGCGGCGTCGCGTCTGGTTAGGACACGGTGATATGAGATGTAATAACGACCGCGTTATGGCGGATGATTAGATATTTCTTTTAATTTTATTATTAATTTGTGTTTACGTCGCTCAAATAGAGCGCTTAGCCAGCTACGGAGAAACTGGTAGCCAGGCAACAGACAATTGACCAATCCTGTGTGACACAATACTTATAGGTATTTAGCAGTGACATTAATAGGCGCTTTTCCACCGTCGGGCTGAACGGTTCTCATTGCGTAACCGTGCCGATCTGGGCCAGCTTGTACGGTTACGGTTTCACTTCACGGATTCTACCAGCACGATTCAGCACGGTTATGCTGCGTTCCACTATAAAGACTATAGAATAACACAAGACGTGTCACTCGTATTGTTTTGAATGGGAGAAAGTGCAACGCGCAATATGGCGGAATAAGTCCCACCTTCTAAATAAGAGCCAATCGCCGACTGGTAAAGTCATCGCTTCACTGCATCGGCCGTTAGAAGCTCCAGTCTCTATCCACCTTATTCCTACACCCCATGACGCTTTGCGCGAATTATGGGTGTAACTTCCGTTAAGCTGTAAACAGTCAGTGAAAGGCTCGCTCTATGAACGCAATAATACGTTTTATTTTTAAACTGGGTACAATGAGATGACATTATTCTACTCACCCTTCAACCAACGAACATTAAAAGGACATTTAAAAGTGTAAATACATCAACAAGGTACTTTCAACAGGCCATGAAAAAGCGTGATTCTTTCCACAGCAATAATGGACGGGTTAAATATAACTATAGTGAGATATATCTGTATTATGTAATATATGTTGCCTTAATAAAAAAATGTTCATGAACTTCAGCATTGTGTGATACTATTTCAAAGTGATTTCCATCATTTTTACAGATAATAAATTGTATTTACCTGTGAAAACAAACCTGGAAAGAGACGTGAGGCTTTGAGGAGAAAAACGAGAGATTCTTTGTGCGTTCCAGTGAATTATTAATGGGGTATATCGTAAATTATATCGGGAGAACAGACCACAAATGTGCAGTAAATGTTGTCCTTTTTCATACTATTACAGCGGTATGCAAAGGGACAAAAGAAAATAATCACGAGGATAGAAAGCAGTGACTGAAAAGAGCTCTTGCCATAGATATTCTTGTTGTAATATGTTACGTTAAAATACCAATTTTATTCTCATGATGTCTGAAAATAAAACATGAAAGAAAAATTGACAGCTCATTCAGTCAAACTGACGGATAAGCTTTATTTGTAGGACAACCTTATGATTTGAAACGATTAGTTTCAGTGTTTTTAAATGGAAGTTCCCCAAACCGGAAGTGGAACCCATAATTCGAAACGCTGTAGGCATTTAGGTCTGCGCATGCGCATTAGCTTGATCCAGCCTGAAAAATACCATTTTTTTTGTCATGATTTGAGCGTTTAGAAAAAAATTATGAGACAGTTGTTGTCAGATTTCATTGGTGATTACAAATATGAAATTTAATCGAAAGCTTGGCAAACAGCTTTGGAGAATCTGATGTTTCCCCATTCAAAAAGATAGGAGCTGCACTTGCATGCCGAGAGGCGTTTCAAAGATGGCCGCCGAGTGAAATGACTTGTCTTAAAGGGACTTTGGTTCCAGGCAGGTTTTTGAGCCCCTAAGTCACTACTTCAAACCACGACTCACGACTTTGTAGCGTTCCAGGCAAGTCACACCAAACTGCCTGAGCACAAGGAATTGTGTAAACAAACCAGCATGGCAAACCATATGGGGCTAATGCTCATTTACAATCATTTCTATCGCCAAAGGTGCTTACTCCTTGCTTATTTGAGGGAAATGGAGGAGGAAAAACGACGCATAAGGCAAGAGAAGCTGTTATACCTTTTATTTTACGTTATTTGTCTATTTCTCACCATGTACCACTTGCATAAACACCGCATCCGTACAGGCTGCCGTTGTTGTTTCGCGGGCTATGTGACGTCAGAGCGCGGAACTGGGAGTGCAGCTAGTACGAGTTCGACTGCCGTTCCAGTACACTTTCACGGCCACGGGTAGAAGGTTGGAAAAACACGGGTTACGGGTTGCCTGGAACGCGGCATTAGATTCACCTACCGAGAATTCCGGGCCAAGAACGGTTTGTAATAGTGCCGTGCTGTACCGGGCTCCAGTGGAAACACAACTGGAACCGTTCTTTACCATTCTAAGAACCGTTCGGTCCGACGGTGGACAAGCGGCTATTGTCGGGCTTTTTATTTACAACGAAGTAAGCTAATTCTCTGCACAAAATATGATAGTTTTATAAGAAAATATAATATGTAACGATGAAGTTTACAGTGGCTTCATAAATTAATTGAAAACATAAAAAAGCAAAACACCTGATGTACATTCTTTGTTTTCATTTTCTAGAATTAGAAGTGCTGTATTTTTGTGTAATTAAGAGAAGGTACACCGCCATCTTACTCCGACAAAAGTGACTTGAACGCACCTACCGTCGTAAACACGACTTTCCAGGAGGACTTGAACTCATACATAGTAAGTAAATAACTCAGCCACTTATATGACACGTCAAAATCAAACTTGGAATGGCCTGAAAACATGACGACTGTGGGTGGTTTTTAGGAGCAATCAGCTTGGTGAAATTAAAGGTAGGCATTTTCATGTCTGTGATCAGTGTTTGCCGAGCTTGATGACTGATGAACCGAAAATAAGTTGACTATTAAAAAGAACAGCTGAACCTCAGTTCACAAATAAAATATAGATAGGCTACATATAGATATATTTTGGAATATATGTAATTTATTTTTTATTTATTGACTGATTTATTTTTTGTAATGTTTATTTAACCAGAAACATGTGCCAACATTAAGTGTAACTAGGACATTTTACGTTTATATGGGCCTATATATAACTTTGCCTCCTTATTTTAGAAAACCTCTGCACGCCACTGGGTGTCTCATTTGAAAGAGTTGTAGTGACACAAGGTCATTTTGCTGAGTTACAAATGAATATAGAGCCTTAATTATGGATTTAATGTCCATGTCAGTAGACGAAACAGACTATTTCTTAGGTGACGCTTAAATGTATTTGCAGACTGAAGTTCTCTAGTCACTATTTAACACTAGGTGGCAGTAATGTTTTAGTTAGAGACGAAAGCGGCCACAGCAGTGTGTGCCAGAACATCTCATAAAATTTGAATATTTGAATAATGCATTATTATATAGCACCTTCGGTTCTGAGTAAATATCTAGGAAAATGTATTCTCACATGTTCCTACTCGTAATTTAGCAGTCATTTCTGTATTTTATTTTTTATTTTTTTGTGATTTGGAGACTGCAGATCTTGACATTGCAAGCTGGGTTTATATATATATATATATATATATATATATATATATATATATATATATATATATATATATTTAGCTGTGAAGTATGAGCCATGTTCAGTTTTCTTATTTTTAAGTATTTTATATTTAATTTTATATTTATAAGAAAAAATAGACCTAGGTAAATTGGCGAAATTTGTCCTTGAAGCCAGATTTATATTCACATATTATATTCATAATTTTATGGTGGGTTTTGCTTTATTTTCATACTGCAAATGAGCTAATATCTTGTGCAGCTGATATTTGATGACACGATTGTACTTTAATTATTCTCTGGAAATCATTTGCCCTTTGAAAGGTCAAATCATATTATTTATAAATAAGCTTCCACTCAGCAAAATGTAATCATTTATTTATCAGTCATGCTTTTTGTTACAAATGATTTAGCAGAATTTTGGCGTGTAGTCTGACTTTAAATTTATTTAATTCACATCTCTGCAATCAGAATTGGTTTCTGCATTAGTTTATCTATTCCTACCAAAACCAAAATTTACATTATAAATATTATAGATTCTTTATAGATTAGTTGTTATCTGGTTTTGCCGATATTACCCAGATTTTGCATATTGTGGTGAACAGAGTACCAAAATAGCTTTTCAGCCAAAAGTAAATAAAATGTTCTATTTTGAAAACCCTTTTCCTATCTATACGTGATTATAGTTATTTGCATTAGCATTATCCCTTTTAAAGCGTATTTGAGTCCCTTGAAAAGTGCTCTATAAATAAAAAGTATGTTTCTGCATATGTAATTTGAATATGAATAAACCCATTGCTAGAAAAACCACTATGATTTACTGAATCCTACACTAATTTGGTTGTTGAGGCCAGTGATCATCAAAATGCCTTGGTCAGAATATAAAGCAATGACAAATATGTTTGCCCTTGGACCCTAAATTAAGTGCAGTGTTATTGCATTAGACAAGAACTTGTGTATGAATGAGATGCATCCGTTGCCTCTTTCAAGCAGCTATAGCTAAACAAACACCAAATTGCAAGCTGCCCCTCGCATTCCAAGTCTTTGCTTATTAATTTGGACACACTCTGCAATCACGTTGATTGAGCTGCGGTAATAAATGACTGGTTAGAAGCTCCATTGGCTGTTAAATGAACTCATGGCAAATGAATATTGCTTAAAGGAATTTCCAGCATCCGCCAGACTACTGCGAGGTTCTGTCTAAGAACGGAGCTGTTTATTCAGAGGTTTAAACGGCCTCGTTTCAAGCAGGATTCTTTTAGTTCCTGAAAGCAAAGCAGTCGGCGCTCAAATTCCACGAGACATTCACAAATGGCTTTTGAAGGAGCTGTGCTACGCGCTTCCTAATGAATTCCCTCAGGTTTTACTGAAGGTGCCTGTCATTTTTTCTTGGCTGAGGGCCCTTGATGGCCAGCACATGATGTATCTCCATATAGCCTCATACTTTAGTCGAGTTTTAGTCAAGTCAGGGTTCTTGATGATCCTGTTTTATATGCTAAAACTTCTGAAGCAGTTTTACAAATTGCCTAGTTTCACAACAAAGCGATTCTTTTACTTTCTGTTTTCCCACAACATTAATTATCAGGGTTAACATAAAATATTGCTTTGCACAGTTTAAATGATACCCATCGGCATTCTTACTTTTTTTTTCTCCCATGTCCAACATTTGTTTCATAAATATAATATAAATTAAACGACAGATACACAAATAACATGCTGGAGGGATGGATTTGTTTTCTCTCATGTGTGTCTGACATGAACAGAGTCTCGGTAATTAAGGAGCATCTTTTTCTCTGTCTTTGCTGGAGAGGAAAGAGGAGGAGGAGGATGCTTCACGCCCCTGCTGGTAGTGAGACTTCATCAAAGCTGTGTTCTCCTCACTCCATTAGAAACAGGAGAACCCGTCTGAGCCACACCATCAATTAAGATGGCAACAAAAGCAAAGGCGCACCTTCAGCTATCTCGTGTCCAATGTAGTGTTACTTAGACAATGCGTCTCAGTGGAGAGAGAAGAACACATTAGAGATGGAGAGAAGGCCAAACGTAGGCTTAAATAACAGGAAATGTTCTGCAATTTAATTAACCGAGGTGTAAATGTTTTGACTAGAATTATGAAATGACTTCCTGTATCAAGCCAAAATCAATTTTTTAAAAAGTACATAACCAGCCAGTGTTCAAACCATCTCCTTACCTTATCAGTCATGCTTTTTGTTACAACTGATTTAGTCTGACTTTGAATTTGTTTGTTAATTCACATCTCTGCAATCAGAATTGGTATCTGCAGATACCTGATTCACAACGGTAAGCTTGTAATAATGTTTTATAATAAAATCGGTACTGGTGGGTTTCCGTGGGAAATTCGAGCATGTAGCCGTTCGTCTTTGCGTCATAATGTCATGTCTGTTTACATAAAGAAGGAGTCCCAGCTAGTAGGCTAAATCACATGTGAGGATGCTGCAGGCGGTGAATCATTTATAGCCTTTTCTCACAGCAGCTGCAATAATTAAACTTATCATTTTGATGGCGGATTGTAATCCAGAAAGGTCCAAATGACAATCATCAGCGACAACTGCAGATTCACCCGTAGTCAAAAACAAAAGACTTTGGACTGCGGAGTGAATACAGAAATTGAAATCTACAGGTAACGCTAATACACACTGAATACACATGTTCACGCAGTGCTGATGTTGTTAACATTAACCATTTGAGAACGAAGTATAACGGTAATAATAATTTGCATGGTTTGATGTGATCTGAGCTAAACAGTCATTAGATTTAATCATCATTGGCAGCATGATTTATTGTAATGCTTTTTTCTTAGTTGGTCAGAACAAAAGTGGCAGACGTTACTTTCAGATGACATTTTCTGGTAGAAATTCTTATTTTGGTCATACTTTTTTTTTTTTTTTACAAATACAAAGATATTATACAATTATGATACAATATAGTATAATGATCCAGCTTCATAAGTTGAATAAATGCATGAAAAAGCAAAAACACACCCTATGCACATTCTTTATTTAACGTTTTGAAAAGTAAAGTAAAAGATGCATCGTCATCTAACTAGTCACAACTTCCCAACTTATGATTACAAGTTTCCCAGGAGGACTTGAATGCATCATTTCCTACTGTGTTTTTCCATCTCTAGAAACAGGATCATTGGGTTAGTTTTTTTTTTCTTTTTCTCATTAAAGTAATTAATACATGCTAAAATGATATGTAGCAATATTTGGAATGGTGCATGATGGTCCAGAGTTTGTGTCATCTGAAGTCCTCGCAGAGGTTGGGGTCATCTCTTCACGGGTGGTGATCATCTGAAGTCTTCATAAGAGCCTGGATCCAAACTGAAGCTGATGTATTTCTCTAGTCATCTCGGGACAGGTGTCCCGAGATAAAACAGAAAAGCAAATGGAGAGTAATTATCGTAGCTGCTGTTCATAACATTAACCAAAGATAGTTGTGTGCAATTTATCTGATATGAGATGCATTATGTGAATGCTTGGCTAAAGAGATGCGTCTTTAATCTAGATTTAAACTGGGTGAGTGAGTCTGAGCCCCGAACAATATCAGGAAGGCTATTCCAGAGTTTAGGAGCCAAATGTGAAAACGCTCTTTCTCCTTTAGTGGACTTAGATATCCTAGGTACAACCAGAAGCCCAGAGTTTTAAAGAGCTTAAAGAGCGTGATGGATTGTAGGGCGATAGAAGATCAGTTAAATACACAGGAGCTAAACCATTTAGGGCCTTATATGTCAGTAGCAATACTTTATAATTGATACGGAACTTAATAGGTAACCAGTGTAGCAATTGTTTTTGTTTGTTTTTTTTAATTCCACTATATTGATTTCGTCAGCTAAATTCACTGTAAGATTAGATCGATTACACTAGCTAGATTCACTCGAAACTGAGAACATCTGCTGGTTAAAGCCATGTAAATGCAACAAGAAGAGCAAAAACATGTTGTACACACTTTGAAACCACAGTGCAGCTTAGAATAAACAGACCATTATCGTTCGTTGGTGTGCAAGCAAATATAGTCATCGTTATAGTTATCGTTCTTGGTGTGAACAGGCCTTTACACTCTAAAAAATGAAGGTTCCTAAAAGAGGTTTTCGCAGGAATGCATTAGAAGAACTTTTATTATTATTATTATTTTATTCCCCAGGTCACAAAAGTTTTAAAACAACAGTTTTTTATATGAAGAACTTAATCTAAAGAACCCCTTTCCACTATAAAGAACCTTTTTGTGCAATGGGAAGGTTCCATTGAAGTATAAGGTTTTTCATGGAACCACAGATGTTAATAAAGAATGTATATAAATAATATATTTTAACTATACAGAAATCAACATTTACCATAATAAAAGTAAACAGAAAAAGCCTGCAGCAATGTTTGCTTTATCTTTCCATTTTTAATATAAATCTCTTCTTAAGGTTTTGACATTGAATACAAATCTTTTTTTTTTTTTTTTTTTTTTAGAAATTGACTTTTAGACTGTCAAACTCAGCACCAGAAAACCTTGGTGTTTGTTTTGTGCAGTTCATAAGAATCGGTCATCAGATTTCCTGGCCAGTTTGTGGAAAGCCATAGCTCATGCTGTGCTATCTGGGTGGGGCTGTTTCTGTGACTCTGAGTTAAAAATGCTGTCGTTGATGAAAAACCTGTGGTAGTGGGAAGATGAATCGCTCATGTGAGTCCATATTCATCACCCAGGTGTCCCGCACTTCCGATGGCCCCTGACACAAGATAAAGAGCTGTGAGACAGGGGAAATGACCTCATCTGACAGCCTCAAAGAGAACCAACAGCACAATGGAAATGGATTGAAGCATTCACAGGAAATATTACCGTGCGCTGTATTCATGATGTGTGGTACGATATGCTCTGCCCTCTTCAGCCCACCGATTGAATTGGCAGAGCTTTATTATTTTATTTTAGTTTATGGTTAAGCACGAAATGATGCCGCACTGAAGGAGCTGTCTAAAAAATACAGCCGGATCGATCGGCGAAGGTTTAATATCCTTCATTTCTTTCAATCGACCTGGTGGCCCTCTTTCTGTCAACAGAATTATATACTGTATGAGTTAGTGCAGTGTGTGCTTTGTTTGTCGGCTTTACTTTCTTTTTAATTGCTTTTGTTTATAATGACTAGCCATTAGTCTGTGTACACAAGAGCACACTTTGTTACAAACTCTAGCTGCCTCTTTCAAATTGATTTCATTAGTGTTATTTTTACGTTTCTAAAGTAACAAGACAAAACTCTTAAGCATTATTATTGTTAGTTTTGAATGAAATATGAATTTATTTACGTAACCTGTTACTTTTAATGCATAAACCCGTTACACTGATGATGAATGTCCCCCTGTAGTCAATAATTGTATCCCTTAAAACTCACCTTTGATCACAAAAATGACATATGTTTTTTCCTGTGAAAAAAAAAAAAAAAAAAATCTTCATGCCTTAGCTTGAATGTAACTCTACATCCTTGCTTCATTTAGTATACGTGGAATCATTGAATATGCTAATTAGCCCCGCCTCCACCTACTCACACCAGATCAGAGATCCACTCGGTCAACTTACGGAGGTAAACGTGACGTTGGATACATAGCGGTAATTAATATGATTAGCCTTTTGCTTGACTACATTATCAAACAGCTAATAATGTGTTGCTAAAGTAACACAAACCATGTTCCCGTTAGCCATGTCAGAGTCAGACAGCTGCCTTCTGAAAATCAGCATCCTTTACAAACGCTTTGAACAACTCAGAACGTCAGTAGAGAAAGACATATAGTTCATCATAACATCGTAATATACATCATACTCCCGCTATATTGCTAAATGTACCCGATTTTTCATATCAACAGAAAAATATACAGGGTTACCTGGCTTCTCTTGAGACCCCCCTGCTTCGCAGCATAGTAATGATATGCTAAAGATTGCCGGCATGTTGACTGGATTGGTTACAAGGTAGTTTGTGACGTCACAAACACCAACGATTTCAAACCGTTTTTGAAACTGTCTTTAGATCACTACAGTTTTAAAGAGAAAATACTCACCAATGGTGTTGACTTATGAATGTGCACATGGTTTGTCTTAAAGCATATTAAAAACACCAGATAGACATATAAACAACATTAAAAACTTGATTTTCACTGCAGAGGGACTTTAAAATCTAAGCCAAATGAGGTTAATTATGTATAATAAACATTAACTACCTTTTAGAGTACTCCTTTTGTTGCCTTAAAATGTTATTCTATGTTGGCACCTCACTTGGTTTTGGAGCAGTTCAAGTATAGAGAAAATCCTAGATATTCTCTATTTAATCTTCTGGCCGCTCAGTCCTCAAACCATGCCGATAACATTGAAAAATAACGTTGGTATTACTGTAATGATTGAGGCTTTATGTGTTTAGCACTAGACACCTTCAAGGCCTCCATAAGCTTTAAAATCAGAATGACGTACGGTTGTATTTAGAGGAACGGACAGGAACCGCTTCAGTTGAAGCAAGTTTATTTGATCTCTCACACTTCCGCTGAGAAAACCATGAAACACAATAAAGCATCTCAGCATAATCTATTTATTTATCTTTCCTTTTTTTCTCCAGGACCTTAGTATATTCTTTGAACTCGGTGTCTCAGCTAGAGCGTGCGAAATCCATCCCGAATCAATACTGTTGTCTGATACCTTTATTTGACGATCTCTGTGCGGACTACTTGGGATTGCGTGCAACCAACAGACGCGCCTGACACGACCATCAAACATGATTTCCAGCGAATGACTTCATTCAATATGGCTCATAAAGAAATAGTAGTGTGCAAAAATCCATTTTTGGTCAGGCAAGGTGACCTTGTGGGAGGGGAAGTGGTCTTTGCTTTAAGGCTTAGTCACTCAAGTGGAGCCATCCATCACTGCGCATTTCCAGGAAAAACAAATTATGCCCTGTACCAGCACATAAACGTGGCCAATCAATATCTCTGCCCTGCCTCAAATGCCACACATTTTACACCATTTCTAATCATCTTGTTGTCTTTCCACCCCTGCCAGTTCAATGGAGTGTATCATAACCATTTATTTTTCTTCTTCTTTTATTATTATGATTTTTTTTTTTTTTTTTTTTTAGGTACGGTTGTTAAAATGTGTGACATCACCTTTCATCTTCTGAACTAATCAGTTTTATTGCTTGAATCAATTGTATGCTGCTTATAATAAATAACCATTTTGAGGTTCATTATTATTGTTTATTATTATTATTATTTTTTTTTTTTTATGAGCCTTATTGAACATTATTTTTACACTACCACTCCTCCGCTCTGGGAAAAGCAATTGTTTTGACAGTATAAAAATATCTAGAACATAATCTTTTTAACAAACTTTTTAACAGTGTGGGTTTTTAACATGTTTTTTTATTATTTAAATTTCAGATTTCACCTTGTCAGGGTCTAAATTAGATGTTTAAAACCACTTTTACAAAAATAAATAAAAGTGGAGATATTGAAGAAGGATTTAACAAGAGAAAAATGTGATTAAGGCCCACAGTATGGTTAGAGGAAAAACTGGTGCCTTTTCTCTGGGATTTAAAAAAATCAACTCCGATTGGGTTTTTCGAGAAGTCATCTGTTTCATGTTGCCAGAGAATCGTTATGTGGGACGTGGCCAAAGCTCTCCTCTCCTTCTCTCTTATCTGCACAATCCTGCTCTGATTGAAGCGGTAACTCTCAACTGCCTTTGATCAGGTCGTGTGTCACTTAAGACTGCTCTGAATGGAGTCTCATCTTCCTCATCCTGCAGAGTTCCAGATCGGCTTGGGCTCTCAATCAAAAACACAATTAGAACAGCATTAAAAAAAGACAGGGCTGCTCCGTCTTATCCATACAATCAGCTGCCTTTACCTTTCTCCATTCATCCTTCTCTTTTTAATTTTCTCTTTTTTGTTTCACAGCGCGTCAGGTTTTTTGAAGAATTAACCATTGATCGCCTCCTGCACTCCTACATGTAATGAATGAAAGTGGGAAAACGGATAGATTAGCTGCTAAAGCCAAGCAAGCAGGTTTATTTATTTTTTTGAATTATGAAATTTATTTTGTTTGGGCTGGATATTTGCAGTCACGTAACGATACAGATCGAAGATGAATTTGGTTGCTATGTGATGCAATTTCTTAAACTCGTCCCTTTGGCTGCTCACACTGTCATGGCAATGTGGAAGATTGTTCCCGGGAAGACGGGCAGCACTTCTGGAAAGCATTAATTACCACGGAATGGGACCATTAATCAGAGCTGTCTATGCCAGACAGAGCAGAAGGCAGCAGAAAAGGGCTCCTCTCTGCTTTTGGGCTGAATGACTGGAGGTGTTCTTATGCATAGTACCCTAGTGCACAGGAGGACTGCAACCAAACTAGGACATTGACATAATGAAGACAGATTTGCTTTGGGGACCTTACCATTTTATACATGTTGACAACTAGGGACATGGAGGACCTTACTGAAATTCCACTAAATCTTGCCCTTTCCTTTTCATCTTTTTGAATCATTAAAGATTCAAAATGCATGAAAATTAGCTAAGATGTGTCACATGTATCTCTATTTTAAAGCCTGGTATTGAAAAAAACATGCAGACTATGTCGATTAAACTTGTTTATTTAGTATAATTAAGTAAAAAAGAGGAATTTTCCTGCTATCTGAATGTTCAGCATCACTGCAAGCACCTGAATCATGGTTTTCCTCTTGAACGCCACAAGTTAATTAAACTAAACAAGAAGTGCATGCTAATTTTGTCAATATTGTGCGAATGGAAACAGACTTGTAATGAACTTAATGCATTTGATCCAGTTGAGTTAATTCAATTCAAACACCCTTAAGGACCATATGGAATCGTTTGACGAATGGAGTTTTCTTTCTTATACTGACTTATTCAAAGGGGCGGTGTTGTTTCTTAACTCTGTTTTTACATAGGTCTACATACATGCATACATACATACATATACATAAAATACATTCATATAAAAACATTTAAATATGTTCGCATGGACTGTAAGTCAGAAATTATAATTAAATATGATTGTGTCACATGTCAGTAAAGGAATTGTAGACATCCCACCTCCTGCATATTGAGTGGTGCAGGGATGACGTAGTTTTGATCAAAGACTATAGACCTTATGCACCAGAGAAACAAGTGTGCCGCCATCTTTATAATATTGTCTTAAAACTTCCGTTTTTGCGGTAGCTCTGTATATTTCTATGGCATCTCTGTCAAAGAATAACTAGCTGGTGAAGTGGATATACTTGTTGTAGAGTTAATGAAAGCTATTGTGAGCATTGTAATGTTTAAAGCAGATGTCTTAACAAATGTCAGTAGAATGGGAAGATTTTAAAACGAGCAGTTTATTCATAAATACTTAAGATCGCTGTGGAAATACAAGCCGGAAGTCAAAAGACAGCGAGCGCAGCGCTTAAAAGGGGCGGGGCTACATAAGGTCTATAGAATAACACGACGCGTCACTCGTATTATTATGAATGGGAGAAAGTGCAACGCGCAGTATGGCGGAATAAGTCCCGCCTTCTAAATAAGAGCCAATCGCTGATTGGTAAAGTCATCGTGTCACTGCAGCGGCCGTTAGAAGCTCCGGTTCCTATAGAAACAATCAGACGCGTGCCTCCGCAATGATAGGATTGCGCATGCACATTAGCTTGATCCAGCCTGGAAAATAACGTTTTTTGTCATGATTCGAGTGTTTAGAAACAAAATGTATGAGACAGTTGTTGTCAGATTTCACTGGTGATTTCAAATGTGAAATTTAATCGAAAGCTTGGCAAACAGCTTTGGAGAATTTGATGTTTCCCCATTTAAAGAGATAGGAGCTGCACTTGCATGCCCAAGAGGCGTTTCAAAGATGGCCGCCGAGTGAAATGACTTGTCTTAAAGGGACTTTGGTTTTGATGACCAAAACCTAGAAAGGTGTTAGTATTTAGCTATTCTGGTTCCAACGTCGATGGGTTTTCGAATGGGTTTGTGGTTAACACAAGCTCAAAATGCTTTCACGTTTTATTCTACAACATAAGATACATCAGTATTACCCCACTCATGATTTTTTTAAGCTGTTACGTGTCTTGAAAAAGGTGGTTGCTAACAAGTGGCTAAATGGGACTACTGTCGGGGACATTAAACGTCATCACACTGAACAGGTAAACTCAGTGTGCTTTTACAGCTTCGTTATGCTAATAATTGTGCTCTTATAAATTATTCCAACTCAAACTTTAAGGGAAAATGTTTTTTTAGGTAAAAACTGAAAGAGTTGATGGACAGAACATGTAAGTATCATAAACTTTTAATCACAGAGCTTTTTTTTTTTTTTATTTTTTTTTGCGAGCTCCACAGCAGACTTCTACCCGACATTAAAAGCAGCATTATGTCCTGAAAGTGTGGACTTGGAGGAAGATTGCGAGGTTCCATTTGGTGCATGGCCATTGAGAGCCGTTCCCTGACGCCCGTAAATTAAGCCTATACAATATCCCGGAAATCAAGTGTGAGAGATTAAGATGTGTTTTCGGTGATCTGATCACGAATGGTCAGCCAACACACATTACCGTTTTCTCCTCATTATGTGTTTCAAATGCATCTCCTGTGACCACTTGCGTTCGGATTTCCCATTATTTCACCAAACTCTACATCACTTTTCCTTTCGGCGCACAGATTCTCTTGAATGACTGAACTCCTGTTACGCAGGTTTGCAAGGTGGGAAGTCTGGAATTGTCAGACTGACTGCACTGATTTTACTATTCATTCATGTACTATTTAATTATTAGACCTACTATTCATTAAAATACTCTGTTCATTACGAGTCATTTATTCAGGAACAAAGACATACAGTATCTCGCAGAAGTGAGTACACCCCTCACATTTTTGTAAATATTTTATTACATCTTTTCATGTGACAACACAAGAAATAACATTTTGCTACAATGAAAAGAAGTGAGTGTACAGCTTGTATAACAGTGTAAATTTGCTGTCCTCTCAAAATAACTCAACACACAGCCATTAATATCTAAACCGCTGGCCACAAAAGTGAGTACACCCCTGAGTGAAAATGTCCAAATTGGGCCCAAAGTGTCAATATTTTGTGCGGCCACCATTATTTTCCAGCACTGCCTTAACCCTCTTGGGCATGGATTTCACCAGAGCTTCACAGGTTGCCACTGGAGTCCTCTTCCACTCCTCCATTATGACATCACGGAGCTGGTGGATATTAGAGACCTTGAGCTCCTCCACCTTCCGTTTGAGGATGCCCCACAGATACTCAATAGGGTTTAGGTCTGGAGACATGCTTGGCCAGTCCATCACCTTTACCCTCAGCTTCTTTAGCAAGGCAGTGGTCGTCTTGGAGGTGTGTTTGGGGTCGTTATCACCCAGTCTCCGAAGGGAGGGGATCATGCTCTGCTCATTCATGGTTCCCTCAATGAACTGTAGCTCCCCAGTGCCGGCAGCACTTATGCAGCCCCAGACCATGACACTGACAGGCTGACCCCTTCAACCTCTGCAGCAATGCTGGCAGCACTCATATGTCTATTTCCCAAACACAACCTCTGGATATGACGCTGAGCACGTGCACTCAACTTCTTTAGTCGACCATGGCGAGGCCTGTTCTGAGTGGAACCTGTCCCGCACACCGCTGTATGGTCTTGGCCACCGTGCTGCAGCTCAGTTTCAGGGTCTTGGCAATCTTCTTATAGCCTACACCATCTTTATGTAGAGCAACAATTCTTTTTTTCAGATCCTCAGAGAGTTCTTTGCCATGAGGTGCCATGTTGAACTTCCAGTGATCAGTATGAGAAAGTGAGAGTTATTTTGAGGGGACAGCAAATTTACACTGTTATACAAGCTGTACACTTTACATTGTAGCAAAGTGTAATTTCTTTAGTGTTGTCACATGAAAAGATATAATAAAATATTTACAAAAATGTGAGGGGTGTTCTCACTTCTGTGAGATACTGTACATTATTTATACAGTATTTATATCTCTGTTTGGGAACATGTCCGCAAAAGGCTCCCCTCGTTACTAAACTGACCATTCAGAATGGAGATTTTGATGACGCAATGTCATCGGTTTCTATCTTAAATGAGTCCAAAGGGTGCAAGAGAGGCTCAATGAAATTTCCCTCTTTCCGCATTTATAACCAATCATTTGTCAGTCTCAATCATTAAAGCCAATCAGCTTTCAGTAACACATATGTCTCCAAACGTTGTATGTTTTTGATTCTCTAAATAGAATAACTTATAAGAGTAGTTTGTTTGTGACTCGGTCTACACTGCACTGTTACTGTAAAGCCGTATACGACTGTAGGGGGGATATATCAAAGGACTAGTCTCACCAGTAGCTGTAAATCATGATTTAATATTTGCTTTTGTTAGTCAGGTGGCTTCCTGTAGCTTAAAGGTCCACTGAAGTGCCTTGGAAAGTGCAGCTTTATTCACTGTGTTGATGTAATTTCCAATGAAACAGGAAGACAGGGCAGGATATATCTAGAAGCTCCTCCCCTTTTTTCAAAATAGGCAATAGCATCACAGTTCGGCCAGAACCGTTGAGATCGTAAAATCCAATTTTCCTCATATTTCTCCTCTATATTGCTTTAAAATATAGCATTGTTTGTAGAATTCATATGTGTCCGAACGTTTTGTGGTCTGTGCCGACTCTCAAAGCGGAGCAGACTGTGCCTGCGCTGCGGCTGTTCACGTGACACTAAAACGAAAACGGATTTCATTCTCGTCAATGGAAATCATATTTACACTGTCTGAATCGTTCCCTATCCTCTATATAGTACACTATGTGCGATTCACCATATAGAAACTAGTAAATGTGTGAACAATTGACCGATTTCAGCTGCAGCTTCAGCGTCTGTGTAGAAGGGGGCGGGACTTCAGATTCTAGAGAGCATTTGATTGGACAGAAGATTTGATGAGAAGCTGAAGTCATGGTGATGTCATGAAAATCCGTGATCCATTTTAGCATAAGTGAGAGACTGTAAGTTTTGAATGCTTATATCTCCTAAATGTGAATTTTGTCATTGTTTTGGAACACCAGCTTATTCAAAACCTTAAGGCTAACATATTCATACTAAAAGCTAAAAAACTTACATTTTGATTTCAGGGGGACTTTAAACAGTGGAGCAAGAACTGATAACATATGTTTCTTGAATGCAACATATGTCGCTTTGGATAAAAGCATCTACCAAATCCATAAATGTAAATGATTAAATGATATACTCACAAAAGGAGCATTTTGTTTAGATGAACACCTGGATATGTGGATATACAGGAGATTTATGAAGTGCAAGATTGTTAATGTGTATATCTGCTATAAGACATTTAGGAGTACACTAGCATATACATACAGTGGATGATCTGAAGGCTTACAGATATGGAAAATCCACAAAACTCACATTTTGCCTGAACTTTTGGAGTAAATGCCCAAAACATTGTTAGAATTCATAGATATTTTTAGTTACTTGAGATTATCCTCATGAATATGGTCTTTCTCCATCTACCTTCTGCCAATTATGGTACAGAGCAGACAGCTATAATGCGCATTGAAGTCTCCTCTCGTATTGGTGCAGTTCCTTCTGGCTAAACGTTCATCTTCACAAACCACCAATGTGCTAACCTTAAGTGAAACCACTGGCCATTTTAAGACCATTTTAAGCAATCTTATTACTCTGAATAATTTCTTTCAGCTCTGGATTGCCTGTTCTTATGAATTTATCTATAACTGGAATCAAAGTACCTTTTCCCATTGTTGCAATAAGCTGAATAAAGCTTACCTCTACCAGAATGTTTTTTTTTTTGTTTTGTTTTTTTTTTGCCCAGTCTAATGTTTTCACAGATAATAAAGCAGATGCTTTGTTGTTTTTTAGCATTACTGCAGCATGCATTCAAAAGGAATTTGGCAAATCGCATCGATCTCTCGCATCAACCGCTTTAAATACTCTGTTTAATGTTGCATCACATCTCTGCCTCTAATTATCGGAAACCTCTCGGCTAGGATAAAATGGATAATGCTTATTTGAACTTCTTCAAGGCCTTTTCTCAAGCAGTTTCATCTTGGCTCTGTAAGTATGCACTAGCTGGGTGGATTTTCTGAGTGATTTCACAATCTCGCTAGTTCCTGTTATGAATTTTTTTTCCTGTTTACTGTTCCATCAGAGCTCTTGCTCACCTCTGATGTCATTATGATGTCATTATTTTGCACGGTTGCAGTTTCCGTCCATCTTCAAAGCAGCTGTGCACACGTATATCCACCTGTCCGAACTCTTGTCTCCATCCCACAGATATTCTCATGCAGAGAACAGATTTACCATCAGCATTTTAATGGCCGTTCACTTTGCAGCCAACACCGGCTAATGAGTCCACAATAATTAGTTGAGGTACGTTGAGCAGCGCCAGTAAAAGTCCAGGTGGTGTGACTAATTACAAAGGTGTTCAAGGCCTTACTTACACAAGAACAAGAGAGGGGAGACCCTCTGCCAATGCTTAGCTCACAGTCAGAGGCAGGGCGACATTTGGAGACAAAAACCCAAACAATCATTTCCACATTATTGTTTCTGCAAAATGTGTTATTTTCTTTAACAAGATAATTAATTAGTTGTTTCCATTCAGTAAGTATTAGGTATTGTTGGCGAAGTTAGTCTTTCTCTTTTTTGAGGGCATAGCAAGCGTCATGCATCATGGAACATCTTTATGAACAATCAAAAATACTCAATTGACAGTTATGTGTTGCGTTAACAGCATTAACATTTTCATGTCTTAAGCAAAATAACGTACAGATGTGCTAAATATACCGCTGCATATTTTAAGGTCTCGCATCTGAGCTGTCAATTTGGCTTTGGGTACCTCTCAGATCCCTTTGCGCAGGTATTTTTTTTTTTGAAGTCTCTTAGGCACTTTTTAGAAGGAGGAACAGCTTAAGATGAAAGAGGTAGTTCCCCTGCAGGATTATGTACAATGAATAATTTAAAGTGGAAAAAGAAAGCTCAATTCCGTTAACCTTGTAAGTTATTTATTGTTTTTAGATGGCTGTCATGTTTGCTAATATCCTCCCCAGTCAGCCACAACTGAAAATGGAAATTCGTTGGAGTCATTTTAGGGACGTCATCTCCAGAATGCATGCAGACTCTGACGGATGACTCGTACAAGGCCGGAGTTTTTCTGCTTGGGCGGAGGTACAGAAAGCCAGAGAAGCCTTGAATATTTATGCTTTATTCTTGACCTGGACAAACTTGCACTGTTAAAATCCTTGTGATCTGAAAACAGTGGGAACATACATTTGCTTGTCACAAATAAGGATAGTTCCATTAAAAAAAATCCTTATGTTGTTCCAAACACAAAAGAACATTTTTTGAGTAATGTTTATGCTGTTCTTTTCCACACAAAAATGCTGTCTTGCTCCAAAAATTTAACAAAAGCACCAAATAAGTACCATATGAAAATGATTCATATGAATTATATGCTAAATCATTTTATTTATGCATGTATAAATAATGTGTAATGTATACATATGTGCTGTGAATGAGATTTGAGAGCTATGACAGGAGAAAATGCACTCAAAAAAAAAATGAATTGTTGGATTTACTTAAAGCTGCAGTCCGACATTTTTGGCCCTCTAGCGGTTAAAAAACAGAACTGCACGCATCTTGCGGAAAAACATTGTAGCCGGAGCTACTTCTCTCCATGTATGTCTATGGCGAGTCACGCAGTTACTGTGATACTCTGCAGCGGTTCCTACCAGACCGTTCTAAAATAGTCAGAATATAAACACTTATTATAAGTGTATCCATAATGATTCAGGGTAAGACAAAAACACGGTTTGGAAAATGGATTCATGTTATACATTCTTATTATATAATTTTTGTAAATTTTGAACACCAAAAAAGTTACGGACAGCAGCTTTAAAAAAGCAGTGTCAAGTGGTTCCATGCAACTATATTGAGTAATTGTTACAAATAACAATTTAGTTAATAAATTCAAGTAAAGCTGACAAAATTTCTTTGAGTAAATACAAATCATTTGAAATTGTCACTGTTACATAATATTTATATGTGCAGTTTACTTAATGTTATGTTAAATTTATAAAAGTTTACTACATAAGGTGAAAACATGTATTGACTAAATTTACATTATTAATTTAACTATTTGCTCTACAAAATCCACAAAAAAACAAACAAACAAACAAACAAACAAAAAAAACAACTCATTGTTTGCTCAGAGCCTAAACACAGGTGCTGCTCTTCTGCATAATGGTAACCACAAATCCTCTAAATGTCCAATATAACTGAACATTAAACACTAACATAAACTAACAACATCTTTCCCTTTCCTGAAAAACACATAAAATAACACTTTAATCCCTAAATTTACTCTACTAAAGCAGTCCCTTGCAAAGCATCCTGGGAACTACGAATCCACTGCCCAGTTAGTTATGTCAACTTTAATTTGTGCGTTTCACTTAGCAATATTAAGATGACTAAACAAACACTTATTAAGTCTAACAATGCTCATTTTTAGTAACAACTCCGTTAAATTAAGTTCATGTAGTTTCATGAGTTTTTAAGTAATGTGAACAAGGATGGTTTGAGTGAAACTAACAACAGTGAAAGTTATTTTTTTTTAGCTTAGATTTTTGCAAATTTCTTGAAATTATCTTCAGAAGGCTTATTTGGGCTGCTTATATGGTGTTTTTTTCCTTTCATTGTAAGCATAAACATTTTTGCTAATCTAACTTGTTTTGTTACATACAAGAATGTCATACAGGTTTGGAATGTTTTGTGGGTGAATAAATAATGACTACATTATTATGTATTGGATAACTTGTACTTTAATTTGTCTTCAGAGCTGGTATAGAGGTTGGCACACATGCTTCAGTATGTTGAGTTCACATGAATGAAATTGAGTCCAACTTGTGTTGTTTCCCATTCCCAGATCATGAAAACATAATCCATAGTGTAGATAGCTTCCTGTAAAAACTGGACTTTAAGTAGTGACGTCCTCTCCTCATTGTCATTGTTGAAGGTGATCACTTTGATGCTCCCTTTTTTCTTTTTTCTCTTTTTTTTACTCCTCCCAAGATAATAAAGTTCTTTCATAGTCGTTAGATGAATTTTCAAATCACTTCACTGACAGATGGCTTCTTTTAGAGAGTGCTGTGATAAATAGATTGTGATATAAAAGGTGAGACACAGGCCAGCATTTTTATGGTTTGAAGGCGCAAGCTGCTGCAGGTGCAGATGCATGGAAAAAAAGGTGTCTGGGTACTAAAACACTATTTCTAGGCCAAGGGAAACATTTGCCAAAGACTAGTTGATAAGAGGGAAAAGATAATACTGATGAGAGCGGGTGCACACGAGAACAAAAGAAAAAAGAAAGAAGAGAGATAGATTGAGAAAATGGAGGGTGATTTGTACGGACATCAAAGGTCAACCGGGACCAATTTTCATGCCTTGGCTTTCCTCCCAGGAAAGGACGAGGTTTGGCTGACTTGTTCTTTTTATTTTATTTTATTTTATTTTATTTTATTTATTTATTATTATAAATATTTTTTCAATTTTCTTAAGCATTCACTCAAGGTCAGCTTTGGAGGTTGGGTTGACGCAAACGGCAACATCACTCACAACCGCAGTGCTGTTCATTTCCAAATAACTTTGACAAAGTCACTGAAGGAACAACATTCTTGAATTAGTATGTTTCTAAATCTTGATTTTACCTTTCTATCTACTATTTTTTAAGTCATTTCTAGATCTCTGGACTATTCACCGCTCAAACAGATCAGACTGGCAGATGTTCCATTGTTTACACAAAGTAGTATCTCAGAAGTCTCTAGTTTCCAAATGTCCTTTTTGTGTCCTCTCCCATGGTCATTTGATAAATCGCTCTGCCTTTGGTTTATGTGGCGGCCCGGTGCCTTTGAAGCCTTTGGAGCTACTTTTGGCACAGCATCACCAGGGTTCTAAAGGACTGGAGGTAAATTGTGCAGCCCTCAGTAATTCGCTCATTGTTTCTGGTGTTTTCATTCCTCAGAGCAAATGGCTTGTCGTGTAACTCCCAGAGAGAGTTTGCCTAGATGGCGCTTGGCTGCTCCCTCAGAACCTCAGAACCTGGACGGTTCCTGGGGAGTTTTGCTCTGGCTAAAGCCAGGCATATCTTCACCTGCGTTGCATTTCTACCTCCGCTCCTGAATTATTTATTCCATAGCCGTGTTTGGTCTGAGGCGGTGGGCCTGTTTCTCCTGCAGGTGTAATGAGAAGCAGAAGCGGTGGGCTTTGAAAAGGATTCTATATGGATGCAGGCCAAAGCTTTACCCTTTCCATGAGTTCAATGTGACCGTAGAGAGAGCCAGGCTAAATTTACCTCTAATGTCTCTCTGAGATCACCTCCAACCTGCTCTGTTCAGTAATAAGACCTGTTTACCTCCGCCTGCTCAGAGAATCAACCCTGGCATACGCCGCCATTTTCCCTTGCCTCTTAAGAGGCTTTTCAGCATTTTTTTTTTTTTGCTTGTGAACTCCAGACCTTGTCTTCCTGAAACACATTAGTTATCACATGGAGTGTAATCTGAGTACATGTGATGTTCTTTCCCCCCTAGTGTAATGTGTTTATAGAATATGGCATCCTTGTCAGATCAATAAAACCAACATGGACCGACTCAGGGAGGACAAGCCTGGAAAGCAAACAAAAAGGGCTGCCGTATTATCGTTTCTAATCCTTGTATCGTTAGAACTCCTGCTGAATGTGTGAGACTCAATGTGACATGTTGTCCATGGCACATTTATGTAACTGACAAGATCATCCGTGCTGTCATCTCAATTGTTCAACCCTGGCATCTCAGAGAGGCCGTCTTTTGGAGGACGAGACTGTGACAGTATGGTACGCGGCATTCATTAATGATGAGCTGATTTGAGATGAACTTTCTGGAGGTTTTACTCCTTCAGGTTCCCAAACATTTCAAAGAATAAGTTGAGCTGGAGAGACAAAAGACTTTTTTGTTTCTGTCCATTTTCAGATTGGTTTGTACCCAATATATCCTCATCGTCATTGTTACTGGCAGGGGTGGCAACCTCCCCTTAGAGTCGCATGGATAGACGGATGTGCATTCACGAAACATGTTAATAATTGCCAGCGATTACTGCATTTTGTAGCAAACAGGAAACGTAGGAGGCTATGAGGGAAGGTCAGTCAGCATGACCTGAATTGCAGTTTTCTCTGCTCTTTGTCATTTTCTCCAACAAAACGTTCTCGACCCTTTATTATTTCTCATGCTTTCATCTCTTCCACTGAAAAGTGCTTCTGAGGGGTGATTTTGATTGAGGTTGGCAACTGGATCTTGTTGCACAAATTCAGTTGCGGCTTCTTTTCGTGACAGTTTCCCACTGACAAATGTATTCTGTCCCTTTTAATGTCACTGCAGAAAGTTGTTCTCATGTGGTGAGAATTTTCGTTGTTTTTTCTACATCTCTTTTTTGTTTGTTTGCTTTTTATTGTGCTGTCATGAGGAACAAAGTTAGTTGTCACCTTCCTGAGCAGATATTGTAATGTGTTGTTGCATCTGTATTTAAACTAGAGTTTATTCTTTGATTCATTTTATACTTTTATTCTTGAAAGTAATTTTCAATTTGGATTCAATTTGAATTGAAGTAGCAAGCAGAATGAAGAATTGTAAGAATCAATTAAAAATTAAAAGTATTTATAGGAATGTCTTTGAATTTCATTTTAAGTGTAGTTTTTAATAATTATTTTTTACATTATTATTTTATTATTATTATTATTATGATTTTGTAGGAATAAGTTACAGATAATTGCAGTAAAACATATGGTTAAAGGTAAAAGATAATCAATAAACCACGGAAAATAACTCAACGCGCACAGAAAGTTGCCTCTCAGACAGCACGCAGTTGCAAATTCAGTTTACTTCCACAGCTTATTTGGCCAAATACACACAACATTTTGTCAAAATGCCCATCTAGGCTATATTCACGTAAATAGTGAACGTCAACAGTTGAGAAAGAAAACAGTATCAGTATATTGGTTCCGTGCATTCGGTCTTAAAGTGGCAGAAGCCTAATAAACCTGCTGCAGTCATTATTGTTAATCAAACAACCAACATAAAAGACCAAGACTGAATTACTTTTGTAGCTTTAAGAAGACTTAGTGTTTAATTCATACAGTGAAGTACTCACAGTACTCTTCTGCTCTTAATTCTCACAGTACTCTTTTGCATAATACAGTAAACTTCAATGAACAATATCAATTGAGAACAGTTACTAAGAGTGGTTGCTAAGGGTGTTGTGTAGCGATACACAGAACCGTTGGGTGAAGCGGTCATAGCCGTGTTTTATCGTGAAAAAAACAGCTATTGACCAATCAGAATCAAGGACAGGAACTAACCATTTTATAAATATATATAAACACCTCAAACTAGAGATGAATTTTAATATATAGTCAAGTGAATATGAATGTTGGAAAAAAATTATCAACTTTTTTTTTTAATAAAGTTATATGTAAACAATTTGGTGACCAACAACAATTTTTTTGGTCTGTTTATCTGTCTGTTTGTCTATAAGGCATATAAAACATCACATTCCAGTGCTTTTTATTTAACTCAGGAAATTAATTGTAATTTTAATTGCATTCTCAGTTAAATTCTGTATGGTGTGCAGACCTGCTCTGAATATTTTCACTACAACAGAAAGGCAGCAAGAATATCTAAAAATTCAGCCTTAAACCACAAGACTATAAACACACAAAAATAACATACTATAATACACAGGACATGTACCATGTAGTGCATTGTTTCTTATACATCTCAAGTCTGTTCTCTTCATGAATGCATTTTAAAATGTGTTGACCTCAGCACCTGTGCTTGGGAAGCACTGTGAGCCGTATTTGAAATGCTTACCGAGGAATTCGTTTATTGATTGTCAGCAAAACGTGGCTTTGAGACATGCGCTTTCTTTATACCCCAACTCTCAATATATCATCAAGACGGAATTAACCCCTCGCATGATTCAGCTCTTTACCATTCCCATTGTCACATGTTTATTGCTTCATCACTTTGCTGTCTCACTCAACTGCGATGCCCCATTAAGAATGCTCATTGTCACTGTCGTATTTCACACCGAGCCCAGCTATGCAGGTATAACCAATGGAAAACAATTACCTCTGGCATTCAGTAATGACCCCATAGTTAAGATTTGACCTTGCGTGTGATTTGTCTGCACCATAAACAAGAGAATGTTGGCTGTGGGGGGCCGTCTGAGCGGTCATCAGATTTTGATTATCTTAATCTCTCCGAGGGGCTTTATGGCCATGCCGTCGATGAGCAGGATTCAGCAGTTTTCTACAGAAGGTTAAAGGCGCACACTTTTTTCCCCCTCCTGCTGTTCTATTACACGAGCAGCTGTGCCATTTTCACTTGCCTAAAACCCCATAAAATTTTATTTCAGCTTTTCTCAAGGTGTCATGATCTTCAGGTTTGCAGGTGTGATGCCATAATGGATGTGTGCCTGAGGGAAGCTTTTTTTTTTTTAAATGTCCCCAAATAAGCGTTTCCGCACCTCTTTGTAAACACCTTAAGAGTTGTGAATATTAAGTCACTGCATTGGATTTATATGTGAGCAAACCCTGACAGTAGGTCTAAAGTATTTACGGCATATTTGGATTGACAGATGGACTCTATAATTTTTAATGTTGTACTTAAAGTGTAGTTTTACATTAAAACACATGGAGCCTTTGACACAAGTTCATATGCTATATACATTTGCAGTTTGTGTTTAGGGAGATGATTCACTACAATTCTTCGAGCTGAAGCTCTGATGTTCCCATCTGTGCGTCTCCAAATTAAGACAATTAGGCATCAAAATCCTTGAAACTGCTCATGCACACACTACTGTATACTGTATATGTTGTGGAGCATCTGATGCTGTCAGTTTTCCTTGCTTTTTACTGTTCTTTTAAAATGCAAATATAAAATAAGCAACCATATGCTCTGCTATAGAATTAACCATCAGTTTCAGTGCGACAACAGCCGTCGCCAAACACTAAACCTGCAGGAAGCTGTTGTATGACAATGTCTACTTATCTAGAACGAAGGACTCGTGTTTTTCTTAGTTTTTATTGACCTAATAATGACAGAGGCATCAGGTATCAACCTCTGACCTGCAGGAAGTAGAAGTCGAGTTGGGTTACTCATGCTCGGTTTTGGCAGATCTGCAGGCCAGGGAACTGTATGCCGTCCTCTGGTCGTTGAGGCTGACGTACATTTGTTAAGTCTGCAAGTTCCCTTGGCGGAACACATCAAAGGGAGAAGGCGTGGCTGACAGCTGGCCGCAGGAGCGGCTATCGGAGACTGTATCTGAAAGATAAATGCATGCATGCCGAGAGCTTCCTTTGGCCCCCTTCCTGTAGAGAGACTGGTGTAATTGAGAAAGATGGCTTCTGCCAGAGTGGGGACACAAAGTCCTCTACGTGCGTCTGTTCCTTTGGCGAAACAAGGTGAATCTTCTTCCAGAGCTTACAGTGTTGATGTGCTGAACTCCAGCCATTGCTTTAGACAAATGGTCCCATCTACAGGAGGTGTGACTGGTGGAAATTATGGGTTATTAATGTTCCTCATTGAATGTGTATTTATATCTTGGAAAAGGTTGATGGTGTTACTCTGAAAGAATGACTTCAGAGATGAAAAAACACCTCATTTTCTCTCAGTATCTGGGCTTTTCTTTAACTCTGTGCACTTTTATGAAGTCTTGAAAAAAATCAGCTTTTTTAAAAAACAAAATGTTAATATTTTCAGTAATTTTTACACTAGCAATGCCCAATAGCATATATAGGAGGAAAAAATACCACTAAAATGTCACACATATTTCCAATTCCACCACAATGTCATTTCAATGGAAGCTTGTTTCTGCCACTGAATAAAAAATACAAAAGGTAATTGTGACTTTTTAGAAGAAAAAAAGGAGAAAAAAAGTCAGAATTTTGAGATAAAAAGTCGCAATTGCGAGTTATAGTTAGAATTGTGTGAAATAAAGTCGCGATTGCGTGTTATGAAGTCAGAATTGCGAGATATAAATTCCTCAGTTAATATCCCGCAATTCTGACTTTATAACTCACAATTCTGACTTTATAACTTACAATTACGACTTTATAACTTACAATTACGACTTTATATCACGCAGTTCTGAGAAAAAAGTCAGAATTGCGAGATGTAAACTGGTAATTGTGAAAAAAAAAAAAAAAGTCAGAATTCTCTTATTTTATTTTTTATTCTTTGGTGGAAACAAGCTTCCATACAGTTCTACCACAACTCAACTGTTGAATAGCATTATGTGAGTTTTTTGGAATAAAATGTCAGATTCCTTTGTCTTGCTAAGGTTAATTTCAGCTAGCATTTTGAGTATCTGAAATGCAAATATTGTATTATTATATTATAAATGTGAAATTAAATAATGTGTTTTTCGACTTTTTGGATAATTTGACAAAAGAATACCTTGTTTGAAAATGATTCACATTTTTCTTTCATGTATGTCTCCTTGGCAAACAAGTTCACTAACCTTTTTAAGATAAATTTTATTTATTTCTTTATAAAATTGTTTTCCAAAGCATTCAAATATTAAATTTTTGCAATTTTGTTAAGCTTTTTGTTAGTCTTTTGGGCAAGATTTGCTGTTTGTGGTGGAAATGACTCCTGTGGACAGTCAAAATTTGTGTAGAAATAGAAATGGTTTATGGTGGCTTTACTCTGATTTGATTATTGTATTTTTTTTTTAAAATATGTAATTTTAATTGTTGTTTTTATGATGGATTTTCATATTTTGAGACTGAATGTCTCAGTATAGGAAAAGCGCAAGAAATAAAAAAAACAAATTCTTTACATAAAAGACATTCGAAAAGTAGCACAAATAAATCAAGGGTAAAAGTTACAGAGACAATTTTAATGCAACGATTTAATGAAGTTGAATATGAAATCTGTTCAACCCCAGGACAGTGCCCACAGTTGAAGTAACTCCCATCCTCGAATCTCACTAAGAGAAGAACACTCACGTGTTTCTCGGTTTCCCTGCATACTCAGCATATGTGTCAATGTTATCAGAAAAGGAGCAGCAGGAGCTCAAAGCGCCTCACCCTTCTCATGTGCGCCCATCACACACACACTCATTCCCTAAGCCGCCTGGAACGTCTCCTTCCCTCTTTTCTGCCTCGTCGTTTTAGCCTAATTGTGTCGATTCACAGGCAGAGAGAGCCGCATACATAATCAATTCCGATACTCAGACTGAGGATCCCCAGCTTTCCGCACATCAAAGTCGCGGAGCCAGCCAAGACCAGCTGGTTATTCTCGCCCAGCCATCCCACACAGTATCAGCAGGGGAGGACGGGCCGAGGACAAACGTTTGTCACAAGATGCCGAGAATGTTTTCGTACTGTAAATATGTTCTCCTTCACACTGTTAAAGGTGTTGCGCGTAATGTCTCCGCTGAGTGATGACTTCGGTAGAAGCGAAAGCATAAAAGAGATGCCTGACTTCATTTCACTTCAATTGCAGACACTGTTATATGGCCTCCTACTGAATGTTTTCTCAGTTGGCCAAGTATCCAGAGAGCTATTCACATAAAAGACTCTGATAGTGCCAGCAACTTTAGTGATTCATATTTGAAGTCCGGAGTGAGCAAAACAGAGCCGGTCCAGATGGTCTGTCGGCGAGGTGCGGCATCCTACTACAACCCCATTAAAAAAGTACACGTCCTCATTTAGCACTTTTCGATGTCCCATGCCCCCCGGGCTTCCGTGCAGAAGGGCTTGATTTAAAGAGCGAGAGCACGTCGAATTGTAATTAGTTTCTTGTTCTCATTTTCCTTCATTTTCTGGTGATCTTTGTTTATTGCTCTGTTTCTTTCCTCTCTCTTTCTGTAAATGTCAGAGGGTTCCTTGTTGTATGCTTTAGTGGTTTATATCAAGCAACAGTGTTTCCGTGTCTCACAATGGGTAAGCTTGTGCATATTATTCCTACTTAAGTCAGCTTGATGGTGTTAATTCTCTCACGGTCTGCTGGGAGAGCACTCAGCCATAATATTTAGAAACAACACACTCATCATATGATGTATCGTTACACTGGGCTATTAAGACAGACAGCAAGTAATTCCTTGGAGAGCAGCTCCTTCAGTATCTAGCACACTCAAAGGAAACTATAGATTACTATCACAGGAGACTCACTCACACACACACACACACACAGTTCATTTTGATCGCTCCTTACATGGCATGAGATAATGAACTGTTGTCTGAGAGAGCAATTACATTTGTGTGCCCAACCAGGACAAACACAAATCTTTGACAAGAAATTATATTACAGTATCACTCCAAGAGCAAGCCAAGTGTGCACGTCACGCCTCTGAGCTGAAAACGGTTTGGCATCACATCCCCACTGCATACTCGCTTTCTCACACTTGACTTGGCAGGATGCAAACTTTTGGTTATGACTTGTGGGTAATGTAGAGCGCGGGCTTGTCACGAGAGCTTTGAGCCTTTTGAGATGATACTGGGGACCCACAAGAAAGAATGAAATACATCTTTTAAAGGAATAGTTCACCCATTAATGATTTACTTTTGCAGAGCTCGCGTTTATTTTCAATAAAAATGAAAATAATGTTCTAAAAGAGTTCAGTAATATTAAAAGTATTTATTGGGTAGGGTTAGGGTAAGGTGTAGGGAGGGTTTTTATTCTCCCAATAAGGCAGCATCCATTTACTAATTTTAGTAAATATAATCATTTACACCCTCTATTGCATCCTGTTAATGTACAAAAATACTGTGGTGCAAATAGTGTCTGCCAATATAAAGTATAGATAGCATCTAATTACTGTTTACTCTTCTTGCAAAGAACTGATACTTTACATAGTGTAAATGGAATCTATCGCTATTTTCACCTAATGTAAATAGCATATCGTTAAAAAAAATGCTGCTATTGTCACTTAGTGTAAATATAATATTGTCACTTAGTGTAAATATAATATATTGCTATTTTCACTTAGTGTAAATAGCATCTATCGCTAAGAATATATGCTATTTTCACTTAGTATAAATAGCATCTATCACTATTTGCACTTAGTGCATATAGCCGCTGCCTTAAAGTTTTATTAAACGTTACTGTGGTATAAAGCAGGACGGGGCCGAGAGCCTAACTTTATTTTATTTCACACATATATATATATATATATATATATATATACACACACTACCAGTCAAAAGTTTGGACACAGAAAGATTGTTAATGTTTTAAAAGGAAGTTTCGTCTGCTCACCAAGGCTGCATTTATTTAATTAAAAATACAGTAAAAACAGTAATATTATGAAATATTATTACAATTTCTGTTTGAAAATATTTTAAAGTGTAATTTATTCTTGTGTTGGCAAAGCTGAATTTTCAGCATCATTACTCCAGTCTTCAGTGTCACATGATCCTTCAGAAATCATTCTAATATGATGATTTGCTGCTCAAGAAACATTTATTGTGTACAATTGTACAAAATATTTGTGTACAATATTTTTTTTCCAGGATTCTTTTATGAATAGAAAGTTCAAAAGAACAGCGTTTATTTGAAATATAATCTTTTGTAACATTATAAATGTCATTACTGTCACTTTTGATCGATTTAATGCATCCTTGCTGAAAAAAAAAAAGAATTAATTTCTTTAATTTCTTTTCAAAAAATAAACATAAAAATTCTTACTGAAACCCAAACTTTTGAACGGTAGTGTATAATGTTACAAAAGCTTTGTATTTCAGATAAATGCTGTTCTTTTGAACTTTCTATTCATCAAAAAAGAAATATTGTACATAAATATTTTGTACAATTGTACACAATAAATGTTTCTTGAGCATCAAATTATATTAGAATCATATTAGAATGATTTCTGAAAGATCATGTGACACTGAAGACTGGAGTAATGATGAAAATTCAGCTTTGCCAACACAAGAACAAATTACATTTTCAAATATTTTCAAATAGAACACAGTTATTTTAAATTGTAATAATATTTCACAATATTACTGTTTTTACTGTATTTTTAATTAAATAAATGCAGCCTTAGTGAGCAGACGAAACTTCTTATAAAAACATTAAAAATCTTACTGTGTCCAAACTTTTCATTATATATATATAATTATCAAATAGCTGATTTATCTGCATTTAAACGTTGTTGGAAACATTTGGGATAATGTCAGTACACAAGTCAACAAAATATATAACATTGTAGAAGATAACTCAAAAAAATCAGAATTAGAGATTTCAGTGCACACTTAAACACTTCTAATCAGAAATGACTTTGAGAAACATCTGAGACATGTAAGCCCTTCATTAGCTAGTCTCCTGATCTATGAACGAGCAATTTCTGAACATTTAAACATTCCTCTGGGAGAATGTTAATATACCGCTATGACACCACCAAAGTCAGGCAGACAGAGACCACCAAGTAATCTCACCACATGAATAAACTTCAGAAGAGTCGTGTTTTATTTCTTTCTCTCCTTTTTGTCTGTCCTTATTTACTTGCAGCTTATCAGAGAGTAAAGCCTTTACTGTATCAGTGTAAATTAAAGCGGTATCAGTCTGTTTTTTTCTCTTCCTCTGTTTTACCGAGGATTTATCCAAGAAAGAGGTATTTGGTTTAGCAAAGGATTTAAGTCCCCTGCTGCTCTTTTGAAATAGCACTGTCTTTGATGTCCAGAGGACAGGGCAGTGTTTTTTTTCTTTTCTTTTTTCCCCCCTTTCTATATGCACCCATTGTGTTTTATTTATTTTCTGTGGAAAATTATTTTAAGTCAACATGAAATGGCGTTCACTATCCATTTTACTTCTGTAATGTCACATTTCTTAGGAAAACAGGATATTCATTATAACAAATGTATGACAAGACTTGATTTTATCCACTGGGAATTGACTGGATTGTGATAAGTGGTTTTTATATGACTGGTGGTTGGGTGGCGTTAGCCGAAAAGGAAAGTCTTGTTTCAGATGACAACTTTTTTTGCTCTCTCTCTCTTTAGATTAACTTGCACAGAGGAATCATGCTCTGGAAAAATGTGTTAAGAGAGTAAATAGGGTCAATGTTGGCTTCATGTTGACTTTAGCCAAGCAATAAGGCAAGTGTGCTTCTTTCTGGTCTAGTTGGGTTATAACTCATCTTCTCCCAACAGTAGCGGTAGGCTGGTCGGCACCAGGCTCCCTGAGGGTTACAAAGATCAGGCTGGGAGGTGGTTTGCTGCAGGCAATAAATCCTTTGACATAATCTTGCCACATTTGTGGGGAGCTGAACTCCTTTTTGGTATCACTAGTGTGACATATCATCTGATATGTGGAGTTAAGCAGGCTTGGAAAATTAGATTCACTACAAGGAACAATGGCTGCTTATTTTTGTTTGCACATTTTAAAACTTAAAATTCTTGTCTTTTCTCAGAGCCATGGAGAAGTGTTTATTGTGCATGTTGAGCTGTGGTGCTACTGTGAGTGATGCAGGTTTGAACCCGGCATGTCTAGTTTCTTGTTTATTCAAAAAATAATTGTACCATGCAATCACTGTCACTGTGATTACAGTCACACCAATAAGTCATTTTTCTTACTGCGTTAATCCTACAGCTAGACTAGCCTGTGCTAATTTACGAGGCATACATGAAATTTAATCAACAAAGGTTGTCAAGTCATAAGCATTTTCAGTTCATTATGTCATGCAGTTAGTCTTAGAAGGCGTCAGCTCGCTAACAGCATGTGCCGTCAAGGCCCATCATGTTATTGAGAGCCTGGTATATTTACATGCCAAAGAGACAAATATGTCTTGACCAATCAATATCATTTGTTTCAATTACACTTAAAGTGAGCTATTATAATGATTTTCTGTGCCATATGTTTAGCAGATCACTGATGTATTTCTGACCCAGGTATTTGATTAGATGGCAGCTCTCCAGTTGATAGCACTATGTGTCCTGCAGACATTGATCAATAAGTTGCATTAAACTGTTTTAGCTGCTGTGGTTGAAAGTTACAGTAGTGCCTCACAGAATTAGAGCTGTTGAAACCGCCTTCTCGGTTACAAGTTTTCCTCCTTATTAGATATGATAAATAAATCAAATACTGCAATGTGGTTAAAAAAAAAAAAACATTCTTCCTGTACCTAATTTTTATAAAACAGGAAATTACTGTCATAACTTGTTTTCATGACAAATTTATTAGAACATATGTTTAATAATTAAGACATTACTAACAGGTAAAGTAAATATAATGAATATATAAGCTAATATAATGCATATTTAGTGAAAAGCTCCCCTCTAGAGTTCATTTCTGTAGTGAACTAACATGCTGTGGACACTAAATGACTTGCCTGAGGTA
Organism: Hypophthalmichthys nobilis; assembly: GCA_037950665.1. Lineage (NCBI taxonomy): Eukaryota > Metazoa > Chordata > Actinopteri > Cypriniformes > Xenocyprididae > Hypophthalmichthys > Hypophthalmichthys nobilis. Next base: position 10,636,624 of record CM075478.1, read on the forward strand.
ATTGTAATGCTACATGAGATATTAATCTCAAGCTGATTTAGTGATGTCTTTCTGTGGTTGAAACACTGGTTGAGAGATTAAACGTAAACATATCTATGCATAGATCGTCTGTTCTTCTTCTGCGCTTTTTCCTGTTGTGGCGATTAGCAAACAGCATTGCATTACCGCACACGCCCCCTTCTGGATTGGAGTGTGGATTGCCTGTGACTGTGTTTGTCGTCTGACTGTATGTGCCAAACCGTGACATCCATACCTTGACGATTCGGGATGAATATGTGTACCGTTACACCCACATATATATATATATATATATATATATATATATATATATATATATATATATATATAGGGCAAGTTGCTTTCAGTTCAGACAGATCAAACATGGACATTTAGTCTGGGACTACAAAATTGTATTAATTACAATTTAAATTGATTATATAATTAAATTGGTTTTATAATCAAAAACAAAGACTGGAACTTTGCATTATATGAGGTAATAATGAGTTCTCTCAACATTCTTTCCAATATACATATATATATATATATAAAATGCATGATTGATCCACCTCCCCACCCCCTCAAATGTACGCCAATGGGCATTTCCAAAAATGCCCGAGGACTAGACCATTGTTGAAATTAGCCTAGGTTTGCACTCGCTACCTATTTTGCTCAGAGGACCAATATTCCAGCAGAGCGTTTTATGCTCCCTGCAACAAAAGATCAATGTTCCATTAGAATAAGTGAGCTGTTAAATTCATTTCAACCTTGGTGCTATTATTTGATTTGGGGTCGTGTTACGACATGTTTGCCTCCTCTCTCACTCCAAATGTTTCGCCCTCTCCCAGGCTTAATCCATTTTATGATGGCCAGCAAATGCCAATCAATATTACTCATTGTAGTTTGCGTCTACGTTCCCACAGTGCAGCCATCCTCTGCGAGAAGATTGAGTTTCTACTGTTCAAGGTGCTCAGAGTAGCAGAAGGGTACGTGCACGCTCACCCATCGTCTTGATCTTTGTGGTTTGCTTGCTCATCTTTTCCACACCTGCTCCGGCGTGAACAAACAGACGTCTACTTCCATGCAGCTGCTAATTAAATTAGAACCATTAATCTTCATCAAATCTGGGCGTGGATTCTCAAGTTCCTATTACATGCAGTGGATGAAAGCTCTAAGAAAGGAGAGGAGGAAGAAATTAATTGATAACCACTTTAGCAAATCGTGCTTAAGAGTTTTTCTTCTGCGCAACAAATAACTGACGAGCAATTGAATGAAAAGAGACAGCAGCTCAGACCAACTTTGTAGAATGATGTAGTACAGGTTTGCGGGTTTTTGACCTCAGATCTACAGGTGCTGGCACATTTTTTTTTTACCCCTCAAATAACTGGAATTGCACCTAGAACCATTTGTCAGGAAGTCCTGATCTTTAGCTCACCGCTTTCCAGTGCAATGGCCTGGGCTCTTTCTTTCTATCAAAACGCATACTCTGAATTTATTAATAACTGCTGCATCGTTATGAATTCAGAGTATGTGTTTGCAAAACTCTCTGCATCCCATTTCTTTGTTGTACTTCAAATACCGAGACAACTGGTTGAATTTAAAGAGGGAAGTGCATCAGGCTCTGTATTCCTTCAGTTTTATCTGATCCTGTGATAATGGAAAAAGTGAGATTACAAGGACCTTGTGTGAGCTACTTGTTGAACTGTCTTATCAGCTGGGCTGCATAATTATTCAGTGTGTTAGACATGTTTTGCATGATTAATTATTCTTTTGTGGAAGGATTGTTAAGCTTTGCTGCCCTTCGGCAGGCAGCTATGGCCGTGTGCCTTCTTTCGAACATGCGTTAGTACAATATGTGACATGCAGGAGTCATATGCTTTCCTATATCAGACTGAGATTCAACAGGGTCACCAGGGTCCTAAAACCTTGCCTGCTGATAATGAAAGTTTACATTTAAAGAACATTTTCCTTGAAAAGTAAATATGTTCCATATTGAGTCATTTCATTGTTGCAACTAAAAACTCAGATTTAAGGGCCCTTCACACTGAGCGCAATAATTTGGTGCAAATGTTTGTCTCGAATGGTGCTCTTGAATCAGAACAATAGATCTCTATGGAGCTATTCACACCTATTAATCACTTCTTAACCAACCAGATGCCGCCAAGCACAAACCTTCACTAACCTGTTGTGACTGATAGAGGAATGACAGGTTACAACCGACTGGTATGATATATGTTTTTTTTTTTTTTATATATATTCTTCCTTAGTTTTGTGTGCTAGTTGGAACCACATTTAATTGGCACACTTTTAAAACATTTGAAGATGGTTCAGGTTTTTTTATTTATTTTTTTTATATGGGCTTCAAGTGGCACTTGAGATTTAACTATAAATAAATGTTGCTTAACGTGAGGCATTTAAGCTTTTTTAATGCCTAGGCGCACTGCCAATGGGCAATATATTGTAATGTGGGTAAGATGATACATTATGCATGAGGATGTTATTGTCCCATTGGAATCTGGTATAATAAATAGTGCCCGGTTTTAAGACTTCGTAATATTGAATCACAGCAATCTGGGGAGATGTTAGCTGCTCGTGTATAGTGCAGGTGAGATCACGTTTGACCTCTGCCTTTTGTGAGTGGCCATTTGAATATGTGATTTTCTTCAAGTTAACTCCTGCATCTATTTTGCATCATATCACAGGCAAACATGTGGCCTCTGCTGCTGCAGTCAAAGACAGTGTTCATTTTACTGCCTGTCATACTATTATTAGACTATCTTCTTAACTTTTCTCTAAGTTGCAACTGTGGGCTGAATATTTCAACACAACTAATGTGGCTCACCATCATTATGATCCAGGTCACTTTTTCTACGCGCTACTTTGTTGTCTCTCCATCACATTTGTTAGAGCTGCATGATTAATTGTTAAAAGATTGTGCTCTTGATTCAAACACCCATGTGATCTTATTCCTAAATGACAATGATTCCGCTATGTCTATTAAACCTTTGACAAGTACGATCACAGTGGACATTCCAATCTGCGTTGGTGCTGCCGCTGACCCAGAGAGAGCAGTTGTCATTGGTAGGAAACAACTTCACAGTCTTTTCAGCCACACTGTATCATTATACAATAATACAATAATACAAGAGTTACAATAATTCATATATCCACAGAAGTACTGGAATAAACCTTCAAAAGTAACTTGACACTTCAAATAAATATTGCATCAGTTACATCGTTATACTAGTTGTTGGCGACAAGTGACTGTTAAAAAAGTATTTGTCACTGAATCATTCATTCAAGAGATTCACTGATTCATTCACTAATGAAACAATTGAAGTGTTTAGGTGTGTTCGACTTACACTGATCGGTCTGCGCCGCTTTATGACATCAAAGTACCACGAGAGCGATTCAAAAGCAAATGAAGCTGTCAGCTCTCTAATCGCTCTCGCTGTGCTTTCATGGCATACACCGATCGGTCTGCTTCAAGTTGTTTCAAGTAAAAAAGTGAAAGTGACATGTGAAATCCAAGTATGGTAACCCATACTCGAAATTTGTCCTCTGCATTTAACCCATCCAAGTTAGTGCACACATATTAGTGAGTAGTGAAGAGACAAACCATGGACACTAGGGCTGGGACAATACATCGAATTTCGATTTGTGATACGAAGAATCTGGAGCGATTGTGATGTATCGCGATTCTCTCTCGAATCGATTCTGAGCTTAGTTTTTTAACAGCAGATGGCACTACTATATGTGCTTTAGAAACACTTGTACACTGCCTGCTTCCAGTTCCTTTACACACACCACTTAAACCTAAAATAATTCATAAAGTTTGAAAAGGTTAACGCGAATAACAAATCTCGCATCATAAAAGCATTCTGAGCCGAGGTGCAGGTATATTTAACCACTAACATGACTCAGCCAAGTGCACAAGCATTGTCCAGGAGTCTTCTTCGTGAGCGTTTGAGAGTGTGCAGTTAAAAACTAGCCTAGAGCGCCATCTGCTGCTAAAACTAAGCTCAGAATCAGAGAGAGTGAAAATATCAGGATCGATCCAGATGCATTGTATCGACCGAGAATTGATGTATCGTTCCAGCCCTAGTGGACACACACATCCGGAGCAGTGGGCAGCCATTTTTGCTGTGGTGCCCGGGAAGTGATTGGGGTTCAGTTATTTCCTGCCGGTATTGAGAATCAAACCCACAACCTTCAGGTTACCAGTCTGACTCTCAAACCATCAGGCCACGACTGCCATGTCGAACACACCTGTAATGAGTGAGTCATTGAATCATTCACTCAAGAGATTCGTTCAAAGATGTTGATTCATCCAGTAATGAAACAAGTGAAGTCTTTGAGTGAGTCATTGAATCATTAATTAAAACAGATTTTTAAAAAAAATAAATAAATAATAATTGTAATAAATTAAATATTTTTAAATAGACATTTAAATAGGAATTAATATTTTGTCAGAACCTACCAGAATAGTAAATTAGACATTATTTTGCTTAGTTGTCTATTCAAAATCATGGGAGAATCTTAATTCTATTTTCAACAAAAAATATTGTAATTCTCAATTTATCCAGAATCATGCAGTGATGTGTGTTAATATATTAGCTAAAATGTTATAATATAATTTTAAAATCATATTAGTAGGTGTGGGAGAAAAAATCAATTCTCCAATATATTGTGATTCTCTCTTTAACAATTCTGAGAATCACTTCTGAGTTTCGTTTTAACTGCAGATGCGTATTTTGCTTGCTTCCAATTCCACATACACACGCACAAAAGCCTTCCATAAAATATTCTTCTATATGTTTCAAAAAAGGTTGAAGCAAATTACAAGGGCAATCGCAGGCTTCATTGCACAGGATATGTGCTGTGAGAAATGTGCGTTTTGCTTGATGTTACGCATCCTGTCGGGCAGCAGTTTTCTTTTTGTGTAATCTCTCCTGAGCTTTTCATTTTTTTTCAGATAAATTTCAGATAACCTTTAAAAAGAGGTTCTCTACCAACAAAAGAGGAGGTGCAACCAAAAAATCAAAAATGCATGTGAATTGGAAAAAGGTGCAACAACTCATTCTTACAGAACTCCAACTTTATTGGTTAAAAAACGTGACATTTTGGCCTGATAAAGGCCTTGAATGGCAAGTTGGTGTTTTGTAAGAGAGAGATAACCTTTTATAAAAATATCTCATTAAATTATAGTTTTTTTTAAAGATACAAAAGGTACTGCATAACAGGAATGATCCACAACAAAACAAATGATGTTTTAAAATGAGGCCCTCAATAAAGTGAATTCCCGCAGCTGAGCATAAATTCCAGCCTCTGGCTTTTGGCTGGCGAAAAAATGCAAGTTTTGCAATATGAAACCAGTGTCACGATAAAAACTCATGAGACGAAAGACATGTGAACAGGCATGTCATGATCTGATGCCCAGAGATGACACTCTCCCTCACCTCATTCAAGTTTCCCCTCAACCTGATCAAATGGTGTCACATACAGCAATGTCGGTACACAACAGCGGCAGACAAGAAGCCCTGTCCATCAAAGAGCTCCCAGGAGCTCGGATGCCGTTTGAATACGAAGGGGAGACTTGCAGGTTATTGTGTGCGGTGATGGAGCCCGGCTGGCTACCGGTGGGGTGACAGAGAGTCTATTTTCTACATGACTGGGCTTTATTTCAACCCTGCCGTGAGCGAGATCACAGTGATTGATTTTTCTCCTCTGCCATAAAGCGCTGCGATTATGCACAGCATCCAATCTTTAATCAGAGCTAAGTGTCTTAATCCATTATTTCTGGTGGGGATAGGTGGGCAAGGAATCGTCCTAGTATAAACGGCATTTGGTTTCGGGCCAGACCTGGACGTTGGGGTATTGAGATGGCTGGTCATCAGAGTCTGTCTGAGGTGTAGTATAAATCAGGGCTTTTCAAACTCGACCCTTGGGTTGGGGTGAGGGGTTGGTGGTGGAGGGGATGCTAGGGGTCTGTGGATAATTTGAGAAGAAAAAATACAACATTTTAACAGTAAGAAATAAAAATAAAATCTGCATATTTTTGTGAGTATTGTTTGTCATATTCAAATTATCTTTCTTGCCACAGACATCTTTGTCTTTCAAGTCTAGCGAGCTTGCTATTCTGCTATATGTGGAGACATACAGTGGAACGAAATGTTGTGCCTCGCAGGACCACGGTGCTATATTTAAACATAAATATAAACATTTAATTATAACCATATAAACAGGTATTAACCTACACATAGCTAAACCTATTGAAAAAAGTAATCTAACTATACATATACTATATATAATCTTACTATATATACAAATACTAATTACACATATACGTAATGTAACTTTACATGTTTCACACTTGTTGTATGGCACTATTTTCTGTAAATGCTTTGGAACAATATTCAGGAAAAACACTCATTTTACAGTGTTTTTTAATTGTGTAAAAAAGATATGCTGTTAATTTAATGTATATTTTATTTTATAATCTGTTTTGGCTGTATAGAACAATGAAAGTTAAGATATTTTTATTAGAGTGGTACAATTCTGGATAAATTGAGAATCACGATTTTTGGTTTAAAATGGAGATTGCGATTCTCCCACAATTCTAATTGAGACAACTAAACAAAATAATGTAATTTATCAGAGGTTCTGACAAAATGTTAATTGCTGCAGTCTATTTAAAAAAAAAAAAATCATTTATTTGAATTTTTTTTTTTTTTTTTTTATCGGTTTGAATAAATGATTCAATGACTCACTCACAAAGACTTTACTAGTTTCATTACTGGATGAATCAGTCTTTTTGAAAATCTGTTGAATGAAAGATTCAATGATAAATAAAAACATTTTCTTAACAGTGACTTGTTGCCACCTACTGGTGTAATGATGTAACTGATTTCAGCGAGACCGGATAAATAATTGAACAAAACAGGGCATATATATGCACAGACTATGGGGCCGTTAACACAACACCGTTTTCAACTAAAAACGGAAAACTTTTCATGCGTTTTGACCATTCATTTACATGACAACGGCGTTTTGGTGGCCTGAAAACGCAAACTTTTGAAAACAGGTAATAAAGTGCAAGTTTTTGTAAAACGGTCTCCGTGTAAACAACAAAAACACAAATCTGTGAAAATGATGACGTCATGCACATGCGCATTACACATTCAGTGTTTCATCGTTTTTAGTCGTTTTCACGGATTCGTATGAATGGGGATCATTTTGACAATGGTGTCATCTGTATGCGGAAAACTCAAAGGAAAAACTTCCCCATTTTAAGCATATCTTTGTCATGTAAACGTACCCTCAACGTGATTATTAATTGAGTGACAGGTGAACAGAATCATAATCACAAACAGGCACACAGTAAGAAACTATAGGTCAAACCAGAACAAAGAACAATGAAAACTAAATCAAAACAGAGCATACACATTATAAATTGAAATGTCAAGTTACTTTAAATAGGTGATCTACTTTATTTTGATTGCTTCTGAATGAAGATTTAAATGTTCAGTTGTGATCGTACTTGTTGGTTTAATAGACAGCTGAATCATTGTCATTTAGGAATAAGATCGCATGGGTGTTTGAATTGAGATCGCGACCTTTTAACGATTATTCTTGCAGCTCTAGTATTTATATATAAAATATTTATTTACATTTTCAAATTTTAAAAATTATATTTTAAGAGAGGTGTCCCATTGTCAGGGGGCCTTCATATTTGGGGGTCCTCAGCATGAAAACCCTTGATATAAATGACATCTCTGCTCTTAATGTGTTTTTGATAAGAAATGGATGAAGTACATTGTTTTGGTGAATGTGCAAGAATGTGTTTTCAGACTTCAATGAGTCTGTGCATTTCTATATCAGTGAGCATAAATCCAGAGCTGGGGGCAAAGAGAGAGAGCAAAAAAAACAAAAAAACAGCCATGCATCACCATGGACAGGTCATTGGAACAGTGCAATGCAGCGTCTGAGAGTTTCAAGATTAGAGGAGCTAATAATTTTTGAGGGCCATGCTTTATGTTAATGTGGCAGGCCACGCTGTATATTTCTGCTGAGACGGTGCCTTTGTGGCGCTTAATTTTGCTTTAATGGAACTGTTGTGTTAGTATCTGCAGCAGACCCTGAGATTTAAACCCCCTGGAATTAACTGGCTTTATTGCAGAGGACGTCCTGTGATTTATCTCATGTCTCCGGACATTGGGAAGGACACCCAAAACCAAACAAGTAAAAAAGGAAAAACATGATAAATGAACTAGTATTGCTATATTTTTGTACCCGTGTAGGAGCTAATGTTGGTGAAAGTTGGGAATGATTCCAGGAGTCCAGCAGGACTGATGTAGGATCAGGTGTAATTCATTTTATGTCAAAATTTACAATCAATTAAGAATTCATAAATTCTGTTCTGTGTGATGCAAATTGTTTTAATATATCAGTCTGGCCTGTTTCAGTACTCAATTTTGTAATTATTATAGAAATTATATGAATATATTATTCTATATTATATTGTTTTCATATAAAACACTGGTCATCTTTGTCATTTAACGTTTTAGTTATCTTTCAGATAGTCGTTGTCTTTTTTTTTTTTTTTTTTTTTGCTGTATGATATCCTATCATATTTTATCCTCGATTATTCCCAAACTCTCAAAGTATTTTATTTCAAGAAAAACAAGACCTCCCAAACTCCCCAAACTACAGAGATGAAGTATGTTGTTTCCATTTATGTCTATATAGCTAACTATATCAATTCATTATATCATCATAATTTAATCAATTCATAATTTCACTTTCCACTTCCACTTTACTGCACTAATTCAGAGTGCTTCATCTTGGCTGTCCAAATTCATATCGTTTTCATTTTTCTTAGATAAAATTCATTAGTGATGATCTAAAACCATGTTTGAATCATTCATGAGCTCAGTATTAATAATTAACCAATAATCGTTATACACTCATTACGCTAAATGGTCATTAAATAATGTAGTTTATCTTTATCCATCTAACCAAGCTTCATTGGTAGCGTCTTTTTCAAACATTGCTCAACTAAAACAACAGTGAAGAAACTTTTTTTTGGCAAGGATAAGAAAATGTATCACAATTTATTCAGGCACTTTAATAACTGGCTTTCCTTGTGGCAGAAATGTGTAAATTGTACAGGAAGATTTTTGGCAAACAGATCTCCCATGTTATGCAGTTGTTTCCACAATTTGTTTATTAAAAGTAAACTTTTTTTCTCCATTATTATTTATTGAAATTGGCATGTAGTCCACCTCTCACGCCACAACACACATTCATAATCTGACCCACTTCCTTTCAGAAAAGCAAGCTGATAAAGGTCACTCGCGCCAGGACCATTTCATTAGCTAGTGAACCCAATTTAGCTGTTTAATTTAAATAAATGGAAACTCGTTATACGTGCACCCTGGCTTTTCTCTTTTAATGTGGTTGAATTCAAATTCGCATGCAAATTAACCATCAGCAAATGCATTTAACTGTACTAAATGCACAATGTAGTACTACACAGAACATTTTAATAAACAGTTTTGGAGGGCAAAGGAAAATAATAATGTAAATTGCTCAGAAGTTTAATGGCAGTGTAGAGCTTTATCATTCCAGCCCAGCTTCTGCCCAGCACAAAATGGCAGTGTTTTAGCAGGCCATCCCAGTGATAGGCTGCACAGTTCATGGATGCCTAAGAAATGCTTAATATGTGGATCCATACCACCTTCTATCAGGAGCAATATACAATGAGTCTTTGAGTATTCTTATTGAAGTGTCAAATAAAGAAGTATGAGTACAGGTGTACTTTGATAAAAACTTCTGAAACACATTTATGTGATTTTGTGTCTTGAATGAACTCAGCATACCTAATTGTTTTGTTTACTCACATATTGTAAAAACAAACCTATAGAATCTACTCAATAATTTGCAATCAATTTTTTTGGGGGTAGATTTTATCCCATCTGAGTACCTAAATTTAACAGCTATGACACTCAAATTAAGTAAAGTACCTTACATTTGTCAATACATTACCCATTACTTATAAAAAATGAGTAACATGAACACTTGGTTGTTGTTGTACATTTTAAATAGCTTCTGTGCCTTGCATAACTAATGTTTTAAACCCTTAAACGCATACTTTGGGTAATATAACAAGAAAAGAAAGTTTTCCCATTCATTTTTTTGGAAAAATTGACTAACGACCCGAGGTGTTTAACAATGTATTTTTTTTTTCTGTGCAACAGTAATTGAATCTTTGTGCAATTCACTTTTATTCACAAGGTGGCAATGTCTGATACACAATGATGATGAAGTGATGTTTCACTCATAGTTACAGCAGGCAGAAAACAAAAGAAAAGAAAGTATCATCAGTCTGCAATCACTACAGAGCAAGTACTGAACGCAATCAAACATTAGTGTCATTGTCACTCGATGGTGGATCTGGTGAAGAAGCAGTCAGCGATCAAAATATTGATTTTGAAGATGTTGAAAATGATAGTTTTGAGAATATGTTTGAGATAGCGAATATAAGCCAGATGCTGAATTTAAATGAGCTTTGACGAGGACAGTGATGGTGGTATAAAACATCTGCTCAAATTGAACCCTTCCAAGCTCCAAAAGGTAACAAAATATGCTTTATTTTATTCTTCTGTAATTGTTACTCTAATATCAGGAAAGTTTTATATTATTGCGACAGGTAGAGATCCATCCGTGTTAGATCTGGGTCGCTAAAGACCCGAATATATAATAATGAATAATGAATGAAACATTCATGCATTTAAGGTTTAATCATTAATGATCTCATTTTCTCATTGGAGAAAATAAACATAATTCTTGTAGCCATCCACGACCTAAATAAGCCCTTCTTCTTGATCTCAGAAGAACTCAAAATGCTAATTTTCCCCGTGGAACAGACAGCAGAGGGCTCAGGAGGTCATGTTCTGGCAGCTCAAGGTGTTTGTAACTGATCATCCGGCAGGGTGTGAACGCATTACGAGACACAGGGAGAAGTGTCACGTCACACTTCACGCATTTACAATGTAATAGGTATTTGGGAAGATGAAGAGTTATCTGATATGGTGTGAATGTTGTCAGTGATTCCTTTGTGTACCACAGCCAGAGTGGTATTAAAGCAATAAGCCATGAGAGGCAGCATAATGCAGTTGCTTTTCCATGGCTATGGGGAGTTATTTGGCATGGAGTTCTTAACCTTGGTAAAATCATTTGAATGGCCTGTTGTTGTTTTTTAAAAATGGTGGCAACATCAATATGAGAGAATATTTGAGAGTAAATGGTGCATATTATTGCATTCTGATGGGATGCTGCCATTTCATAACTTTGTAATATACTACCGTTCAAAGGTTTGGTGTCAGTAAGATTTTTTTTCTTAAGAAATTAATACTTTTATTCAGCAAGGATGCATTAAATTGATCAAAAGTGACAGACTTTTACATTGTTACAAAAGATTTCTGTTTCAGATAAATCTGAACTTTCTTTCTGAAGGATTGTGTGACACTGAAGACTGGAGTAATGGCTGCTGAAAATTTGCCATCACACACTGCAAAATCAGTTAATTGAACTCACTGAGTGTTAATTTTAACACTTTCCTGATGTATATATAATCCACACTGGCCAAATTAATACTGTCTCAGAGTTCAACATAAGGAATAAATGACATGGTAACACTTTACAATGTGATCTCATTTGTTATAGTTAAAGGTGCAATGTTAGTTTACAGTGCATCAACTCTTGTTAAAAAAATACACCATTTAATTTTGAAAATGTATTGGTAAATTTATAAATTAATTAACACTAACTTAGTTTATTGAATGCTGTAGAAGTGTTGTTCATTGTTTGTTAGTTAATTCTAATGTAGTTAACTAATGTTAACAAATTAAACCTTATTGTAAAGTGTTACCAATGACATTTTAAATTTTAAACAGTTATTTGAAATTGTAATATTTCACAATATTGCTTAATAATGCATTTTTATCAAATAAATGCAGACTTGGTGAGTATAGAGCCTTTTTTCAAACATTTGAAAAATGTTACAAACCCTGACTAAATAATTAATAATATATATATATTTTTAATATAAAATTGTATACACTAGTTTTTAAGGAACCAGCCGCATAAGGTTTTTTTTTTTAATATATATATATATATATACATATATATATATATATATATATATATATATATATGCATATGCTGTTCTGTAAATATTCGAAACAGCCATTTTGTTCGAAGGTGAACATTTTTTCGGGGCAAAGAAGACACTGAACAAAACTGCTGCCATTTTATAACTTTATAATATGTTCTAGGGTTTGGTGTCAGTAAGATTTTTTTTTTTTTCTTTTCTTTTTTTTAAGAAATTAATACTTTTATTCACCAAGGATGCATTAAACTGATCAAAAGTGACTAAGACTTTTACATTGTTGCAAAAGATTTCTATTTCAAATAAATCTAAACTTTCTATTCATCAAAGAATCCTAAAAATGTATCACATTTCCCATAAAAATATTGAGCAGCACAACTGTTTTCAACATTGATAATAATAAGAAATGTTTCTTGAGCACCAAATCAGCATATTTGAGCCAAAGAAGGCAAAGAAGTCAGACTATGTGCTAGAGCAGCTTTTAGCAGTGTTGCGGGAGTGTCGAGGAATTGCTCAAGGATTGCCCAGAGGCTAGGTTAGTCAGGCACCGCTAGAGAAACTCTACCAGAGAAGGTCCCAGAAGGCCGAGGGGAAAGGAAACACAAACCTTTTTTCCTGCACAAAACATCTCTCATGCAATATGTTTATTGAATGCATATAGTACGGCACATCACTTTGTTGAAGTATACTTCTCTGAATTTTAGCTCTTTTGGGTTATAAAAATTTAAGCTGCACCATTGCTGAGGGGCTGTTCACTAATATTGGCCCACACTTCTCCCAGCTGTTTGGCACTGATACATGGAATTATAGACATGAAATGTAATATTCATATAGGCCAGAGCGGTGCATTTTAATCTGTGTGAACCTCATGGAGAGCAAAGGGCAGCTCAGAACAAGGAGCCCAGTGGGCATTCTGGGATGGGCTGCTGTGGGACAGAGAGTGTTATGTGTGCGTTACATAGCTCATTTCATCACACACGTTGCTCAGCATTTGTGGCATTTGTGTGTGTGTGTGTGTGTGTGTGTGAATGGATAAAATGCATGATTCATGACTTACAGTTCTGTGATTCATTATCGACAGCAGGTATGAAAAATTTAAGCTAGTTCCTAAATGTGCATGTTTTGTGTTTGAGATTCTATATCTTTTTATTTGTTTTTATGCAACAGTCTGCCAGCACATAGACCATACAAAACATTGCCATGGCAACCATAAAATTTCCACCTAGAAGAACACAATTACTACAGCTATTATAATTATAATAAAACTGTGGTCCCATATTGCATATACTGTGCACTAAGTGTCTTGTGCTCACCAAGACTGCATTTCATTGATCAAAAATAATAATTACAATTATTATATTTAAAAAATATCATTACAATTTAAAATAACTGTTTTCTATTTGAATATACTTTTTTAAATGTATTTTTTCCTGTGATGGCAAAGCTGAATTTTCAGCATTATTACTCCAGTCTTCAGTGTCACATGATCCTTCAGAAATCATTTTAAAATGGTGATTTGCTGCTCAAGAAACATTTCTTATTATTAGTGTTGAAACCATGATACTTTTTTTTTTTTTTCCAGGATGAACGGTGAGATCAAAAGAAAAGCATTCATTCGTAATAAAAATCTTATGTAACATTATAAATGTCTTTTCTGTCACCCTCAATGCATTAAATGTATCCTTTCTGTCAAAACAAATCTTACTAGCCCCAAACTTTTAAGTGTGCAGTGTATTTAGTATGGTTTATATATATATATATATTTGGCTTTTCTTCTTTTCTGTATATAGATACAGTAAATATAATGCAATATAATGCCACTTCACTGCATAAACCATCTTATATGTAAAAAATATGCCTGAGGTGAAAGCTTGTGGCTAACTTGTCATGCATTCACTGATGTGATGTCCACTGTTTGGTGTTCCCAAAAAATCTTGGAATATTACTTTGTCCTTGAGAGTCCGACGGTCGGGTGCTGACAGTCGGAGTGAGGGAGCCAGTCAGGCTCAGGGTGATTAGCTTTAATCTGGCTTCAGTGCTCCCTGACTTCACAGGTCACCAAGCTTCGGCTCTGGCCACGTCCACAACCCTTCCAGCCTAAGTGGGCGCTAGAATCAGGCCTGTCTGAAAGGCAAGATTTCCCTCTTTCTCTCTCTTCCTCCCTCCATCTCGAGAACCACAACATCACAGACTCCAAGCCTTCATTGTCTGCGATGTCGGGACAATAGGGGAGATGATTGCCTGAGAAACCTCTGGTGATGTGTTGTGTCTGTGGGCGGCGCTGGGCTGGGCTCGATTTTATACCGCACACACCGCTTGTATGGAACTCAACTTTCTGCCATGCTTCATCTTACTGATTCACATGATTTTAAAGGGATCATATCATTAAAAATCTAATTATTTTTGAAATAAGAATTCAATATAGAAGAAACAAATTCTGGGTAGAAGAATACATAAATCCATGATTTAGTGTTCTGCAACTCAGTGAAGTAATAAGGAGGAATTAGTATAGATACCTCAATTTCTAAATAAAAAAAGAACAGTCATTTCACATTTAACGTTAACGGTGCATTCACATGGGGCGTCGGCGTTAGCATTTCTCATTTGTTTTGAATGGGTGACGTCATGCATTGCTGAACTTAACTGTTCCGTTGAGTCACGTCACTGCCGTTGCTCAAGGTAGAAGTTGAAAAACAACTTTTCAAGTGCCAACGGAGGCATCTGCCAATCAGATCGCCTTATGCAAATACCCTAGCGCAGATGCTAGGCAATTGATCCTTCGCCAGGAGTTTGATTGACAAGCGATCTAACCAATCATAACACCAAATCCACCATTTTGTCCGACAAAGCAGTCAGGAATTAGTAGATTAACCTCGGTGGATTTTGAACTTGAAAAATGGTGTATTTACGTCTTTCTGCGTTTTAAACAACATTCCTTCTCATGTTCATTCATGTTTATTTGATGCTATAAATTAACTAGTAGGAAGAGATGATCGGTTCACGAGCCGCTTGAGCTGAGGCGCTACAGCAATCTGTCATGACACATTAAAGAGCCACAAAACAAAACATTTCTTTAAAAAAAATACACAATTTGAAAGCTGGAACTTTGTTTAATATCATAAGTAACCTGCTCTGTCTTGTCTGTCGACCTGTTGTCAGTATCCTCTTTGCTCCGCAATGTATTTTACAGTGTGGAGTGTGGCATGACAGCGCCATGGCTTGTCGGACAAAGCAACAGTAACTAAGGGGGGCAGGTCTTTGCGAAGGGTCAATTGTGTTCATGCAACACCGGAAATTAATGTGATTGCCTGTTGTCACTATGACAGTCGCATCAGCACCAACACTGTCAGAAAAAAAGGTACGGTGCTTGTCACTGGGGCAGTACCCTAAGGTACAAAGGCAAAAAGATACTAATATGTACCATTTAGGGGTCAGTAAGGTACAAAGATGTACCTTTTTTACCTTACTGACCCCTAAATGGTTGATTGCATTATTATTATAATATGTCCTTACCAGATACTATATTAACTTGATTTATTAAATGAAAACACAGTTATATTTGCTGTAGTTCACCACTACATTACCACTATTCTTCCTCTAAACAGTATCTATGCTTACCCAGCCAAAATTATATCAGTTCTGAGAACTTCAGAAATGTGAAAAGTGTCCATTAAATAGTTGTAACTATGATTCTAAATCCAAAATTGCTTCATGTGGCTTTGGATGAAAGATAAATCACTTGTTCATATCAGTAAGCAAGAGTTGTTGTGTAAGCGTTTTGTTATCATTCTTTGTCAGTTTAATATATTGTCAGGTTAATGTATTTTCCATTAAATACAGTATAAAAGGGTTTCAGCACGTTACCCCATTGAAAGGTTGCAGTTAAAGTTAAGATACAGTACACAGTATGAATGATCATACCCCTCTGAAACCCAATTTAGAAATGAATCTTTATATCTAAGACACATTTATTTATTTTTTTTTATTATTATTATTTTTTTAATAACATTATGTTCAGATGTGGTCAGGTGTACTCATTTATACTGTGCACTGTACTTACTTTGAACTTAATTGTTACTGATGATTACAAAAAGTTAGATGATTAAGATGACTTTATAATTTGTAAATATCTAATGTTGCTCAGTTTAAGCACAGTTTGTCCCTCCATTCTGCAGCAAATTCTAAAAAAGGCATCTTTTGGAGGACCTTCTAGAGCATTTTTGAGATCTCCCCTTGACCTGGATTACATGGAATTTGTGTGTTGCCAGCAGCTGTACCTCCTTCAAGCACTGTCAAGACATATGGAAATACCCCACAAAATCATTCAGGCTCTGCAGGAAGTGTTTGAACTTGTTAAACAACCTCCATATTCCACAGCTCCACATGCAGTGGTGGATTCAGAGAAGGTGTTTTATGTGCTTAAACTGAGCAACATTAGATATTTACAAATTATAAAGTCATCTTAATCATCTAACTTGTAATCATCAGTAACAATTAAAGGGTTAGTTCACCCAAAAATGAAAATAATGTCATTTATTACTCACCCTCATGTTGTTCCACACCTGTAAGACCTTCGTTAATCTTCGGAACACAAATTAAGATATTTTTGTTGAAATCCGATGGCTCAGTGAGGCCTGCATAGCCAGCGATGACATTTCCTCTCTCAAGATCCATTAATGTACTAAAAACATATTTAAATCAGTTCATGTGAGTACAGTGGTTCAATATTAATATATAAAGCGACAATTTTTTTGGTGCACCAAAAAAACAAAATAACGACTTATATAGTGATGGCCGATTTCAAAACACTGCTTCATGAAGCTTCGGAGCGTTATGAATCTTTTGTCTCGAATCAGCGGTTCGGAGCGCCAAAGTCACGTGATTTCAGCAGTTTGGCGGTTTGACACGCGATCCTAATCATGATTCGACACAAAAGATTCATAACACTCCGAAGCTTCATGAAGCAGTGTTTTGAAATCGGCCATCACTATATAAGTCGTTATTTTGTTTTTTTTGGCGCACCAAAAATATTCGGTACACCTGACCACATCTGAACATAATGTTATTAAAAAAACATATTTCATATCTGAGACACATTTAGGGTTTTTGTTGTTGTTGTTGTTGTTGTTGTTTTAATTTCTAAATTGGGTTTCAGAGGGGTATGATCATTCATACTGTGTACTGTATCTTAACTGTAACTGCAACCTTTCAACGGGGTAACGTGCTGAAACCCTTTTATACTGTATTTAATGGAAAATACATTAACCTGACAATATATTAAACTGACAAAGAATGATAACAAAACGCTTACACAACAACTCTTGCTTACTGATATGAACAAGTGATTTATCTTTCATCCAAAGCCACATGAAGCAATTTTGGATTTAGAATCATAGTTACAACTATTTAATGGACACTTTTCACATTTCTGAAGTTCTCAGAACTGATATAATTTTGGCTGGGTAAACATAGATACTGTTTAGTGGAAGTATAGTGGTAATGTAGTGGTGAACTACAGCAAATATAACTGTGTTTTCATTTTTCCCCAGCAGCTATAGCTCCATAAAAATAATAAATCAAGTTGATATAGAATCTGGTAAGGACATATTATAATAATAATAATGCAATCAATCAGTCAATAAAGAAAGTTTAACTCACTTGCATCTGGTCCATTGATGAAGCCATGTCTAATTGTTTTACAACAGGCATCCAATCACAACAGACTTCTGGAAAAACTGAATTGACCAATGACATTTGAAGTTACAATGAAATAAGTAAAGTCCCGCCCCCAGTGTGGGGAATGATGGTGCGTGTGCTGCAAGCCGAGCACGTGAGGGCTTGATTTGCGCGCAGAGGAGATGTAATGCGCTCGCGCGGGGGTTTTAAATGAGCTTGCGGGCTCCCGTTTCCTCGCGTGTAGATCTGTTATCCTCTTGCTGAAGCGATTTACAGCGCGCTCAAGCATCAGTTGTGTGCTCGGTCATTAATGGCATTAAAATGCTGTCATACGATGCCCTGTGTGAATGCAGCGTAAGAATGAGATATTGCGAAATATCTCCAAACATTGTTCTGTTGATTCCTCACGGAGCCCCTAAAGGGACATGGTGGTGGAAAAAAATGGGATAGGAGGAAAAAATATATTTCAAAGCTTTTGCGCTTCCCTGAGGAACTTTGCACTTGCTCACAAAACCTTTGTGTTCACTTGCAAACATTTTGAGTTGTTTGTGAGCGAACGCAGTTTCTTGGGGGAATGCAAAACATTTGCAAGAGAATGCAAAAGCATTAACATAAAATTTTCTATATATAATATAATATAACTATTAGACTTGTGCCGATATTCGGTAATGCGATATATTGCGATAATGAATATGCACGATATTGTTATCGTGGGCACTTCAAAATACCGTAGTGAAGGAGACGCGCTGAATGAAAGTGCACGTTCACTCTCTGACAGCAGAGGGTGCTGATGGAACAGCAGAATGCAGCGGTTACTCTGGAAACCCCGCAAACAAAGCAACTGCGCTAGTGAAGTTTTTAAAATGCTTCAAACAGCCATTCATTTTTTTGTAATCTCAGTGTTGTTCATCACAGCACCAAATACTTAATAATTAAAGACTTAATGGGCTATTTATTTTCAAACTTAAACATTTCTATATTTTAATCTGGACTACAACATGCCCTAATGATTAGAAATGTTCTGATTATTTGTTATTGTTCAGTAAAACTTTGAGACATACGGCTTCATTAGTTAACATGTTAATTCATTATTACCAAACTGACAATGAAAAATACTTATACAGCATTAATTATTCTTAGTTAATGTTAATTTCTTTACTGTTTAATAACATTACTAAAATCAAAAGAACTTATTTAATGGACCTGAGATAAAACTAACAATGATCAGTTGTATTTCTTAACTTACATTAACAAAAATAATACTTTCTGTAACAAATGCAGCTATTGCTCAATCTTAGTTAATGCATTAAATAATGAGACTTTATTGTAAATTGTTACCTGTTGTTCTTTATAGCCTAATTCTTTTGCACTTTAATCTGTTTGAAAATTTTACTTTATATATTTTTTGTGTATTGTATTATTGTATTTAAACATTCAGAGTTCTTTTTGTTATTACAAAAGAGTTCTTAAACCTGTTATACTATGACAACACTTTTTTTTGCAACTTATTTCAATATCGTGATAATACCGTATATGATGATAAAAGCTTTAGCAATTAATTGCAACATGAAAATTTGATACCGTCACATGCCTAATAACTATAACTATATATATATATATATTTTTTTTTTTTTTTTGATCACCATGTGCAAAATGGCTGACTGATATTTTATTTATTTATTTATTTATTATTTTATTTTATTCTATTTATTTTTTTATTTTATGTGTCTGTTTTATTTATGCAGCGCAATTAAAAACAATTTTAAAAGTTGACCAATGTGCTGTACAATGATTACAAAAAATGATAAATCACACATAAAATAGCAAACTTTTATTTTATTTTATTTTATTTCGCAGGGCGCCACAACATCAGCTAAATTGTCAAACACACAACCTGTGAGTAAGCATTGTTTCTGATGTAAAGGGTGTTTGCATAATAGTCCTAGGCAAACAGCTTGAAAAATATTGCCTATTTAATGATATGACCTCTTTAAAACAATAATTTAATAATTGTGGTGACTTGGTAATTGCCACCACTCTTATCAGTCAAAATAAAATAGAAAAGTTCACCAAGAATTGGATGGTTGCTATAGGGAGCATTCCTAGGTGGTTACTAGATGGCTAGATAGCTAGGGCAGCTTAAAGGACCCTTATTTACTGATTTGACCCCAAACCCTTGATTTTTAAACTAGATAAACCCATTATTTTCATACCACTTATACTATGTGTTCTAGATCATAATAAACACAAATTTGCATTGATTCATTATCCTTTAGTGGCATGGTTGCGGAGCAGTTGTTTACAGATAGCAGATTTTGATATTAAGCGCCTTTCATGCAATCCTTATCGTTGCAACAAAGGTTCCAATTAACTAGAGCGTGTGCCTTCCATTTCCTCTCTCACTGCATTAAGCCCAATAATGAATCATTGTCAACCACATGGAGGGAGAAAATGAATTGGAGCTAGAGTCCCGGGGCGTTATTTTATGACTCTAGTGTGGCAATTCAAATGGTTACATATTATTATTGAAATTATTAAGAATTATTGGGTGATAATTTGGCTGCCATAACCCATACAAAATATGGAGCGTCACATTACAGTTGACTAACAGGATGAAAAATGGTTGTGAGCTGGAAAGAACTAAATGCTGTATGAAATTGAAAGTAAATTAAAAAAAAAAAAAGAAAAAAAGAAAAAAGTGACGGAAAATCTATCCCATTAAATTTAGACTAAAGGGTTTCTATAGGGATGGAAATGAAGCATGGGGCAGTCATACCGAAAGCTCATCTCGGTGAACGGTTAGAGTGCAGTGGAGCTTCTCAAAACTGTCAAAACACTTGTGGATTTTGTCAAGTTTTATCTGTACGCCGAGTGGCATGTGAACACGGGGATGCCTCTTTCCACTGGATTCCAAATTTAAACAAATGTTCCCACTCCTTCACTATTATTTGGAGTTCCCTGTGAACTGTGAATCCCCCCCGGGTTTACACGCACATGTGAATTTACAATATATGTATGCTGTGTTCATGTGTGTATTTCAGATATAGATTGTACTACCAACTTCTAGCAGATTTTAGTAAAATCAACCAAATCAATAACTCAGAAGACAGAACATATTTCATTTCAGTTACACAAAGGAGGCATTGTAAAAACTGTATTTTTTCTATACATGATTTCTATTTTCTTACTATGTGACTACTTGGTACTTTCAAAGCAAAGTATTTGTATATACTTTTAATAATAAAACAAATGGAAGAGATGTGACAAGTCAACTGGAAGGTTACAAAGTGTGCCTGAAGCAGAATCCTTGTAGTAAATTAATACAGACTTTTATATGCTTTCTGCATTTACTGTAGATAGACTGTATTCTTCAAATAGTCAGGCAGCCTTAAGATATCTTTAATCTTTAATGATCTCAATTTGTTCTTCCAGATGGTAAGACAAATAATAATAATAATAATAATAAAAACATAAATTTAAATTTAAGTTGAAATTGTACATTGTGCATCAGAGACAAATTAAATGAATTAAATGGAATTAAAGGTACACTATGTAACTTTTTTGTTCGAAATGAACAAAATGTAAATAATGAGTCAATACATCATAAATCCTTCTACTAAAACCTGTTTTTGTCTTACCCTGATTCGCTATGGTAAGCCTATTATAAGTGTTTATATTTTAGACCAGGCAGGATGGTTTTTGCGGTCAAATTGCGTACATACATCACTCGCCCGTGCATGTCTCGTCATATTCGTAAATAGAGGGAAGTTGCTCCGGCTACTTTGATGCGTGTATGATGTGGGAGTGGCATACACTGTAAAACTCAATAAGTTCAGAATATTCAAAACATTTGAGGAACCCAACTCATTTTTTTAAGTTGGTAGAGAAATTTTGTGACAAGTAGGGCGCGGCCGACAGCCGTGGTGATGCAAAGCATGCTGGGAATTAGAAATCTGCTGCAACTATGAACTCAACTCAATCATATTAAGTTCAGCTTACTACAGTGAAATTTTGAGTTTACGCAACTTTTTTCTGTTAAGAACAATGAACTTGAGTGATTATTTGAGTGAAAAAAACTCATTTCATTTAATTAATTTCACTGTTGGGTTTTACAGTGAGTTGTCACAATGAGTGAGAAAGGTTGACATGGAGCACAAACCTCCATGGAATACCAAATAAAGAGAGGAGAGTCTGCTGGCAGAAAGAGAACGCGACAGAGCTCGTAATAAAACAAGAATCCACATTGGCGTGTCTTTTTTGGATGTATCGAGAACTGATAGATTTGAAATGTTTTAAAGGTGAAACAGAGATGGTGTTTTTATTACTTAACAGGCGAGTAGGTATATTATTGAAGAGATAAATTGCCATATGTAGTTCTCTAACAGAGTTCATTATAAACATTATTTATGTATAGGGTCGTATTTTTCCGCACAGTCACTCAGAGCCAAAGCACAACCAAAACAATGTTGTTCCGCAAAATGCGTGCAGTTTTATTTTTTAACCACTAGAGGGTCAAAAGTTACATAATGTACCTTTAAATGAAACACATATTGGCTATGGAAGAGAGAACTCTAAGTAACAATGTTTCTCTTGGATAGTCATTGTCCTATATGGAAGCCATTGGCAGCGGCTGCATATAACTCTGCTACATTATTAGTTGCATGCTTTATTTAACACACATATTTGTAGTGCTTCTCTCAGCTTTAACAATAGAATCCTTTAAGGCAAGCATTTTCCCTCAGAGCACCCGGCGTGAGGAAACGTGTGCAGAGCATAAGTGGATTACAGTTCTTAAAAGCCTAAACTTGTCTTCTGCTCATAAAATTTAGAAAGCTTCGCAGATGCTTGAGTTCTAGGCTTGATTGTGCAGAGATGCTTAACTAGGAATTGCACTTAGAGGTGACTCTATCTGAGCCAGAGGTAAAAACTTCCATTTGGAAAATGAAGTTGGGAAAGTTCTAACTTAGGTCACTTCTGAAATTGGCAGATGGTCTAAACCATGGATGACTTCTAGTCTCTTGTCTAATGTATGCTTCATTAAAATAAAATATTGCATTACTGTGTAGTTCATGTAACTGAAAAAAAAAAAAAAAAAAAAAAAAATCCAAGTGAATCAATATTGAATCAAATTGTAATTGAATTTCTGTTTTAGTGTTTAAAGAGATAGTTCACCCAAAAATGAAAATTATCCCATAATTTACTCACCCTTAAGCCATCCTAGGTGTATATGACGTTTTTTATTTCAGTCAAACACAGTCGGAGTTATATTAAATAATATCCTGGCTCTTCCAACCTTTATAATGGGAGTGAATAGTAGCCGATATTTTGAAGCACAAAATACACATCCATCCATCATAAAAATAATCCATTTGGCTCCAGGGGGTTAATAAAGGCCTTCTGAAGTGAAGGGATGCATTTTTGTACAAAAAAAAAAAAAAAAAAAAAAAAAAAAAAAAATATATATATATATATATATATATATATATATATATCCATATTTATAACTTGATGAACTAGAGTCACTGGCTTGAGGGTAAGTAAATTATGGAATAATTTTCAGTTTTGGGTGAGCTAACCCTCATATATGCTAACCAAGGCTGCATTTATTTGATAAAAAAAAAAAATAATAATACACTATTATTATTGCAATTTAAAATAACTTTTCTCTTTTAATATATATATATATATATATATATATATATATATATATATGTAATATATATACATACATATACACACACACACTCACTACCAGTCAAAAGTTTGGACACAGTAAGATTTTTAATGTTTTTAAAAGAAGTTTCGTCCGCTCACCAAGGCTGCATTTATTTAATTAAAAATACAGTAAAAACAGTAATATTGTGAAATATTATTACAATTTAAAATAACTGTTTTCTTATAAAGTAATTTATTCCTGTGATGGCAAAGCTGGATTTTCAGCATCATTACTCCAGTCTTCAGTGTCACATGATCCTTCAGAAATCATTCTAATATGCTGATTTGCTGCTTAAGAAACATTTATGATTATTATCAATGTTGAAAACAGTTGTGTACTTTTTTTTTCAGGATTCCTTGATGAATAGAAAGTTCAAAAGAACAGCATTTATCTGAAATACAAAGCTTTTGTAACATTATACACTACCGTTCAAAAGTTTGGGGTCAGTAAGAATTTTTATTTTTATTTTTTTGAAAAGAAATTAAAGAAATTAATACTTTTATTCAGCAAGGATGCATTAAATTGATCAAAAGTGACAGTAATGACATTTATAATGTTACAAAAGATTATATTTCAAATAAATGCTGTTCTTTTGAACTTTCTATTCATCAAAGAATCCTGAATATATATATATATATATATATATATATATATATATAGTACACAAATATTTTGTACAATTGTACACAATAAATGTTTCTTGAGCAGCAGATCAGCATATTAGAATGATTTCTGAAAGATCATGTGACACTGAAGACTGGAGTAATGATGCTGAAAATTCAGCTTTGATCACAGGAATAAATTACTTTATAAAATATATTCAAACAGAAAACAGTTATTTTAAATTGTAATAATATTTCACAATATTACTGTTTTTACTGTATTTTTAATTAAATAAATGCAGCCTTGGTGAGCAGGCGAAACTTCTTCTAAAAACATTAAAAATCTGTCCAAACTTTTGACTGGTAGTGTATACACACACACACACACACACACACACACACACACACACACACACACACACACACACACACATATATATATATATATATATATGTATATTTATTATTGTTATTATGTAATTTATTCCTGTGATGGCAAAGCTGAATCTCCAGTCTTCAGTCACATGATCCTTCAGAAATCATTCTATGCTGATGATACTCAAAAAACATTTCTATTTATTATCATTGTTGAAAACAGTTAATATTTTTGTGGAAACTGTGATGCATTTTCTTTTTTTTTTTTTTTAGAATTCTTTGATAAACAGAAAGTTCAAAAGAACATTTGGATTTTTTTTTTTTTTTTTTGTAACATTGTAAAAGTCTGTCACTTTTGAACAATTTAATGCATCCTTGCTGAATACAACTATGAATTTCTTACAAAATAAAAAGTGTAATATTAATAAGCTTTAAATCAGTTACATTCAGTGGGGGCAATTAAAAATTGTAATATTATTTTATTAAAATTAATTATTTTATTAAATAGAATTATTTTATTAAATTAAATTAATTATTATGAACAAGTCTTTCTCAGTGTAAATAGTTTTAATATGGTACTGTTACTGACCAACAGATTGCAGATATATCTGCTATATTTGTAACAGTTTTTGAACTGAAACAAAGTAAAAATATGTTACAATTCCCTCCTGTTCCCTATTTTTACTAAAGTAATCTTTCTATCTGCATAGTTCCTCATGCCGCCACCATTTTGCATTTTAGTGCATAATGAATTGCATCTGCTCTTGCTCCAACCTCAGCTTTTGTCTTATCCCATTGTGTGTTCCAGTGGGTTATTTGTCTTTCTCATTGGAGAAGCCAAGATTTGAACAGATAAAACGCATAATTACCAGTGGCTCACATATTCATGTGGTCTTTTCGAAGCTTTCACACCAGTGTTCAGGAAGCAATTTAGCTGTTTCCATGGGCTGCCCTCTCATCTTCCCTAAAAGACACGAAATTAAGCAAAAACAATGTTTTCATGTGGCCAAAGACCGCTCTAGGAATGGCAGGTGTTAGCCACTGCTAAAAAAGAGAGGAAGGAAAAAGGAATAAGGAAAAAAGGGGAGGACAAACAAGAAAATAAGGAGTAAATCAAAGGTAGGAAATAAGGATTGAAGGAGAAAAAGTAAACAAATAAGGATGGAAGCAAGAAATGAAGAAGACTAAAAGGAGTTATTTGTGGTGTTGAACTATGAAAATGTGTTGAGTGTTCACCTTTGAACTGAACTCTGCCAACTTTTTTACTATTTGTGGAGTTTCATTTGGTAAAGCAGGCTGATAATACCTGTCATACAAACTAACAAAACTTTCACAAACAAAACGCGAGTCTGAACACGTTTAAATTCCCCTAAACAGCTGAAAGTTTTGATGCTGAAGTGTCAGTTTCAGTTTAGAGGTCTTTATCTCTTGCACATGTATGGAAATGAGGATATACCAACATAATAGAAGATGAGAATAGAAGATGATATGGAGCGACTGAGGATTGGATGTTCTCCAGGTTTGCGGTAGAAAGCAGATAGAGACAGAAACTCACTGCGGAAGAAATGGGAAGAGCGTGTCTGGGGGATCTAAAAGAAAAAGAACACAATAGGTAAAGCTGTGACAGACAGGTCGGTATAGACACAGAAATGAGAACGAGTGAAAGATAAAGAAAGCAAGAATGAGCGCTACTGTACAACACAAGCGGCGGATTCCTAGCGTGTGCCACTTTTGGGAGAAATACGCATTTAATTTTGGTGAGTGGCTCTTATAGCCTAGGTCTGCTCCTGCCTGCCGTGATCCGTTCCATCATTTAAACTCTCAAGGTAAAGAAAATCTCGGTTCCAGCAATAAAATTGCATTCGGAAGCAAGTTAGCCTGCATTGATAAAAGTAGCCTCATTCTGCAGCAGTCCAATCTGTCCCCCATAGAGACTTTCTCACTGGCAGTTCTGGTGCCAGACACTCCTGGATTGGCCATGATGCCTTCCTCTCCTAGCCGTTGATTGTGCATTATCAGAGCCCCTCACACACCGAAAATTACATGTAGCACCAGAGGTGGTCATGACAATGATAGCTGGTTTCCATGGCAATCAAAAGACCTATTGGAAAGTGGCGAGGCCTGTCGCATTGTGATAATAGCCCCACTCATTTTGCTCTAATTGAAAAAGCTTCTGGGGGAAAAAAAAGATTCCACCTCCTCCTTTCATTGTAGAACTAAAGCAAGGTAAATAGGCTTGTGGAACGCCCTTTAAATGTATGCATATCATTTTGCGACATCTGTCTCAACAAAACGCATCATTGTCAACAGTCTCTTGGTGCATTGAGCATTTACAAAAAAAGGGTAAATTATTATTTATAATATTGTCCTTATACTCATATGTAATCATGCACATATAAATATGTTGGGGTATAGTTCACTTTTAAAGCCCGTTTTGCCTGTTTGTTATGCTGCTGGATATAGCAAACAGCTATTTGTTATCATATTATTTGAATTTATTATCATAATCATGAACGTACTGGTTTGTAGCGCAAATAGTTTTACTGTTTACTGCATTTTGTTATTCTTATTTATTTACAGTACCTATAACATCTAATGAATTTGAAATCCTTCAAATTCAAAGAAAATCTTACTTCTGCTTTGCAAAATAAGGTAGAAGAGTTATTTCAGAATGATTCAAATCAGTAACTCGTCTTGTTGAATTAGTCATTAAAACAGGCTCATAAGAGTAATTCGTTTAGGGAATTAGGCTTCACTTGATGTGCTGTTGCTGTATGTCTTTTGATTCACAAAACAACAACAATAACAACAACAACAACAACAGCAATCACATGCTACAGACAGTGAAGTCCCATTTACATATGAACAATGACTTTTATGATCTGATTCTTTTTTAGTGAATCAAATACCTATAGCTTGACCAGTGAAGTGTAAGGGCTAGATTTACTAACAGCTTTCGTCAGCGCAAACCCTCTTTTGGTGTAAGGATTTACTAAAGACACGCAGTGAAAAATTACCGCTGAAAAGGTGGACAGAGTTATTTTTGCGGCTGATCTCATTGCATATGCATTTGTAGGAGTTTCCCTTTCAGACGCAACATTTATGGGAGGAGAGAATTCAAATGAATCACGCAAGGTGATTTACTAAGGTTTGCGCTAGTCAATTTGCTATTTGCGCCATTATTTACCGCCTAAAAATAAACAGGCGCTAAATTGCGCTGTTCTTGGTAGATTGCGTTGTTCATTATGGAAATGATCCGGCTGCGTCTGTGTTCTTTAAAGGGATAGTTCACCCAAAAATGTAAATTATCCCAAGTTTTACTCACCCTCAAGCCATCCTAGATGTATATGACTTTCTTTTTTTCAGCCAAACACAATTGGAGATATATTTAAAAATACATAGGCTCTTCCGAGCTTTGTAATGGTAGTGAATTGGGGCACCCAAAAAAGCCCTTTTTGAAGCCTCAAAAATGCAGTTGAGGGTTAATAAAGGCCTTCTGAAGCACAGCGATGGGTTTTTGTAAGAAAAATATCTATATGTAAAACTACTGTAGCTTCTGGCAGATGACCGTATGCGTACCACAAAAGTAACGTTATGCGATGTATGACGGAGGGTCACGGGTGTAGGAGTATCGTAAGCTTAGACGCCTCTCGCAGTTCAAACAAATAGGGCTGGGCAACAAACTCAAGCTCCTCTTTTCTTATATCGAATCCTCCAATATTTCTCTTTAAAATTTCTAATTTTAGACTTCTAATTCGTGACTGGTGTTTTGTTTTGCTCTATACTCTGCGTTTCCGCGTTTGTCATTGCGTCATGCGTTGGGTCAGGGGTTACGCTTCCGCTGCAAATCGGTGTGTATGGCCGTCTGCCGAAATCTAGTTATTATAGTTTATTATAGGTTTTAAATATGGATATTTGTCTTAAAAGGTCTATATTAACCCCCTGGAGCCGTATGGATTACTTTTATGATGGATGGATGGATGCATGCTTTTGGGCTTAAAATTGTGGCACCTGTTCACTACCATTATAAAGCTTGGAGGAGCCAGGATATTTTTAAATACAACTCTGATTGTGTTCGTCTTAAAGAAGATAGTCATATACACCTAGGACAGCTTGAGGGTGAGTAAATCATGAGATAATTTTAATTTTTGGGTGAACTAACCCTTTAATTTGTGCTTTGCCAGTAGATTACATGCAGAACTTTCCACTCCCATTGGTGCTTTTTTTGGAATTGTGCTTTCACGCTAATTTGCCCTGTTTAGTAAATCTGACCCTTAATCTCAAAAGTAAACCTTTGGTAATTTTTAGTGAATCAAATACATACATCACAACCAGTATATTCTGAATCCCAACACAAATAACTCTTACTAGTCAGTATTTAAAAAAATAAATAAATAAATAAATAAATCGGGCTTTACTTGTTGTGCTGTATGATTTTGATTCACTCAAAAGAACTGACTTGTAAGAGTCATTTGTTTTACGATTCAGAATACACTGGTTTGACTGTATGGCTGATTTCAGAATGTCATGCTAACATACTACTCTATTTCTTAATATTTCTATTTATATTTATATAGTATTATGTTACTATTCCATATTGTAGTCTGTGTATTTGTTTCACTAACAAAACCGGTTTATAAGATTTGTTCATTATTCAGCAGCAGTGGAGCATTATATTGTAACTCACAATACAGTCAAGTTAGTTAAGCAAAACACAGTGATATCTACAGGACATGCAGAGCTATACAATCCGTTTTCTTGCTGCCACTTTGTGATCACCCTTGCATTAAAATCTAAGAATTACTACAGGGATCAGACAAGACTTGCACAAGGGCGGTGGCTCATGTTTTTCGTTCCATGTGGGATTTGAAACTCTTGGTTAGATTGTACTAAGATCCTGCTGTGGAAGCATTTGAAACACCGAATGCATATACCTAGGAATGTTTGTCTCTATTCATGGAATATTCTAGTTAACCTCTTTTTAAAGGTCAGATCAGTAGGAGTAATATAATTGTTTTGTTGTCACATTTTAAAATGATCAACGTGAATGATGTCATCTCCACAACAATACACACTCGGTTGTGTGTTACAAGTCCATTTGAGGACTAGCAGTCACAGGTGATAAGCATGTTAAGTCAAAGCCATTGAACAGACTGTAAATAGAAGTGTCATTGAAAATGGAACACATCAATGCTAAGTGTAGTGTTTACTTCATACTGAATGATTCATTGGGCAGCGAGAGCACTCTCAGTGAAGTCAGTGGAGCTGTGTGGCTCTCATACTATTCATGTTTTTATACTCCGAACAATACTAAGATTTATAGAGAGATGTAGCAGGAGAATTAACCTTTTAAACTGTTTTGTAAAAATGAGCACTTCTCAATGATTGAATCACGTTTGTTAACCTTGCCAGAGGCAATCAGCACTTAGAGGACTGAGGACAGTAATTCCAGTGTCCTGCAAAAAAAAAAACAAACAAAAAAAAACCTTTGAAATACTGAAAACATGGCTGGCTCTGTAGTGTGATAACAAAAAAAGGCTAGATATCTAGATTGGTAGAGATTCTGCTGTGCCATTTGTACTACGATATACAGTATATAGTTTGGGTGAAATATATCATTACCCCTGCTAGTGCTGGGTTGGCACCCCTTTTGCATTCAGAACTGGCTAATTCTTCACAGCATAGATTCAATAAATTGCTGGAAAAATTCCTCAGAGATTTTGGTCCATATTGACATGATAGCATAACGTGTCACGGTTTGAGCTTTGTGACATGTTGTGTTACCCTGCTGGAAGTAGCCATCAGAAGATGGTACACTGTGGTCGTAAAAGGATGGACATGGGCAGCTACAATATTCAGGTAGGCTGTGGCATTTAAACGATGCTCAATTGGTACTAAGGGTTACAAAGTGTGCTAAATATATATCCCCACACTGCACCACCAGTAGCAGCGTGAACCATTAATACTCGGTAGGAAGGATCCATACTTTCATGTTGTTTGTCAAATTCTGAAATTGAGACTCAACAGACCAGGCAATGTTCATCCCATCTTCTATGGTCCAATTTTGGTCAGCCTGTGTAAATTGTAGCCTCAGTTTTCTGTTCTTAGCTGACAAGAGTGGCACCTGGTGTGGTCTTCTGCTGCTGTAGTCCATCTGCTTCAAGGTTTGACCTGTTGTGTGTTCAGAGATTCCCTTTTGTGGACCTTGGTTGTAACAAGTGGTTATTTGAGTTACTGTTGACTTTCTATCAGCTAGAACCAGTCTAGTCATTCTCCTCTGACCTCTGGCATCAACAAGAAATTTACTTCCACAGAACTGCCGCTCACTGAATATTTGCTCTTTTTATGACCATTCTTTGTGAACCCTAGAGATGGTTGTGCGTGAAAAGCAGTTTCTGAAATACTCAGACCAGTCTGGCACCAACAACCATGCCATGTTCAAAGTCACTTAAAGGTGACCAATTATGCCCCTTTTTTACAATATGTAATATAAGTCTCAGGTGTCCCCAGAATGTGTCTTGTAAAGCTTCAGCTCTAAATACCCCGTGGATTTTTATTATACCATGTTTTAACTGCCTATTTTTGGGTGGGAGAAAAAAAATGCAAAATTTGGTGTGTGTACATTTAAATGCAAATGAGCTTGTGCTCCCCGCCCCCAAGCTCACGATTCCAATACACTGAGGCATAAATAATACAGGAGAAGCTCACACAGCAAATATAACTTTTAAAATGGATCATTACAAACTGTTTGTGATACAGCATATCAGATCACGTAGGTATGGCATGTGTTTTGCTAACATTCGATTCTGAATGAGTTTGATAGTATGTTGCACGGCTAATGTGGCTAAAGCTACACATTGTTGGAGAGACTTAATAACAATGCAAGCATTTTCGGGTTAAAAATGAAAATAAAGACATGGCTCTGGTCTCCATGAATACAGTAAGAAACAATGGTAACTTTAGCTACATTTAACAGTACATTAGCAACATGCTAACGAAACACATCCAGAAAGACAATTTGCAAACATCATGAAATATACATGAAACTGGATCATGAACAGTTGGTATCGATCCACCTTTGAGAATTTTGCTGATCAGCCTCACTATAGACTGTACCATTGGAACTATAGACTCCCAGGCCAGTAAAAGAGGCACCAGACTAAATTTCCAAAGTCAGACACAAGCACAGAAGCCTGCCACCCTACGACTATAAATCAATTTCTATTTAGATCAAGCAGATTCAAATGTGAAGGCCTAATGTGGCACTGAACAAACAGGCCAGGCGGATGATGAATGCGAGGGGGAACGTAATGGGCCGACCGACTGATAGCCCACTATCACAAGCATCCATCTTCCTTAATTCCCGGTGCAGTCTACTGGATCCTGTCCAACACACTCAGATGAATTGTCAAAGACACAGAGAGGCATTTTGAATCAGCCTGTTTGAGTTATAGCCGTCACTTCTCTGCCTACCAAACTTCACTCTTTTCATCCCTCTGAAATATCAATTATTAAGCCCTGCTTCAGAGGTGTACCAAGGTTGTGCAGATACTCTAAAATATCCACTGAAGTGCAGTGTCTTATTCAGACAGTGTTGACACTAATCAATTTGTGCATGGGCATGAAAATCGCCCAGATCGCAACTCTCTGCAGCACATCTTTTACTTGACTTGCAAACAAGTTTCATGAGAGACTGTGTAAATGAGGATATATCGGTGTCATGACACTTTCATGTACATGTAAAAGTAAAAAAAAGTCACATTTACTGAATCTCTGTTGGTCGTTACATAAGGTGATGCAATGGCAATGCAATTCAGTAGTACTTTTTGTCTTATGAGCATAAACTCTCTCTTTATATATAATGATGCTTTTGAATATTTAATTAAATATTTTTTTATAAATATTTAGATACTTTAAAGAATGCAATATGATTTACATTTAAAAAGAATATATTTGCTCCAAAAAGAGCCAAAAAATCCATAGCTAAAGAAAAAACGGTAGAAAAAAACAGCAAGTAGTCAAAATGTGTTGGTCTTTAAAATGGGGTTTTAAAATAATGAAAGATAATTATTGATGCAGTAAATCCATGATGTTGTAAAACAGTATTTCGGATATGGTTGCTTTTGTAATCTTTATGTATATCAGAATTGACTTTCACTTTAGTGCTTGTTTGGATGAAGCTTAAGGTTTTAATACAGAGCAAATACAAAACATTTGTCATGCCTCATTCATAATGTATGTATTCAGTGAAAACAGAGTAGATTCACATTTGGATCGTTGTTGAGTTGTTTCCCTCCCAGCATTTTAGACCCTGGGTGGTAAATGTCTCCCTGACAACTATAATAATAATTCATGAGATATTGCAGAGATACATATGTATTCATAGCGTGAAATACAACGTGCTATAAAGTTACCTAATAAATGGGATGAGATCATTTCGGCACAGTAATCGAACAATGCAGGAACGTTTGTGATTCCTTGAACAGCTTTGAAATGTGTGTTGAAAAAAATGTTTTAAAGAATCTGTCTTTTTTCTGTTCCTGCTGAGCTTTTTCTCTTTGTCTGTGTTTGATATTTGTTGTGGAAAACCAGCATGATCTATTTAATAAGTAAATCAGCTTGCCCACCGAGAGCCTGAAGCAGTAATACAATCAAAATCAATGGGCTATAGAGATGAAAATAGCCTTTGTCATGCAGCTATGTTACAGTGATTTTGGTCAATTTAAAAGAGGCATGGCTAACCAACATAAATGAGTGATAATGAATATTTTGGAGCACAATCCAAAGTGGATTAAACAGTTTTATATTACAGCTCATATAAAAATACAAATAGTATATTTATTATTAGATTTAAGCAGATACAGCTAAAATATGCACAGCTTTTACAGTAATATATTTTTTTGTTGTTTATATTATTTTTAAAATCATGTACAATCTATTGCACCCACGACATTGAAGTTTCAAGACATGTGGGTAATAATTATCAGTGTTTGGGAAAGTTAATTTTAAAAGTAATGCATATTGCAATATTACAATATTGCGTTACTCCCTTAAAAAGTAACTAATTGCATTACTAATGTGTTGCGTTACTTTTGCGTTACTTTTTCTGGGCTGGTCTGTTTGTTTGTTTTTATAACAACAAGTTTCTATTTTTGGTAAATGTTATTTTTGGCCCTTTCACACTATGGGCCCTATCATACACCCAGCGCAATGCGGCGGCAGGCGCGACGCAAGTGTTTTTTTTGCTAGTTTCAGCCTGACAGTTATCATTTTCACGTCCTGCGCCACATTTAAATAATACAATTTGTGCGCCCATGGGCGTACTAGTCTGAAAATGAGGTGTGTTCAGGCGCATTGTTGGCGCGTTGCTATTTTGAGGCAACTAAAATAGACTGCGCCTTTGACCAACTGAATGGCGCAATATTTGTTTTGTTATTTAAAGAGCGCATTAGTAATATGTGCCTATAGGTGGGTGCACAACACACGTACACTGCTTATTACACACAGAGACACGCAGCAGCACACAAACATGCCAAATATTAAAAATAAAAGGGTTACAATGTAAAAGATTATTATTGTGTGCTATAAAAATGCTTTGTTGAAATCTGGCTTTTCCTGTAGATGATCCGTTTCCTCTCTAGAGAAGCGTTCAGTTTTTCTGCTTGCAAATTCCGCCATGTAAACAGCGAATCCGCTATGGTGCGAGTGAAACTGGCTTTTAAAGGGAATGGGAGATGAAACTCTGATTGGTTTATTGCACGTTACGCCCAAAACACACCCATTACTCATTAAGAGAATAGGGACAACCCTTTTAGACCATGCGCCAGGTCCGCCAACCTTTTTTCCAGTTCTTAAACTAGCAAAAGTGGATTCGGACACGCCCTAAGTGCACTTGCGCTGTGCGCTTTAGACCATGCGCTTAGATCATTGAAATAGGGCCCCACAAGTTAAATGAATAAGCCTCAGGCTGAAGGAAATGCAAATTCACGCCTGTACAGTAGAGGGCGCAGCTCAAACAAGCCTTTCAGCTGTGCTGCCATTCTGAAATACAGAAGAATAGGATGCAGGAGAAGAAGTAAATGAGTAAATGTATGCTCACATTTAGTCTAAAATTAGTCTAGAATAACAATCATGTTTACACAGCGCACACAACGCCTCTGCACTTACTCTCGATTTCTCAGTGTCTGTCAATACATGGGAAAATAAAGTTACTTGCATTTGAAAAAGTAACAGAGTTGATATTTTGTTGTAAATTTAAAAGTATGCATTACTTTACTAGTTACTTGAAAAAAGTAATCTGATTACTTTACTTGCCTTTACTTGTAGCATTTCTCAGTTTGAGACTACTTAACAAACCCAGGTTTTACTTTGGCATGTTTCCTTGTAGTCCACCACCATATACTGTGAGTTTAAATAATCCATCAATTTTTCTTGCGTACACAGAATATTGACTGTCAGTTCATTTCATTTTTCTGCCACAAA
This sequence comes from Hypophthalmichthys nobilis, assembly GCA_037950665.1. NCBI lineage: Eukaryota > Metazoa > Chordata > Actinopteri > Cypriniformes > Xenocyprididae > Hypophthalmichthys > Hypophthalmichthys nobilis. The sequence continues at coordinate 10,671,644 of CM075478.1, forward strand.
ACAGACACTTGGACAGCAAGAATCTGTCTGACAATATCTAAAGAGAATATAGTTGGTACCAGACCAATAGACTGGAATGAAAAATTAATTGCACTGCACTGTTGACCGGATGTACAGAAAACAAAAAACAAAGAAATGTTCAGAAATGTGTGTGCGCGTGTGTGCGCGTGCATGTGCGCGTGTGTGTGTGCACGTGTGTGTGTGTGCGTAATCAAAATATCTGTCGACCCAGAAGTACTCATTATTTTCCAGACAGCTCACAACACACTTTTGCTCATGCATATTTAGTTTTCTTGCAACTTAGTGCGAGTTTCTTTGAGTGATTTGATGCACGTGTGGCAAATCAGTGATTACTTTCCTCAAAAAACATTTTGTATAAAAGTAAAACTGTTGTATAAAACTGTAAAAGATCAGACTCCTAGAAGTTGCATAGAGTCTGAAAAATCTGATTTTTAATGTTGATTTTCAATTAGCTCTTCGCATTTTACTACACAATATGCATTAGATGACAGTATACAAAAGTTGTTGTTTTTTTAAGTTTATGAAGTAAGTCTCTAATGCTCGCCAAGGTTGCATTCATTTATCAAAAATGCAGTACAACGGTCATATTTTGAAATATTACGATTTAAAATAACTTTTCTATTATATTTTAGAGTGTAATTTATTCCTGTGATGACAAAGCTGAATTTCTAGCATCATTACTCCAGTTTTCAGTGTCACATGATCCTTCAGAAATATTTTAATATGCTGATTTGGTGCTCAAGCTCAAATATTTCCTATTATTATCAATGTTAAAAACAGTTGTGCTGCTTGATTTTTTTTTTTTTTTCTGGAAAACATGATACCTTTTTTCAATTTTTTTTTATTTTATGAATAGTCCATTAAAGAACAAGATGTTCTCTTGCTGAATACACCGAAACATTCATAAACAACATGAAAACATAGCAGGCAACATCATCACAGCGGTGCCTCCTATTAGAATCAACAGTTTCTCATGACAGAATGATGTCTGTGGGCCCTGAGTACACCAGGCATCTGGCACGCACTCCAACGAGCCGCACGGATGTCATCCATTATTGAGATATTTTTAAAAAATCAATACGTTAAACCTCTAATTAGACCCAAATTAATAATGATCATTTAGTGTGTCAATTACAAACTGTGCAGAAGCCAAATGAAGCTCATAAATAGCATGCTAATGAGGCATCATGCAGTCAGGGGCCTCTTAGCATGTTTAGAGCTTATAATTGTATCGGACCCTTTGATTCTTCCTACTGTCAACAATGTGATATCAACAGGAGTGTGAGGAAGATGTCTGCTTACTTGTGTACTTAGAAAAGTGAGATTGATAATAGCATTTTACAGGTTATTTTCTTTCTTTTTTTTCTCTGTGGGCTGCTACAGTTCAAACCATTGTCTCATTGCTCTGTGACAAAGGTTGGTATAATGTTAGAATGAAATTACTTTTCAAATGCTTCCCGCTATATCTCAAAACCTAAATTCCTGGGTGATATGACTGGAAAGCTGATAAATGATTATCAATTATCTACCTGTCCACAGAACTGAAGATGTGCACATTTTCCATTTTATCTCATCAATCACCATCAAATACCGAATTCTTATCTACTGTGACTATTATGCCACTAAGTTAGAAAGTGCCTCTCAAAAACTTTTGGATATTACTTAAAGTTTTCTCCGGCATCCTCTGGGCTATTTTCTTAGTTTACTGATTGAACAAAGCACAAACTTTTAAAGTTTCACCCAATGATGTTATGACATTTCTGAGAGAGAAAAAAATGAAAGAAAAAGAATGAAGAAGAGGCAGGGATGCATGAAGGAGAAAACATGGCTGTCTTAGGCACTTTCAGATGCTGAAAGAAGATGAAATTTGACATCATATTCTCATCAGATGTGAGAGTGCTTGCCGGTTTATTTATTTATTTATTGTAGTAAGTGAAATTACTTTGCTTTTTTAGTAGTCTCCAAATAAAAAATATATTAATAAGCAATTAAATTACTTTTATACATTGAATTCTTAATATCAATATTTGTCAATGATGTCTGGTTTATATGGCCACGGTGAGCTATGCTTGAAATGAACTACAAGACTGAAATCAATATTGGTGAGATTTTTAAAACGCTTTTAAAGAAGTCCTTTATGTTTACCAAGGCTGCATTTATTTGATCAAAAGAACAACAATATTGTGATATATTATTACAATTTAAAATAAAGCTGGGGAAGCTGAATTTTCAGCATCATTACTCCAGTCTTCAGTGTCTTATGATCCTTCAGAAATCATTCTAATATGCTGATTTGGTCAGTGTTGGGGGTAATGCATTACAAGTAACTTGATATGTAATCAGATTACTTTTTCTAGGTTCTAGTAAAGTAATGCATTACTTTTTCAATTTACAACAAAATATCTAAGTTACTTTTTCAAATAAGTAACGCAAGTTACTTTTTCACATTTATTGACTGACAGCTCCCCGTCCCCATGTTGAGAGAAATGAACTGCAGAGGTGTTGTGCGCATTGTGTGAACATGATGGTTATTGTAGTTCTAGACTAAATGAGAACTTGCTTGCACAAAAACACACTTGCACAACATTCAGTATTCCTCAAAATGAAAAAAAAAAAAAACAGTGAAATGCAATCTCAGAAATTTATGCAAACCTGTAATAATAACTGTAGTAACTATATTAAATTACACAAATATACTTTATGTATTTAATCTCACTTTTTTAACCAGTGTCTTTGCTGCTGAACTTCAATGATCTAATTCAACCATACTAATAAGCAAAAATGACTTTAGATTAGATTTAGAAATAAGAATGTTGAACTTCCTTCTCCTGTATCCTATTCTTCTTTAATCCAGAATAGCAGCACAGGCATAAATATGCATTTCCTTCAGCCTGAGACGTATTCATTTCACTTTTGGTGTCAAAGGGCCTTAACATTTACCAAAAATAAAACTTTTTTGTTGTTATTAAAAACAAACAAGCAAGCCCAGCCAGAAAAAGTAATGCAAAAGTAATGTAACACATTACATTTCATAAAAAGTAACTAGCGCAATTAGTTACTTTTTTAGGGAGTAACGCAATATTGTAATGCATTACTTTTAAAAGTAACTTTCCCCAACACTGGATTTGGTGCTCAAGAAACATTTCTTATTATTATCAGTATTGAAAACAATTGTGCTTAATATGTTTATTGAAACTTTGTCAAATACTTTTTTTTTTTTTCAGGATTCTTTGATAAATAGAAAGTTAAAAAGAACAGCATTTCTTTAAAATAGAAATCTTTTGTAACATGTCTTTAGTGTCACTTTGGATCAATTTAATGCATCCTTGCTGAATAAAACTATTAATTTCTTTGAAAAATAACAATCTACTGACTCTAAACTTTTGAAAAGTAGTGTAATATCTACTCAAAATGCTCCTAAATTTGGGGGAAAACTAATCTTTTCTGTTACTTTTTAAAGTTGTTAGTGTATGTTATTTTGTAATTCTATTATACGTTTTCAGTTTAATTTACTGTTTTGCATCAAAGCATTTCCTACAGTATAAGTTTGAGTAAATTAAAATGTGTGGAGATAGCTTAATTATTGTAAACAAGTAAATTTAATGCATTCATGCAGAAAATAAGTAAATTAGTGTTACAGCCGCCAGTGGGGTATGTTGAAACAACAGCACTCTTTGTTCTTGACATTAATTTACACAATTTAACATTTCTATACTACTTTAGACAAATATGTTAATGTTATTTCAAAGACTGAGATTTATGAACGCTTATGATGATGATGAATGAATGTCCTTATGTAGAATGAAATAATTTGATTACTTTTTTCACCTTATATACTTTATATTTGTTTTCTTTGTGTGGAATAAAAAAAAAAAAAAAAACATGTTGTAGTAACTAGTAGGGCATCTGGGAATGTGTTTATGTTGAGGCAGTAACAGTCATACCTGTGAGTTGTGCATGTGTCTCTGGATGGAGCAAGCGAGCGGCAGTTAGTGTGTAAGTTGTGGTTGATAGCAGATTAGGATAGTCTGTCAGGCCAGTGCTGTGCGTGACGGCAACTGTGCTGCTGTCAGGGGTGTCTGGGTGAGAGATTGCAGAGCGGCATAATTAGCAGACTAGCCTGCTGAGTGCTGGATGCTGCCGGGCTCCGTCCTCGCTGTGGCTTGTCTCCAGTATGACAAAAGTTTGAGCTCTCATCTTCCTCTCCTTCTCAAACACTCAGGTTCGTATTCATAGAGGAGAGCAGATGGGTAGTGCACGCTCTCACGCTGTCCAAACCCTCCTATGATCGCAAAGATCTCAAGGCATGACGTGGCAGCTCTGTTCAAAAGCAGTGGTATAGAAAGACACAGAACCAGAGGGAATTTCCTGGCTTTAAACAGCCGAACATCAGAGAACTGACAAATCTGCGCTCGTTCGCTGTAGCTACATCCTGGTTTTAACCTCGATCAAGTGTTCATTTTGAGAACTGGTGTTCATGATATTGATTCTTTAGATGGTTCTCTCCTGATTTTCATTTACATGCAGTTTTCATCCAATTAGAGATGCATAACATTTTAAAGCATAGAAATGAAACTGTTTGTGTGATCTTGGAAGTCAAGTAAAGGTGTAATGACACTCCCCATAATACGATTTTCCACCGACTGGGATCGTCATTTCTTTCACACCAGGACACTAAACACTTATTAGAATCTAACAGAATGGCAGCATAAAAAAAACGTCCTTACTCACCTTGATTACACTATAAGCTTGGAAGGCAAAGTGCCTTTTACCCCTTAGTAGAGCATGTTAGTACATTGATATTGGAGTTTTTTTTTGTTTTGTTTTGTTTTCCAATTAAAATGTCCTTAACATGCTCAAACAAAATTTACCTTTCATACATTTCTCTTTTTTCATTGGAAAGCTGTTTATGTTTGAAGCATGAATCTTATTACTTTATTCTTAAAGGGTTAGTTCACCCAAAAATGAAAATCCTGTCATTAATTACTCACCCTCAAGTCGTTCCACACCCTTCAGACCATCGTTCATCTTCGGAACACAAATTAATATATTTTTGATAGAATCCGATGGCTCAGTGAGGCCTGCATTGCCAGATCATTTCCTATTTTAATGCCCAGAAAGGTACTAAAAACATATTTAAAATAGTCCATGGGAGTACAGTGGTTCAACCTTAATATTATAAAGCGACAAGAATACTTTTTGTGCACCAAAAAAAAAAAAAAATAAATAAAATAATGACTTTATGCAACAATATCTAGTGATGGGCGATTTCAAAACACTGCTTAATGAAGCTTCGAAGCTATATGAATCTTTTGTTTCGAATCAGTGGTTTGAAGTGCCAAAGTCACATGATTTCAGTAAACGAGGCTTTGTTACATCATAAGTGTTTCGAAATTTCAATAGTTCACGTGACTTTGGCAGTTTGATACGCGCTCCGAACCACTGATTCGAAACAAAAGACTCATAAAGCTTCGAAGCTTCATGAAGCAGTGTTTTGAAATCGTCCATCAGTAGATATTGTTCAAAATTCAAAAGTTTAAGGTCAGTATAAGTTTTTTTTAAAGAATTAAATTGATTCATAGTGACAGTAAAGACAATGTTAGAAAATTCAGAACAGTTGTTATAAATTGTAATATTTCATTTACAGTATTACAGTATTTTTGATCAAATAATCAAATAAATGCAACATTTGTGAGCATGAGACATTTATTTACTTTAAAAAAAACATTAAAGTACACTAAACACTAAAGTTTTTAACAGTAGTGTATAATTTTTTGTCTTGTTTTCCAGTACAAAGATCCTTAACATCTCTGAACAATATAAAAACATGTTTTCAGAAAATAATCTCTTTTTATTTTTTTGAGAAACAAGTATTGTTATTTTGCTTGTCAAGTAAATGTATCTTGTTACATGATGTTTAGTGATTTATTTAAAAAATATATTTTTAAATATATTTAAATTATTATTTAACTATTTTCTGCTGTGTTTCCCACTTTACTATTATTTATGTAGTTTTTAAAATATATAATTTTATACCGAAGGATTACTATTCCTAATACAACAAACAAAACATCTAAACACATTTCAGCCTATGCTTCATAAATTTAGCCCCAAGTCACGTCAGCCGGGGTTTGCTGAAGTCTCAGCATGTCTGCATCCGCAAAATGATTTTGACGATGTGTCAGACCCTAGTGATGCAATATCACGAAACAAGATTTTATTTACCTAAACATCTTCCTCGCATAATCAAAAATATCAGTTTCATTTGTGACGCTTACCAACCGCAGCTATTTCCAGAGCGGGTTTTAGATTCCCTCATTTTCAGCTTTCCAGGGCTGTCTGCCTTTTCAGGATGAGGAACTCACTGAGGGAACGACACAGCTCTTCTCTCGGTCATACTGAATTCACTTTGCGTTCGATGAGGACGGTACCCCGAGGCAACAAAAAAAAAACACCAAAGACCAGCCAGCTGAAGCAGGAACATGCATAGGAATACCAAGCAGTCATTACAGTCATCACAAACTTTACTTTATTTAGTTCCTAACGAAGCAGTCTGGTTGTGCTGCTGCGAGACCCACTGAGAAGTGTTTCTAAAAACCTTGGGAGACATGGGCATAAAGCAAGGGCCTGTATGTGGCTAGTGGTGTTTTTTTCTTTCTGATGCAATTCTATGATTTACTTTTTGTTTGTTTGTGTGAGGTGTGCAGAGAGGTAGTATGAGCACATAAGGACCCTGAGGCAGAGTGATGGGGGAACGGGGCTCCACAGGGTGAGCTGGAAGGTTTCGACATGTTACTGGACAGATTAAACGGCTGTGCAGAGAAAAGGTGCTTTAAAGGAAGGGCCTGGTTTATGGCTTTGGGTTCAGTGGGAATTGAGCAGTAAATGGACAGATTGAATTTATCAGTATTTTAATACACATTAATTTAAACCTGTTTAATTTGCCGAAATATGCTGTTTCATTCAGATGTTTTGTTTGTGTGTGAAATGCATTTTTTTACTACTTTATTTCGATTAAAATTAAGATGGAAAAGATACCTTGCACTACCTTGTACTCAGTGTTGGGTGTAATGCGTTACTAAGTAACGCGTTACAGTAATTAAATTACTTATCCACTGAAAAAGTAAAGTAAGGGATTACTGTTCATTTTTAGGTAATTTAATTACAGTTACTTATAATGTACTTGCGTTACATACTGTAAATTAGTTCAACAGTTCTGTTTAAATCAATAATGAATTTAAAATCTAAATTTGTCGTCTAAAGGTAAAAGTGAACGCTGCCTCTTTAAAATCGTTAGCTGTAGTGCAGTTGCACGTGAGTTCGCAACTTCGCACCAGTTGTCTGCGTAGTCACTGTCTGAAGATGTCGGCAGAAGCGAGTGGCTGTTTTGCAGAATGGAAATATTCCAATTACTTCACTTTTTTGACACAGGTAGGCAAGAACATTACGGTAAAATGTAAACTATGTCCTAGGGAGAAAAAACTGCACGCGCTCTCTGAGAGACGGTCTTCAGTCAGTGAGCTCTCAGCACACACACATAGCCGCCTCTCACGAGTGTCAATTTTTCGCAATTTTTTATTACACATAAACGTTCAAATACACACACAGTTATGTCAAAATGCCCATGTATATTAGCATTGGTTATGTGAATGTGAACAGCATGTGTAACAGCATTGTCTCCGTCCATTAGGTCTTAGTGACAGCAGCCTTTAAAACATGCTACTGTCTACTATTGGCTGTCTGTATTATAAGTGATAATCAAACAATAAAAGAAAAGCTTTAATAAGGATTAATCTATATTTAATTTATACAGTTATGACTATGCAGAGTTATTTTATAAGTGATTAATCAATTTCTGTGGTATTTTTACTTACTACTATTAGACCTACCTGGAAAAAAAAAATATAGCATTGTTTTATTTGTATTTTTATATATTTTTACCGTGGTATCGAGTATTGTGCACTTTTGGTGGTAACGGTACGGACTACTAGATTTTTGGTATAGTGACATTCCTATTTGTTACTAAAAAAAATTTAAGTATTATAAAGTAAATAAAAGTATTATAGTATATGTTTTAATAAAGTTAAAATGTTTTAAAAAGCTATAAAAGGCTAAACTATTCCATGTTTGACTAAATTATTGAAAGAGTTTCCTTTCTATTGTCTATCCGGTCAAGGTTTATATGGATTTTAATTAGTAATTAGTAAGTTACTTATTGAGTAATTAAATTACTTTTCAGACAGAGTAATTAGAAAAGTATTTTAAATAGAATATTGATGATGTAATTAGTAATTAGTAATTAATTACTTTTTGAAGTAACTTACCCAACACTGCTTGTATTACTGAGTATCAAAGCTGGCATTATGAGCCAATTTATAGGCTTTAATTAAATATGCCCATTTAAAGTGTTTTACTCCCCATAGAAGCCATATAAAAGTCCTAAATATCTCAGTAGACTTTTTAATGTTGCACAGAGGCGACTAAATGTTTTAAATTTACATGCACTTCTATGCAACAATAAAAAGTCTTTGTAAACTCATTATATATTTAATGCTTTAAAGGGTTAGTTCACCCAAAAATGAAAATTCTGTAATTTATTACTCACTCTGATGTCGTTCTACACCCGTAAGACCTTCATTCATCTTAACGCAAAAGTAATGTAACGCATACTTTCCATAAAAAGTTACTAAGTAATGCAGTTAGTTACTTTTTTAGGAAGTAACACAATATTGTAATGCATTACTTTTAAAAGTAACTCTCCCCAACACTGGTTGTTAATATGAATGTTATGAATTGACGAGAATACATTTTGTGCAAAAAAAAAAAAAAAAAAATTCTTCTCTTTCATGTCAGTCTCCTATGCTGCTTACATAGTTAACACAGTGCAGCGCTTTCGGGTTCTATATCAGAACGCTGACTCATTATTGGCTGGCTCCTGCGTCATCATCACATACATGCATATGAACAGCGTCGGCCAATAATGAGTCGGCATTCTGATGTAGAACACGGAAGCACTGTGTTTACTACGTGAACAGCCTAGGAGACATGAAAGAGAAGAAATTGTTGAATAAAGTCGTTATTTTTGTTTGTTTGTTGCACACAAAATTATTCTCGTCGCTTCATAACATTAAGGTTGAGCCACTGCAGTCACATTGACTATTTTAACGATGTCTTTAGTACCTTTCTGGACCTTGAAAGTGGTAATAATGTTCCAGTCTGTCGGAGGCCAGAAAGCTCTCGGATTTCATCAAAAATATTTTCATTTGTGTCTTACGGGTGTAGAATGACATGAGGCTGAGGAATTAATGACAGAATTTTAATTTTTAGGTGAACTAACACTTTGAAGCACATATATTTGGGTCACTTTATTTTATGTCCTGGTATCTGGTTGTGTAACTTCTGTTAAATAAGAAGTCATTTCCTCTGATTAAAATCAAGCTAAAGCCAGCAGTGCCATCTTACATCATGGGCATAGCTGTAACGCTGAATTTGTTTTATAATGATTGTAAAATGTAATATTGTAAAATGAGCACTTCATTTTAGCAGATCCTCCTATAATGATGTTTCAGCCAAGCTCATGATCCAGGTCTTCTATTACAGCTCCAGGCAGCTTAGCAGATGCCAAAGAGAGCTAAACACACTCATCTGTGCCCGATTGTGACTGCTGATCCCAAAGCTGTCGACCAAGATGGTGCATGTCCTCCAGGTGGCTCCAGAGTTGGACCGCTAACACGCATCTCATTTTAGTTGCTGGAGTTGGTGAGCGACTTTTAAGCATGCCATTATAAAATCCAGCAGCAGCATACCTTTGTTTGCAAAGAAAAAGTTTTGTATCATACACATCGTTTAGAAATGCGCCAACCGCTTCAAACACGTCTCGAATTATTAATCTGAGGGCAGGCGATGATCGTACGGGCTCAGGTTTGTTGATGATGAATTTCTTGTGCAAAGTGGCAGATATTTTGCTCTCTCATCAGAAGCATAGAGGCCACTCACCCGAGAGATGCCTCAGGCAAGGCAAAACTAGCTCTGAGGACCGAGTTTGGAATTTAATGAAACGCAAAAGACACAGCAGATGAAGAAAAGCAGTCCTTTTGATAAATGAGTACCTTTCCAGCACAGAGGGCTTTTGCCTTCGCCTATCGTTTCTCTGCACCCATCTGTGGAATGAATATGAACTGATTATCGTCATGGAGAATTTAAACTGAACAGTTCTTCATTTACAAAGCCCCAAATGTTAAGAGAGTCTTTAACCAGAATAATATCAATGGAAAGCTGATTTGCTGTTGCGGTCTGTAATTCCAATGGCTCTATTTACTGCCTTTGAATAGCTGTGGTGGTTAAAGATTCAAAACATTCAAAGAGCTTTCATAATAATCTATTCTAGAAGCAATGTTCTCAGATTTGTTTGTCTGTTAAAGGGACATATCATTGCTCTTTTGAGGGCAATATACTGTTTAGACTTAGCTAGTGTTTACACTGGGAAAACAGGTTGTTCAGAAGTTGTCATGGTATTGATGTCACAACCATGAGCACTTTGACATATTACCAGTCACATTTACATATCGACGCCATGATGAATCAGCACTGCTGGTGTTACCAGTCATGAGATTAATGAAGAGCTGCATGCTGCTCAAGTTACTGCCAGAGGAATAATCAGATTTTTAAGATTATTTTGTTTATTTTTGCATTATATTTACTATGATAGTATAATTCTAACAATCATTGCACTCAAACACAGAGGATATGACTCATTTAAGATGATCAAACCAGTTATTTTTAGAATAGTAGTCTATGGGCTGGAAAATATTCCTTTATTAAAACAACTTCAATTTGATCTACTTATTGATGATTGCATCGTAAAGTAAGTGTATGAAACATTAATGTTTAATACAATAAGTTATCCCTAAACCTTTAATCCCCCACAACAGACTTTAGTCATATTTAACATTTTAAGCTTTGTCTAAATCTAATGCTGTTTAATATATGTTGTATTCTCACAGTTCTGTAATAAAATAAGGCGATCAGACTCTTTAGTATTCCGTATACACATGCATGCACGGTCCCCTTTAAATCACAAAATATGTGTCTGAATATCATGACACCATTTTTCTCTGTTTGACAATACTCAATTAATGATAGTAAACTGAGGTTGGTGTCTCTAGAAGAAGTATCTGTGCTGAATTTTACATAAATAAATCACAACGATCCCAAGCTATGGACACAGTCGTTGATACAGTTTTTTTTTTTATTTTTTAGTTTTTTTTTTTTTAACGCTGCTATTTTTGAACACAGAAGTGTGATAAAGGCCTGTAGCTGTTTCCATCCACCTATTTTTATATGCATTTTGGGAAATCATATAGAAAAATGCTGGATAGAAATGGTAAGATGCACATAAATTCTAAAAATGCACATAAAATATATATGCGCTCAATTTTTTTTTCCGAATAAGAAGACGTGCATAAACTACAATGGAAACACAATTACTGAATAAATCCCTTGATGCGCAACAGAAAACTGACTCTGCCTCAACACTGGATGTGATTGGATAACTGGACTAACAGCAGACCAATTTCATTGCACAGCATCTCAAATGTTGATTTGATCATTCTGAAATGCCTGAGCCAACGTCTGTCATCAAAATGATTTGGTTTAATTCCCTCCCAGAAGTGTCTCAAATGATTGCGTTCCCAAACACCAGGCATCCGAACGCAAGATAACATGACAGCGTTTATTGCGTTTTGTCTGAACGCTCTGAGACGCAAGTCATTTATGATGTATGAAAAAAGAGCCACAGTAGCTTCCCCGATTGCAGCAACTTCCATTTTTATTACAGATGTTTTCCGCCAATTCCCAGAAAGTGACAATTTTGTTCTCTTGAAGACATGGGATGGAAACGGTGCTTTATTCGCAAATGTTTTATGCGATATTGCAAGTTAAATTTGCAACTTTAATTGGAAATTTAGCTAGTGTGATCTATGGTAGCCAATCATAAAAGAGTGCATTTAGAAGTCTATATAAAAGTTATATTTTAGACTTTTTTAATTAAAATGATCTCACGTAAATGTTTGTACACTCAGTGTATTTGTGTTTTTTTTTATTTCAATAAGTATTTAAAGCTGCAGTCCGTAAGTTTTGCCTCTTTGTCGCCATCTCTGTTTGAAACCTTTAATTGCAGTTATTTGCGGAATCATTATTTTACGTGGGTTGTGCATCAGCACACCGGAAAATGTCCGGAAAATGTCATCTGAACACGTAAGTAACATGTCTGCCACTTTTGTTCTGACCAACTGAAAAAAAGTTCTACAATAAATCTAATGGTGCATCGAACGATCGCGAAGTTAGCTCATCACGTCAAACCGTGCAAATTATTATTACTGTTAAACTTTGTTCTCAAATTGTTAATGTTAACAACATCAGCATTGAGTTACTATGTGTATTTAGTGTGTATTAGAGTTATCTAATTAGCATTATCTACCCAATAAACCATTAAAATGTCTTACTTGTCCAGCAGAAAAAGCAATCTCTGCGTCCGTTTAAACTCGTTCAAAACACAGAGTTCATGACACCTTTCAAAAGCCCGATATTTTTATTCTTGTTTTCGCACGGGCCTGGTTGCATTCCCTTTTTTGCTGTTAGCAACTCCGAAGTCTTTGTTACTACTGGTGATTCACCATTGTCAAAGATGATGGTCGTCTTTACCGTTCTTGATTACAATCCGCCATCAAAATGACAAGCTTAATGATTACAGTTGCAGTAAAAGAGTCTTCAAATGATCCGCCACCTGCAGCATCCGGGGCTCCTTCTTTATGTATTCAGATGTGACGTAATGACGCAAAGGCAAACTCGTTTTTTCCTGCAGAAACCTACCAGTACCACTCAAATTAAAAAAAAAACATTATTACAAGCTTACGGTTGTAAATCGGGCTAAGATAAAGAGATAGTTTTGAACACTGGTTGGTTATGTACTTGCTCAGTAATTGATTTTGGATCATTTTTAACCAAAAAAGTTACGGACTGCAGCTTTAAAGTAGATTAGAAAATTACCTTACAAGGTGATAATGTTACTCTTCTTTTTAGTTATGAAATTTATTCAGTTATGTGCTGATTGTTAGGAAGATACTTAGACATTTGAAAGCATACAGCTTGAACAATATACAGTGCTTTGGGGTAATTTTCATTACACAGTAGCCTACCCTATGTACATAGAATGGCGTGAGGAAGTCTGAAAGAACTAAAGATGGAAACTGATAAAATAAAGTGCAGTCAGGTTAAATTTTGTCGTTCACGCTTGCAGTGCAGACACAATGTGGTGATGTGAAGCCATTTGCGCTGATTCACTCGCTCTGTTTTTGAAACTGCAGTCTGACAGAAAGTTTTCCAGTTATTTATTTGATCTTTTTGTCAGTGTGGATTACTTTATTCATTTAACCAATATTGCTTTAGTGAATGAATGTTTGCAGAAATTTCCCACATTGTAAGAGCAGAACTTGTAGGAAACAGTCAAATTATGCACAATACCCACAATCCTGTGCCAAAATTCAGACCCTGGGAGAATTTGCATTTTGCTCTTTGAAACCAGAGAATTAGGTTGATGTTATTTCCTCATCTTTTTTTTATGTTGTGATGTAAGAAAATAGATTTTAAATCAAATTCTTGTAGGGACAAGCATGCAATATTCTTAAGTTCAAAACCCATTAACAACTTGTCTTAACAGGTTCATTTTGGGCACGCAGTGCAAATGTTGCCAATTAATGTCTATTTTAATGCAGAAAGATGCACATTTTCATCATTCAATTATCACATTTTCTCATTTTCCTTTTGCCTTACGCAAGCTGGGGTTCACTAAGCAAATCAGAGGTCTGAAGCTCTATTTTAGGAGGCAGGGACAGATCCAGTCAGTCACCCATGCCTTCTGGGCTGCTCTGTTTCAGATGGAAGGATATCCCAGAAAAAAATCAGGCGGGGGGGAAGAGGAGATTTTGTTCCAAAACATCGTCCATCATTTTGATTCTCTTGTGGCATAGGCGGTTTGTGTTTACTGTATGAGAGCAGTGTGTGTGGTAGACTTGAAATGAGGAAGAAAAGTTCCCTCTCTGGGTTTTGTATTTTTTGTGAATTGTTCAATTTGTTGTTTTCACTGGTTAAGATGTAATCTGAAACAGCATTTACCTTATCATTATCCACTGTGTTTGTTTGTTTTTTCATGATTTGTTGACAACATTTTTTCTTTTGCCAAATCAACTTCATAGTCCAGATAACAAAATATTTTGAGTTTCTGTTGATTAAACCAATCGCCTTCGTTGTATTAACTCAAAATTTTAATTTCAATGAACTCAAAATTTTAAGGCAGCCAGGTAACTTAATTTAAGTTAGACCAACAATTATTTTTTACAGTGCACAAGTATATGCAAATATAAATTTAAACATTATTTTGTTTCATTTCAAGTTTTGATTTGAAAGTGATGTCATAGTGAGTGATTTGTTTACTTTGTAGAATTAGTCTGTCCATTTCCACCTTCAGGCTGGTTTGCAAACCAGTTGGAACATGAGAAGGATGCGTGATCACAGTGACAGTCTAATCAGCCAATCACAGTGACAGAGAGGCACTGCTTCATCTCACAGGAATTTTTGCTTCAGCAGCTCTACAACCGTTTCATGTAATATTTTGTATTATTTTTCATTTTATTTTTGTACTGTCATTTTTTTGAAGAAGCACTACCTCCCTTCCCTCCTTAGCGAAACTGCCATAGATATTTAAGTCCTTTTTGGTTGTTTTTCTACTTTAATTCCCACAACTGTCTGTCATTGTTTCTTTCACTCCCTGTATCTCTTAATTTGCTCTTCCTTCCATGACATGTAGAAGTTCATCTGCATCTGAGACTGCAGCTATGTGTTTTCTGTGGGGATTTGTATCGGCATCCCCATTTTTCCTCACTTCAACGCCCAGACACACATACCCGCACGCAAACCACACATCCTCTCCATCCCATTCTGTTTGCTTTGTTTCACCTGTACCGATCTCTCTTGCACACTCTCTCTCCCTCCTCCCTCCAGCTCACTCTCTCTCTTTCTCTTGTGCGCTTTCGTTCGCTCTCCCTCCCTCTCACACTCTCATTGCTTAGCAGAGCTGCTGAAAGTGCGTCAAGGCTCTGTCCAAATACAGACAGGCTGAGCAATACTAATCTCAGGAGGAAGAAAATCAGAAGAGAGTGTGTGTGTA
Organism: Hypophthalmichthys nobilis; assembly: GCA_037950665.1. Lineage (NCBI taxonomy): Eukaryota > Metazoa > Chordata > Actinopteri > Cypriniformes > Xenocyprididae > Hypophthalmichthys > Hypophthalmichthys nobilis. Next base: position 10,686,888 of record CM075478.1, read on the forward strand.
TGTGAGAGAGAGAGAGCAGTGTTTCAGTCCAAGCCTTTGTATTGCAACACCTTTGGAGCCCAGGAACGGACAGTGCCGGGAAAAAAGAGGAATCTGTTTCATACTAGAGTTTATCCTTTTGAAGAAAGCAAGAAGAAAAAAAAGTCTTTTCTTCCTCTGCTTCCTTTGTGTGGGATGGACAGTGAATGAGTGGCAGGGTCGGGTCATGACCCTCTTTTCCGCCGGGTAATTGTCGCCTCTTCAGGTCTTGTGAGTGACTGATGCAGCTCTGAGAGGAGCGGACCCCATCGCAGACGTTCCTTCCCATCCATTCGCTCAGCAGCTGTAAAGGGGCTCTCGTCCTAAGTGCATTTTTACAGGGGCCAGCTGCGGGTGCTGGACGAGGAGGTTGGGACTCCTAGCATGGGGTTTTCTGCATCATGAGAGAACTCTCCTTTCTCGGTTCTTTGCGCCTAGTGTCTAAGAGCGAGTCGGGTGTGCGTCATGCGTCCCAGCAGACCGACGGCGTCGTTGTTTCATGGTGGTCGAGAGGGGCAGCCCCTATCCCGGCTCGGATGGACCCCCTGGATGTGGTCTCTGACGTTGGGATGTATTGCCGGTTCGGTGTGGAGCTCCTCGCCCGGCTCGGATAGTTCGGTGGCCGCCGCTGGACCCCCAGGTTTGGCGACCTCATACACCCATCCTGAACACCCGTTCCACAATGCCCGGCACCACGCTTCGCCCATCTCCATATACCGCTCTCCGGCGTTCCTTAGGAGCGGCCACGGTGAGTCCTGGCAAGCTAGTTTTGTGGTACTCCTAAAGAGTTCTACTTCATGGGAGACTTTTGTTTGTTCAAGACTCTGACTTTCTCTCTTTTTTTTCTCGCTAACCTCAATGGTTAATTGCGACGGGGGAATAATCAGGATTTAGTTTATTGAGGGAAGATTGTGTCAGATGCTCTAAATGGCGGTAATCGGGATTTGTATCTGTGCTCAGTTTAATTAAAGCAGAGAAGATAGTGCATCAGTGGGGCTATAATAAGTCTGGCTTTAGATTGGGTTTTTGGAACAAGGGGATCTGATAAGCGTTGAGCTATTTTGTGGTTACGGAGAGAGAGGAATTCTGTCTCCCAAGGCACACAGGCAATTACCCTATTAAAGTCTAAACTGAGCAACTGAAACTGTGCTGTGCAATGATTGCTCTTTTGCAGTGGATCAGTGTCAACAATCCTTTCGTAACGTAGAAATGCCTGAGCAGTAGCTTTAGAGACGCAAAAGTTGGCAGGTGTATTTTAATGTGCGCAAAGGGAAGAGGACAGAGATGAAAGCAGATGAAAGCAGAACTTTGAGCGAGAACCTGTAGATGTGTGTCTTTTGAAGTGATGCACATTAAGACATAAAGGGCTGACCTCTTTTCACCTCCCACTTTATCATTTCCCTGTAATGTAATTATTTGACTGAGGATGATATTGGTTGCTTTGTGTTATTCAAATGTCTTGAAGGGTGCGTGCGCTTGGGAAAATGGACTCACGATGTTCCGAAGGACATTAGGGCAATGCAGCGATTAATTTCCAGCTTACCTTTGCGCTCTCTCAGTACACGGCAACTGGGAATAGCAGTCTTAATTCAGCCTTGAAGCCGTTAGCTCGTTAAGGAAAAAAAAAAAAAACACTTGATTGCAGTAATGCATTTATTTGGACTGTAGCAGAGCGGCTTTTCTCACCTTAGCGGCTTTGTACTTACAAATCACATTTATTCTGCTCACGCAGTGCATTTTGCTTTACCCTCAGACTTTATTTTTAGACGGATATTTCTTGTAAGCCGTGTGTGGGTGTACGAGGAGTTCATCAGGCGAATTTACAATCCCTCTGTCTAATTAAATCAATAGATACAAGTTTTCATTTTCCAGTCAGAGCTAATTTACTTGAGGGACAACAAGAAGGGATTTTTAAAAGTGATAGTAGGATATAGTTGTTGTTTTTTTCCCCTGACTGACTAAGCTTGTCGGATCATAGATTTATTAAGTGAAAAAAAGGTATTAAGACCTTTTTTTTTCACACATTTCACACATTAGATTTTTATTTTTTTAAATTTCCTCATAAGAAAAAATATTTGTGTGATATAAAATAAAAAATGTACATGGGGAACAGGACTTTAAAATAAAGTGCTACCATCATTATTATTAACTACAATAATTATAATGACGCTAACAATAGTTGTTGTTGTTATTATTATTAATTTCTGTTTTAAATTAATGTATACTTTTGCATTTATTCTGGTCCACACTTTTGGTTATTAAATACTCGGTTACACTTTATTTTAAGGTGTTCTTGTTACAGTGTAATTATACATTTAAGTACTGAGGAATATTAAGTAACTACTGAACATGTACTTACTATAGGGTATGGTTAGGATTAAGTTTGGTTTAGGGTTAGTTGCATGTAATTATGCATAATTTATAGTTATTACTAACTATATGTAACACGTGTAACAAGGACACTGTAAAACAGTGTTACCAAATACTCTTTTAAACTTGTGTTGGACAAGCTAACTTTACTTTTTTTATTTTTTATATATATTTTATTTATTTACAAATGTATTAATTCATTCTTTAGATCAGCATTCTTGTTTTCTAACTATGTTCCCAACATTAGGGTTGATGAAATTGTTGTGGTTTGGTCAGTGTGAAAATCCTGGTCGAACATAGCACTCGAAGACTCTCAATGAGGCCCCCCAGGGCATGATGCCGCGTTAGATATAGATGAAAAGCGCTCCGGCGCGCTCTCTCGTTCCCTATGTTTACATATGTAAGCAGAATCTCTGGATTAAGTTTCTACTTCATTAGCTCTGCTATTATTTATTTATAATTTGATTTTCGTATTCGTCCTGCAGCTTCTGCACCTTGCGCTGCTGAATTCATTGCAAGTCACACAACCTGCAGGGGTGCTCGGCGGTTAGATTTCTATTTGCTTGGACATATAGCCTGCAGTCGAGAGGTCCAAGTTGAAGGCTCTGCGGCTGTCAGAAGCCGTCTGGAGAGTTAGATACTGTATAGAGGAGATGTGCACTGTAATGACAGAGGAAAAGAAGCATCCAGGTGAAGACTCTTAGAGGAAGCACTGCTAAGCCAGCACACTCTCTCTCCAAAGCCTCACAACGATGAGATGAGAGCATGACAGGCAGAACAGAGTGGATTTTCCCCCACTTGTTTACCATGATAGTGTGTGTACGTGTGATAGCGTAGCTGTGTGTGTGTATGCGTGTATGACGTGAACAGGCCTGAAATTGTGCACTAATGCATTTGTAAACATTCGAGGAAGTACTGTAAAGCATCACAGAACTAATATTTGTAGAAGTCAGTGCTGTTGGTGGGATTGAGTTGGGCTTTATCTAATGGTAAAAAAAAAGGAATTCTACCTTCATACTTGTAGTTTATGGGAGTGCACAAACTATTTTCACACAGCTCTAAATTTGGGGTATGTTTATATGACAACGATGTACTAAAAACGGAAAAGATTTTCCTTTGCGTTTTTTGCGTACAGATGACAACGTATTCAAAATGATCCCCATTCATATAATTCCTGGCCAGTAGTTGATGTCACTTTGTAAAGAAACACTACGCGCCTATAGACTGAACATGTAATACACATGCGCATGACATCACCGTTTTCACAAATTCGTATTTTTGTTGATAACGGTATTGTTTTTAAAAACTTGCACTTTGACCGCCGTTTTCAAATGTTTGCATTTTCAGGCACCCAAAACACTGTTGTTGTGTAAATGAACGTTGAATGCATAAAATTTTCCACTTTTAGTTTAAAATGGTGTAGTGAAATGATAGTTTCATTGTTAAAGTCACAGTAACCACGATATTCGGATTTGGCATTGGCTATGATAGATGGGTTTGGCTCAACTCTGCTCAGATTTTGAATTAAAAAGTGAAAATTTATATCAAATTAATCAAAAATACTTTTGAAATTTTTCTCACTTTCTGTGTTTCATTTTAAAAGTGGTTTACTGGTGCAGTTTGAAACTGCTTTTACACCAAATCAACCGAACTCTGGCGTCAAACAGATTTGTTCTTTACCATAAGCACCCTTTAAGGGGTAATTTCACCCAAAAATGAAATTCTGTCATTATTTACTCACCCTCATGTTGTTTCAAACCTGTATGACTTTTTCTTCTATGGAAAACAAAAAGAGAAATTTTGAAAAATGTGTTTTTGTCCATATATTGAAAGTTGTCCTATTTGATTTTGGAACCCATTGACTTTCATCATATGGGGGGGAAAAAAAAAAAAGATTTTTTCATAATTTCTCCACTTTCACAGAAGTTAGACAGGTTTGAAATGACATGAGGGTGACAGAATTTTCATTTTTGAGTAAATTGTCCCTGTAAATCTACACTGTAAAAAGTTATTTTCATGATCTATCACAACATTTTTTTTTCTTTTGTCAAATCAACTTAAGATAATTAATGTAGTTCAGATAACATAATTTCTTGAGTTCCTGTTGATTAAACCAATCGCCTTAATTATATTAACTAAAATTTTTAATTTCAATGAACACAAAATTTGAAGACAACCAGGTAACTTACTTTTTTAAGTTAAACCAACAATTCTTTTTTACAGTGTACATTTATTTGTATCTTTTGCTTCTTTATTATTTCCAATTGATTTTTTGGACATTATTGAAAGTAATCCAATAAAAGTACAGTGTTTGCATATGCAAAAGTATGAATAAACTCAGACCTTTTGCAGGAAGACAAAACAACACCGCCAGTCCAACAAATTATACACTACCATGACAGCTGTTCAGCTCAGTGTCCGCCAGTGCTTTGAAACACATTGTTAGTGGTTGAAGTTTAATTAATTAACATCCAGTCATTCTTACACAGACAAATTTAACTTCACTCCTCTTATCGTGCTTGACAGAAACTTTGAATCATAATTGCAATAATTGCGGGTCATTATAATCCTGATAAAAGAGGAAGTTTAACACACCTATTGTCAATACGCCAGAATTCCCATTCAGTTACAGCTCTTTAATCTGAAAAGCGACCGTTTTAAACTCATTCTCTTCGCAAATTATCTCCTTTTATCACTCTTCAGAAAGTCCTGCTCTTTCAAAATTCCCACACTACACATTTTGATTAACTGCCCAGCATTCGTGTTGAATGGCAGGAGCTATCAAACACTTCACAACGGACATAATTGACTTTCAAGAGGAACAAGAAGAACATAACCGTTCCATTTATGTCCTTGTTCTTCCGTCTCCTGCCATATGCGGCTCGGCATGCGACCGTCGGGCGCCTATCTACTTGGCTTCGTGTCCATTTCCTGTGCTGCGGTGGCATGCGAGGCTCTTGCTGCTGGGTTAATCGTGTTAAGGCAGAGCAGGTTGTGTCGCTGGAATCGGGTGCCAGGTTTGGCAGTCTAAACAGAGGCAACTCCTCTATACGTGAAGACCCTGGGACTGAGTCTGCTGGGGGGCTGCGCTACATTACGCAAGTGTGGATCAAAGGAAAGTTTAGACCTGTATCCTCGGGACAAGGATTAATGGAAACAGCAAGCAAGGGGAGGAGTGTAAGATAACAGGATTTCACAAGGCCTGTGATGGGAAGACAGTGTGTTGGAGAGAAGAGAATCATTTGAGTGTGTGTGTGCTAGGGAGAATTGGAAGGCGGAAAAGGGGAAGATTGGGAATGGAGTTATGAGACCTGCCATGATTTGCACAAGAGAATTTTTTTGTGTATCTGCCAAAATTCTTTTTGCGTGCTCTGGAGCCGCCATGAATTTTTTATAGATTGGCTTTTATAGCTGTTGTGTCTCCAATTTGGTCTAATTTTGTTAAACACCATACATTGGGTTATAAATATTATATCAAATATGACTCATATTCATCCTAAACTGTTGTGCCAATTAAAGTTTTGCTTTTTTTTTTTTTTCTATGGTTAAATACTTTCTCCAATCCCAATTTAATATTCATAAAACTTTAATTAGGCCTTTCTATTCTATTCTATTCTATTCTATTCTATTCTATTCTATTATTTACCAAAGTGTTGCTTTTAAAACAAATGATCACTTTATTCTATCTTGCCATACAGTATATTGAGTTACACATATATTTTATCAAATCTGATTTGTATTCATTGTCTGTTTTAGATTGTGATATACTTTCGCTTAGCCCAATTTACATAAAACTTTAATTAGACCATTCTGATTCACTTGAAAAGATTATTATATATTATATTGTTATATTATGAGATATTATATGTATTATTATTTTTATTTTATACTACAGGTTTTAAATTATTACATAAATTAAGAATTTTCACTAATGTGTTACTTTTTAAACAAATTATTGAACATACGCTAAAAATGACAACATATGTTTTTACGTTACTAACTCATCAAAATAAGTTAAGCAATTTTCAACTTTTTTATAAGTTATACAAAATTCAACTAATTTTTTAAGTCAGTTTAATAGAATTGAAGTTGAAATTACTTATACAGCCAAGTTGATTGTACTTAAACATTTAAGGCAACATTTAAGGCAACATTAAGCAACTTTTTTTATTTTGATTATTTTGATTATTTTATTTTATTTTATTATTTTTTTGCAGTGTACTAATTATGTCTTTGGTACTGTCCAAAAAAACAACAACAACAAGGGCTATTTTTTATTTATACACAGTCAACCAATGGCATGAGTTTGGGGCGGGGCTACATTTGTCCGACCAATGGAAGTCAAGGAGCAGGAAAGTGTTGACGAATCCGGTATGAAATCAGCCACCAGTGGTACAAAAATCACACACTTTGAATATGGACAAATGAATATCTAACAAGTCTTCAGTGATCTGACTAGACCATTACACATAATTTGCATTCTCCAATGTCATATAATCTTCCTCTAAATGTGAAGTAGAAGTGTGTGATTCTCTGCCTGTTCTCATATTCAGTGCATCCGCTCAGAGATGTCAGCAAAAAGGCCAAACACTATATGCTTGCAGTCAAATGATACCAGAGCCCTAATAGCAGAGTGAATCTGTGCATCAAAGTTCTGTCTTTTTGGAGGTGGCAAATCAGTCTAAAGCTCTTATTTCCCACCTGTACCGTGGTGTCAGCGGATCAGTGGCTCGGTTCATTCAGCACAGATTGGATGAATTCAATCTGACATACTGTGGTAAACCAGAACATCAGCGAATCCTGAAAGGAAATGCTGCATTCGGCCTAACTGTCACGTAACGCAAAGAGACAATCATCCAGCTAATCTTCTTAGAGGAGAATTGTCTATGTGATGCACAACTGTTTTCACTGTATAAAGTGGATTGTACAGCTGTGTAGAACAGATGGATAAATGAGGGTTATCATATTATAAATCATGCTGTGATTCTAGACCTGTTATTTTATGAAGTTTTCAGTCTTTGATGGATTCCTACTCATATGGAAAAAATTCACTAAACACTTGCAGCACATGTTCATGCTGTACTTCTTATTGCACACTGAGTTCTTTACTAAACATAACTATCCAGTTTAGCCAAGCGCTAAATGTGCTGAAATAGCCCCATGTGACATATTTAAATGAAAACATTGTCATTTGCATTGTTGAATTTGGCAGACGCTTTTATCCAAAGCGATTTACATTCAAGGAATATATATTTTATTAGTTCATGCATTCCCTAGGAATTGAATCCATGACCTTGGCATTTTGCTAGTGGCATTTACTGTTTGAATACACACAGTATATGTAAATACTATTTTTAGATGTTTTTGAAAGACGTCTCTTAGGCTCAATCATTTTTTTTTTTATCAAAAATAGAGTAAAAAGTTGAATTTTCAGTGTCAGTGTCACATGATCCTTCAGAAATCATTCTAATATGATGATTTTTCGCTCAAAGAAACATTTATTATGATCAATGCAGTTGTGCTGCTAAATATTTCTGTGAAAATCATACTTTTTTTTCATGATTCTTTGATTGAAAATAAATGTATTTAGTATTTATTTGAAGTAGAAATCTTTTGTAACATTATAAATGTTTAAGGCGTATAAAACGCTTGCTAAACCCAACATATATATTGTATATTTTTGGGCTTGTTTACACTGTTACTTGATTTCCATTACTCCTTTAGTGAACCAGGTGCTAAAACAGTGCAGACAGTGCGTGCAAATTAATGTCGCAATGAGCAGGTGCAATTCATCTTTAGTCAATTCCCCCACACATATATCTCTTATTTTTCACCAACTGAAATAGAAATTCACATCCTGTTCGTCCCCTACGCAGATACTCGAGAGAATAGGCAGGGGTGGAAAGTATTAACTGTGTTTACCCCAATGAGAAGAATCCTCAATCACAGCAATGAAGAAGCCTCTCAATGCGAGATAATGTTCAGCACAATGGAGGTGACTGTGTCCACACAAAACCTCTCATTCTGCAGCCACTGCCAGGGAATTAGCCCCAGCAGATTAATCCTGTTATGAATGAACAAATTCCTTCTCAGAGATCTCACAGGAAAAAAAAATAAATAATTAAATAAAAATCTATTGGTTTTATGGAAATCTCTAATGCAAATGCCGGAGTTGGCGTATAAATGGAAAGATTAAAAATGCCTGCTCCTGAAGAAAGCTGAACTAGCTAATATTATTGTATGGAATAATCTATGGCCCTGGGTGGTACATGCAGAATTGCCTGTTTAAGATTAGATCAGTTTTACAGCTTGTTTTCAAGTTCTACATTACATATTAGCACGTATTTGAGAACTCCCTGGTGGTTGCAATCCAAAGAGGCACAATAACATTTGAACCCCATCTTCATGTGGTTTGTCCAAACGTTCCCAGAAAGCTTTTTAAAGGGTCATGAAACCCCAAAACACATTTTTAGATGTTAACAGGTATATACAGGTTGCACATAAAACAAAAAACAGCACTCATTATGCTTATTATTAAGGGAACAATGGTTTTTTTGTAGCTATTTCGCTCTTCCGGTTTAAAAAGCAAAGTTGAACCAATGTCATGAAAAGTGAGGTGTATGTGTTAATTCCCAGTGGTGATTGGCTGCTGTGGATTGAGAGTATGCTACATCATCAGTTTCCAAGCTTTTCTCCGCATTATTCATGGGAATTAACTCTTTTAATCCAATCACTGCGCTGTACCTATTATGCGTGAGAGATCGCCTTACAGCGGAGAATTCAAATGTCTCAAAAGTCGTTCACCTGACTGTGCAGATTTGCATTCGGACACACGTGTCATAAGCAGTGCTCTAAGTGGGCCGGTACACACCTTCTATGTTTTAATCTGTATCGTACCCTCACCTTTTTCTTGAATACCAGCACTTCTCACATCATGTCTTAACCAGACGCAACACTTTTCCATGATAATTAGAGTTTTTGTCCTAACTAGCCACGATGGCGGCACGCGGTGATTCTATTTTAGAGATGGTTTCTATTTCTCTGCGACATCACAGCTGGAACAACAACACAATATGGCAATGATTAACTCAGGTAATGTTTATGTGCTTTAGTTAATGTTAAAAGCCTTTAATGTGAGTTTGAATATCATTATTATTTTTATCTTTTACTGAAAGCAACAATGGACAATTCACCTTAGATCGTAATACTCATGAAATTGATTATGTAGTCTACTTATCTATTTCGTTGCGGGTGCCGGGAGCTTGCAGAGAGAGCCCGCCCTTGCGCTCTTCTGATTGGCTGTGTTTTTTGATACCATAGACTGTAAAAAAAATATGGACGTAGTATCCTTGACGTCAACTGTAGATTTCTTAAGAGCATTTGAAGCGAAAAAGCGGCCACTGCCATCTTGGCAGCGTGTCATCGTGCGTCACTCCCGGATAACTGAAAATGGGCAAAGAGGCGGGACGTGGTTGGAACTGACGTGACCATGTTAGCAGGCTGACCATGTTAGCAGATCTATCTATCTTAGATACTATCTAAAATATTAATAAAGATTAGATACTATCTAATATATTATTAAAGATGAGTTTCTAAAGGTTTTCTATCAATCTGCGGTATCTTTTTTTATGATATAGATGCTCCAGCAACAGTAATAATGTCATTTGTGTCGGGTGTGCAAATGACAACAAGCAAAATGAGACTTCATACCTTTGTAATGAAATAGCGATCCCGAGATTAATCCAATCCGTTAAAATGTCCATGAGCGTCCACTGAAAAACAAAAGTGTTAAATCCATGAAATATTGATATATATGTCGGATTTTGTGGTGTCTTGAGAGGCATATTCTCCAGCCATTGTCATTGTAGTAAATCTGGTGAACAAAACTCTTTTGGAGCCTTCCCTAGCGGCCAGTCGATGAATTGCAGTTTAAGTCACTTCCGTATTGGCTTCAAGAGAAATTGGGGGAGGTTGCTGCTTGGTGTGGACAGACTAATATGTTGTTTGCACTTGACGTCATTGCTGTGGCGCGAAATGCAGCTGGAGGACAGGAAGTGGTTTTTCTATAAAGGAATCACTATCACAAACTCAAAATTCCTATGTTTTGCATCATTTATGTTTGCTCAAATCGATCAAACCGAGAAACCACAAGGAGCTTTTATCGTTTAACTTTTATTGTTTTTTTTTTACTTTAAAAGTTGTCATCTTTAATAGCGTTTTGCGTCTGCTGATACTGAAATTAATATGGATACCTGCTTACCTTTTTTGTTTTTGACTGGTTAAATATTCACATTCTTCATAGTATTGTTTGCAGGGAAGAGAAGCTATTTTATCCCATTGCATGATCATTTGGTGTTTTCGCTTGAGTTTTGTAGAATTCCGTTCACAATGTTGATCTGGTTTCCGTGACAACGGTGTCACGTGCTGGGTACGTGCTGTTACTTTAGCCATCATATGGTAGAAAATGTCCAAATAAAAAAATGCGTTCAACAAGCTGAGAGAAGTCGATCCATTTCTTTGTTGGAAGGGTGTAAATGTAACTGTAGTTTTAATGTTGTCTTTGTAAATATTCTCTTTCCCATATGGCCACGGAAGAGAATTTCAACCGTGAGACCAATTTTCTTTACACACCCATTTTTATTAGTCAAATCTGAGGTGTGAAAGACCAGTGATAAAACAGGGGTTTCATGACACTTTAAAATCAGATATAATAAGATAAATACCCCAAAGTCAGTTTTTGTAAGGTGGTTCCTTGGAGGTCTCGTTCGTCAGACAGATTTTTTCTTTATTTTGGTATCTCTTTTTTTACAGCACTACAAATGGGAAAGCACCTGGAAAGGCACAGACGGTGCTGACGAGAGAACAGGATCGTTTTGATTATAATTGCGACTGTTCAATCAGCATTAAACAGTTCTCTGCTGCAATTGTGTGCTTTGCTGTTACACATGCATGCATCTGATTCAGGGCTGTGCAACATCAAATTAGTCCCTGTGCAGCAAAACAAACACTGAATGTCACTTTCTGGCCTCCGAAGGTGGCGAGATTGTTGCATTCATGCAAAACAAATCGTGCATTGCTTTTGCAAGGGCACAAGTCACCTGAAGAACAGCCAGCAGTGCTTGGAGGTTAGGTGGAATGTTAGGGTTTCCCCAATACACTGGAAATGGCAGGTGTCTAACACTTACTTTATGAATAACTATTCATGTCAGTGCTAATTATGAGCTGACACACTCACCGTCTAATGAGCCCTTCGAGCCACTGAGAAATGCTAATGCTATCAGTTGCAGCCAAGGCTAGTCACCCGCTGACACAGCAGTTCCCTATTAACACACACTAGGCGTTGGATCCTGCTGTGAAGTAAGACACATGGGCTTCTCAATTGTACCATGACAAAGATAGAGACCTCAGCTCTTTCAGGCTCTTGTTAATAACTCGTTCTAAAGAAAATGTGTTGATGCTGCATTTTAGGTTAGTTCTGTTAACATATTTAAGATATTTAATGGAGAAATGTAACGATTCTGATCCCACTAAATGATTCCGGTATGTATATAAAACTTTTTATTGTTGAAAAAAAAAAAAAACTGTTCTGAATATGTCTATTTCTGCTAAAATGATTTGTGGTTCAGTGAAGTTACTCATAAAAAACACCTGGCCCATAAGCGTAATTTCTTCACTAATTACACTAAACAAGTTGTACATCTCCTGTTGTGTGCAGCCAGCGAGTATTTTGCAATAAGAAAATGTCTGTTTATGGTTTTTTGTATTATTTTGCATGCACAGGCTTTTTTTTTTTATCAAACTGTAATTCAGGCAAACAAAAACAACAATGACAAAATTCACTTCTTTTGCTGTGATACTGTAGATTCAGTAGCAGAGCAGTGGCACCAATACAGTATATTAGATTTTTTTTTATTTCACTGATGTATTTTTTTATTTATTTATTTATTTTTTTTACACATTAAAATAATACTAAAATATGTTTTAAGAATAATGTTACAAGAATATAGTCATAATTTTTTTTTTAAAGGGGACCTATTATTCCCCTTTTCACAAGATGTAATTATAAGTCTCTGGTGTCCCCAGAATGTGTCTGTGAAGTTTCAGCTCAAAATACCACACAGATCATTTATGACAGCATGTCAAATTTGCCACTATTTGGGGGTTAACAAAAACATACCGTTTTTATGTGTATCCCTTTAAATGCAAATGAGCTGTTGCTCTTGGCCCCCTTTCAGAAGAAGGTGGAGCTTTAACAGCTTGTGAGTGCTTCGGATACTCAACAAAATGTCAGAAATTGTCAGTATGACTCAAGTTATAACTTTTAGAATGCAACTGGACATTTCTGAATGGTTCGCGGATAAATTTATGTAGTTGCTGTGGAGTTGATTCAACTCATTGACTAGCATGTACCATCACGTTAATCTTTTGTGCAAATCCAGCGTTGAACTGACCCTCGTTTGTGAAGCAGTCCAGCGTAAAATGATTTGTGCAAATATATAACACTTTACCAACCTTCTTTGGCACTTTCCTTCATAAATGAAATTCAACCACGGTGTCTTCAGTGGCTCAGATGCCAGGAGTCTATGGAGACTCTTATGTCCGTTGGTCCTTGGTACATCAAGATGTGTAATTTCTTTTTTGGCACAGACATTGTATATTGCAGGGGGAAATCTGGAACCATTCATTTGTAGAGACTGTTTATTATTTATGGGGATTATATAAAGAAGAAGTGGGTGGATTTTTCCATTATAGGCTGGTTGTTTACACACACTGTGGACACACATCTGTGTTCAAACACCTTATAAAAGTGAATTTTGCATAATAGGTCCCCTTTAAATAAAGTTGTAACATCACAAGATGAAGTAGTAATATCTTAAATAAATTCATACACTCAATAAACTCATACACTAAATTCATAAAAAATAAAGGTTCCAAAAGGGAGTTTTCACAGTGATGCCATTAAAAAAAAAACCTTCAGTTCTTTGGGGAAAAGAACCATGTTTTTAAATCTAAAGAACCCACTTTCCACTATAAAGAAACCTTTGAGCGATGGAAAGTTTCCCTGGATCTTAAAGGTTCTTCATGGAACTAGTGATGCCAATAAAGAACCTTTATTTTTAATGCCATGTCTACAATCGACGTGACAAGGCAACCGTTGCAAATCCATTTGTTCTTCATGTCAGAAGTAGTGCAAGCACATGAAGTACATCAGAAATTGAACGGGGCATCATTTTACTGTCGGGAATTTGACGTGTCACATCGCGCAGCATCCAGTGTAGACAGCATCACTGATTATAATGGGTTCTATTTGCTTTTGTCGCGTTGCGGCACTCACGTCTGGTGAGACACGGTATAAGAGGGTTGCTGGCAGAATCTTTCAAAATGCTTAATGTTTTAAAACAAAGACCAAAGTTTTTCTTGTAATTTTGACTTTTACTAATCTTGTAATCTACATATCTGTTTGTTTAAAAGAGGCACTTTTTTCTTTGCTCAAATCAGAATGCAAACATTTAAGAAATGTTCAAGTCAAAATCAAGTGTTAGCATTAGTTTAAAAATGGAAGCATTTCTTATTCCCAGTTTCCCTACCCTAATAATACCAGAGGCTTATTTGCTTTCATCTACTGATGCGTAAATTTTTAAATAATTGCAATTTTGAGCTTTGAGATCTTAATGGGCTTAATTAAAATTGCTTCCAAGTCTGGAATTCAGCGTCTGAGAAAACCCACATCTCCAGTCTCCATGCCTGGCTTACTTTGTATCTTATTTAGTCTCATCTTCTCTCTTAGCCTCTCTTTCTCTGTCACAGGCACCGGGCGCAGATGCTCCACTTATGTAGGTTATTGCTGGCTTTGTAACAGAATTCCAATAAATCTATGGCTGTGCTATTTTCAGAGCTGCTAATGTTCACCGTGGCCGGCGTACTGTTAACTTCCTCACCCTCCAGACTCCGGTACGGTTGGATGTCTCACTTCTGGTTTCTTTCTACTGGAATATCAAAGACTGAATTTTATACATCAGAAATAATATAAATGGATACATAAATAATAGATCCTGGATTTTAGTTGAAGATTGAAGGTCAATCACCATGTAAAATGGAACTATTGAAATGTAGCATCAAAAATGGATTGAAACGCATGCATGATTAAGTGAAATGAATTTGTATGGAGAACTACAAGCACTTATCTATCAGAACTCACCTTGACAGCACACATAATGACCAGCGGCACATCGTAGCCGTCCAAGAGGGACCTATGATTACAATCTAAGAAACTGCAGGGCTTCATAATCACATGTCCATCAACCCGACCACACCGCACACAGACACTGCCGGGCTTGATAGTACACTGTCAGCCTAATTCGGCTTTGAAAATGAATGGCCATAGGTGCCGACCGTCACACCATTATCAGCCTCATTTTTCTTTGTCTTTCCAAGTGCATTTCGCTCGAAAATGACAGCTGAAGAAATGCAGAGTGCACCTACACCATCAGGAGAAATAAATAAATAAGATCTTAATGCATGGTTGTGCTTCTGAAATGATTGGACTCGTGGTTTCCGGCGTACACAGATTAAACAGGTACGTACTATAATGAGACCTTTGTCTGATTCGAGCTCCATTTAGGCCTCGATCTCTGCATTTCAGCTGAGTTGAGGACGCTGATGCGTCCAAGATCACAGGATGCGGCGATGCATTAGAATGGAGCTCCATGCCGCTGATGAATGCCCGTGTGCACAGGGCAAATTAATTACCAGCCAATAGCTCGGCTTCACCACATAATATAGTACTTCCTGTCTGCTCGAGGGAGCTGGTCAGAGCTTAGACACCTAATCATTGCAGCTCATCTCTTACACGCACGTTGTCAGATGAGTGGAGTCACGCACACTACAGCTTTTAATTTCATACTGACTCATCCTCAGAGTGCTGAGTACATCTGTAAAAGAGGCGAATCATAGAGGACTTGCAGTCAGTGTTGATGGATTTCATACTGATTTTCAAGAAGATAAAACATTTAGCTCGTTGCTCCCAAAGTTTTTCATGAAATTTTGGACCATCATGGCCAGTGTTGAGTGTAACGTGTTGCATGTTTAGATTTATTGTGGTAACAAATAAAGAAACACCCTCCGTTGTGTTATAATAGTTCATTTGTAAGCATCATGCATTACTTCCCTAGTGGAAAAAAAAATACATTTACATCTAAAAATACATTTACATATTTATGTGCTAAATAAAAATACCGTTTTTTTTTTTTACTAGGGTTTTCTATGTGTTTAATTTTTTATGCTTTTTAGACCCTCCAAATGAGTAAGAGTAATATATATATATATATATATATATATTTATTATTTTCTAATAAAAAAACACATTATTTTTTAGTTAATTTCTTTTATTACAATAAGTAAAATGCAATACTTTTATAAATTTACAGCATTATATTATTTAAAAAAAAAAGTAACATGCATTACTTTTCTTAATTTATTCATATTTAATGTATTTAATTTTATTTTTATTTAATTAATTTCTCACTTTTAGGAGCCCTCCAAAAAGTAAAGGAACTTTATTTGAATATGTGTTATTTTATTTAAATTTGCATTTATTTTCTATTTAATTTATTTATATTTTATTCCATTTTTTTTTTTTTTTACTGACAAATACAATTGAAAGTCTCTCCCTTTCTCATGACAGTTCTATACAGTGTGTGTGATGGCATGTGTACAGAGCAAGCGAGCGGCATGATGCGACTTGACAAAACTAGAACGCTTCTGTTCTAATCAGCGAAGCTGTCTACATTGCAAGTGGTGCAATGTCCATACAGTGGTATAGTTGTTGCATGCACACTACAGACAGTCTTCAACTAAAACACACTACTTCGGAATGCTTGCAAACCAAGAATAGTGCAACTGTTATGGAAGAAAACCCTTAGGCTGATTCTGAAAAAGTAATGCAAAAGTAGCTAGTGAGTTTCTTGCCATGAAAAGTAAAAATGTTACGTAATTAGTTACCTTATGCAATGAAGTGACATTTTACTTTTAAACTTAATGTTCCCCAGCAGTGATCATGCTCCCCAAGCATATTTTAAACTGTCAGTATCAGATGCTGTTAATCATCTACAAGACTTTTCACACATGAGCACAGTAGTCCATCAAACACATTAGCACTGTGTATATAAGGCAGACAGAAAAGAGAGAAATTCAGGGGAAAAAAGCAGTCTCTGAATGCAGTGGCTTCCTTGGTTGGCGCTGTGGATGAGAAGAGAGCTGGCAGTCCCAGCATGCTTCAGCCCACTCTGCTGTCTACTGCATCACTTCCTCCATTTAGCCAGGAGCCATTCTCCTCCCCAACATGGACTGCTACTGCTCTGAGCCCAGAAAATACCTTTTCTCCTTCAGGTCTTTTCACAAGACAACAAAAGGAGTCAGTGTCACCCTTTATGTGCTAGGGACATACTATCTTACTCTCACTTTCTCAACAAGTAAACTGAGTCTTCATCATTTGTATTGCTGTTCAAAGTTTGTGGTCAAAGTTATTCAGCAAGGATGCGTTCAGTTGATAAAAAGTTCAGTAAAGACATTTTATACATTTTCTATTTCAAATAAATGCTGTTCTATTGAACCTTCAATTCTGTTGCCACAAAAATATTATGCTGCACAACTGTTTTCAACGCCCTATTGTTTTCCTAAGGATTATTATTATTACATCCAATTGCCACCAAACTTAGTCAACATGAAGTCAAGACATTGAGGACACTAAATTGTGAGCGGATTTTTGATATCTCGAACGGTTTGGCCATGGCTAGGCAACAAATTTATGGTGAGAAAAGGGAAACAGGAAGTGTGATATAACTTCTGCATACATTGACGGATTTGAATGAAACTTCAGCTGTGTGTTTATTGTAGGAGGCTGATCACATGGATGTGACTATTGTGAGTCAAAGTCATAGTGCCACCAACTGGCAGCAGGAAGTGTGTCACTTTCAAAATGTTTTGAAATCACCCTTTTTATCTTTACCCGATTTGCTTCAAACTTGTCAGAATAGTGTCAAAACACTGCAGATGTAGACCTGTGAAAGGATTTTTGACATCTTAACTACTGTTGCCACGGCAACGTTTCAAACTTTTATAATCTTTTGGGGTGTTGTTGAGGCTCTTAGCATGTTTCAAATTGCATGAAACTCGACACACACATCAAAGTTGTCGGCAAGTAGACATGGGCAAAGCCTTAGAAATGGGCAGGGAAGAGGGGCTCTATAGAGCCACCTTTTGACTAGTAGTTTTATTTACAGTCACCAAACTAGGTACATATATTGATCTCATCAAGCCAGACAACTTTCTAATTTACAGTCATTAGCTCCGACCAACAGAACATCGTTCGGCTATTTTGGTTTGAATGTGGATTTTTTTTAAAAATCAGGCTCTGAATTTTAAACTACTACTCATAGAGGGTTCATACGATTGAGACCAAACTTTTTTAACATGGTGCTTAGACATAGAAGATATTAAATTGTGAATGGATATTGGATATCTTGAACGGTGTTGCCATAGCGAGAGATTAAAAATTGTCCAAAAAAAGAAACAGGAAGAGTCTCATATCTTGGGCTTGGGCCCGTCATCGCTGCTTGCAGCTATATCACTAAGAATTGTTTCTTGAGCACCAAATTAGTATATTAGAATGATTTCTGAAGGATCATGTGACTCTGAAGACTGGAGTAATGATGATGATAAATTCAGCTTTGCCCTCACAGAAATAAATTACATTTTAAAATATATTCAATTTCAAAATATATTCAAATAAAAAAACTAAACTATTTTAGCTAAGTTTGTTTGAAAATTCTTTTTTTTTTTTATTTTGCCAGAATACAGATATTTTTGAATGGCCATCAATAAAGATGCCCAGCAGAGGCTCTCTGTTAACCAGCCAACCCAGAACCTTTAAGATTATTAGGGACTTCAGTCTGTTTCTCCTACAAAAGATATGGAAACTCACTATATTGCAAGAGCTGTGGAAGATTCTTCAAAAATGACTGTTTTTGTATTTCACTGAACAATAACATACAGATTTGGAACATAAGTTTGCATGAACTTTTTCTTTAAACGCCAGCAGAATGTCATTCTAACATCTGACAGGAAATTGTACAGTATAGTAATATATCACAGATGTGCAAACACTCGAAAAATTACATTTTCCAGCTGAAAACACACGCGGAATAAACGTCTCACTGATGTGCGAGTGTGATATGAGGCAATGTTTATTGCATGTTAAAAAAAAAAATGTTTTTTTCAATACTTGATACTTCTGAATAACTATAATTTATGTGGCTAAAATAATTATCCATCTAATTATCAGCATTCCCTCAAAACCTTGTGAATTGTAGTATAGAGTCTAAGCCAGCTAATTGCATGCAAATGTGGGGTGTCTCCTACCTGTGAACAACAGAACTCAAATCCTCACCAAAATAGTACAGGTCATTATTTTCCAGCCACCAGCACTGTTCGCAGATGCATGTCAGTACTGGTCGAGACAGTGTGGTGAACGGAGATGGATGGAGGTGGCGGAAAGTATATATGTCAGTCTGAGAAGCTGCTCATGAGGAATAATAAAACAAATGGCATAATCAAACTCCTCATTCTGATTTCTGAGGAACCAAGAGAAATTCCTCCACCGATAACTCAAAGAGCACATCTCTGTGTACGTGATTGTGCGAGACAGGGAGAAACAGAGCGAGAGAGTCTTAGTGTTTCTTCGAAGGTGTGAAATTTTAATGGAATCCTCCTCTCGTTATAGAATGTTAATGGTTTTCTTCCTCTCACTTAAACAGGCTTCCTTATTGTGAGCTCTACTGGTTTTGCTCTTCATATTGAAATTGTGACTTTGCTTAATGGATGTATTCACATGCATAAGTGCGCTGCGTCGTCTATGAGGGAATGTCTCTTCCATTTCCATAAATTACATGCAGAAGTCTGGGGATGGATGTAATTTTGCCTGACAGACAACCTCTCATGAGCTCCGCCAGTGTTGTGAAAGAGCACAGCGACTTCAAATTGATTTTCCTTGTTTCTCTCCCATTGAATCTGCGGCTCTCTGGCTAGTCTTCTCCAAGTTAGTTTTATGAGGAAAGATGTAGTGACTTCATATGCAATTTTATTTTAACATACAGTACAAAACAAAATGAATGCATGCAAATATATTTTGAAGTCTGAACACGTTAATAATCCTCTCTGTGCTTTATTTAATAGTGCCGCAGTGACAAAATTGACTCAAACAGATCGAGAGAGAACATTGTAGTCTTGTTTTGTTTTAAAGCTGTCATTTTTTTTTCTTATGATACACAGTGAAATGACTTCTTAATGTATGACTGTCTGGTTTCATTTTGTCAAGGACGGTGTAGAACTCAATTTAGAATAACCTTGCAGACGCCATTATAATGTGGTTTTCTCTAAATACACACTCGCCCCTCAATCAAATCACAATTCCGACATTATGGGATTATCCGTCTACACATCCCATCATGAATATCTGATTTTCTTTATTTTAATCGGCAGAGCGGGATGGAGGTTTGCACGGCGAGTTCACCGGTCTTCGGTTAAAAGGAATCTGCTGGGGATTTCAGTTAAAGGTCATGTAAGCGGAGTTTAGATCAGGATTGCCACACAGCACAGCGTGAGCCAATCAGTGCAGGGTGTGACACGGATATATAGAGCGTATTCTGTAAAGAGAGAAACAGGCCAGTTCTTCAAAGTCCGAAAGAACAAAGGTCCAGGAGTAGTCTGGGTTTAGAATTAATTTTAATTAATTTTAGATGCTTACAGAAGTCAGGGAAAGTGAGCTGGTGCAGAATTGTGGGAGCATGTGCCGATTCTTTTTTTTCCACGTTACTCTAAGATCAGTATGGAATCATATGGCATAGAAATGACAGTTGACCTGTCTTCCGGAATGTCATCATGTGCAGTGGGGTTCAACAATGTAGTGTTGTCAAAAGTTCCGACTTCGGAACCAAGTCAGTACTGAAATTTTAAAAATGTAACTATACTTCCCCCTAGCATTTTGAGCGCTGTTGAGCAGATTCTTAAACACCTCTGATTCATGCGCTCAACAGATATGTCTGTGATTGGCTACAATGATCAATGCTTCACAAACATGTTGTAAATAGACATCTTTGACAGGGCGCAGGAAGATGTTTTAGGTTGGGGGTGCTGTGCGTGCGTGCGAGGGGGGTGGGTGGGTTATTTTATATACTTAATCAAAAGAAGCATATATTAAGTATATAAAATGCGTCAAAACTCCGGGAAACAACAAGCATATCGCTGAGAAAAAAAGAAAAAAAAAAAATAGCTGAGAACACTGCATAGCCCATACACCAGGACATTTGACTGCAAATACATTGAAATACATTAGCTGCAGCGTTTAACAAATAAAAAGTATAAAACTTTTTTTTTTCAGTACATCCGAGATTTCCATGTTACACCATTAAGTTACATATCGCCTAGCCCTAGCCACAACCTACAGATCCCAGCATAAACGGTGATACATTATAATATTTGTTATTAAAGTATCAACAACATTCAGAAACATAAAAGCAAGCATAGGCAGTGGTGCGTGCATGATTTGGCATGGCAGAATGCGCGCAACGAGCGTTCCTTTATAATCACTAAAAAGATGAAAATTCGTCGCGATCTCACAACGCTTCAATAACTGCACAATGATTCTTTAATAATAATGTCTACACTTTTTTTAATCAGTATTTGCCAGCATGCAAAGCATTCAGCGCTGAACACAAACTCCAGCGTTTTGAGCGGTGAGTGGATCCTAACATCTCATTGCATTCCAGAAATTAGATTTCCCTCGATTTATAAATAGTGTGTATAATTTAGCAAATCGAGGGAACAATTTTGTGCGCACGATTTAGCGTACTATATTTTTACTGCATGTCATGTGCGGGGCTCCGTATTAGAGGGAAATGCTGGTATTGTCATATTTTTTAAGTTTCAGTACTGACTTGGTACCAAAGTCAGTACTTCCCGCGCCTATGATTTTTGATGCTCTTCACCAAGCGCTTACACAGATACACACGGGAGCATTTGAAAGCAGGCATCTATCAGCGGAGCTGTCTATCATTGGATACATTAGGGATCCGCTGATAGACGCCTGCTTTCAAATGCTCATGTGTTTAAGCATTGATCATTGAAGTCAATCACAGACATATCTGTTGAGCATGTGAACACAATGGCCAATCAGAGGTGTTTAAGAATCCACTCACCAGAGCTCAAAATGCTATGGTATGGAGCCCCGTGCATGATATGTAGAAAAAAAAAAAAAAGTAAATTGTGTGCACAATTTACTAATTCGTCCCTCGATTTTACTAAATCGTGCGCACAATTTACTGTTTTGTTCCCTCAATTAGCTTAATTGTGTGCACAATTTACTATTTCATTACCTCAGTTTGCTAAATCATGGGCATGATTTCCCTCGATTTATAAATAGTGTGCATAATTTAGCAAATCGAGGGAACAAATTAGTAAATTGTGTGCACGATTTAGCGTACTATATTTTTCCTGCATGTCATGTGCGGGGCTTCGTATTAGGGGGAAATGCTGGTATTGTCACATTTTTTAAGTTTCAGTACCGACTTGGTACCGAAGTCAGTACTTTTGACAACACTACAACAATGTAAGACCATATTGAAAATCTCAAATTAATCGTAAATGTAATTTATTGCTGGCAAATTTTCAGCATCAGTAGTCTTCAGTTTCACATGATCCTTCAGAAATCATTCTAATTTGGTGCTTAAGAAACATTTCTTATTATTATCGATGTTGAAAACAGTTTTAATATTATAGTGTAAACCATGATAATATTTTATAACAATATAATGGTCTTTACTGCCACTTTTGATCAGTTTAATGCATCCTTGCTGAATTTGTAACTGTGTATATACGGTCAGATTTTCTTGCTTCTATTGAAGTTTTTTACTCAAACTGTTATACTGATAAAATAATTTAAAATAAAAACATTTACATTAAATTTGAAACAATAATGCAATCATTTTCACTTCTGATTTCAGACTTTTGGATCCCATTGTATGTCATTTTTAACATGCTAAGTATATTTTTGTGACTAGTATTTTGTACATCTTTGTAGCTCCACCAAATGTTTCATGCAAATGCTTGTAAAGGTTTCCATGTATAATTTATGAAGATTTTATTGAAAATGTAGGATTTTCTGGTTCCATAACTTAGGAAATTGTTATAGTAGAGGGTGTACTGAACCTTGTAGAAACTCAATTAGTTTCTTTATGGTCAGAGTCGAGGGCTTCCTATGCTACTTGATTCTGAACCTGAAATGGTGTATTGCATTTTTAAAGAGTACAAAATTAGTCTGCTCCTCAAACAGTATAGGTTTGGATCGGTAGCTCCGGGCCATGACGTAGAGCTTAAAACTCTGAAAAATATTATAGGGCTGGAAACAAATAGACAGCCTAGCACATTTAACTACGAAACACACGGTTCTATAGGTATGTTTTTTTGCATAATGGCTTTCGTTGCTTTAGGGAGACAAGAATTGCTTCACATTTCTCACCTTGACATCGGTACTGTCCCACGGCATAGGAAATGCACAGGGAGTCGGTGTGCGAAAGGGGGAGTCGGGGCCCCCACGTCTCTCTTTCCTGAACTGACAAATTAAAAAGGTTACATTAGATTTTTATCATCAAAGAGAATTAAGTTCTGTAAATGGAAGCGAAAAATGCCTCCTGGGCTTTCTTTCAGAACTATTTTAATCCGCGTTCGGCTCTGATGAAACAGGCCGGCACAGAGCCTTGTATGAGTGACGGGGGACAGGTTTCTATCTCTCGCATTCTCTTTCAGCCTGTTCCCAATTTGCACACAATAAAATGGCTTTCAAAAGGCTTTTTAAGTGTAAAATATTGTGAATATGGTACAAATTGATTTTGTTATGCAGCTGAAAAAACGTATAAATACGTCAAGAGACACACAGATTCTTTATCAGCCTCGTAATTGTGCACATCGCCAAGAACTACGGGGGGCCATAATTTTCACTAATGCAGCAGTATTGCCAACCAACGTGAGTTATCAGAGTATTGATTTACCAGTCTGTATTGATTTTCTCTGTATCATTCAGAGCGTGAGCAGAAGATAATTTCAGCTTTCTCATTTAAATGATCGGCCTCTCTTTAATAACTCAGAGCGGGTATTAATGTAGCTGTCAGGTAAACCTTTGGCCGTCTTTCCTCATGTTGGTTGCTCATGGGAAATGATGCACTCCATAAGAAATAAAGCCCTTATTAAGAGAGCCAGAAGACGAGACCTCAACTGAATGCTGGGGGACTCTCATTAAAGCAGAGAAGAATATTACGAAGGCCTCTTCCTGCCGGAACGGTCTCTTATTTGTTATGCATGTACTTCTGGCCTATACATTCTGAAACATTATTTTGTTTAAAGGTTCTAATGCTGCATTTTCTGAACGCTGGTTTTATCTTAATTGGCTTGGCACCTCTTGACCACTTCTGCACGGTGAAGAAATGTTTAGAAGCTATTGCTTAGTTATTTTAAAGGACAAATTACCTTATAAATAAACCAATTTCGTTTATTATCAGGTCTAAAAAAAAATAAAGTGAGAGTTGTGGTTTAAAGGTCAACTTTCTACAAAAACTGTTGCCAAATCTCACTTGAAAATGTAGATTATTTAATTACTTATTTGTTAAATTCTGCAATTTTGCAGGAACTCTACCAGGGGCTGTATTTTATGCTAATTCATTTCTTTTAAGCAAATGTTTCAAATTAGAGAGCTTTCATTTCATTTTAAGTGAAAAGATAATGGCTCTACAGAGCTATGGAATATTATTACATGTCATTCATACACATTCACTTACTAGTTTTAAGTGATTTCATGTTGTATCACATAGATTTCATCAAGTTAGTCAAACACATGGAATGAAGGAAAACCTTTCTTACCTATGAAACACCTTTTCACCCTAAATGATATGCTGACAAATGATCAGTGAGCTCTGAAATAGATTTTAAAATGTCGTGGACATGTGTTGCACAGAAAAGCTAATGCTAGTTCTTTTGAATGCGACCCAGTATGTGGTCTGATACATTTACAGCATTGCCGTCATGTGAAGTGAGAAAAAATTGAACCTTCCCTTCTTTAGAGAATAACAGTCATGCATCTTGAGATACCTAGAGAATATTTAAAGCCCTGTGCAATACGGGTCACATTCTCGTATATTTCCGTGTAAGTAAGAGAGTCTGTGAGGGTGAAAATTGTTTTCACCTCTCTGTTGAGATCATTTAAATGCATAACATCAAATTTGCTTTTCCTGCAGATGTGGACTCAAGCATGTCAATGTTTACTGATGGTGTATTTTTTTCTTCTTTTCTTTAGACTAAAAAAAAAAAAAAAAAAACTAGCTACATCTATGTGCTACTGTATTCTTTGTGAAAATGAGGAATTGCATGCATTATGTGTTTACATGAACGTGCAAATTGATACAATTCACTTAGCATTTCACTGGCAAAAGTGTTTCATTAATTCTTATTTTATCTTTAAAAGAGATACTTTACCAAAAACATGGAAGTTTTGTTATCATTTTGTTATCATTTATTCTCTCTCATGTTGTTCCAAACTTTTCACAAATGAAAGTCAGTGGGGTCCAGTGTTGTTTGGACTCCAACAATCTTCAAAATATATTCCTTTATTTATGTTCCAGAAAAGAAAGTCATACAGAATTACGTAGTGGTGATAAAATGATGACAGAATTTTCATTTTTGTGTGAACTCCTTTTTTCAGTATGCATTTGTAACAAATTATATATATATATACATTTATATAAAATCTATAACCATTGTTGTAAGTTTGGTGTAAGGCTATCATTTTATTTTATTTATTTATTTATTTTGACCAATGGCAGTTGAGTAGAGTGTTTGAGAAAACTATCTAACAATTTAAATAATGCACATTTTATAATGTCTAATTTGCCTGAAAAAAAAAGTTGAAGTCGAAGATAACATTTAAAAGAAGAATTTAAAGGGGACCTATTATGCCCCTTTTCATAAGATGTAAAATAAGTCTCTGGTGTTCCCAGAATGTGTCTACAAAGTTTCAAATCAAAATACACCAAAGATCATTTATTATAGCATGTCAAATTTGCCCCATTTGGGTGTGAGCAAAAACACGCCGTTTTCGTGTGTGTCCCTTTAAATTCAAATGAGCTGCTGGTCCTGGCCCGCTTTCCAGAAGAGGGCGGAGCCTTTAAAGCTTGTGCTTCGGCTACTCCGACAACAACAAAACTGGAGAATCTCACGCAGCCAAAATGTCAGAAATTGTCAGTAGCGGTAGTGGAGAGAGACTCGGGAAGAAGTTACAACTTTTAGAATGTAGTTGTGAAGTTAACTTTAATTAACTTACTGATTAGCATGTTCCTTCATGATCATCTATAAAGTGTTGTACAGGTGATTGTGTGGGAGCTGTAATTGTTGATTATATCAACCTATCTTTCAGAATCAACTTTTGTGCAAATCTAGCATTAAATTGACCCCCTGTTTGCGAAGCAGTCCAGCGTAAAATGATTTGCACATATAAGACTCTCCCTAATTTCTTCCGCACATTTCTTTCATAAATGAAATTCATCGGTGTCCTCAGTGGCTCAGATGCGGAGACTCTTATGTTCATTGGTACATCAAAAAAGAATATTTGTAATGTTTATATGGCACAGAAATTATGTCACTAGGTGCTATAGTGAAGATATAAACATGGCGGACTATGTGCAGCTCACTCAGGGCGGGATCTCTGCTAATAGGGCAGATCGTCCCCAGGTAGGGTTTCCAGGAAAATCTGGAACAGCGTATTTTCCAATCTCACGACCAATACGTACGTATTTTATGAGGTGGCTAATTCGAACGACCTCATTCGTATGAATTCATACGATTTATCTAAACCCCAGTGACGGGTAGGTTTAGGGGCGGGGTTAGGGGTAGGTCATTCATACGAATTTGGCAATTTGTAAAATACGTATGATTTAGGGAAAAAAAAAAAAAAAGCGTACAAATTCATACGACCACACTTGTCATTGCCGTGAGATCGGGTTGGTATTTTCAGACACTGCTCCTGATTTATGGGTATTATAAAAAAGTTGTGGGTGAATTTTTAGCATTATAGGGTGGTTGTTTACATACTGTGGACACACATCAGTGTTCAAACACCATGTAAAGTGAATTTTTCATAATAGGTCCCCTTTAAATAAAGTAAATTCACCTCTTATTAATGCAATTAGAATTGGTGGCACTGAAATCATACCATACACATTTAACATTTAAACATTTGAATAACAACAAATGTTATTGTTATGGGGCGTTCACACCAGATGCGACTTGCGACTTGCACTATTCACGCATAGTTGGACGCTTGAACATTTTAAGTTTACTCACTTCATTCGCGCTTGAAATTCACTTCACAACAGACGCGAATTCGCGTCATGAGAGGGGCTCTCCCTCTCCTTTAAATATGTGTCCCTCAGACTCTTCCACTTCTTTCTGCACACTTCCTCTGAATAAACACAGCTTGTCAGCGGGAAAGTAGTTGTAAAATACGGCGAATAAGCTCAATTTGCCGGCTTTAGCTAGCTTGTAGTCTCAATATGTATATATATATATATATATATATATATATATAGCTCAAATTGAGTAAAGACTGTTTTTTACATCTTACCAGATTGTCCGACCTCCTCACTCACTTTCTTCCAAGCAAGATCCTTTTTATTCCTGTTTCTATAAAAGTATGAAGATGTATCGTACAGCGACGATGATTTTGTCCTCCATTGTTGTTTCGGACTTCTCGCTACGTCGTAATCACGTCACTACTAGAGCAAGCTCCTGATTGGTTAACGCGGCGCGAATTTTCAGTTTTTTCAACTTGCGCGATTCGCGTGAATCACGCGTTACGCGCGTCAAACGCTCGAAATGCTCAATTTGCGCTGCGTCATTCACGCGAATCGCACTGCAGGATGTCTATTCGCGTCTTTGCATTGACTTAACATGTAAATCACTCGCGCTTAACGCATTTGCGTCTGGTGTGAACGCACCATAAGGCATATAAAGCATTTCCTAGCTCCATTCTGCAAATGAATCATCATTAACAGTTCTACTCTAGAGGCCTAATATACTGTATTTCACATTTTGGCCTTTGATGAAAGGCACAGGAGATTAATAAATGAGCATAGATGTGTTTTTTTCTTGTTTGCACTCAGCCTTTCCTTTCCCTCCAGAGCCACATACTGTACTACACACTTGGTGATTAATCCATGAGTTGCATCAGTGAGATGGCGAACAAGCTCACCGCCACCTTCCTATCACGGCACAGGCCACATCCCAGTGTGCACGTGGCATGTTAGAGCACCTGAGTGGAGCAGACACGGCCAACCAGGTGTAAAATCAGCAAGGCCCGAACCCGAATGCATGGTGACAGCTCTTCATGCTTGGTAGCCTTCATCTATCCTGCTTTCGACCCACACCTAGTCTGCATCCAGCCCTCCCGATTTCTCCCCCCGCCTTCCTGAGCTCCTCACACCAGAGCCTCCTCCATTTATCTCCATCCTGCAGGTCACACATGCACAGCGGGCACTAATGAGTCTGTCCTGCTGTCCCTGTCACCTGCACTGATTGATTGATTTATTAACTTTACAGAAAAGATTCACGGTGCCGCAATATTGCAGTCCTTCATTTGGGTTCCTGACATGGTGGCAACGAAAACTTGAAAGCAATAGAGCAGGAAAACACTTTACTTTTTTCTGCAATGCTTAAAATCACGATGAAACAGAGGTAGCTACAGATCTTTTCTTCCATATTGTGAAGTACATCCGAGTGTGATGAATTATGGAAAAAAAAATATGTAAGGCGGGGACTTGGTTCTTGGGACAGTTGTTGATTGAATTATATGATGTGGGTATTACACTCAAAAATGGAGGCAGATAAACCGAGATTGTAGGAATTTGGTTTAAGCAGACTAAATAATAGGAGAAGGTCTGCCATTTTCACTGGAAGGTCCAGTTATAAGATTTTGAATGAACCTATACAAGCTTAGGCCTACTGTATCATATTTGGGCAACATTATTATTAGGGCTGGGTAAAAAAAAAAAAAAAAAAAAAATAGATTTCTCTATTTTAATCTATTTTCATTTTTACAAAACTGAAATCGATTCTTAAATCATAAGAATCGATTAGTCTATCCTGTTTTCAGTGGATGAATCAAATCTAGGGAACAAAATTTTTTTCTTGTATGTCATGTGCGGGGCTCCGTACTGTAGCGCCAGAGTTCAAATGAAGCAGCAGCCTGAAGCGCACGTGAACTGATCGTCTCTTCCGCTTTAATACCAGTTACAGTGCGAAATAAACATGAATGAACTTCTGAAGGTATGTTAAAACATACAATACAACTTACCGAAATCCTTATAATGTCTCTTGTAATCGTTTAATCAGTGTTTCAACTGCAGAAAGACATCAGTATAACACCTTGTAAAGCCTCAGAAAAACCATATTTAGTGAGCTAGAAAAATTAACTGTACAGAGGAGTATTTTGCTATACATGCACTATATTACATGTTCATTATAATTTTTAACGTTCAGTATTTAATGCATGTTTGAATAAGTCCGTCAAGTTTTTATGACAGTCACCATTAACGTTTATTTCAACGAATTGGAGTAGAAATATGATTATGTAATTGTAAAGTTAGTATTCCTATAACTTTATCATTATAAAAATCTTCCTTTAGTGTAATGTAAGTACAAATCAGTTAATTTTAACCTTCAATATTATATTAGTAATGTAGTACCAACTGATAGGCTATAGTTTACAGCATTAGTTAAGATCTTTGTTTTTCTTGAGAAAATTTGCCATGTGCTGTTCCTGATATGTATATATGTATCCAAAATAATCGATATTGAATTGAATCGTAATCGAATTGCAAGCTTGTGAATCGTAATTGAATCAAAACGTGTTAATATCCAGCCCTAATTATTATTAGTATATGAACTTAAATTAAAACAACCAGTTGTACACAATCTACTTCATGCCTTCTGTCGTCTGATTGATCGTTTATACTTTTTAGCAAGTAAAAGGGCATTTAGTATAATTAATGTCTGCCTTTTTATAAAGTAAATGTAGGAAAAACTTTTATATTATTAGTAAAATTTTAAGATGAAAACTTACTGGACTGAAGCAACTTAGGTTTACATAATTATACTTTTTGTCCTTTTAAAATGTATCAAATATACACCAGGCTTCTGACATATATAGAATGACAACTGATATTTTTATGCATTTTATCCAAGTCTTCTATAGTTATAAAAATCTCATTGATTTACAAGCTGAATTTCGTCTTACTTTTTCGCCATATGAACTGCATCAAATTGCACATTTTTGCTCAGTTTGAGCCTCTGAATAAAACCGGTGATAAAAAGGTGTTTTTTTCCTACTCGGCGGAGCTCTATATTCTCACTATGTTATATTAGCCATAAAAGCCTGATGGAAAAACACGTGCAAACTTTTTTAGATTCTTTTCTTTTCTTTAAAACTTTTTTTTTTAGGTTTAATAAACTATTCCATTTCAAAAAATGATTTTATGTAAGACTTTACAGGGTTAAACATTACAATGTCAGAGCAAAATTTAAACATGAAACATATGCACGGATGAACTGTTCACAATAAGATCAATAACATGCATTTAGAAAAGAGACTGACTTTAAACACGTTCATGTCTCTGAAGAGGTAGCAGTCCACCCACAGGAACAAACTGTTTCTTGGTGTTTCAAGGTGTTGTTTTTTTTTTTTCTTTTTTTCCACATAATGCTCTCTGTACAAGCGTGTGTATATATGTTTGGTTGAAAAATGTGTTCCCTGAAGAAAGTGCTGTGTTTGGGTAGACTGCATCCACCATCATAAGCTGCCAAGCCTTTGGCTATGTAATGTTTCATCCTTTTCTACTAAGTGCGTCTTCAAAGGGAGTCGGGTTTAGCGGCGTGCAGGGAGGGAGAAAAGAGTGGGAAAGAAAATAATGCGGTGATGGAAATGAAAAAGCGCATACACACACATAGGTGTTCACATCTTTCGGCAGCTGCTGGCATTGCAGCGGCGAAGCCATTGTTGCTTAGGTGGAGAGACAGAACAACAAAGAAAGTGCTATCAGGAGCTCCCACGTTCTGCCTTCTCTGGCCTGCTCTCTGCCTCGTTCTGAGGCAGCTAATGCGATAAGAGGCACGTGCTAACGCGCGTGGAGAGAGGGGAAGAGAGCACGAAACAAAGAAAGAAAGAGTGGGAGATGGAAAGGGCACTGTTAGAAAAGAGCATTTCCCTCTTTGAGCTCAACCTGCTTGAAGGGGCCACCAGAGTCCAGCGTTCTTTGTGCTTCCAGTATTAAACTGCACTGCGGATACCTGCAACATTGATGATAACTGGAGCATTTTGATGCTTTATGGTGATCTTTTGGTGCTTTGTTTTGTTTTGCCACGTTTGTTCATTTGCTTTGAAGATACTTGGAAATTTGGTTACTGCACCCCTCTAGGAGCTTGTTATCACATGCTGTGGGTATCCTGGAATCTGTGGAGTCTCTCATGCCTTCAGATGACTTGGTTTGTTTGATTATTTAGCTTGTACTGTACACTCATTGGGCAACCGGGAGCATGAATCATACATGTTAGCCAAGTTGTGCGTGTTCACAGTGTTGATACTGAGCTGGACAGTTTCTTATGTGCGAGACGAAGGACATAAAATCTTACGGATGTATGGTTTTCTTGTTGGGTGGAGAGGTCGAAGGACTCCAAGACAGTGTATTCATATCTATCCACGAGAACCAGACAGACAGATAAAGGAGTAGTTTTATCTCATTGAGAAATATAACCGCTGATAAAAAGACCAGAGGTTTTACAGAGGTTTACTGTAAAAAATCAAAAGTTGAGAAAACTTAAAAGTTTAAGGCAACCAGCTGCAGGAGGTTTTTGAGTTTTCTCAACTTAAATTGAACTTGTTATACAACAACAAGTTGAGAAAACTGAAAAACCTCCTCCAGCCAGTTGCCTTAAACTTTTAAGTTTTCTCAACTTTATTTATTTATTTTTTTTTTTTTACAGTGTATGTGATGATAGATAGAATTATACATTAATTTAGTTTTTTATCATATGTATCTTATTTAATACAATTGTATATACAAACTAACAAAATATGATATAATATAATAATTAAGGTAATGTTAATATGATAATACATTTATTACATTCATTGGAATGTTATTATTTTATATTTTTAATATAAATAATATTTTTTTAAATGTTATGATAGATTGATGTTTGAAATGCTTTTGAAAGGAAATTTGTATTTAGTTTGCTGTATTATATCATAGTATTAAAAAAAATTAGTTACATATATTGTATAGTATATTGTCATATAAAAATGTGTAAAATATTTTATAATGTTATATTGTATTAAGATAAAATTATATAATGATTGAACAGAAATAAAATATTTTATTGTATGAACCAGACTGGAAGAACACTTTGTATGTTAAATTTCTTTTAATTACTATTCAGTAAATTCTTCTTCCTGTAATTCGAATAAAAAAAAATATTTTCTTAGTTTTCTTTGTATTAAGTTTAAATTGTGATGTTGTTTCACACTTTCCTCAGTATCAGAATCTGAAACCATAGGAACGCTAGAGTTCAATCGGTATGGTATGACATGGATAGAAAAATGACTGAACGGACCTGAAAGAGATACTTTAGTCTAAAACATTGTCAATTTAAAGCTCATTGTCGTTCCTTCCACTGAAAGCCTGTATCCATGGATGTGCGTTCCTAGGGGACGTCAAGGCGTTTATCTCCAACATCAAGGCGTTTATCTTCAATCAAAGCCCCTGTGAGCAGGTCTATTTGCTTAATTGGACAACGTCTACAGCGGTTTAAAGCCAGCTATGCAGAGAGATCAGATATCTTTGCCTGGATGAGGTCAGCTGTGTGGTATCTGAACTTCACAAACTCTCAAACCACAAAGCCCTGATCAAAGTTAAACTTTGTGCGTTTTGGCCAAATTGAGGGAAAGGAAATTCAAGAGAGAGTTATGTGTAATTAGAGTCATAAAAAGTGAACCACTCACATAATACCCGCACTGAGACCAGAGGGACTCAGCCAACGGCTGCCACTGATCGTAAAGTTCAAGAACTTCTCCTATGATAACTATATCATGTCTCCATCGACAGTGTACAGTGGAGGCTGTTGTCATGACAACAAGGTGGCAACACTTATTGAGTGGACCAGGCTGGGAGAATAACAAGAATTTATTGGACATTAAGGAGGAAGGCTTTGGAGAATATAACCATTAGGCACCGACAATATGTGTCACGGTGTACAAAACAACACATTAGAGGATGAGGCATCCCAACATATACCCCCTATACAGTATTAAGTTATTTATGCATGTACAAATCCAATATACTCCACATGAATGACCAGCATGAAAATTTAATGTGGACTCTAATATGTATATGTAGTTTCTTTTTCACTATATACCAAAGAGAAATAAATATAAAAAAGATTGTAACCTATTACCAATGCTGGCTTAATGCCACTTACTAAAGTGTGCAGCAAATTGGATAATTTGTCATAATATAACCTTAGGATATCTCGGAGAGTGGGACTCCTCACAAAAGTAGAAGTAATGGCCAATTATCCCAGTGAACAGTCAGTGTCAGACAGCTGGGGAACACAGGAAATGTTAACAGTGAGGGTTACACAGCTTACTGCTGTGGCTTGGCTGCATATTTCTTTTCCATTGTGTTGTATAGACTTTGAAAGCCACATTACGTTAAAATGAAAAATTAGAACTTTCTAAGGAGATTACCACCCAATGTTTTCCCCACACAAAAATACAATTATTCCCTAGTTTAGTTCCCCACTGCAATTTAGTTACAGCAGAGACACAAAAACAGCAGTTTAGAAGCGTCTTACCAAAAGATCACTTTAATCTCAATCAGAATAAGCATCTTTCTTTTAAGTTGTTCTTTCTCATGGAGAAAACACAAGAAACTTATTTATTTACCCTTATGTTGTTCCAAACCTGAATAAGAAAGTTACAATGAACACAGATTAAGCATTCAAGCTTCAAAAGAACCATAAAAGTGGTTTACCGTAAAAGTTTTAATTGAACAAAACCTGCCAAGTGTGAACACACCGTAAAAGTAGTCGTTATTCACTGAAAATCTTGACATCCACCTTAGCTCTCTTTGTTATGCTTTTAGGAGAAGTAGTGTTGTCCAATTCATGAACGAATCATTCTTGAAAGTCTGATCTTTCAATGAATCTTGATTTGGTTTACAAAACCTGTCTGAATTTTTTATTATCTGTCATTATAATTTAAGAATGATAACGATAAGAATGATATATAAGATTGATAAAAACGATATGTAATGAATGATATGAGAATGATAACGATATGTAATGAATGATATGAGAATGATAACGGTTAAAATAAAAATATTCATATTCATATAAAAATTAATAGATTTAATGCTGTTTTATTCAAATTTTATTGTAGATAAATGTTTGAAATTACAGTCATACCAAACTTTTGATATATTTTTTTACTACAGGCTGCAGGACACTATAGTTCATGTAAGTGAGGATAGCAAAATAAAGTAAACTGTGACATATTATACCCAAAAATTCTTCATACAGTGGACTACCAGTGAAATTGATAAAATTATTCAGACACTTTGACCTGACCATGTTTTGCTTAAGTGTTATCTGACATAATTAAGATTTTTTTTTTTTTTTTCTGACACAGTTTAACTCTGAGATCTTGTCATATTTTTTAAGCTATAGTGAATAAACTGTATTAATGAATGAAATGTTCAAGGTGTCTGAATTAATTTTGGTTTGACTATATATGTTTGAAAGGAAATTTTATTTAGTTGATGTTTTATCTTGTTAATATTTTAACATATTATAGAATCTTTTGTAATATTAAATCGTTTTGATAAGAATTATATAATATTGAAACTGATGATTTGTATATATCAGTGACATTGATGATTTGATCAAATTATACTTTTTTTTTTGGACCAGAGTGAAAGAACACTTCATTTCCCAGAATGCACTACCTGTGTTGAATTGGAATTAAAAGTCAGTAAATTCTCATTTCTATCCGATTCACGAATTGTCGAATAGGACTGATCTAGTTCTTGAATTCGTCTCATACCACTTCAGAAGTCTTAGAATATAGCTGTATGGACTACTTTTAAAATATAGTACTTTTCAAGTGATTTTTGTGTTCAACATAAGTTTGAAATTACATATGGGTGAGGAAATGCTGACAAAATGCTCATATTTGAGTGAATAATTTCTTTAATAACAGAATGTCAGACCAATAAATCAAATCAAAACAACGCGGCGGTTTCTCAGTGCCATCTTGGATCAAAAGCTACGGAGGCTATCGGTGTGATGGAACTGTGCTTAAAGCCAAGTCATCAGTCATTCTCTGTAATTATGTTGCTTCTCATTTGTCTTCTTTTGTGTGGCAAACACTTAGAGATTATTCACAGTAGATGAGCACATTCTGCTTAAAGGATGTGCTCCATCCCGCTGAATAGCCAGCCATGAAATACAGCCCGACAAGAAATTGGCAGAAATGTTCACTGTCATCAATGCAGTGAGTGACGTCATCGTTCTCTGAGAAGCTTTTGGTTTCGACAAGCCTCAGTCCCACTCATATTCTCGGCAAGTGCGGCGAGACCTAGGTAGCTTTGAATTGTGTAACACGATTCCCCTGCCCACAGGACATTTGCACAATGGATGCTGTTTCTGCATATGTTTGTCGAATGGAAGTAATTCATAAAGCTTGCCACATTATGAATACATTTCCTAATCTTTCAGCTCTACTGAATAGGGAATCAATATGCTGTGTTGTAATGATTATCCTTCCCTGCTTGTCGAGTTTGCGTGTCTCTGAAACAATCCATAAGCAAACATACAGATTTTTTTTTTTTCAGCTGCTGTTATCGTTGTCAATTAAAAATTTGCTGAGCCTGAAATGCCAAATGTTGGCTCACATTTTCTGTTATATTTCAGAGCAATATGTCCTCAAATGAGGTAAGCACTCTGTGATTGGCACAATTCCTGCACAGCGCTTATTTAGTTAAACAAAATCTGTTAATCTCCCAAAGCAACTGTCAGATTTTTCACAGATGAAGAGGGATGATTGGGAACTGAACAATGCAAACAGTTGTAAATTTGGAGAGGCTGCTGTGGATGCCAGATATTCATAGTGATATGATATATTTTTTGGCCTTTTGTTGAGAGAGCACAGGAAATGAGAAGGAGAATGGGATTTGGAGATGTCACAAGCCAGATTTGATCTCACACCCACAAGAACACTACAAATGTGAACAAGTGTGCTAACCACTATGCTATGGCTCCAGGCGGATATGATCATTGCTAAGATATGCAGTCTAATATTTCTCTTCTGAATCATCATATTTTTATTTTTACGTTTTAAGTGTATTCTGCACACATTCCACCTTAGCTCTCTGTGTTATGCTTATAGGAGAAGTAATGTTGTCCGATTCATGAACGAATCATTCTTGTAAGTCTGATCTTTACAATGAATCTTTTGATTTGGTTCACAAATCCTTTCTGAATGATTCATTTAAGAATGATAATGATAAACTTATAAAATATGTAAGCAAAATATAAGTTGCCTTTTATCATATTATATCATAATAATTTTAATATGATAATTTTAAAATAATGAAATAATATTGTCATATTAACATTTTATATTAATATCAATATCAAAATACATGTATAAAATGTTGTTTTATTAATATGTTAGAAATATAAAAAAAATAAAATAATTTAACACCCATAATTTAATTTCATTGTTAATTTAATTAAATAAAAATAGACCATTGAATTCAGTGTTATTGTTAACTAAAACTATATAAAAAAAATCTAAAACTGAAATAAATATTAGATTAAAAACTTTTAAATATTTAAAATACTTTTAAAACTAATAAAATGTCTAAAAAAATCTAAAATCAAAAATTAAAACTGAAAATATAAAAATAAAAGCTAGTTCAAAATATCAATAAATGCTATAGTATATAAATAATATTAAAATAACAATGTTTTGAAATGTTAACAGAGCCACTGGCTCAACCAATGGTGTTGCCTTGGGGCGTGGCTATCTTTTTGTTTGACCAATGAAAGTCATTTCAGTTTAGTATTGCTACATATTAGCATACAAAAAAATAAAACTGCTTGAATTTTGAGGGGAGGAAAATTGTGAACATCCTTAAACATCCAATAAAGGTAATGAGGTTTTGCGTACAAGCATTTTGTTAACCCTCCTACACTCTTACATTAAAAAGAAAACTAGACAGTTATTGAGCAAGACAATGATTAGCATTTTTACGTTCTTGTTGTGTTGATGAGACTTTTATCTTTTTATTCTGGTGATTTTGGTTGGCAGTACCGTCTCACTCCTGAGTACAGGTCCTCACAGTAATCATTACCTCTATTGAATTTCACTCTCCGGGGAAAGACATGACTGCCAAGCAGTGCGGCCTGGGCAACCACTCTTCATGATTGAACGAAAAAGACTTCTCTCGAGTAGGTAAACATGCTTGGAATAAGTTTTAGTGCAGTGGTTGGGAAAATTATGGGAGGAGGGAGGGGTTAAAAGAGAAGCTGAAAAGAGATCTATCAAAATGCCATCTCGTTGCCAGTTTAGAGTAGTCCCTCTTTTTAGCGCCACATTGTGCAGTGAGATCTTTGTTTGTACTCTGCAGTTAAGTCTGCCCATCTGTCTCCCTCCTCGATCTCTGAAGCGTTTACAGAAACATTCACGAAGGATTGCAAGGCCAGTCATATCATACTTGCACTTGAAAATGAAAGAATATGAATGCAGTTTCCCAAGTGCCCCACAGGCAGAAATGGGTTTATTCAACCCACATATCTTCTGTGGGTTTCACGCTGTGCTACTGTGTCTGTGCGCATAACTCATTTGCTAGTTAAATTAAAAACCCAATCCAAACTGAAAGCTCACAAGTTACTGAATCAACTGTGTATAATGTATGTGTGGTCTCGCTGCCTTTTTTGTCATTGTAATCGAATCAGAAATCTGCTAAATGTGAGTCTAGAACTTCACAGCAACTCACATTCAAGTTTCCGAGCAGACAGGACTCCTACCTGCTCGCCTTTCTAATCGTCTCCTTATCTAAGAAGCTCAGAACCAATTGCTGAGCTGATAGACTTTAAACCTCCCGACAATCGCCATGAAAGCGGCTCTATACTGTTGACTCTTGGGATCATTCTAGCACAGTGCCTGACTGCTTAAAATACTCTATTTCAGATATTACATCTCTGTGTGTACAGGCAAGCAATTTTTGCATGTGCATAGTGTCGAGCTGAAAAAAGAAGAAGCTGGGATGTACGTGAGCGAATTGAGCTTTTGAACATTCTCATCTTACAGGCAAATTTGGGGTGACGAAGCTCAGCAGCACTATTTCCATTTCACACTTGCAGAATATCAATAGGGCAGGTACGAATGAATCACATATTGAGCGGAGGCATTTCATTTTCACTTACATTATGATCTTATGCATGATTGTGCAACAGGTCTTTGAACTTCCACCTTGCATGGAAGACACACCATTCTTTTATCTGTCTTGCCACTGTCTTGTTGCAGTTTTAATGCAGCAGCTGAAGGCTGTGGTTTTCATTACGTGACACGCTGCATGGAACTCTTCATCATGTGTGCCTTATCACTTTACCCACATGTCTCAAAGGGATGTGCTCTTGTTGGTGATTGTCCTTTATGATGATAAGAGTATCAAAGCTGAGATGAGATTAGAGTGCTGTTTTCTGTGGTTATACACTTTAAAACCAAATAAGGTGAATTTCCCCTAAATCAATTAAGTAATGGTGTCTCTCAAGGTGTCATCAAGTTCAGCTAATGTGGTGATCTCAAAAACGAATTTAACCCTGTTATATACAGGGCTACTTATATATATATATATATATATATATATATATATATTTAAGACCTGAAGCATGGATCCAATATACTGTTACACATGCATTTTCTTTCTCAGCTGTTTACGTTCACTTAAAACATAACTGACTGTGCTTACGTGAATACTCGCCAAGACCGGCATTTTGACATTTTTTTGTGTGTATTTGACTGTTTAAGCACAATAAGCAGTGAAAAAGAACTCAATTTAGTACTGAGAGGTGTCTTTATGTGCGTGTACTTTGGGTTTGAGCACAGAATTTGCGGGAATGAGTAAAATTAAGTGCAATACGTGCAATGCCGAAATTCAAGCCCTTTAAACACAACAATATTCATCTGGAGCAAATGAAACTAGTGAGTGAGGGGAGGTGGGTTTCGTGTGTCAACTCGCTGTCGGAGAAATGAGAGAGCGAGGAAACGCAGCTGGTGTCGTGTATCTATTCTGCAGAAATGGGTATTGGAAGCTTTTCAGATATTTCAGTATCGATATGTATGGAAAACTCAATATTTTTGAGAACACTACATTGCACTTAGTTTATTCTTTCAGATGCCTTTTTTAAAAGACTACAATTGAAAAATGTATATAAAATTAAACCTAAAAAGACATAAACAAACGCACTCCATCCGAGGTGCAGGTCAAGAGAGATAAATCTAAATATATATGAGATTTGACTGCACACTCACTTGCAGAAAGTTTTTATTGACCAACGTTTCGGCACAAAGCCTTTGTCATACCTTGACATAAACCTGCCAAAGTTTCTAGAAGTAGTGACTGCGTTACACGCCACTGCTGAAATTCAACTGCATTTGGTGGGTTGGCAGGTGTTAATGTCAAGTCCTGTATATTAAAGCAATAAGCTGCAAGAAGCCGTGGTTTACAGTGCATTTATAACCGCTAAGGGGCGTTGTTAGGCACGACGCGGAGCTGTTATAAATTCACTGTAAACCATGGCTTCACGGGGCTTATTGCTTTTATAAAACGGTTAACACACAATACAAATATTAAAGCCAAAAAGTATGTATCAATGCAACTTTCATGAAGTAAAATCACTAAAAGTCTTCCTTCCACTGGAAGAAATAGTCCCTGACCGTGAACAGCAACAGAAGTTACATTATTACGCCATTAGATGGCAACAAAGATTGTCTTTATGAGCGAGTCACTCAGTCACAAAGACTTTTATATTGAAATGCTTTGACTAGCTGTCAGTGTCAGCAGGGCACGGGAAAACCCGTTAAATGTTAAAAGGACAAGATCTTAGCGGACATTCAAACTGATTTTTTATTATGAACGTAGTACTGACCTGAAGGAAATGCTAAATCTGAATGCAGGTAATACTCTCGGTCACTCGATATCTCTCTCACAAAACTCTTCTACATAATCCAGTAAGCTTCAATGAATAAAATAAATTGAGAACAAACATATGTTTACATTGCTAAGAGTGGTTTCTAAGACAGATGCAGCAACATACACATTCAGTGGCGCAGCGATACTTATGTATGTTTTCGGAAATTTTACAACGGCTTCGAACGTGGCTCAACCAATCAGAATCAAGGGCCGGAACTATCCGTTTTATAAATGTATAATATACTCAGTACAGTTTATGTATTTATTCTAATATTAGTACTTAGTGGCTTTTCTTTCCTGAATGAATCAATGATTTAATCATAAAGACAGTCATCCATTAAAAAGTTCTTACTCCTATGTACTTTACATGCACAGAAATAGTATATGTTGAACATAAAATGTCATTATTAATTATATTTTGTTTTTTAATTCATATTTTTATTTTTTTAGAATATTATTATTTTATACTTATACTTTTGTGTAATTTTTATACAAATAATTAATACTATTATTCATGACCCTGTGTTTTCCCATGCCTTGACCAAGTACAAATAACTAAATTATTCAAGCGCAAATAACTGAATTATTCAAGCACAAGGACTTATGGGTATTTTTCTCAGCCTTGATTTTGGACTTGATCTTAACTATATGGATTTTGAACAAAGAAACGGTAGAGCACTGTATTTATTTGAGTTATGGTTCTGAAATGTGACATTTGAAGTGTGTTTAATATTTCATTAATACTACATTGGGGTTGGGACCTACAGTGTTGTTTGATATGCAGTTACTAAGTTACAAAACATTGTTATATCCTGCTTTCCCAGATATTTGTTGTGTATTTGGTACCTTAAAAGGTTTCAATAACATATTCACATTAGCTATACAGACATAAATACACACATCACATTGCAATGTACGTATATGTGGGGAAATGTCTGGATGTTTTCTGTTATATTCTGTAAGATAATTGACTGGTTATTGATGATTCAGTCAGTGTATTCTAGGTCAGTGGAAGACTATCCATTAAAGGTAGAACACCCTCCATTTGAAGAGATACCACCCTTTTACTTAATGGAACATTTTAACCAAGACAACCATTAGTGCTTGAAACCCTAAAATAAAATCTAGAGGCTTTGAGACACATTGTATGCATCTCAATAAGTCCTTTCTTCTTCTTCTTCTCTTTTTTTCTGTTTGTAGGGTTCTGTCCTCATTTGAATGCTTATCAGGTTAAGATTCACATTAGCTGGGTTGTTTGAAACTGGCAGCTAATTTATTAAAGAACATCCTCCATTCTGAAGGCAGGCACTGCTTTTGAGTAAACCATTGACACTCCTTCCTCTTTATGAAAATGTTCCGCTGCATTTCCCTTTTATGTCTTAATACGAAACATATAACGGAAAATATCAGCGAGCTCATCAAAATGCAGAAAGGCACACTTAGCTTTCTTAATTGTTTTAAAAGCCTCACAGTCATTACATGTCTGACATAACAGCGCAAGTCTAGAGCATCTCCAAATCATTCAAAAAAAGAAAAAGGTAATAACCTTTAAGTGCTTTCGGAGTAAAACCGTAATGCCAACAGAATTCGTGCTCTGCTTATGATATTAAATGCATTACTTCTGAATAATTTTCATTCAAAAACAGAGACATATAAGTGCAAATGAGGTTCAGTTCTGTCTTGTCCGTGAGCAAAAGATTGCACCTATGGCGGCATCGCATCTCCAGCTGTGACTTGCCGTTCTGTATTGTTGTGATCTGTCAGAAGTTAATGACGGATGCGTCGCCATAACGGCAAATTCATAAATTCTTATGCATCTGGGTGAATCTTGCATATACATTACATGCTGCTGCCCCGATGACTTGCCAAGCTGTCAAGGGAAAGATTCGCTGAAGTCGACGACTCAAATTGAGAATGAGAGCCGTAAAGGGACTGTGTCTGCCGAAGATGGAGGGGGGCGATATATTGTGTGAGTGCATGATCTGCTCCAGGGCCAGATGTTCCACTTGACAGGCCCCTTGAGTGGAGGGCAGTTCTGCCAGCTGTCTTCCTTCCTACCGTACATGCAGCCATTTGTTGGTGGAGTGTTGAAAGCAGGGGGAAAATCAACAGAACAGCTTTGCACCACAATCCCACCATTGCAACTGTTGTCCAAAACAAATAGACCCGTGAAATTGCAGTTTACCCAACATTGCTTTTGTTTACGCCGACACCATTTCTGCACGCACCGGTCAAATCCGAAAGAATTATGGCCCTACCTCTATTCCAGGTGAAGCCTTTTGCATTTACCTTTTCCCAAGTATAATGCATGATAATAGCAGAATTCATTCATCAAAGGCTCCTGCTGTTATTCCCTGGAAAGAGTTATATTTAACTTGGATAGGTCACAGCATTTTCCAGCAGGCTCTGCTGAGAATATGAGCCTGAAGAATTATGACTTTTCTGACCCAGGTGTGGGCATTATTCATGCTTAAGATCTGATCGCTAGTGCTACGAGAACGCGAGTAAGAGCAGCCGCTGACAACTTAAAAATGTCAGGATTTTTCTCAAAGTCTTTGGCCTAGTTATGAAAACTTGAAGAGGACATTTTAGTGGCATGTCATTGGTTTCTAGTGCTAGCAGCGTTTGTGGAATTGATAATGTGGTTTTTATCTTGCTCTTTTGTCTACTGCATTTGGAATGAGTGAATTGTGAATTTCACTAAACAGAAATAGAATGAATAAATAAATAGAAGTTTAGAAAGAGCAGCAGTTTTTTGGAAATATTTTTTTTTTGTTGCAGTGTAAAAGTATTTACTGTCTCTTTTGATCACTGTAATGCATCATCACTGAATAAAAGTATGAATTTATTTCAAATTAATAGTGTTAATATTTTACTGGCCCCCAAACTGTATATATAGGCCTCTTTAATTTTTAGCTCACTTTGGCTGAAAATTCATGATAGCAAAATTTCTCTTAAAGGGTTAGTTCACCCAAAAATGACATTTCTGTCATTAATTACTCACCCTCATTTTGTTCCAAACCCTTCATTCATCTTAGGAACACATATTAAGATATTTTTTGATGAAATCCAATAGGTTTATTAACTCCCATAGAAAGCAACTTAATTACAACATTCAAGGTCCAGAAAAGTAGTAAAGACATCGTTAAAATAGTCAACGTGACTACAGTGGTTCAACCTTAATGTTATGAAGCAACCAGAATACTTTTTGTGCGCAAAAACAAAACAAAAATAACAACTTTATTCAACAATTTCTTCTCTTCCCTATCATTCTCCGATGCTGTTTACATTGTATAGACAGTGCAGCACTTCCAGGTTCTACGTCAGAACACCAACTCATTATTTTTGTTTTGTTTTTGCGCACATAAAGTATTCTCTTCGCTTCATAACATTAAGGTTGAACCACTGCAGTCACGTTGACTATTTTAATGATGTCTTTACTACTTTTCTGGACCTTGAATGTGGTAATTATGTTGCTTTTTATGGGGGATAAAAAAACCTCACTTATTTCATCCAAAATATCTTAATTTGTTTTCCGAAGATGAACAAAGGTCTTACGGGTTTGGAACGACATGAGGGTAAATAATTAATGACAGAAATTTTATTTTTGGGTGAACTAACCCTTTAAGGTACAGTATTAGGCATATACTTTTTTTTCTTTGTCACACTTAAAGGTGCTGTATACGATTTCTCAAATTTGTTGTTGAACACTGTTGATATAACTCACACTCCAATTCTAACCACCCTGCTCCGAGTCGGTCTCGAACCCCAGCCCGATCACTGCTGGTATGCGAGGCGAATGCACTACCAATGACGCTAAACACTGCATTCTCTAGCAGTCATCAGTGTGCAGTAGTTTAACTGCAAAAATCTGGCCACTATTACACACGCAGTGCGAATGGATGTCTGTTTATCACAGCTGACGCACAACAAAATGCTGCACAAAAGGTAATACGCAGATGATGAACGAATGACAAGGAAGCACAAAAAAATGAATGTACAGTCCACAAGAGTAAATACAAACAAGTGTTTGTTGTTAGTCGCCAACAGCACAGCAGCCCCAGACAATCAAAACCCAGTGTTACTTACATGATAAGGAATCAAAGCAGTCTCCGCGTCTGTTTTCAGGCCTTTTTGCTTAGCTCTCTCCAGCGCTGGAAAGCTTTTCTAATATAAATGTGGGTTCTAAAGCGCTTGCCCAGGCATAAACCTTCATTCCAGTGATATTCTTTTGAGCTGTTTTGTATTGTGTCCCGTCTCTCTTTCTGCAGTTTTTTTTTTTCTTTCTTATTTTCAAATCTCCCTCATGCTCATTCTCTCTCTTTGACCGTCAAATACCCCCTCTAATGCTGATTGGGTATCGGCCCAACTAACTTCCAACAGTGTATTTGAAATAATACTGAGTCCACCTTTAATATTCGAAGACTTGATATTAAACGGGTTCTTCTGCACACAGTTCCATAAAAGCAATTAGTGTCTCTCAGTTTAAATGCATCAGAGTCATGCCCTCAGTAATACAAGCTAATCTTTGCATCCTCTTGTTGTTGTTTTTACAGCTGGAACAACGTATATCTTTGGGAAAGGAGGAGGCCTCATAACCTTTAACTGGCCAGCCAACGAGCGCCCGAGCACCCGTACGGACAGGCTGACAGTGGGCTTTAGCACCTCGCTTAAGGATGGCATCCTGATCCGCATCGACAGTGCCCCCAGCCTGGGAGACTACCTCATGCTCCACATTGTAAGTCAGAGCTTTTTCTAATGTCGACCTTAACCCCGATCTAACCTTAACTTGATTGGCCACATCTAGAAA
Organism: Hypophthalmichthys nobilis; assembly: GCA_037950665.1. NCBI lineage: Eukaryota > Metazoa > Chordata > Actinopteri > Cypriniformes > Xenocyprididae > Hypophthalmichthys > Hypophthalmichthys nobilis. The sequence continues at coordinate 10,731,495 of CM075478.1, forward strand.
TGTCAATACTAAAGGTCAACAACAAACATTTTACATTTTAGCATCTCTAAAACCCTTTAACATGTTTGGAAGTAAATTTTATCTGAAAGAGTAAGCCTGAGCACACAGTAGAGATGTGTAGAGATCTGAAACCCTGTTCACACCGAATGTGACCAGTAAGCCGCAGTCTGTCTACATTGGAAATGCTGAAACTGTACATCATCTCAGAAAGAAATAGTTCACCCAAAAGTAAAAATTATCCCATAATCAGTGTTGGGGAAAGTTACTTTTAAAAGTAAAGCATTACAATATTGAGTTACTCCCTAAAAAGTACTTAGTTACTTTTTATGAAAAGTAATGCATTACATTACTTTTGCGTTAGTTTTTCTCAGCTGGACTGGGCGTGCTTGTTTGTTTTTTAATGACAACAAAAAAGTTCTATTTTTGGCAAATGATAAGGCCCTTTTCACACCAAAAGTGAAATTAATAAGCCTCGGGCTGAAGGAAATGCAAATTCACGCCTGTTCAGTAGAGGGCGCAACTCAAACAAACCTTTCAGCTGTGCTGCCATTCTGGATTCAAGAAGAATAGGATGCAGGAAAAGAAAGTTCAGCACTCTTACTTCAACAGTAAAAAATGTAAAAAATAAAACACAAATGTGATGTTTATCTAAAGGCATTTTTGCTTAATTGTATGGTGGAATTTGATTATCGAAGGTCAGCAGCAACATTGGTTAATTAAGTGAGATTAAATACATAAAGTATATGTTTTTAATATGTTTAACTATTGCAAGTTTGTTCAATATTCTTAGATTGCATTTCACTCTTTTTTTATTCATTTTGAGGAATACTGAATGTTTTCGTGTAAGTGATATGAGTAAACGCATATTCACATTAGTCTAGAACTACAATAACCATCATGTTCACACAGCGCACACAAGACCTCAGCACTTTATTTCTCTCAACACAAGGACAGGAGAGCTGTCAGTCAATAAATGGGAAAACAAAGTAACTTGCGTTACTTTTTAAAAAGTAACTTAGATATTTTGTTGTAAATTTAAAAGCAATGTGTTACTTTACTAGTTACTTTAAAAAAGTAATCTGATTACATAACTCAAGTTACTTGTAATGCATTACCCCTAACACTGCCCATAAATTACTCACCCTCAAGCCATCCTAGGTGTATATGACTTTCTTCTTTTAGCCAAACACAATAGGAGTTATATCAAATAATATCCTGACTCTTCCAGAAATATCCATATCTAAAACTTTATAAACGAAAATTACTTGCTTCCGGAAATGGCCATACGCAAGTTCATGAGAGAGTCGAGTTCCGGCGGAAGGAAGTATGACGTAGCTCCTCTTCTGTTATATCGAAATTCTCTGACATTTTTCTTTAAAACTTCTAGCTTTAGACTTCTAATTTGTGACTGGAATTTTGTTTTGCTATATCCTCTGTTCTTCATATGTCCTTCGTCATACGTAGTGTCAGAAATCACCCTTCCGCCAGGACTCGACTCTCTCGTGAACGCGAGTACGGCCTTTGCTGGAAGCAAGTAATTTTCGTTTATAAAGTTTTAGATATGGATATTTTTCTTAGCTCTATTGATTATAACAGGTTATAATCTGTCGAAATGGTGTTCTCATTCTTTGCATTTTTTAGAAAACACACAACACCACTCACAGTGGATACCTTGTGGGCGGTTTCTTTTCATTGCATTTCCTTGTAAATAATCAGTCCAGGAATAACGATGTCTCTCAAAGTGCTCTGTTTTGAGTTGCACAGCTTCACTTTTCCATTAATCTTTGTATTGTGTCAATGCCATAGAAGTTTGTCCCTCCACAGCTACATTATGAAACGAAAAAAAAAAGCCATAACAACTGTGAATTACTTCAGAAGTGGTGTGTTTTATTTTGCTGAGCTGCACAATGTTCTTTTCAGATTATTAAAAATCAATACATACACCACACAGAAGCCCAGAAGCTTTTCTCTACATTTTATCCATGGCGAGGGCTCTATTTGGCCGGAAGTGTCCATAATGTAAATAATTTAACACTCATGTAATGGATGCTGGTTTGGTAATTAACCTGCTTTTCTGAAAGACAAAAGGATTCATTTTCAGACAATGTTTGTCACCAAGGGGTCTTTTACTTATTAATGAACAATGAGGTCATTAGTAGTGTGTATCCTTTTTTTTATTCATACTGCACATACAATATATGGCCAACAGCATATGGACACCTAAATACACACTCATATGTGCTTTTTGATGTTTAATTTCAAAATAATTGGCACATACTTTCATGTCATACCACTGAAAAATTAATTATTGATGCTTTTTATTATTTCCTGATTTTATAAGTGGTTCACCACATATCCGAAAACTTCTGACTTTACAGTATAGATTATTGCGAATATATGATGAAACTGATAAACAAATAAAAAGTCATATCTTATTACGTTTGTACACAAACAAGTGACCTTGTAGTTTAATGGGGGACGGCTGTCTATTTTTTGTCAGAATGTGAATAGGGAATATTTCTCTGGCCATCTCCATCTGTCCACTAGTTTTATTGTGGCCCACGTTGGTGGTCCACTGGGAGTCTTGGAGCTCTGTAATGGGCAATATAACTAAGGGCATTTCACTAAACCCTCACCCCCTGCCTTTACCCTTTATGACACACACGGACACACATACACACTCGCCCTATTATAGCAGTGTAGCGCTGATGGAAATAAGCCTCTTCTGCCAAATGAACTAAATCTAGAGCACAACTCTAGAGTAAAGGGAATTAAGCTGCCCGTATTTCACAGGCTGTTTCAAAACTTACATAACTAGTGATTGGGAGTTGCCTTTGATTAGCATGTACTGGTGTGGAATTAATCTTTGAATTTGGAACACTATACAGGGCACATTACGTCTTTGGTCTCTTTTTAAGACCTCGGAACATAAATCCCTTTTTTAAATTGATTTTAAACCACTAATGTGTTTATATTCAACTTTAGGAAGAGTATTACAGTAGGTGACGATGGATCAAAATGTCAGTGCTTTATTTTGGGCTGATTGTGGAAGCCTCCCTCCATTCATTTCTTCTGTGCTGATAATGAGTGAGATATTTTCAGCTGTAAAAGACTGTCTGTCTTACACTTCTGAACTGAGTGGCTGGTGACACCATGGAATACCTTGTTAGACAGTTTCCGGCAACAAGGGAAATGTCAGTGCCGTTGCCCTTCAAACATGCCACCTCTGAAATGGCAAACTTTTTGATGGATTCTGCTAACCGATTACTTAAACAAACCAGATAATCTATCAGGGTCAAATTAATATAAAAATTTTGACCTAAAATACTGCTTCATGACTAGCGTTATTAATTCCTGGTTTCGTTCTTGAGAAGTGAACTTTAGATTGTGAGTATTAAATGGGTAGTTCACCTAAAAACGAAAATTCTGTATTATTTATTTTTCAAAATATCTTCCTTTACGTTCCACAGAAGAAAGAAAGTCATACAGGTTTGGAATGACATGAGGGTGAGTACATGATGAAAGATTTTTCATTTTTGGGTGAACTATCCTTTTAACTCTTGAAAGACATGTCTTGCATCTCCACACATGTTGCATCAAAGCAGGGAACATCTGTCCACTGTAAATTTTGGCGTTTCCCACACTTAAAGTCATCTGATGTGTCTTCAGTCAGAGGAAGTGAAGATACAGAAGTGCCATCTGCTTCTCACCATGTATTCTGTCCATGTGACACATTCATCCAAATATCATAACAGGTCTTGTCACACCCTCACTTCATAGCCCTCATAATCTTAAAGTGAACATAAAACATGATTTAACCCATTCTGCATATGTAGTGTGATAGATTTCTGAATGAAACAGGTAAAGGTGGGTGGGACAGATGGATTTTTTTCCATTGGAAAGTGGTTGGATCAAGAGAGCAAGAGGAGTTTTGGTTTGTGGTTTGGAACTATGTTCCAAATATTTTGTCTTAAAAATCACATAATTATAATTGTCTTTAAAAAAAAAAAGTATTTTCGCATCTTAAAGGGATAGTTTGCCAAAAATGAAAATTTTGTCATTACTTACCCTCAAGTTGTTCCAAACCTGTATGAGTTTCTTTTTTATGTTGATCACAAAAGAAGATATTTTAAAGAATGTTGGTTAACCAGACAGTTGATGGCACTCATTGACTTCCATAATAGGAAAAAAAAAATACTATGGAATGGTTCAATAGGTGCTGTCAACTGTATGGTTACCAGCATTCTTTAAAATATCTTCTTTTGTGTTCAACCGAAGAAAGAAACTCATACAGGTTTAGAACAACATGAGGGTGAGTAAATGATGACAAATTTAATAGGCTACTTTAATAGGCCTCTTTCATTGACAATCAGTCAAAATTTTGTACACACCTGAAAGAATGACTCTTATGATCCAAAAAATGTTATGCCGAGTTGGCGCATCCTAATCTTTGACTAGTTTCATTCTCTCAAAAGGAAGTGGTGTGCCCAAAATCCATGGACAGAAAGGTGAAACATTTTTAACTCGATAATCTGTAAAGTTTCCAGCAAATTCAAATTTCTCTCATAAACACACACACACGCTATAGTTATAACTATTTATATTGAGTTTATTTATTTTTTATTGTACATGTACATGGAAAGTCAACAAATGAACAGTACTGCAACATTTAAACATTTGTGTATAATCAAATTCTTAAATTGCTCTGATACAGATAAAACAGCTGCCTTTTCTACGAAGAAAACTACTGAATCTAAAACGAGTCATTCATATACTCCCTTCCCCTAAACCTAAACCTACCCATGACAGAAAATATTTTTAGATTTTCAAAAAAAAAACATCAGTATGATTTATAACCGTTTTCCTCATGGGGACCAAAAAAGGTCAAGGATTTCGGATATTGCCATCCTTGTGGGGACATTTTGTCCCTATAATGTACACTGTAAAAAATAATTATTGGTTTAACTTAAAAAAGTAAGTTACCTGGTTGCCTTAAAATTTTGAGTTCATTGAAATTTAATAAATTTAATACAATGAAGGCGATTCAACAGAAGGCGATTTAACAGAAACTCAAAATATTATGTTATCTGGACCACAATGATTATCTAAGCTGATTTGACAAAAAAAAAATGTTGTAATACCAAAACATGAATATGTTTTTTTTTTACAGTGTAGGGTATACCTGAACCCCCCCCCACACACACACGTGCGCATGCACACAAACACACACGCACGCACACACAGTTTCAGCCTCTCTATAGCTACTGTTTCTGTACTACCAGTAAAGCATCCTGCCGGCATGTTTGCCATCTGTTGACCATGGAAGTCTCACATGGGAAAACAAATGCACTTTTGTAAGTCGTTGTGGATAAGAGCTCCTACTAAATGGCTTTAATTTAGACGTCTTCTGTTAGAGAGAGAGGGAGAGGTGAGGAGAGACACTCGTGAAGATGTCCCTGCTGTTCCGGCTGATTGTAACACTCATCACGCATTCATTTCAAATTGCCATTCTGTTTCTCTGTGCCCTGTAAGAGTTAAACACTTAAAGAAAGTTTCAAATGACTAAAGTTAAATGCATTTTGAATTCGCTTCCTTCCCTAATACGAACAGCAGCGCCTGCACAGCATTGCGTATTTGTTGTAAGTCCGTCGGATACTCATTAACAGCAAATGGCTTCCCTCCACCAGCTGCACAGCTGGAAGTAAGTGTGTAATTAGGGTAAAAAACTAAGCGTTTCTACAAATTGCTTGCGTCCCCATGTTGTATTACCGCTACACGAGTAGATGGGATGTTTCAATTTGCTATAAAGGTCTTTTCCACCCCCTACAAAGCAAAACATTGCCCGTTTTAAATAATGCTAACCAATATCTTTTCGGTTTAGAAACAGGCACTTTGGCCAAATAGACGGGGGCCTTAAAATGACATGGTCCAATGATGGGCCAGAATTGAATTACGTCGCTGGGTGCTTTCCACATATCGACAGAAATGGGAAAGGATAAATGGCTCCGACACTAGCAGTCTTTGCCACCAAAGCTGTTGACTGAAATCCTATAAGAGAGAATGATTTAAGTGTACAGAAAATCAATAGTGTTGATCTCTTTTAATCAGTGAGCAGCATAACTACACATTGCCTGTTGATTTTCAATCCTGCAAACCTCCCTGCGCTGAATGGCCCCTGCCACAAGCATCCCACTCCACTTCCATTCAGCCTTAAAGTGCAGAACGATTTTGAGTGAGAAAAGTGAGCACAATTACCCAGCTTGTTCCATTTGCTGCTCGGAGTTCACAGTTTCTATACCAAAGAGAGGGGGATATACTTCATTTTGACAGACTCTAAAGACGTGAAAAAATGATGTGACTAAAGCGAGACGCTTTGGTTGTGTGTGGTCTGCAGCTCTTTTTTTCCTCCTAAGTATTATAAATGCAAATATTTAAGTTCCTGTTGATACAGTAGAAATCCACAGAGGAATTTGTCGCAGGTAAATGGGTAATTTATTGATGTCTTCACATAACTAGTTTTCAGATTTGAGCCATCAATCTCATGAAATAGTTTGTTATTGACATTTTTCTGCTGCAGTGATATTTGCATCAGGTTTTCATGAAGTTTGCATAGTGTAAATAAACTGCATCTGCTTTTGATGCTGTGCACAGTGCATTGCATGACAAAAGACATTTCTAATAAAGACTGGAGCATCTCATAGTTCTTGCATTTAAGAACAGGGTCTTTTAATGAGTTTTATTTGAGGTGTTTTGGGTTTACCACTATTTTACATATTTTATATACAGTTTTATTTATTTAATAAAAAGTGCTAACCTAATAAGACCCAATAAAAAATATATATATTTTAATTGATAAAATGGTAACACTTTACAATAAGGTTCATTAGTTAAACATTAATGTAATAACTAACATGAACTAACCATGAGCAATACATTTGTTACTGTATTTACTAATCTTCCAGTTGTTCATTGTTTGTTCATGTTAGTTCACAGTGCTTTAACTAATGTTAACAAGATTTTAATAATGTATTAGTAAATGTTGAAATTAACATTAACAAAGATTCATAAATGCTGTATATGTGCAGTTCATTATTAGTTCATGTTAACTAATGTAGTTAACTAATGAACCTTGTTGTAAAGTGTTACCGATAAAATATATAAAAATATGTATATTTAATAAAATGTATGTATATACATACATGCAGATACTCCAAAATTTACAATTTGTTATTTATATGTATACATTCTTAAAAATAAAGGTTCTAAAAGAGAGGTTTTCACAGCATGGAAGAACCATTTTGGGTTCCCTAAAGAACCTCTCAGTGAACAACTCTTAAAAGAACCCTTTTTTTCCTAATGAAGAACATTTTAAGAATCTAAAGAACCTTTTTCCACCATAAAGAACCTTTTGAGCAATGGAAAGTTTCCATAGGTTAGTTCACCCAAAAATGAAAATTCTGTCATTAATTACTCACCCTCATTTCGTTCCACACCCTTCAGACCTTCGTTCATCTTCAGAACACAAATTAAGATATTTTTAATAAAATCCGATGGCTCAGTGAGGCCTGCATCTCCAGCAAGATCATTTCCTTTTTCAGTGCCCAGAAAGGTAATAAAAACATATTTAAAACAGTTCATGTGACTACAGTGGTTCAACCTTAATGTTATGAAGTGACGAGAATACTTTTTGTGCGCCAAAAAAAAAAAAAAAAATACGACTTTATTTAACAACATCTAATGATGGGCAATTTCAAAACACTGCTTCATGAAGCTTCGAAGCTTTATGAATCTTTTGTTTCGAATCAGTGGTTCAGAGCGCTAAAATCACATGATTTTAGTAAACAAGGCTTTGTTAGATCATAAATGTTTCGAAATTTCAGTAGTTCACGTGACTTTGGCAGTTTGATACGTGCCCCGAACCACTGATTCATTTTTGGGTGAACTGATGGAGCCATCGATGCCAATGAAGAACCTTTATTTTTAAGAATGTATTATCTAAAACAAAAGAAAAATAGAATTCAGTTTTTGAAGACCTTTGGATATTTAGTTCACTTAGGTTATTTGGGTTGTAGAACAACCACCCAACGAACACATGGGCATAAAACAAGAACGTGTTCTCTATTAATGCCCTCAACAAAGAAAAAACACCTTAGTAGCAGCACTTTATTTTCCCTGTGACACAAATTCTAGTCAATTTGTTCAATTAAAAGCTAGAATCAAAAGTGGACAAAATATAAAAAGCTGGTGAACTTATTTTTTTTTTTTTTTTTCCCCCAAAAGCGTATTTCCATAATCCATTTGTAGAGCTAATCACCGAACAATCACACATGGCCTTATTCCAACTGTAGCTTATGAATGCAGGTGCAATACAACATTTCTGCCTCATTTTCCACATCTTTCCTCTACTTTTATGGCTGTTTAGTGTACCTGCACATTTAGAAGTATGTGCTAGTTTAGGTGCACAGCTGGTTTGGCAGCTCTGATCAACTCTTTTTGCTGTATGTGTGATCAATGTGGTAAGAAAGCCCAGCTGGATAAATGAACTTGACATAAAAGATGCTGTTCTAAATGCGTTCTGAGTTTCTGTTTTCATGGTCACCCTCATCAAAAGAATCCAGCTTTAATTTCTCATACTGCTGAGTTATGAATCAATATTTCAGAGTCTAATATTACCTTCTAATGTTGTTTGAAAATCGAAACACTCTAGGATTGTAGCTTAAACCTTCATCTGGCCACCTCTATAAATAATCACTCTCTTATTATCAGAAATGACACGGTCCTTTGCCACATATGCATACATGTTTATATTGAGTATTAAACAAATCAATTGTTATATTCATTGGACTTAATGCACAGTATATTTATTTTTTATTGACACACAATATAAGTTCTAAAACAATATATTATAATATATTTTTCTCAGCATATGACAGATATTATAAGCTTTATATTACTTATATCACTTTATATTATGAAGATGCTCAGTGCTGAACAATAAAAAACAGGGAAAGAGACAGCTTCAGCAGAATTATTTTTCATATGTTTTATAGTGAGTTTTCTTCTGCTGTTGTGCCTATTGTGTGAAAATAATTGGATGTGTCAACCAAAATAAGAAATAGACAGACAGACAGATAAATAGATAGATAGATAGACAGTTAGATTCATTGATTGATTGATTGATTGATCGATCGATCGCTTTAGATATTTCGCTACTGTGCATCCAGGGGTTCTTTTGCCACAGACTTGGGGATAAAACCACTGTATCCTATATGTCTACACACAGTCACACTTTTTTCAAATCAGCAAATTTAAAGCAAATCAGTTTACAATTAATGCCTTATTTGGGGTCTGTGATAGCATACTCTCAGGCTCCACAGTGGCTACAGGCGAGGATGAGAGTGGTGTAACGCAATCCCCCAAAGGTATTTTTGATCTGGAAATTGCGTTAAATTGGCTAGAAGTTGAAAGCAGATAAATGCGAGCCATGTCTGAAAATGGAGCATAATGTGAACGCAGATGGAGAATAAAAAAATGCAGATGCCCTGGAAGGTCATTCTGATCAGAGTGCATTGATCCTCAGGGTTCAGTTTAGGAAACTCAGACACGTAAACAGGGAGGAAATCAGCGCTTCCTCATGGGTTTTGCTCAGAACGGGTTGAATTTCAGTGACTTCCCAGTTTTTGTTTTTTTTTTCCTTCTTTTTTTTCTTCAGTTGTCTCATTAACCTTGATGTTGATTGGTACATGCACAATTCTGCTCTGGCCACCTGAAAACCTGTGCACAAGCCCATGTTAATGTATTCCAACTAATGATAATGGCAAAGCTTCCCCAGCGATCTTCCTGGCAATTCCAGAAGGACTGCCAACAAACCTCAACTCTTACTAAAAAAAAAAAAAAAAAAAAAAAAAAAAACCTGGCAGCCGCAGGGCACACATTTGCATTATTTTGTCCAGCCACATGTTTTAATCTATGACAGGCTTGCCACTCCAGTCCAGACCTTCCCTACATGACCCACTTTCTGCACAGCATATGCTGTCAAGTGAGATGTGCAGATTTATGAGCAATCAAAACCGCTCCAGCTAAATAAACTGTCCGATCTCCTTGATGGCACAGATGAAAGACACAGGTGCCTCATCTCAGAACGCTAAGGCCATTTCTATTGGATTTCCTTTCTTCTTACCATGTACACTTCTATATTTACTGGAAATCTCAGGGAGGGCGAGACTAGAAGTATTATTTCCAAAAGTACTTCATTGTGTCGCTTTGCATTCACCTCACGAAGATGGTAATTGTGTGTTCTAGGAAAAATTGCAGTCTGTCTGACTGCCTCCCCTGCAATTCAGTAACCGGGGGTCTGTACAGAAATCAGTCAGGAAATGTGTTCATTTGGAGTGACCTCCCCTTCAAGCTGTACCTTCAGATGGGGTGAGCGGAGCTGTGTTATCCGCATGTTTTTCTGGTCAAAAAAAGAAAAAGAAGGATCAAACAGAATAAAAAAAAAAAAAGCGTTTTTTTTTTTTTGTGCCTTTGTGTTTTATCTTTTCTTCATTTTAATAATTTGGTTGCAATCGATTAAATATTTTAATTAAATTAATTTTAATGACATAAATTGCCAGTTAATTAATCACAATTAATTTCTGAGAAAAGTCCTCAAATTAAAAAAAAAAAAATTGCAAATTTTATATTTATAATTCTATGCTTACATACCATTCAAAAGTTTGGGGTAAGATTTTAAAAGAAAAATGAATTATTGAAAGGGTGCTTTGCCATCACAGGAATAAATTACATTTTAAAATTTAATAATATTTAACAGTTGTCCAGTTTATTATTTTTATTTATTTTTATTATTATTATTATTTACAATTTTATTTTGATCAAATAAACATTAAATAAATGCTGCCTTGGTCCAAACGGTCAAACTTTTGAATGGTAGTGTATATACAAATTTTATTGAAAATATATATATATATATATATATATATATATATATATACACACACACACATATAATTACACTAACATTTTAATTGCAAAAGTTTCTACTGAAATTTTGTGCAGTGCTGGGTTGGATTCCTTTCTTTGCACTTACACGAACAGCTAAAGCTTGAGTTTTTCTGTTTTTGCTCTCATGAACTCTGCTTGTTTCATCACAGTGCTCTGTCTCAAAATGATCTAATAATGCTGCATAATGGTATATAACACATAATGGTATATAACAAAATCATAACCATAAGGCAATATACGTTTCTTTTTCAGTGCTGTAAGTACAAAAGCACTTACACTGGGATTTATTCAGCTTTGATTTACGGATGCCTCACAGAGATAAATAAGTGCACCTGTCTGTTTCAGCAATGTTGCTTGTGTCCAGCGGGCATCAAATCCATATTATATTCAGCAATTCACTAGACCAGTGTTTCCCACCACTTCTCTGCAGGATTTACCCCAAAACCAGAATCATCAACTTATGCAGCCATCAGTGTCTATTGAAAATGCAATGTAATATTCATGTGTTTGTCCTCTCCATTTGCTTTTTGTTTTTAAGAAATATGCTTTTAGTAATGCCAATCTGAATTGAAAAAGGAAGAAAATCCTTTCTGTTAAGAGAAAATTGATTGGATTGATTGCCAAATGGATTTGTCCGTTGATTAAATGATCAAATTTGCTGAACAAGTAGGGTTTGAAAGAGTCAAAGCTCTTTGTCTAGAGATAATTTTTAGATAGCTAAAGCTGTACAGAGGGAAAAGTCATATTTACAGCATGCTGTGAAGCTGCTGAACTTTCCTTCTCATTTCTGAGGTAATGCATGTGATTTGAGTCCTGCTGTGATTTTAAGACCTGTGGGGAAAAAAGTTTTAAGTGTTTCTGGAAACTAAATTTCCCACAATCCACAGTAGGAGACATCAGTCTTAAGAACAACCTAACAATTACTAGTAGCCATCAGACAGGTTAAAATGACCTACTCGCACTATGTATCGAGTGGACTTCTGAATACTTTGACGGCTGAGTTGAGGCAAAGAAAAAAGTTGTTGCAGATAAACCAACCTGAAGAGTTCTTTCTGATATTTGACGCTTGAAGTCCAGAAGCTTCACTTCTCGGACTTCGATTCTCTGGGTTTTTTTATTCAGCTTTTTCCTTTTGTAGAGAAAAAGTAAGTTTTTTTGTTTTGTTTTTTTCCTCTAGCTGCAAGCCTGGATGGCTGATAATCAAGAAATGGTGTGGACCTGCTTTATCATTGATTTTCAAGGAGTCGCTCCAAAGGTGTTGCAAAATGTATGATCCAGTGTAGTGCAAGTGAAGACCTACAAATCCGTCTTTTAAAGTTATTGTGTCAAAGTCAAAGAGAAAAGAGATGAAAGCAGTTAAGGATAGTAGAGAAGCCTAACTGTGAAGCACTTTGGCGAATTCACACCAGTGACAGCTGAGTTAAACGGCTTTGGTTGGCTTTACCAACAAACAGTAATGACCATTCACATTTACATGTATGCATTTGCCAGATGCCTTTATCCAATGCTACTTACATTACATTCAACGGAGACAATTGTATCAGTTCATCTATTCCCTGGGAATCAAACTAATGCCCTTGGGGCTGCTAGCTCCATGTTATTTGAATGCTAATTTAACTACCTTTTACAATATTTTTACACATTTTCCGTTAAACCCACTATTTACATTTGCAACTGCCTGGCTTTTGGTTTGATTTTGAAGAATTTTTAAGTCTTCGCCACTTCATAGTTGCTCCTTTAAACTTGAGTGATTTGTAAATGAATTCTTAGGTCATAAAAGTGACACTGAAAAACTGTGTTGCATCGGCTCCACTTTTAATGAGATAGAAACTTTGTGTAATTTGTGATTTCCAGCTGTTTGTTTGGATTACACTGCTATGCTTCTTGGCTTGTTGAATGAAGAGAGCCGTCCATCTTATCAAAGTGTTAATGAGTGTTTGCTAATCTTTTAGTAAAGCGCTTGAAATCATTTTAATTACTTTAGCGTGTACTCCAAATATTGTATGCAAATATGCCTATGGAGTAGTTCTGCCTACCTGGTGCACTCTAATTATTGGTTTTATCTTATACATGTTTAACTGCTTAATTTGCAAAAACTGAGTGCATTTTTGTGTACCGTATATGTTAATCCTGACTCTGTGATTATCAGTTCTGGTTAGAGGTACAGGTGATGTCAGACAAATCTGTCTTCAGCCTGGCGTAGTCTTCTGCTTCTGTCACCGACCAAATCACTGCATCCATAATTTAGAAACACTACATCACTTTGAGTAGTTCTTATCCCTAATGACTGCTTTGTTTGCAGACAAGCCAATGAAGAATGACAGTCCTAAATGGCTTCACATGATGGCAATTGATATTTAAAGTCCAGCGGAACGAATTATGGCACAGCGCCAGCCTCGCTTTCAGTGAGAAGCTGCTTAGAGATAATACAACAGGGGTGTTGCTAGAGGAGATCTAAGAAAAGCATCACATGGTTAGAACAGCAAACTAGACTTTGGTAGAAATGCACACTTCTTTTTAATGCACTATATGAGTGGGAAAGGTGTTATACAGAAAATCTAAATCTGGTTCCATCTAGATGATACAAACTAGTTTGTGCAGAAATAAACTTTTTTATTTATTTATTTATTTATTATTATTTATTTTTTTTTACAGATATAAGGTGGTGTGCATATGCAACTGATGTTTAGCTTTCAGCATAAGAGTGGCAGCTTTAGTAAAAATAGAAATCTAAACAGAGAAATTTAGTTAACGGAGTATCTTTCAAACATTTTTTTTTTTTTTGAGACATTCATATTTTATTCAGCAAGGATGCATGAAGTTGATCAAAATTGAGTTACAAAGGATTTAAAATAAATGCTATTCTTTAGAATATTATACTCATCTTAGAGTTGTCAAAAGTACTGACTTCTGTACCAAGTCGGTACTGAAATTTTAAAAATGTGACACTGTGAGTGCTATTGAGAGGATTCGTAAATGCCTCTGATTGGCCATTGTGTTGATGTGCTCATCGGATATGTCTGTGATTGGCTACAATGATCAACGCACTGAGCATTTAAAAGCATACGGAAGTGTTTGAATTTGAAAGCGTTTTGAAAGCGGGAGCGTTTGAAAGCAGCATTTAAGCGCTCGGTGAAGAGTGTCATTGATGTTTTTGAAGAGTTGATCATTGTAGCCAATCACAGACACATCTGATGAGCGCGTGAACACGATGGCCAATCAGAGGTGTTTACGAATCTGCTCAACAGTGCTCAAAGCATCACATTTGGTACCGAAGTTGGTACTTTTGACAACTCTACATCAAATAATCCTGGAAAAATATGGTTCAGTAAATATTTTTGAAAGAAATGTATACTTTTATTCAGCAAGGATGCATTAAATTAATCAAAAGTGACAGTAAAGACATATCTTTTTTTTTTTAAATTTTACAAATAAATTATTTTCTTTTAAAATTTCTATTCACTTCAGATTCCTGAAAAAAATTATCAGTTTCCACAAAATTATTAAGCAGCACAGCTGTTTCCAGCATTGATAATAATAAGAAATGATTCTTAAGCACTAAATCAGCTTATTAGATTGATTTCTGAAGGATCATGTGACTGAAGTAATGATGCTGAAAATTCAGCTTTGCCTTCACAGGAATGAATTACATTTTTCAATATATTTAAATAGAAAACAGTTATTTAAATTTTAATGATATTTCAGAATATTATTGTTTTTACTGTATTTTTGATACAGTAATTACCCCAAATGGTATATGTAAATGAAATGTAATTAAAGCCACTGTTAACATTCAGCTTAGTCCAGAAAATCATTACAGACTGCAGTGTTTACCAGATCCACAATAAACAAGTTACTTCTATAAATGATAGGGTGTTGTCAGGGGGCTTTTATTCAAAACGCACACAGAAGTGTGTTTGATTGTATCTATTAAATACACATGTTCTTTGAAAGGCTAAAAATATACTAATCCACATATTTGGTCCCGATAATTGCACTGAAATGCAAATAAACAATTAATGTATTTCCCTCTCTCTTTTAGCTTCATTCATTTGTTGCATTTATGAAGATAATGATGGTTTTATTTTCAGGATGATAATGAATTGATGTCCTTTGAAATGTTCCCTCATCAACAACACACTCACAACATGACATCATGAAAACTACACACGCAATTTCATGAGTTCAAAGGAAATTAGTCATAAATTGTGATCGCTGTATGCACATCGCTGTGATCGAATCTGGATGAGGCACAGCATACATTCAAAAATGATAGATGTCTTTTGTGAGTGAAACATGTCAGATCAAACTTTGTGTTGTTCCACATGACGACTTGCAGAATGTGGCAGCTGCAGTAACCATGGAAACAACTGCTTGGGGGTGACGGGGGTTAGAGCGAGGTATGGAGCATATCTCTCGTTTTCTCCAAGTCTGCTTTGAAAATTAACTGCCTCGTAAACTGCCTAACTAAGCTTTATGTCATAAACATCCTCAAAAAGTGGGATTCCTTTCAGCCCCACTCTTCGGGCTCCAAGCCCCAAACCCTTGATCACACGGCACCTCTTCTTGTTAGGGTGAGAACATGTGCGAGAAGATAAGCAGGTCAAACATACATGGAATACATGCAGCCACTTACCCACATCACATTGAGCAGCAGGTCAAGATACACCCTTTTGACCCACCCCTCTCTCACCATATCTTGAGAACCTCTTTATATCTCTTAAGATGTCACAATGCCACCATTGTGTGCTGCTTTTTCAGCAGTATTTGTACAGCAAGTATTTTTCCCTTTCATATAGAAAAAAAAAAATCATTAAAAAGTTTTAAAGGGATAGTTCACCCAATAATGAAAATTCTGTCATTAATTACTCGCCCTCATGTTGTTCAAAACACAGACTTTTGTTCGTCTTCGGAACACAAATGTAGATATTTTTAATCAAACATGAGTGATTTCTGTCCCTCCATTGACAGTTATGCAACTACCATTTTGTCGCTGCAAAACGTTCATGAAGAGATCGTAAAACTAATTGAGCAGTTTAGTACAAATTTTCTGAGGAGACACGATCACTTTACACACTAAACATATTTTATTGAGGCTTTTGTTCACATATAAACATTCATCAACTCACACAGCAGTTGTGGTAAACGGAAGCTCAGGCTTGCTTGCTTGATGTGCGGGAACCAATGAGGTTCATTCTCGTTTGTTACGCGCACATTTGAGCTTCCGCAAGAACCAATGAGGTTTGTTTTCGTGAGTCAAACAGGCTCGGTTGAGCTTCTGTTTAAGTTCGCTGATCAATGTTTATATAAGCCTAAATTCAACCTGTACTTCATATAAAGTGATCGAGTCTCTTCAGAAAATTTGGATTATATGAATTTTGCACAATTTTCTGTATTAGGGGGCGTTTACACGACACCATTTTCAGCTAAAAATGGAAAACCTTTTATGCGTTTTGGCCGTTCATTTACACAGCAACAGCGTTTTGGGGATCCACAAAAAATGACTAAAACGTTGTATTATGCATGCCAGGCCAGTAGTTGGCAATATCAGTTTGTAAAGAAATACTATGCGCCTATAGACTGAACATGTTATATGCATGCACATGACATCACTGTTTTCACAAATTTGCATTTTTTTAGCATTTGTATAAAATGTTAGCATGACTACGAGTGTGATATTGCTTTTATACAACAGTTCAAAAAACAAAAAGTTAATATTGAGTGGACCTACAGTAACTTACATTTTGTACACAATAATATAAGAAAATAGTTCAATCAAAACTGCAAAATTAAACTTTGAGCAACAGACAGTAAAGCAGTCAGACTTTGGCAATGCAAAATAATAAAAAAAAAAGGATATTATGTCACGCTTTAGTACTTTTTTTTTTTTTAACAATGCAATACAAACCATATAACAAATAATAATACATGCAAAATATGAAATTACACCATCTACCTCAATTTCCAGGAACACAGTCAGTTGTTTCATTCTTGAATGAATCAGTGCTTTTGAATGAAACGGTTGAATGAATCATTCAGTGACTCACTCAAAAATGGTCACTTGTTTTAATATTCAATCAATATTTTTGACAGTCTTTTGTTGCCATCTATTGCCGTATAGATGTAACTTACAAAAATCCCCACCACTAATGCACAAAGTTGTAGGTATCTATTGACAGGTTTTTAGGCTATGTCTAATTTCTCTGTGGAGACAATGATGGATTTTTACTTCCAGAACCAAACTGTTTCACTCAGTTCTGATCCTTTTCTTGTGGAAATTCTAGTTTATGTTTTTTCCATCAGTTTACGCTCTAAGCTAAATGCTGCATCCTGCATCTCATTAGCATTTTTTTTTTTCGAGTGCTATTTGAATTAGTGGCTCAGAAGTATGAGTTGTTTTTAACGAGATGTAGCTCACATAATCGGATTGCCCCCTCCGGGTAATGGTGATCTAATTACCAATAAAGTGTAACGAACCATCAGAGTGTAGATGATTTTGTGACGGCTTGACTTTCTCCTTCAGTTTTCCAGTTGCACTGGAGAGAAAATGCTAGTGGCGCATGCCATTTCGGCACGTTTTTTTTTCGCCATACTTCAGCCTGAAATAAGCTCCTTCTCATTCTGTTGACAAAGCAAATTAGAAAAAAGAAAAAAAAAAAATAGCATCCCACATTCTCTCAGCTTTGCTTTGGTCTGCAGAACGGAATAACATCTAGTGGATGTCGACTCAAGGTGGAGTAGTTTGTGATGTCGCAGAAGGCTATTTAGATAACATTTTGACTGATCAGCATCAGACTCAGACGAAACAAATGTCTTTGTCTTTTGACCTCCCTGAGGATGTGGCTGCTCATATTCTGCTCACATGACAGATCATACTTGATGTGATAAGCAGCTGCCTTCTTTTTATTTGTATTTTCTTCAGGATCTGCAACAATTGTTGTGAGGCATCTGATCCTTTTGACTTCGCATAGCGTCTTTTATATGTCCTGTATATTAATATTTACACACTCAAGGTCTGTGTGCATAACGGAAAGATGAAAAATTCTAGTAGACGGTGAGGTAGAGTGCTGTAAAGAGCTTTGCATTGTAGTCTTTAGTTTGTTACCCGTAGACCATAAATCATGTCTCACATTCAGGTACTTCGGACCTTCATCATTTTTTCTTTTTTGTTTTAAAAAGGAAGAAAACAGAGCATTGCTGCCCTTGAAACACTATTCCTATACCTACATTACAATAAGACCACTGAAGGCCGTTTAATCTCAAACTCGCTATGTTTTTCTTTTCAATTGCGTATTTGTACTTCAGGAAGAAACTTTGACTCTGTTTACTGTCAGCAAAGTTTTCATATAAGCTCTGCCCTCATGTTGTTTTCCGTTTGCCGTATAAGAGTGTCGATGAAGCAAGTTCTGGGTAGATTAAGAATTGTTTGGCAGCTGTCTGTGTTTTGTGGACCCGATAGCCTTGGCAGGCAAATCAGCAGCTAGCAGTGAATTAAAGAGTGCTTTCTGCCTCATCAACATGTTTGAGATCTCTATAAACTACTCCGGAAACACAGCAGCTCTTCAACGCAGATGTCCCACGGACACCAGGCTCCCTCGAGATTTCGCCTGTATCAGCAAACCTAATTGAAAGGCTGTGGGAAATTGAAAATCTTCTGTTGGTAGTTTAAGCAGCAATGAGCGACTTAAAGGGCTAATTGTAAACAGTTTATTTGGGTTCAGTTGATCCTGGACTGGCTGATTGTTGTGCTGTTTAAAGGGATAGTTCACCTAAAAATGAAAATTCTGTCATCATTACTCCCCCTCAAGTTGTTCCAGACCTGTATAAATTTCTTTGTTCTGCTGAACACAAAGGAAGATATTTGGAAGAATGTTTGTAACCAAGCAGATCTCGCCCCACACTGACTACCATAGCAGGAAAAATATACTATGGTAGTCAATGGGGGGTGAGATTTGCTTGAATTTTAATTTGGGTGAACTATCAAATTTAAAAGCATTTTTAGATCTTGCACATATGAGTAAGTTTTAGGTCTGTTTATTAACCCTTTAAAACCAGATGGAGTGCCCACGCTCCCATTTTCGTGTCTTTCTTTAAGAGCCAATAAAAACTGAACCCATATAGGTAGCACAAAAATTCTTTTTGCATACAAAACCAGAGACTTTACACGTTCAGATCAAGCCTCCAACATGCTTCTGTTGTGTTGTTTTCACCCTCTAATGAGCCAGAGTAATATGTTTACAACAAAAACAGCACAGCCGCTAACTGAATACAAATATGTCGATGTCACATGCTCATAACTTCATGAAAAATGCACAGATCATAGAAAATCATTATTTAAAGCAGATTCTCACGATTAAAATGAAAACATGTCTCTCATCTTTCCAGGATGCAGTGTGTATCCAATGTTCCCAGAACCATCCATGTTCGTTTTCCAATGTGGAATAACACAAAATAGGTATCATCTTAAAGCGTAGAAACTCAGCTTTTTAATGCATCTAACCATTTTTGAAAAACTCCTAAGGAGTGCTGAGAAGTGCCTCTAAACTGGAGTTTACCACACGTGGGCGCCATCTAGCTGCGAAAAAATGAGTAACACTTTATTCAACTATACTTTATGCTATCACCACAAAATTTGAACCAGATGCAGTTCACATGTTGGAGAGCATCACCAAAAAAGAATTTTTCTCCGATCTTATTGCCTTCCTGAGTTATTCCATGTCCAAAAAAAAAAAATGAAAAATTATTTTAAAAATTATATATATATTTTGTCTTTTATCAGCAGTTTCTCAGCAAGAAAATATCCAAATGTAATGTAATTTATATTTTCTAAAAAATTAAAAAGAGTTCTATCAAATGATACCTACCTTTTGACTCTCCTTGCTACAGTTTGGAGTCTTTGCTTTTGTGTATGTCGCTCAGAAAAAAAACTCTAAAAAAGCCTTCAGGTCTTAAAGGGTTAAGGCGTTAAGTGTCAAGCTGCTAAAACTTCTCCCTCCATGCTGCTCTAATAAGTGCAACAAACAAAACATCATAAACATGATGCTTCACTTTTTCAGTAATCTGAAGTGAAAGTGTCTTTATTACACTATAAATGCTCTAATAATGCAACAAAGAATCAAACCATTTGTTTCTCAATTACCATTATGTATTGTGCAGTGTTGTAAATCCATGTCCATTTCCATTAAATGTATCCCTTAGCTACAGAGTTTTTAGTCTTTTTGCACTTGCTAAACGACACGCCAAGAGAAACCGATTAACCTGAAAGTAATGAAGTTGTTCCGAAAAAGATCCCACACTATTTAGCAGCAGACTTGAAAATATTGACTCTTTTATTGATGAAACAATCAGCTACGAAAAATTGTCACTTCCATTTTCTCTTTACTACCAATTGAGGAGCATCTCCCCTTATCAGCTCTTCACAGACGGGCACTCACAGGGAGAGAAGGTTCATCTTTTAACCACTTATCAATTTTGTCCAGGTGATACAGTGGGGCAAACCTCTTTACTTCTCGCACAGCAGAGGAGAGCAAGGAACAGCACAATTGATGACTGTAATGATTGGAGTTTGCATTCTGGAGCAGGACTCTAACTGTCTGGCTATCGGAGGAACGTGTCGCAGAATACAAATAAGGCCACACTTGCTTTGTTCCTACTGCTGTATATTCATTACTTGCAATTTTTTGTTGTTTATTTTTTTCCTGAAAGGCATATTAGAATGGCGCATTATAATATTTTGATGGAGGTTAACAGCAAAACAAATGAAGTGGCCCATGGAATAAAAAAAGGGATTCAATTATGAAAGATGTGGATTGGGGTTTTAGCAGTAGAGATTGCTGCCATTTAAAGAATGCCCCGACTTTAATTTATCGTTATCCAACATGTTAGAGACAACATCTAAAATGAAGAGTTGTGAATAAATTTGGTCCAAACTTCAAACTTCTAAAATAAAGATTTAGTTTAAGCCTTAGTTGTTTGCACAAGTTGTTTCCAAAAGGACCAGGCTTTCTTTTTTTTTTCTTTTTTTTTTTTTTTTTTAAGTTTTGTCTAGTATTTATTTAGCTTTTCTGCTTTCAAAATCATTATGAGTCCCATTGTTTCAAACTCATTCTGGCAATCAGTGTTTTTTGCATGTCCAAATAAACAATAAGCAATTGGATGTGCCAATCATTATACACTGTGAATAATGTCCTAAAAGCATCATCTAAAAATGATTAAGCAACATTTAGCCATGTATTCAAATTCTAAATCATGTAAATAAATAAAACTAAAAATTTCTAGGAGCTCTGGGAAATGTATTAAAGCAATAAGTCTTGAAATTGTTGTAAAATAACTGAATTGTTTATTTTAACTATTAGAAAAAATATACTTGAAACATAAGCACTGGAGCAGTTTTGCTTTATATATATATAATTATATATATATATATATATATACATTTAAAAGAAAAATTATAATAATGATGAAATGATTCAAGGAAAATTATTTATTACTTTGAGATACCTCTCTTTGTAGTCATTTTTTTTCTCTTCTTCTTTTAGTGAATAAAAAGATAACATTTCTCCTTTTCGTGATTTTGGACATGTTTATTTGTCATTGACCCATAATGGATATATAAATCACGCCGAGCTTATTCTCTATTTGAACACTCTTCCTGTATGCAGCGCTGACACGACACTCAATATACTGTGTGCGTGACAGACTATTTCCTTTCATGTATCACTTGCTCAAAAACCAAGAGTTTATTCGTCCTTTTACCCTCCTGGATACGAAAGTGTTGCAGTATTAGAATTGTAACGGTGAAGGGGGATGAGATGGATGTAGAGAAAGAGTGTGTGTGAGAGAGAGACTCTTCTAAACTCTTTGATGCTAAATGTAAAAGAGTGTTTCTGTGATCAAACAAGTAATACAGCAGCAAGGAGCTTTCACAAGCCAAAAGTGGCAGTACGGTTAGATATTTCATAGCACTGTGTGTGTGTGTATGTATGTGCAAGTCTGTGGAAACAGATTTAGCAAATTGCACTTTATGTGTTTTGACTCATTTTCGCCTCATTAATATTTTAAAGGAGTGCAGAGATATGTTTTCTGTAGCTTTCCATGCAGGAAGAAAGGCAGGGTTACAGTAGCATACTATCCACCTTTCTCTAAAGATGCTCTCAAGAGACTTGAAGTATCATTGAACACAAACACTTCATTAAAATGCTACCACACAATGACAAGCTTATGAATATCTATCAATTAAATACATAAATAAACAAACTCTATAATATAGCATAAGCTACGAGAGGCTGTGATTTTACTATGGAGGCATGGCACGAAGTGGAGCCTAATGAAAAAAAATCTTATGTACTGTAAAAGTAATTATTAGATATAATTAAAAACAGCAAGATGGAGTTCAACAGAATTACAATTTATAAACCTGTTTTCTATTTTAATATATTTTAAGATGTAATTAATTCCTTTGATGGGACAGCATCATTATCTTCAGTGTCACGTGATCCTTCTGAAATCATTCTAATATGATGATTTGCTGCTCAAGAAATGTTTCTTGTTATTATCAATATTTAAAACAGTTGTGCTGCTTAATACTTTTGTGAAAACTATGATCATTTTTTTTAGGATTCTTTGGGAGGATCCTAAAAAAATCTTAGGATGAATACTTTTATTCAGCAAGGATGCATTCAACTGATCAGAAGTGGCAGTAAAGTTATTTATAATGTTACAGCAGATTTCTATTTTAATAAACACTGTTCTTTTGAACTTTCTATTTATCAAAGAATCCTGAAAATAATGTATCACTGTTTCCACAGAAATATTAAGCAGTACAACATTGATAATCAATACTCATAAATGTTTCTTGAGCAGCAAATCAGCATATTAGACTGATTTCTGAAATAATGAAATTGATAAATACATTTTAAAATGTATTAAAATAGAAAACAGTTATGTTTAATTGTAACAATATTAATGTTTTACTGTATTTTTAAATCAAATGCAGCCTTGGTGAGTAGCAGAAAAGACTCTTTTCAAAAACATAACGATCGTACTGACCCCAAACTTTTGAATGGTAGTATAAATCTTTAAATGTTTAAAAGTTTTTAATTTCTAAACTTCTGCTCCACTTACATGTAAAATACAAATTTGATATGTTGCTGTAATTGTGCCACATCATGACATTTTCACATTCAGTGTGAAAACAAATGATTGACGTCATATTTTTATGACATTGAACCTGGTTCTTTCTCTGTGCTCTTAATGAAAAGAACTGATATTGTTCCATTTTACATTTTCTTTCCATATCTACTATTATGTCTCTTCTCAGTTAATAATGTCTGCAAAAGCAAAGGCGGAAAATGATGTACTAGTCAGTTCCTCTAAGCCCATATTTTTTCCACTTTAGTATGATTGGATAAATTGGGGAAGGTCGAAAAGTCTAAAACCTCTAAGGTTGCCCTGACTTTATATATAAAAATCAACATTAGACAAGATCATTGAAAGGGATACCGTCACAATGAATTACATTGATAGCATTAGACTAATGTGCTGTCGATTGGATCTTTCCTATAATGCAGGTATACTATGATGGAATACTGTTAGTCATGAATTTTATTTTGAGAGTATTAATGCAAACCTCCTACACTTGTCTGCTCAGCTTGGTCACACACAAGACACATGCTTTGCAATGGGCTTTTTTTTTTTTTTTTTTTTAAAAAGACCCCAATAGTGTACATCTCTGGGATACCAAACATAAAATCAGTAGTCAATATCAACATGAGGGTTAATTAAAATCATGAACAGAGTAGGATGAACATAGCATTCCAGTCTTTGGAAAAGTCTTCCAAATGAACTTGAGAAGACTGGCCCAGATTTCGCTCACAGAGATCTTGCCGTGATAAATGCACTGCACGGTGATAAACATCTCCCTTGATACAATTTATCATCTGTCGTCATTTTCCATGCTGCAAGAGATAAGAACAACACCAGATTCGGTTTAACATAACCATAAAATATATCCGTGCAACCCAGAGGGCTCTGGAGGGGGTAGAGAGAGTATGTTTCGAAGGATGAAACGGTTCAATAGAAAGAAACATAAAAAAATCCCTGCTGGAAAAAAAAATAAAAAAAGTGAAGACCAGACCCCATAAGACTAGAAAACCAGCTTAGGCCGGTTTAAGGTGTTTTTTCAGAACACATAGTTAATTCATGACATTGACGATGGATGAAACATTTCCTCAATGTTTCCTGCTCCACCAATGCTCATTGAGGCTATGCTAATTAATTTATAGTGGGAATCTTTGCAGCTACATTTGCACAGAGCCTCATGGATTCATGAGGGCAAACACTGCACACCTTCCTATTTCATTAATCATTCTTATCTCTTTCTCTGTTTTAGCTAATGCTATTGATTTAGTCCACTTTCACTGCATTATGTAAATCAATGAGCCTGATTCTTCACCTCCAAAGACGGGGTGTGCTAATGGCTGATGAATACTTTTCATCAAGCGGACAAGTTTATCAGGGGTCACTAATGCTAATAGATTATTCAGGATCCTGCTAGAACAAAAGCAAAGCAAGAGGTGACAGATTTCAAGGGCATCTCTGTCATTAAAAATGAGTCAAAACAAAATAAAGTGCATCTCTTCATTGTGTACACTGTAAAAACATCAGAAAAATGTACTAATATATATCTATATCTATATCTATCTATCTATATATATAAACATGCTTTGGTTGTCAGAACTTTACCATAAAAAAATATGGTAACAACATTTGAACTTGAATTTATAGTTTAAAAAAAAACATATTTCTTTACCTGAAATATACCAAATTACTAAAATTAGTTGTTTTACCTTTATAATATACTGACAACCACCTGGTTATACAGAGAGAGCCACGTGATGAATGAAAGTTCATAATAAGTAACTTTCCACAAGCTAATGTAAATATTAAAGGTGCAGTAGGTGATCTGGGTTCACAGATCATCAAAATTCGCCCTGGCTACCCTGCCAACAGCGCTGTACTGTGCGTTCAAACCGCCACCAGCGGGAGGGTCAAAGTAAATGACAAATTGTGGCAACCAATCGGAATCCTCTCAAGCGAGGACCTCTACATTCCGATTGGTTGCCGCCGAACCACGTCATAGCTCATTAAGCTCATAAAGTTGACCTGACTTCAACTCTCCTCGACGCTCTCACCATCCAAGACGCACTGCGCCGCTCTCGCCGGAGCTCGCCGCCGGCTCACGTTGAAAATGAATGACTTACTGTCACTTTGACGCTCTCGCCGGCGGCGGTGTGAACGCACGGTAATGTTAGCCTGTTAGCATTGAAGGCATATGCACCCTCCCTGCAAATCGCTGTCCAAAGCCACGCCTCCTCCAAAACACAAAACACATGCGCACACACACAGCTGCTCTCGGCAAAGTGTCACAAGAGGCGGCGTTAAACTACCTCATGTCTCAAAGCACATAACATTACAATAATAATGAATGTAAACAACTTAGAGAGCTTTTACCTGACTGCTGCAGATTCATTTCGGTGTTGATACTGTTGACATGGAAACGCATTATTCTGAGTCTGAGGACGTTAACAGCTCTGGTTAGAACGACATGTGTTGCCATCTCTTTATTATGGTGGTTATGGCATGAACATAAGCTTGTTGTTTTGATTTGGTAGGAACTGTAAAAAGGCAGCTGCTGTTTGTTTGCGTTGCTCGTGTACATAAACTGCATAGCATAAAACACGCTGATGACGTATGATGTCTGCACGAACATTATTCATCATATCATTTCATTCGGACTGAATATAAATAATTGGATGAACATTTTATGGTCATTAAAAAAAAAAAACTAGGTATTTCAATGAAAAACAAAATTCTGGGAATGTCAATTTACGTTATTTTTTTTAACTAAATGATAAGTCTTGACTTCTTTTTCACTTTCTAAAACTGCATTACATGAATTACATGAAATATCCCTTTAGATCTATTACAGTCTTTCACCATGTAGAGTAAGATAACTCGGCGTTTAACCAATTAAAATGTTTACTGTAGCATTTTTAGTCTTTTACCATTAAAATTACAGTAATTTTTTACAGTGTATCTTTAGCCAAATACAGGAAATTCATTCCATGTAATTGTTGTATATTAGATGTTGTGGACAAAGCTGATATTTGCTCGTCCTTTTCAGGAGCAAGGCAAAATTGGAGTCACATTCAACATTGGAACGGTTGACATCGTTGTTCAGGAGAGCAGCACCGCTGTAAATGACGGCAAGTACCATGTAGTGCGCTTCACCAGAAATGGGGGCAATGCTACACTTCAGGTGGACAACTGGGCCATCAATGAGCGGTTCCCCTCAGGTAAGACCTCTCACCGACCACTTCAACCTTTGGCTTATGACATCAAGAAGATGTATGGACAATGCACAGAACTGGACAGCAGCTGCTTTCGAGCTATTTCTAAAGTCACTTTGTCTCCCCAGTGACTGTGCAGTGTACTTTCATTTCAGGAACATCATGTGTATGCATCAGTCCCAACAAACAGTGCAATTGTCTCTTCTGTTTCCCTAAATTCCATTTAATTGTGTCAGTTACATTTTTCTTTTTTCTTCCATGGCTGGAAAATGATGGCATTTTGTTTTTGCTGCACTATTATGGTTTTCTTTGGAAACCAATTGATGTGATGAAGCAGCAGTAGATACCAAATATGGAAACCTTCCTGCATACCTCCTCTTAGATACTGTGCACTGATGATTTACATTACCTTTTTACAAGATGTGGATGGTAAGATGTTTTAAATGTTTTTTTTTTTTAAGTTTCTAATGCTCACCAGGCTGCATTTATTTGATCAAAAATACAGTAAAATTATTTATTGTGAAATATTACAATTAATACTTTTATTCAGCAAGAATGCATTAAATTGTTCAGAAGTGTTACAGCAGATTTCTTTTTCAATAAATGCTGTTCTTTATGATGAAATTACATTTTAAAATGTATTAAAATAGAAAACGGATATGTTTAATTGTAACAATATTACTGTCACAGACTGGTGTGAGACTGGTTGAAGATCCAAATACGGCCTTATTAGGGCAATCCAGAACTATAATCCATAAAACAGGCGATGGGTCAAACACACGGGCAAACAGTTCAAACATAAAACAAGGTCCAAGACACAGGCAAATAGGGAAATACAGGAAACCAAGCAGAAAGTCAAAACCAAAACACAGGTAACCAGAGTGAGAGCGATCAGAAATGCAGTGTGACACTTAAAAAGATTTTGCAATGAATTACAGAAAACACAGGGCTTATATAGGCAGAGTTAACAAGAATAATGCGACACAGGTGGATGTAATCAGGCATAATGAGTCCAGACAATGGGTTCTGGGAAATGTAGTATATGGGGAGATAACCAAGATGGAAAGAGTGCTCTGTGGTGGAAATCAAGGGCACTCCAGCTGGTAGATGTAACAATCACTGTTTAACTGTATCCTTAAATGCAGATAAATGCAGCCTTCATGATCAGAAGAGACTTCTTTCAAAAACATTGAAAGAAATATTATTAAAATTGAAAATAACTGTTTTCTGTTTGAATATATTTTATAAAGTAATTTATTCCTGTGATCAAAGCTGAATTTTCAGCATCATTACTCCAGTCTTCAGTGTCACATGATCCTTCAGAAATCATTCTATGATGATCTGCTGCTCAAGAAACATTTATTGTGTACAATTGTACAAAATATTTGTCATACTTTGATGAATAGAAAGTTCAAAAGAACAGCATTTATTTGAAATATAATCTTTTGTAACATTATAAATGTCTTTACTGTCACTTTTGATCAATTTAATGCATCCTTGCTGAATAAAAGTATTAATTTCTTTAATTTCTTTAAAAAAAAATCTTACTGACCCCAAACAAAAGCTTTGTATTTCAGATAAATGCTGTTCTTTTGAACTTTCTATTCATCAAGGAATCCTGAAGAAAAAAAAAGTACACATTTGTTTTCAACATTGATAATAATCATAAATGTTTCTTGAGCAGCAAATCATCATTTTAATTAAATAAATGCAGCCTTGGTGAGCAGATGAAACTTCCTTTAAAAACATTAAAAATCTTACCGTTTCCAAACTTTTGACTGGTAGTATATATATATATATATATATATATATATATATGTGTGTGTGTGTGTGTGTGTGTGTATAAGTAAATCTTTTTTTTTTTTTTTAAATGAATTTCTAAAATTCTGCTCCACATCATGACATCACATTCAGCGTGGAAACAAATGATTGACGTCATATTTTTATGGCATTGAACCTGGTTCTTTCTCTCTGCTCTTAAGTACCTGTTCCATTTTATATTTTCTTTCCATATCTACTATGATGTCTGTTAATAATGGCTGCTTCCAAAAAAAAAAAAAAAAAAAAAGCAAAGAGGATAAATGATGTACTAGTCAGTTCCTCTAAACCCATATTTTATTCCACTTTAGTATGATTGGATAAATTGGGAAAGGTCAAAAAGTCTAAATCTTCTAAGGTTGTCATGACTTTCTATGTATAAAAATCAACATTAGTACAAGATCATTGAAAGGGATGCTGTCACAATGAATTACACTGATAGCGTTATTGGATCTTTCCTATAAGGCAGGTACATGGAGTACTGTTAGTCATGAATTTTATTTTATGAGAGTATTAAGGCGAGATTAGACAACGCAAACTTCCTCCACTTGTCTGCTCAGCTTGGTCACATACAAGACACATGCTTTGCAATGGACCCCATGGACTTTTTCACCCACCACTGCAACCTGAAACCTGCAAAGAGATTCTGTCATGGAGAATATGTCCAGTAGTCCATAACCGTAGTACAGGACTGCGGTCACTGCATCAACTAGACAAAACTTAGGGCTCAATTTAGGGTTTTTTTTTTTTTTTTTTTTTTCAGCTGTCAGATTTTTACATGTGAACATGTGAAAATATTTTCCGTCCCCAGCATGCATAAATAAATAAAAACATTTCAGAAAAATATTTTTATTAAACATTATATTTCAAATAAAAGAAAAGAAAGAAAATGTAGAGTTTGCATATTAATAGTGAGGATTTTTTAAGTAACTATCTGCGGGTTACATTGTTATGGCAGTAGGTGGCGACAAGTGACTGTGTTTATGAGTGAATTATACTCAACTGATTCGTCTAAAAAAACACTGATTGGAACATTCACTAAATCGATGCAAAATCACTGATTCATCCTGTAAAGAAACAAGTGATTACATGAGTGAGTCATTGAATCATTGATTCAACAGATCCGTTTAACAAAACTGAACACCGCTGGGCTACTGTTTGTTGCGAGTCGGAGATGCAACAGCTGATCCCACTTTGATTTTGTTTGGAACTATTATCGTTGGTGGTCAAAACAGACAATGTAGCTGCCAGTGATGGGTCTGAAATGTAAGTTAATCAATATTTATGTTTATTTGTTGAACTGTTTTAAAATCAATATCACACTCGCAGCCATTTTTTTTAACCATTTCATATTTTAGAGCTCCTTGATTTCAACAACACCCATGTCAGACAACTTCTGTAGATAATGTTGCCCTGGTTAAATTTACATAAGCAGAAATCACAAAAACACAATATTGTTAAAAAAATTCACAGAACATCCTCTTGCTTACGTTTACACGGCATGAAAACGCATGCGCATGATCTTGTATTGCGTCCCTTTGCATGTTTGACAAGTATCTTACTCATTTTGTAGATTTTGTTGAGTATTAAACGAACGTTCTTGTCGAGGTGGTCAGAAATTCTCAGCGATGTAAAGTTTTGTATTTTGTAAAAGAACATGCCTATACTCAAAGCCAGTGTAGAGTAATTTTCTTGTTTGTTACATCAGCGTGTCCATTTATTCCTGTTAGAGCATCTAAGGGCATCAGTTTGTGTTCCTGTTGGCACTGAATAAACCCATTTTATGTGGCCAACTCTACTAATGCACCCATTTATCAGTCTGCCATTTATATGAATGATATTAGGCATAAAATATATGCAGCCGCGTGTTGCCGTGCTGTTCATATGGATGCATTATACAGAAGTCAGTGCCTGCTTGTTCTAAAGTCTAAAGTTTCATTTTTGCCAACATGGGCATTTGCAGCAGACTCACATAAGAGCTGGGGAAATATATCATTGAGATTTATAGGTGGCACGGTGGTATAACACTTCTATATAAATGTCAGCAAAATTTACTTTCTCTGCCAAAGTTTCAACATGATAATAAAATATTTATATATTCAGATGGCCACCTGCGAATAGAATATGATTATGCTTGAAGACAGATGTCCCCTCATGGCAGGCTACTCTTTGCTTTGGCACTGATTTCTTTGTAATGTTTGATTTCTCAATTCGATCTTGTCAGAACGTTGATGAAGAAATATATTCTAAGGATTTGTGCGTCACGGTCTCTTTGACAGAGCTGCAGTCCTCCAGTGATATTGTGAGTTTTTGGTTCGCTGCCATGCTATCCTTTATTTAATTTACAGGCTAAATGAAGCAGACTCTTGAAAAAACCCATGGAGAGCGTTGAACCACACTAAACATCTGTGCTTTATTTTCTTAATGCATTGAAGAACTAATGCCTAATAGTTTCGCCACATCGGTTCCAGAGCTGTGCTTTTGCCAAGTTATTATACCTTACCTTGCTGCGCTAAGCACATACAAATAGCAAGGGCAAGTTAGCTCATTGTGTCTTTCAAGCACACTGCCTATTTATCTCCCATGGGTCCCAAGAGGTCAAGCAGAGATGTCTACAGGGCCACAAGCGCGGTCACCTAAAGCTTATGACTGTCATTACAACGTAACCCGAGGCCATGTGCAAGAATACTCAGAGAACTTTACACCAACGAACGCTTTGAGAATAAATTGTGCTGTGCTTGTCTATTCACTTCACTTGTTTAGAGATACTGAGCCAAGTGCCGTCGCATGACCTAATATAATTCGCACACCCTCCGGTAACAGCTAACAAATACGAATAAGCGCAAGATGCTACTTCTTTGCTAGTATTACTGGTTGGTTGTAGGCAAGTATGTGTGCTTTTTGACTGGATTTGCCTGGATTTTTCCAGAAAATGCTGAAGGGGAATTCAACAATCTCTATTATTTAGGCTGTAGCTGGCAATCTGGAGTTGAAAATCAGCACAATCTTCTCTCGTTCCCTTCACTTTACCATATAATGCACTTGTGGAGTGGAAATGTAGTTTTCTAACATACTGCAAGAGCCAGATAAGCAACTTCTTTTCAAGGAACTGTACCATGGACTAACAACTGCAAACCATAAGACATTATATTTAGAAAACCACAGATACTAAACCTTGTGAAGAATTATCTCATGTTGTCACTGATATGCTAACCACATTCAGACACAAGAAACGGTATAGAATTGAATCGCTCAGATCTTTTTTTAACCCTTTATAAGAGGTGTTTAGAACGATTGTGATTAATGGTTAATTACTCTGATTAATTCAGAGGAATGTTGTAGATTCTGGC
The DNA here is from genome assembly GCA_037950665.1 of Hypophthalmichthys nobilis. Taxonomy (NCBI): domain Eukaryota; kingdom Metazoa; phylum Chordata; class Actinopteri; order Cypriniformes; family Xenocyprididae; genus Hypophthalmichthys; species Hypophthalmichthys nobilis. Next base: position 10,763,017 of record CM075478.1, read on the forward strand.
TGTGTCCGAAATTGCCCCTTATACCTTATTTAAGCTTAAATAGGGCATTATTTGAAGGGACAACAATTTGTAGCGTTGTCCGAAACCATAGTGGATGTTATCGAGTGCACTCATTCAGTCCCACAATATACCGCAATAATGAGTGTACAATCGATGTACACTCAACAGCTAGAGAATACACATAATGCACAGTGAGAGTTGCGCGTCAAATGAATTCCCTCATCTGACCAAAAGATACAGATATAAATTCCCTTTTAATTGATTATTAAATTGTTTAATTAAGGTTTATACATAGTTTCCATGATAGAGTTCAAGATAAATCTTCTTATCTTACTACTGTCCGAATTCACTCACTTGTTTTCATTCACTACCTCAAGTGAAGTATATTAGTGGACTAATGTAGGGAATAGTGAATAAGGGTATAGGGGGCGATTTTGGACACAGCCAATGACTTTCAACAACTTCCACCGCAGGTTTCACCAATGGCAGCATGTCACCTCACCAATGCCATGTCACTGCTGACTTTTGAAATATGATAGTTTTTGCATTTAGAGGGTATTTTAATGGGTAATAAATAGGAGGAAGATTAATTCCTCCACTGAATCTCATCCCTCATCCAGTGAACTTCTGTAGTAGCCCAGATGAATATCCAAAAAGATTTAGATTAGTTTAGATTCCAACTCTGCAAGTCAGTCTTTGGTAAGATGGGGTCTTAAGACTGACTCTTCCACTGTCGTTTTTGTCTTTGTGGTCTCTGATTAGTGCCAGTCTTTCATATTTTAATGTTATATATTACAGGTAACCACAACAGTTATCACCTGATATGAGAGATGCTTAAATTTATCTTATCTAATTGTTCTTGCTCATTTCTCGTTTTTACATATATATTACCTTTGCTATCATCTGGTGCTCATTATTTCATTTCATTCATTACGTTTTTAATATTGTCACAGCTTTCACAGTAAAGTGAATAATTTAAATGAAACAAAAAAGAAGATAACCTGCAAGTTTGAGGCGAGGGAAAACCAAAATTGAACAAAAGCAAATGGAATCAGTCCAAATCTTTATCACTCTGTCTGCAGCCCTAAACTGTCCCACACACCCCTGCGGTTTGGCAGGAAATGTCAGAGTGTGTCAATCAGATGGCAGCTTGATGCTGTGTTCAAGAGACAAGCGTATTCGTGGGACAGGGGTTACGACAAGGAACACGGAGGGGATGTTATATCATTTTTGACACGGGTATACGCAATACGATGGTTCGACAGTGTGTGTCTGTGTCCGCATCTTTGTGTGTATGTGTTGAGAAGAAGATGAGTTCTTTCTTTATGGCTGTGCTGAGGCTTTTTGATGTCCCTGTGGCTACTTTAGCAGTTCCAGGACCCAGGCTGGGTAATAGCGAATGACAGCGGGGAAAATAGTAAGCGATTATATGCGGTGTGCGCTGCTATTCTGCTATAGCACTGACAGTGGTTCAGACCGCCATACTTCAGTCAAATCACCGTATCATTTTTGTACCATCAGTGAGATATTCACTTCTCTCATTTCCCATCTGTTGTTGCACACCCTGCTGATAACTGTTAGTCCAGGTTCACTTCATTCACCACGATGCTCTTGATTTACACTACTAAAAAGTACTATTTTGACCACGTATTTGATCCTGTTTTAATGGTAAAATACAATATTTATCTGCGTTATTTTTTAAAGTGCAATCTATTTTACATATACAAGTAAGCACAATCTTTAAGAAACTTAATTTGCAAAGAAAGGCCTGTTTGCACTGAAAAGAATGATAATGACAATCTTATATTGGTGCAGCTGGTTAGAATGGATTGTAAATGGTATAGAATATATAGGTTTTGTATTGTAATATGCATGCATTAGTTTAGTTCTAACTCAGTGTGTGTATATAAATTGACATTTATTTGTATATTTTTGCAATAGGATACATTGATAATGTACAACTGAAATTGCTAGTAAATTCCACAAATAATTACAAAGAAATGGCAAGGAACACATTGACTTAAATGTGAAATTAATTTTCTTGTAAGATCATTTTTACACTGTAAAAAAAAAAAAAAAAAAAAATTATATATATGTATATATGTGTGTGTGTATATATATATATATATATATATATGTGTGTGTGTGTGTGTGTATATATATATATATATATATATATATATATATATATAACAGGGTTAAACAGATGAATAATCATAATCAGTACTTTGAGCAAAACTGCTAGCCTAACTAATTTACAAACAAATTAATTTACAACAAAGTTACAAATAAAGGTCTAACTAGTGTATTCAGATGTACACACATGTCATAATTAGGCCTAAATGTAAAATAAGACTATAGTGTTCACTGTATAAATTAAATATATATTCTTTGTTAAAGCCGTGTTTATTGTTTGATTAAAGGGATAGTTCACCCTAAAATGAAAATTATCCCATGATTTACTCACCCTCAAGCCATCCTAGGTATATATGACTATTTTCTTTCAGATGAACACAAGCGGAGTTATATTTAAAAATATCAAGTTATGGTAGCTAGCTTTGTAATGGTGTGTTTGTCTGAAAGAAGATAGTCATATACAGCTTGAGGGTGATTAAATCATGGGATAATTTTCATTTTTGGGTGAACTAACCCAAAAATGCAGCAGGTATTTATAGGTTGCTGTCACTTTAAGACCGTATGCACTGATCCAATATAATAATACACATCCTGTTTCTTTCTGAACTGTTTACGTTAACTTAAAAAAGTTAGTTCACCCAAAAATAAAATTTCTGTTATTAAGGACTCACCCTCATGTCGTTCCACACCCGTAAGACCTTTGTTCATCTTCGCAAGTATCGAATTAATGGTGAAACCTGGCAGTTAATCCATGAAACGCATGCATGCCAATGGGACCTGGTCCATACGGATCACGGATGAACTATGATCCTTTAACCTAGTTTTTATTCTACTTTTCATGTTAAATTCTTTGCAAATCTTTTTGAATATGTTAAGTTTGGAGCCATTAAATGTATTTTTTTCTTAAAAGGCAGTTACAACCTCCTATTATGTGTGATTGTGCAGAAATGTATTGAATTGAGCTCATAGGTGTAATCATATGTAGTTACCCCATGCTGTGCCATCCCTGTAGTTGCTGAAGCAAGCTCAGAAATGACGCTTTAGGGTCCCATGGTGCCCCACTTCAGGAACACCATTTCATCTCAATGACTTCTAAATCAGCATGTTCCGCAAGCACACATAACAGGTCGCGCCACCTTGATGCTAATGTCTGGATGCCGTGCATGATGTTTTTGACACAAAGTCCTTGTTGTTTTTGTAACCTCTCTGTAAGGTTGCGCATCTTTTCTTTTGTTAAAGCATTATGGGGCTTTTTCTCTCTTGAGACTGAGTTTGGATGCCAAAGTCAGGCTCATTCCTAATGCAGTAAATTGCAGTAAGAGAGCTCCACCTGCTCTGTCTGCCTTTGGTTGTCTCCATTATCCTCTGTTTTAGAGGGATTGCTTTTATTTGCGCAACCCTGTTTAATATGAATGAGTTTATTTCTCTTATTTTTTCCTTTCGTATGACTCATAGAAGATGACCTGAAATATTTTCCTTTCTTCCTAGAACATGTCTTACCAGAGTTTATTTCTCTTATTTTTTCCTTTCATACAACTCACAGAAGATGATTTTAAATGTTTTTCTTTCTTCCTTTCTTCCTTGAACATGTCTTAGGAGAAGGCAGCTTCCTACTGTTAAAATAGAAAGGGGGAAAAATGGTATCGAGCATCTCAGAAGCAACATAACATCGACAAAGACCTGACCATCTCCTGTAATCTGATCGAGTCCCATAGCAGTGAGCAGCGCACATTTCATGATAAGGAATCCTTTTTGAGAGTAGAAGGAACCGGGTGGCTCGACTGCAATGCAAGGAGACAATTATCTCTCAAGACAAAAAGACAAGATTGCATTTTTGACAAAGGAAGGAACCTTTTATCAGAAAAAGATTCAAGACAGGGTTCGTATGTGTGAAATAGATACTTGTGTATCCTATGAGCCAAATACAATTACTTGTATCAAAAACAAAATCTGTTGCCCTTATAAATCTCTCCAGAGGGGGAAAGAGATAAGCTTTCAATATGAGCTGTCTTTTTAATCCCACGATTAAATGAAACCACCAAGGATGGTGGGATAAACATTCCCACTCTCATTGTCCCCTCAGTAGGCCGATCCTCTGGAGTCACATTTCTTATTTGGGGATGTGTTTGGAGCGAGATAATGTGCAGGAAGACTCTTTCGATTGAGATACAAGCCAAGTGTAAGAGGAGTGTTCAGGGAGAGTGCAGAAAAAGCTTGAGAGGGAGAATTAGACGAAGGCCGGGGCAATGAGTCGAGTGTTTTAAATTTCAAAATTTCTCCTTGTCAAAGTTAAAGGTGTATTAAGTGTGTGGGCAGTGTGACATATTTAGTTTTTCACTCTCAGTAACTTGAGGTTTCATGCAGGAAACCGCAGACTTCATCTTTCAGACTTCATCTTTCAGACTTCATTTTGCCCTTGTTTGAAATGAAGCCTGATTTGAGATTAATACCCCCTTTTGCACCTTTTTGTGTCTTAAAGTCAATTTGAAATGTCCAAAAACCTTTTTACTTTCATCATATAATATAAAAGAAACAGGATGTTCAGTGAGCAACATATAATTCACAATAAGACTTTTCATTTAAGTTTTTCATCTACTATTTATGTTTACGCTATCAAGCTTTATAATGGCAGTGAATGGGGGTCACAATTTGAAGCTCAAATAAGTGCATCCATCCATCATAAACGTACTCCACACGGCTCGGGGGGTGTTAATAAAGGCCATCTGAAGTGAAGCGATGCAATGCATTTCTGCATTGTAAGAAAAATATCCACATTTAACAAGTTATAAAGTAAAATAACTAGCTTCCAGACAAACTGCCATACGGATTCTACTTGCGTCTGAAGTGTAACATACGTGACGCCATGACTTATTACGCTACACCATGATGTACTACATGACGTCTTATGTTATACGTTGCGTAAGTTACGCTTTAAGCCCAGAACACACCAAGCTGATGGTCGGCCATCGGGCAGTTTTTGTGTGTCGGCCTACTAAGTTTTCTCAGTGTGTTCCACTCGGCTGAAGTTGGTACTCGTCGGCTTTTTTTCGGCCGATTCAACATGTTGAATCAGCGTCGGGCTGTCGGAGAGAGAGAGAACTCTGATTGGCTGTTCAGTATAGCAAACGAGTCAGTTCACGTGAATATAAGCAAAAGTTATGAAAGCAAACAAATAAGTCATGACAGCACAGACAGAAGGTTGTTCTAATTTTACGTCATCTTACCTGAGCACTTGAATGCACAAATTCATGTTTTGTATACATGCAGTCTTAGTTTCGCTTTTCTTTTGGATTAACGAATATAGACAAATATATCTGCTTAAATAGACAGTTATCTCCTTTATACGCAGGCGCAGAACACGCATGCTAGTTGACAGTCGGCTGAAGTTCTTTCGGTGTGTTCAAGCACATATTTTTTTTTTCCCCGACGTGAGGCGACAACACCGTCGGCTTTCGTTGCCGCTAGTTCTTTGACATCGCGTTGGTGCGTCCCGGCCTTTAGACGTAAGTAGATAGAATCCGTATGGCCATTTCACCGGAAGCTAGTTATTTTACTTATAACATGTTAAATATGGATATTTTCCTTACACAAAACGCATCGCTTCACTTCAGAGGTGAGTAAATCATGGGGTAATTTTCATTTTAAAGTGAACTAATCCTTTAATGATAATAACAATGGATAATACTAAGGTTATATTCATGGAATTCTTGTACTTAAAAAATACATTGTATCACCATGTCCCAAAAATAAATGAATAAATAAAAGTAAAAAAAATTCCATGATACCACATCCAAAACTTCATGGCAGTACCATAGTGCTTTTCTATAAGTGAATCAGGCCCCTAAAACTTGTATTGAACGTTTTCTGCCTTCTCTCTATGATTTTGCCAACAAAAAAAAAAAGACAAAAATAGCAATAATTTGTCACTGTGCAGTACAACACAAAAGTGATAAGATTTTCTTGGTGGCTCACATAATACTTGGCAAGGCCAATGGTTTCATGCAATAAGCTATATTTGTTTTCAGTGAGACGGCAATGGCGTCCCGTAGTAATCTATCACTGTGTGGCAAGAACAACTGCACACAACATTGCTGGATTACAAAAGGAGAATGTTCACAATCACATGGTTGTTCTCATTAATTATTTTGAGATGTTGTTATTAGCAGCCTTTTCCACAGAAAGGGAGCTGCACTTATCATGTCTAATTATACAAACATATAACCATTTCTATGAAATATTTCATACAAAACCAATGTGGCAGCCTTTTTTTTTTTTTTCATTTTTATTTTATTTTAATTTTTTTTGGCATGCACTCATAATACTGCAAAGCCATTAAGGATTCCTCTAATTTGGAATTAAAGGGAATTAAAATGCACAGATATCACACATTCTTGTATGTGTTTGTGAAACTTAATCACAGTAGGAGGAAAACTCCCCCACAGCGTGTGATCCTGTGCCATGTTAACACCTCCTAGTGCTGTTTCATTTTCAAAGAGCCTTTCATGTTCTCAGGAGTGAGAAAAGGTGTCATGCCCTCTGTACTGCTGGATCAAAGCAGCACAAATCCACAAATGTCTGTGAGCTAGGCAGCCCTCCATCCCTAACCCTACTGTCCCGAAAAAACTACAGCAGAGCTCCTAAAATATTTTATATTTTTGGTTTTGAATATGAAGTCATTTAGTTTATGTAATGCTTAGATAGGTATGAAAAGGAGAGAGGGAAAAGGAATTGGGTCACAATGCAGGCTGAACTTGAACCTTCATTTCTCACACAAGCACCATAACTCAACTCTGTGGACCATAGAAGAGATATTTTTAATTGTCTTCTTCTTTTCTTTTTTTGGTTTATATAATAAAAGTCAAAGGGGTCCAGTGCAATGCTATTTTAGTGTTATTTATATACTGAATATTGAATGAGAAAAAAGAGGGTGTGGCTTGTTTTTTCCCCCTGGAATTTGATTGGCTCTAAAAAGTAGGTGTTCCATTTAGCTCGTCAAAGCCTGCAGCCGTCCTAGAGGGGAAGTACATTTTAAAGATTTTTTTTTGTGTGTGTGTGAATTAACTTGCATGGAAGAATTGTTCACCAAAAGACTAGTAATGTGCACTAACAAAGGAAATAGGTTCAATTTTGATTTAAATGGTCTGTATTTGAGGTTTTATTTTTAGGATCCGATGTCGTGATGTCTATAACAGAGCCAGAGCCCTGGATGAGCCCAGCTTTAATGAGTTTCCACCATCAGGCTACCCTGTAGTGCCACCACTAACACCTTAGCAGAGCTCCGAATGATAGCAGTCGACATTGCCTCTCTTGAGGATCTATTTGGAGCACAACACATTCCTTACCAGAGTAAAACTGAATTCGGGACTTGAAATATAATAGGAGAGAATGGGGAAAAACGACGTGTGTGGTACGTGTGAATCTGAGGAAGGTCATGGCCTCAGTCGGCTGTACTCCCTCTTTCTGCTAATAATAAGCGTCCTCCTTCTGCTCTCTTCTTGTCCCACTGCCCTCCCACATGGCCAGTTCTAGAGTCCCTTGCAAACCAACATCTGTCTGTGGTGCTGCCACATGGTTAAGGGTCTGTACCGGTAACACAAGGATTGCAGGTTAGGTCACATGGGTGGCTTTACCTGGGGGTTCGTTCATGATGTAAAGCTAGTGGCCTGTTAAAGGGATAGTTCACCTGAAAATGCAAATTCTGTCATTTACTCTAGGTCTACAACTGAGGCTCTGTTTACACCTGGTATTAAGATGTAGTTTGGTCGATTGGATCACGAGTGGATGGCGCTAAATACAGGTGTAAACGGAATGTAAAACGTTTTGAGCTTGTCCACTTTCGACCACTTCCAGAGGTAGTCGAAAACGCATCCAACCGGATTGCTTTCGTAGAGTAGACGCTTATGTTGTCAAATGCGTTCGAACAGCCACAAAAGACCATCTTACTCTCCACCTACTGACTTTACGCATAAACATTATGAGAAGCGCACTAGCCTGTCGGGATTTAAACTTTTGGCTGAAGACCCAAGTTTGGTTTAAAGACTAAAAATATACCAAGCACAATGTTCTCTCGCCATTCCTGGTTTATAACACACACTCACAGCAGTCAGCATGATCTTGCGGCTGTCAGAACAGAAATGAAAGCTTATGCTCTCCGTGTTTTCCTGTCATCTCTGGGCACATTCATATGTAAATTGCGTAAGCTTATTTTGTCCATTAGATCGAAAGATCTGAAAAACCCCATAGACCCTCTTCTCAAAGAAATCAGGACAGAAGTGGTTGAAAGTGGATGAAAGAGATGGATTAAAATGTGTAAACGGGTATGTGTCTCCCTCGTCCACTTGTGATCCGATCGACCAAAACGCATCTTAATACCAGGTGGAAACAGGGCCTGACATTCTGTTGGAGTACATCTGCATAGAAAAAAGATCATAAAAAAGTGAAAAATGACTTTTTACTCTGAAGACTTTGAGTGTGAACCATCCTTGAAAAATCTGGGTACTTTCTTTATAAGCCCCAACTCAATCCTCTTTCAGAAGAGTTTAAAAATAAAAATTGTACTTGAGTTTTAGGCCACAATCCCACTGTTTTGACCCATTCAGTATGACTTTAAAATATGATTTTTATTCTGATTATTATTAAATAAAAATATTAAACAAAATCCATTTGTTAAATCATGACATCACAAATACGGGGTTTAATACAATCTCGACAGCTGTTTATGAGCACTATTCATTTATAGCACAACTTTAATTTTTAAAAGACACCAGTATTTTAATGATTCAGAAAAGAAGTATCATTGACCGGCCAACTGTGATTTTTTTTTTTTTTTTTTTTTTTTTAACACGGTAGTGCTACAGCAATACAGTGAGTGTATATTATTAACACCATTTGATATTTGCTTTTGGCATCTGATAGAGCATTTGGACACTGGTACTATGACGTCATACTTAACAAGCGGATAAGAAATATTTTGCAATAATACTGTACTGTAAAATAAAAAAATAAAAATTACTTAAAAATAATTTAATTCCATTACTGTAAAATTATAATACTAATATTTACATCTTAATTTCTTAATTTTTAAATGTTAAACCACCAAGCTTTTTTTTTAGTGGTTTGTCAGCAAATAAGTGCCACACTTGAAATAGTAAGGCAAATATTTATTTAACTGAATCTCAGCCGATATCGATTTTATTTCTGTATATCGTACAGGCCTAATTTACTTGCTTTCATGTCGTTTAAAACCTATATGACTTTCTGTCCACTGCATAACACAGAATAAGATTGCTAGTACAGTTGTCTCAGAACTCATTCTACCCTTTTGTGAAAAAAAAAAAAAAGTCAAAAACTTTTTTTGTTTTGTTTGGCGTTCCTCTCAGAGGCTACCTCCGAGCGGTTGGGCTTCAGATGTGTGTGACTCAAATTCCCGGGTTTTGAGGGTATTGGTTGTGCTTCCTGCTGTCTGAAGACGGCTAAGCCAAAGTTGGAGGCTGCCTTTGGGCTGGCCCCCTGGTACACCCCTCCTTGGAGTCCTGAAATTTGGCTCACACAACATCCTGCAGTGTCGTGCCACCCTTAGCACTCGAAGTCATTGTTGAAACAGCACGACGTTGCGGCCCCCTGTCCTCAAATGACATCCAGCTTCCTGCTGTGTCTCCACGAGCCCCCAATAGTATGGAATATCAGCACAGCTCTTTGGGCTTGCCATTAAAGCAAACATCCCCAGACGCATCTCATGAGGGGAGGCCTGCGACTCGCTTTGGTACCAGCTCATTCATCAAACATGATTTCACAACTGTATAATTTCCGTGGCTTTGGAAAACAGAAACAGCTGCTGTCTAGTTCTTGTTTGTCAATGGTGCTGTATGATTATGACTATTGATGTGGTTTTCTGTGTGAAAAATTGTAAATATTGACTGGCATCATTAGCAATCAGCAGATAAATGTGTATATAATTATAAGTATGTGAAGCATGAAAGCGTGTATGCTGTCATTTTTGATGGATAGATGGATTGACCGCAGGCAGCTAATCTACTGGCATTCATTACAGATGAACCAAATTTATCATAAATATGTTTTTATCAACTCTGGTGATGATTGATTTAATTACAAGAGATGATGGAGAAGATGTTCAGTTTAAATAGTGTTTCATTACTGGAGCTAAAAAAGAAAATTAACTGCTATGTGACTATGAGCACAAACAGCTTTCAAATAAAACAAATTTACATGACTAAACAATTCTAAAAGTGTTTAAATAACTTTTAAATAACAACAACAAAACATGTAATTAGAAGTATTTTTAACAGTGATTATTGATTCTTATTATTGATTCTTAAAGCTGTCTTTTAAACTTCCAAGGTAACAGCGATAATGAGAGAATTCAAATGGCCAATAAGAAAATTCCTTTCAAATATGCCCGGCCCATAGAGGAATGGCTTCAGGAGAAAGGTAACTTCCTCCTCTCTTTTTATTTATTATTTAAATTTATTATTTATTTTATTTAATTTACTTTTCACCATCATTATTTATCTCATTATAACTAAATAAATTTAGCTGAAGAGAAATGCATTGTATTTTGTGTTGCACCAATCACATTTTTTTTCTTTTTGCTTTTCAATGCTCATTGATCTTTGTCAGACTAAATAATATATACATTGTTTAATGATTCTATATTGGCCTAGGAAACCTTTTATGAATGTTTTAAATGTAAACTTTAAAACGAATTAATTAAAACATAAATATCTCTTGAATTTCTGCCTGATAGAAAGGTTTAGTGATTTTCCAGGAGAGATTGAGAAACACAAGAGCTGTTTCGGGCAGCAGCTTGTGGCTGCACAGGAAGTATCATCCGGGAAGAAAACGACAGCATGATTATTTTTTCAGACATTAATTGCATATCATCAGGAGTCCTCCTCATTATAATCACTGGAATTACTCAAATTAGGACTTTTTTTTCATAATCATGAAGAAATTATGATGTCTGGACTTGTTTAAACTTGAAATTGTTTATTTATTTCTGAATTGTTGAGATATGAATCTTTTTTTCACAACCACAGGATATTCACAAATTCATTTTTGCCTATTATTTTACTGATTTTTGAGACATATGACAAAACGTGTTTGAAAACATGTTTCAGCTGTCATTAGTTTTTAAAATAGCAACAATTCTGCTTTAACATTAATCAGAGACGATTGCTAGAATGTTTGTTTCATCAAAATGATCTGAAATAAAATGTTAAATACATTTTACTGTATCTTAATGTATCTAAAATAATTATTTGGAACATAAATGTTTATTTTTTTCACTTCTGTAGCCTGTTTTGTCCCATGTTCTAAGAATCAGTGATTTGTACATTATACCGTGTATATAATCAAGATAACTTTTTCTGGCTTTTTTTCCAGTCAGAATGTCTCTATTATCTTAATATTTCAGGATACTTTCATATGCCTGTCATAAGGCATTTTGTTATTTATTAGTTTGGGTAATCTCTCCTCATAGAGACAATTATAGTAAAACTTACTGCAGCCATCATGATCTTGTAGCTAGACTCATTCAGGGAGACATAATGGGTCTGGTTTATAGTCTGGCCCTCCAAATGTTTACGACGTGTCTCATGGTAGTATAACCCTGAGCATTTCAAAAGGAAATTAAGCTGTAGTAATCCAGCACAGCCATCTAAGTCATTGTACCTTGGTTGGGTAGGTTAAGTACTCAAAACAGCTATGAATCTTGTTGCTGAACGAGATATTTTGTGCTCTTATTGACCCATAACCAAGAAATGTTCTGGATCTTTCTTGCATCCTCAGGGCGGCACTTAACAATATTCAACACCCAGGCCACGATAACAATTGGTGGTTCAGACCGCAAGAGGCCATTTCAGGGCCAACTCTCCGGACTCTACTATAATGGCCTCAAAGTGCTCAACATGGCTGCTCAGGGGAACCCTAACATCAAAATCAACGGCAGCGTTCGTCTGGTGGGGGAGATTCCCGCAGCAGGTTCAGCTAGAACCACGGCCCTCCCCCCAGAGATGTCCAGCACCTTTATCGAGACCACTACCACCATGTCCACCACCACCACGAGAAAACCCCGCACTCCACCCACAATACAGGTACGATCCCTGACACACAAGCACAAATTCGAAAGAATGCTTCAGTGGGGCCTGTTGCATAAATTGCTAAGACTAGTTAGTTACAAGTTAAGGCCTCGATTTACTCACTGCAAAGTTCTTCACTTAGGGGTATAAAGACGCTGCTGGGAGCGACGTTTAGGTGAATATGTAAATATGTACTGCGTGCTTGCCTCTCAACAACAACAGCAACAAAAAATCAGTAAGAAATCAGCAGTTAAGAAAGCATCTGATCATAGCGACGTGAATATGTTTGCACCAACTCTGCAATTCATCACTCCAGTCAAGTTACATATTTGTATAGCACTTTATACAATAGATTGCTCTAAAGCAAGCCAGTGTCAGTGTCTCTATCAATTAGAACTACAACTTCAGTTTTAGTATAAAGCAGATCTCCAGTGTGTTTTATTTGTGTCAAACCTCGAAGGAATAAACTGAAGAAATTAACGTCAAAAGTAGCTGTTTCGTACTCCCGAAACGAACTCTGAACAAACTTTTTGTTTGAAGTGGTCATCAAACCAGATCATTTTTCGATTTCGCTTGGAGTATATTGTGCCTTTAGTTAACTTTTTTTTTTAAAGTCATTTGCATAAAAACTAAGATTGGTCTTAGACTTATTACCCTCTAGCTGGTCAAACTAGTTCTTCAGACACGGTCTAAAAGTTTGTTAAAAAATGAAAACTCTGTCATTAATTACTCACCATCATGTTGTTCCAAATGCGTAAGACTTTCGTTCATCTTCGGAACACAAATGAAGATCTTTTTGATGAAATCTGAGAGCTTTTTGGCCCTCCATAGACAACCTATGGAACTGAAACTTTGACGCTTCAAAAAGTTCATGAAATAAAACTAATCCATATGAATTGAGCGATTTTCTGAAGAGACTCGATTGCTTTGTATGATGAACAGATTGAATTTAGGCTTATATTCACAAATTCAGTTGTGATAAACGGAAGCTCAAGAATGTTGAGAACCAGTGAGGTTCATTCTTGTGTGTTATGCAGCATGTTTGAGCTTCCGCAAGAGGTTTGTTCTTGTGCATTAATCAGGTTCGGTTGAGCTTCTGTTTATGTTCGCTGATCAATGTTTATATGTGAATAAAAGCCTAAATTCAATCTGTTCATCATATAAAACAATTGAGTCTCTTCAGAAAATTTGAACTAAACCGCTCGATTCATATGGATTTGTTTTACGATCTCTTTATGAACTTTTTGAAGCGAAGCTTCAGTTGTGTAGGTTGTCTATGGAGGGACAGAAATCTCTCAGATTTAATTTAAAATATCTTCATTTGCATTCCGAAGATGAACAAAAGTCTTACAGGTTTGAAACGACATGAGGGTGAGTAATTAATGACAGAATTTTCATTTTTGCTAATAATGCTGTGTTTATGCGACTGGCATGTGTTTTTTCGCATGTGTGCCTACGTCTCCTCATCATTTATGATTTGGGAATTACACCACAAATAACGTCTGGCCCAGATTTACAATTCAAATAAATGAGGACAGAAATTTGTTGCAACACAACATGGAAAATAAATCTCCGGAATGGATTTTTAGGAGTTTTTCTGCACAGCTACACCTTCCATTCTGCAGAACATCTCAGTGCTGCTGACAGCGTTGTCCTTAATTTATTACACTTTCAGTTTGGTCCAGTGATTTCCAGAGTGCTTATTTGTCAAGCTAGACCTATTTCTTCAGCTTTGAGTTTGCAGATGCAAATAGGCATTCAAATGAGAAATAATGACTGGACCACACCCAGGTCAAGTATGTCACATATGTGGACAGGTAAACACATTGCAGCAACAATACATTGTGTCTGTGTGGGATGTCAAATTATAAATATGCAAAACAGAGGCTTTTGTTTCATTTAAGAGAAGTCACTCAACCAGGTGCGTTTGAATGATTTTCCAACAGTATGCAAACAACTTGCTCCAGGTAACGCAAGCACAAGCGGTGTCCACGACTCAATTTTATTAAGGTCGAGAGCCTCTCTGACACGTTTTTGTTTTGATGTTTCTCATAACCAACGAGAATTGTTTATAATTCTCCACGTCCTTTAGATAAAGATACGAGAGCGGGTGCACAAAGCCTCATTCACACACTCTTGACAACCAAACAGAGTGCCGCCCACATAAAGTTTGACCGGGAGCCAATAAAACACTGTGGTTTGGCGAAATGCGATTAGACTGGCCATTTCATAGGCATCCTGGTACAAATTGAGCTGGTGGAAGTGATATTAAAGCCATCAGTCTCCTCTGTGTCTGAGACACATTTTGGCAAGAGACATTTGTAATCATGAAGCCCCCACAGTTGACCACATAAAGAAAGTTTACGACTGACTAATGCTAAGAGAACTGGAGCTACAAATGTGTTCTTCCTACTCAGCGCATTTGTTGAATTAAAATAGTACATTAATTTAAGTAATTCAATTAGTAGAAAATCAATTGTTAATTGCCTCAATTCGCAGTAACTCAGAGAAAACATGATATACTGTATATATTACCATTGTTGTCAGTGTTGTTTGTCATGCACATTGTGCTTTTACTGTCATCATATCAGTGAAATATGTCAGATGACAGTTCTTTTCTGCCTTCAGGTCACAAGATACAAGGATCTCTGTTAAGAAAGTGAGCACATCCTAAACATGAGCTACTTTCACCCCAAATTCAGACCTGTGGCCTCTCCTACAGATGCGCAGAGAACCACAGAGATGGAAATTTCCAGTAACATTAAGGCTGAAGTTGACCATGTCTGACTTTAGCTGGAAACTGTAGATGCTCAGCAAAGCATTAGACCACATTTCAATCTGAGCACAAACAGGCAAAACACATGCAAACGCTGCGGTAACAAGAGGGCGTGCTTCTGCCTGGAGCAGAGCCATGCTTGAAAATAAAACAATTCTCTCTGACGCACTCTAGAAAACAGCACTGCTGTGGGACTTGTTTGGCTTATGAGGCTAATAGACGTTCAAGAAAACACAACCATGGATTGTTATCTGATCTAATGAAACAGTCACAGTTGCATATTGTGCACGAAAGGGTGAAAGACGTGTGATGGTATTAGGGTGAGTCATTTTGTTGGCGTTACCTAACATGACTGGAATTAAGCTTTTGGAAATAGATAATGATACACCCACAGTAATTTCTAACATGTTTATTTATGTATTCATTTTATAAATCCCCATCCCACGCACATTGGCCCATCTTTGGACTAATTTTTGTCACCATTGCTCTGTTAAGACTCGTGTTGCAGTGAATAGCCTTTTTTTCTGTTTAATTCTTTTTTTAATTTCCTTAGTCACTCTGTGATAACAAAATATCTAAAAAATAAAAAAAAAAATATCATATGGCCAAAACTCAAAGAACCAATCATCAAAATGGTTTTTATATTAACCGAAAATTGGCGGTACATTGTCGAGTGATGAGTTTGAAATGAGAATGAAGAACGAATACAGCCCTCATTCACAATCTTGAGGATGAATGGAGGATTGTGGGTACTTGAGCGGAATTGGCAGGAGGATTCTCATTAATTCCAATCAGTCTAGTAGGTCAACAGGCTGGAGGTCATGTTTGCTTTCTCATCTTAATTTGTGCAAACAGGATCAGTAAACAAGTGGTCTGTTACAGTTGGGGAAGTAATTTAATTGTGAATGCAATCCCTACATGCATTGTGCTGGGATGAGAGATCTATTTTTAAGTCATTTGCATTTGCGTCGAACTGGAACAAGGTCTACGTGTTTTATTCGGCTTAATTAAGACCAGGGCTGTAGAGACGAAGAGAAGCCGGGCTTGTGTGGATCTCAGTTGAGAACTCTTTCGAGGTTTGCTTAAGTACGTGCTGCTGTTCTTCAAAGAAGTTTGACTGGAAGAGAAGTCTTGAGAGACATTACAAGGAAGGGTTTTTCTTGTTTTAATCATGTTTAGGATAGGCGCAGAAACAGAAAAGATATAGCATTATGTGATTTCTTGGCTTTGAGTGACAGAAGAACAGCTTAGCATTATGAGGTAGTTAGCTTTAGCATATCAGAAGCACAAAACATGTTGATTTTTAATAAAAGGGAATTGAATATCTTATAATGTTTAAAAGAAGTCTCAGCTAGGTTGTAGCATGATTTGATGTGGAAGAAGTTTGTAAAATTGACTTTTTCTTTATCTCGAGGGCAGTCTTTATTTCATTAATGTATCTGAGATTATTCGCCAGGCAGGGATGATGGTAAACCTCACATATAAGGGGTGTGTTTTCCTCTGGGCATCTGAATTATTGATGTAAGGTAGGTTAATTGAGCTGCACACATTTTCATATCAGAGGGGTGGGATGATGATATTCATTTCATTTTTTGTGTCTGCAGAAGGCTAAGGGGCTACATTTGGTCTCATACGTCCTTTTGGTCTCTAATAGGAGGGATTTTAGGTGGTTATGGTCGTTCCAATCCAAAATTACCAAATCCTTGCTGTACTGCTGAAATGTAGTACATTAAAGAGCTGTGTGCCAGAGGGGATCAAACCTTTAGTGAGACACGGCAAAGGATTTTCTCTTCGAATTAGCCCACTTTCAGCTATGTTGTCATAAGTGCTAATTTGCTTTAAACAGGATCCCCTGCAGAACGATTTAATGTGCTGGGCATTAGGATGGAAATGCTTATTATGGTAGTGTTGATTTTGTTAATGTTTAAGCTTATACTGTATATAAGAGCATAATGGAGTAAGACAGGGTTTGATGTACCTGTTGTAATGTTATAAAAATTAACTTAAGTGTTTTAAAAAAAAAAAAAAAAAAAAACTGAAAGTGACTGAATAGGCTTTCCTGTAGCTCAGTGGTTAGAGTATGGCACTAGCAATGCCAAGGTCGTGGGTTCGATCCCAGGGATTGCACATACTCAGATACAAATGTATAGTATAATGCAATGTAAGTCGCTTTGGATAAAAGCGTCTACCAAATGCGTAAATGTAAATGCAGGAGACATCAAATTCATTGTAAAAGTTTTATTTGAAGCAATTTTTTTAAAACGGACTTGCTATATTTTTAAGGAATAGTTCTCTAAAAATGAAAACCGTTCCAAACTGCGTGAAACACAAGAAAAAATATATATAATTATTTTATACGCTCACAAATGACAAAATAAATAAAAATAAAAAATCTTTGTATTTAATCCAAGTCTTATAAGCCATATTAGAGGGGACATATAATGGCCCTTTTAGAAGATGTAATATAAGTCTCTGGTGTCCCAAGAATGTGTCTGTGAAGTTTCAGCTCAAAATACCCCACAGATCATTTATTATAGCTTGTCAAATTTGCCCCTATTTGGGTGTGAGCAAAAACACACCGGTTTTGTCTGTGTCCCTTTAAATGCAAATGAGCTTCTGCTCCCGGCTGCTTTCCAAAAGAGGGCGGAGCTTTAACAGCTTGCGCTTCTGTTGCTCAACAACAAAAAAGCTGAAGAATCTCACACAGCCAAAATGACGATTGTCAGTAACG
This sequence comes from Hypophthalmichthys nobilis, assembly GCA_037950665.1. NCBI lineage: Eukaryota > Metazoa > Chordata > Actinopteri > Cypriniformes > Xenocyprididae > Hypophthalmichthys > Hypophthalmichthys nobilis. The sequence continues at coordinate 10,780,757 of CM075478.1, forward strand.
GTGTTCAGCCTTACATTGTTCACTGACAATTGTTCATTGGACACCGATGGAGAGACTAAGGAAGAAGTTACAACTGGATGTTTCTGAATGGTCAGTGGATACATTTATGTAGTTGCTGTGGAGTTGATTCAACTCATCAACTAGCATGTGCCGTCATGTTAATCTTTTGTGCAAATCCAGTGTTAAATTGACCCTCGTTTGTGAAGTAGTCCGGCGTAAAATCACGGCATGGCAACAACACTCTACACTCTACAAAAAAATCCATAAAAAAACGGATCGGAAGTCTTGCACATTTACAGAAATACCTTAATTCTGTGTTGACAAATAAGGTGGATAGACTAAACACGTAATACGCATGTGCATGCCGTCACCATTTCACAGATTTGTGTTTTTGCAGTTTACACAGAGACGACAACAGTATAGTTTTCAAAAACTTGCACTTTGAAACCCGTTTTCAAAAGTTTGCATTTTCACGTTTTAGCCACCAAAACACAGTTGTCGTGTAAATAAATGGCCAAAACACATAAATAGTTTTCCGTTTTTTTTAGTTGAAAACGGTGTCACGTAAACAGCCCCTCGGTGTGAATCATTTGTTCTTGAACTGATCTGGTTCTCAAGTTCAACTCAATGGTTAAATGATACAGTCACATTGATTAACAACCCACTGGAGGTCAACATTATTAATGAATGACTTAAATAAAAGATTGTTTGTCATACAAACCATTAAATGGCTTATAATCATATCATATGGACTACTTTTATATTTATGATACTTTCATGGTGCTTTTACATACTTTTTTGAAAGTTTCAAAGCTCCAGTCAAAATTCCTTGTAATTGCATGGAAAAGAGCGACCAGGACATTATTCAAATTTCTCCTTTTGTGTTCCATAGAAGAAAGAAAGAGTCATATAGGTTTGCAACAAGTAAATGACAACAGAATTTATTATTTTTATGTGAACTATCCCTATAATGCAATTTAATGATTTAAAAGCCTGCTTAATTAGATTTAGAGATTAATCACTACTGAATGCGCAAATTCTTATTTAGCACAGTGAATGTGGATGGCTGGTCTTGATAAGTATTTACTTGTGTCTGTTTATAAGTTGTAAAACACTGAATCTATGTAAGACACGTATGTGGCCAATTCCAGGGACTGTTATCTGTCACCGTGCATCTGCTGTGCACAGCAGCTAGCATCTCTTGCTGTGTTGTTGCTGGGAGGACATGTCGAGAAACAAACAAATTACTGCAATGTTGTGATGTACCTCACAGAAACAACATGATTTTTTTTCTGATTTAATTAAGCTGCCGCACTGGGACCCTCGTAATTGTCCACAATGGAAACAACTAATGGATATTTTTTGCATATTAATAGCTTCCTCATGAATGAAGTGTAGAGTTAATAGAGGCTTAGCCGTTTTGGACTGCAGCTTCTAATTATCACGTAACTGAAGAGATTTTAGCTTAAATCTAAATGAAAAAGTTTAAACAAAATACATATACAAATGCATTGTATACTAGGTATGCATAATAAGTTTCGAAAACAAAAAAACAATGTGCTAAGGTGTGCCCAGCATGCTTTAAATCTAAACTAAAAGCCATACATTTTCTTCTGCATAAGAGCTGGCAGACAGTTCAGGGGTTAACCGCATGATCCACTGAGACAGAAAAAATACTGTCAGCAACGGGAGTTGCTGCTCTACCACAATAAAGACTAATATTTCTCCTGAGTTGTGTTTAGAATCCAATTATATGGAGGTTGGAGGCGGCCGACAGACGGCTGTGGTGCAGAGGACTGATACGTTTCAGAAGGTGCTGACGAGCCACGTGGGAACGGGATATTACGCGTGGGCAGACGCCGCTATCCCTAAGAGACGGCGGCCTTGATTTATTGAAATGCGCGGCAGCCATAGTTAAAAGGGCCAAAGCTATGGGAGCCGTATCAAGGCGCTCCTTGGGTAGATGATGCTAGTCCAATCTCCTGGCCACGGTAGTGTATTGAAATGTGAATCGAGTTTCACTATACTCCAGTTTATTTCCTCTTGAGGCGTGATACCGGATAAAAAGTAACAAAGGGACGTTACTGGGAACGGACAAGTTTGCATAACAATAGCAGTAGCATTTAGGCTGCATTTCAACTAAGATTCTCCTCTTTATTGCACCTCATTCCCTGTGTAATTTGGTAATAGATATTTAGAAGCACTTTTTGTGGATGTACAGGATCACAGCAGTACTTTAATCCAATGAAAATGAATGTTTTAATAGAAAATAGAACATTATTTCACTTGCTGAAAATATAAATGAACAATTTCCACCTTATTTCAACTGAAAAACTCAAATTAAGTACAGAAATAAAGTTGGCACACCAACACTCCAAAAATGTTAAATAACACGGCTGCAGCCACATCATTTCCATAATGACCAATGCAATCTACCAAGAGATTGATAGCTAAATCTACCAAATTAGTGTCTGGTTTAAAACATCCTTTTTTAGGCTGTAAATAATGCAAATACCAGTAAATTGTCTAGCGCAAACCTTAGTAAATCACCTTGCATAATTCATTTAAATTCTCTACTCCCATAAATTCTGTGTCTAGAAGGGAAACTCCTACGAATGCATATGCAATAAGGTTAGCCACAAAAAATAACTGTGTCCACGCCTTTTCAGCACTAATTTTTCACTGTGTCTCTTTAGTAAATCCTGACAGTAGTTTCTTAACACCAAAGAAGGTTTGCTCTGGCGCAAGCTGTTAGTAAATCTGGCCCTTGGTGTGCCTACTTTTTTTCTGGTTTTTATTATTTCTTTTGTCGAGCACCCAACTTGAGCATTTTTGCCGGTGATGTGCATGCTTTTGTCCCGTTTTTGCCCCGTTTTTGCCTCAAATTAAGAATAATCAAATTGGCTGTGCAAGTCATTTCAACTTGAATTATTTTAAACTGACTTAAAATAACAAGTTAAATCTCGCATAACTTTTTATACGAAGTTTTTTTGAGTTCAAGTAATGTAAAACAAATTTTGCCATGATTTACTGATCATATTAGTAAATTATAAATACCATTTTCATTTTAAAATTGTTCTTTGTTTACACCTGATAAATAATTTATAAAAATAATAATTTAAATTAATTAAAATATTTTTTGTTATAAATAATTTAAATTAATTTGATCAGATATTAATTTGATTATGATTGAAAATATTTGTAATAGTTAATAATTTTTTTTTTTTTAAATCATTATCCCCAGTTTTTATTATGCTTTCTTTTTTATGCTTTCTTTTTTTTTTTTCTCTCCCTCTCTTTTTATACTTATGTTCTCTAAAGCACATTTAACGCATGGAAGGTGCTGTACAAATCAAATTTGAATAAATATTTAGGGGAACAAAAAAATCATCTTCTCATGAGGACAGATTCCTCATATTCTAATATCAAGATGTCTGGGTAATGAAATCAGGCTCATACATGCTGTCTGAACCCAATGTTCCTGTGCCATTGCTTCGTCTTCTGCATGTATCATTTTTGTCTTCTCCAGACATTACCACCTCTCTATCTCCCAAGACCGTTTCCATCCCCTCTTCAAATTAAACAGGCATGGCATAATAAAAGACACCACTTTAGATTTGAATCTATAATTGAAACAAACTGTGTATTGCTTTCTAATTTTAGCGAGGACACAAAGAGGAGTGCTCAGGGAGATAGTTTGTCATAAGGTCCCATGCGACCTTGCCCTCCTCAGCCAGAAAGTGATTAAAGATAAGGAGCGAGACCATTCCCGTGTAAACAGGAAGATGAACGGCGGCTGTTTGAAAGCTCTAGCGTTAGCTCAGGACGATTATAGTTTGCTGTGCGGCACAAAAAAAAAACAAAATGAAGTGTTCTGGACTGAGTCCTTGCTGCAGGCCATGGTGCAAAGAGGTAGTGAGCAAAGTGAGCTTAGAAAGATCTGTAAATCAATAGCCAGGTGAAATTCAAAGGGAGAAATAGAAATGGAAAGATGTTTAGTGAAGGAGGCATTGACACATTCATTCAGCTACAAGAATAAATGTTAAATAAAATATTCTGAATGTTAAAATAATGTCTGAATAAATGTACTTAAACACAGATACTGGATGTGTAGTCCACATATAGTTGATCTTACCATTTATATATTCATATCAAAGTGCACTCAAATTGATAAACTGATGAAATATTTTATTCTTTAAGTAGAAGATCACTCGTTTTTGTCTTTGGGCTATGTCCTCTCATCCTATAGATACGCCCCTGTTATCACACAGGCCTTTTTCTTGGAGAAAACACGATGTGTGATAAGATGTCAAATGGCTGTCATCAGAGAGGTGGAACTCTCTGAATCATTCTGAAACCGATCTTCTCCCTTCTTATTGATTCAGTTTGTAATACAAGCTGTTCACTCCTTGTACTGCCAAAGTGGAGATAGACACGATAGCATCAAGGCCAGAGAAACCCACAGGAGAGATGAAAGGAGATGATTATCTGAAGACCAGAGTCAGCAAACTTTTGTTTTAATGTCTGCTTTTGTCAGGGTCCTTTTTTGAAGCGACATGGAATCATTTGGGGTTCATAGGGACTAAAAAAGACTAGCTAGATATTTTTCTTTTATCTTAATTGCATAGTAAGTGGAACTGTTATCTTAACTGCTGATCACTTCTTGAAGAGGTCTGAGATACAGGCATGGCTAGAGCACTTTGATTCATGCAGTTGTTTAGCATTCATTTTCAGGTCTATTTGTCGTAATAAAGGGGATAGTGAGATAAGATGTGTCTTGAGTAAGCTGTGTCGTCCTCTTAATCTATAGTAAGCTGTTAGCAAGCACGGTGTATTGCTGTGTGACCATAATACAGAAAAATACAGTAAAAACAGTAATATTGTGAAATATTATCACAATTTAAAGAACTGTTTTCTATTTTAATATATTTTAAAATGTAATTCATTCCTGTGATGGCAAAGGTGTATTTTCAGCATCATTATTCCAGCCTTCAGTGTCACATGATGTTTCAGAAATCATTCTAATATGCTGATTTGCTGCTCAAGAAACATTTCTTATTATTGTTAATGTTGAAAACAGTTGTGCTGCTTAATAATTTTGTGGAAACCAAGATACATTTCTTTCAGGATTCTTGAACAGAATAGAAAGTTCAAAAAAATTATTTGAAATTATTTTACTGTCACTTTTGATCAATTTATTGCATCCCTGCTGAATAAAAGTATTAACTTCATAAAAAAAAAAATAGAAATCTTTCTGACCCCAGACCTTTGAATGGTAATGTATATCATGTATGTTGAGGAATTTGCTAAAGATTAGCTATGCATTATGAAATCAATGATAATTATTTCTTCTCATCTGTGTTCATGGTTTTTTTCAAAATTGATTTAACTTGCAGTAACTCTTGACATGACACCTCTCCTTACCTAGAAGAAAATTTAAAAAGTGGCTCAACTTACCCCAGTCTACTTTGTTTGTCTAAATTGACTCTAAAAATGCTTTGTTTGCAAACTTTTTCAAAACAGAACACATTTTATTTAAGCTACAATGACAGACATTTACAGTATTTCCCCATGTAGGTGAGAAACTCCACGCCTCCCACGTGCAAACAAGAGTGTGATTTGGAAAGAATATATGCTGCGATGCAAGCTATTTCTGATTCACCATTCTGCTCTGTCTTACTGCTGGAAATGATTTAATTGAAAAGCTCATTTAATTAGAACTGTTTGGTTAGCTAAATCAAACTGTCTCATCCATTAAATTAATCGCCAATGTGCTACCTGCATGCTCTAGACATGAGAGCTGTGATCGCACTGTATTTATATCATTGTGATTCAAATGTTGTTAAACCAAAACAATTAGACTTTCTCTACAAAGTTTTGCATTTAGAGACTATTTTATTTTTTAGATGGAAAAATGTTTCCTTCAGCTCAGTACTACGACATCAAGCATTAGCTTTGATAAGCTCTGTTCTCAGTATTATGGCATCTAAATTACTGATTATGACATCAGAATTAGTTCTGTTCCCACTGATTATGACATCAGAATTATTTCTTCCCACCGATTGTGACATCAGAATTAGTTCTTTTCCCACTGATTGTGACACCAGAATTAGTTCTGTTCCCACTGATTATGACAATATAATTAGTTCTTTTCCCACTGATTGTGACATCAGAGTTATGTTACCACTGATTGTGATATCAGAATTAGTTCTTCCCACCGATTGTGACATCAGAATTAGTTCTTTTCCCACTGATTGTGACATCCGAATTAGTAATTTTTTCCCCACTGATTGTGACATCAGAATTAGTTCTTTTCTCACTGATTGTGACATCAGAATTAGTTCTGTTCCCACTGATTGTGACATCAGAATTAGTTCTGTTTCCACGGATTGTGACATCAGAATTAGTTCTTTTCCCACTGATTGTGACATCAGAATTAGTTCTGTTCCCACTGATTGTGACATCAGAATTAGTTCTGTTTCCACGGATTGTGACATCAGAATTAGTTCTTTTCCCACTGATTGTGACATCAGAATTAGTTCTGTTCCCACTGATTGTGACATCAGAATTAGTTCTTTTCCCACTGATTGTGACATCAGAATTAGTTCTGTTCCCACTGATTGTGACATCAGAATTAGTTCTGTTCCCACTGATTGTGACATCAGAATTAGTTCTGTTTCCACGGATTGTGACATCAGAATTAGTTCTGTTTCCACTGATTGTGACACCAGAATTAGTTCTTTTCCCACTGATTGTGACATCAGAATACGTTAATTTCCCATTGATTGTGACAGAATTACTTTTGTTTTCACTGATTGTGACAGTTCTCGGTTCCCAGTCATCAATGCTAAATCTCGGGATCAAACATGTTGACCATACCACATCTTAAATCAAAAAGAGGCATAAAAACAAGACAAGAGGAACTTCCTAAATCTCACAGATTATTCCAGTGTCAGCACTTTCCTTGGTGCTGTATAATCGATTAGAACTGAGGGGCTCCTGTGAAATGAATGATCTGCCTTCTGTTTGGACCGTAAATCACACGCTTGCTCCTATATCTACAGGATTTACATGCACAGGCTTTTGGCAAAGGATACGCTGATCCGCTGCTATGTGCATTTTGACTTTGCTGTAGATTTTGTATACAGGCTCCGCAATCATAAAAAAAATAATAATAATAATTTTTCAGCATTAAACATTTTGATACCAGTCATGTGTATGAGAACTCTTTTCCACCCTGTATTTTTTTTTTTTTTTTAATATTTAACACATTTTAACAATTTTAAACATTTTAGCACTGAGCGAAGATGGCAGGTTTAGCTGCACATTACTTAATATTAAGCTTTCAGTGTTAATGTATTTAAGTCTGTTCGTGTGTTCATACTGCACTTCTTTCAGTGTTAATAATGAAATGTCCTGTATTGTTCACAAGCTGCTCTCTGACCTCAATTAAATCACCCTGCGAGACAAGCCAAATGGAATGAAATGAATCAATAGAAATAGGTAATTTGGGGGTCTGCGGGTCAGCAGCACTAAATTTGTGAAGCTTTTCATCAAGCGCTGAGACTATTAAGCTTTTACACCTCAGATGTTTATACTTACAAAAAATGCTTCATATTAAGTCACTAATTTATGCAAGGCTGTCAGCACAGCAATTTAAGGTGAAGAAAAGTGCAGTGAATTTGGCGTGTGACCCCTTTTAGCTCTTAAAGAGTTTTTTCCCAAAATCCTGCTAGTAGTGCCATTTTGCCAAGTATGTTAAAAACAAGGGTGTTTGAGTCAAAATATATGGCATTCTTTGTTGAATTCAAAATGAGCATGTTGTTGTAGATTTAATTGGTCACATTCTTGCTATATTTTGAGATGCGAATGGCAAGGAAAAGTGTTCTGTGGCAATTTTTGTGCCCTTACTGTCAGCGGTGACTATTGAATCCATTTATTCTTCCACGCAGCTGAATTTGCCTATACAGCCGCATAATGTGATATCAGCTCTTCCTATCAAGTCTTCACCCAACACGCCTATCAATAGCTCCGCCTATTTATAGTAAATATATGTAGAGCGACTAAGCCACATTTTTCAAGGACACATCAGTTGCCTCAAATGAAATCTTGCATGCACATGAACAGTAGAGAACTTTGTTCAGTTTGTGCACTGATAGACAGCTTTTCAAATTATTCCCCATCCGTTTACGCCCTGTTTGTCCTTTGATGCAAAGCATTTTTGATATTAGAAGGCTTTGAGTAGACCCTGTGTAATCACATTCCCAAAAAGACCATATCTTGTTTTTTTTATAAACATCCGTAGGGTTTCCAGAATAACCAAATTTGAATTGAGATGCTGGCCTCTTCTGCTCTGTAGTTCCCTCCTGCTTTCTGTACCCAGCAGGACACTGGAACGGCTCACTCAGGCTGTCAGTTATCTTTGAGCTGAGCCATGGTAAATATCCTGCATTGATTAAGCAGATTTGCATAGGCAGAGCAAGCCTCGAGGCAAAGAGTTGAATGCTAACCAACATCCACAATGTCACAGGCCCAAAATACCATCTCGCTTTGCAGCTGCAAGGGTATTCTGCCATAAGTAGGCAAAGAATGTAATCAGACTGCTGGGCACTGTGTAGGAAGTAGCCTGGAATTTGCCAAGCCATGCCACATTTGCCAGGGCTGTGATTTTTATATTGATAGGTGACTCTTCAATTACAAGGACTTTTCTGTCTGTTAAATTCTGTTTTCTGTTAAATTGTAAGTTATTTTTATTGTCACTCTTTATTTGTTACTTATTTTAAAAAATGTTGAAATGTCCGATCTACCAAATTATATCTATTTTGGACCAGTGTTAGTTTAGTATTATGAATATACTATTTGTCACAACTTTAAAAGTCCAAAGATGAAGAAGAGTCAAAAGGTTCTGATACCAGGGTATTTAATAATAAAACAAACTCAGAAAATTCACAAGGCCTAACAGAGTGCATGTAACACAAACAAAAACCGACAATCAACAGAGGAACCAAAGGTACTTAAGTAGTGGTTCAAAGAAGATTAAAGGGTTAGTTCAGCCAAAAATGAAAATAATGTCATTTATTACTCACCCTCATGTCGTTCTACATCCGTAAGACCTTTGTTCATCTTCGGCACACAAATTAAGATATTTTTTATAAAATCCAATGGCTCAGCGAGGCCTGCATAGACAGCAATGGTACTTCCTCTCTCAAGATCCATTAATGTACTAAAAACATATTTAAATCAGTTCATGCGAGTACAGTGATTCAATCTTAATATTATAAAGCGACGAGAATATTTTTTGTGCGCCAAAAAAAACCCAAAAACGACTTTTTAACAATATATAGTGATGGCCGATTTCAAAACACTGCCCACTGTCCAGGCTTTTTAAGTCAAGTCACCTTTATTTATATAGCACTTTATACAATACAGATTGTTTCAAAGCAGCTTTACAGTGATAACAGGAAAATCATTTAATGATGCAAACAGAGTTAATTTTCACTTTAAAGCAAGAAACTTTAAAAAGGAAAAAAGTCAATTAAGTGTTGATTCAGTTCCGTTGTAAAGATCACCGTTTATTAAATTAGTTTACCTTACCTTCTAAACTAAATTTATGGTGTTAAAATGAGGAAATTCCACCTTTGGGAATCCCACTTTGAACTTTGCACCTAGAAATTTGAGAAAATGTGATTTGAAATTTGTGCTATTTATTTGTATTTTCATTATACTATATAGATATACTTTATAGGGAATACAAAATTATTTATTTTAAGATTTTGCATTAGAATTTGAGTAGGTTTAGATGTCATTCCAAAAGTGATTTGGTCATTAGAGAATTTTAATTCAGAAACAGGGTGGCTTTACAATGATAATACCCCCATTCCTTTCCTCCTAATTTTATAGTCTGGTTTCAAGCCACTTACTGTGTGAACAGCTTTTCACATCATTTAATGAAATAGTAACAATCCAGGGATTTTTTTTTTTTTTTTTTTTTTTTTTTTTATTCCTGCAGACTAGCCAGCTTTTGATACAATCCAGTCTTTGTAACAGTCACAATGTGTTTATCTCAGAGGGGGTGCTGTCCACAAGAATCAAAGGATCAGAACCGCAGAGCTTTAAGCTCTCTCTCTCTCTAAACCTGGCAGAGGAAAATAAAAAAAGTCTGTATAAACAATGAGAGCTTTAAATGTTAAATCCACTATGTATCTATACAGTGAGGTCCAAAAATATAAGACAGCTAGTGAAAATGATTCTGCTTTACATTTACTTGTATTTATATTGTTATCATTTTTACTTACATTAACTACTATTTGAGTGAAAGGTTTGTACCGTTTGTACTATGATGCCCACATGTTGACATTAAATATTTCTTATTCATTTTATGTCATAAAATATAAACCTTCAAATATTTATGGTTTCAATTTGATGTTGAATCCCACTGTATATACATATGTTTTTAATTTTCAGCTATTGTTTCCTTAACATTTTGACACAGAGATCTTGGTTCATATTACCTGACTTTACTTCATATAAACATGCTCTTTTTGCTCTTAGCTGCAGTCAGTCCATTCTGATTTCTGTGAATTCACAGAGTATTATTGAAGCTCAAGGGTGAAAACACAAGTCTGTCCATAATGACCTTTACCTTGTCAAGGTAGAATAATCAGATTTCACTCTTTGCCTCAGCAGGCCAACAGACAGCTCACTAAAACTCAATACACAGCAGAGCTGCTCATTTTCACCAGGCCAGACGAATAATAGGTCCAAAGGGCCCTGTCATCTAAAGCTATGTAGTCCTCATCCTCTACAGCTATGTAGTCAGCTTTTATTCAATATGAAGTTCAAGAAAGTCATAGACTTTAGTCAGAGCAGAAACCATATTTAATTTGACATGAACAGAAGTGAGGCAGTGAGAGATGGAGGTGCAGTCCATTCATTGTGTCAGACTTTTGTGTACACAGAAGTTGATCGATAAAATTGAAATGTCTTTCCCCAACTTTTCAGTAGACATAAAACTTAAAATTAAATGTGACAATTCGACCTAATTTTCAGGTACACAATAGTATAACCTGCTGAACTTGTGTCCCCTTGATCACAGCCTCATTTTTGAGCCACATGAATGTGGTGTCTACAAAATTAGTTGTTTCAACTGGTTTTGTTTCTGGATCCAGTGTTATTTATTGTATAAAATTAACCAAAATCAAACATTGTAAATTATTAATAATCACATTAACTGCATATTTCCAACAATATTGACACATTTCACTTTTAAAAGTTAATAATTCAATGCACAAAACACATTGTGACCGGCAAAAATGTGTTTGTCATTGTCACAAGTGAACCCGTATTTAATGTAGTCTGGGTCATATTATCTTTACTTTTTTCTGCAATGATTTTTGGGTGTTATCTACAACCAGTTAAGAACCATTTTTAATGTCTATTCAATTTAGATGCCAAGGTTTGGTTGTTGTATTCATATGGCTTATGGTCACATTTTGCTTCAAATAATTTAGTGGCAACAGATTGTGCGTAACAAAAGGTCTATCAGACTTTACTAAGGTAATGTTTAAAAAAAATCAGTAAACAGATAATTATTGTTCTTTTTTTAATTATTATTATTATGGCCAAAATACATTGTTCTTTAAATAATGTGTAATTTCCTTAAGACTGAAAATAAATTGAATGGATTTAACCGGATTTGCTTATCTGTCGGACACCATGAAGCATTACACTCTCAGCTTTGAGAAGAGTGAAGAAACAAGCTAATCTTTCAGGAGTTCAGTATTAAGTTTCCGTCACTGTCAGGCTGGGCGTGAGAGAGGGAGGGGAAAAGATTAGACTATTCAGCACAGATGAATGTTAAAGGCTTATATGCCATGGAAACACATTCTCACATTGTTAATATGTGGATTAGGCCATTTTCTCATTCCCAACAAAAGGATCAATATATGAGTATAAAATGGCATAATGCAGCAGCTCTCCTCTGCATTCCTTGCCTGTATCAGCGCTGAGCTTGTATTATTGTGAAAGAGGATATGATGAACAGCTTCTGAGATATTCAGTGCTTCTAACTGATTCCAGGATCTGTACGTACCTGTGCATTAGTCTACAAAAAGCTTGTATTCACAGACATACATATTCAAGACGGCCATTGTGTCAGTAACAGGTTTATATATATATATATATATATATAACCAATATAAACCATGGGCTCGTTTTGGAGCAGTTTATGAGATTAAATGCTGTTTTTTTGCTGTCATTCAAGAGGGAAACCTGAGATAATTTCACATTTTCTCCGCAATCAGTCAATTACGGTTCTCATTGCTTTCTGCATCTGTGATATCCTCCTCCTCTTTCAGCCACGGAGATGAGTTGTTTGCCACACTAAATATAAATTCAATGAATAATTTTATATTCACATAGAGCGATATTCCACACCCCGCCGATGTGAAGCGGCACCTCTGCTCGGCCTAATGTGCATTCGAATGTATTTTTGCACCATTTTCATACCAAAAGCTGCTCAAATCTTTGCTCAGGTCCACCAAGAATATAGAGGGAAAACATTTTATTATTCCGTCAAGCCAAATCATATTTATGACCCTGCACTTTCACGTAGGAGAGCGCTTTCCATTGCTTCCTGTGTTATTTAAAATTTCATAAACCTGGTCTACGACAGTACTTATTTTGCCCCACATTCTAATCTGCTCCTAATAAAGACATGCCAAGCAGAGGGTGTGAAAAACGAGCTCACCACGGCGGTTGGCATGAGTAAGGGAGAGCGCTGGGGATAAATCAGAGCGAGAGACATCGGAGACACACAGATAATCTCAGAGTGCCGCTGTGTGTTTGGTCCTCTCCTCTCGACGGCGGTGATATACAGTGATGGGAAATCCATGCGGACTCTCGAAAGGGCGAGATGGAGGTGACTCGTATAAATGTTTGACGTGAGCAGTTTTTCAAAATAAAAGTTTGGAATTAACACCCAAGATGAGCTCAGCAAACTCATTCAATGTCTGTCACCAGTGAATTAATGTTTATTGACGGTGAAATGATGACACTGACTTATAAGCAGGCTTACGTGGAATCTGTTCCTGCAGAGCTGCTCAAAGTTCTGTCATTTATAAAATTCCCTAAATCTCAGACTCGTTGCATATTTTAATATTTATTAAATATTGCGGATAATTTGATTATGCTTTCGGCTGCTAATAAGACTGTGGTACTCTCAGTTCCATTTAAATTCATTGTTCTCCCAAAATGAAAATCCTGTTATTATTTCACCCTTGTGTATTATTTATTTACCTACTTGTTTACTCATTTCTTATTTTTTAAAGATTTTTTTTAATTAATATATTTTTCAAACTTTCAAACTTCAAACTTTAGTTCACTTTAAAATGAAAATTACCCCAGGCTTTACTCACCCTCAAGCCATCCTAGGTGTATATGACTTTCTTCTTTCTGACGAACACTATCGGAGTTATATTAATAAAAATGACACATCCAAGCTTTATAATGGCAGTGAACAGGACCAACGAGTATGAAGCTCAATAAAGTGCATCCATCCATTATAAACGTACTCCACACGGGTTAATAAAGGCCTTCTGAAGCAAAGCGATGCAGTTGCATAAGAAAAATATCCAATTTAATAAGTTATAGCGTAAAATATATAGCTTCCGCCATACTGCCTTCTGTATTCAACTTACAGAATACAGAAGGTGTAGGACGTAGCGTAAACGTTTTAAACTGCGACTCTGAGTTTTTGCAATTTCTTTGTAGGTTGAATACGGAAGGTGGTCTGGCAGAAGCTAGATATTTAACTTCATAACTTTGCTACAGAAGGCCATTATTAACCCCCTGGAGCCGTGTGAAGTACGTTTATAATGGATGGATGCACTTTCTTCAGCTTCATACTCGTTGGTCCATTATAAAACATCAGGATATTTATCTATATAACTCTGATTGTGTTCATCTGAAAGAAGAAAGTCATATACACCTATGATGGCTTGAGGGTGAGTAAAGCTTGGGGTCATTTTCATTTTAAAGTGAACTAATCCTTTAATAGACACTTTCAGTCTTCTTCAGGTAGTCCAAAAGGGTCGAAACACTATTTGTCTACTATTTAAATAGAGTTTGAGAGTCAGATCCTTTTGTTCTTTTTTGAATGCCTTATTGGATGTTTTTGGTCAAGCAGCTTCTATTAAGTTTTTTTGAATGTACACATACCATTTTGTTTTGGTTTATATATTTTTAACATTTAACAGCAGTTTTCATATTTAGATCAACATTTAATCATATTTGAATCCATGCACACAGGTTCCTTTTTGGCATCAAACGTTCCATGAAGAACCTTTAACATCCATTAAACCTTTCCATTCCACAAAAGTTCTTTATAGTAAAAAGGATTCTTTAGATTTTTTAAAAAAAAATTTACGCTAAAAAGGACTGTTTACTGAAAGCTTTTTGGGGAACCAAAATGGTTCTTCAATGGCATTGCTGTGAAAAAGCCCTTTTGTAACATTTATTTTTAAGAATGTACCACAGATTTTAGTTTAAAATCAGTGCAGATGAATGTGTCTGGACCTACAGTATAAATTCGAAACATTATCTGACAAGGCTATTTTACATTATGGTGGTACAATCTAATGCATTCAAGTTTCTCTTTTGTTTGTCTATTCTCTTGTTTGTGTGTTTCACCGTATTATAGACCACGGATGACATGGGCTCTTCAGCCGAATGCTCCAGTGACGATGAGGACTTTGCTGAGTGCGAAGGACATGCAGGTGGGCTAGGTCAGTTGAATTTTGCTTGCCTCTATGTGGTGGCCTTTCATTTGCAACTGAGGATCAGATCCTCAAAGCATCGCCTCCCCCCATGGATAGAAAAAGTGTAACTTCCTGTCCAATCCAACCCATGTACACCAATACAGAGATAATCATATAGTAGGATATCTTGAGAAATAATATAAACAAAACAGAAACAGGCATGCATTTCTAATGCTTAATCCATTCAGTAGCCTTGAATCAGAGCTAATCTTAAAAATCATTCACCCAAACTTTTCTTACGAGCTACACTTGGCCATGGGGTTTTCCGAAGTGGTTAACATGGTCACACTGATTATTAATTTTGTCCCCAGTGCCTATTATGAGAGCACATGTACAAAATTAGTACAGAAAAGTGACATGTTCTCTGCATTGATGCTTCAAAATGTATCATTCTGAGGTTTTTATGCCATGTGATAGTGGACTGCATTTTGGCACATGATACATTTTGAGATTTCTCTTGAACTTTGCTTTCAGCCTTATAGTAGAGTGATATCTATCAGATTAATTGCTGTTGAAGCAGTCTTTTCAATTCCTTTCTGTTTCCTCATTTCAAGAGGCTTGATCTAAGTTAACTTGTTGTAATAGAGAACAGATATCATCGAATTTCTGTGTACAAATTTTTGTTTTGTGTCCTTATGCTTATTTTTAACAATATCATTTTGCCTCAGTGTGAACAAGTTGTTCTGCTAATATTTTCCAACCCAAATATGAAAAATACAATTCAGTGATTAGAAAAAAAGAGATAGTCAGAAAAAGAGAGATTTGAGAGAAGTTGGGTATTGGCTTTAAAAAAAAAAAAAAAAAATGTAATTGTAGCTTTGAGAAAATAGTCTGTCATGTCTTTTGTGAAATATGCAAATTTTTTGATTGCAGTTAAAGATAACTGAAATTTCATTCCTTTGCAAATCATGATTCCAGTCAGAGAGGTCAAATGAATCTTATTATAATTTGAGTAAAACCCCACCACTTACAATAATTGGGTGTTTCTTCAACTTTGGGCACTTTTATATCCTAAGGGTTGATTTTTATTAAAATGAACAGATTCCAACTGTTTCTGTGATATGAAGGTCACATTAAAACATATTAAACCAAGTCTTGGAAAGTTTTTCTCATATCTTTATCATTTATTTTGATACTTTTATAATAGATTTTATTGTTTTAAGCTTGTCCAACACTCTCAGTCAAGATAATTAATTTGAAAAATATTACATATGAATTGAAAATTGATGATCAAAGTCTACATTTTTTAATAAATTATTTAAATAAACTGAAACAATATATAATTGCCAAAATTATTTTTGATGATAGGATTTTCTTTTACTTATTTTTAGATTTGTTTAATTTCCACCAAATATGCTATGAAATGCGTTACATAATATGAAATGTGGTGTTTCAGAAAAAATATCAGAATTTAACTTATGTACCAATTAGGGCTGCACGATTTATCGCGATTAAACCACACGCGATTTGGCAAAGGCTGAGATTATTTTATGCGCAGCTTGTCAGAGCTGTACGGCTCTGTGATTAGTATTAAATGCTTCTCCATCTGAAAGCCAGAGGGCACTCTTCCGCAGAAACTCTAAATATGCCCTGCCGCAGAAGAAGATAACACGTGTCATATCAAACACTTTGATTGATTAAACATGACTAAAACACACGACTGCCTTATTTTGTGTAAGAAGCCACATCATCTCACAGATGGATGCTCAACTGTCGTTATGAAGTGAGTTTGGAGTAAAAACGTGTTATTAAATGTTGTCTTTTGTTGGACAAGACGTTAATAAATGCTTCTCATGTCTGGAAAGATGTTTGACGCATGTTTTTTCAAATGTACATTATAAGCGACTCAAACTCGCAGTGCTTTCAGATGGATTAGCATTTGGAGCCATACTTCATTGACAAGCTGCTCATAAAAAAAAATAATCGCAGCCTTTGCGATTTCATAATCGCACTAAGAATCGTGTTTAAGCGATAATCGCGTTTAAGTTCAATGTTATTTTTCGTGTCATGCGATAAATCGTGCAGCCCTAGTACAAATGACTTTAAATAAACCAGCGAGAGTGTGCAAAGTGTGTTTTAAGATAAATTATTGTCTAAGTCCACAAAGCCAGATGTGCCCCTAGTTGAACTAACACCCAATTATACATTTTCCATGTCTGAAAAGTGAACCAGCACATAACAAGAAGGACAATGTGTGATCAAATCATTTCCAGAGGCCAAAGCCATTTCATGGCCTGTTAGTTTTATCTGTTGGCCTATAATGAGCACACTATCTTTTATTACAGAAATGTGCAACATGTGTATTGTGCCCCATTGGATGAAATTGTATACATTTAAGTTTTCATGCAGACATGACAGGCTATCTGCTTTGTTCACTTCAACCTGTTCTTACCCTCTACAATTCTCTCAAATGTCAATGCCAATTTCTTCCAAATGACGTTCATCAGTTTAGCGGTTTGAGAACAATATCCATCTTTCTGGAATCTTTATGTACTCATAAAGAAAGCTATTGGCAGGGTCCCAATCATCCAGTCACGTTTACACAGAAATTCATGCCATTCTAACCTCTACATCAGTTGATGTGAAGCTGCATGAGACATTACCGCTGCAGGGTGCGTCCTCATATTCGGAGAGTGTTCTGTACCGCATGCGTGGGGTACTTCCCCTTGATTTGCCCTCTTAATTTCATGAGCTTCTTCGTGGTTGATGTTATTTTTGGTGAAGTCCTCATCTATTTCCCAGCTATCCAAAATCAACATTCCTGTCATCTCGCCTCATCTTGTTCCGCATGATATTTTGGTGTTGAAATCGATTTTTCCTCCATTTTTCTCAAGCATCTGTCCCATCTGGGCTTGACCTTGAACATTGCCATTTCAATTAACAAAGCAAATAACAGGCAACAAAATCTTTTCTTGCCATCAAAAGAGCTCTAGTATTGATGTAATCTTAAGAAAGTTGTGTTTTAAGAATGACCAGCATCCTTGAACTCCCTCACTTTCTCCTTAGCTGAGTGAGCCGGTCTGCATATGAAATGGTTTTTGAATGCAGATGGCATAGAAAGAGTTTTATTGCCACAAACTGTGCGCTTCTCAATGTCATGCTTTCTCAAGCAGTCATTTGTGGCATGTAGTATGGTAGCTGCTAGTCAGAGCCATTTTCCAGACTATTCTTTCATTATTCAGTGCATGGCGCCATTTTTTGATCTCCATGCATATCCTCACCATCAGACTAACATGAGTGCTGTACTGTGTGTATGAGCCAGTTTCAACAAAGCATCATACCTCAAGCTTATGGTTGCAAAGATTTCCGCTGCATTTCCTGTACCAAATCGTGTTCCTGTCTATCAACTTGTCTGTGTCTTGACGTGTTGTCATGTGATTCTGTTCTCTGTTTGTAAAAATTGTTGGGTTTTCCCCTTTATCCCCTATCTGGAATTCCATAGGAGGGCTTCTACTGATTAATGATACGCTTCCAAAGTTATTCCGTAGAACTATTCTTCTGTATTATTCTCAGATTATTTTTCTGCTCACAAATCTCATTAAAGTTCATGCTTGCATGCAAAACCAAAAAGAGCATATTTATTTTATGTAAAGTTAAATGGATATATGTAATTATTATTCTGAAATATTGTTAAATGGGGCTCATTTTGTGTTTAAATGATTGAGTATTTCCTTTTGAACAAGACAAAAGGTGAAGTAAATTTAAAACTGAGGGCAAGAAGCCTCCAGAGACTCAATTATCTGTGTGACGAAAGCATATCTAACTCTTATAGTTTATGGTTCAGTTTGTATTTGCAGGAAAGGGGCAGTGCAATGTATTTACATTAAAGTTGCCTCACAGATTCTTGTTAGTGTATAGTGTAATACTAATCAGTTATACATCTCTCAAGCAGTGTGAATTGTTCAGGCATATCTCTGTCTCATATTGTGCTTTTGATTAAATGGATAATTAATCAGGAATTAACAAGCTCCAGTTTTGCTTTGCAATGATAGCAATTTTTTTTATCTTCTAAAAAAGTCTCATGATATTTTTTCAGTCATTAAAACCATCAGCTTGGCTCAAACCAGATAAGAAAGAATCAAGATAGTGAAGGGACATTCAGTACCCTTTAATTTAAGGAAAAGGCCATCTCAGACTTTCAGAAATATGCTTTGGCCAAGCTCAAACACTTTCTCCCAGTTTCACAGACAAGGCTTAAGCTAGACTAAAATGCATGTTTGAGCTGTTGTAACTGACAGCAACTTGTACTGACATATCTTAAAATATGTCAGTGCCATTGTTTTGTCTCAAGAGTCAAGATTTCTAGTGTACGTTTATAAAAGCTACTTAAATACCCGAATTGAATGAAGGCCTAATCTTGGCTTAGTCTAAGCCCTGTCTGTGAAACCGGGCCTTTAACTTTATTAATTAATACTTCATTATTGCCAAGAAATTAAACAGGATACCTAACAGGAGGAAATAAAAAGGCTTTGTGATTTCTCAGTGAGGGACCGAGAGCTACAGCTTACAGTTCGAGGGCTTTTAATTTTTAATTTTTTTTTTTGATAGATCCTCTTTTGGTAGCATACTGATTTCTGTAATTTATTAGTCCGGTTGGAATGTTTTAGAGTGAAACTAATACCACAATCATTAAGGAACTCGTGTCTCTACAGACTTGAATTTCAGGAAGAAAAAAAGAAATAACTTGAATATTTCTTCATAAATTTCCCCTTTTTATTTTAGCAGTAAATGCATCCCTATTTACTTGATTGTGATATATAACACAGACTTATATGATTCCCATCTTTAAAAATGTTTTATTTTATTCATTATACAATAAGACTGTACTGTACAAAAGATACTGTACAAAAGATGGGGGGCAGTTTTTTTTTTTTATAATTGCAGTTTTTATAATTCAGCAAGGACATTAAATTGAATAAAAGTGACAGTGAAGACATTTATAATAATTTCTATTTCAAATAAATGCTGATTCATGAAAGAATCTTAAAAAAAATGTATAATGGTTTCCACAAAAGTATTAAACAGCATAACGGTTTTCAACACTGAAAATAATAAGAAATGTTTCTTGCAAAGGAAATTAGCATATAATAATTTCTGATGGATCATGTGACACTGAGATTGTGTGAAACTGCAGTAATAGTTGCTGAAAATTCAGCTTTGCCACTGGAATCAATTACATTTTAAAAATTTATTCAAATACAAAAACACCTGTTAAATTGTAATAATATTTCACAGTATTACTGTTTTTAATGTATTTTTGATCAATTAAATGCAGCCTTGGTGAGTATAAGAAACTTCTTTTAAAATGATTAAATATTATAAAATCTTTCCGACCCCAAACTTTAGAACTGTAATATACACTACCAGTCAAAAGTTTGAAATCGGTAAGATTTTTAATGTTTTTAAAAGAAGTTTCGTCTGCTCACCAAGGCTGCATTTATTTAATTAAAAATACAGTAAAACAGTAATAATGTAAAATATCTAATAACGACTTTAATGAGATTTTCTGTTTGAATATATTTTATAAAGTAATTTATTCCTGTGATCAAAGCTGAATTTACAGCATCATTACTCCAGTCTTCAGTGTCACATGATCCTTCAGAAATTATTCTAATATGCTGATTTGCTGCTCAAGAAACATTTATTGTGTACAATTGTACAAAATATTTGTGTATAATATTTTTTTTTTTTCAGGATTCTTTGATGAATAGAAAGTTCAAAAGAACAGCATTTATTTGAAATATAATCTTTTGTAACTGTTTTCAACATTGATAATAATCATAAATGTTTCTTGAGCAGCAAATCATCATATTAGAATGATTTCTGAAGGATCATGTGACACTGAAGACTGGAGTAATGATGCTGAAAATTCAGCTTTGATCACAGGAATAAATTACTTCATAAAATATATTCAAACAGAAAACAGTTATTTTAAAATTTATTAATAATATTTCAAAATATTACTGTTTTTACTGTATTTTTAATTAAATAAATGCAGCCTTGGTGAGCAGACTTCTTTTAAAAACATTAAAAATCTTACTGTCCAAACTTTTGACTAGTAGTGTATATTATGGAGACATGGCCGTGTACTGCATAGTAGGAATGACCCAAGAAAAAAAATATAGGCTATTATTCTTTTTTTTTTATGTTTTTCATAAAAGTGGACTGTACAACTTATACAAATATAGTACTCTATATTCCAAGATTTCTAAAGCCGTACTATAACTTTTTTTCTGTAATGCACAGATCAAAATGTGAAACATTATAAATATAATTAAATATATGCAGTATGTAAAATATACTCCGTCTCTGAACTGCACTTGATAAATCTGTGTATTGACTGCAAAACTAGTGTACTAGGACTCATTTCTCTTCCTTATATGAACACCAGATGGCATTATATGCTGCACTTATGATTTTACACACTCACAATACTGAGAAATTCCCAAAAGATGCATATGTAATAGCCGGATTTTTGTTATTCACTTGATTGCAGCAGATATCTACTTTTTACAAATAAGTGTAGCTTGTTTTGTCATGCTGATTAGACAGAGTTGAGCATCTTTAGACTCAAAGCAATTAGTTGCCATTGGAATGCAGGAAATGAATGGGAAAAAAAAGGTAGAACAAAGAAAAGAATGGTCCAGATTAGAAAGCCAGTATTGCTTGGCCCTATTCTATGCCATGAGAGGGAGTTGCTTTTATCTCAGGCCTGCAGGTGGCCATTCAGCACTGGAGCTCCTGTCTAATTACCTATCCATAGTGCAACCAGAGATAAGAACACACTAGACACCCGACACTGAGATACACCTCTTGTGTGTGAAGAGTTTTGAATAGTCTCACTTTGCAAATAATACTTGACGTGTTACGGTGTTTGAATTTTAATAGTGCACCTTACTGCACAGTTAGTTGTTTTAAAAAAAAAAAAAAAAAAAGACTTTACCAAGATGTATATGCATAAATGTATTATTAATAGAATGTGTGTGTAGTAATATGTTGAAACTAGTAGGTTCATTCTACAAGTCAGTCTGGCGGTGTACTAAAAACACTAAAGTTCCACCCATAGTCACATACAGTAGCAGTATGATTTCATTTAGAATACAGTGTTTCACACTGGATATTGTGAAACTGGTGGGTGGACCTCGGTAACCCCCGAGTCCCCCCTCCAACCCATATTCAGTGTACAAATTGAACAAAGAAAAAAGTCTGTGCATTGACTTGTACCTGGATGCGGAGCTGATCACGTGGGCAAAGTGTGCACTTCTCTTTGCGCAACGCAAGCAGACAGTCTTTTGCGATTTAATAAGGACACAAAGCCTTTCACGCTTTCAATTTTAGCTTGTTTGACAGCAATTGTGCAAAACACACCATTAAAGACCTTTTATGTTATTATGAGAAGTTTAAATATATTTTCAGGCCACCACAATCTACACTGTAAAAAATAAATATTTTCATGATTTGTTATCACAACATTTTTTCTTTTGTCAAATCAACTTAATAATTAATGTGGTTCAGATAACATAATATTTTGAGCTTCTGTTGATTAAACCAATCGCCTTCATTGTATTCAAAATTTTAAGGCAACCAGGTAACTTTTTAAGTTAAACCAACAATTCTTTTTTGCAGTGTAGTTAATGAATGGGAAGAACTGAAATCTATTTGTGGCGGTCATTACTGATATTGTGGCAAGCCGCCACAAATAAATCAATGTATGGGAAACACTGGAATAGTGTTGCTTATAATTGAACAGAAGCTGTTCTTCAGTCAGTCCCCTGTATTGGAATGTCAAGATTTCCCATGCAGCATGCAGTACACTGGCTTATAATGGTGGATAAAATAAGGAACACCTATATTGCAGAATGGTTTCGTTTGACCCGTAGAAGAGTTTAAAAGTCATTAATCAAAATATTATATATTTTTGACACACTGAGTTAATCAAAATAAAGTCTTTTTATTCATAACGTTACAGTATTTATAAATAGTGGTAGAAAGGGGTATTTTAAACACACTATTTTTAATGTATTTTTAAGAATTTTATTCTAGCAGATTCATCACTGCTTTCTCCACAGTAATAGTCATTGCGTGGTTTTATTATTATTTTTTTTTTTAGACAGTAATTTATTGGGGGTTCTGTTAGAAGGGAAATGATTTAGATGATTAGATCATGTACTAATTTAATGCTCATAAGTTAATAATGTTCGCCCTAAAGCTTTCAAGTAGTTTTTCTTTTTTTGCTATAGAACTCATCTATTCTGAAACCTCTTGTGGAATTCCTCAATCAATACTCTGCTGCTTTTGAACCAAAGTCTGTGGGTACCATCATGATTATGGATGTTTTTTTTATGAGATATGACTTAAAAAAACAGGGAATCTGCTCTGTATGTTCCAGCAATATGCAACGAAAGCATACAGACAAACATCTGTGACCTACAGGCCCTGGTTAAAAGGCTTCTTTGACCTCGCTTAACCTTTGATGTCTGATTTGACCCCCAGCTTGCTGTGTTGTTCGTCTACTTTCCCTAAATGCAACTTACTTTACGCATGCGTCAACATCTTGCAGTAAAAAAAACTTAACCCATTTTCAGCCAATTTTCCTCTCTCTTTGACATACATCCAGACTGCACGCCTGTTACATGTTTAAGACTAACAATAACAGATATATTTGTCTTTGGGTCACATGACAGAGGAAGCAGTTGTCTGTTAAACTGTCCCTCTCGATTGTGTCTGTTTTATAGTTTGTGCATCTGGTTGTAGTGTGTGAAAATTAGAATTGCTTTGTTCTTTCGTCTCTGGGAATTTTGTCTTTTTAGTTTTACACGCACTCAAATCAATTTCATTTTTTGTTGTTTACCATTTTTGGAATAGCTGAATTTTTGGGTTCAAAATTAGTGGTGAATTTTTAACTAGATGTGAATATCAAATCACAATTATCATTAATTTGATAACGTGTTTTGATTTTTGATTTCTTCTTTTTTAGATTTGGAACTAATTCAATGAAAATTCCATGTGCTTGAAGTGATAAAAATCATCAAAACAATTTTGAAACCACGAGAATCACATCAAGAATAATATCACAATACCTCAAATGCAAAAACAACCCAATTTGATAAAAAATAAATAATTATTTAATAATAAATAGTCAAAAAGGCACATGATGGTCAATGAAAAGGTTCCAGATCTTGATACACTTCTTGTTTTTGTTTTTTGTTTTTTTCAAATTCTGACAGTTGATCTTGATGAACAATTGACGTTTAAAGAATGTTTCCAAACTGCATGGCGAAGAAGTTGCAGTTTAGGGTTTGTCAGATTGTCAGTGTTAGAGTTTTGTTCTTTTTTGTAGATGGGCATGTATATGCTCATTGTTTGTATATCCCCATCCCTTCCTTACAGCCAAAAACGTTAATGCTGCCCGACCGCTTCGTACTGCCTATACATGGACATGGCAACTGACTTACACAATCACCCCCATCATTGTCATCTCCTATGTAGTATGTTCATAGGTCCAATTCCCCTGTCACTACCCCCTTCCCCCCTCCTCCCCCTTTTAGCTATGGTAAAATATGTACAGTCATCCATTCACTCAAACCTAAAGATTAAAACCAATCTAAGCAAAAAGTTTAATTACTAGAATGTAGATATTTATTTAACAACAACAAAAAAAAAATGCTATATAAATCAAAGGCTCAAATATGTACAGTTTTTTGTAAGAAAACTGGATTATTTATCAAAGTAACGACAAAAGAGAATAATGGTGAAGTTTATTTTTCATGTTATGTGGTGTGGATGTATGTGTTGTTGCCTCCCTGTACTCTCTCATGTGGGAAACAAAAATATATATCTAACCAGAAACACAATGACAGTTATTTTGTTTTCACAAAGAAAAAAACTTGTCCAAGAACATTCTTACACAACTTTCTTTTGTACGTTTTTTTCTTCATGCCAAAATCATGCGGGCAATTTGTTGATGTAAGTTGACAAAAAAATATGGTATGTTTATGTTTATAATATACAGTATGCCATATATGCTTGTTTAAATTCTTAATGTAATGAGATCAGTAGTTCTGATCTTGTTTTGCTAGATTATACTGTTGATGTTTATATTGCCTGTTTGTCAGTACTGTACTGTGTGTTATGACTAGTTATTGATTATTATGGTATTGGCTTAGTAATTTAACTTATGCTATTGGATTTGTAAATTAATTTACTTTTTTTTATTATTTAATTGTGTTATCATTGAGCTCTGCCTTTTTCTTTTTAAGTTATTTTGAATTTTAATTTTATTTTTATGCAAGTCTTTTATGTACTTAAAACCTGATGGCAGTACTATCTTACTGCTGTAATGACAGTCTGAATATCTAGCAGTTAGAAAGCACAAACAAACCTTCCATGTTCATGAAATGGAACTTTTTGCTTATGTTGCATGACAGATACACTGAACTATATACTGTGTGTATATATATATATATATATATATATATTCTAGTGTTAGAATCACTTGTTCCGTCCCGAATATCAACACTTTACAGCTACACGTATATTTGAAGAACTGAGCATCTTATTTCCGTCAATAAAATCTTTGTACTTTGAGCATTTCAAGATACATTAAATATCTACTCTCAAAGCAGCTTTTATTCTTCAAAAGATTTAAGTCTCACACTTATAAATCAACCATATTGACAGAGATCATTCAGCTGTTATAGCAACGTGGAGATAGTACCTGCCATTGGGAAGGCTTTCTGAAGCCATTCAAAAGGCAAGAGTCAGTGCACTGCTGGGGAGCCCGATCTTCCATCACACACGTACAGTATATATAGAGAGCGAGAGAAGATGCTTTTCTACTAAAATAAACAAGTTGTTGACATTGTTTCACATCTTAAGGCACAGGTGAAACCAACATGAGGTGAGACTTCATCTCATATCTTATTTAAATAATATTCTGACATTTTTTTTAGAACATTAGACTTCATGACAGTAGATTCATACAGTTGAGCTTTTTTTTTTTTTTTACGTATGCAAAATATTACATAAAAAAATATTTTAAAAGTAACAGTTAACATATTCACTTATTAATAATTCAATAAGTAAGCAAAAGGGTTTTTTTTGCAGCATTTATTAATTCTGATTTATGTTCACTTTGACATGCGTGAGCTAATCTTAACACATGCAACTTTTAATGTTAAAAATGTTTTTGTAGAAATTAACATTAAAATTGGCACGTTAATTGTTAGTGCACAACCTTTTTCTAGATTATTAAAGGGATAGTTCATCCAAAAATGTAAATTATCCCACAATTTACTCACCCTCAAGCCATCCTAGGTGTATGTGACTTTCTTCTTTCAGTCAAACACAATCGGAGTTTGTAATGGGATTGAATAGTGCCCGAGTTTTTGAAGCTCCAAAAAGCGCATCCATCCTTCTTAAATATAATCCATACGACTCCAGTGGGTTAATAAATACCTTCTGAAGTGAAGAGATGGGTTTTTGTAAGAAAAAGATCCATAACTTTATAATATATAATCACTGGCTTCCGGCAACGGCCAAATGCACGTTAATGAGAGAGTTACGTGGTTTTTGTGAGAGGTGTCAATTCTCACCTAAGCTTACTACGTCATACATCCTACAGTACGTCACATGTCGAGTCAGAGGTCACCCTTCTGCCAGAACTGAACTTTCTTGTGATTGCGTGTACGGTCATTGCCGGAAGCCAGTTATTATATTTTATAAAGTTTTAAATATGGATATTTATCTCACAAAAACCCATCTCTTCACTTCAGAAGGTATTTATTAACCTACTGGAGCCATATGGATTACTTTTATGATGGATGGATGCACTTTTTGGAGCTCCAAAAACTATTCAATACCATTACAAAGCTGGGAAGAGCCAGCATATTATTTAATATAAGTCCGATTGTGTTCGGCTAAAAGAAAAAAGTCATGTACAGTACACCTGGCTCGAGGGTGAGTAAATTATGGGATAATTTTCATAATTCAGCAGATAATTCAAATGCCTCACAAACCGGCTCACCCACAAAGACCTGTCAAGTCCTTTTGATGCCAATTTTTAGTAATTTACTGTATGTTGAATATTGTTTCTCTGTTGTTTTTTGGTTTTGTTTAGCTTTTTATTTGTTTTGTTTTTTTTACGTTCTGCCTTGTATCCGTTACCAGTGCTTTTTTATGTTACCAGTTTTAGAGACTAACATGCCTCGTGTCTGTGTTCAATTGTAGGAGGCGAATTAGTTTTCCCAGTACTTGTAAAGGATCCCTTAGAGCTCCCCTCTGTAGCCACTCGTACACCCTCCATCCCCTTTCCCCCAACCCTCCGCCCCCACCTCACCATTATTGAGACCACCAAAGAGTCCCTGTCCATGACCACTGAGGCGGGGGTACCTTGCTTGTCGGACCGAGGCAGCGATGATTGTGATGATGATGATGATGATGATGGCTTGATGATATCTGGGTATGGCTCTGGGGAAGCATACGACTCTAACCTGCCCCCTACTGATGATGAAGATTTTTACACCACCTTCTCCTTGGTAACAGATAAGACCTTGTCATCGTCGGCCTTTGAAGGTGGCTACAAAGCTCACGCGCCTAAGTGGGGATCCAAGGACTTTAGACCTAACAAAGTCTCCGATTCTGGTAGGACTACTACCACGTCTTTTTCCCCCAAGCTGAGCCGCTCCACAACCACGTCCACGCCACCCAAACTGCCCGCAGGCAAAATGAATAACAGGGAGCTAAAGCCCCAGCCCGACATAGTCTTGCTTCCATTGCCCACTTCCTATGAGGTAGACAACACAAAGCTGAAGAGCCCATTAATAACCTCCCCCATGTTCCGTAATGTACCCACAGCAATCCCCACGGAGCCGGGCATCAGGCGGGTTCCGGGGGCCTCCGAGGTGGTCCGTGAATCTAGCAGCACCACCGGAATGGTCGTCGGGATAGTTGCCGCTGCCGCTTTGTGCATCCTAATACTGCTGTACGCCATGTATAAGTACAGAAACAGGGACGAGGGATCCTACCAAGTGGACGAGACCAGGAATTACATAACCAACTCGGCGCAGAGCAATGGAGCAGTCATGAAGGACAAGCAGCAGAGCGCGAAAAGCGGCAACAAGAAACAGAAAAACAAGGACAAGGAGTATTACGTGTGAGTCCGAGCGTCGCCCGTTGCTTTGACAGAACTTTGACAGACCTGTTGGGCGCTGCGCCGAGAGAGGGCGACAGGAGCCGGACCCCGGCGCTGTGCCAAGAAGGCGAACTCTGATGTGAACTGTACCATAAAGCACACTTACAACCGTAAGCACACCGCGAAGGTAAAATAGCAAACATTAGTGACCTTATTCCTCTATCTGGTCGGAGACGTTATCAGTGTAGAATATTCCACAGCTACATCATAATCCTAAGTGACTTTTAGAGGTATGTGAACCTTGGCGTAAATCTCGTTTTTCTTTTCTTTTGTAACTCTGTAAAAAGAGGAGAACGTTTCAAGCATGTAAGAGACACGTAGTGCTGACGTCCGTAACGAAAGTGGGACCCAAAAAATGTTGTTCACTTGAGAAAAAAAAAAAAAAAGGACTCCTGCCAACAAAATAAATAAATATATATATAAATATATATATATATATAAATTCTATATATGAGAAATTTGTATTGTTTATACATTACATGTGGTGTCTTATCATTTTTTGCTCTCTGCAAAAAGAAGAAAAACACAATGTAATAAATGAAACTGCTCAAGACTGGTCACCGAGGCTCTGACAGCACTGCACTGTTATGATTTCCAGCCGAAACTGATCATTTTAATTGTACAACCAAATGTAATATTGCAAATGTGTGAGTTACCAGAAAGACAGTGACGTTTCCTTGTCTCAGTAAAGCGACTGATTGTAGTGCATGCCATGCCATCCTTCGCTTTGAACACGTCCGCCCACCGGGCCAGTCCGATCACCCTCAAAGCGACACGATAAGGGAACGTGTCGCAGATTGGAACTTTTTCAACCGTATGTATGTTGGTCCATTTGCTCTCGTCTCTTTTTTACACAGCTGTCTGGTGCAGACTGGCGCAGTGCTATGATACTGTTAACGGATGTCTATACGAAAATAAATCTAATGTGAAAAGTGTGAAAAAAAGAAAAAAAAATCTATCTGTTGTCACAGTCGACTGTGTCGAACCAGAAATTTGTTTACATATTTTATTACATGATAGCAGTTGTACTTTGTAGGTAGATGATGTACATACAAACCTAAGTTGTATTTTTTTTTTTAGTAATTCTATTGTACAGAGAGATCATTGATTTATTCAGTGTGTTTCATGCAGAAAAATCCGACACTGTCAACTCATGTGAAGGAAGAAAAAATATACAGTACACACACGTTTTTGTAAGAACAAGCAGAGAATATTGTTAGATTAGAAGTCTAATCTTTCTCGCAGATGTTTCTAAGTCTAAGCATGGATATTTGACTACTTGAAGCTGTCGATGAAATACAAGACGCACTTCTTAACTGTACCAAGGTTTCCTTGTTATCGGTTGTTTTATTTATAGAAGAATCAAAGAAATATGTAATAAAGACAGACTAATATGGATACGGACATGCAGCTCAGATAATTTACGCCGTGTGTTTCTTACCTTAATGTCTTAATACGAGTGGCCTGGACTGCAGTAAGCCCTGTCGCATCGACGGACTTTTTGCCATTTTTCTTCTTATTCATGTATATTTTTGCCATTTATTTAAAAAAAAATATATATATATTTGTTTATCACTGTACCATAAATAAGATGTGAAAATGTGCCCATGTTATTTTTAATCTTCATTTTCTGTTCAACCTCACGTGCGCTTTTATTATTTTCATTTATGACATCATAGTCACGTAGCTTCGCTTCAGAAAATATTTGCCGATGGTATATAATAAAACATTCCATGGAGGTTGATCATATATGGGTTGTTTTAATGTGCTCATATCTAAGCTCTGTTCAGTATGTGTGATGATGCATATTTTTCTAGCATCCATCATGCTGGACTTTAATTTCCTGTTCTGTTAGGACCTTTTTAATGTGTTTAAGAAGAGACTTATTGTATTTCTTCACATGCTTTCAATGGATTAAATGCCTCGCTGTGTTCTTAGCGCGGAAAGGTGAGGTTGTCATTTGTTATAAAGAAGTTGAAAGACGACTGGCTTTCAGTAGACAGTCAGAGAGTAATACTGAATCAATATCCACCAGATCCTGTACAATATTTTCCTGTAAGACACAGATTTATAAAAGACTCGGTACTCACTATGACCTGTTAACAGAAAAAGAGCAGAGACCTTAAGTACAAAACAGCTAGCAGCGTTTTCTTTTGGTTACCAGCGCAACACAAAGGTACAAATCAGAAGCTGTGACCTCTGCTGGGGTTTAATTGTCTCATTAGATATGGTAATTAAAGTATATCTGACTATAAAGAAAATTAGGAGGGCTTTCAATATGCTGTTGTTCGAGAACAAGTACAAAATTTGAATCCCTAATCAGGAACAATGGCACAGGCTACATGTTAGATTTTGAGATTTGTTAAATATAACATCAAAACGTAGAACTTGCAATTCAGTTGATAGTTTTATTGTACATTTTTAGCTTTGTTGGACCCATTCACTCTGATAGACATTTGGAACAACAACATGACTAGAAATCATTCATTTTCAATAACAGTTGGCAATTTCCAATTTTCATGGGTTATAGTAACTGTTCTGACATGATATGAGTGTGTCCAGATGCAAAGATTTTTAGCTGCAAGACAACTGAGTCATTGTCAACCTAAAATAGCCTCTTATTTTTTTACAGCCAGTACATCTCTTTTGTGTTTAAAAAGCTTTGACCTCTTATACAGGTCACCAATGAAATCAACCAGCAATAGGAAAAGTACAAGGAAAAGTACAATAGAGTGACCTCCAGTTATAAAGACACTCTGAACAAGCATTAGACAAGTTTTTTTCCAGGTGCTAAGGAATAAGTCCATATGTATAAAAAAAAGCTGTTAGATCACACCCACACATCCTTGTGATTCCCAGGTGGTGAAAGGAGCAGTCAAAGAGGTTTATTACAATTGCAACATGCTGCAAGAACTAGCAACAAGATGATTTTTTTTTTTCAACTGATGCATAAATTCACCAACCACCAATATTGTGTGTACTGTAGTACTTTAGCACAGAACCCACATCTTTTTGCAAATTAAGTATAGCACAGATTTTGTGGTCATGTTTGTGCCATTATCTTATTTGCATAATGATTCTGATTTGAAATTTTATCCGGTGAGTGTCGCTAAAAGTGTAATGCTCCATTATTTTTGAGAATAACGTACCACCAACACTACACCTAAAGCTACCCGATAGTGTTAACAAAAGCAAATGTGACATAAAAAGCATCCGTAATCATGCCATTTTAGCTTGTTTGGATCTCTCATTTTTGACTCGTTTGCCCCGAATTCGTACCCAAGGCTTCCTCATCCTAAATCCAATTCCGTATCAGCTGAGCTACCGAGCAAGCTTATGTCAGAAAAGCGAAACATGTGGAGCTGGTTAACTGATGCAAAGTCCAAAATATATTCGTTTACAAATTGTGCACTTTGGTAAAAAGCGTTTTGAAGTCATAACATAATATTGTGCAAGAAAACGTGAAAACAAGTCTTTATTAATCCATAATCTGACCCTGTAATCATAACTGTGTATGACAACGATTAAAAGCACTTGCTGTTTTACTGCCTCTAATGTTCATTTCTGTTGGAAATTGCAGTGAGATGCACGTATTGGTACATATTTTTGCGACTCGCGAAGACGTTCCCACAGGTTTGTCTTTCCATGAGACCCGGTTGGATTTATTTACTTTTTTGCATAAAATGTCTATACATCATAGATAGAAAGCAAAGTCAGAATTCACTCTTCATGCTGTTTTTATGTCCGTCATGTTTTTATGTTGATGTTTTTATGTCCATGTCATTTTTTTTTACTTCATGTCATGTGATGTGAAAATCAAGCAAATCTGTGTAAATTTATCAACACTGTAAAAAAATAATCGTGATTTTAACAGTAAAAGACTGTAAAAACGCTACGGTGAAAAACTATTAATTGGTTAACAGAAAGTTGCCGTACTATACGGGGAGTAACTGTAATAGATCTAACCGTACATTTAATGTAATTTTACAGTAAAATACCATTAAATTTACAGTTTTTTGACATGGAAAAAAACATATACTTGTATAATTTACAGTAAATTGACATTCCCATAATTCCTTGCACAACACTTCATATTTGATGTATTTTCGTTGAAATAACTCTGTTTCTTCTTAGTTATGTAAATTAGGGTGTAAATTAGGTTTAAGTTTATTGCATTTTTTAATGTCATGTGTGTTACCATGATGGTGTTTAGTGTTTGTGGGAATAACACTGTGTGCACCTTCTATAAATTGTCCTTCTCAGCTTGTGGAAAAGCTGCTTATGATGAACTTTGATTCATCATGTGACTCTCATCACCACTGTGTTATTGGTGGTTGTCAGTGTATTACAAAGGTACAAAACAGATATTAGTTCTTCAATTATATGGTAAATTAACATTATATCAGTTAATGAAATACGGTATTTTACTGTAAATTTAAGTTAAATCTGTAAAACTTAAAATGTTGCTACCGTATTTTTTACAGTAAATTTCTGGCAACCGTTTGTTTTGTTTTTTTACCGTAAATGTAATGAATTGTATTTTTTTCAGGTCATCACTTCACATCTTGTTTGTCATTATTTATGTTTGTATATATTTTTTGCATTTGCATCCAAACCTCAGAGGATCCCATTAAAATGATCCCACAGACATTCAGTGTAAAACTGTAAGAATTCAAATCTTTCAGAAGACCAATTATTTTGACCAGTCGAAAAAAGTTGACCAATTATTTTACTTAGCCCATGTATATCTGAAATTCTCTTTAGCTTTGAGCCTCATTCTCACAGACAGCACAGAAGTTGCTCTGAATAAAAGTGGAGCGTGAAATGTACAATTTCTTAATGAACATCTTATTACATGGGTGGCTGGATTATTGAACCACACTGACTGAGGAAAACTGTTTTCTGGGAAAAGAGAAAGTTAATTAAAATTCTACAAAGGCTTAAAATTCAATAATCCTTCCACAACCTCCAGATAAGTTCTGTTGATTGGGACCATTCATCAAAACAGACCTATTCTCTGGTCAAAATTAGTCCCACCTTTTCTGCAGGAAAGACATTTGATTAGGGATCTAATCTAAATGCCTATGCGTTTTGCAGTTTAATCCGGTTGTCAATAAATATAAAGGAATTATAATGAATGGACATGTTGTATCAGTGACTTGATTGTAAAACCAAACGATGACACCAGATTTAATCAAATTTTGATCGATCACCTGAAGGGAAACCGGAATAGCAGAGCTACAAAACACACCATGATGGTGCTACATGTACATATAAGCTAAATAAATATCAACTACTAATTATTAGCCTCCTTATGATGAGATCGACAGGTTATGCAGAGGTGATCAATGCCATCTGTATTGTGGCTTAATGTTGACACTTCCATAAGAAAATAATATGACACTGGGTTTAATAATTATGTTCTTTCTTACTTCACAGCATTCACAAGAGTTTACTTTGAGTTTTCTGTTCAGTGTTGAGGATTACAGTGTTTTTGTGCAATTAATATGTTTATCAGTACTACTCCATATTCAGAAGTTGTTCTGTATATGCCTACAAATCTGCTGTGACTACACCAGTCTGCTGCCAAAAAAAAAAAAAAAAAAAAAAAAAAAATATATATATATATATATATATATATATATATATATATATATATCATTCTGCATTAAAAGAAGTATACATGTATTCTGGATCATTTCCCTGTCAAGGTTTGTTCTTGTGATTCCATCTGCCAATATTGCTGTTGTTTCAGAGTGATTAGTCACATGAAATGTACAGTTCACAAACAATTGTGTCCAGAACTAAGAGCCCGTGAGCAAAAATGGCAGAATTCAACTCATCTCTGGAGGGTCATGTACCAGCTGAACAACTATTACCAAGATCAGCGGGAATGCTAACAGATATATTTTTATGAGTATTTTAGACCTCCTTGATGATTCCCATAAAACATACTATATGCTGTCCCATCTGAGATGACATCCTGCACATAACAACAGTGGGGAAAACCACTGAAATTATAGGAACAAAAGCACTGTTCATCACTATAACTGTAGATAGAGACATTTGCATTACACAAATAACCCAAAACTCATATTCCTGGTTTCACAGACAAGGCTTAAAGGGTTAGTTCATCCAAAAATGAAATTTCTGTCATTAAGTACTCACCCTCCTGTCATCCCAAACATCTTCAGAACACAAATTAAGATATTTTTGATGAAATCAATGGGTTTCTGAAGCACACATAGGCAAAGTCATTGCACCTTTTGAGGTCCAGAAAGGTATTAAAGACATCATTAAAATAGTCAACGTGACTACAGTGGTTAAACCTTAATGTTATGAAGTGACGACAATACTTTTTGTGCACAAAAACAAAAATAACGACTTTATTTAACTGTTGTCGTACACAGTTGACGTAATGAACTCAGTTCAGTGCTTCCGTGTCTACGTCCGAACGCCAGCTCAGTATTGGCCGACTCCGTTCACGTAAGCAGCGCGACGCATGCATGTGATGCTAACGCAGGAGCTGGCCAATACTGAGCTGGCATTCAGATGTAGACACGGAAGCACTGAACTGCGTTCATTACGTCAACTGCTCAAATTGTTAAATAGTGTCGTTATTTTTGTTTTGTTTTTGCACACAAAAAGAACAAAGGTCTTACAGGTTTGGGACAATATGAGGGTGAGTACCTAATGACAGAAATTTCATTTTTGAGTGACCTAATCTTTTAAGCCTTGTCCCAGACTGAAATGCATGTCTGAGCTGTCTTAACTGAAAGCAAATTTCACAGACTTAAAATATGTGCCATTGTTTTGACTCAAGATTCACACCAGTAATGTTTCTTTCTTTCTTCTTTTTTAAGGCACTTTTTAAAAAGCCTCTTAAATATCATAATTGAAGTAAGGCCTAGTCTCGACTTTGTCTAAGCCCTGTATATGAAACCAGGCCACAGTTTTGCCATTTACAAAATCTAATAATGGATTTACGGTAAGTCCATTTATTACCAGGAAAACAAAAAGAACAAAACATGGTTTAGAGCTATAGTGAATTTACAAACAGTCTATTTTCACTGTCTAGATATCTACCTATTGTCCCTCGAATGAATAAGGATCATCAATACCATGCCATTCTAAAACTGTAGCAGGAACCTGATCCATAGAGGCAGAGAGAGAGAGAGAGAGAGAGAGAGAGAGTGTTAAAAGCCTTGATTCATTATTAATCTAAGCTGCAGAGCACTGGAGATCAGCCACTGCTTTACAGGAATACTAACACACCAGTCTGGGACATTGCTGTGTCAGACTGAGGAGGATATATATTTGTGCAAAATATGCATCATTGCCATCAGAGGATTAGAGTTTGTAAGCTGCGTATTCAAGCACACAGAGCAAATCACAAGAATATGATTTTCTCTCTGATTTTTTTTTTTTTTTTTTTACTTCTTTTGTGTGTGTGTGTGTGTGCGTGCGTGTACGAAAGTGTAAATGTAAAAAGAGATGATTAAAACTGTTGGGTAGTTTTCAGTGGTTTAGATTATATATGAAATATTTAAAGGGACAGTTCACCCCAAAATGAAAAATCTGTCATCATTTACTCACCCTCAAGCAGTTCCAAACCTGTATGAATTTCTTTGTTCTTCTGAACACAAAGGAAGATATTTGGAAGAATGTCAGGAACCAAACAGATCTCGCCCCTCCATTGACTATCATAGTATTTATTTTTCTTACTATGGTAGTAAATGGGGGGCGAGATCTGTTTGGTTCCTGACATTCTTCCAAATATCTTCCTTTGGGTGAACTATCCCTTTAAGTACATTATTTCCAAGTCACTAATCAAGTAGTGAGATTTATAATGCAACTCTGTATCTGCAGTCAAATGTTCTTGCTTCCATTAAAGCACAAATCATGGAGAACATCAGGTTTTACTCAGGTTTTTGGAGTTCATGACGCTTGAGTGCTGCTGTCAGTGAAGTAAAAGATAGACGAAACAAACCAAAACACATTCTGACATTAATTTTATCTTTTCATTCCAACTTTTCACTGAAATGATGCTAGAAATATAATTTTAAAGTGGGGAGAATTGTCTCATAAAATGCAAAATAGATGCATTTTTCTAGTGCTTCTTTAGTCGTAGTGTTCATATCACAAATATCAAGTGTGCAGATATTAAGAGTTTGGCTGAGTAATTGCACAAAGCACAGTCTAAATACAAGTTTGTATAGTGCTTCCAGTGTTTTTTGTTACTGAATGCACAGCGCCCTCTACAGACATGCGAGGTGTGTGTATTTGTGTGGGCTGTGCATATGTGAGATCACTGGGGTTTTGCAGGGGAGTGATTCTGAGCTGCAGGAGGAGAGAACTGCCTGTGCTGGTCGGCGTGACACAGACAGCATGACGTACCAATGCTGTATTGTCCGAAGACAATGCCACAGTTCTCCCAAACATTCCCTTGCACCAAGAAAGTGGAGCAAAATGTCGGTCACTGAACAGTATGGTTCTTGTAAAGACTTCCTCTCTTTTGTTTGCAAAAGAAAAAGAAAAAAGGGAAAGACTTTGTAGAGTTGGAAAGCTACCATAATGTGATCAGGACTACTTTATGGCCTTCAGTTCCATTGTAATATATTTATAACTTGTTTTAACATATAAATTATGTAATTGTACTTAAATAAAACTGGATGATTGATTGGTTGCTGCAAACTGCTGGAATTTTGGGAAGGTATGGGATTGGAACACATTCACCAACTTAGGATAATGTGCATCCCTCTCTCTCTCTCTCTTTCATATTTTCATATATATATATATATATATATATGTGTATGTATGTATGTGTGTGTATACATATATATACACACACACACTACCAGTAAAAAGTTTGGACACGGTAAGATTTTTAGGCTGCATTTATTTAATTAAAAATACAGTAAAAACAGTGATATTGTGAAATATTATCACAATTTAAAATAACTGTGTTCTATTTGAAAATATTTTAAAATGTAATTTATTCTTGTGATGGCAAAGCTGAATTTTCAGCATCATTACTCCAGTCTTCAGTGTCACATGATCCTTCAGAAATCATTCTAATATGATGATTTGATGCTCAAGAAACATTTATTGTGTACAATTGTACAAAATATTTGTGTACAATATATTTTTTTTAGGATTCTTTGATGAATAGAAAGTTCAAAAGAACAGCATTTATTTGAAATATAATCTTTTGTAACATTATAAATGTCTTTACTGTCACTTTTGATCGATTTAATGCATCCTTGCTGAAAAAATAATTAATTTCTTTCATTTCTTTTCAAAAAAATAAAAATAAAAGTTATTACTGACCCCAAACTTTTGAACGGTAGTGTATAATGTTACAAAAGCTTTGTATTTCAGATAAATGCTGTTCTTTTGAACTTTCTATTCATCAAGGAATCCTGAAAAAAAAAAAAAAATGTACACAATAAATGTTTCTTGAGCATCAAATCATCATATTAGAATGATATAATTATTATTATTATTGTGACTATTGAAAGGGATTGTGTCAAAGATAAATATATAGTCCAAAAAATAAATAAAATTGTGTCATGTCATTCCAAACCTCTATGACTTGACTTGATTGAAGAAACAACATTGGACCTTCAAAGACCTTTTCAAACATTGATACTTCCAAAGTGTGGACAAATGAAAGATAAATATGACAAAATATAACTTAATAGACTTAATGACTTAATAGAACTTAAAGTTTTTTGGGTGAACTTTTTAAAATGCGTTTAAAATATTACAGTAACTGCTGGCATGGATCCATAAATCCACATCCCATCAGATGCATCCCATAGTTTGCCTCCAACCTAATTAGAGGGATAAAAATCAATATAAAGATGATGACAGATAAGAAAACAACAAAACTTGAATATGAATCTGGATCAGACATAGATCAGAACTGAATGAGCTTAGTACTGACAAACCACATTTGCTGAGCATTTTACACAAAGCGTATATGGAAAAAAAACTGAGGAAATAGGAAACAAACTCTTAACAGATTTAACATTTAACTGAATTTACAGAGCATGAAGGTGCATACCTGGTTTAATAGTCCTTGCCTGAAAACCTGAAGATTTTTCATAAAAGTGCTAATGTTAGTCGATGAGGGGGGAAAAACATAAAAGAATGTGTGAAATAATCTGTAAGGAACTGTTTTTGTTTAAAATCTCAAGGGATGCTTTTAGAATTTAGCAGTTTAAGTAAGAAGAGAGACTATATGCAAAGTTAAGGGGTAGTTTTCATGCTTGAACGTTCAAAAAATATTATTTTTCACATATTTTACGTTGTTTCAACACCTCTCTATCCAGTCTGTCTGTAAAGTTCCGGCTGCATTTCTCATAAGCATTGTGAGCAATCATAAAGACCATTGGTGGCAATTAGGCAATAAGGTTTCATTTGTTAATATTAGTTAACTACATTAGTTAACATGAACTAACAATGACCAATATTTCTACAGCATTTACTACTCTTAGGCTGCATTCCACTCCATTTTTAGACACGCACTCGCAAACTTTCCTAAGCACTTCCCCTCGGGGGAATCTCTGCCACAGTTTTGAAGTGCGTTCCACTTCGTGAAGTGGACAAGGGAAGTTTATATGGACAGACCCGCGCTCCCTCGATTTTGACTGAGGGAGCGAGTCTACTTCATATGTACACTTCAGGCAGCTTCATAACCCATGATGCAACACAATTGTGACGTCACCGCATATCGCGTTTAATTTACCCCACCACAAACAACCTTATGATATATTAATTCTTTTTTTAATATTTAAAACACACATATATACATATATAATGCTGCATTAAACAATTTTTGTAAGGGGAAAAAAGCGGATTCCACGTGTCAAGGGCTTAGGACGTTCCAATTCAGCCCATTGCAAAGGTTCCGCCAGTAGTGGGCACTCATGCAACGTAAGCAATGACGTACATCTGAGTCAACGAGACTGAGTCAAGTTAGCGAGGGAAGGGCATAAAAAAAAAAAAAAACTGGAACGCAGCCTTAGTTAAAAGTGCAGTAGGTGATCTGGGAAATGCTAACGTTAGCCTGCTAGCATTGAAAACATACGATCTTACCCTTCCTGCAAATCGCCATCCAAAGCCACGCCTCCTCAGGGATGCGCACACACAGCTGCTCTCGGCAAAGTGTCACAAGAGACGGCGTTAAACTACCTCATGTCTCAACACACATAACATTACAATAATGAACGTAAATAACTTAGAGAGCTTGTACTTGACTGCTACAGATTCATTTCAGTGTTGATACTGTTGAGATGGAAATGCATTATTCTGAGTCTGAGGACGTATTTTGGTTAGAACATTACGGGTTGCCATCTCTTAATTACGGTAGTTATGGCGTGAAGCTCATTGTTTTGATTTGAAAGGAACTGTAAAAGGTGGCTGCTGTTTGTTTGCGGTGCTCTGTGACTGATGTCTGTCTGTATAAACTCTGTATAAAGCACGCTAATGATGTATATCTGCGTGAACAGGGTGCGCGAGGGTATGTAAAAAAAGGCAGGTAGGACATTGTATTATTTCATTCGGACCAAATATAATAATTGGTTGAACATTTTATGGTCCTGCGCCTTCCACAGACAATATATATGTATAAAAATACATTTAGACATCAGCACTCACAGCGCTTTCCAGATTGAGGACATGAGAAGGCGAGGAGACTTATGGATTGTTTCCACTGAGCGGTACGGTTCAGTTCGGTACGGTTCGGAACGGTACACCCTGATCAGGCTTGCGTTTCCACCGCCAACAGTACCCTTACTTGATAGGCGTGGTGTAGCCGGACAATAGCGATCGATATCATTCTCGCGCGAAGAAGAAAACGACACAGTACACAACAATGGATACAGCAGATCTTGTTCTTGCTTCTCGGCTTGAGGCTGTCTGTCACAAGAAGAAGACAAGCTTTGCTTACTGCACGCCAACATTCGGCATTTCACAATACCAAGTACGCAAAGTTCAGACGTCAATGCAGCAGCACCTACCAGCAAGCGTCAATAGCGGAGAAGAAAACCCGCGTAATTTAAAAACTACTTTATTGTGTCATGAAATGTAGTTTTAAAAGTTTTTTAGGCGAGAATGTAGTTGTTTAAAGCTCAAATCTGTGGTTTATT
The DNA here is from genome assembly GCA_037950665.1 of Hypophthalmichthys nobilis. Lineage (NCBI taxonomy): Eukaryota > Metazoa > Chordata > Actinopteri > Cypriniformes > Xenocyprididae > Hypophthalmichthys > Hypophthalmichthys nobilis. The sequence goes on from CM075478.1 coordinate 10,820,920, forward strand.
TATTAAGATAGCGTCTATTTGAAAATTTGATCTGACGTTGTCGGAGTTGTGAGCTTCTCATACTTTATACTTATACTTTTATAATGGTTATTATTGATAATTAAAACTGACTTAACAAAAAGAGAGGGTTGTTTTGTCTTATTTTATTTTATTATAGGCTACATGTAGGCTACATATACAGTGAAGATATTAATCAGAGTGCATATGCACATATTGCCTGAACCACACATTAATAGGTTTCATATTTTTTAAATGAAAACGAAAAGAGGCAGGGTTGTGTTTTACATTTTGTTTTGTTATATAGCCTACATGAAGTGAAGATAATCAATGTACGGGTTGCCTGAACCACATTTGTGTGGCGCTTTTTGTGTTGTCATTCCACTTTTAGTACGCGCAAATGACGATTCTCTGTCAACCAATCAACGTTCTGCAGAGTGTAGCTCCACCCTTTTGGTACGGTACTATCGTGCTTGGTACCCAAACGGAAGGGTCCCAAAAAAGTGGTACGGTACGCTTCGGAATTAGGGTACCATTCACTACTTTTGACAATGGAAACGATCCATTAGGGTGTACTCACACTAGGAGCTCTGAACCGTGCCCGAGCACGTTTGACAAGTGTGATCACTCCATTCCGTGCCTGGCGCTGTTTGTTTAGCCGGCCCTGGCCTGCTTGGAAGAGGTGGGCCAGAGTCATACAGTATAGGCTACGCAGCTACTCATTCAGCAATTCCCCCGATCGTATCACGTACGACGAACATTATTTATATAATTTATTCATTAAAAAAAATGAACTCCCAATATATACTTTAATGGGCGATATAAAGTCGTGAGATACATAATATTGTCGTGAGTTTAATACATTTTAAAAATATATAGCATGTATTAATCTCATATGGCATTACATCCCACATTCAAGCATATGTTATAACTAATCCTGATGGATTAAAATGATTAAACTAAGACATAATTAATTTCCAACACCACACTGTACACGACTATCAGTCTTTGCATTAATGTTGCAACAGCACAATAAAACTGTACATAATACACACTTTAAGATGACGACGACAGGAAAATATGAGTGAGAGATGACTGAAGTGTTTATATATATCCAGAAATATCCAGGGTGCGAGCAGTCCTGTTTCATGAATCAGAGGATCAGGCTTGCGTGATAAGGGAGCTGCCAGCTTATCATTTCCCCAGCACGTCGTGAAAAACACTCTATACATCCCAATGTGCATACTATCCACACTAAATAGTACTGAATATTACTAATGTCACATAGACTACTATTTAGGATGGATAGTAAGCACGTTGAGACGCAGGCACTGTCTTTACAGCACATGGAGCCCCTGCTCGGATAATGCACAGCCACGCCAAACAAACACGAAGAATTATTTATTAAATTTATCTCTTAATGAGAGCTCTGTAGTCTCACCAATAATTCACCAAGACCGTTCAAACATTTTCATGACATTTAATTCGTAAAACGACTTTGATTCCCGAGCTGGTTCTGATCGAGGCTATCTATCACTGTAACCGGAAAAACTTTTACCCAGCGTGGGTCATTCCGGAAGCCAAAAACCCGGAAGTGTGAAATAGGCCTATTAAGTGCAATGTGAGTGCAGGCCAGCAGGGGAGTGGGGAGGGGGGACAATCGCGTCCCGTCTCGGTTTAAGGCAACCGTGCCTAGTGTGAGTACACCCTTACACATATGTAAGTTGATGAGTTGATTTATCTTTGTTTTATTATGCTCTCTTTCATAGAGATTATTAGATGGATGCTGAGGCTTTTTAGGTCAGGTAGAAACTGTGATGTCTGGCACAGTTCGTTTGATGGCTTCTGTGGCTTTAAATGAAGCCCCTCCTTCCGAAAAGCACAATGTGCTCTGATTGGTCAGCTAGATGTGTCGGCAGTGTGTTGTGATTGGTCAACCACTTTGAGCAGGTTTCGGAAATGTCATGCCTCTTACCGTAACCATGAGCTTCAACATACAACTATCCCAACACAACCAGGCCTTGCCCCCCTTTTTTCTTTCTTTAGTTTATGCCTTGTGTGTGAATTATTTAGATGAGGAATATTGTGACATTTACATTCCCAGAAGAAAACTTCAATCAAGGCATTTCAGGGAGTTCATAAACAGTGCTTACTAATATAGAGAATAACTCCTTTTGGAGTAGACTTTGTGCTTTCTAACTTTACAGACCTTTTTTCATGCTCAAACAGCAACATTACACACTAAAGAAAGTTGAAAATGTAAAAAAAAAAGGCACAATAGGTCCTCTTAAAGTACATATAAAATGCTTTGACATGAAAGTTTAGCATATAATGCTCTATCATGTGGAGAGACAATCTAAGTGTAAACAGCTAGAAGCTTAATCCTGTTAAGTTTGGTGGCTTCAGCAAGAGGGACGATTAAAGAAGCATTTCATACATCAGTAATGGACTATGGAGACAAAATGAGAGTGATGAGAGAAAAAGCGTGCAGGAGAGGAATCTAGTCAGAAAAATAAGCACATTTAAAATGATTTGACAAGAGCATCAGGCTGGCCAACATAAATATTAGGTTTCCGTAACCGAGCTTTTGCTGCAAACAAGGAGGAGTTTGGTCTATGTTACTATGGAGGTGTACCGGCAAAACAAAATAACATTTGCAAATGTGTGAATGACTGTTTTCCCTCCTCTTATCGTGAAAAACAAGAGATGCTTTCATGGAGACGTACTGTGAACAAATGACTGGAAATACAGACTCCATCCCGGGGCGGCTGTCAGAACGTTGAAATGTTTTGTCAGAGTAATAAGCTGTGTTGGTCTCACTCCTGCAATAAACTCAGCTTAACCAAAAGACAAACCCACCTGAGTTCCTTCATTCTGGAAAAGCTACTGCAGTCTGCAATAAATCTTTTAAGAAACAGCATCATAATTAGCTGTGCGTGTTCATGATGTGAGAATGTAAGGTGATTCAGTCGCTTTAGATGTTCCCAACACAACATATTATGGAAAATTTGGCATGTCAGACTGAAGTATTTCATTGCGTATTGTAAATCTGCTTGGGTAATTTCTGTGTCAACTGAACCAGCAGGGCTTTCCCCCTTTGGCATAAAATCATGGGTGTAAGAGAACTCTCTATACAAATCTAATTTACTAGATAACGCATTAAAGAAAAGAAATTTAAATCGTCAACTCAAACAGATATTTTTGAGGAACATTTTGGCCTCAGTTGAATGATTTACTTGAGTTTATTTAACTAGCTGTAATATATTTCAGTCTAACACCTGTTTCTGACAGCCTAACTATTCTTGTAAACACTGGATATCTTTCATTTAAGTGGAGTGAAGTTCATTTTGCTGAACAGAGGTGGACCTCAAGTCCGCAACTTGACATCTTAAATTTCCTGCCACAAAATCCCAACGCAAATTAAAACCAAATCTGTTTGGCCTCATGAAAGATTATTCATCTTGCACCTCGGAAACCATCCCTACTAAATATAGTTTAGTCTAAGCTCAGCTTCTGAGATGGAATGGCTGTCAAGTTTGGGCATGAATCTGGATTATTTAATGAGTCCGTAAATTAAATTTAATAGCAACCCAACCAAGTCATCAAAGAGCTTCTGGAAGCTGGCCCTCACAAGATTTACAGTCTATATGGTCTATTAAATTTATTCGCATAAAATTCAGCATCTGTGAGCCCAGCTTTTATCAGATGAGCAGGATGTATTTTTATGATTTATGACTATTTCAACCTGATTCCTAATAAACCGATGCAGAAAAAGATGCATATATAAGTGCAATGAGAAGAATGGAGAAAGAATGTTTAGAACACATCTTGTCCAATTGCTGTCTTTAATCAGTCAAATGGCGGCAATAAAACGAACTGGTATTAAACATAGTTGGAAACAAGGCACACGTAACAAGCTGCCAATCAACATTCTTAATATAGTTCCTCTCAAAATATATGCAAAATACATTCAATATTCATACCCAAAGTTCTTTTTCAGTTTCATTCGTTTTCATACAGCATCAGAAAGAATGAAATGCATGAAGACATAAAAGCATGCCCATGAAACTTACTTCAACTTTATGTTAAAAGCATACCTATGAATAACCCCATTTAAAGTTATGCATTATGAAAAATTATTTTGTTATTTTAAAAAAAAGTGTGCTAAAACACAATAGATATGTTCATTTTTATAGTAATAATTTAATATTTTTATATTAAATTGATCATACAGGTCAAGAATGATTTCAAGCATTAAAGCTAAACTGAATTTGTTTACAGAGGCACCGTTATGGGGGGTGCAGAGTATGCCAGGCATATGGGCCCAAGATAATTGTTTTATTATCTTGTATACACAAACATGTTTTAATAGTACTACAAAGTGTGTAGTAAGTGTAGTGTAGTAAATACATAGTGTAGTAAAATTAAAATTAAAATCTGTAAATTATAGGAAATTATTAGCGAAAGTGAACTCACTCTCCCGTCACTTAAAAATACAGCACGCATAACGTTAATGGCGCAAAGAAAACATGGTGGTTGGAAAGAGGTACTTGTATGTTGTTAGGATGACAAAAAGTTCGATTTTTAGGCTGGTCCGCTCGTCAATGTTAAAATGATTGAGATGAAATTAAAACAAAGAAGGTGAGTTTTAGTGTTCATAGACCTAAAACATGAATTCCAGTGAGATGCTTCAGTTTTAAAGGGTTTGTCCAACCAAAAATTAAATTCATTAATTACTCAGCCTCATGTCGTACGGGTTGTAAGGCCTTCGTTTATCTTCAGAGCACAAATTAAGATATTTTTGATGAAATCCAAGAGAGGTTTTTTTTATCCTCAATTAAAATGACTACATTCAAGTCCAGAAAAGTAGTAAAAACATGGTTAAAATAATCAACGTGACTACAATTGTTCAACCTTAATGTTATAAAGCAACGAGAATACTTTTTGTGCACAAAAATAAAACAAAAATAATGACTTTATTCAACAAATTCGTCTTTCTCCTGTCTTGTACGCAACATGGACTATTTTAACGATGTCTTTACAACTTTTCTGGATCTTGAATGTGGTAATTTCGTTGCTTCCTCTTGGATTTCATCAAAAATATCTTAATTTGTGCTCCGAAGATGAACAAAGGTTGGGGTGACTAATTAATGACAGAAATTTCATTTTTGGGTGAACTAACACTTTAAGGCTGAAAGAGTGTGAGGTAAGATAGGATATGTAGTAGCTTCTCTGTGTTTTATCAAATTTTGCCATTTTGAATTTAATATATATAATTTACATAATTTATATCATTCGTAGTTGAATGTGATGAGAAAAACTTGGTCTTTTTTTTTGGCATATAATTAAGAGCGAATGTGTTCATATGTTAAAAATAAAAATATTATTTGCAAATAGTTCAAATGAATTACAATAAATTTGTGTTCTTTTACAGTTTTTCTTTATTCTGTGAAATAGAATAAAGCAGCGGTTCCCAAACTGGGGGGGCGTGATCCCTATAGGGGGCACAGAGTTATGAAAAGGGCGCAGCTAGGCTGAGGGATAGTGTACAGTCACCAGATTGTTTTGCATAAGAAACCTTTGCAGGGTGAAGAAAGTACAAGAAAATATTTTTTAAAATATGTTTCTCTACCAAAGGGGGGCCTGGCAGAAAAAGTTTGGGAACTACTGGAATAAAGCATTATAGTGACAGCCCCATAGCCTCATCTGTTACCACTACTGTAAGAACTCACCATGATAATCTAAATACCCTGGTTTAAGTTTGCTATATGCATATGTTGATATGACCATATATCAGACTGTAAAGCAATCAGCTGTAAAACATGATATATAATATACATGAAGTCCAGGTTGGGCTGTTTTAGCTGAATTACTTGTGGTTTAAACACTGGTTGATCATCAAGCATCAAAGATATGTGGAGCATGTTCAGTTTGAACTCTATTCAAAGTGCAAATATTTGGCTCTAAGCTAACCTTTATAAGACTTTGATAAAAACACAATTTTGCCTTGTCCATGTGCTGTATCAGTGACTGAGTGCATCTCCAAAAGCTGCTAAGATTCTTACAAGAGTCACAGAGAGGGCAAAAGAATATGAGACATAAGATTATGTTGATAATAACTTAAGAACTGTTAGGGTGGATTACTCTGTAAAGAGAAGTACATAGATTAAAACGGGAATTAACTCACATACACAAGTGGATGTTTCAGTTCATTTACAGGTGAATAAAAAAAAACTGGATGCTTGTGGGTCCCATGTCACTGACAATGAAAAGATGACTAGTCATTAAATATAAAATTGCTTTGTCATCACCACCAGTGGACCATTTTGACCTGCTGTTGGTTGAATTACAGCTTAATCAGTGAGATTCCTTAAAGGGATAGTTCCCCCAAAAATGACAATTGTGTCCATTTACTCAAACTCAAACCTTTTATGACTTAATTGCTTCTGTGTAATACAAAAAAAAAAAAAAAAAAAGAATTCTTTTAAAGCTGCAGTCTGTAAGTTTTGCCTCTTTGTTGTCATCTCTGTTTGAAACCTGCAATTGCAGTTTATTTGCGTAATTATCATCCTTACGTGGGTTGTGCATTGTGAATCTAATGTTTGCTGTCAGTCACCACACCAGTGGATACTGTACTTCAGAATCACAGATTGTAGTCTTGGAAGTATGACCAAAATAAGAATTTTCACCGGAAAATGTCATTTGAAGAAGTAAGTAACATGCCACTTTTGTTCTGACTGAGGGGAAAAAAAGCATTACAGTAAATCGCGCTACCAATGGTGATTAAATCTAATGATCGCTTAGCTCAGATCACATCAGACCATGCAAATTATTATTATTGTTATACTTTGTTCTCAAACTGTTAATGTTAACAACATCAGCATTGCGTAACTATGTGTATTTAGTATGTATTAGCGTTACCTGTAGATTTAAATTTCTCTAATCTATAACTATACCATACAATGCGCTATCAAAATTATAAGTTTAATTATTCCAGCTGCTGTGAGAAAAGGCTATAAATGATCCGCTTCACATGTGATATAGCCTACTAGCTGGGACTCCTTCTTTATGTAAACAGACATTAATGACGCAAAGACGAACGGCTGCATGCTCGAATTTCCCGCGGAAACCCACCAGTACCACTAGTATTAGAATACATTATTACAAGCTTACCGTTGTGAATTGGGCTAAGGTAAGGAGATAGTTTTGAACACTGTCTGGTTATGTACTTGCTCAAAAATTGATTTTGGATAGTTTTTTTTTTTACCAAAAAAAGTTACGGAATGCAGCTTTAAGTTCCACAGAAGACAGAAAGTCATACAGGTTTAGAACAACATAAGGAGGTGCACTATAAATTATGACATAATTTTAATTTTGCGGTGAACTATCCTTTTAAGAAGTAATTATCTTTCAGGAATTTTTTTCCCCTCATCAGATTTATACATGCAGGAAAAACGTGCATTACAAATGAATAAAATATTTGGCATCCCTCGGGTTGGACTGAGCTGATTTACTGAATGTATTGATATTAGGCCTAAGATCATTTTTCCGAGAGAGCGTTCAGATCACATCCAAACCAAATAGTCCACTGTCGAGGAATGAACATAAAGGGCTTATCTTTGAACTGCAGACACATACATTTACTTGCTTGCGTCGACATTTCATTTGAATTTATACTGGGCGATTTGGCAAACGTCCTCTTTTTTAAGGCGTCACGTTTTGACCTTATCTGAATAAATGGGACTAGGCCCCCCCCACCCCTTCGGTCCCGCGTCCTTGTTATGCCCTATAAATGAGAACACTTCACACGCTGCTTAGAATTCTGTTCAGTACCTGTTTACCAGACGCATTCCTTAGAAGGCACACCATGGGACTCTTTCCTGGAGTGGGGCTTGTGTTTGGTGCTGTTGTGTGGCTCTCTTTTCCGATGCCTCCATCTTTAATGTTGGCAAACTCCCTGCTCCATCGTGCAGCATAGTGCTTTCCAAGGCTGAGACAGTCTGTGAATAACGTCTTAGCGGTCCAAATGGACTAGTTCCGCTTGGATAAGCGATGCCCGACCACAACAAGGGGTTCTGTTTCATGGTGCTTCCCAGGGACATGCTCTCCCTGAGCCTTTGCTATTTAGTTATTGGCAGCCTTGAAGAAGCAGAAGTTCAGCCAGAGACCTCTGCGTCACATGGTTTGATTGTGTTGCACATGTTCAGACTCATCACTATGCATTTCTGCAGACATATATAGTTAATGGGGAAAAAACACATGTACTCCTGGACCCCTTACAGCTGGTGCATTTCCCTTTTTTTTATCATCATGCACTCGAAACATTTTCTCCATCTGGAGTTCTCCCCTCCCTTTTCAATCCAATCACCCCTCATTGCAATTTCCCAGAATCAAACACAAAAACAGGGGGAAAGAAATCGTAGTCAGCAGCAGTTCAACTTTATTGTTTCTTGCCTTTTTCTCATTAAAAGGAAGAGGACGGTTGTAGTACATGAGAACAGTTCTGTGAAACAAAACTCAAAGCCTTCATAGTGATTCAGAGTGATTGTTTCAGCATGTTAGCAGTCATGCCCATTTGGATCAGGACAGAGAGGTGTGGTCTCTCATCCAACCACAGACAGGACAGGGGACCATTTCGTCTGTGATTTTCATGTGCACACCAGCGCCGTATTGACCCAAATGAGCGACTGCGGATCTATTAGAGTCACCGTCGACGACATTCGAAAAATTTCTCTAACATTCAGGAGTTTTCATCAGCTTTCCTGTACACTGCAGTAAAGGCAAGTGTCCAAACTAAGCCCAGAGGCTGAGGCTGCTGGGACGATTTTCCTTTAATCTTCCTGGTTTATCATGAGCAGTAAGATTGTTGTGATTGTTAAGTACAATACAGACCGAATGACTAGCATTAGTAGTTTTCGTAATGGGATGCTGAGGATGCTTTTATTACTGATGCAAATGAACTGAACAATGTATCAGTGATGTGAAAGCTGATGGCACATGGAATATGAACGATTGTCAGTTTAAGAGAGGAAGGGAAAGCATTACAAGCGCATAAACAGGCCACATATTAAAATAAACATTGAATGTCAATAAAAAATAAATTATTCTCTTTTCATAAAAAAGCTGGGTACTTGTGCTTTCTCTTCTGTTCAGCAATTTGGTTTTCTTTTGTAAGCAATATATGTCGCACAAAAATATTGCACACTTTAACTCTACATTAATCGCAAAGGAACAAGTTATTAATAGTGCATCTACAAATTGTTTTGCTGGCAACAATGTAATCTCAAAATTGAAGTGCAAACCACATGGTCAGTATTTAGTGTCTATATTCATTTCATTTTTTTTTTAAGTGGTTAGGAATGTAGGACACCTGCTGATCATTTTAGACAATTCAAGAAAATGACTTGGAGCCCAGCCCAAGTGTTTCCACCAGAGCTACTGTTAAACAGTTCAAAAAGCACCTTACCCAAGATTTCTCTCTGTTATACAAAAATAAAATCTTTTACCATTCACAGGAAAGGCTATTTGACCTCTTTTTTTTTCAAAGAAATTATCGCTTTCCATAGCTCTTCTCAAGCCAGTGCCGAACATCTTTAAGGTTGTAGAAAAATGGACCCTTACCCCCAAGGTAAGCGATTTTATTCTTCTGTACGATGCAAACCCGCTCATAGGACACACCGTAGGCTACGTTGGCATTGTTGTCCATGCAATCGGCCACCAATTGGCACTGAGGAGGCAAGGAGAAATGCTCCAGAAGTGTCCGGGCAGCAAACATCCTCTCCTCCAGATTACGGTGTTTCCTCACTTCAAACGAGAAGTGCTCCATGGGAGGAGCCACCCAGCCATCTGAGGGGTGAGCCTCATCGATGTAGACAAGCAGGAAGTCTGCCACATCCGAAAATTCCTCAACCATCCGCCGGAAAACCGGCAGCTGGCTTATAAAGGGGGGTCAAGTGGCCGAGCCGAAGTTGACCACTAACGGGCGGTCTGGAGACTCGAAGTCCAGCAGGTGGCACTCGTTGTGGGTCTTACCGCTGATGCTCCAGCGTCTGTTGATGCCGGGGACCTTCACCACCTTGGAGTTTGGAGCAGCCTCGCCTAGCTTCACCTGAACAAGACAGTTCCACATCCACATGTTAATATGTTTGAGGAATCCCTTCTTTGAATTCCTTGTGGCCAGCCAAAGGATGAGTTATGGGCTACACTGAAAATTATTTAGCTTTAGCTTTGTGGGTTTATTGGCCTCTGTTGTTATGAATACTCAAGTGATTGTCACCAGGTTTAAAATCTCACATTCACAGTTGCATAAGCACACATAATGATGTATTGGCCAAGCAACGTTTAACACCATCTGTATGAACTTTTAACCATCTTGTTGAAAATGTAGAGCACATAATCTCTTTGAGCTCACAAAAGACTTTGGAGCCAGATTTTTGTTTGTAGTAAGATGCTTATGATAATGCCACACTTTATAAGTGTATATGAACTTTGGCACTACATTACTAAACACAAACATAACTCATCGTATTGTTGTGTCAAAACACCTTTACCTTTTTGACGTTATTTTGCCACAAATGATTTCATCAGCAAGACTTTGTAACCCAACAGTGATATAGTTAATGGTTGAGGACAATGAATGCACATTAAGCAAGTGTATTTTACCCCACTAGATGATTTTTGATTGATTTTAGTTAAAAAGTAACAGAAATGGGAATTCAGACATTTAATGAATTAAGGGCATTGACCCGAGAAGTCACTGACTTTCTGGAGAGCAAAGTTCATACACCTTCATAAGGATTACAAATAAACAGAATGTCAAGTTTTGAAGAATAAGCAAATATACTGTATTTTTTATCCACTTGTCATAAAGTGAGGATGTACATCTAAATGTAAAAATGTGTTTAACATATAAAAACATCTTTTCATTCATTTAACTATAATTTCTGCCTTTTACACTCAATTTTGAGTTTCTACTTTAACAGTAAGTGAATTTAAAATGGTCGAAAAGTTATCTCTTCAATTTGTAACTTTTATTTTACTTCATTTTGAGTTTACAGTTGGTTGTAGATAACATTGAGTAGTACTTTATGCCACAATGTTACAATTAATGCAGGCAAATATAACTAATTAAAACAACAACTGTAATTATTACATCAAATGTATATTGAACTTACTGTACAGCATTTTCATCAACATTTTTCGTTTTTAAATGCACTTGTTTGCGTGTGTTTATTGGTAATATTTGCAGTACTTTAAGTAAACACTGTAACGTGGGCACTAAAATCTAATCAGACATTGCTTACTTCATCTCAACATAGACAAATAAACCCCAAAGCCCTCTGAACTCGTGTGATGCAAACTCCACAGTGAACATTCCCAGTCGTGTGCCGTCAGTTTACCTGTTTGTAGGCATCCAGCAGAAAGCTGTTCCATATGGAGCGCACGCCGGCTGTGGTTAACATGCGCTGCCACTCACCCGTGGAGCCCGAGCAGCTCAGGAGTGACACCACACGCTTAACCAGCACTATCGAATCATACAGCACAAAAAACAGGCAGTTGGAGAAGAAACCAGGCAAGATCTGCAAAGTTACCAGGAGGTCCACACTAAGCATGCCCATTTCGCGCTGATTTATAACAGGTGGTTGACGCGCACTTTTGCTTATTTAAGTTCACCTTTCCGACTCATCCTGATCAGATATCATCTCTTCTGCCGTCCCCTGCTACGAAACTTTAATTCACCAAAAGAAAGCAGAGCCGACTTGAGGATGTGGGCGTTTGCGCGCGGTGAGCCCGAATCTGCGTCTCTCCAAGCATCAGGCGTCTTTACGCATATAAGAGCGCTAGTGCCAAACGCCCTGCTTCTTTTCTGCTTTACAAATAACCAAAGGCTACCCGTTGGGCAGGTTCCTGAATCGCTCTGCGTCTTTTTATACCGTAAATCATTCCAGGCTCTGAAATATATCCCGCGGGGCTGGTGGGCGCGTGACGTCATAACGAGGGCTTTCTCTCCGGACAGGACATGCAATAAAAAGATGGACACAGACTCGGTGCTTTTTAACGTCAGTTACTGATTACAAAAGGAGATTACGTGTACCTGTCTAAAGAGATACATGTTTGCATGGATTTGCATAAAATCAATGTTTAAATGTGATATGGCGAGGTCTAAAGTTTATTGAACACTGTCAGTTGATTTTTAAAATTTAACGACGCAGATGGACGGACGGACTATAGATAGATAGATAGATAGAAAGACAGACAGACAGATAGATAGAATGGAAGGAAATAGAAAGACAGATAGACAGATAGAATGGAAAGAAATAGACAGACAGATGGACAGAGAGATAGATAGATAGAATGGAAAGAAATAAAAAGACAGACAGATAGATAGATAGATAGATAGATAGAATGGAAAGAAATAGAAAGACAGATAGATAGATAGATAGATAGATAGATAGATAGATAGAATGGAAAGAAATAGAAAGACAGACAGATAGATAGATAGATAGATAGATAGAATGGAAAGAAATAGAAAGACAGATAGACAGGTAGATAGATAGATAGATAGATAGATAGATAGATAGATAGAAGACGGATGGACTATAGATATATAGATAGAGGACGGACGGATGATAGATAGAATGGAAAGAAATAGAAAGACATAGACAAAGAGATAGATAGATAGAATGGAAAGAAATAGAAAGACAGACAGATAGATAGATAGAATGGAAAGAAATAGAAAGACAGACAGATAGATAGATAGAATGGAAAGAAATAGATAGACAGATAGATAGATAGATAGAAGACGGATGGACTATAGATATATAGATAGAGGACGGACGAACGGATGATAGATAGAATGGAAAGAAATAGAAAGACAGACAGATAGATAGATAGATAGATAGAAGACGGATGGACTATAAATATATAGATAGAGGACGGACGGACGGATGATAGATAGAATGGAAAGAAATAGAAAGACAGACAGATAGATAGATAGATAGAAGACGGATGGACTATAAATATATAGATAGAGGACGGACGGATGATAGATAGATAGATAGATAGATAGATAGAATGGAAAGAAATAGAAAGACAGACAGACAGACAGATAGATAGATAGAATGGAAAGAAATAGAAAGACAGACAGACAGACAGATAGATAAATAGATAGATAGAATGGAAAGAAATAGACAGACAGACAGACAGACAGACAGATAGATAGATAGAATGGAAAGAAATAGACAGACAGACAGACAGATAGATAGATAGAATGGAAAGAAATAGACAGACAGACAGACAGATAGATAGATAGACAGAATGGAAAGAAATAGAAAGACAGACAGCCAGACAGACAGATAGATAGATAGATAGAATGGAAAGAAATAGAAAGACAGACAGACAGATAGATAGATAGAATGGAAAGAAATAGACAGACAGACAGACAGATAGATAGATAGATAGATAGATAGATAGATAGATAGATAGAATGGAAAGAAATAGAAAGACAGACAGACAGACAGACAGATAGATAGATAGATAGATAGATAGATAGATAGAATGGAAAGCAATAGAAAGACAGACAGATAGATAGATAGATAGATAGATAGAATGGAAAGAAATAGAAAGACAGACAGACAGACAGACAGATAGATAGATAGATAGATAGAATGGAAAGCAATAGAAAGACAGACAGATAGATAGATAGATAGATAGATGAACTTTGGTATATAATGTTTTAAGCAAAAAGTATGCCTCACATTCCCAATTAAAAGCCAGACATGTCAGGACAAGACAGGATATGTATATGTTTATTACGATTAGATCATTGTAGATCCTGCAGATAAGTGGATGCTTATCATTGTTGCGGTCGAGAGAGTATAAATGTGAGCTCTGACGCACAACACTTACACGCAATACTCTCTCACCCAGTGAAATGAGTCGAGGGCTATGGCCTCTCCCACAAATATTTCTCCATTGTGACTGACAATGTGAAGTCGTCCTCAACAGTGTTTGCTCTTGTTTATCACTAAAGTTCCCGATTCCCTGCCAAACTGGTTTGACCACTTAAGTCACACAGATTCTTTACGTCTAATGACCAAGTTCATCTGGAGGCAGCGATCAAAGCTCTTGAACCTCAGGGTCATCACCCTCAGCGTGAATCCAGATATGCGGCGAAGCGACTACGGCAGCACTGTCTCGTATCCCATTGACCCAGAAACTTCATCCAAGCCAATTAGGGTCAGCAACACAAGGATTCCTTTGTCCATCGGTCATTTGCATCTCAAACACACATATCAATCTCTACTTGTGTACACAGTGTTTACATGAGAGGCTGCATATAGTCGTTTTCACCTTAGATCTTTGTCCAAATGAAAACATGGAAGATAGCAGGGGATGGAGAAATTATGAAAATATGTTTATCTTATACATCAGCGATTCCCAGATGAATAGTGCTGTAACAATAGCAGGATTGATGAATATTGCTCTCCCTCTAGCCTGCTTTCATGACCAGCTCTTGGTGGGTCGCTCTGACTTGACATTCAACTTAAAGACTTGCGACAGGTCGTCAGGTTCGTCTTCCTTACTTTCAGACGAAGTTCGTTTGTGTTTGGGTGTTCGGTCTGTAGTGTTTGCTACTATAGTTCAACATCGTTCTAACTTTCCAGAGCCGTCCAGAACAGAGCCAGAAAAGTGTCGCAATTATTCTTTTCAGCTCAGTCTAATTCATGTGATACGATGGATTGTTGTTTTTGGAAATTAAGCCCTCAAAGAACTTCAGGCAACAGGACATTACAAAAATATGCAGAGCCATAAAGTCTATAATATGCTATGCAGTTTATGTTTACATTGACATAAATATGTATATTGGCAAAAGTTGCCAGGAGATCCTTGCCAGAGCAGAATATTCATTCACTTTTTGAAGATTATTTTGAGACAGCACTTTTTATTTATTCTGCAAATCAATTATTTCCTACTTAAGCAGTGTTTGTATAGCTTTGTTATGATGTTTCAGATCATTTCGGATAGAAAATATTTCACTTTTCACACCATAAACTAGATGCTTCCTTGTAGTATCTTTCATGCCAACTCATGCCAACAATTTTTGACTTTAGGGTCCCTTAGCAATAGACAATATTCTCACAATATCCTCAAAGCTGCATCGCTGAACTCATAAACCCTTCATGTCCAACTTGTCAGCTGTTATGACAAGAAGAGTATACTGTAAATGAAATGTTTGCAAAAAGTAAACTGCATTTATGAAAATACTACGTCAGAATTTCTACTGATAATACCAGTGCCAAAGAGAACTTGATCCAAATGAGTTAATAACTGCTAGATAAGGCTCATTTAACATGAGATGAATGATGAGATATGGATATGTAATATTAAACCTGACCATTACTTCACTAAAGGTGTGGCTGCATACTTTACGGTTGCCAAAAACACAACAAACTCCAGAATATCCCAACACAGACCTCGATTTATCAGCCTCCTGCGGCTCGCCAAGCTTTAATTTGTGGCTCGCATGGCAGTAAATAATACTGTGATATGACCTAACGAGAAAATGAGCGGGGCAGCCAGAAATCTGCCCCAATGGCTTTCTATTAGAGCGCGCTGCAGTTCCATTTTTCACCACAGATTTACATTGGAAATTTGTGGGGCGCTGTAGAGCTAGGGAGGGCTCCACACATCCTCCGGCTGCCCACGAATATATTACCTGCCGAATCCATGCGCTACATTTTAATATATCCTGCTCACTTTACAACCTAAAATAGTCTAGAAAATCCGAAAAAGTATCAACCATGAACACTATAAAGAGGAAACAGAGAAACCGCCTTACCAATGAACATCTTGCATGCCTCACAAGGATTGCAACAACAAGCTACAAATCTTTCTCTCATCCCAGCATTAAGGTAATCCTGCTTTTTTGTCATTTAAGGAAATCATCTTGTCTCAATTACAAATTTGACTGGTAAATGATTAAGAACGATTTTTTCCCGCCTTTTGTATTTATTACATTGCATATTGTATGTTCAGGGATGACAGATTGATAAGCAGATATGCTAACACAAGAAAAAATACTATAGTAATTTACAGTAAATACCATAGTAAAGTACTTGAATTAATTTGTTGTGATAATTATATAGTTGTTGTGCTAATATAACAACTATAGTAATATAAACAAATTACTTTACCCAAAAGTTTTCTACAGCTATAGGGTATATTATACCACAATACACTACAGTTTACTGTAGTAAAAATTAAAGTATACTACAGTATTTATTACAGTTTATCAGTTCACAATAGTAGCATTCATTAACAAATTGTTGTAAATACGATATACAGTATACTACAATTTACTATAGTATGGTTCAAAAACACTATAGTATTTACTATAAATTATTATAGTATTTTTTCATGTACTGGATGTAACTTTTGATACTTTGCCGTAAAAGTGGCTCTCCTATTGAGTTTGTCCTATCAGTGTGGCTCTCATGAAAAAAATAGTGAAGACCACTGACATAAAGCAAACACCAGGAATGTCATGAAAGGTCGATACCATTCAAAACAATAGTGAATTGATAAGTTGTAAACATTATAGGACACTATTAAAGGCTCTTTTACTTGGTGGCAGCAGTAAATCCCACACATGCTATGATCTCAGCAGCACGCTGGCTGGCTACATCCATTTTAGTCATTCAGTGAGTCAAGGTGGATTGTATGTTATTGTTGTAGCTTGGAATTGTAAACTGCCTCATCTGATTCATATGTTCCCCACAAATATTTACTCCCATCTGTGCACTGTGTACAAGCAGGAATTAAGCCAACAGACAATGAGCCTTAGAATGCAAACTTGGCTTGCAGCGTTTTTATCCACAACAACGTATTGCAGGATTGTAGCCAAAAATTCAATTACTACCTCTGCATCGAGTGGCCCGTTCTAAATGCACTCTCTGTGCACAAGTCAACCTGTCTTTCTTGGACTTATAAGAGCTTTAAGCTGTCTCATAAAATGCATCCAGACTGTGTGCTACTTGGCTCAGAGTGCTCTAAACGTAAAGGATAGTTTACTGAGGGCATTACAGCAAAATTTCCAATCATTTTAAGATTGTTTTGTTGGTTTCTCGCCCCGGGCAACCACTCAAATCAACTTAATCAACAGTTCAGTCTAGCGACACATAAAATAGAGTACAAACATCTGAGAGCACTAATGAAAATGCTTCTATTTTGCGTTTTTCCCATTTAACACTTTCTTTTAAATGACAAATTATATAAATGGAGCAATTCCAATAGGGTCCCCACACCAGCTGTGCTCAGGCCCTAATTATCAGTATTACTTTGAGTAAAAAAAAGTTGACTTGATAAAATAACATACTTTAGAATGTCAAAAAACATATATATATATATATATATGACTATATTTTGAACCTAGGGGTGGGACGGTTCGCTGTAAAAAAATCGAACTGTTCGGTTCTCCACCCACGGTTCGGCACACGCTTGCACCGCGGTTCATCCCAAATCTGACGACGCATCGATAATATGGTTTGTTGAAAACAACCTGTAAAACAGACAGACGGATTCGGCTAATGTATGTTTCAGTCGATGGATATGCATTCTAGTTTCCCAATACGTTACAACAGCGATGATCAAAAGAACATGGACAAAACAGTCACTCATTGTAAACAAATGTTCAATGACGTGCCGAAAGCTTTATGACCGGTCATTTACGCCGTCATCACCCGGGTGTTGATAGCGCGCAACGCGAGCGCCGTTGAGACCTGAACATCTCTCGTTGCTATCTGTGTTTAAACTAAACTCCTTTAAACTTTGCCAGTTTAAACATTCACCCGTAAGACGCGAAAGAGAACTCGCGCGCGCGCTGTGCTGTGAGGAGAGTGCATATACTCTCGCACAAATTCTCTTTCAAGTCTTGCACCTAAACGGACAAATTTACACAAAAATTCTTAGCGAGTATCCTAACAAACATAGTAGGTTATATCAACGCATGTGTATCAATATCAGTGTACTGGATCTTTGAATTATGTCTTAAAGGGAAAGCAGTCTAATATTCCTGCTCTCTGTGTTTTTAATGTTGCTATGCTATTTCATGCATTCTGACTTATTTACACTGTTAAAGAGTTGCATTCTCATGCTAAACATGGCCAAAGTTTCAAAACATGAGTTGGACGTATGACGGAATATTTCTGTGCCAAATACACTACTTCCGGTTTCGGACTGGGTTTTGGGGAGTTTTTTTCGAGTATGGCCTGTATGACGTCAAAAGAGAGTGGAATTCCTTGTATAGACACTTCTCCCTGGTAAGCATGAGCAAGAGCACGCCCATCAACGCGCTTCGTTCGGGATACGGAAGCCAAGAGATTTTTCAACAATGGCTGTGTCTCAATTCAGGGGCTGCACCCTTCGAAGGCTGCATACATCATCGGTCTCATTTAAGAAAAAAACATTAGATTGCAAAGTAAGAAAGAAATTACAGTATTTTACACCTCACAATGAATATCAGTCAATTTTATTACGGTTACTTTTCTTTAATAAGACATCCTTGATGACGTATGCAGCCTTCAAATGCGACCTCCAAAATAAAACTCCTGTCACCAAAGGAGTGTGTTTTTGGTTGTGAGGGAAAGATTACCTTTTTCAGCTTCCCAAAGAACCCAGCGCTAAGGGAACAATGGATGAAGTTTGTTTTCCAAGGCAGCAATGGAGTTATGCACGTATGTTTGTTTGTTCTCGGAATTTCGGTGATGAATGCTTTGTAAACAAGTCCCAGTTCGGCGCTGGATTTGCAGATCGCGGGTGGTGAGTAAAGCTGCATCAGATGTCTGTGTTTTGTTGGCAATCAGCACAAGTGCATAAAATGTAAACAACACGAACATTTTTGTTCCCTTTTTATTTATAATGATGTCACAGCTTGCAGATGATCTCTACACAAAAGCTGCGCACGCCCGTGACTCTTTAGCTCCGCCCACGGCACTGACGGCAGGAACGCCTCCAGGACCTCAGCTTTTTTCAGAAAGACTCGGTTATCTTTTATAAATATGATAAAACTAAAGACTTTTCGGAGATATGAAGGATGCAATACTACTCTATATGTACTCAAGATTAACTTGAGATGGCAGAAACTGTGTGTAAGATCCCCCCCTTTAATCAAACGACAAAGCACGAAGAAATCACTCCTGACTAAATAGCTTTTGTAACTTCAATAATGTTTCATCTTTATTTAACTATTCAAAGAAGTTTATATGCAGTGTTATTTTATATTTGATTATTTGATTTCTGTACCTGAAAAACACATAAAGCATTGTTTATTTTATTTGTATCTTAGCTCTCATGTATTTATTTGTGCTGTTTCTTGTAGTTAGATTATTTGTTTTCATTTTCTTTATCTTTGTCTTTATTTGACAATTGTCCTATTTTTTACTGAACATAGCACATACCAAACCATACCGAAACTGTGACACTAAAACCGTGATACAAACCGAACCGTGAGAAATCTGAACCGTCCCACCCCTATTTGAACCCTATGTTTGCTGTTGAACTTAAATTCACCCGTTTTCATTCTGATACACAAAACAGGATTAGCAGTCTATCTCTCCCACCACAAAATCTATGAGTGAGCACATACTTATATAACAGCTCAAACAGTGGGGCCTGCAGACTAGGCTTATGATTTGACTGAAAAAGTAATGCAGAACTGTCAAGTGGGTCAGCAGCGGGTTTAGCTGGCAGGAATCAGATGCATGTGCAGAGATTTCATCTAAAGGCTTATGGACTTTCTGCATGCCTAGCCAGCTGTGACAGAGACAGCATTGGTTTAAACCATCGCATCATCAAATCCCAAGTGAGTTCCTGAAAAATGACAAATCATTTGCATCTTAGGTTGAAGCAAATGAAAATTAACCAAACAAACGATGAGGGTGGTGCAGGTTACATAGCAACCTGGTATGCAGGAGTAGGATTAATATGATATATGATACAGTAAAAAGAAATTTTGGACACACAAGTAATTATATATATATATATATATATATATTAATCAGAGAATAGCATCAAGTCAGTTAAATTCCTGGGAAATTGATCTGGTCAGTTAAGTAGCAGAGGGGGTTGTTAAAGGGATAGTTCACCCAAAAATGAAAATTTAATGTTTATCTGCTTACCCCCAGGGCATCCAAGATGTAGGTGACTTTGTTTCTTCAGTAGAACACAAATGATATTTTTAACTCTAACCGTTGCAGTTTGTCAGTCGTATAATGCATGGCAATGGTAACAAAATCTATGAGAGTGAAAAAAACATGCACAGACAAATCCAAATTAAACCCTGCGGCTTGTGACGACACAATGATGTCCCAAGACACGAAACGATCGGTTTGTGCAAGAAACCGTACAGTATTTATATAATTTTTTACCTCTAATACACTACTATGTCCAACTGCCTTGAGCGTGCGCACGGCATCCGGTGCGTGAGGTGTGTACGCCCTCTGGCGTAGTTTAAACATGGTGCCTGTAGTACAACAGTTGTTATATAAATGGAAGTAAACCACTAAAAAACATGGTTTTATTACATCAAAACTTCATTTTACTTTGTTACTTTTCGTAAGGGCAGCTTTACAAATAAAAAGGATACATACAAAGATCTTGTTCACATACCTCAGTTGGATGTGGAAAAACCATAGGCACAGCTGATAGTTTAAGTCTTACGTGATCCTCTCCTGGGTATGTAAAATCATCAGGGGAAAAATGATCGCTGCAGACCCTCAACAACTTTAGTACGTTAATGGGTGTGTTGATATCCAGCCGAAGAGCAATCAACCATAACTTCAGGCGAGCAGGTTCAGAAGTTGGGAATACGTGGAAAGACACCACTCCACTGAGAGAATGTAATCTTTTAGTTTTAAGTCGGTTTGAACAATCTGGATAAGCGCAAGTAAGTACCATTTTGATTAGCCGTCGTACCCACAATGTTTGTGCTCTGTGTAAACAATGAGTGACGTATACGATCAATTCCAGCGCTTGTGTAAACTACGCCAGAGGGCGTACACACCTCACGCACCAGATGCCGTGCACACGCAGGCAGTTGGACATGGTGGTATATTAGAGGTAAAAAATTATATAAATACTGTTCGGTTTCTCGCACAAACTGATCATTTTGTGTCTTCAATGGACATCAGTGTGTTGTCAAGAGCCGCAGGGTTTAATTTGGATTTGTCTGTGCATGTTTATTTTACTCTCATAGATTTTGTTACCATTGCCATGCATTATACGACTGACAGACCGCAAAGGTTGGAGTTAAAAATCATCATTTGTGTTCTACTGAAGAAACAAAATCACCTACATCTTGGATGCCCTGGGGGTAAGCGGATAAACATCAAATTTTCATTTTTGGGTGAACTATCCCTTTAATCAGTTTTTCACTAGGCTAGGGTCAGTGTCACTACTGGTAGCATGAGGCGATACCTGGACCCTACAGAGGTTGCACAGGCAGTCTAACTCCTCCAGGATGGCACATCAATACATGCCATTGCCAGAAGGTTTGCTGTGTCTCCCAGCACAGTCTCAAGAGCATGGAGGAGATTCCAGGAGACAGGCAGTTACTCTAGGAGAGCTGAACAGGGCCGTAGAACGTCCTTAACTCATCAGCAGGACCGGTATCTGCTCCTTTGTGCAAGGAGGAACAGGATGAGCACTGCCAGAGCCCTACAAAATGACCTCCAGCAGGCCACTGGTGTGAATGTCTCTGTTCAAACATTCAGAAACAGACTTCATGAGGGTGGCCTGAGGGCCCAACATCCTCTAGTGGGCCCTTTGCTCACTGACCGGCACCGTGGAGCTCGATTGGCATTTGCCATTGACACCAGAATTGGCAGGTCCGCCACTGGCCCCCTGTGCTGTTCACAGATGAGAGCAGGTTCACCCTGAGCATGTGACAGACATTTAAGGGTTTGGAGAAGCCGTGGATAATGTTATGCTGCCTGTAACATTGTTCAGCATGACCGGTTTGGTGGTGGGTCAGTGATAGTCTGGGGAGGCATATCCATGGAGGGACGCACAGACCTCTGCAGGCTAGACAATGGCACCCTGACTGCCATTAGGTATCAGGATCAAATCCTTGGACCCATTGTCAGACCCTACACTGGTGCAGAGGGTCCTGGGTTCCTCCTGGTGCACCACAATGCCCGGCCTCATGTGGCGAGAGTATGCAGGCAGTTCCTGGAGGATGACAGAACTGATACCATTGAATGGCCCCGACGCTTGCCTGACCTACATCCAATAGAACACGTCTGGGACATTGTGTTTCAGTCTATCCGACGCCGCCAGGTTGCACCTCAGACTGTCCAGGAGCTCAGTGATGCCCTGGTCCAGATCTGGGATTAAATACCCCAGGATACCATCCGTCGTCTTATTAGGAGCATGCCCTGACATGGCATGCATACAAGCACATGGGGGCCATACAGACTACTGAGTACCATTTTGAGTTGCTGCAGTGAAATTTCAGCAGAATGGACTAGCCTGCTGCATAATTTTTTCACTTTGATTTTCAAGAGTGTCTTTGAATTCAGTCCTCTGTAGGTTGATCATTTTCATTTCCATCAAATGATGTGGCATCCTTTCGTTCCTAACACATTACCCAGTCCATATCAGTTTAGATATCCAGCATGATATTTTTCCCCATTGAGATCTGATGTGTTTTCAAAGTGTTCCTTTAATTTTTTGAGCAGTATATATATAAATATATATATATCCCTTAAAAGCATACCTCGGGTCTTTAGTGACCCGGGATGTCAATCACCTCATTCATTTTTTCAAAGTTAGACATCAACTTTCCTATTATTCCTCAATCTATTCATTATAAACAATATTACAAAATAATAAAATAATGTCTGCCTTATAATTATTTTTTGTAAAAAGTGTATAGGGTTGCTAGCAACCCTATGTATGTAATAGTGCAAGTATTTTTTTTCTGTGCAACAATAACTGAATCTCTAATAAGTGCAATTCACTTTTATTCCTCAAGGTGGCAATGTCTGACACACAATGATGACGTGATGTTTTACTCATAGTTACCGCAGGCATTAAACAAAAGAATAAACATGTATCCTCAGCAATACTTGAAATGGCTTGAAACGTACTATATGCAATCAAATATTAGTGTCACTGTCACTTGATGGTGGATCTGGTGTCAGCTGTCAGCGATCAAAATATTTATTTTGAAGATGGTGAAAACAATAGTTTTGAGAATATGATTGAGATAACAGTGATGATAGTAAAAAGCATCTGCTCAAACTGAACACTTCCAGGTTCTAAAAGGTAATGAAATATGTTTTATTTTATTCTTTTGAAATTGTTATTAAAATATCAGAAGTTTTATACTATTGTGGCAGTTTAGAGATCCCTCTGTGTTAGATATAAATCCTGGTCGGTAAAGACCCGAATATGTAATAATGATCGGTGAAACATTCATGCATTTAAGGGATATATCACTCATAAGGGATATAAATCACTCCAAGCATCTCAGAGAACCTGTGAAAACTATATAAGAGACTATATAAAAATCAAATGGAGAAAATGAGCACCACAAAAGATCCTTTCTATGAGAAAAACAAATATCTGCCAAAATACTTTGAAATTGCCTGGAGATCTTTGAAGCACTGCAAGTTATTTATTTTCTAAATTTTCTCATGCAGAATTATTTAGCTCCAAAAATCAACAACACAAGACCTCATTTTTAAACAACAGTTTACACACAATGCAGCATTCAAAAGTCACTTGTTTAATAAGAAAACAATACTTTGAAAAAGTACTTCTAACATCACCACCTCTGAATTATGACCTTAAAGCCAAAAAATATTAGCGCAATAATCAGCTTTGGTGGTAATCAGTGATTAAGCTCAATACTAACACTGCACAAAAAACAATGTGCCGAAAAGTCCAAAGCCCCCAGAAGCAGCATTAGGAATTTGTCTGTTAAGCTTGAGAAGAAGAAAAAAAAAAAAAACTTGTGTAGATCTTTTACAGCCAAGTCAACGAAATAGGCGCCACATTCATCCTTTTCCCTGAGTGCTAAAGTTGTGGACAGTCAAGGACTTTGGCCCTTTGACAAACTAGTGTAGCTCCATTTTTGCAAATGAGAGACCTCCTGCAAATTTCCTCGAAATGTTGGCGTGGAGTTTCTCTACGCTTATGTGTATTTTTTTTTGTTTGTCTTGAGCATGCCAATTATGTTGTTTGCTGGACAGTCTGTGTAAACTCTGCGGTCTGAACATGAGGTTAGCAGGAACTCTAATTTGGAGTCTAAATCTTGGTTTTCTGAGTATATGTTCAGAAAGCAATTCAGTAATAATTAGGGGATTTCTGCACTCTGCATTAAAACTCTGCATTTGATGTTCCATCCTCAAAGGGAGCAACTTTGAAACAAGAAAGATGCTTGAAAAAGAAAAATTATCTTAAACCGGGATAAAGAATTCTGATTCCAGTCGTGCAAAAGTTATGGCAAATGTCATGGTGTGTAACACTAGATTGTTTCCTCATGGCTCACACCATTATCAAGGGAAAATACACTGAAAGGGTGTTTGGGGAAACAGTCAATAACTCAAACAATATTTTTTACAGTTGTACACTTTACCTGTCTTACCGATCAGATTGCTGTTAGAGCCGTTGATTCTTTGCAACCAGTACCTGTCCACAGGTTAGCTAACATATAATATTCATTACGATGAAAGGTCAGTGACGTACAGAAAACTGAAATAAACACAAGTTTTCTGGCTCCCAAGCAGGCTTGGCTGATTTTATCTATGGTTTTACATACCCCTCTATGTAATATACCCTGTATAGCTGTATTAGTACTTAAGCTAATTGTATCATTAATTCAAGTCAAAAACAACAGGATGCAGGATAATTGGATTAATACTGAAAATCTCCATAATCTCCGAAGCTCTGACGTAAATTAATCAGCAAAATTGACCTTTTTTTTTCTAAAAAAAACTTCAAAGAGATTACCCTCACTGAACCATTGTTGAGCTTTAAAGGTCTAAATTATGCACATTTGTTCTCCCTCATGTCATTCCAAACCTGAATGACTGTGTTCTGTGGAAAGAAAAAAAGGGAAAACATTTTTAAAAATTGCACTGGTTGCTCTTTGTCATGCAATTACTGTACAATGAATTGAGACTGACACTTTCGAGCTTTAAAAAGAGACACAAAAGCTCCATAAAAGCATTTAATATGACATAAAAGTCAGAAAATTAGCAATATTCAGTGTCTTCTGAAGCCATATTAAATGATCTGAAATTGGTCATTGCTAATTCTCTTATAAACTCTCAAGAAAATGGCAAAAAGAGTTAAAGTTCAAACATCTGAGATACTTTTATGGTACTTTTTCTTTTTTGAGGAATGAAATCAGTCCCATAGATTAAAGAAATATAGTATAGATCAAGATTTAAAAAGGTTAGAAGAAAAACAAAATGGTTTCTATAAGCTTTACAGAAAACATTTTTAATACAAAATGTCTTTAAATATACAAAGCATGAAACATGGAATTCTCCAAAATTTAGACTTGCCCAGCACGTTCCATACAGTTTTATTGGAAAAGGAATCTCTCCAGGTGGAAGAAAGAAGAAAAAAAAGACAAAGTGATACTGTACGTGTGAGCAAGACAATGACTGATTGGGATGTAGAGAGAAATGAAAGAAAGGTAAAGTTATCACAGCTTTTTGTCTTAATGCCTTTTTATGAAATGAGAGATAATCTCTTACCAATGATAGTGAATCCCTTGCTAATGATGTATGAGATCTGTCCAATATCCCATTTCTTATCCGGACCCCATTAACGCACCTGGGAGAAATGCTGCATGGGACAGATGATAATAATTACCACTTCCTTCTATCTGTTTCTGACATTTTATTTGTTTCCTGATTAAAATCCAAGTCACTATCTTATGTAAGTGATTAATTTGTTTGGCAGGTTGGCAGGTGCAGCAGTGTTGCTGCAGATGTTTTGCTGGTAGCATACTTAAACGATTCGTAAATGTAAATGTGGGACTGAAAAACATCAAATGTGAGGTAATTTAGTCCTTCATGAGACTGTAATTTGAATTTAATCAGTGTGTAAACTGATCACGCAAAATGTACCAATTTGTCTTCAAATGGAGTTTGAAAATGTAACACCAAAAAGAATGTAAAATAAAAGATCCATTTTGATCTGTGTGCTTTTGCACATTCAGATATGGCATAACATTTCACCATAGGCTTGTTGTCAAAGATGCCAATCGTCATTGGTCCTTATGTGTCTTGTAACCAACCATAACTCTCCAAATTGCACAAATGAGTTCTGAGAGTTACGGCAAAAGTCAGATTTTCAGCAAATTACTTAAATTTCATTCTGTTCCTTATGCTATCATATGGGTTCAGAAGAGTTGCATGGCTTATTTGGACCAGGGTTATGTTACATTTATGATTATTTTTGTCATTTTTGGAGCTTGGCAGCCCTGGTCACCTTTTTAATTGCATGGGGAAAAGCAGCATAAACATTCTGTCAAACATCTTTTGTGATATACAAAAGAAAGAAAGTCATATAGGTTTTAAAGTGTGACAGAATTTTCATTTTTGGGTGAAATAGCCATAACTAAACTAGTCTAATTTGTGCTTGAGTTAAAAATATCCATACCCATAAGCCATATTCACTGAAAGGAAATACCAAACCCAAATGTAGAGAAATATAGGCTTTTGTAAAGGTCTGAAAGAACAGAAATGGAAAGTGGAAAATCCCAGGAACCCAGCCGCCTTTGAGTAAGGTTTGCATAGTCTCATATATAAACAGTTTGAACTGTTTCCTGTATTTTCGGCTGCCTTTGAGGGGGGTAGAATGCACAGGGTTGAGAGACAGCTGGGGGTGGAATAGTGTCTCTCTATCCAAAAAAAAAAAAACGCATCTGGACGTTCTTTCCACCGAGAATAAACACTGTCTGGTCACCGCATAACCATAAACAATGAAACATATAGCCTTGCTATGATAAATGATGTATATGCATGTCATCTTTGTCCATTACAAATCCAGTAACACACAAATAACCACCAACGCAGAGTGTTGCTTGAGAATAATGTTTTTTGGACCACTGCTCTATTGTTAAACATGTTACTATAGGTCCAGCATTCAGATTCAAGCTCTAGCCATATGCATTTCATATGCACAAATTGCTAATGTGGAATAGCAGGTACAAGATGGACATTTTGTCTAACTGGTGATTTATGAATCATGATATACATCCATTTATCTTCCACTCAGTATGTTTCAATTAGATGATCAAATGTCATATGAAAACTTTTTTTTTTTTTTTTTTCCCAGATTAACGATATGCCTCCAACTACAACCTCTCAAAACATGAAAAAAATCCCACACATTCATATAATTTAAATATTATATATCATATCATATCATTTAAAACTTTGGGGTCCAAAAACTTTTTTTTTTTTTTTTGATAAAAACTTTTTTTTGCTCTGCAAAGACGCATTCAATTGATCAAAATGACAGTAATGAATTTTAAAAAAATCCATGAAAATATTAAGCAGCGCAACTGTTTTCAACATCGATAATAATAAATGTTTCTTGAGCAGCAAATCAGCATATTAGAATGATTTCTGAAGGATCATGTGACACTGAAGACTGGAGTAATGATGCTGAAAATTCAGCTTTGCCATCACAAGGAATACAAAATTCTAATATTTCTCAATATTACCATTTTTATTGTGTTTTTGATCAAATAAATGGAGTCTTGGCAGGCATAAAAGAAACCTTTCAAAAACTGACCTCAAACTTTTGAACGGTGTACATATAGACACAGTTTGCAGATCTGCAGATCTTTGCACTGCATCATGAGCCATTTAGACTGGACCGCAGGACTGTGAGGAAATCGAGTTAAAAAAAAAAAAAACAATGACTCTCCTAAGACTGCAAAATGGTTGAGAAAATGAATCTCCTTTCTCCACAACAATTTGAACCCCATCACCTCAGAGGTCGATTTCTCAAAATGCAGGATTCCTGGATGTACCGTGTTTTTCATGGGATATTTATTTATTGAGTCCAAATATGGTGTACAATGATGTATCTATAAACAAGGGAAATAAATTGCTTTCTGATTTGAGTTAGGGAGCATAGAACTTTTAGTGACACAGTGTTTTTATTTTGTGGTCTTTGAGTCATAGCTAAAACAAAAACAAACAGTAGGCACAACATGCCCATGCACAACTGAATATTTAGACTCTTTCCAGCTCTGAGAGATTCCTGAAACGGGAGAGTTTTTTTTAAATCCAAAATAAATACATAATTTGCATAATTATAAATCTGTAAATGCATCCATATTTTGAAAGAAAAGCCATTTTCTTTCTTTATTTTTATATCTATGGTTAAAAAAGGTTGAATGGTTAAAGGCATATGGAACAGCATTTACCATACACTATCAGCAAGAAAACAAATCTTTATTATTAAAATAACATGTATACTGTTTATTTATTTTATTTATATACTATGTTTACTATATATTAACACATTTTTTATTAGTAGGCTATTGGCTAAAGTGTTATCTTGACAGCCAAAGGTTAACTGAACACAAAGAAAAGGAAATGTTTAATTTGACCATTTTTAGCTTTGGTAATACAATATGATTTAAAAACAAACAAACAAAAAAACATATTTCATGGTTTCTATCATTTCTTTTCAGTCACTGAATAGAGTACCCATAAAAAAATTGGCTTTGTTGGACAGTGTTTTAAAAATGAGTGATTTATATATCATTCAATCTCATATTTAGTAATACTTATTTATTTTTGTATTGTTTACAGCATGTTGCTATGTGATAACTAGCAGTGCTGGGTGCTTTCTAGGGTGTTGCCTTCTTCAGTGTAAGTTCATGTTTTTTTTCACCTTATCAGCTGTCATGAAAAAAATGTCTGATACTTTAGAAAAGTAACAGCACACCTCTCCTCGACAAGCTGTGTTGATATGAGGTGTCATTCATAGCACGAATAGTGCAGCATGAGTTATACAGTGAAGCTTAATACTTTAACCACCCTACATATGAGCAATAATAGTGATGCTTTCCCTGCTAAACTCATTGCCATGATGCTAGTGAGTATGTAGTATACAGTAGTGAGTATGCATTTCCAACAGCATTGCACCATTCATTCTAGACTTGTTATCAAGTCCTCAATGGGCAATCAAAATAATCTGAGCTTTCCACGTACGGCTATTTCACAGGAATTCAACAGCTTCTGTGAAAAGATTTAAGTTTAACAGAAGAGTTTGCTGCACACTGTTTACTCAGCAAACATAATGTCTCACCACACCAACAGTTACTGTCTGTTTTGAAGCTAGACACTTAGTGACAGTCCACACAAAATGTATTGAATGAACGGGTAAAATACTCCCACACCGCTTGCCTGGAGCACGAAAATGTGTTGAGTGGGTGGAGCTGACATTGTTTGCTAGTCGAGTTTGTTATCAGGAGTCCATAGAATTACATGTCCATCTGCGTCAAGCCATGTTTAGGAGGACATGTAATCCATGTCAAAAACCTCAGGCTTATTTCTTACCACAATAGCAAAGAAAGATTTTGATAGAGAATTTATAAAATAGTACATTTAATTTCAAATAAGCGGATGAGAGATGATGCAGTGGATAAAAACATACCACGTTTTTTAGCATCACATAAATCATCACAGCATTTGTTACATAACAACATCATAAACCCCAATTGCAACCAATAAAACTGCTTTTATCCCACAAGAACGTTAATGCTGATGCTTCATTGATTTTGTGCATATGTGGTACTTCCAAGTGTCTAATCTTAGTAGATAGAGCAGAAAGCCTGTGCACGAGCAACGTTAGCTACTATATGAACCCAAAGGAGACACTTCAACAGGATACGATCAACTGTTACAGGCCTTACATAACTTTGCATAACTTACAAAACCGTTTTGGCAGGGGGAAAAGTGCACTGTACCAAAACAAAGAAAGACCATAACCTTACATAATAATAAGAAACAGCTCAGAAAAATGACCGCCGCTGATGAAATATGATCTGAACACTTACAAAACATTTGACTTTTCCCTTAATTTTTTTAGCAGCATGCATGCGACAGATGTCTATCCCCCCCAACCCCCTTGATTTCCAAGAAATCATTGATCGGTTGCTTTAATCTCTCAGAAAAAATCAAGATGATCCTCTACCTCTCATTCAACCGATGAACCTATTAACTAGCGTGCTATAGTAATGAGCTGGCACCGACACCTGAATGAGAACAATGTCTACCCCTTTGCTTCCAGCCAGACATCAAATCTGCGATCTAGACAGTCTGCGTTCGTGCCAGGTTTATGGATTACCTCTCCACTCATTACCATTTACTCACTGGTGGGTAAAACATATGCCTAACCAATGATTCAGCGTCCTTTCATTTTCTATAATGGCCTTCATTAACACCAAAATACATTGATTCTGCACAAAAGGCTTTGTTTGTGTAGTCCTGTGTTATGGAACGGAACGTTCTGTTCTGGGTGAGCCGCTATAGAAGAACAAGTTGTCTAAAAGTTTGGAAGGTAGTAAATTGTCCCCCCTAATCTTGTGTCCTTTTTTCCCATTTAATCCACGTTGAAAAGAATTTAACACGAAGTGCCAGTAAATGAAGCATTAAGCACTACAGTGTTCCTGTTTGAGAACTCATGCATCAAGAATATGGAAAAACTTGGTTGCTGCTAGAAGAGGTGCTAGTGAGGCCAGCAGAAAGTGCTCACCCTGTGGTCTGTGTGGGTCCTAGCGCCTCAGTATAGTGATGAGGACACAATACTGCCAAAAAAAAAAAAAGCGCCGTCCTTCGGGTGAAAGTTAAGGTCCTGACTCTCTGTGGTCAAAAAAATTTCCCAGGATGTCCTTCAGAAAGAGTAGGAATGTAACCCCAGCATCCTGGCCAAACTTGCCTATTGGCCTTAGTCCATTATCATGGCCTCCTAATTATCCTTATACTGACTGACCTCATCTCCTCTCCACCAATAAGTGCTGTATGGTGGGTGCACTGGAAAAATACGGCTGCCGCCGCATCAACCATGAGTCCATAAATGCATCAATGCAGCACATTGGTGGTGGCTAAGGAGATTCCCCTTTCCATATGTAACGGAGGTCAGCAAGGTTAGATTGGTGCTGCGACCCGGATTGGAGTTTTTAGAATCCTTGTTAGTGAGCCCGCCTCCCCTGCTGGAGACACCGGTTCGAGTTCCACTCAGAGCAGGGTGAGTAGGACCAGAGGGGTTACATTGGTGCCGTGACCCGGATTAGAGTGAGGTTTAGGGGGGTGAATGTAACAGAGGCCAGCTAGTGAGAGCAGTGCAGGTGAACCTCACTCCCCTGATTTCAAAAGGAACACTAGAGACTGCAGTTTTTAGCATCTTTGTTATCGCGCCCGCCTCCCATGCCGGATCAAGTCCCACTCAGAGCAGGGTGAGTAAGACTGGAGGGGTTAAACACAGCCAAGGCTTGTCTGTAAGGGCAGCCCCACCAAAATATTCATCCAAACACAGACTTCTATATACATGAATTAATAATAAATTGTAAATGTGTACAGCAGGGCTATTCAACTGGCGGCCCGCGGGCCAAATCCGGCCAGTCAGTCATCTTCATTCGGCCCGAGGGCACCCCAACCTCCCTCCTCCTCTTTTCCTGGCAGTGCAGCTAAATTTGGTTAGATACGTGGCCGCAGTGGTGCCTGCGGCTGCACTGTTTGTACCTTGCACGCTCCTCCGGCTGACCTGAGAAAAGTTTCATTATTACGTTTTTATAAACAAATATTTCACCAGTTATTATGTGTGTCCCGTATTTCTGTCGACTGAACCAGCGATACCAATCATTCATGAATTAATCATTCTTTTGTCTCGATTCTTTTTTTTCCGTGAATTGGCCAAACGCGCTTGCATAATGATCTGAAACGATTTGGATTCGTTCGGACCGCTCTGTCACTGAATCATCTGAAGTGGTTTCTCGGTCAGTAACAACAAATACAGAACAAATAGCGCTGTTTTCAGGTGTTTCACTGGTTTACTTTGAACTACGCAGTATATTATTTTATATTTTTCTGATTTTCTAGACTATTTTAAGTGGGGAAGCCAGTCTCGGAGCCCTCCCCAGCTCTACAGCGCCCCACAAATTTCCAATGTAAATCTGTGGTGAAAAATGGAACTGCAGCACACTAATTGAGAGCCATTGGGGCAGATTTCAGGCTGCCCCACTTGTTTTCAAGTTAGCTTACGTAAACCTCGCTCCAGACCAAGATGATATAAGTCCGTTTCAGCTATGTGTATATTAGTCTGCATCAGGTCAGTAACTAGTTGGCATGTTTGTTCTTCCTATGTAGAGAAGCATATCAAATTAATGAAGGTACAAATCCTTTAGTTTAAATGTGCTCATGTGAATAGCCTTTATATACAGTAGTTCTGTTGTGTTTAAACAACATTCAGAGGCAATAAATACTGCATTAAGGCAATTCTTAGATGGCATTCTTTGCGTTTGTGTGTACTAAAGTCTGTCAATCATCATTAGAGCGCCGCCCTCAGGCTGAATAACGCAAGGACATTAGAATTCTGCCAAAAGTGTGTCCTACCTAAATTTACGGCCAGAAGCCACTACTGGTGCTATATAAATGTAAGTGTGATATATTGGTTATGTTTGTACAATTCCCCTTTTTTATACTATTAAATGTTAAATGTTATTTCTTGGAGCTGATAATGGTGCTTAAATGTTGTTTAACATCCTATTGGTGCTTTGTGTTATATGCATTTAATTAGTTGTTTCATTTTGCGGACCTGCGTGTTAACGTCATTGTATGCTTCGTTACGGGGTGCTCTCACGATCATGGAAGTCATCGCATCGGCGTTCTTCTTTCTTTAAAGGTGCAGTAGGTGTTCTTGGAAAATGCTAACTTTAGCCTGTTAGCACTGAAAGCGTACATCCCACCCTTCCTGCAAATCACTGTCCAAAGCCGCACCTCCTCGAAAACACATGAACGTGCACAGAACAGAAACGAGATGACCAGAGACGTTATTGGATTACATCATGTGTCATTCACCGGTAAGAAAAATTTACAGCACAGTGAGTATCAGTACTACAAAAATGAACTTAAACAACTTTTTAAAAATGGAATTAGATGCAGCAAATGGATATATTGGACATTTCTGATGTGACAGACTTGAGCACAAAATAAACAACATCACTTTATAACCAGAAAGGTGATAGTATTTCAGCAAAAATACAATGTAAACATTGTCAGAATATCAAGCTAAGGAACAACACAAAACTATCTTTCGTGCTAAGGACAGCATGCACAATACCCGCGGGGACGCTGAGGATATTTTCATTGAAGGATGAAAAACAACATTTTACTTATTGTTTGTAGCAAGACTTAGAAACTGGTTGAAACATGTGGTGGTGGTGGCCTTACGAATCCATGCACCAAAAATGTAGTTTGCTTGTAACTTTGAAAACATAAAAATAGTTCCCAATTAGATGCTGGGTGTTGCTGTCATTGAGCTAATTAGTCAAGGTACACAAACTGCATAAGCAACATAATACGTTACCATCAAAACACATCAAAATCGAATCATACCATGTACCTACCTTTCCAAAGAAAATACTGCAAATACTGCATCTTTCAGACCCTTTGACTCCTGCAGTTGTCTCCAGCTTGGAAAAGCAACACCGATATTAATTAGGGGTTTTAGCTCTTTAATGATTCAACCTTTTTTCGTTGTAGCCTTTCTTTCTTTTGGTTGATACTTTTCCAGTGCCACTTGTTGTCGGTTCAGAAGGAAAGTTAGGCTGTTGTCTTTTGTCTGCAATGATTGAACTAACATTTTATGGTCTTACGCCCTCCACAGATGATACATATTTATAAAAATTCATTTAGACCACTTAGTATAGTGATTGCTATCAGAATATGAGGAGACTTTCAACCAGCATAACAAAAATTGTTTCTAAAGAAAGTCACCTATGGCACCTTTAACTTTATATACTTCTTTTTAGGTAACTGTAAAACAAAATGGACATCACATACCATCATTAAATATGAATGTTATTGAGTTTAACATTGATTTAGAAGGTTTGCTTGGAATTTCTGTGTTATGATTCTGTGTTCTGTGTTTAGAATGTTACACGAGAAAGCACATGGTTAACATGTGAGCAAATGATTAGCAACTGATCTGTATGTTACTTACATTGTGAATTGAATGTCATTTGGTAACGAAGAGGTTTAATGGTCATGAAAATGTTATACTTTATTTTGATGTGTGTATATTCAGTGAATTTAGTACTTTTTGCAAGTAGTAATTGAGTGTCATTATACTGGTCATGAATGCTGCACGTGTCTGTAGTGAACTGAATTTGGATACGATGTATGGAGAATGTTATGTACTGAAGTGAATAATTAATAATATAATTGATTCTATTAATTTATTTCTCCAAGTATGATGTGAAAAATGTGATTTAACAGG
The DNA here is from genome assembly GCA_037950665.1 of Hypophthalmichthys nobilis. Lineage (NCBI taxonomy): Eukaryota > Metazoa > Chordata > Actinopteri > Cypriniformes > Xenocyprididae > Hypophthalmichthys > Hypophthalmichthys nobilis. The sequence continues at coordinate 10,855,456 of CM075478.1, forward strand.
TACAATGAATGTTAAAGTTGCTAATTTTTTATTGAAGTGATGAGAATGTCTAGTATATGTAATTTATGTATCAAGTAGGCTATTACTTTTGTTACGTAATGGTAGCATGCTTTATAGTTGTCACAGTCACCCTCATGTTCTGTTTGTTTTGGTTTTCTTTCGTCACATGTGCTGCCTTGTTCTACGTTCCGCCACTCATCAGTCACCATGGACACTAACCACCATCACAGCTGCACGTCATTAGTTAATCTCCCTTTGTGTATATCAGTTCCTTTTTGAGTTCAGTTCATTGTCCGATCACCATTATTCTATGTTGAGTTGTTTCTGCCTGTCTGCCTGTTTGGATTTATTAAACTTGGAGTGTTCTGATATTGACCTGTTCGTCTTCTTCTTCCTGCCCGAGCTCAACCTGACAGATGATCGGACCGCCCAAAATGGACGATAGGGCAAGAATTATTGTCCTGGCTCAGGAGAACCATAACCTTTTTTATTTTGTGAATAACTTTATTTGTTTGGCCGTCACCAGCTCCCTGGACGACGAGACCCTCAAGACCCTGTTCCGGATCGGGGCTTCATTCCACCAACGTCTCAACCTCCTAGACACCACCGAACTGAACTGGAGAGAAGCTGTCATTAGGTGTCTGGAGAGCGTTGCATCCCGATCTGGAACACAGCCAGACCCAGAGCCTGTATCTACACCCTCGACCGCAGAGAACTCGCGTGTGCCCCCCGCAGACGGAGAGCCAGCACCCGCCACGACGCGTCAGCCAGAGCCAGAGGAAAAGCTGACCCTCGCCCCGGAAGTGCAGCTCCACCGCAAGTCTGACTAGGGGTGTGAGCCAGCGACATCAGCGGACGAGGGAGTCATGACAACGGAGGATGAGGACTGGCTGATCGACTTCAGTGAGGAAGTTCCATCTCTCACCCTTTCCCACCCAGTATTATTATTATCATCATCATCATCATCATCTCTGTTCCTGAACAGTATAAATGACTGTATGGACTGTTTATTACTCACCGTCACGCCGTCGAGATCCTCACCACCTCCATCACCCTAGAGCTCAGCCAGTCCTCCAACCATGCCGCTGCCGGAGGTCCACAGCCCTGCGCCGTCTCCGTGGGAGCCCTGCTCTGACGTCAAGCCACAGGTCGTGTTCCCACCTGCAGCGCCATCACGAGAGGATCCTGTGGCTCCACCTCCAGCCTCCGAATTCCTCGTTCCATCTCGGCCTGTCGACTCCGTCGGGACTCCTCCCACCTACGGCTTCACCAGAGGCCCTCGGACTTCCGGTTTCTCCAGGTTCCCTCGTCCTGCCAGCTCCCCCGTGGTCAGTCGTCACACCACTTCCGTCACGGACTTGCGGTCTGTCCGCTGCACTCCGTCCCTCCACCCCTACGACTGCAGCGGGTTCCTCCTTCCCCTCGGTGTCGCCTCTGTCCTCTATCACGCCGGATCCACCTCAGCCCTCGGGTACTCTGGCTACGCCTTTGACTGTCGTCGCCGCGGCATCGCCTGGGTCTCCAGTACCAGCGATGTCGCTCGTCTCCATCACCTCTCCGTCTGCGCCTGCGGATCCATCGGCCACACCTCCGTCGGTCGTCCCCCAGCTGTCGTCAGCCACGTCACCATCTGGACTCCTCCCTCCCTCATCTCCACCGCGGGCTGTCGGCACTGGGGAGCTCTGGGTCTGTGCCATCGGCTGTCTACCACCTATGACGCCAGGGTATCTTTGTCCTCCCTTCACCACTCCTTCGTCACCATCACCTCGCCTGCTTCCAGAACCCCCTCCGGCCCTCCCCGTGGATGTTCCGTTACGGCACGAGGACGCGCCTCGCCGGAGGGGGATGTAATGTCACAGTCACCCTCATGTTCTGTTTGTTTTGGTTTTCTTTCGTCACATGTGCTGCCTTGTTCTACGTTCCCGCCACTCATCAGTCACCATGGACACTAACCACCATCACAGCTGCACGTCATTAGTTAATCTCCCTTTGTGTATATCAGTTCCTGTTTGAGTTCAGTTCATTGTCCGATCACCATTATTCTATGTTGAGTTGTTTCTGCTTGTCTGCCTGTTTGGATTTATTAAACTTGGAGTGTTCTGATATTAACCTGTTCGTCTTCTTCTTCCTGCCCGAGCTCAACCTGACAATAGTACATATAGGCCTATTCATTCATCACCGTCACTGAAGCCATTGCATCAGAGCATTCTTCTTTCTTTAACTTTATGAATTATTATTAACATTATCAAATTACAAGCATATTTTAACATTAATGCAAATAACATTTCAACAGTTTTACACAGAATTAACTATTTCTATAATGTTTTGATTTTTTGGTAACACTTTACAATAAGGTTCATTAGTTAAACAATAATGTAATAACTAACATGAACTAACCATGAGCAATACATTTGTTACTGTATTTACTAATCTTTGTTTACGTTAGTTAATGAAAATCCAGTTGTTCATGTTAGTTCACAGTGCATTAACTAATGTTAACAAGATTTTAATAATGTATTAGTAAATGTTGAAATTAACATTAACAAAGATTAATAAATGCTGTATAAGTGCAGTTCATTATTAGTTCATGTTAACTAATGTAGTTAACTAATGAACCTTATTGTAAAGTGTTACCGATTTTTTTTTGTTTGTTTGTTTGTTTTTTGTTTTTTTAAATCTCTTTCTGTTTATTAGGGTTGAGATTCAAACTTAATCAGACTGTTCATAAACTAGTCAATTCACACAGAAGAATTAAAGAATTTAGGTTAAAATGTTGAAATTTACACTTTCGTGCTGGGCTAAAGGAAATATACACAAATCAATAAGCTCTCCAAGTGCAGGTCATTGAGGGTATCCTTCAGACGTGGCATGTCTTTCAAAGGGTGAGTAAGTTCAGACCTTTGTAACACATGTGGCCCATATAAGTTCCATGAAGGCTTTTGGCACCATCTGTTTGACCATTCAGTCAATTTACCTTAAGATTTCACCCAAGCTACCTCAAAAATTCACTTTTCTATAGTACAGTTGCACAAAGCAGTATGTGACTTCAATAAAAAAATGTAAAAAACATGACTTTTCTCCCTAAACCAGGTAAGCACAAAAACACAGCCCCACGGCTGATTTCAATGGTAAACTTAACACAGAAAAAATAAATAAAATAAAAAAATTCAATATATAAAAAAAACAGCAATGCTATCAGTCAGGATGTACTAATGCCATACTAAGGTTAAGTTTAGTAGGGCTGGGTAAAAAATAATAATATCTCAATTTAAATCGATTCTCATTTTGAAGAACTGATATCGAATCTTTAATCTCAAGAATTGATCTTTCAGTCTATGATGTTTTCAGGTGATGAATGAACAACTTTAGCGCGCCTGCACTTTGTAGCGCACCTCCCATCCAATAAATCAATAAGCCTTGTGCTTTGTTACTTTTGATATGACACAACGTCTCATATCCCGGGAATAATCACGGCGACAAAAACATGAATGTGTTTTTTGTTTAAAGGAATACTATGAAACTTTTTTTGTTCAATACAGTCAATATATCAATCCTCGTTCCAAAGCATGTTTTTATCTTATTTATTTAGCCTATTATAAGCGTTATAATTATAAATATATAGCTATATATATATATGTATATATTGGGCAAGATGGTTTTCGAGGGAAATTACGTAGATACGTCACTTGCCTGTGCATCTCTCATTATGTCTATAAACAGAGAAAAGTTGCTCCAGCTACTTTGACCCATGACAATGATTCGTCATGGTTGTTGTAGTACTGTGAAGGAATTTATTTTCAAGAAAGTGCCTTGTCTATAAATGGGTATCAAGTGTAAAGTTAGTTCTGGCAGGTCACATCAGTCAAGCTCGCATCAGCTGACTCTCAGCTAATCCACATCTACCTGAATATGACGTCTATCACAGAATCCCTATATATAAGGTCCATTCAGTATTATCATCAGATTTATTGCGTTGCTCAGGAACTAGTTACCCTCCTCCAGCTCCTCTCGTCCAGTCAGGACTCTACGAATCAGACTTATTTTTCTTGAATTATGTTGTTATTTTAAATCATTGTCATTAAGAACATTAATGATATGTGCAAAACCTTTTTGTTGGTTCTGTTCTGTTTACCCTAGGGGAGTTATCGCTGCTCTCCCTGCTCTTGATAGGCTGCATGGATGGGCCAATCCAAACTGTATGCTAATTGTCAATCAACTTTACTGTAGATCTGTCCTGACAGATCTACAGTAATGTCTTCAGGTAGTCAGCTTGAGATCCTTTCCATCTAAACTGGTTATTTCTCTTAAGCCTAGTAGTGAATGTTTTATGAGCAGTAGGATAACCATATTCATCCGCACAGTCATGCAGAGCCAAAGCACAACTAAAACAATGGTCTTCCGCAAAATACATGCAGTTATGTTTTTTTTTAACCGCTAGAGAGCCAAAAGTTACATAGTTTACCTTTAAGCAGACTTTGTTGGTAACCTTGTTACCTTTAAAAAACTTTGCCTATAGTTATAACTAACAAAATGTTTGTGCTTTTTACAGAAAACACTTTAAAATGCTACAGTACCTGTTAAATAAGTTACTATTTATGGTTAAAAAAAAAAAAAGTCTCAGTAATGTGATTTTGTGTGTGTGTGTGTGTGTTACACTTTGTTTTTTTATTTATTCAGTTAATGTTTATTGCAATATTTTAATCCTGTGTTATAAAGACCTAATGGTGTTACCCTAATTGTGTTTGGCCCTTTGCGTGTTTGACAGTAAGAAATTAGTTTACTATTGGTTTTCAGCCTAGAACAGCCATTCGTTGTCTCTAATGTTCATCAAATATCGATTGGAACAAAGCAAAGTCTGTCAAAATAATACTTGGACCTTGGATGAGGGGTGATTTTAAGAAAGGGGAAGGGGGTGTAAAAAAAGCAGTGCTTGTTTGTCAATTACTTTTGTGGTAGACACATGTCCCTTGGGCATCAAATGGCACTTCGTCTAACGAACAGGCTGAAATCCCACTCTTTAAAGCATAGACTGGCATGCCTGACACCTAGAGGTCACAGGTTCATTTTTCCTGGAACGAAGCAAACAAAAAGGAGGAGATCAGAGACTGCCGATCATGGAGTGAAGCCCTTGTTTATTTCTCAACAAAACTGACAGTGGAGCATCACTTGAACTTGGGTCAGCCCACCCATAGATAGCAGTTGGTGTGATAAGAGAGCCCAAATGTCTGGCCAGATTTGATATTAACTGGTTTAATGTCTCATCCCCAAAGAAGTGGGTAGAATGGTCTGTGTGGGTCAGTGGCAAAATCCTTTTATCCCAAGTGACTAAAAACTTTTTTTGTACAACAGCCATTAATATTTGCAGGAACCCAATGCAACTTTCAAAAGTAAAGAGCTAAAATGAAAAAAAAAAAAAGTGAGAACAAGATTATTTGTACAGTTGTCTTCAGCAGTTTCTTGAATGTTGTCATAGTCTTGGCAGGTCAGATGGAGGTTTGAAGCTTGTTTCAACTGTGAAAATGCCCCTTTTTTATATAAAATACATTAAATATACTACCATTCAAAAATTTAAAATGTGTTTTATACTAGCTAAGGTTACATTTATTTGATCAAAAATACAGTAAAAACAGTAATTTTGTGAAATATTATAACAATTAAAAATAGCTGTTTTCTATTTTAACACCTTTTAAAATGTCATTTATTCCTGTGATGGCTGAATTTTTTTCAGAAACCATTACTTCAGTCTTCAGTGTCAAATGATTTTTCAGAAATCATTATAATATGCTGATTGGGTGTTGTCTTAATATCGATTTTTATAAATATTATACATTAATATATAAACAAATCAAAACAAATATATTCGAATGAAACATTTTAGGGTGGGACTATTTCTTTGTCAATGACAGATGAGAGCGTTCCAGAAACAACACAATAAAACACTTCTTATTTAAATGCAAAACACCCTTGAGGTTCAATGCTTTACAGCCCAAATTTAGCTATATATAAAAAAAGAAAGAAAAAAAGGTGTTATTTGATTAGCTGTCCTGTGTGTGAAACTCATGTTCTTTCCAGCTAGAGCTCTTTTCGTGCATGAGCTGGGTTTCTGTTTTTCTCATTATGAGATAGAACTGGCCCAAAGATCTGCTCTGGTGTAAAGAGGAAACAAATGATGCACTGAGGGAGTAAACGTGGCTGGTTCAACCACAGGTCTTGGTCATGTAATTAACTGTATGTTTATCCTCAGTTTAAACTGATGGCGTAAAACATTATATGACCATCCATCCTATGTAGTGTCGAGGAGATACTGGAGCCTAGTGTGTGTGGGTGTATAGGTAGGTAGGTATCTATCTAATTCTAAGATAACATGTATGTATAATCATTGTTACCTGGCCTGCTATTACATGTCTCTCTGGATTACAACAACATTTTGCTGTTATTTGCATTGTATAAATGGTAAGACCGGAAACCTGTAGGGAATTAAAAAGGTATTCATACGCAATGAAACCACAGGCATTACAAATGCATTAATATGCATGTTACTGCATGCAATGCTGCATAAATCTATGCTGCTCTTTAAACTCTTTTTTATAGCAAAAAAAAAAAAAAAAAAAAAATTGATTAGATTAATGCATTGCAATATATTAATTTCAAATGGCAAATAAATTTGCTTAAATAACTGTGCAATAACAATGGGTGTGTAGCTTTGAATATCTATTGGATTGTGAGTTTCATAGATAAAATATGAGAAATTCATAACTATTGCACTTAGGTATTCTTTACTGAAGTCATGCCTGTGCCGATATAAATCTTGTTACCAAATGAACTACGTAAAGGGGAATTCCACCCAGATTCAGTGTTTTTATTAGTGAGTTCTTTATCCTACAGCTGTTCATGGGACGTAGGCAAATATGCACTGCTCTGCCAAAAGCAGGAATCAAGAGATCCATCCATAACACCTTTTGGCTGTAATGCTAAAGCCTCCCAGCTTGAGAGAAATGGCTAGTTAGGACTGTTGGTCTGAGGCCAAAAATGTCTCTGGACAAGACAGCTGTAACAGGCCAAAACTTGGGGGTTCAGAGTCAGTAAATGTGTACTTTTACACTGAAAATGAATATTTAATTGTTTCTGTAAGGTAGTGACATGCCGCCACACATTCTTAACTTAGTGGTACCCTTTTAAAAATAAAGGTTCCTCATTGGGTCTTAATCTAAAAATCGAGTTGCTATATGGTTCTTTGGAGATTAAAAAGGTTCTCGATGATTCTTCAGATCAACATATTTAAAGCACCAGTAGGGCCTTAATTTATGTTTTTCTTTCAAACTAGAGAGTACTGTAAAATGATCTTTGGGGTTGTAACTAGGGTTGTCAAAAGAGCTGGTACTTTTGTACCAAGTTGGTACTGAAATGTTAAAAATGTGATGATACCAGCCTTTTCCCCTAGCATTTTGAGCACTGTTGAGCGACTTCTGACTAAGTTAAACACCTGTAATTGGCCATTGTGTTCACGTGCTCAACAGATATGTCTGTGATTGGCTACAATGATCAGCGCTTCAAAAACAGGACCGAACGCTTACACAGATACGCCCGGGAGCATTTGAAAGCGGGAACATTTGAAATCAGCCGTCTATCAGAGGACTGGTCTGCTGATAGACGCCTGCTTTCAAACACTTACGTGTGTATCTGTGTAAGCGCCTGTGAAAGATTTCTATAAATACTACACTATACATATTGTTTTTGAAGCGTTGATCATTGCAGCCAATCACAGACCTATCTGTTGAGCGTGTGAACCCAATGACCAATCAGATGTGTTTCAGTCAGTATCTGCTCAACAGTGCTCAAAATGCTAGGGGGAAATGCTGGTATAGTCACATTTTTAACATTTCAGTACAGACTTGGTACCGAAGTACCGGTAGGCCTACTTTTTACAACCCTAGTTGTAACTGGAACCTTATTTTTAAGAGTAATGTTCGATATTCTCTGATTTTTATAAATTGTAATATTGTCAATGGGGATTGTGATTTTGAGTTTTCAGTGACTGACACTTCAGCCTTTTCTCTAAATAAGCTTTATTGGACAATTGAGTCTGTGAATCCAAATCCATAAAATGGCTATTTTTCTTTTCAGATATAATCATTTACCACAGTATTGAAGGGATTACTCATTTTCACCTTTGAACAAAATTGTGTTTTCTCACCCACTGTATAAACGGAGAGAGCCTTTTTGTCCGAGACTGGATTATGTCCTTGTGACATCAACGGTTAAGGGATTAAATGTGGTTTTAGGTTGCCCTTCGGTTCTTGACATCATTGTCCTTCTGTAGAATAACACTGAGGCTTGTATCAAATTCAGATGGTTCGGTCTGGAAGTCAGTATATTTCATACAAAGTGCATTTTGTTCCCTTCTATTTCTGTAAAACCAACATAACAAAAAAAATAAATAATAAGTAAATAACACAGAACCATTTTACCATTTAGAACCATTTAAGTACGGAAGATGAATTGCAAGGCAGCACCATGAGATTAAAACCTCTCATTTTGTTCAGTAAAAATACTTCATTGACAAAGAGTTTAAATTACAAAAGTTTCAGTGTCATTCAGATATCTTTATTTATCATGTCTTTATCTTGCTAAATAAAATCCAGTCTGTTTTGCAAGAGAAAAAGAGGGGGGAATACAGACAGCAAGAGAGATAGTAATGTTGCATAATAGAGGTGTAAGGCTTAAAAAACCTTTCCGTTCAAACAGCCAGGCTGATGTTGACTTTGACCCCTCCTAGACAGACGCTGGCTATTAAAAGTCAATATCAGTAGTGCTGACACTGATACATTTCAGATACACTGCAACACCACAGCTGCTGAAAATAATGTGTACCAAGGGTCTGAATGTTCACATTACATGCTTTTGTAAACATGTTTATTCATCAGTAAGTTCATGTGGGAAGCACATAGAATAAAGTTCAGTTGTAATAATCTTAAAGTGCATAACCACAATGTTTCATTAAATTACATCAGTATTACATCATGAATGGTATTATAAGAGTGCTAATCTAGATCAGTGGTTCTCATGCTTCATAACTTCAAGGCCCCCCATTGTCAAAAATCAATATTCAAAAGAAAACTGGGCTCTAAGGGTTCTGTCAGGTGCTTCATAGAACATTTTAGGGGTTCCCAACATGGGATCATTTTATGGATTTAGTTTTAATTAATTAATTTTAATCAATTTTTTTTAAACTTTGATCAAATTTATGAATTAAACAGCTCATAAACATACTTTATCACTATAAAAAAATTAAATAAAAGTGTATTTTATTAAAAATAACAATAACCCTCTGATGATCTTCGGTCGTTTTTGACTGAATTTATTTTACTTTTTAAGAATTTTTTACTTCATCAGAATGCTATGAAACTTGAATAAAGGTTTTGGCACTTATTATGTGAACACACACACACACACACCATGGACATGATTCGGAAAGGTTAAATGGTCCTGAAAAAATAGTCACACTTGGATCTGTGCCCAAACAAAATTTTACTGAAAGCTCATTTTTTAAGATATCTACCAAAATTGGAACACAACTTGTATTAAATAAACAACATTTTCGAACCAAAATATAGTACATTAATTTCCTTGAATTTTTTTTTTTTTTTTAAATACTAATGTCATTTTTGACCACCACGCAAAAGGCACCAGACCATTAAACATGAAAGTATTATGCAATCATTTAAGACATTTCACCTTATATAGAACATTTTTGGCATAAGGGTTCATTAAAATTGAGTCAAGAAGCCTAGGATTCTACATAGAACCTCAGTGAACTTTTTTCCCCCAAGTGTAATGCTTGTTTTAATACTAACTATTTATTTATTTATTTATTTATCTTGAGGGCCCCCTTTACTGCAGATCCCACTCCCTTGTTTGAGAACCACTGGTCTAAAATAAATAAATAGATAAATAAACATCTGGACATGTGACCAAAGAGGCCCCTAGAATAAGCACCCATGATGTGGTTCCCATGAGCTTTCAGAAAACTGAATACTTTTCAAGAGCAACAATTACGTATTCCATGTCCATGACCCCTGGCAAAGTGAGAATGTGTCTGTTATCGCGTCTTTGTTCATCAGTTATAGACAATAAACAGGCCACTGTCATAAGAAAATCTGTGTCAGGACAACATTTGACACAAATTGTGAGAGAAAGGAGGAAATGAATAGAAAGAACGAAAGAGAAAGATTCAATTAAAGAGTTTACCACAATTAATGTCTCACACTTGAATGGTATGACAATATAGTGAGTGAGTGGACAGAAATTGTGGGTGATTATATCATGCTGCATGAAGCTTTAATACAATAGAGACACTGTTTTGAATTTCTATTGAACTACATCTTGCAAGCATTCGCATGGGCAACACTTGCTCCAGAATACTGTTTCTGATTGGACAACTGTAATCTAAATTGTTGATGCACTTCATTTAACATTCTGAACAAATCAAAGAGCTCTATCCACCTGGAGGTTATTGCAAAAGCTCTCAATCAGTAACACAAGACTGAGTGACTTACCAAAATCCTTTTAAGTTTCATGTCTGAGAGCAATTGGGAATCCTATCATTATAATACAATTCACTTGCAGTGCAACAGAAATAAAGCTTGTAGATTATAGGCTACAGAGCAGCCTTACAAACATTCAATCAATACTACACTCAGAATGAGTGTTTGTAAGATAGCAACTGAATGACTGTCAGACAAAACATGAATGCTCAACTATAAAGAATATAAAATTAGTTAGATATTGTACAGAATATTGAAATGTGTGCAATAAAAAAGGTGTTGTGTGAGTCAATGTAAACAAGCTTCTTGAGCTTCTTTTTTCCATTGCACTGCCATACAAAATGCAAAAACACATTCTGTTTGAACCAGCCATGTTGCTAGGCTGATTGTTTTCGGCATTGAAGCATAACTTTTTTGTATAATAATAATAATATACTGTACAGGTAAAATTAGTTCAAATAACGCACCCAGCCATTTAAAGGCCTGTTTAAACCTGGTCACTTCATGCATTTTTACTGATTGAATAGCAATCTGATTTGTTAAAACTGTTCCATTTACACTTGGCCACGTGAATGTATCTCTGCTAAACGAATATAAATTCGATCTTTGATTCCCGCGCTAATATGCAAATTTAACGGCGTTCACGTCAACGAAAGCAACAGATGTGTGTAAGCTGCATTTTATCATCAGCTAATTTCAAGATCAAAAGCCACTACTTTTAATGATGATGATTATGTTGAGCGTCTGTGACTCCAAAGTTTCAGTTTCATTTGCAGCAGTTTGTACGTCAGCTTACTGAAGAGATACTGAGCACCTCATCAGCAGCGGGCCATATTTGTGGCGAAGCATGTTGTTGTAGTAGCACTGTCATATCTGGCCATAACGTCATATAGCCTAACACACTCTCACGCGTTTTTTTTACCATTTTAGGAGAAGTAAAATTTACGTGTGGTTTCAACAAACAGATGCATTTACACTTGTCTAGTTTCATTTGGAATGCATCTCAAACTACATCCTGAAGTGGTTTTCAAAAGGGCATTTAACACATGTCCATACTAACCATCTTAAATAGTATGTGAGATTAAAATAAGTGTGTCCCAAAGCATAGTATGTTGAAAAGAGTATGCCAAAAGTCCCTGGATGGTCTACTATTTCCAGTAGATTTTCGAAGTGTGGATCCGTGCACACTATAAGGGCTAATATTGCCCACAACCCATTGCGCTTTGGATGAGGATTCAGAACTACAAACACAAATAAAAAGTGTTTAAAAACTATAAAACATATAGTTCATCTGCAATAACAATGTGGACTTTTATATAGATCAGATTGGCCATTAACTTTTAAATGCATCATTATGAATTAATATGAGAAGAGTCTCTGCATGAAAGACCCCCGACTGCAGATCAATGTGCTACTGCATTTCTCTCCGAGATGGTAGGAAATAAAAATGTGGAGGATTTAAGATGATTGAGAGGCCAGTTTATGGTGACAGGATGTGTGTCAGGATGTGACAAAGAGCAAAGACACAATTGTATGATGTGATTGTATGTCCCAAAGCTTTTGCTACAAACTTATACTAGGCGAACTGGGAAGTAGCAATGGTCTTTTCTTGATCGGATACCCATCCAATCAGAGAAAACGCAAGAAGTGACCAGGTGTAACCAGGCCCTAATACATGAAATGTAGGTCTGCTCATTTTTTAATAACAGCCTTTGAATAATTGTCTATAAAACAAACTTTCAAATACTAGGCTTTGATTAATGTGCAAGAATTATAAGGAGCAAAGCATCACAGAGACTAGCAAACAAGGTGTAAAAGACATTTAGGAAAGATCAGAGAAGAACAGAAGGGGTGGGACATGTAACAGTCAGCATCACGATTAACCTGTGAGCAGAGGAACGACCAGAAGGGGGGAGAACCAAGGGGATTGGAAGGAAGTTGTACATCCAAGAAATGGAAACATATTGGACACTAAAATGGCCATAAACTCCCTAAGAGAGTTCAGGGTTATAGAAAACGGCTGGGGATGTTCAAAGAGGCAAGAGGCTGTCAGCACAGCCATGGGGAACCAAGGTGCAACAGGTTCAGCAGAACCCAGAGAGAAGGGTGAGTCTGCTAAAGAAAAGAGATGTGGTTTATTAAATGCACACAGGGAGGCCAAGAGGAAGATATATATATATATGCACACACATATACACTGCTGATCTTCTGGGATTTTCATGCACAACCCTCTTTAGGGTTTACAGAGAATGGTCCAAAAAAGAGAAAATATTCAGTGAGCGGCAGTTCTGTGGGTGAAAATGCCTTGTTGATGCCAGAGGACAGAGGAGAATAGCTAGACTGGTTCGAGCTGATAGAAAGGCAACAGTAACTCAAATAACCAACTGTTACAACTGTGGTTGGCAGAAGAGCATCTCTGAATGCACAACACATCGAAACTTGAAGCAGATGGACTAAGACCACACCAGGTACCACTCCTGTGAGCTAGAACAGGAAACTGAGGCTACAATTTACACGGGCTCACCAAAATTGGACCATAGAATATTGCCTGGTCTGATGAGTCTCGACTTCTGATCGTAGGGTCAAAATTTGACAAACATGAATGCATGGATCCATCCTGCCTTGTATCAATGGTTTAGGCTGCTGGTGGTGGTAATGATGTTGGGATATTTTCTTGGCACGCTTTGGGCCCCAATTGAGCATAGTTTAAATGCCAAAGCCTCCCTGAGTTTTGTTGCTGACCATGTCCATCCCCTTATTAGACAGTGTACCCGTCTTCTGATGGCTATTTCCTGCAGGATAACAGGCCACGTAACAAAGCTCAAATCATCTCAAATTGGTTTCAAATGTAATTAAATTGTAATGAATTAAATGTAATTCGTATAGACATAAATTATGAACATGAAGGATTTCATATCACGTGGATTGTTTAGAAGAGGTGTGCTACTTTTCACCAATTTGGTGGAACAATCAAGTAAAAAAAACATCTATTGGATTATGAAGTCTCCACGTATATATACAGGAATCAGATTATTACAGAGATTTACGGTGGGCATTTTTTCACTTGCTTTACTTTGGCCAGTAAGCCCTAGCAACCGTCATCAATGCCCTGCTAACCACCAAACATCCTATCAACCACTTAGCAACCACATCTTAGCAACAGATCCGTGTCCATGATCTCAATCCAAACAAAGTGAGAGTAAATTCTCATATTTATATTAGAGTTTCCAAGAAAGAGACATTACGGCTCATCAGTGCCGCCTTAAGCCACAAAATAGATTAAAATAGAATATTTTTCTTTCTTGATCTTCCATGAAAGTAGATAAACCCTGACCTCTCCAGAAAGGTTCTGAAGCCTCTTAGATTACCTAGCTCGCCACTAAAACTCAATCAAAGAAGCTTTTGTCAGGCTGTAGTGTCTGGCGAGAGTGAGTGAGCGCCACAGTGACCTTTCTACAATAGCAACTGTTCTACAATGTGAACTATTGAGCTTAACAGCAGCGAATAAGGCCTATCCATTCTGAGGAGACAATTGCATTCTCTAGGAAAGCAAGAGCCTACTCTGCGGCCAACCATCAAATACATGGGCTTTTCTGGATTAAAGCAGTCTATCTGGCCATTGCAGGGTCATCAGCTTTAAGGTGACGGAGCAGCAAAGACAAACAGCAGAGCCATTGTAAAATTCTTATGGCATCAGAGCTATCACAACAAGCACAGAGCTGCACAGACTCTGGGCCAAAATCAACAGGCTCTCTATTCCTTTGGAACGATCCAACATGATATTTATATTGGATGAACACGAAGTAATGCACTTTGTGAACATGATCATAGAGACGAGTAAAGGTTACAGATTTAGGGCAAAGCTCGGTTGATTTCGACCGTGACGCTTTTCAGAGACAAACGCTGTGCGGTTTCATACAATGGACGATGTGTTTGACGAATCGTCTTGGCCGTCTGTTCTGGCCACACACCCGAGAGAAATAAACCACTATGGAGTTGGCCTGAATAAATGATGTGTGAATGTCTAACTTAGTTGACATACGTTCAATACGGACCTCTGTGCAGTCCAAAAATGGGGAGTAGCCAGTGGGTGGGATGGGAGGGCGTACATATGCATTTAAATGGTGAGGGGGTGCGGGTCACAGGCCAGATTAAAAGACCCATAAGAGGATTGATAGTTGAACAATCCTTTGTTTTTCTTCTCATTCAGAAAGGCAGACTGCTTCCTTGTTTTGTCAAGATCTTTCATGGTATTAACATGCCTTCAGGGGCTCCTTCAGATTAACTCCCTGTGAAAACCAAAGATGTCTCTGAACAATTATGTTGGTTATTTTACCTAAAAATGAGAATTCTGTCAATATTTCACCTTCCCGTCATCCAAATTCACATGACTCATATCCAAAATGATACAAAAAAGCCCCATAAAAGTGGTAAAAGTCTTCTAAAGAGCCCTGTAAGAGAAACTGTTAAATCTTTGATTGTTGATTGTTTGATTCAGGATTTTTCAGTGAATAACAACGTCAAGCCATAGCTTTAGAAGGCTTGGAATATAGCACATGAGTAGTATGAACTTCTTTTACAGTATGTTATGGTGCTTTTATGCCTTTGTGAAGCTTGAAAACTCCCGTTCATTGTAATAGCATGGAAAGTTTCCTTACATGCTGAGAAGGGTTTGAAACAAAATGAGTTGTTTAATGAATAAATAATGACCGAATTTTCAAGTTAAATTGACAGAGGTATGCTAGACATTGTGCGAAGACCGTGATGCCACCAGGAACACAGTAATCTTTGATCTGTGATGCGAGTATTTGCTCTGCCACTTTATTGGTTAACAGGGTCATTTTGGAGGTTTGGCAGTCTTCCCTGACCTTCTTCTGTTCCCAGACAGACAGCAAATTGACAAATGAAAAGACTGATAAACAAACACGCAGACGGCTTCATAGGACATCTGAACACGCTAAGATCCGCTACAGTGCCCTCGGCTTCACGGGCCAGACGGTCTTGCCAACCATCTTGGCAGCGCACGCTGTATGCCACCCACATCGGCAGAACCCTAACCCATCCAGAAGAAATCAATAATGTGGATTCATCACATGCTTTGAATGCCACGTAAATGTTGCATAAACTGACAATTTGAAAATATTCCAGAAAAAACACTGAGGTGGTTTCTGGATCTGTTCAGTTTTCTTACTCCATCGTCTATAGGAGTAACCATAAAAGTTGAAAAGTTCAATTTGAGAGGACATTATTGCGCTTACAGCAACATTATATCTTGATGACATAGTGCAGATGAATACAAAACACTTATAAAATGTAGGCCAAGAAAAGCATCTCTGTGGAGGACTAGGGTGCAGCAGCTGTTGTTCTTTCTTCATTTTTATAATGGCGCCCTCTGCTGGGTAAGATTTCTCTACACAACTAATGCATACTAACTAGACACTGTTGTCTCTGTCCTTTACTATTGTTGCTAGTCATATTGTATTGTACAATATAACTCCGGTCAAAGTTTGCATAAAAGACATGTCTTTCATGTCAGACTGCACGATACATATACCTAACTCATGACTGATAGCCTTTCTATCTATCTATCTATCTATCTATCTATCTATTAATACAATATCTATCTCTTTCTATACAATATCTATCTACCCGTCTATCTATACAGTATCCATACAGTATTTACATATATAGGGTCTGTCTGTCTGTCTATCTATCGTAAATTGGATAGTAATATAAATAATTGAACTTTTTCTCCTTATATTCTATTACAAAAAGAGAAATTTACACTGCTTTAGCTGCAGCATAAATTGAAAATAATCATTGAAAAAGTCTAACTATGAATCTATAAAACAGTCCTTGTGAGGTTTGGAGATATTGAATTCAAATGACTTCATAGTTCAACTGCATCTCTTGGAGAAGTCTCACCCTATCACATTTATGCATGTGCAGACAGAGAATGAATTATTAAGAATTTGAGAATCCTCACAGGCGCTGTCCCAGCAGGAGAGAAACCTCTGCTAGATCAATATCTGCTTCACCTATAGTGTCACTTGACAAGCACTGGGAAATTGCTGCTGTACAAAATAGAAAAATCCCAATTTCTCTCTAGGTCAAAGCTATTATATTTCCAAAATATCACTGGCTCAAAATGCCCTAGCCTATCAGGATTTTCTGTGTATCTCCAGTGTAGAGAAATACAATAAAATTGCAGGTTTAGTCTCGAGTGGACCTTTCCTTCACTTTTGCTGCATTTCAATTTTAAAGATGGTAACTATGGAAACGCATGAAATGTTGACTAAGATGATTTGAGGGGGTATTACTTTCCTCACATTTCAGAGTCAGGTTATAGACTGTGGGAAAGAACAGGTTCATGATATTTCTCATTAACCTATCTATAACATCTTCAGTAAATTACAGCAGCAGCAAAGCATGTATGAAAAGACCCCTGCAGAGAATAATGGGACAAATTAAAGAAAATGGTCTTAGAAAAAGTCTGATTATCACCCAGACAATTTGAGGATAAATGTGAAAACTTCTAAAAGTACAGAGAGTTATAATGATTGGTACAGGCCTGCTTCTATTGCCATGATACAATAATCAACATTTTTAGACAGATCTTTTTAGTGCAAACGAACGACTGTCCAACACAACAACTCAGTCCCTGAAGAGCCCAACATTTAAGGCTGTTATTCAATCAAATCATTATCCCAGTGAATAGGTGATTCAAGCCTTCAAAATAACAGTGTAAAAGCAAGAAAATAAGCTATTTGGGCCGTCTGCCTGACATAGAGAAAATACAGTAAAATACCTTCCAAATAAATAAATAAATAAATAAATAAAAATCCAACCACTTCCTAAAGCAGGGGTCAGCCAATAATCAAACTAATTTTTTTGCAAAAGGCACTAAAGCACTTATACAAGTACAAGTATATCACTCTATACATCAATAAATTATGAAAATGGCATTGCAATGTAAGCACCATATGTAAAATGAATATGCACATTATTATAGGCCAGTCATAAAACATTTAACATTCAGTATGCAATATGTAACAAGAGTTTTAGTCCTGAAAAAGGTCAAAGATCTCTGATTCAGATATAGAACAACTCTGGCAAAGTACTTGACAGTATTTTGGAAAGTCATAGCACCTAAGTATGTGAAAGTTGTTTTTGCTCTCAATGTTTTGCGGCTCAATGGTCCGAGTCGTGCGACTGACTTAACAGCGCAATGCTGACCAATTAAAACAGCGCAGCCCAAATCACATTACTACTCTGTAGAAGTTCAGCTGTTTTTCCCTGCACAAGATAGTGAAGATGACGATAAAGAGAATAAGATTATACATTTCTTTTGCTTATTATCTTTTATATTAGTAGGCCAGCATGTAAACAATAGTTTTCCTTAGGTTACTTTGAAGAATGGCATGCATATATAGGCCTATACACGCATATACACAATACC
This sequence comes from Hypophthalmichthys nobilis, assembly GCA_037950665.1. NCBI lineage: Eukaryota > Metazoa > Chordata > Actinopteri > Cypriniformes > Xenocyprididae > Hypophthalmichthys > Hypophthalmichthys nobilis. Next base: position 10,873,459 of record CM075478.1, read on the forward strand.
GTATAGATCGGTTCGATTTTTTTATGTTTTAAAAGGCTCTTCTGCTCACCAAGGGTGCATTTGATCAAAAATACAGCAAAAGCAGTAATATTGTGAAATATTTTTACATTTTAAAATAGGCCTAACTGTTTTCTATTTGAGTATATTTTAAAATATTATTCATTCCTGTGATGCAAAGCTTTTTTTCAGCATCATTACTCCAGTCTTCAGTGTCACATGATCCTTCAGAAATCATTCTAATATCCTTTTTCTAATATTTGCTGCTCAAGAAGCATTTACTATCAATGTTGAAAACAGTCGTGTACCATTTTTTCAGGATTCTTTGATGAATAGAAAGGTCAAAATAACAGCACTTATCTAGCTTTTGTAACATTATAAATGTCTGCTGTCACTTTTGATCAATTCAATGCATCCTTGCTGAATAAAAGTCATTTTTTAACCCCCTTCACCATTCACATGCTTTGTCATTTCTTTCCTAACCAAGCTTAAAGACGTGTTAACGTATGCGTGACATGCGTGTGGAGAACTTTCGTTCGTCTTAATGTCACAACAATTTAAGTTTACAAACGTCACTACGTGCGTGTGACATGCGTGTGGCAAGTTCACCACTCTGCAGCCTGCAGATCTGGGCGGGGCTGCACGTGTTGCCCGCCCATTCCTATTCTGATTGGCTCGATCGTCTTTCATAGGCATGCATGATAGAAAAAATGTTCGTACTCGGTGTAGGCAGAGTTGTGCATGAATTGATGAGCGAATGTCATCAATCCAGTTACAAAACTGTAAAAAGAGAGGTGTCTAATGCATCACAAAGATAGAGCTTGAAAGGTTGAGCTCAGTCTAGAGACAAATTCAGGTGTTTTTGTTAACAACTCTCAATGTCCGTCGATTTCACAAATGAATCATTCAATGTTATTTGTGAAACAGTTGATTAAACAAATCTGTTCAAAAGTTTCGGTCACGAATGGGTTTAAGAAATCTCGATTTTTAAAATAGGTATAAAGTGAATCACAATATTTGACCGCGGGGGCAGTGAGATTTTCAGATACAATTTGAGCTAAAAATGAGTCAAAATGTGATGTTTTCCAATCTAATTTTGGCCGCACCTGAAATGGAAACAGAAGTAAAACATCACTTATTCAAGGATGTGCATTTATTGCATGGACTTAGCAAAACGTGTCTAAAATATGTGCACACAGTTCCACTGAATGATAAATAAACATAGGCGTAATAAAGGTTTTGTGAAACTGTACAGCTTTTCCAGTTTTTTAAATGACATACACTGAATGAAATAGCTTCCTTCCTACACCGGGTACTACGAACACATTCTCCATACTTAACGTTCCTTGGCTAATTTCAAAATAGCACACATACTGTTATACAGCTACTTGTATGATGGGCTTGTGTTTGAGACAATATTTGATAAAAAAAATAATAATAAAAAAAAAAACTAGTCTCACAACAGAAAAAAAGCTTTTAATGTATTTTACATTATCAATTATAAGCGAGCATGAATGAGAATAGGAAATGTACAATATTGAAACAAAAAAAGCTCTAGACTAGAGCGGATGCATTACTTAATTGTTCTGAATTTTTGTTATAAAAAACCGTTCCATGAACTTTTAGCAAGCTCATATAAACCAAGTTGTCAATGCCAAAATGAAAGGAGGCCAAACATGAAACTACTAAATTTAAAAACAAAACCGCCAGTAGGTGGCGGCAATGCACTGTTTTATTGAGAGTACTTAACAGTAATTTTTAGCGGTATGTTTAAGTGCCTCTTTTCTAACATTAAATCATTTATTTTCTTACGTACTTACACAACTACATATTTATTTCGAAATTATTTAGGTGGTAATCAATATTCAGCAGATATACTATCGATTGATCTCTTAACTAGAATTTAGCCCGGAATATTCATTTAAGGCCAACTCTATATAGCCCGCCAATTGCGATGCTTCCCGCGCGGTTTAAGTTTGGGCAGGCAGACCTCAAGAAGCTCATGGATGTCAGCTGAAGATTCAAGGTATTTGATTTTAAATTCATAGGGTAAATGTACATATTAAGCTCAAGAACCCATTAAGCACAGTACCATCTTTGAGCTCAGATTATAAAAAGAAAAAATAATGTATTATCCTACTTGATGTCTCAACCAATTGATGTTTGTTACTACATACCTCCTGTAATTTTAAGAAAATCAGACCATTGCACACTGAGATATGGGTATCCATGTGTTCACTCTGTCTGGCGGCCATTTTGAAAGCTGTCTGAAAACTTTCACCAGAAGAGTAGCCCCTTAAATGTGCATTTTTAAGGTGGTTAAGACTTTATTTTGGGTAAGTATAACTACTTGCTGCGAAATTAAGAGATTAATGTTTAGACTTTTGCATATTATAACCTGGAACCTGGATATGGGAAATAATTACAGTTAGATCCAAAAGATAGTTTTAGCAACATAGCGCAGATGCTACAGAACATAGTTAGCTCACTAGCTGTATAAGATTGTTTGCTACACTAATATATTACTTTACAGGCATTACTGGCTTGTACTTTTAAATCCATAATATTACACATTTACAGTTTATTGATGGTCTGTGGTTTTACACTGCTGCAATTTTTAAAGAAATAATATTATTGTAAGGTGAGCTTAAAGGGTGCACTACTATGAAAATCACACAGCTTCAGTGTGACATCAATAAGAAAAAGTATAATTTCATAGATATTGTCCATAATAGTTGTTCATATTAAAATAGTTGTAAACTTAATACATGACCTAGATTATTTATTTTGCAAAATCTTGTCCTTTAAATTTCATGTAATATTTATTAATTAAAAATTGTTGCTGCTCCCTTAAAGCTCATCCACATTGTACGTCTACGTAAATACTTCATAAACAGACTTTAAATTAAATAATGCCCTGGATTTTCCAAGCTTTATAATTACAGTAGATAGAGGATGAGATTTTGAAGCCCAAAAAAGTGCAACCATACATAATTAGCTGAACAAGGACTAGTCTAGATGTTGCAATGTGTTTGAATGACACTTCACTATGAATATAACTGATCAAATTGAATGCCTTGTTGCTTGATTTTAGTGTTTTTTTTTTTTTGTTTGTTTGTTTTGTGATTGACTCTGTACCTTCAAATAAAACATTTTTCAATTCTTTTAAAAAGTTGTTTAAAATAAGATTTTTTAGCTTAATGGCAACAGGGGTGTGCTTAAAGGGTAGCCTACAAAAATTACCCATTAAGCACAGCCAGACTTTTTGCATTTAATGATGTACATCTTAATTTAAATGCTTTTGTCATTTAAAATAAAATTAAATATTATTGTGTGAGAGATTAATATTTTATTTTAACATAACCTGTGCACTAAAAATGTCTCAATGTAGATTTTGGTGAGCTTAATAGGTATGTTTATCCTATATCATTAATAGGCTATTAAACGGTTGATTTCTTGCTAGATAATACTTTTTGTAAATCCATTGTAAAAAAAAAAAAAAAAAATTATCCAATGTAATACTTCATAAGGATCATTTTGTTAACATTATCATTAATGAACAACAGTATTTTTGACTATCTTTTTAGTTTGGTTTAACAAAATCTATATCTTATTTTTGTTTGTGGTTAAATCAGACATAATATTAATGGTTATTCGGAGTTCAGACATATTCGGACATTGTATTTTTCAATAGGACAATGAATTTTTCAGAGCAGTTTCACTCCTCTCAAGTGGACATGATGAGTTACAGGAGATGTATCGATCCGTGTGACAGGTTCATCGCAGGAGGAGACACTCATGACAGGTGTGTGTGTTGTCATGTTTGGGCCTTCAGCATGCTCAAGCTGCGCTTAACGGCCTATCTGATTGTTGACATTGCGATAGCCTGCGTTTGAAAATTTTGCAACCCCCGCCTCTCTGTTTCTGCTGTTGCCGAGGCGCCACACAAGATGGATGCTTGGGGTGACGATTATGAGCCTGAGCTTTTTTTTTACTTCTCAACTATGCATTTATGCTGTGTTTTTGTGTATATTTTGTAGTTTTTTACCTATTTACTGCACAATTAGTTAACCATGCCATAAATTGGCTTATGAAAAATTGATTTTTAATGAAAAAAATCACTTTAATGATGAACTTAATTAAATCTAAATTGTATTTGGACATTGCTCTATAGGGATAGAATACTACCATCTACAGGTTTGTGGAAAAACTTTAGGAATTATAGTTAAAGAAAGAAAGTGCAATGACCACATATATCCAATAGAGGTCAATAGAGACTCATTTCATTTTCACTTCATTTTTCTTGATGTTTCAACTTTGATATATTTTGTGAACATGCTTGTTCCATGTTGCCTTTGTGCTCTAGTATTAGTCCTTCATTTATGTATGGAAATTTTTCAGATTTATGCCAGTTTTGATGATTTTATTTGATTTTAATTTCTTAAAAATGTTCTCTGTTGCAGTGACACGTGTGTGTGTGTGTGTGTGTGTGTGTGTTTGTTTGTGTGTGAATGAGATACAAAGTTCGTTCCACTTTGTGTTTATGGTCTAGGATCAGACCTTTAGTTAAATGTAGAAATATTCAGATTTATGCCAGTTTTGTTGATTTTATTTGCCAATTTCTACAAAAATGCCCTCTGTTGCAGTCTTCACATTTTAGAGAATATAGTTAATTTTCCATCATTAATGATTTGTCTCATCCACCACGACACTTCTGCAAATAATCAGAATGTTATTTTTTATGACTTGGCCCGTCTGACCCATGGATTATCTGCAGTATCCAGGGATATAACCGTGATCCGTGCATCACTAACATGTATCTTTCACATTCTACTCTTGTAGCCTCTAAAATACGATAATATGAAATATGACAAGGATAACTAGGGATCCATTCAGCGCTCTCTACACAGCTCAGTCACTCAGTCTCACACACAGTTTTGAACTACTGCTTTAAAATAAGCCAATGCTTTCATTTTGCTTTAAACAGGAGTCTTATGACAATGCAACACCTGCTGGTATCATCCTAGCTGAAGGAGCAGCTGCAGTTCCTTCCACCTCAACAGTTTCCTCTGCCTCTCTGGTTTTTCCAGCCTTCAAATGCTGATAATATAGCTCTATCACCTGACAGGGAGTCCCCCCAAAATGCAGTATTTTATTGTAAATTTTTCAAATAACAACCCTCTTTTAATTAGAACAGTTGCATTACCTTCTTTTTTTCCCCTCAACATGCTCTAATTGATAACATTAATTAAGGCCTTAATTAAAAACCACTAGGTCAGTGTTATATATTTTGTTCAGTTGAGTACTTACAATATCCCAAATGTTTCCAACTATTTGTAAATTGTGAGAAAAATAGCGATTTTAACCAAGGATACGGGACGTGTCCAGGAGTCGCCTGTCTATGGCGTCATATCTGCGTTACCGTCGGTTTCCGGTTTTATTTTGTAGAAACCGTGGAAACGACATAGACACTTTAATATACTACATGTTTTAATAGACAAGGGAACAACTGTTTGGTTACATTTATAGACAGAAAATGAATTATTGTTATAGTTCAATATATTGAATTATTGTTTTCTTGATTTTCCAAGAGTACCATGTTTTTACCATGCATCAGAGAAAAACACTATTTTATCAAGTAGCTAAGTAATACAGCATTTTCTCCATCATACGTTTTAAAATTAATTGCATGCCATTTATCAACACAAGCTGCCCAGCATTTAATATGATATTCTAATATCGATCTAGCTTACTGCAGTGTGCAACAAGCAGCAACGTTATAAGACAGTTTTCAACACACTCAAATGTATCTATGATAAGCAGCGTCGTGTTACCTCATACGCTTGACCGGAAGAAGCGAAAGCAGCGACTGTGGCATAATAAAAGTTCTGCTGCTCTCGAGGCGTGTATCGCGTTTGTCTCTAATTAGGAATCGCTCCAGCGGCCTCGTTCCACTCCAACAGCACTCACCCTGCTCTGCTTCATACTACAGTTACGTTAATAATCTCATCCATGAATACGATTTCTACGATTTCGGGAGTCCCGTCCCGATTCTTTTCCACTGACTGTGAGGTGAAGATGACAGTCCCAATCATAGTCGTGCATTGCTGTTTGAGCTGTGCGCTGAAGCGTTGAATGAACACCGGTAAACTGGAGTACTTTGCTGCTAGCGCGTTATAACTCAAAGAAACGCATCCTATTTGAGATTAATCAGATAAATACAAACTAACATGATATTACAAATTATAAATAAAATGAATGTACAACTGAACTTGAACTAAGTTACATGCTATTCATAATGTCATGTTGTGGACGCGCTCTTCCTGGCGCAGCGCGCTGAAACAATTAAACGGCAACTAAACCCAAATAATTCACAATGTTTTATTACAAAATTGTTCTCTTTATAATGTTATGTAATATGACAGTCCCAATCATAGTCATTATTAGTTGTGAATTGCTGTTTGAGCTGCATGCGCTGAAGCTGATAACTGGCACGCTTTACTACGGCGTTAATTCTTAACCAAATGCATCCTAGATGAGAAGTCAGATATAGATGGGCCTACACAAAATAAACACAATATTACATGTGCACAAAACAAAAGGTTGCGAATGCACATGAGATTTTATAGTCATGATGGTGTAGCTAACTCTAGCTTTAAAATGGTCTCTGTAAAATGTCTGCTTTACATGTTTCGCAGTTAAGCAGCACGCGCACGAACCTGCCTAATCGACGATCAATACTTTTTATCGATTAAATGTATTATTGACAATTAATCGGACGTTGATTAATCATTAACATCCCTAGTCCTGATCCATGTAGGTGTGCCAGAGCCCTAATAATTAGTGATGGGACGGTTGATACCAGGGCTCCATGCTCCAACGCAGTTTTCAAAGCACTATAGTATCACACACTGTACCGATGCTTGTATCGAAATGACAATACCATGTGATTGATGACGTTTGAAGCTTCGGACGTCATGCAGTATCGGAAAGTCGGGACAGCTAGTTTGAAAAAATTGGCGATTCGCACTCTGCAATAAAACATGATTAAATAAATAAGGAAAATGCATTTAATCATGTTTTATTGCTGGAGTCCCCGAACAGAACTGGTTAAACAGCTCACTATGTAAATCCATTGACCAGGCTACACATGATGACACAAGTTGTGGTCTCATTGTCACAAATTAATTTAGGTGAGATTAAATCAGATTAGATAGAACTGTATTGATACAAGAGCGATTCCACTCTTGTCACGGATTTCCGAAGTTTTGTTTGGTCACATGCTTTTTCAAACCGTAGATCTGCTCCGCGATGATTTGTTAGATATGGTGGAGAAAACAAGTCTGACCACCAGATGTCGCTAATGCCCACTGTGTTAAAAGCTTCGCGTAATGAACCGTTTTTCGTTACAATTTGATGAAAGCCTCAGTTTCCCATCACTACTAGTAATCACACTGGAATGCTGGCTCAGTGGAATGGCAATGACACCCAGTTGTTCATCTACATTCTATGCAGCTAATTGATGCACAGTTGTTAAAAGCAGAACAACAATTATTAGATGAAAATCAATTATTTTTCCCCACTCATGGTGTAAACCATATTTGTCAGAAACATGTTATCATATAATTGCATATTTATGCCAGCTTGGATAATAATGCTGTGATTACTTTGTTTTCCAGTCATGACTTGAGGGGATTGTTGCTAAGTCTACAGTCAGCTGCTGAACTGGCTGAGCCTGGCCCCACGTCCAATTGTATAAACGTAGTAAGGTCCAATGTTGTTTGGAGTGGTATGAGGACCCTCAGGAGGCGGGACTTTAATCCGAAAACGGTTGGATATTGTGTTTGTAGATGCCTGTGGAACTGGGGAGGGCTCAGTTGATAGTGGTGGACCTTCCCAGGAATTTATAAGGCTCCTCATGAAAGCAGTCTTGGAGTCACAATACTTTGTGGTGCCCCAGAACTGCAAGGGCCTTGCTCTTGATTCTCTTGGTAGGTACATCTTTTGTGTAATAAACAAGTATAACTTTTTTTTATACAAGTATAATACACACACATCACACGTAATTCACGTCACATGTGATTGTCACACTCCATAATCACATGTACAGGCAATTGCCAGCATACAGAGAGTCCATATTATATATATATATATATATATATATATATATATATATATACGATTTGGCCATTTCTAATTATTGTCTATGGTGGTTACGGCCCTGATATATATATATATATATATATATATATATGTCTCTTAACTGTGTTCGGCACCATCGTCTGCTAAAACTAATAGTGAAACTATGTTCATCTGCACCTCGCTAGTGAGAAACATCATGTAGCTTTTTAAGTTGCTAAACTATTTTACAGATAAAATCGTCAAAGCAGCGAGTGTGTGTCCGTACGGTGTGTGTGTTTGAGTGGGAGAGAGCGCGCGAGAAAGATATGTGCTTTTCCATAACAAATAATAAATGGATAATACATAATGTAACGTAATTTTGTGGCAAAAAGCTTGGAAATAATTTGTCATTTTTATCCTATTGTTTATTATATTTAGTTGCTTGGTCAGTGTTGTTGTGGGTTTTGGTTCTTTTGCTGTTGTAGGCCCCGTAGATTGTGGAGTGCACTGCATAATAAGTTGCTGGATAAAAAACATTTCATGTTATATCAATCTAAACATAAAAGACATAGCATTGCCTGTTACTGCATGCAATTCCCACTTACTATTATAAGACATTGTTTTTAATTAATACTGGGGGACAATTTAGAGATTTCAAAGCTTAAGTTAGTTTCCATAAACTTAAAGACAGATAAAAACTTCCTTTTCATGCCAGTTGTTCTAGGCTTGTCCAGGGGAACTTACAAGGTGTTGGGCATTATGTTCTCCTTCTGCTTTGTCCATGGTGGGGTGGGACCCCGTGTGCTGTCCAGACGGCTATTTGCACAACTGTCAGGGCTCCCTGCTCCCCCAGTGGACATAACAGAGGTTTATCACAGAGCTGCATGATCAACTGAACAAGGTAAGTTACAAATCTGTTTTTGGCCTTGTTGATACCAAAAGTAGAATCTGTAATGTCATCAAAACTGCAAACTTGAGGCCAAAATGCCCTATTGCCCTGTTGGTATTGTGCTTTTTTATTTTATTGTTATAATCATTTTATTATGTCTAAACATAAATCTAAATAAAAAAACTTCTGAAAAGATGTATACCCATAAGGAAATGGCAAATGAGCCATTGAGTAATGCTTTGAAGCCATCCACTGGCTGCAGTTGAAATGTCATGTTATTTTAATTTTAAAAGTGTTTGTTCTCCAGTTGATGGCAGTTATCTTCCATTAAACCATGGCACAACCCATTTGATTATTTCAATTATTCTCTCCCATCTCCCCCTTGATAAAAAAAAAAAGCTTGATAAAAATGCTTATTTTAGAAGAAAACTTTCAGACGCCACTTAGAGGCTTTTGCATCTGAAGTCTTCAAACGTAGGCTATACTATATCAAACATTGCTCCTTTCAGAAACCGCTAATGCATTGAGCCCTTAATGTATATTAGGGAGTGGACATGGCTAATTAGTAAGTGTCCCTCTTCTGCCATCTACTGATTATAGTGGTAATTTCATGTCATTTTTTGTTTTAAGTCTGTTTTTCCTGCAGGTGAAAAATAACATATACAAGCATGTAACGGAGTTTAAATAATGTATGTTAAATTCATTCATACTCGCCATTGGTTGTTGCACTGCCTGTATTCACATGCATTATATTTGGGGCGGTGCTACATAATCGGCAGCAGTACCACGATAGTGACGGGAGAAACGAAGCTTTTCAAAGCTTTGAATCAATTGAACCAATTGCTTCGCAAAATTCATTGTTTCGAAGCGTTCGAAACACCACACGCTGATGACCCCTGCTGGTCAAAACAGTGTAAATTCAACAAAAACTCATGCCAAACATGCATAAAAACAGCTTTTACAAATCCATTGCAAACGTTTTATTGAAAGTATAATCTATCAAATGCAATTAACTAATCATAAATATTAAGTATCTGTATAATATGTATTCTTTTATCAATTTTCAGGGCTTGTTTTGTTTATTCTGAAATCAGAAAAACGAGAAAACCACACTTTTTTTTTTTTCGTTTTTCATTTTTTTCGTTCTGGGGTTGGAAACGAATAATAAGCTTGAATGTTCAATCTCTACATGTGGGAGGGAATGAAACGCCTCTTTCCGCTGATTGGTCAACCAGAAATCAAACCACGTCGTCATCAGTTGTTCATCTGTTCCGCTCAACAGAATAAAAGTCCCTCGCTCCACAGCTGTACGGATTCTTAACGCGTTTATTCTACATTTCATCTCTTTCTCATCAAATAACCAGACTACTGAATGGCTTGACACAAATGGTACTGGTGCAGAGTCAGGGCTTAATTCTGTGTAGACATAAATTCATCTACACGTGAAATATTAAATTTCATAAATATTAATTTACTTTGCAGCTGCACACAACTATCCCCAGCCTACAACTTTGGCACACTGCCTGTTTTATTTAACTGACGAACTATAAAAATATAGTGAAGCTGCTCAACGCACTAGGCAGCGCGGAGCGAATGTACATAACATGGAAGTAAAGTGCAAATCAGTAGCCTATCGATTTAAGTGCAAATATGCAGCAGTCATAACTTTTGTTTTAGACAACATGTGATGATTTTGAAATGTTATGACAGATAGGCTATGAAAAGATATTTATTTCAGTGTATTTTAAGGTCACAGCATATCTATTAGGCCTATTCTATTTTGAGTTTTTTTTTTTTTTTTCATTGAGAAGTGTAGGAAATGTAGGTTATCACTGGCATATGATGTGTGATGCATATGGCATATGATATAAGCACAAACAATTTAGAAGAAGAACAACATAGTGACTAAACACGCTCTGTAGAGTGTTTGTCCATTTAGGGCTGCTGTAGAAACATGCCGGCGCAAAATGGCGACTTGACATGGAGGGGGGACCTGCGGTGTATGAGATAGAAATAGCTCATTCTAAGGCAGTGTTACTCATTGCGCGGCTCGCCAGGCTTTAATGTGTGGCTCGCATGGCAGTAAATAATACTGTGATATGACCTAATAGGGATGGGCATATTGATATGAAGTATCGATATATTGATACTGACATTGAGTATCGAAAGTATCGATACACAAATAAAAATATCGATACTAAGGTGTTTTTTTTTACCAGTGATTTTGTTTAATTAACAATAAATTGAATGCATACAATGTGCATTGAATTAGACAAATAATCTATGTTAGCGAATAATTGTGTAGTAGAACTATTTTCCTGCTCATCTGAACACACGCAAATGCTGCAAGTCAGAACCAATCAATCACAGAGAGTGTTCACTGCATTCAAACAGGACTGCATGCATTTAGTATCGTAAAAAACCATTGACGCTTTTGGGAAACGCAGCCCAGAACAATGCTTAACCTAAGACAGAACAACATAATAGGCTATGTTTAAGTTATTTCACAACAAACAAAATGAAATAGTAGCTTACATAGTTTTTGCAATTACATTTATTTAAATTGAACGTTAAAAGTTTGTATAGATGTGCTGTTCTGTAACTATACTGTCAGTAACTATACTTGCATTTTATGGGTGCAACAGCCTGTCACTGGCAGTCCCTTATGTAAATGAACCATTACTACAGTACAGTGACTTCAGCTAGGCCTACAGTATTTGTAGATTTCCATGGTTACCACTACAAGTAAACATTTTAACCATGTGTAAACAAAAATAGAATCTAATAAATTGCAATTAAGGCGTATTGAATGTTAAAATACATTTCAAATATAATGTTAAGTGGGTATCATTACCCATTTTACTCATAGTAATTCAATAATTTAAGGACTTAAATTATTAATAATTTAATAACTTAAGTTCAGATTAGAGGTATCGTATCGGTATCGATATCAGCAATATTGGCCTTGAAAGTTTCGGTATCGTATCGAAAACAAAATAAGTGGTATCGCCCATCCCTATGACCTAATGTGAAAATGAGCGGGGCAGCCAGAAATCTGCCCCAATGGCTCTCTATGAGAGCGTGCTGCAGTTCCATTTTTCACCACAGATTTACGTTGGCAATTTGTGGGGCGCTGTAGAGCTAGGGAGGTACGGTGGCCCAGTCTACTGGGCCACCGCAGGGAGGACTCCACACATCCTCCGAGAGACCGGCTGCCCACGAATAAACCTGCCGAGTCCATGGCCTATATTTTAATATATCCTGCTCACTTTACGACTTAAAATAGTCTAGAAAATCCGAAAAATTATCAACCATGAACACTATAAAGAGGAAACAGAGAAACCGCCTCACCAGTAAACATCTTGCATGCCTCACAAGGATTGCAACAACAAGCTACAAATCTTTCGCTCATCCCAGCATTAAGGTAATCCTGCTGTTTTTGTCTTTTAAGGAAATCATCTTGTCTCAATTACAAATTTGACTGGTAAATGATTAAGAACGATTTTTTTCACGCCTTTTGTATTTATTACATTGCATATTGTATGTTCAGGGATGACAGATTGATAAGCAGATATGCTAACACAAGAAAAAATACTATAGTAATTTACAGTAAATACTGTAGTGTTTTTGAACCATAATATAGTAAAGTACTTTAATTAATTTGTTGTGGTAATTATATAGTTGTTGTGGAAATATAACAAGTGATATAGACAAATTACTTTACCCAATAGTTTTCTACAGCTATAGGGTATATAATACCACAATACGCTACAGTTTACTGTAGTAAAAACTAAAGTATACTACAGTATTTATTACAGTTTATCAGTTCACAATAGTTAATACTACAATATGCAGTAGCATTCATTAACAAAGTGTTGTAAATACTATATACTACAATTTACCATAGCATGGTTCAAAAACACTATAGTATTTACTATAAATAAGTATATTATTTTTTCATGTACTGGATGTAACTTTTGATACTTTGCAGTAAAAGTGGCTCTCCTATTGACTTTGTCCTATCAGTGTGGCTCTCATTTTACATTGCACCTTTTAAGACTCTCATGCATTAATTATCTGCAGTCTAACCAACCTTTGGTCCTGTTTGTCCCAGGTATGTGTTTTATCCGGTTTTTGTCATTTTCTGTGTATGAATTGTTACCTGAATTGAGTATTAGCATTAGCACGTGCTGTATGCTCACATGTGCTGAACTATGTACTGTGCCGTTTTAGGATTCTGTTTTTCCCTTTCTGTATTTCATTTATACAAAAATATGTAAAATATTGGTCACATGAGTTTATAGTTTCTTTGCATTAATGTGATTTAATAAGAATTGAGAAGAAAAGATATATTTTATGTAGAATGTTGTCCACTATATGTTCACGTGCACTTTTAACAAAATGTAATCAGCAGTCTCACGATGCCTCGCTGCATCATCAATGATCTGCAGTCTAACTGACCTTTGGTCCTGTTTGTCCCAGTTTTGTTTATCCCAGGCCCAGTCAAATGCAATCTTGAGTGACCATCCACCTGCCCTGTGTGAATTAATCCATCAACACACACAGTCACATATGCGCACTACCGTTCTAAAGTTTTAGATCGGTAAGATTTTTTTTTTGTTTAAGGCTCTACTGCTCACCAAGTGTGCATTTATTTGATCAAAAATACAGCGAAAGCAGTAATATTGTGAACATTTTTACATTTTAAAATAGGCCTGTTTTCTATTTGAGTTTATTTTAAAATATTATTTATTCCTGTGATGCAAAGCTGAATTTTCAGCATCATTACTTCAGTCTTCGATGTCACATGATCCTTCAGAAATCATTCTAATATCCTGATTTGCTGCTCAAGAAGCATTTACTATCATCATTTACTATCAAAACAGTTGTGTACTTTTTTTTTTTTTCAGGATTCTTTGATGAATAGAAAGTTTGAAAGTACAGCATTTATCTAGCTTTTGTAACATTATAAATGACTGCTGTCACTTTTGATCAATTTAATGCATGCTTGCTTTATAAAAGTATTAATTTAACATCTTACTGACCCCAAACTTCTGAACGGAGTCTTCAAAAGTTTTCTATTTCAGATAAATGCTGTTCTTTTGAACTTTCTATTCAAAGAATCCTGAAAATTGTTAACATATTTCACAATATTACTGTTTTGGCTGTATTTCGGATCAAATAAATACAACTTTAGTGAACAGAAGAGACTTCTTTTAAAAACATTAAAAAAATCTTACTGATCAAAAACTTTTCAACGCTATGGTAATATATATCCAAACACACTAACAATACTTATAATATTTGCTATGGAAACCCATGGCATTCCAGTTTCCCTCAATGGTGAATGATGTTCGTTGTGTGATATCTGGAAGTTAGAATTAAAAATGTTTTATGGTTTCATTCATCAAGGCATGAACATTTTAGGTAGGCCTACATTTTACATTTAATAGAATTCAGATTTCAGATTAGGGGTGTCGCGATATACCGGTATTGATGATAACCGTGATATTTAAAACATGAAAAAATCTATATCGTGTTAACACGCGCAGCTGCTACTGCCTTGCAAAATCATGTCGTCTGATAAGACAGAGGAGATTCTCTACACAGCAGAGCGTGTGAGCGAAAACGTTTTTTTTTTTTTCATATTTATCTTTAAATATTATAATGTTATTTTTAAATTTAATTTATGTTGATTATTAAAAGTGAACAGCACGAGTAAGAGGATAGCTACATCATAAGATGCTCAATATATCGGGAGACATGGAGTGTGTCAGACATGATTTTGACCACTTCATTAAGTTTTGTTTTGTAAATTGTATCTTAATTTTAATCAATATTTCATCAACCAATTGCCTGGATTTAATAAATAAGAAGCAAATATAGCAGACAATATAATGGAGGCGCCGGCGCGATCACTTGCACGTGAACTGGAGTGCGTCTTATAAATGAACCGAAACTCAGCTTATAGGCTACTTGCCTCACAGACTTTTACTCCACTTTGAAATCAGATAAACTAAATGCTTGTCTTCCTTCATAAAAATTTGTTAAAGACAGAATGCAAAAAGTAAAAATAATTGTGCCTTGTGTTTATCAGTATCTGATCACCCTTAAGTGTAGTTGTATGCAAAATAGTTCTATATAGTACTAAAAGAGGTTCTTTGGCTCGTAATCATAGGGGAACCACTTTAAGTGCTCAGCAGTTCTTCACTGGTTCTTTGGGATGACTGAGGTGCAATATAGCACCGCTATTGTATACAGAACCTGTTAAGCCCCTGTATGGTTCTTCAGCAGTTCTTCAGTGGTTCTTTGGGGTGGTTAAGGTGCTATATAGCACCACTGCCGTACAAAGAACCTGTTAAGCCCCTGTAAAGGTTCTTTACGAGCCAAAGAATCACTGTTGGTGCTGTTTAGCACCATTTTTGTAGAAATAAAATGCGATATGGCACCTCTTATAGGTTCTACATAGAACCATTTGACAAAGGTGCTGTAGAGCACCTTTAAAGATATAGTGCTACATAGTACCAAAAGTGGTTCCCCATGATTACGAGCCAAGAACCACTTTTAGTGCTATATAGAATTTTTTTTTTTTTTTTTTTTTTTTGAAATTTGTGTGATTCATTGGCTTAAAAAAAGAATGAAAAAGATGAATTTGACTGATAACATTAGTTTTTTTTTTTCAAGGTTTCTATAGATATCGCGATATATCGATAATTCTTTTGGCCACAATAACCATAGTGTAAAAAATCTGATAACGTGACAGCTCTATTTCAGATAATAACTAAGTCTATAAAAATAAAAAATTGGACGTGATGCTCAAGATGACTACGGTATAAAAACGTTTTGAACAGCATACATACAATTCTTCAAAGTAGCCTAAGAAACACTACAGTTCGTTTACATGCTAATATGAAAGATAATAAGCAAAAGAAGGGTATAACTTCATTAGGGCCCGAGCACTGATGGTGTGAGGACCCTATTGTAATTGCTCGGCCAATTCTTCTCCGAAATGAATCAAATTTTTGAGGGCTTAAACGTGCTCATACTCATGAAACTTTGCACACATGTAGAAAGTGGTGAAAAGTTATGTCTGATATGGGTTTCAGAATTAGGTGTGGAAAAATGGCTCGATAGCGCTACCTACAAAATTTCAATGAAGCGCTCTTCGTGCTACATTTCACATACAGATATGAAATTCAGTAGAGAGCCCAATACCTACAAAAAAGTCCCTGGGAGCAAAATCTGAAAACCCAACAGGAAGTGAGATATTTTGAATTTTCTCTGCAACTTTCTCTGCATTTTTGCAGTCTTTGCCATTTCCAGATGTTGTACTTTAACAAACTCCTCCTAGAGATTTAATCAGATAAAGATCATATTTGGTCTGTCTAATCTTAAAGGCCTTTGTGATGTTAAATTGCGAAGATCTTGAGTTTTCGCTGAAGGGCGTGTCCGTGGCGGCCTGATAAACTTCTATGTTTCGCCATGAAAAAGGAAGTTGTTGTAACTCAGGCATACAATGTCTGATCTGCCCCAAACTTCACATGTTTGATAAGTTACGTTTTACACTGAGATTAACTCCTCATAGAGATTTAACCAGATCAACATCATATTTAGTCAGTCTAATCTTAAAGGGATAGTTCACCCAAAAATGAAAATTTGATGTTTATCTGCTTACCCCCAGGGCATCCAAGATGTAGGTGACTTTGTTTCTTCAGTAGAACACAAATTATGATTTTTAACTCCAACCGTTGCAGTCTGTCAGTCTTATAATGCATGTCAATGGGAACACCTTCTATAAGAGTCAAAAAAACATGCCCAGACAAATCCAAATTAAACCCTGCGGCTCGTGATGACACATTGATGTCCTAAGACATGAAACGATCGGTTTGTGCGAGAAACCGAACGGTATTTATATCATTTTTTACCTCTAATACACCATTATGTCCAACTGCCTTGCGCACGGCATCCGGTGCGTGAGGCGTGTACACACTCTGGCGTAGTTTAAAGGATTAGTCCACTTTCAAATAAAATGTTCCTGATAATTTACTCACCCCCATGTCATCCAAGATGTTCATGTCTTTCTTTCTTCGGTCGAAAAGAAATTAAGGTTTTTGATGAAAACATTCCAGAATTATTTTCCTTATAGTGGACTTCAATGTTCTCCAAACGGTTGAAGGTCAAAATTACAGTTTCAGTGCAGCTTCAAATGGCTTTAAACGATACCAGACGAGCAATAAGGGTCTTATCTAGCCAAACGATCGGTCATTTTCTAAAAAAATACAAATGTATATGCTTTATAAACACAAATGATCGCCTTACACGTGCTTCCGCTTTCTGTATTCTTCAAAAAGCTTACGCTGTATGTCCTACGCCTTCCTTATTCCACTTACGGAAAAATCTACTTACGGAAAAATATATCATAACTGAAGTGTATGATATATTAATTATTTTGGGAATTAATTGCAGAATAGTCTATAATATATTATATTGAGATTTAATCGCATAATATTTGTAGCTCATAATATAGGATTTTATATATTTTCTCCAACAACTTATGAATTTGTTTTATGCAACATTCTATATCCTTATAAGTACAAAATGAGTTTAAATAATAAATCAGCTCCATAGTGAATTCCAAGTAATCAATGGCTTGGGGCATTTCATTTAAACCTTATGCATGAGTTCTGCCAGTAGTGGGCACTTGTGCAATGTAAGCATCTGAGTCTACGAGACAGGGAAGTTAGCAAGTGAAGGGCATTAAAATTTGTAGTGGAACGCAGCCCTGGCCTTAAGACATCTACATGCCAATATTCAGTTAGTCATAGCGCCACCTGCTGGCAACAGGAAATGGCATGCTTTACACTGTAATTCACTCCCAGAAACACATTTAAATATGCCATGAAGTACCAAACATGCTAGAAACATGTTAAATCATGCAATACTTGGCTAAGTGCTAATGTAATCAATTAATGCCATGAAACAGGAAGTTGTTATAACTCAGGCATCCAATGTCCGATCTGCTCCAAACTTCACATGTTTGATAATAGTCTTGGCCTGAAGACATCTACATGGCAGTCTACAGTTGTAGTCAAAGCGCCACCTGTTGGCAGCAGGAAGTGTGGCACATCAAAATGACTTTGCCATATTTCTCCTACATTTTCCCGCTTAAATGCATGTCTCGCCCACAGTTCACTGTATTCCTAAGGCCACCGGGTGGTGATGGCCCCGGGTGCGAGGGCCCTTTCAACACTGCTTGCAGCTTTAATTCTCTTCATCTTCATTATCTAAAAACAGTTGAACTTTCGCAACACGCTGTCTGTTCAGTGGTGCTAGCAAACATGTTCTCGCTGTGCTGCTTGGTCAATTGAGCCACGCAGATGACATGTCGGCACGGTGCTAGCTCTGTAACAGCGCGCTGTTTCGCCCCACTTCCGGTGTGAATGGCTTCCCATAGTCTGGCTTCCTACACAACTGTTACAACTATCCGCCATTAGCCTTTTTTACACTTCCGGGTTTTTGGCTTCCGGAATGACCCACGCTGGGTAAAAGTTTTTCCGGTAACAGTGATAGATAGTCGAGCCTAAGAACCAGTTCGGGAATCAAAGTCTTTTTACAAATTAAATGTCATGAAAATGTTTGAACAGTTTTGGTGATTTATTGGTGAGACTACAGAGCTCTCATTAAGAGATAAATTTATGAACTAATTCAAAGTGATGGTGGTTAAATTGGTTATATTCTCTGTGTCTGTTTGGTGGGGCTGTGCATTATCGCACTCCATGTGCTGTAAAGACAGTGCCTGTGTCTCAATGTGCATACTATTCATCCTAAATAGTAGGCTATGTGCCATTAGTAATATCCAATACTTTTTAGGGTGGATAGTATGCACATTGGGATGCAGGGAGTGTTTTTTGCGAGGTGCTGAGGAAATGATTGGCTGGCAGCTCCCTTATCACGCAGACCTGATCCTCCGATTCATAATGAGAAGCAGGACCTCTCGCACCCTGGATATTTCTGGATATAAACACTTCTGTCATCTCTCAGTGATGATCTCTCTTCATCTCATTCACTCATATTCCTGTCGTCATAATCTTAAAGTCTGCAATATGCACAGTATTACAAACCCATAGTAGTATTGTTGCTGTTGCAACATTAATGCAAAGACTGATAGTTGTGCACAGTGTTGTCTTGGAAAGTAATTATGTCTTAGATTAATCATTTTATTGGGTCAGGATTAGTTATAACATGCCTGAATGCGGGATGTAACGTCATGACATTAATACATGCTATATATTTTTAAAATGTATTAAACTCACAACAATATTATGTATCTCTCACAACTTTATATCCCGCATTGAAGCATATATTGGGAGTTTAGTTTTTTTTTATGAATAAATTATATAAATAATGTTTGTCGTATGGTGATACAAGCAGGGGAATTGCTGAATGAGTAGGTGCGTAGCCTATACTGTATGACAGTTGGTGAAATAACACCACCCGCCAGTAAATTCGAGCAACGGTCTGATTGTCTGTATAAGCTACAAACAAGTAGAAAATTATTTCTTTGTAGTTTATACAACAGCAACTTGGAAAACAGACAAAACAGAAAAGGTAAGCAGCGATATTTGAGAAAAGAGCATATTAATCTAAATGTGAATCTAAAAGTGAAATTAGCTCTCATCTACTGAAATCTTTTCTCATTTCAGTAATGCGTATGAATGATTTCACTGAGGTTGATCAATGTTTTCACTCGTGTTTGTAAGAGTCTTTTTCAGTAATGCGTATGAATGATTTCACTGAGGTTGATCAATGTTTTCACCCGTTTGTAAGTCTTTTTCAGTAATGCGTATGAATTAATTTCACTGAGGTTGATCAGTGTTTTCACTAGTGTTTGTAAGGCTTTTTCAGTAATGCGTATGAATGATTTCACTGAGGTTGATCAATGTTTTCACTAGTGTTTGTAAGAGGCTTTTTCAGTAATGCGTATGAATGATTTCACTGAGGTTGATCAATGTTTTCACTAGTGTTTGTAAGTCTTTTTCAGTAATGCGTATGAATGATTTCACTGAGGTTGATCAATGTTTTCACTAGTGTTTGTAAGTCTTTTTCAGTAATGCGTATGAATGATTTCACTGAGGTTGATCAGTGTTTTCACTCGTGTTTGTAAGGCTTTTTCAGTAATGCGTATGAATGTTTTCACTAGTGTTTGTAAGTCTTTTTCAGTAATGCGTATGAATGATTTCACTGAGGTTGATCAATGTTTTCACTAGTGTTTGTAAGTCTTTTTCAGTGGGGTCTATGCTAATAGGGCAGAGTCCGTCAACAGTCATAGGCGGGGCCTAAGCATTTGTGACATCACAAAAGCTACAATCTGCAAATGCCTTCTGATGATCTGAATGTTGAGACTGCTTATGATTTATGGGGATTAAAAAAAGAGGAGTGGGTGGGTTTTTACCATTATAGGGGTAGTTGTGTACACACACTGCCGACAAACATTTGTTCAAACCATGTAAAAGTGAATTTTGCATAATAGGTCCCCCTTTAATGAGCATGTAATTGAAAATCATGCTTTATATTGTGATCATAGATCATATGGCACGTGTTTTCATTTCAAACTTAAGACAAAAGGCATAGACCATTTAACATAGAGGCATACCAACCACAACATCAACATATAAGATAAATGAGGGTAAATAGCAAGTAAGTAACATTATTTTTTTCTTCTTTTTTTTAATCAAACATACTTTATTGTATGCATGCCGTCCAGTTGAGAGATGGTGCATGAATGAGTGACTGATGTTAGTGGAATTACAATTATGAAGACAATAAAAAATTAAACACATCTATCCATATTGCATCAATTAGCAAAGCATATTTTTAAAACATTAACAAAGAATACCAACCCAGAAAAAAAAATAACAAAAAACAAACTTGACATAATAAGCAATCAAGGACACTAACAAATTATTTCTTTGCCAAATGTCAAAGTCGCTCTACTGTGAGTGTCAAAACTAACAGAAGCAATATATTTTTTTTAATAATTATGGCAATTATGCTCAACGTCTCAAGCTATTTTAAGACTATGAATAATCAGCAAAAAAAACAACAAAATTTTTTTTTAATCATTCTTTGCTTTCAGTGTAACGCTAGTGTGAAATCAGGGTCAGGTCAGATGAAAACATGTGGCAGTTGATATGAAGCATGATGTTGAGTGTTTTCCTCTGTTACAGGGAAAAAACAATCATATTAATCAAAATTAAAACATACATATTTTTGAAATCGTTCTAGGTTTGTGCACAAAAAACGATCAAAGCAACTGCGATTCCCAAAACAACATGAAATGAAAATGCAATTGAAATAATGCACAAATATTATTTGGGAAGTGTTATCTTAAATATATTCTTTTAAACACATTACTTATCAGTATAATGTCAACAACCATTAGTTAAAAGAAGCAATACATCATTACAGCAGATTTCACTAGTTAAACACAAAGTTTAAGCCCTCTTTAGTAATTCTGAACATACTTAAATGTTCAACTCAGTAAAAAATATACTCACTTAAATTCATCAAGTTGTGCAAAGTACAGGGTATTTGACATTCATGATCTATTTCCCTCACAGGAATACTCTGCTTTAAGACTTTAAGAACTTAACTCATTTGCAATTTGATTCTGAGTGTGTAACAGATTAATTTATTGTGAATGATATTTTCACTTGGAATTTGTGTTGATCTAAAAAAAAAAAAAAAAAAAAAAAAAAAGCCTGTACATGGAATTCAAATATAAATATTCATGAAAACAATTTAAAATGTGCTTATAAAAGACTCATGGACACAAATCTAAGGTAAACAGTTTGCATTACTAGTACCTTTCGTTATAATAGCATTTATTTTTTAACTAGAAATTAGCAAGGGTTACTTATTTTTCTTCTAATGAAAAAAAAAAAAAAAATCTCTGAAATGTGTTAGTTAATGAGTCCCTCATTATCCTCTGTACAAAGTAAAATTAGCAAGAAAATTAACCTGGGAACCCTACACAAATGATTCTACATAGGCCAAAATATACAAAACAAAACAAAAAAAAAAATGTACACAAAATCTGATATCTGCAGTTCAGTAAAATTTTGACAGCTGTATTGTTTCAGGCAAAGATGATTACATGACTTAATGAGATGATTGCAAGTTGGACATGAAATTAATGTGGAGATCTGCAAATATACTGTAGTGTTGTGAGGGATCTGTGGTGTGTTTTCCCTTTCTGCATATCGTTCTAAATATGTTTCAATTTCAAAATATTGTCCAAATGGGCAATAAATGTAAACGAAAACTACCCCAGTTCAGGGTTGAACTTTCTCTCGTTCAACAAGTGCAAACTGTGAATCTCCCTCTCTTCCTGGTTCCTCACTGATGAGTGCACTTGCCTGGTTGCTCATTTTGAGGACTGTCCAATGTGCTCTCATTCTTCTGCTCGACTGCCACCTACAGGATAACATAAGCAAGTGCATGTGATTAGTTGAGTAGTAGCAAATGCTTGCCACAAGGAGGCAGTCAATTACAAGGCAAGGAAGTTGGGAGTAACAACCTAATGTAAACGGAACAACCTATCTCAGGCATCACCTGTTTCCACATGCTCATCCCATTTCAATCTGCCCGTGACTGACCTCACTGGGGTTCAGACACCTGCTGCCACTGTCCTGCCCTGCAGCTATGATGCATTTATCATATACAGCAAGATGCTTCATCAGCAGGTTTCTCTCTCATTCCTATATGGAGGTTACAGGCAGAGTTTTACATCTTGTTTCTGCCGCCCTGCTGTTTGTTGCGCACCTCTGCTCAGTGATGAATCACTCCCTGTGGCTGCTGAACAGTAATGGGAACAGATGTTTGTAGAAACAGTTCCAGCCACCTTAATGACATGTTTGGAATGCAGTAGGGAAAACAAGCTCTGGCAGCTGACACAGCGGGTTGCTTAAGGGTGACAACATGTCTTTCAGTGGTTTTGTCACAGGGTCCATGACATCTAACTCAGACCTGTCCCGAAGGGCTTGGCTTAAAAATCACCACTAAATAACCAGATTAAATTACCGGTTTTCTAAAGTGTAATTTTGAGGGTGAAGACAGGTGTATAACATCTAACAAGGTAGAAACATAACTTTAATCACTGCACTAACACCATATTTAGGGGAGAGTGGAGTAAGGTATGTCAGTGGATAAGATGTGCCAACCTTTAATCTAGCAAACTGCAAAATGTCATGTGACCATATACAGTATTTAAACCAATCATATATAGCTGCCTGTTATTGAGTACTTGATAAAAGTTGTATATACACACTATATTGCCAAAAGTTTTGGGATGCCTGACTTTACGTGCACATGAACTTTAATGACATCCCATTCTTAATCCATAGGGTTTAATATGGAGTTGGCCCACCCTTTGCAGCTATAACAGCCTCAACTCTTCTGGTAAGGCTTTCCACAAGGTTTAGAAGTGTGTTTATGGGAATTTTTGACCATTCTTCTATAAGCGCATTTGTGAGGTCAGACACTGATGTTAGCGAGAAGGCCTGGCTCACAGTCTCTGCTCTAATTCATCCCAAAGGTGTTCTATCGGATTGAGGTCAGGACTCTGTGCAGACCAGTCAAGTTCCTCCACACCAAACTCGCTCATCCATGTCTTTATGGACTTTGCTTTGTGCACTGGTGCACAGTCATGTTGGAACACAAAGTTGGGAGCATGAAATTGTCCAAAATGTCTTGGTATGCTGAAGCATTAAGAGTTCCTTTCACTGGAACTAAGGGGCCAAGCCCAACCCCTGAAAAACATCCCCACACCATAATCCCCCTCCACCAAACTTTACACTTGGCACATTGCAGTCAGGCAAGTACCGTTCTCCTGAGAAGCGTGATTCGTCACTCCAGAGAACACGTCTCCACCGCTCTCAAGTCCAGTGGCGGTGTGCTTTACACCACTGCATCCGACGCGTTGCATTGCACTTGGTGATGCAAGGCTTGGATGCAGCTGCTCAGCCATGGAAACCCATTCCATGAAGCTCTCTATGCACTGTTCTTGAGCTAATCTGAAGGCCACGTGATGTTTGGAGGTCTGTAGCTATTGACTCTGCAGAAAGTTGGTGACTTCTGCGCACTGTGTGCCTCAGCATGCGCTGTGATTTTACCCTGCTCTGTGATTTTATGTGGCCTACCACTTCGTGGCTGAGTTGCTGTTGTTCCCAATTGCTTCCACTTTATGATACCACTAACAGTTGACGTGGAATATTTAGTAGTGAGGAAATTTCACGAATGGACTTATTGCACAGGTGGCAACCTATCACGGTACCATGCTTGAATTCACTGAGCTCCTGAGAGCGACCTGTTCTTTCACAATTGTTTATAGAAGCAGTCTGCATGCCTAGGTGCTTAATTTTATACACCTGTGGCCATGGAAGTGATTAGAACACCTGAATTCAGTGATTTAGAGGGGTGTCCCAATACTTTTGGCAATATAGTGTATATGTGTGTGTATATATATATAATCTGCAGCAAAATAAGACATAGGATTGTGCACTAATAAATCTTTGTTCATATTTTTATTTGAATTGTATTCAATATTTATACTGATTCAATGTGGCACAGTGTACCCCTAAGGTGTGGAAAGTTGTTATTTTTACCTTATTCCTCCTTGCCTAGAGGACAACTTAAGTAAAAGATTGCACCGCTTACCCCACCCTTCCCTCACACACATACAGAATACCTTATAGAGGTAATGTGATTTGTAGGTGATCCATTTTTTTAAATCAGTTCTGTCCCCCACAGACAGAGAGCGAACGGTGGCTTTGGATGCAGAAGCAGAGGGCATGTCAAACTCAACCTCTACCAGACCCTCAAACTTAGGAGGCACCTCCCAATCTGAGCCTAGCTCCAAACGACAGAAGAACGTATGAGGATGTCCCAGTGCTACAAAAAAAGAAAAAGAAAACATCCACAACCGTATTAATGTTATGTATGCAATATTAATGCAAATAATTAATTAATGCAAATTACTAGATGATATTTTAGATGAAGGACCTGAACTGTGCAATGTATAATTTAACATTAGCATAGAACTGGCCTTGATTCTGCTAAAATGAACTGAAGAAAACTCAGTGATGCTAAATAGTATTGGTTTGTGTTCATCTTGATGGTGACACATTTACAATATGTAAAAAATGGTCATTTTCAGTGAAACTTAAACCTAAACATGATGTAAATATCCTTTAAAATTGCTCTTGCGAAGCTATTGTATGGCTTCAGAAGACTACAACTTATAGAGTCTATAGCAGGGGTGGCGAACTCACCTGCCTGTAGCTTTCTAGTGACCCTTCAGCCTTCAGACCTTGATTAGCTTGTTCAGGTGTGTTTGATTAGGGTTGAAGCAAAACTTTGCAGGACTGCGGCTCTCCAGGTTTGCCACCCCTGTTCTATAGAGTCTTATGAACTACTTTTATGATACTTGTATAGTGCTTTTATTTTTTTTTTTTTGTCATTTTAGGAGCTTGACAGACATTCTTCAAAATATCTCTTTTTGTGTTCTATAGAAAAAGAAATTGCATATGGGTTTGTAACGACATGAGGGTGAGCAAATGAACAAAATTAACTTTTTAATTTTTCACATTTTTTTCCTTGAAACAATTTAAGAGAAGAAAAAAAGGTAAAGCTCATTGCACTGAATTGTAAAGCTCAGGGATGTCAGACACTGAGTCTGTGAATTAACAGATAATGACAGCTTGAGCTTTGTCTAACCAATCAGACTCATGCAGGGGGAGGGGGTCCCTGCTGATGTACTATTGAAAAGCCTAAAGCACTGGCCATTGACAAAAAAAAAAAAAAAACAGCCCTGGTCACAATGCAAATGCTATGACAACAGAAAATCAACAAAAAGGATAAACGATTATTTCTACACCACTGCACTTGCTTTGGGAGTCAATACTGCATTAATAGGCATGGCTTGTTACCACAGCCGTTTTAATGATTTGGGGGTTTGTGAGAATTTATTCAGCAGCATCAAAACATAATAATCCTTAATCTACTTTGTATACTAATATTCTAATCATTTTAATAGAGAAAAACACACTAAAATAAGAGTAGAATTCTCAATTATTGGCATTATTTCATCTCATACATAGAAATGGCAAAATCATTATATAGTAACACTAGGAAAAAGTCAGAATTGTTGGTTCATTTTTTGGCTTGATCGATCTAACCTCCATCTGATGAAATACAGCAGCTAGATAAAATAAAACAGCTCTGATGTTGCATAAGAGTTACAGAGGAGAACAAGATCAGTTTAACTTGAGAGTGCATCATGGCTATTCTACACTAATGCTATATCTAAATATTTTGATTTTTAGGTCAATAAATTGACAAAAAAAAAGGGAAGAACATGAGTACTCTGTGAGAGCAATTGATTTATGAAAACAAAATAATTGTGACTTCTACTACTTTTTTAACTTCGAAACAACACAAGACACCTTCTTGCATTCAAAGCTTTTCAAAGTTCATTCATGTTGTCACATCATTTGACACCATAGCTACCTCAAATTCAGTCCTAAGTTCTCACCTGAGTTCTTGTCAGGCAGACGACTGATCCTCCACACCACAGACCTAAAGGCCTGTTCGTATTTAGCCGTGCCGAGCGTGATCCTCATGACTGGTTCGGACCCTGACGTGCTGGTTGAACCAAAGCTGGCTCCTTTATTGAACCGAGCCTTCAGGGATTTCTCTCCCGTCACACTCTCGCGCCTAAAGTTCTTTGCCCAAATTTCTGGTATAGGGTAACGGATAGCAACGTTTTCACATGGTATTAAAGTTAAAGGATCCCGATTGGATGAGAACCCAGTTGACATCACCAGCCAGGACTGCACCTCCACTTCCGCACCCCTGACACAAGCGACAGTTCTCAGGGTGAAGGGAAGGGTTTTTTCTGCAAACGCAGTGCGAAAACGCAGCAGTTCAAAGCGACGACCAACTGGAGGACTAAACGTAATGGCTCGTGACTCTGTGAACTCTAACTGGTCTGCACACTCATGCAGTCGACAATCCCGCAGTTGAATCCAACGTGACGTTGTGTTGGGAATTATGTCATGCCGAGAAACCACCTCTTTACCTTTGACCTGGACATCATTGAGGCCGATACTACAAGGTGGAGATCCATTCAAAAATGCTAGCATGTTCACTTGGGTCAAAACTAGTTGCTCCAAGATACGGCAGTCCCCTTTGGACAGAATCCCATAAAAGTTATCCCTCACCTCCACGTGAACCTCCTCCTCAGAGTAAGTCGTTGGCGAGTTGAGACCTTCTTGATCCACTGAGAGGCCTACAAGCCTCTCCTGCAGAGCATGATGAAAGCTCAAGAAGTCCTGGTAGTTTGTGGTCCCAAGTTTCACTACTTGCTCTCTTACAGGCAAATGAACCACCGTGACCTTGGGCTGGATCTTCCTCTTCTCCTTGTAAACCACCTGGTCTACACTGATGGTATGAACCCGGCCGTTCTCATCGTAGTTCTGAAGCTTGGGTTCAGATATCTCATGCTGGGAGTTTAACTGGAATTCTTTGAAGGGTTTTTCCAGCCCTTTCTCATAGAAAAGTTGCACCTGGCCAATGTTCGTCAATCTGACAAATATTGGTCCCCAGTGGCGTGAGGACATGATGTTTTTCTTTTCAGGGATGCGCAGGAGCATGGGCCAGCCTTCCTGAGGAGTCATGTGGTCTGGTTTGTAGGTGGAATCATCTGAGCAAACTTCATCCACCGAATCATCTGGTAGTGTAGGACTACCGTCACGGTCAGGGTCAGAGATGTGTATATTCCTGAGTTGATCCAGACCATCTACAGGAAAGCCTGATGGGACACTATCTTTTCCAATTGCTGAGTCCTTCTGAGCTGAAAAAAGCAAAATCGATTCTTTTTTTATATCAGCATCTTGATACTCAAAGAACGGTGAGCTGAAGCTGGACACATTCGGTGCCTCTTGACACAAGCCAATGCCTTGGGATTTTTTCAGGTCTCTTTTGTCAAAATAGGCACTGAAAGGGTTAATAGGAGAAGGTTGTAGGTTGGAGAACTCATCATCCAGGAAAGGGTTCTTCTTGTTGTAAGGGACGCTGTTGTTCGATAGTGTGTTATCAAAGGCTAAGATGGAATTGTTGCCATCAGGGGTCAAATCCAGGATGTGTCTCTCTGTCATCTGGCCAAAAAAGGAAGATGAAATCAAGTTGCTGTTGGCATCCTGCAGTGGAGAATTGTTGAGGTTATCCAGTTTTATATTAGACGGTCTCCCTGGAGGCTGGAAAACTGGGTCCTCATCATCATCAAAAGTAACCCAACCGGTAAAGTGGTTGGAGGTGACATATGAATGGCCATTACTGTGTTGGTCATTTGCTGTCCAGTTGAATGAATCCATGTTCATTCCTTCATCCTCTTGGCACACAGAAGAATCTATCAATAAAAAAAGAAGACAAAGCCGTTTCAATACTTCAGATCAAATTTGAGCTCTCCGACATTTAATAATGAATACTTTTATATAATGGAAGCATTCCCCCAAAGGAATTAACAGAAAGGAAGGCACATGTCACTTATATGAAAGGCAGGCAGAAGAAAATGGATGACCACCTTGGTGTTCCCACTGTCCTTTTAGTTTATTTCTGAAAAGTCACAATGGTTGGACTATTTTGGTCTAAAAAACAAAAAGGGGGGGAGGGGGGAGGGTGAAAGACATTTCCACTAACAGGAAGGAGGCAGATTCAAATCAACTACGATTCATAAGCACGCAGACATACATACACTACCAGTCAAAAGTTTGGACACAGTAAGATTTTTAATGTTTTAAAAAGAAGTTTCGTCTGCTCACCAAGGCTGTATTTATTTAATTAAAAATACAGTAAAAACAGTAATATTGTGAAATATTATTACAATTTAAAATAACTGTTCTATTTGAAAATATTTTAAAATGTAATTTATTCTTGTGATAATTTATTACTCAAGAAACATTTATTGTGTACAATATTTATTTTTCAGGATTCCTTGATGAATAGAAAGTTCAAAAGAACTTTGTACAATTGTACACAATAAATGTTTCTTGAGCATCAAATCATCATATTAGAATGATTTCTGAAGGATCATGTGACACTGAAGACTGGAGTAATGATATTGAAAATTCAGCTTTGCCATCACAGGAATAAATTACATTTTAAAATATTTTCAAATAGAACACAGTTATTTTAAATTGTAATAATATTTCACAATATTACTGTTTTTACTGTATTTTTAATTAAATAAATGCAGCCTTGGTGAGCAGACGAAACTTCTTTTAAAAACATTAAAAATCTTACCGTGTCCAAACTTTTGACTGGTAGTGTACATTCACTCTCTTTCAATGCTATGCATTTATTTCAATATAGGTATACTAATATTTCATTAGAAGAGGTGTAAGTGACTTCACGAAAATTAATTTTTCAGTCTGAGAATTGTTTTTTGCACTAGGATTAGTTTCAGGAACAATGGAATAGCTGAATAATCAATTTCTTTTTAGTCACACCAAGGTCACAGATGACAGTGGCTACACATCACGAGAGTTTGAATTACTTTGTGCAATTCCCCTACCTCTTAGGTACGAATAATTTGACTATTTATCACATTATAGACATTCTTACTGTTAAGATTTTTTACCCTAATCCACAATTATTTAAAAATGTATTGTAATTCCCATGCAGCAGTTCATCACAGTCTCCTTGGGCCTTCACTTTGACTCAGTAAGTACATTTACATGCACTTTAAAAGATTGATTTCACACTAAAACAGCCCAGGTGAAAAAAAAAAAAAAAAGTACACTTGTATAATGTACTGAAAGTGCTCTATTTTCACACACTAATTTTGTACTTAATATACTAAAAAATTTTCTTTAGTACTTAAGATGTTCTTAAGATTATCTAAGTGCATTCAACTGTGCTATTTTGAGACACCATGAAATATGAACTAAAATGTGCTTATAACATACTATCTCTGTATTAGAAAAATATATTTAGTTACCACTTGTAGTACACAGTCTTTCTGGCTTTTTGGGTTTTAAGCAGGAGGTGTCAGAAAAGTTACCACAGGGATAACTGACTTGTGGCAGCCAAGCGTTCATAGTGACGTCGCTTTTTGAAAGGCCATTTGCACTAGTAAAAAAAATAATTACTGCTATCAAAAATGACTGATTTCAGCACACAGCTGAATCTTCACTAGGAAGGAGTTAATTATTAAACATCAGTAAATACTTGTGTGAGCTAATCAGAGACGGTGAACACCCCTGCTCATTTACCATATTATTATATCAGGCTAACCTCAACATTTAAGACATTTGAAACAATTTTCAGCTCAAAACTTACTTTCAGACATCAGCAAGTGTTTATGGAAAATACCAGAAACAGCTTGAGGAATGTAGTCTACTAAAAGTGGTAACTAAATACATTTTTTAAATACAGAGATAGTGTATTAAAAGCACATTTTAGTTCATATTTCATGGCGTCTCAAAATAGCACAGTTGAGTACACTTAGATGTACTTAAGATTATCTTAAGAAGAATTTTTAGTATATTAAGTACAAAATTAGTGTGTGAAAATAGAGCACTTTAAGTACATTATAGAAATGTACTTTTTTTTCACCTGGGAGTAATTTGTCTTTTAAAATGTCATGTAAACATGTTTTATTTGAAATGAAGACAATGATTCTAAATGTACCTTACGCAAATATGTATAAATTAGAGTGATAGCAAAAATAATCATTCATTCATTAATGAATCCTACTGCACTCGTGGTAGTTTGAAATCATGCTCAAACTCTTGTCTGTTTCAGTTCTCCAATGCCAAATCAGAGAGTCTTTACCTGTTGCTAGGCACCAGCATTCCCCACCTCAGACCTACTTTCTCTGCCAATGCAACAAAGCACTCAATGAATGGTCTGTCTCACATGCTGAAAACTGGCATGACAGCACTATGCAATGAGAACATACGCACACCCAGACTTTGACACATGCTAACTCAAAAACAACATTTTTTTTAGGATCTGAAATAGAATTATAGACCAAATCAAAAGCTATAAACAACTATTACATCTATTGGGATCATTTGTACTTGAATTTTTCAGGCTCCCTCATCCCAGTCTATAAAAACATTTACTTTTTAATGTGAGAGAGTGTGTACTATGGCTTGTGGCTTTGTTAATCTTCTCGTTTTAGTTCAACAGGGTTTATCACATTACAAATCTACTCATCTGAAACGGCTGCTATAACAGAAAGGAATAAAAGACCACAATAGAAAACGTGCGCACACAGAAGCGACCACAGACATTTTATCAGCTCTGGAGGGAGGAGGTTAAAAGATTATCTCAGCTCAGAAAAAAAATGCAATGTCCCAAACATGAATACAGCATCTGCACACCTCCAAAGCAAGTTTGTTCATGTTCTTACAAGAGCTACATCAAATCAGCCAGAGGGTGAGATGCAAATTGTAACCATCAAGGTTCATCCAAGTTCAAGTTAAATTCACAAAAAAAAATCTTAAATTTTTCTTCCAACAAACTTCAAAACAAAACACTGCATTAGTTTCTTCTTCAGTATTTAATCGTTTTCCAGTAAAATAACAATAGTAACAAGACCGATTTACTTAAGCAAAATTGCATAAGTTACTTTCTGAGAATATATCTATATAATTTTTTTTTTTTTTTAACCATACTGGCACTTTTTTACTTGATGCAAGCATAAATCAGTAACAGTTTATTGAGGTCTATGCTTATAACAAGAACAACAGTATCCTACACAACTTTGCTTCTCAAGAAAATGTATCTTATTTTAAGATTTTTTTTTTATATATATTAAGAAAATAATTTTTTGCAGTATAGAGAGTCCGTTCTACTGAGTAAATGAAAGCAAAAGCCTGTTGCTAAGCATCAACTTACTGGTATTTCTTCAAACTTCCAGCTCCAAGTAAAACTCAGCATGGATAGAGTGCTGATCCTGAGGCTGTATAAGCTATGCCAAGTGGGACTCCAACAAATGCTCGAATCCCGCTTCTTTTTTAAAACAAACTACCCGATCTTAAAATACAGAACTGAATGATGAATATATGCTTAATCAGCAATAAAAGATGCCCAATTGCTCATGTTACACGATTCATAAAAGAGGAAGGAAAAATGGTGAAAATCAAAACACAACGATGATCCACAAGTATTTATAAGCCCAAGTCAGACAATTTTCAAAGCAACACAACAGTGCAAGGAAAGAGACTCACCAGTACAGCAGAGTCAAGAGTCCAGGTGCTAAAGAGAGGAACAGATGGGACACCAATTGTGAGGCTTCACTACAGCATCTTGCAGTAAGTAGCAGGTCACATGACCTCCTCTGTCTGTGGACATGTAGATGCCTGTTGGTCTGCCTGCCTGCCTCACAGGAGGAGTCTGAACTTTTTGACAGGTAGCTGTCTTTACAGAAACTCTTTGCCACACCTCAACACAGAAATGCATTCTTTGAAATAAGATTGGTGGGAAGCAAGTTGCCCGCACTTAGTGTGCTCTCTCTCATGTTTGTCTGTAACCATGTGGAGGAGTGATTCTGAATATCCCGATTAGGTATGTGTCATATAAAAGAGAAGAAATTATGTGGAAATGTGAAACAGAAACTGACTCACCAATAACATGATGGTGTGCAACAACCAACTGTATTTATACAGCTACAAAATGTGCAAGTCAATTGGCATCTGACTGCAAACTAAGAGCTGAGACAAATGGGTAACAGCTTGTGTTTGCACTGATGTCCTGATCTTCTTTGAGATCGCTCAATCCTTTCCTACAGCACTGAGCTACTGACCTTTATTTTGCTGGTTTCAGATCAGTCCTTCTAATCAAACCCAGAGCATTAACAAGGGATTACTGCAGAATTTTCTCTACTACACACGCACCCATTCAAACTGATTATCGTTCACATTAAATGAATGTATTGATCTCAAGATTGGCACTCTTACTGTAATATTTACTTTTAAATGCCCATTTTTAAACCCTCAATCTATGCTTTGCATGATGTGTCCCATTTGAAACTCACCAAACTATGCTGGTGAAAAGCAGGCAGCGCTTTCCTATAATGTGAAACGGAGTGATAGCTGCAGGTGTGAGTCACAGGAGGCGGGTGTTTTGCGAGGACATTTGCAGGGGTCAAAGGTCAAAGTCAGTGAGGAAGCGTGCAAGATTCCCAGCAGGATGTGCTCTTAAACAAGCTGTTGCTCTACTCTATAACCTCTGTTGATCTGAGATTACAGTTAACTTCTGCTGTTCTCTGTAGAGATTTGCAAACTGACGACAATGCCCTTCTGTGTGGGCTCCACTGAATATGACAAAACCACATTCACACACGCTCTTTCTCTTCCTCTCTTGACCGCACACACCCATTGCATCTCAACGGACAACACCATTCTTGTGCACAACCGGAAATGGAACAAGAAGGAAATGAAAATGTGCATTGTATATCAAATGCACCGCACGTCCTGATAAAGAACATAGTCAGCCATCCATGCCTGTGAATTAGCCCAACACGAAGCTTTCGTAAAGACCTGCCTTGCACCATACAGCTGCATAAATGTTCATATTCACTCGTATCCAATTGCCTCGACTTACAATGACACATTCATAACTACAATGTTTCATTCATGAATAATCGCTGTAAATCACACACAAAGAATCCCTCTAAAGAAAATATTTGACATACAGTGCTTGAAGTACACACAAGCTAAGAACATTCACTCAAAAAATAAAATGGAGATGTGCAATGTGTATAGAAACAGTGAAAGCAGGTCAAACAATTACAGCGGAGGAGGGCTATGTACACAAATAATTAGCAATTACAAGCAAATTTACTTTCAATTCAGCTGTAAATAAACAATTGTGGACCAACACCCATGGGTCACATGGTAAAAAGAAAACAAACAGAACGACACCCTGCTGCCAGGATTTCAACAATGAGAGCAGGAGCAAAGGCCGGTGGGTAGGTCTAATGGTGTTTCTCATAGACGGACCATATGGAAAATCCAAAAACCCCAAATGCTTCTACAAAGACTTATTAGTGATGATTGCTATAACTCTTGCAAATGGTTTAATAAGCATGTAGATCATTTGTACTACAGGCATGAATGACACCTCAAATCTTCAGATTTGTTGAGGACAGGTATTCTGACATCTGGCCAATTCAATGGATGAAAAAAATCAAGAGACCAGAGGCCAGGGAATAGCATCAATTGAGTAACCAGAAAGCAGCATCCAAGCAACCTCTCAGAACACCTTTTTTCAACTCACATTTTCTTCAGAAAAAAATGTAGTTAGAACAGATTATTCATTCCATTATGCTACTATCCAAAGTGACTTAAAGGGTGACCTATAATGAGCCTTTTACAAGATGTAATATAAGTCTCTGGTGTCCCCAGAATGTGTCTGTGAAGTTTCAGCTCAAAATACCCCACAGATCATTTATTATAGCTTGTCAAATTTGTGTGAGCAAAAACACACCGTTTTTGTGCATGTCCCTTTAAATGCAAATGAGCTGGTTTTCCCAACCCCCTTTTTAGAAGAGGGCGGAGCTTTAACAGCTCACGCTTCGGTTGCTCAATAACAACAAAGCTGAAGAATCTCACGCAGCCAAAATGATGATTGTCAGTAACGGAGTTCAACCTTACATTGTTCAAACCGGAGTCGGACACTGATGGAGAGACTCAGGAAGAAGTTACAACTTTTAGAATAAATCTGGATGTTTCTGAATGGTCAGTGGATAAATTTATGTAGTTGCTGTGGAGTTGATTCAACTCATCGACTAGCATGTGCCGTCATGTTAATCTTTTGTGTAAATCTAACGTTGAATTGACCCTCGTTTGTGAAGCAGTCCGGTGTAAAATGACGGTATGATAACACTCTACTACAACAACTCTTCCTCTTCTCTAAAGCAGCCCAACATGGACTCACCCCCTTTGTTGTGTGTTCTGGGGGGCAGGGTTTATGTAAATTTTGGGCTTTGTGATGTCACCAACCCAGGAAGAAGCTCAGTAGTAGACCTAAAAAAGTGATTTCTGTAAAGAAAATATCTCTCTTTGCATTGAACTTTGAGCGTCATAACTGCGCAAATGTTGTTTATGCTTAAACAGCAACATTACACACAGAAGTTAAAAAAGTGAAATAATCAAGGACCCTTTTAAAGTAGACTTTTACTACCATTCAAAATTTTAGGGTCAGTAAGACTTTTTTTAATGTTTTTGAAAGAAGTCTCATGTTCACCAAGGCCACATTTATTTAATCAATAAATACAGTAAAACTGTAATACTGTTAAATATTCTCTATTTTACTATATTTTTAATATAATTTATTTCTGTGATGGCAAAGCTGAATTTTCAGTTTCATTACTCCAGTCTTCAGTGTCACATGATCTTTCAGAAATTTTAATATGCTGATTTGGTGTTCAAGAAACTTTTCTTATTATTATCAATGTTGAAAACAGTCATGCTGCTTAATATTTTTGTGGAAACTATTTTCTTCAGGACATTTATTTGAAAATAGAAATCTTTTTTAACATCATAAATGTCTTTACTGTCACTTTTGATCAATTTAATGCATTTCTGTTTACTAAAAAGTACTAATTTCTTTAAAACAAAATTGTACTGACCCCAAACTTTTAAATGGCAAGTGTACATTATTACAAATAAAATTATTCGTAAAATCTTCTTTTTCCAACTTGAGAAAAAAAGTGAAGAATATTTAATATTCTATTTTAAAGAATGTTATCTTTTCATGATAAAACTCCAGTGCAGCTTGTCGTAATTACACATTTGACTATTTAGTGTAAGATTTGCTTGAACTAACACTCAATATCATGCACTGCTATTCACTCCTACCTCAAGTGAAAATTCAGTTGCAGTGACTACATCTTCCCTCACACTCTGAGAAATGAAGCATGCTGCATTTTAATAAATAAAACCGTCTTAAGCACCTCACCCTCTCCTGTCTCCATAGAAACCCTGGTCTGAGTGAGCTATTGCCGGAGGGCTGAGGCGAGAGGCCCGAGATGGATCGCGTAGGAGCGCTAACCGCTCCGGCGCAAATTACCTGCGAGAGAGAGTGCGTCCTGCCTCAAATCAGCACAGCGTTCCTTCAGAGCCACCATCACTCACACGAGAGGAGCGTCTGAGGAGCAGCTGTCACAGACCGCGAGAATTTATTTGTCCCGATTCCTCCATCATTTACTCCTAAACCTGCCGTCTTTTCATTCCGCCTGCATTCCTGGATGCGACCCTGGAGGCTGTGCTGAGCAACAGAAGGGATTTATTGATGGATAATTCAGCATTTCCTGTGTGATTCTCACTTCCTTCTGTCTTCTCACGAGGGGACAGACTTTAATTACTGTTTGAGGCATTGGGTGAATATAAAACTGCCACTTACAGACGTTCGGATGATGAGAGTTACCCATTTATTAACTAGTAGGTATGACTCAGTGTGTGTGGTACTCACTAGGAGAGTGGGGACAGGAGGGTGTTTGACTGGGTGGCTCTTCGGTGTTAAGAGAGGGCAGGTCACAGGATGACGCCCCCATGCTCACGGAGCTCTGCTCCTCTGATTGGGTGGTCCAGCTGCTCTCTGATGGGGGAACGGTACTCCAGAAACTGGCTGAAGAGCAAATGCTGTGCCTGGGACCTGTAATAAAACAGAAATCTCTTTAGAGATATAAATTTTGGTACATACAGTACTCATAAAATAACTGCCATCTTCACAAACAGGCAAAATTCTGGATTTAAAAAGAAATAGTTCATCCAAAAATAAGGAATTTGCTTATGCCCTTAAGGGTGCATTTATTGATCCAAATACAGTAAAATCTTGTGAAATATGATTACAATTTGAAATAACTTATCTATTTTAATATACATAATTATACAAACTATATTATAATATATATTATACACACACACATTAAAAAATTATTACTTTCCTTAAATTACTTACTTTCATACTGAAATTCAAATGACAATTCTGCCTCCTATTTGCAACTGTAGAATTCGATTCAAATTCAGGAATTGAGTTGGAATTTAAAGGCATTGTCATTTTTAATTCCGAATGGTGCACAACCCTGGTATGTGTGTGCGTGAATAAATGTGCGTCACTAATGAACAGGTGTTATCATTGAATTAGGACAAGAGACTATTAAATATTCACAGTGGGGAAAAGTGCTTCAGTAAAAGGATTAAACATCAAGGGTGAGGTGAGATAGCACAGCATACTGATGTGTATCATCCTCGTCAAACAAATTAATCAATCTACTCAATGATTTTAATTAGCACTGCTGTAATTGCTATCAGAGGACACATTACTTATGTTATGAATTACTGTGTAGAAGAATGCTTTGAAACAACAATGGCTCTAGATTAAGGTTGGAGTAAAAATATGTAAAGTCAGATAACAATCTTCCAGTTCTTTAAATACATGTAGGCAACTCTGATGCTTAATCAAACAATTGGGATTCAAACCCACTCCAAACACAGGATGTGTACACTGCCTAGCAACAAATCCAACCATACAGGGGTTTTTTTCCCTTCAATGGATTTTTTTTGTTTTTCTTTTTTCCTGGAGCTCAATTAAAAGAGTTCACAAAAGTAGTTCTTTAAAACTTTTATGGCCTACCTAATTACTAAAGCACACCATAAAGTAGAACTTGACACTGTTAGAAGTAAAATACAAAAATATTGGGGTCATAGGTCGAAATGGATAAAGAAGTACAACAGACGTTAAATGTTTTCCTTCAATGCACAAGGAATAAAAAGAAACAGAGAAGTGGTTTGAAACAATGAACTGAGATCATCTCACTGAGTATCACAGTGATAAAGACAAAAAAAAAAGATGATGACAAGTCTAAGCATTAAAAGACTTCATCATCAGTTTGAAAAAATAAAGCACATCTTTGGTGAGTAAATAAAACATGCCTAAAACATTTGATTCAGAATATTCCTCCCATTAAGTCACCAAAGAAAAATATAAGGAATACAATCTTAATTTGTCTTTACAACTGATGCAGAGAGACAAAGAGTGACTTATATATGATGCTGTGAGTGACACAATGACCTGCTTGTCACTAATAGTAATAGTGGCTACTAATAGTAAAATGTAAAAAAAAAAAAAAAATCCCCTTTTCATAACAGTTCATTGTTGTTCTCATTGCCACCCATGTACACCCAATGACAGTGTAAATTGAGATAATTACGATTAAAAGTCTTCTTTCAAATTAATAAAACCGAATTAGTTTCAAATATTAAATTATTTTTTTTAATCAGTGCTACCTGACTAGAGAAAAACAAAGAAAAAATGCAGATGTCTTCCCTTTTGCTAAATAGGAAAACTTCAACAACCATAATGCACTAGGCATGTTGTCATCTAAGGCCACTCCCACCAGTCTGCTATGGATGCATGATTTTTTTCCCCCCAAACTAGTGTTAGGGGGAAATCCCGCCCTGGAGCTGATTCTAAAGATTTCATTGGCCATGTCGATCACAGTAATGATTGCCTTACCCAGACACTGATCCCTAAACCTACCTGTCGCTGTAACCTCAGCCAATGAAGTTGGTTTCCACTGAACTGGTTTGGGGGGGGGGAGCGTTGCCACCTTGTTTTAGTAGGAAATACTTCTTAGCAAACTTTAAGTCATAATGGGTGTCAACTTGCAATGTTCCCGAGAAAAGAAAACAAGTGTGCATGTGGGATTACTCCACCTAACACTCCTTTCCTTGAGGGTTCCCAAACCACTGATATCACCACAATCGCCAGTTCAGATGGATTCAAATGTGCTCTGATGATTTTTAGTCAATAAATCACATTACGTTCACAATATATAACTATGGCAACATGAGGTTTCTGCTGTGTTAGCAATAAAGAAAGCTTTTTTTAACATTTCCATAAATTATAAAATAATATTAATTCATTCTAAAATTATATGAATCTGGATGCCTTTGAATATAAACAATTTAAGACAATGTGGTTGGATAAACCCAACATCTGACATTGGCTTCCTGGCTGTTAAACCTTCCTCTAGACCACACATGAAAATAAAGGCATCAAACCTGAAATCATATGTTAGACAGCCCCTGTAATCGGAGTAAATAAGCAGTACTTTAACAAACACAGGCTTGATCTCTTAGTGATCAAATTATGAAAGAATGATAGACTGGCTGCACCCTGGACTTCACCCTACGGCACCCTTCATGCAAGAGCAACAACAGCGGAGATGAAAACTCTGCTTATGGCTTCAATTAGGGTTTGAAGGGTTTGGCCATTTGCGTGTTGCTGCACTCGGCCTCTCATAGGAGGTTTCCTGGGAAAGAGTTGCTGGCAAAGCTGCTGGGTTTGACAAGAGTGGGGGTGGATGAGTCAATGTGTGCAAAAAAGAGACAGACAGAGATAAAGAGAGAGACAGGCAAGACTAGACCAATCCTCAGGCCTAAAGGAAGTGACACAGTCCTCATCAGCCCAACCCAACTAAGTCAACTCATTTACAGAAATCAGTATAATAATATTACTCAGGAAAACTGGAAACATTGGGAAATCCATGTTGGATGTGGGTGTCTGTCACCCATTATTTTGAGTCTCTTTATGAAAATATTATGACTATTGTTATGAAAGAAAAAAAGCTGAAATGTGAAGCTCATTCATGCTTTTTATGAACTCTTCAATAAAAAGAGTCCTTAACCTAAAAAAACCTTTTTCAAAAGATCTTGGTTCCTTACAATATGACCCCTTTCGAAACTGTGTGCATTGCATTTCCCTGTTTTCTTGTATTGTCAGTATTTTTTTTTTAACAAACTGAAGGATGATAGATTTTATTGAACTGTACTGAACCCCGACCATCCCGTTGGGAGTATAGCATGTGAATCCCAAAGTAAGATTCCACCTTTTATGCAATAATAATAATAAAAAAAACATATTTAAGAAGTTCTCATACCTTTTACCTGTGTTGAGGGAGGAGGAGAGGGTGACCATGGTTTGTCATCAAACTGAACCCAGGAATCCGTCTGCTCTGTCTTGTGGCCAGGCACACATGGTACTTCTGCCCAAGAAGAGGAGTCCCGCACAGGCTGGTCTAAAGAGTGCTGGAGGTGGTCCTCATCTTCAGAGCAGAAGAAGAAACACAAAAACACAGTAAGTGAAATACAGCCTCTTCTCAAAAGAAAGGTCACAGCTGAATGTTAAATCTAGCAGGGTGCAAGAGCTCTGGACCGTTCCCGCAGTAATCACTATGGAGCAATGACCTCAGGACACAGGAATCTCACAGAAAGGTCTGAACGCACACTCAGACAGAGTAAAACAAACTGATACCCAATCAGCAAAAAGGTTACATGTCTTTATAATTCCTTACAAATGGTGCAAAACTGTTTTTCAATCAGGTATAAAAACTTCATCTAGAGCCTTTCTTTGCAATCTAAAGTAACATTCACAATCCTCCTATCCAACGTCGGTCAAGGTTTTCCAGCTGTGAAAAACTGACATATATTTTAGTCAGGGCAGTGCTATGCCATAATTAATTTTTTACAGGAATGAAAACAAGGCTGTGAGGGATAGAAGTACAACCGATTTGTACTGCAGTTTCACAACATGCCAATTGTTCAGCTGACAAAACATCTTTCCAAAAACACTTTCAATAGACAAAAATTCCATTTAACAGTTTTAAAAGTTGTGAGTTTTGACAATTACATGACCTAGTACCTTTATACAGTACCTAACATTGTAAAGACGGAAGATTATCTCTGATGAAGGTCTATTATTGACTGGTCATATAGGTACTTACATTTACATTTATTAATTTTGCAGCCTTTCATTGGCAGAGTTTTCAAGGTATACCTTTTATTAGCATGTTTGGGTAACACTTTAGAATACTGTTTCTTACTTACTGCATAACTAATAAGGAATTACTGAAGAACTAATAGGTAATTAAAAAGTCACTACTGTTAACTACTAAGGAAGATGTGTTAACTAATCAGTATGTAATAGAATTTTATGATTATGTTAAGTA
Organism: Hypophthalmichthys nobilis; assembly: GCA_037950665.1. NCBI lineage: Eukaryota > Metazoa > Chordata > Actinopteri > Cypriniformes > Xenocyprididae > Hypophthalmichthys > Hypophthalmichthys nobilis. Next base: position 10,914,549 of record CM075478.1, read on the forward strand.
ACAGTTAGCTAATCAATAATGAATTCTGTCATACCTCCTGAAGAACTACTATTAATTATCTACTAATTAATGTTCAAGAAATATAACTATGAAGTAACTACTAATGAACAGTCAAACACAATTACATTGAGTTGTGGCCCTTTCTTATTTACTAATGTTATCAGTAGTAGTAGTATGAAAATGCATTATTAATAAATACAATAAATTTTATAGAGGTTTTTGCCTGTGTGGTAAATAATTGTTTTGTGAGCATGTTCTGTAAGAAATCAACTTCGGAAAGGAACCCCACCCCCACTCTAAATGCCTTGCCATAGCCAACTTACCTCAGATTAGTTTTTATATTTCATATACAGTACTGTAAGTGTGTCTGTTTTCCTCAGCATATCACATTACCATTGACTAAATTCCAGTATGTAAGGCAATGACTGAGGGAAAGTGGAAATACAGGGAACCCATTAGTAATTAATAAAGAATTATCAAATAATTCTGCAGGAATTACTTAGAACCTGAAACAGTATTCTAAAGTGAAAATACAGGGAACCCATTAGTAATTAATAAACAATTATTAGATAATTCTGCACTAATTACTTAGATCTTGAAACAGTATTCTAAAGTGAAAATACAGAGAACTCATTAGTAATTAATAAAGAATTACCACATAATTCTGACTCAAATATATATATATTGGTCAATAACAACACAAAAACTACCCAACACTGAAAAAATAACCCAAAAATGACTCAACAGCCTCATCCCAGCGTTTGGGTAAGTAAATAAATAAATAAATAAATAAAACATTTTATAACTGTGGTAAGTTAGATAGTTATGGCAAGGCAGTGGGGGTGGGGTTCCTTTCCGAAGCTGATTTCTTACAGAACATGCACACAAAGTTAATCACCATATTATTAGTAGATAATTAGTAGATAATTAATAGTAGTTCTTCAGGAGGTATGACAGAATTCATTAGTTATTGATTAGCTAACTGTTACTTAACATAATCTTAAAATTCTATTACATACTGATTAGTTAACACATCTTCCTTAGTAGTTAACAGTAGTGACTTAAGTGTTAATGAAGAATTACCTATTAGTTCTTCAGTAATTCCTTATTAGTTATGCAGTAAGTAAGAAACAGTATTCTAAAGTGTTACCCATGTTTGTTACCGGAGAATTGAACCCACAAAATATCTTGTGATTCTGAGTAAAGACAATGTTTGTACTGACCTGCCTGTGACCCCTCATCTGAAAAAGCGACCCACCCCGGTCTTGGAGTTCCAGTTCTGCTACTGGTTGTAGCAGCCATGGGGAGCTGTTCTGTCCTGTGTCTTCAGCTGCTTGTACCTTGTAACTTCGCCTCACTCCCCCCAAATCTTTGATGCCATGTCCACCTACTGAGGCTTAAGGACAAAAAGAAAAAAACACATTAGCTATTCATTAGGGATTTTATCTATTTTAATATGAAGGTATTTTCCAGACAGTTATTGTTGCTAAGAAGAGTCAAAATGTAACAAACATTTTTCACACACAAAAAAAAAGTATACATTTCACGTGATCCTTCAGAAATCATCCTAATATGTGGATTTAGTGTTCAAGAAACATTTCTTATTTTTGTCAATGTTTAAAAAAAAAACATGGTTTGTCAGGAAACAAATATTTTACTGTCACTTTTGACCAATTGTATGCGTTCTTGCTGAATAAAAGTATTAAAATAAAATAAGAAAAAAAAAAATCTTACTGACCCAAACTTTATTTACCGTTCAGGTACAATAGTATATATAAGCAACAAACTATAAAGTATAATAAATAATAATATTTATCTACATGTATTTTTACTAAAACATAGTAGGTACACTATGTGCCTAAAATTCTCATGGAAACTTCCACAGACTTTTTTTTTACTGATTTGAAATTAATAAAAACTTCAATACCTTTGCTAATTGATGTTAAAAATGATGTTAAATAAGATGCTATTAAATTTCTGTCCTAATGCTTTCATGCAAGTTGTGACACAATGAATGGGCACAAAATAGTCTGACATGGTTTTAACTAAAAAAAAAAAAAAAAAAAGCACATTTAAATCATCACAATATTGTGTGATTTTAAATATTCAACAAAATAATACAAAATATATTGTAAATGTTCAATATATTGCCCAGCCCTACTGCTCAAGTGCTCATCAAGGCTCTTTTTAAGTCAATTTTATTTATATAGTGCTTTAAATATGCTACAACTTCAGACATTCTTGTCTTCTGTTGTGAGAGCACAGGAAGAGCATTCGCTCATTCTCTGTGCGCTTGTCTTGTTGTGCGAGCGTGTGGTTTTGAGCTCTCTCGGACTGTACACTCTTCTGTCTGCATGCGTGTTGTGTTCGGGGAAGCACACGGCTTGTGTTTTTCACCGGCCACATGCTTTCATCTTGTCTTGTGTGGTGAGTGCTCTCATTGGCTGCGTGTTCATGTCATGTTTTGTTTGTGCACGTCTTGTGATTGTTTTCGTATCTGTCATGTTTGGTGTGAGCACATGACTTGTTTATTTCATGACTTGTCATGTTTATTTCTATGTACCCTGTGCTCTCCTGTCTATTGTCTTTAACCCCGTCCTCTGTGTTACCTGATTATTAGTTCAGTGGCCCCACCTTCTCTCCCTCATTACCCTCCTTGTTTGCTCTTCTAGTTATGTGTGCTCTGTTAGTGCCAGTTTGTTGTCAGCTATCACTGTGTTCCTGTCATGTCTTACTCCCTGTCTTGTTGTGCCATGTTCTGTTTTTTTCCTACGGGGTAGTTTTGTTTGTTTGTTTTTGCTTAATTTTATATTTAAATAAAAAGCCTGTTGCTCGGCAGTCCTTGCCTCATCCCTTCACCAAATTTGACACAAATAGATTCACAAAGCTTACAAGTAGCTGATCATGAGTAATTGGTTTGACTCTTGAAATGATAAGCGATTGACTTCATATCTGACTCAATATTAACCTAAAACAATTAATGTAATATTTACTTTATATTTGTAATTACTGAATGTTTGTTAATGTGACAACTTTTAGATTCACATTTACAGCAGAAGTTTGTTCTAAAGTTTGAAGTTTGTTGTAAATGGTATTTTATAGGACAGTTGATTTAACGCATTAATTTATGGAAAAACGTGTTAAAATAATTTAATGCACTAAATTAATAATTTAATTTAACCCACCCGCCCCAGACCTATGTAGTTCATTTTACAAACTATGCAGTTATAATGCCCCTAAAATGTTGTGGACTTTTGCAGCGCGTTTGTCTATTTGTATGTGTTGTGGACTTTTGCAGCGCATGTGTTGTCAAACTGATGAAGATGTTTTTTTTATTTGCTGGTGTTTTTTCTATTTGCATGCGTTTTCTTCATTTGCAGCGCGTTGAGCTCTCTCGGCCACCGTACTCTATGACCCTATTAATGAGCAAAACTTCCCAGATGATAGTAAAAAAAAAAAAACATTATTGGGGGAAATCAAGCTCAATGGCTTTACAGGATTGAGTTATGTTGTACTTGCGTTTTTTGAGAATATAAAAAGGTTGCAAATTTGAGGCTTTGACGGCTAGAAGTGACAGCAGTAAACAAAAGGCTTGGTGTAAGTGTTTTTGACTGCAAAACAGAAAACAACATGCCCCGACAAGGCCCTTCTATACAGGATGGAGGCTGTGTGAAGCCACAGGAAGGACTACTGATAAATGTCTGACAACTGAAAACTATTTATAACACAAAAAGCTACTACAGCTCCACTGGCTTCTTAGATGCAATGTCATACGAGACATTAAAGCAGTGTGTTGTAAATATAATCAAAGTTTCAAGTGTCAAGGATCACTGCACTCTAATGTCTCATTAGTGTTCACATGGATCCAGGTGACAAATGCACCACCTAAAAGTCACCAGTACCTTTCAAAGGTCACAAAGGAGGAAAGGCACAGTGACACAAGCTGAAAGACCATTGTGATCATGATTTTTTTCACATCAGAGGGCCTATTTTCCCTCCTTTAAATCAAGACCCTGCAGGAAACACTTTAATAGAGGAAGCACACTTGGACGTGCTGAACAATTTAGTAAATTGGGGCCAATTCCGTAACATGTTTTCACTCTGGTGACAGAGCCTTTGCATTCACAACCTGGCTACATGCTACCCTTCCTCAGCCCCCTTTTTCAAACCAAACAAAGCAAGCACCTCCCTCCAGCTACCGAATTAATTTAACATCTCACAACACCCATGTTTACTAAAAAACAACAGCCGTCCTTTACTGATTGGGATGCCGTCTATCAGCACTGCTGTATATCCTCAGCCATTTATTATCCAGTCATGTAACTATTTAAAAGTGCTATTGTTACTTAATATATTTGCGTCAAGTAATAAAATGACAAAAATAAAACCAGGGCTAAAAAATAAATAGGGCTTTCATGTCATAAACGAAACAAAGCCAAACAACTTTGAGTCACCACCATTTTTTCTGAACTTGCAAAAAATGGCCTGAAAACTATCAATAAAAACCACAAAACTCTAATTATGAATTAATAGGGTTTTTATGAAATGAATGCTAAACAGTAACCATTTTTGTAACTATTTTTTACACTATTTTGTGACACTTTTTCTTTTCTTTTTTTTTTAAATGAAGTACTAGGGCTGTCAAGTGAATACAATTTTTAATCTAATTAAATACATGTGCTGATTAATTAATCGCACATCAAATTTGACTGAGAATTACCCCCAAAAGATCATTTGAAGTCATTATTGTGTTAAATGAGAAAAGCATCAAATAGATATTACAAAAAGTAGTTTTAGAAATAAATATTTTATTTGATTCAACATAGAATTTATTACAAATAAACTTTTAGGCTACAACGGCCATGATTTTTTTTTCTGAAGCTGCATCTGAATTGGTATTTAGATATTAGGTATTTAGATTATTTATAGACCAAAACAGTTTGGTTACCAACATTCTTCAAAATATCTTCTTTTATGTTCCACAAAAGAAAGAAAGTCATACAGGTTTGAAACAACATGAGGGTGAGTAAATGTAAATAAACAGAATTAAAATTTTTGGGCAAACTGTCCCTAAAATATGAAATAATATTTTGATGAAATTATACTGCCAGTAGGTAGCGGTAAATGTCTAAATGAGTAAGTCATTCAGTTATTCATTTCGTTCAAACAGCTGATTCATTCAGGAATCAAATATGTTCGACTTAAAGCGGCACTGCGCAGACCGATCGGTGTATGACATTATAGTACCGCAAGAGCGTTTCAAAAGAATACGGAGCTGTCTGCTCTCTAATTGCTCATGCAGTACTTTGATGTCATACTGCTTACCACTAAGTTATGCTTACCATAGGCCCAAATCCCAAAATCTCATTATAATACCAGGCGGCAAATTTGTCTTCTGGGTTCTGATGTCACACCTGGACCACTCTATTGCACTTGTTACTCATGCGAAATTGCTTAACTATATTATATCATATAGGCCTATATATGTATATGCCTATATATATATATATATATATATATATATATATATATATATATATATATATAAACTCATAGATGGTTTTTTTTTTTTTGCCCTGATATACGCAAAAGTCCACAACAATTAAAATGTATCGTACATTATTATCAGTTTAAAATTGTATTTGTGTATGACTAACCTGCACTATTTCTAGAACAAAACTGTGCAGGTCTATCATCTTAAGTCACACACCAATCTTCTTCAGCTAGCCTATATGTGTCCCACCCAAACACACACCAGAGAAAAAACTTTGCAGGTCATATGGCTGAGAGAGAGCATACTCGGATTCAGTGAGCTTCTAATGCCGCATTTTATTATCAGTAAGGGTAAGGGCGTTGTTAAAAATAAAAATAAATAAATAAATAAAAATGGCATAAGAGGAAAAATTAAATCTATTTTTTCATAAAATGGCAATTTAAATATATTATTTCTTTAGGTTATACAAAAAAGACAAAGTAAAAGGGCTGAATAAGCTGATCTAGCATGTTAAATGGTGGCATCCTAATAAGTGAATGGTACACCCCCTTAAGCTCACAGAAATGGTTCAGCAGCCAATTACACTGACCCGTTCAATCAGATTTTTTAACACGTATTTAATGCGTATTTCACGCGTGAAATACACGTCAAATACACGTATTTAACGCGTTGATTTTTCACGAGTACTTAACACGTGAAATACACGTATTTAACGTGTTGCTGACGTGTTAAAATTCACATGTTTTTGGCCCTTTTGGCCTTCCATAGTTGTGGACTTTTGCAGCGTGTTTGTCTATTTGCATGTGTTGTGGACTTTTGCAGCGCGTTTGTCTATTTGCAAGTGTTGTGGACTTTTGCAGCGCATGTGTTGTCAAACTGATGAAGATGTTTTCTTTATTTGCTGGTGTTTTTTTCTATATGCATGTGTTTTCTTCATTTGCAGTGTGTTGAGCTCTCTCGGCCACCATAATAGAGACATATTTAAAGCTGTAATTAAAACTAGAACTGACTAGATTTTAAATTATTGTGAACATTTTAAATTTTCCAATCCAAAATTTCAAAGCAAAACCAATGTTTGCAGCTGCAAAATCTTACAAAACTTCCATCCACTTCTCGGACTCCAACAGGCTTGTGCTTTGGCAGTCTGTCAGTTATGTCAGTGGTGCATGCAGGCGTCCACAAGATATGTGCAAAATTAGGACGTTTGGCAGAGCTGGTCTGCAAAACTCTCTCACTGTGTAAAATCTTTCACTCGCACGACCATCTGCAAGCTCATGATCAAGCATGACATCATCATTCAGACTGTGCTTTTAGACACTGCATAATTTCCTGCTGTTAGTGCTCACAGTCTTAGTGAGTTTGCCTCATGCAGTCCATGTGGATTGGAGTAAAGACAAACAAACCAAACAGGAAAAAGTGTCTAAAGTGTCTAGAAATACAGGAATAAACAGTTATTATCTTTGTGGTGGTGGTGCTGCTGTGTCAAGCCACATATGGACCTCAAAATGCATGGTGCTCAAGGTCTACATATGTGACAGTAATGTAGAGCACAAGTATCAGGTGCATCTCATCATAAAGAGCAAACAGGGCTCAGTTCAGCTTCCTATTCAGCTTTTTCTTAACGTAAGAGTAGGCATGACCATTGCAACTTCATTTTGTCATCGAGGCTTCCGGTCTCATCACCTTTTTAGTTATTTTAGCTGTACAAAAACTGTTCGTTATGCTGCTTGATATTGCAAACTGTTATTTGTTACAATATTTTTTTTATTTATTATCGTAATCATAACACACTGGTTTGTAGTGCAAATTATTTCACCATTTACAGCATTTCGTTATTTTTCCAGATATTTATTATAGCTTCTAATGAATTGGAAGAGCGCACAGCCGCACACATTCACAGAAAAAAAGCTAACTTCAACGTTGCAAATCTTAAAAATCTTGTCTTAGCAAACAACTTAAATTAAGTAAGTTTAAAGGGTTAGTTCACCCAAAATGAAATTTCTGTCATTAAGTACTCAACCTCATGTCGTCCCAAACCCGTAAGACCTTAGTTCATCTTCGGAAAACAAATGAAGACATTTTTGATGAAATCTAAGGGTTTCTGAACCGCACATAGGTAGCAACTTCATTGCACCTTTTGAGGTCCAGAAAGGCATTAGACATTGTTAAATAGTCCATATGACTACAGTGGTTCAACCTTAATGTTATGAAGCGACGAGAATACTTTTTGTGCGCAAAAACAAAACAAAAATAACAACTTTATTCAACAGTTTTTTCTCTTCCCTGTCAGTCTCCTACGCTGTTGACGTAGTGAACACAGTGCAGTGCTATAGTCACGTGGACTATTTTAACAATGTCTTTACTACATTTCTGGACTTCAAAAGGTGCATTGACGTTGCTGCCTATATGTGCTTCAGAGACCCTCAGATTTCATCAAAAATATCTTAATTTGTGTTCTGAAGATGAACAAAGGACTTACGGGTTTAGAACGACATGAGGGTGAGTAATTAATGACAGAATTTTAATTTTTGGGTGAACTAACCTTTTTAACTAAAATTACTAACAATGAAACATTTTAAAACAAAAACTAATAAAAATAAAAAAAAAAAAAACATAAAATTACTACAACTTGAACTAATATTAAAATTAAAAAACTGAAAATATAAAAATATCAGCTAATTAAAAATATTAATAAATACTATAATAGCATAAAAATAATCATCAAATTACACTGGTGGTGTAGCAGAATGGTATGGTTTATGGTATATCAAAATATGACAAATAAAATTCATATAGCAACCAGTCAGATCCAATCAAACCAATCAAAATAGCAACCAATCAGACATACAGTATGATATTTGTAAATAATAAAAATTCAAAACAATACAGACGAATGGGAAAATAAAGTGGCTGGAGTAGTTTTGCAGTGTGACAAAAATAGGTGTTTGCTTCCAGACAGCTTGATTATAACTGAAGTGATCAAGAGACTAGTTTTGTTTTGCATCAAGTCTAGCCAGATTACGTTGTCATTGTTTTGAAACGTATCTGGTAAGGATATTGTTCCGCCTCACCGACCACTGACATTAACAGTTCCTGCAGGTTTAAAGGGGCCAGTGCAGAGCCAAATCAGCCACCTTAAAGGATTAGTTCACTTTCAAATGAAAATTAGCTCAAGCTTTACTCACCCTCAAGCTATCCTAGGTGTATATGACATTCTTCTTTCTGATGAACACAATCAGAGAAATATTAATAAATATTCTGATGCATCCGAGCTTTATAATGGCAGTGAACAGGGGTCACGAGTATGAGCTGAAGAATGTGCTTCCATCCACATCCATCCATTATAAACATATTCCACACGGCTCCGGGGGGTTAATAAAGGCCTTCTGAAGTGAAGTGAAGCGTTTGTGTTAAAAAAAAAAAAAAAAAAAAATGCTTATATATAGATATTTAACTTATATACTTAGATATTTTTTTACACAAACACATTGCTTCACTTCAGAAGGGCTTTATTAACCCCCTGGAGCCGTGTGGAGTACGTTTATGATGGATGGAGACACTTTCTTCAGCTCATACTTGTTGATCCTGCTCACTGCCATTATAAAGCTCGGACGCGTCAGAATATTTATTAATATTTCTCTGATTGTGTTCATCAGAAAGAAGAAAGTCATATATACCTAGGATGTCTTGAGGGTGAGTAAAGCTTGGGGTAATTTTCATTTGAAAGTGAACTAATCCTTTAACTCCTGCAATGTCCCCTACTGTGCCTAGCAAAAGAAACTGCTATTCCCTACAGCTTTATCTCATGGAGTGGGCTTGCTGGGCTGTCTCACTAAAACTCAGCAATGCACCAAAAGACAACAAAGAGTGGTTCGATTTTAATAAAAAAGCGCCTACACCCCCCTGCCTACCAAAAGTTCTCAGCTTCATGCCAGGTTCACAGAGAAACTGTTTACAGAGCAGCGAAGTTCACATGAATAACACCATAATCTCCAGACACTCTACCAGAAAATCCTGCTGCGCTGAGTCTTCAAAGACACTGCCACCAGTTCCAAAACAAGTAGAATGAGTAAAAACAAATATAAGTAACTGAATCCATGTATAGGTAAAAAGGTCAATCCACCACCTGGGACATATAAATGCAGCTAATTTAAGGATGTTTACCCCTGGATAGCCACGCCATTTGTCTTGCAGTAATGTAGCCTGTGTATGAAGATGAATAGTGTATGCTGACAACTACACCATTACTTTTCACCTAATGAGAGTAAATATAATTGAGTTAATGTAGGCAGGTACACATTATAAGAATTGTCACATGCAAACCTTTACCATGAGTATGTTCACAGAGGTTTTTAAAATGTCAATGTCAAAACCTGACAAAGGTTCCTACAGGGTCTATCCATTATGTATTGATTCATATTTGAAAGGCCATATTTATTTAGGGTTAGTCTATGAATAGATTTGTAGATGCCTAAATAGAGTGGTGCTTCATAGTCTGGTAAATCCCAACAAGGATATGAATATTTGTGTGTGTTGTGTGTGTTTCTACATAGACAAAAGCAAACCGAACAAGCCCAGTTCCAGCAATGACTGAAAAATGTTTCTGACATGCTATGTTATTCACATACCTATACAAAACAACAAAAACATTGGCACCACCACCTCCACATGCTTTTCACAGCAGTTTCAATTTCACCATTCCCTGAGGAACTGAACACCTCTTACAAACATTTACCATGTTAACCACAGATTCTGCTTAAGTACCATAGTTATTAGTTATTGCCATTACAAAAAACTATGGCAACTTTAGTATTATCCACCAGTGTCATTAAAGACCTACCTGACAAGAATCATTTTCCTACCTCTCTTGATGGATTTCCTATAGAAACTGAGGTGGAACATATCAAAGGTATTGTCTCGTTTTAAAATAGATGCCAAGTGTTTTTTTTAGAGAAGGGACATTTTAGAAACTTAACTTTAGAAAGCATTTGATTGGACAAAACTATATGCAATGCAGCATGAGTTTTTCCCATTAAAACTGAACTTTAAAGACAGCCTGATTACTGATACTAAAAAAAACACAAGTCTAATTCTGATTTCATATTGTCATTATGAAAAAAAAAGAAGTGAATTTTATCACAAAATTATAAAAACAAGATGCTGAAATTATCTCATTTCAAGAAGTTCCCATACTGAGCAACTTTATTTTTATTTTTATTTTATTTTTTTTTATTGAAAACTGTGGCTAACATGGTAAAATTAGTGACAGCAGGGTCTTCAAAATCACTGATGAACCCTTCAGAAATTCTAAATATGCAAAAATGGCATCTTACATATGTAAAATAAGATGTTACAACGATAGACAAATTCATGCAATTAAATTAAATTGTAGCAAACTTTAGAGAGTGGAACAAAAAATAAGTATTGGGACTTAATTTTATAATTATAATAACTTTAGCTGGACAAAGCATTATAAAATAATAAATACTCGTGTCCGAAAACAGTATATTCAGATATGATCGTTTCTTTCAATTATCAACTTTATCAATGCCGATCACACAACAACAATCTGCTGTGATATGTTATCAACTGAGTCAAGACATGCTTCAACATGAACAATGGCACAAAAACGAGTAGAAATGTCTCCTTATTACATCTACTTCACATTAAAACATCTTCCATTTGTGTGTTCTGACATTTAATAACTTTTTGCCTCGTATTACACATATCCTGCTACCAGTGTAAACAAAGCACACGCGCATACAACAACCTGTTGCAACATAGTGAGACATATAGTTTCATGGTAACTTACGTAACTTGAATACCTATCCCAGAATATATATCTCTGAAAATAATTCAAGATTCTTAAGCATATTAAGTCGACAGTATTGTATATAACACAGCGACAAGACAAAAAAACAAGTGCACAGGAATATTTACATACCGATAACGTGCTGTTGAGTCTAAGCAGATTGTAGCTCTCACTCGCTCCCGGTGAATCAGCGCTAATGCCCCACCTTAATCACAGCTGATTGGACAGTTGAAGCAGCGCTGTTCGATGCCCCACCTTATTGTCAGATGATTGGAGAGTTAAAGCAGCGCTGCTTCAAATGTCCAATCAAGTGAAAATCAGGTGGAGTGTCGAAGAAAGTTGCCCCCATAGCATTCCTCTGTGGTTGCCCCTAAACGCGACACATGGATTAAAAATTGAGTCTAAATAAAAGTCATATTATATTATATTATATTATATTATAGTTAAAGTGAGAGCTGTGTGTTCTAAAAAAATCTCTATGTTATATGAACAAAAGGCAGTTAAATTGAGCATTTTGTGTTTACCCCATGGTTTATTTATTTTCAATATAAAAAACGGCCATGTCATGGATTTATATACATTATTGTATTAAACATCTAATTAATTAATTGCTTTCACGCATGTACGCCATCTGCTGGATGTAAATTCCTGTTTTGGTGTGTATGTGTGTTTTGGAATGTCTTTGTGAAGCAATTTTTTTTAACTAATTCCTAGCAAGGAATCATAAAACAATAAAATACTATATGAGTTAAGATGCATGACTTTTTAATTTTCTGAATAAAGTGTGTGAGGAATCGGAATTATGTATTTGAATGTAAAACATACATATTTCCTACAGGGGGCACCAAAGTTCTTATAACGCCTGCCATTAAATTTAACTTTAGATCGTGTCTAGAGCCACATATATGTTGTTGTTGTTGATGATGTTGTTGTTGTTGTTTGTTTTTCATGTTAATGAACTGATTGCAAATTTACTTTTTGGAAATAATTAAATATGAAAAGCATTAAATTAAATGAAAACAATAAATGCTTTACACCAAGGCCTGATGCATATCTTCAAAAATCCCCCATATTTTATTTTTCTGTCTGAGGAACGACTCTCAATATCATATAAATATCAATATCATATAAAATACGGCTATATGGTTTATTGTTTCCAATCCACAGGTATCTGCCTGTATGATCACTAAGACCTCAGACAGTTGTGTATTAAGGTTACAGGCTCTTTGAACCCATATCTGTCTATCAACCTGTCATGCTTTGAAAAAGCCAGGGACCTTTTCCCAGACACCCTTAGAGGGATGAGAATAAGAAGGTAAAAAGTAAACACAAAACAACTTTTAAGTCACCACATCCGTCAGTGAAAGGAAAGCTTTATTTTTAGCAATAGCAGCAGGGTGATTTCTGGCGCTCTGTACGTGAAATGGCAGAGACCCCTGCCGAGCTCTCAGAGTCCTTAATGAATGCGCTCAGTCTCTCTCACTCTCAGTTGTCTGTGTTAGCGTGTTGCATAACTACTAGTGACGCCCGTGCAGTCTGTCACTGTTGCCAGGGACGGCGGGCATCTGCCCTCCCGTAAAATAGTCATCACTTCATTCCTGTAGTCATACATCTTCCTGTAGTCATACATCTGAGCACTCAACTGTATTGACAAAGAAGTTTGTCTTCAGAGAATACAGAGGTGCTCTCTTTCATAGCATAGGAACTTAATGGTGTTTTCAGTTGTTTAATTTAAGTATTAGGTACATATAAGAAATATAGTTATGTTTAAGGTCAGTAAGATTTTTTTTATTAATACTTTCATCCAGCAAGGATGAAAAATTGCACAAAAGACATTTATAATGTTACTAAAGATTTCTATTTCAAATAAATACTGTTCTTTTGAATTTTCTATTCAAAGAATCCTGAAAAAAATACATATGCCGTTTCCACAAAAAAAAAAAAAAAAATAAGCAGTTTGATTATAATAAGAAATGTTTCTTGAGCACCAAATAAATACAGCATTGGTAGGCATAAGAGAATTCTTTGAAATATCTTTCAAAAACATTAATAATATATAACAAAACAAAAACAACAACAACAACAACAAAAAAACACTTTGAACGATATAAACACACACAGGGAGTGGTCGGGAAAGTGGTAAAGTACGCTAGGTCTAAAAAGTCTCTCATGTGGTCTTCAAGGGTATGATGCTCCTGCAGAGCAGGTGTACAGCTGGTAAGTACATATTTTTACTCATTCGAGGGTCAGTTATTCTGCCATGGTTGGTGGTTGCAATCCAACATGAATGATGAAGGAATTTTAAATAGTCTTTGAAACAGAAATACACAGGAGAATCTCAGGAGAACATACATGCAAACTACATTTAACATCGATGATAACCACCAACTGTACAAAACAGGAAAACAGGAACAGACCAAAACCAAACTAAAATACAAATGAACTGACAGTACTTAACAAGTGTGACATTATTTCTCCTCCCAGAAGGTGCATCCTCCCCCCGTAATAAGTCCAACTGATGAGGGAGGGAGGGGGCTTAGGAGGAGGACGAGGGACTGCCGAAGGGTCGGATGATATGACAGTAGGAGAAACCAGGGCGGTAATAACAGTGGGAGTAGCCACAGAGAGGAGAGCAAGAGGAGACAGGTAGGAACCCAGAGAACAGCCAGGATGAAGGTCAGGAAGACGAGGGGAGGAAGGAGCCATGGTGGAGACTTGGAAGATGAAACCTGGGGGACAACAGATTGAGATAGATCTGATGGAGGTGGAGGCCCAGGTGGAGACGATGAGACAGGGTGACACTGATGGATCTGAAGACCGAGGCAGAGCCACAGCGATGACCGTCTGAGGACTGAGGCGGAGCCGGTGGGACTGAGGACTAAAGTGGAGCTGGAGGGACGGTGGAGCCCAACGGAGCTGAAGGGGCAAAGGGATGAAGTGCAGCTGAAGGCACGGAAGTCTACGGCACAGGCAGAGCAACATCTGACCAAGGCGGAGCCGGAGGGATGAGGGAGACCAGTGAAGCTGTAAGGACGAAGGCTCCTGGCACAGCTCAGCATCAGTGTTGGAAGTATGGGCGGGGATCCATCACATGCCCTCATACTCTTCCAAAATACCCTCCTCACAGAACAATATAGCTGGCTTGACTCTGGCATTGTCATCGCTGCAGACTCGGGCTCTGTGCTCTGTTTCTGGAGTGGGGTTGGTGATGTCCTCCTCAGCTGGGCAGACAGTGAACACAGATCCAAGTGTCCTCGAGGACCATCACTGGGCAGGCATTTAATCTAGTCTGAAAAACATACATAGGGAGCAGTCGGGGAAAGTGGTAAGGCAAGCTTAAAAGTCTCTTGTGTGGTCCTCGAGGGTACGATGCTCTTGCTCCATGCAGAGCACACGAACAGCTGGTAAGTCCATATTTTTACTCGTTAGAGGGTCAGTTATTCTGCCACGGTTGGTGGTTGCAATCCAACACAAATGATGAAAGAATCCAATCTAAAGAGTCTTTAATCTACAAACAGAAATAAACAGAAGAATCTCAGGGTGTACTCACACTAGGCGCTCTGAACCGTGCCCAAGGGGTTCGTTTGACTAGTGTGATCGCTCCGTACCTTGCGCAGACGTGGTTCGTTTAGCCTTCCCTGGCCTGCTTGGAAGAGGTGGGCCAGAGCATGGTTCAGTTGGGCTCGGGCTCGGGCTCGGTACGCATGCAGTGTGAGCGCTAACTGTGCCGGAACAGCTGCTACTTTTGTGTGCACTACTGTCATCATTACGACGGAAAACATCTTTATTACTACTTGGATAGTACACTTTTTAATTAATGTAATTAATTTGAGTGTATTTGGGTTTATAAAGGGTCTGGTTCTCACCTTATTGATGAACAGGAATTTTTGTAAATTTGCAAATTCTGCATTAACCTCAGCTGCCTTTGCACTAATCCTCTGATAAGTGCAAGTAAAAATCGCTGCGTGGCATAAATGATAAATCTATTAGGCAGTATCTTATCGAAAGTGCTTTTCATCCTGTTTTCTTCCATACAAAAAGTTGCATTGCAATGTGAGTGCAGGTCAGCAGGAGAGTGGGGAGGGAGGACAATCACGCTCGGGCTCGGTTCAAGGCAACCGTGCCTAGTGCGAGTACACGCTTAAACTCAGGAGAACACGCACACAAACCACATTTAACATTGATGGTAACTGACCGTCAACTGAACAAAACAGGGAGTAGGCCTATATAGTGCACAGATTATGCACTATTTATGCAAAGAGTTCAAAAACATCATGGTATAGGGCTTCATTTTAGAGTTGCAAATGGCACTTGGATGAGGCATGTTGTAAGAGCGGAACCAGAAGAGACTGGCGGCTCCCCGGCACGTGTGTCTTATTAGGAGTCAAGGTGAGAGGGAGGACCATTTGCACGGTCCCTAGTCTCCCATTTATTCCACATGCTGGTAATTTATCCCCTCTGGTTAACCTACTTTCATCACAATTAAAATGCCCAGGGCTTTGGCACATTGCTCTTTTCTTCTGTCTCGTTCTCTCTCTCACAGACACTGAGTTCAATCTTGCTTTTCTCTTTTCGTAGAGACATCGGCCAGGGTGCCGATACAGTTTCAGTATTAAAGCAGGCACCAAACTGTAAATCTCATATGACATTACATCCAGTTTGTGTGGATCAGGGCCGCACCACAGCCTTCCTGACATATTTACATCTGCTTACCACAATGTCTCTCACAAACAAAGTCAATAACCGAATCCCAAGCTGGCAGAACATATCAGAGAGATTTTATGCCACATTCCTTGTGAAGTTTAATTCAAATGTTGATCTAATAAATCTCGTTCTTGTTTCTGATCGACATGGGCCTTTAAAGTCTGATGAATACATCAGTTCTCCTGGGAGGAATAAACCTGTCCAGTTAAATGAGATTGCAGGAGTAGCTGTGCATCTGGATCATTCGGACACCCTAATTTTATAATGGCAGTCTCGATCAGAGCAGCTGCAGCCCTTCGTCATTAATTCTCTAAATAACTTCTCAATGAACTCATAGTGAATCAATGGAGTCTCTCCTGTCTGCAGGTGGCTGCACCATACAAAGCTAAATAATAGGTGGGTTTGATTGCTACACCGTGTGAAAAATGATCGATAGCACCAAGTGCTTAGTGGTCCATGTGCCTTCGACTTCACCTGAAATTTTAAAATGCCCCTTCCAATGTGGTTAATTTCCTGTCAGAGCAAGTTACTCAATGCACAATAAACTACATGAGACTGGAAATTGGTGACTCGATGTTAAAACAGATTTAGATCTGAAACCTGATGTAATTTGAGGCAGTTTCTGCATCATGGAGTGAGCTTTTTTTTCAGTGATAAAGCTGCAATGAAACAGAAGTAGCGAAAGATCTTTTCTTCCACATTGTGACGTACATCCGAGTGTAATGGATTATCAAAAAAGAAAAAGGTAAGGAGGGGACTTGTTTTCTATGGATCAGATGATGATTGGATTTAGAGTTGTGGGCGATGCGCTCAAAAGCGGAGGCAGATGAACGCAAGCTTGGCGAAGTTCTTCATATGCCACCAGAGAGGACTTAATTGTTTGATCAGAAATACAATAAAAGTAGTAATATTGTGAAATAAAATTGCAATTTAAAATAACTGCTTTGTATGTCAATACATTTTAAAATTGTATTTATTCCTGTGAAGGCAAATCTGTTTCAGTGTCACATGATCTTTCAGAAATTATTCTAATAGGCTGATTTGGAGCTCAAGAAACATTTTGTATTATTAGCAATATTGAAAAATATATTTTTTTTCATAACAATGTAAAAGTCTTTACAGTGGATTTGATCAATTTAATGCATCCTTGCTAAATAAAAGTATCTTTAAAATAACTTTAAAACAACAACAACAGTAATTTCAAACGGTAGTGTATTTTCTGGCCACTTCAGAGGCAGGGAAATGTAAAAAATAACTATTTGATTATAGATTACAAAGACAAATATCACTTCAGAGGCAGGGAAATGTAAAAAATAACTATTTGATTATAGATTACAAAGACAAATATCACTTCAGAGGCAGGGAAATGTAAAAAAATAACAATTTGATTATAGATTACAAAGACAAATATGTATACAGTAGCCTATATTTCCTTAGAATAATGCATACTGATTAATAATTTACAATAAATCCAGGAATGTGTTAAGAAAGCACATACATGCTGATTTATTTAACTTTTAATTACATTAATTTACATTTGAAACTGAACTTGAGTCAAATAAACTCAAAATGACATGCACATGTACTAAAATACAAATAGAATGGCTTCATGTGGTGCAGGAGAAATTGCATGAAAGTTAGTGGAGAATTTAGTAGAAGTAGTTGAAGTCCATTCTGTGGTAAATGCCGGATGGGCAGACTTGGCTGCTGATGGAAGGGCTTTCTGTCCTCCTCTACCTCGCTCCACTGGACCTAGCTTTCCCTGAGGTTCTTTAGGTGGACTCCTAATGAAAGATCAAGGGCATTAGCTGCCGTCGGTGCAGAAACAGGGTACCTGCAGTTAACGGGATGGTTACAGAACATTAATTTTACCGCAGGCTCATTTGTAACGGGGAGAAAAGTGTGTGTGTAAAACTGAAAGAGAGAATGACAGAGTAATTGAGAGAGAGAGACAGAGAGGAAGAGAGAGATCAGCCCTGATTTGAAGCTCTCTCACAAATCCATGTCCAAAGGTGTAAAATTCATGGAAAGCATGGTGTGGAGAGCAAAACAGTGGGAACCATTCAAGCTGGCATTTCCATCTGCTTCGTCAGCACAACCTCCATGAAAATGTCAGATTCATTAAATGCTCCCTCTTTTCTCTTTCTCCTTACCTTTAGCTAGTTCATCTCTTAAGCCCAGTGCACATTGTGTGATTTGTTCTGTCCTTTACAAATGTTGCTTGACCCTTGCATAGCCTACATATCAATGCAGACTTGGTGTCATCAGTGGTCTTTTATGTCAGACTCTTTGATAGTAGGAATAGAGCTTTGGACTTTGCTTTTTTGTAAACATATATATATATATATATTAAACTTTAAGATTACATTTGGAAAATCTCCCATTGACATTGACATTAGCCTCTTTTCCACCATCAGGCCGAAAGGTTCTAAGAACGGTAAGTGTTACCCAAGCTATCAATAAAGGAGTTAAAAGATACAAGTAAAAAGTTGGAAAAAGTTTAGAAAAGGAAAGAGAGGAAAATAAGTGTTTTAGAAGAAAAAGAGTTTCAACCAATCACTGATTGTGCTACAGTGACAGACTCCCCTAAGAGCCAATAGCAGCAGTACATTCAGGTCGCGCAGGCGCCGCTGTCAGCGTGTGCAGACGAGAGAGAGCGAGTCAGACGAAGCAGCTTTACGGTTAGTTTAGAGAGAAAAGTGATTAAATATAATTAAAATATTGGAATTTCTGAGTGGATACAATAACTTTGGGAGTTTGTCGCTGCCTGGAGTGAGAAGAGGGCGAGGCGGAGACTCGCGAGAAAAGAGGCCGATGCAGACCCACGGAGCATCAAAGCACCGCAAATGAACTTCCTTGTTTGATTAAGACATTAAATTCATGACATGGTAAGTTATGTTTTAAACATTTGCTTGATGTTCTGCAAGAAAAGTGTCGCAAACTCGGTAGCGAACTGATATGAGTGTATAATAGCACGCATAACATAACACGTGTGTAGCACGCAAGCCAGTGCTAATTTGCATGTGGGCTAAAGCTAGTCACACAAAGTGTGATATTTTAACGTCGAAATGTTGAGTTAATGTGTTGTTTAAAGTAAATGCATGTGCAGGGTTTCCACAGGTTTGAAATACACTTGCTGTGGAAGCCGGGTGGAAAATCCCTCGGCACAAAAGCGGTCTAAGTTACTATTACATGTGACAAACAACAAATAATGAGTGACTTTTAACAATATTTTTATTTATTAAAGTTCATGTACTTTTTTTTTTTTTGGACCTATTTACCACAGAATTCCTCAGCTAACGTTACACCATGCACATGAAATATTAAACTATGATTTTTTTTTTTTTTTTTTTTTAATGATGATCAAAATAAATGAGTTGTTTCTGAATATTAATTTATGTTTTAAGGGCAGAATTTTGCCATCTGCTGGTTACAGAAAATCAGGGTGGCCGCGGGTCAAAAAGTCTTAAAGTCTTAAATATATTTTTCCTAATAAAAGGCCTTTAAAAGTCTTAAAATGTCTTAAATTCAGATTCGATAGGTCTTAAATATTTTTTGTCGCATTACCGCAAAAAGGTCTATAGTCTGACAGACCCAATGACTGATCATTGGACAGATTTTTTTTCTCGCGCGGCGCCATCTGCAGGACAAAGCTCAGCTAAGATGTAGGATTATCTGATCAGAGCTGTGCACGGATACACATTTTTTAATAAATCTGCTGTAGTAGAGCTACTGCAAGTGATGGAAATCAATAGATCCTTTGCTGAAACAAACTACCGCATCTTCATGGAGAGCGCAGCTCATGGTTGCTTAGCAACGGCAGACGCCACGGAGCGCAAGCTCCCGAGCGCTTTGGAAAGGAGAAAGCGGCGCCGACGCGTTTTTCATGCGTTTTTAGACGCGACATATGAACAGTCCCTTAAAAGGGTTCAAATGGTTCAACGAGCCAAATGCGAGTAGAATCAGCGCTGAAACGTGTTACTCGCCCGGTAACTTTTTTATGAATGGTGGTGAGAATTTAATATAAAATTCGCAAAGGCTGTGATGTAATTATATCTAATAGTCTGACGCGCTGCATGCTTGCTGTGTTTTCATTTTCAATTTACTGTAAATGCTACTTTGTTTGTGACGTTTAAATTTGCATTTGGGAACGCAACATTCGTCATTAGAATCGTTTATAATTCTGTTGTTTACAAAGAGAACTT
This sequence comes from Hypophthalmichthys nobilis, assembly GCA_037950665.1. Lineage (NCBI taxonomy): Eukaryota > Metazoa > Chordata > Actinopteri > Cypriniformes > Xenocyprididae > Hypophthalmichthys > Hypophthalmichthys nobilis. The sequence continues at coordinate 10,934,764 of CM075478.1, forward strand.
TCAGTGTCACATGATCTTTCAGAAACGTTTATTTTCGTCTAATGAAACATTCACTATTTATATTATCAATGTTAAAATGCAGTTTTTGCTGCTTAACATTTTTGTGGAAACAATGATACAATTCAAACATTTGTGGTAAGATTTAAAAAAAGAGAAAAATTAACACTTTAATTCGCCATACATTAAAGTGATGAAAAGTGAGTGAAGACATTAAAATGTTACAAAATATTTCTATTTAATAAATGCATTAATAAATGTAATATATTTGATAAGTACATGTAATATAATTTCAAATAAATGCTGTTCATTGAACTTTCTATTTTTCAAAGAATTCTGAAAAATAAAATGTATCACCATTTCCACAAAAATCTGAAGCAGCACAACTGTTTTCAACATTGATGATAATCAGAAATGTTTCTTGACCATCAAATCAAATTGTAATGATTTCTGAAGGATCATGTGACACTGAAGACTGGAATAATGATGCTGAAAATTCATCTTTGCATCATAGGAATAAATTACATTTTAAAAAGATATTAAAATAGAAAACTTTTTTTTTTTTATTTGCAAGAATATTTCACAATGTTGCTGTTTTTACTGTCTTTTTGATGAAATAATTGCAGCCCTGGTGAGCAGACGAGACTTATTTTAAAATCATTAATAATTGTTTCCAAACTTTTTTGCAGGTACTTTAATAATAATAATAATTATTATCATGATTATTAAATGCTGCTTTTTATTTTTACAGAACAATAGTATGTATTATTACAATATAAGACACATCTTTTAATGTGATAAAATATATAAAAAAGAAGTGCCGGGGGTATGGCTTGGTGTGCGGTCAGATTTTCCTGCTTTTTTTTATCTCTAGCTGATCACCTGTAATGAATCGTCACAGGCGTTGGGATCCATTTGCATGCTTTATTAGAGTAGAGCGTAGTCATACAGGCAGAGTAAATCAGGGGCAAACGGGTACAGCAAAGAAGAGGCAGTATAGAGGTAAGCAAACAGGCAGTGGTCAGGGCAGGCAGATAACACTCACAGATCGGTAAACAAGGCAGGGATCAAAGGCAGGCAGCAGAGAATCGTAAACGGGTAAGCAGCAGGTTCAGTAACAGACAATCAGCAGGGTAAAACGCTCAGAAATGTACACCATGGCAATACAAGACTTCGCGAAGCATGAGGGTGACTGGGAGCCTTATATAGTCCGGGTTATGGGAAACAGCTGGCGAGATAATCAGTCCAAGGCACGGGATTGTGGGTAATGTAGTGTGAGTGCGTGTGTGTTAGTATTCGGGCGAGGGCTCCCTCCGATGGTCAGAGGAGGGTAACACGGAGTTCGCCCCTGTGACAACATGTATGTATGTATGTATATATATATATATATATATATGTGTGTGTGTAAATTTCATGTAAGATGGTATTAAAAAGGTCTTAAAGTCTTAAATTTAACTTGATCATATCTGTAGACACCCTGGAAAAATCTGTAGGAAAAAAATCTGTAAGAAGTAAAGTTTTAGAAAAAAGTGTAATTACCATACATTGCCCATAGAGATCCATTCATTTTTCTGGATGTTTCTAATTGCTCTTATTAATGCAATGTGGAACACACAGACACTCACACACACCAGGGGCCTCATTTATAAAATGTTATAGAAATGGTCCTCTATTGATCTTACAATCAGTTTTCAACTGTGTATGTGTGATTCATAGAATGAACAGGAAACGCGTGTACGCCTCTCTTTCAGATGTGAAATAAATCGCAAATTATCTTGAATTTTCATGCAGCTGAATGGTTTCAGTTCTCGGCCTTGTAAATGACGCCTAATTAATGTCATTTACATTTAAAAAAATCACCAGTTATTGTCCTAATCCTTTTATTTAGAATGGCGATCTGCAAGAACAGCTTAGATTTCCAGAAAGTACACTGACAAAGAAAAGTGCATACTACTGCTCAGACCCTGAAGTGGCACTAAGCACTTTTCCACATCAAAGACTGTACTGACTGATCACAAAATGCGACCATTTATTTTTCCTGCCTGTGCGAGCAAAAGTTTGTTAGCAGATGTGCTGGCATGACCACCACAACATTACCCAAAATAAAAATGGCAAATGTAATGAAAGTGGAACAAAATTGATCTACTCATTTGTGCTTCACAGACTGTTTATCAGTTTGGACCTATGTCAGTGCAGCAGCAGCGCGAGCTGGAGCTACTCACGAACCCATCTTGATCATGTGACACTGTTACTACACAGTAGGGATGCACCGATCCGCCTTTTTCGCTTCCGATACAGATTCCGATACCTGGGATTCAGTATCGGCCGATACCGATATCGATCCGATATTCAAGTAATTATAAAAAAAAAGTGCTTAAAAAATTATAAAAAAAAGTACAGTTTATACCTAATAAACTGTATGCCTCACTGTGTGGAAGAAACTGGGATCATTCTTTTGTGCAAGGCATCAGGTTTGGCTGAAACATTACTTTCCTAACTTTGTAAAACAAAATAACAGACACAAATGTAGTGAATTATTTATTAAATAATTGTGCAACAGTGCAACAACTGTAAATAAACCAATAGCTTCACTAGCTTGGTAGACATTCAAAATAAACAGGAGTCCAGCTGATTCCTTCATCCATGACTCATAGCTTGTTTTTCATGACTCAAACATTCATACATAACATAAACTAAATACATTTATATATAAATATATACTATAAAATTAAAAGACATTTCTTTTAAATTTATAGCAGTTTTTTTTAATGAGGCAGCAACATATGACAGATAGGACAGAACAAAAAATGCTATTAACAATCTTTCATTGTGCAAAAGTATTATAATCTGAACGGTTCCCATACAGACAAAGCGCTTATGCGCATCCTGTGTGCAGAATGATGCGCTTGAAGCATCATGGAGTCACAGCGCGCAGCGCTCCGCAATGAAAAGTTCAAAGCACAAAGTGAAGATATATTGATGCGTATTGTATTACCGGTATCGTTGTCTACAGATGAAGTATAATAATAGAAACATTGATTCATCTTGGAGAGAGTTTCATTGTGTTGACTGCCGTAACCGAATGCGACACGCAGTCTGAATGCTGAATGGAGAATGACTGACTGCCGCAGCGGAGGGAGGCATTTATGTGAACTTTAATTTAACGACTTAAATATTTATCTGTACCTCAAATTAAACTATGGAATGCTTTCAGAACACTTGGAATATAGTGCATGGAAACTTTATGGTGCTTTTTAATGTTTTTGTGCCTTTTGTGGAGCTTAACAATAACACAGAATAGTACACGCACAATATCGGATTTGGATCGGCCCGATCCGGCAAAAATGGCAGTATCGGAGCCAATACCCGATCTGATTATCGGATCGGTGCATCCCTACTACACAGCGCTAAGAGATCCAGTAAAGAAAGCATTTGAAATCGCCACAGAATTAATAACATTGCTGCAAGATCTAGTGAGAGCATTGGGTCTCTTTCACTAATAATTGCGTGGATTATTTCGTATTTGTACGCACAGGAGAACTTCTCACGAAAATCTATATAAGGTCTTTCCAAGCACGCTTTCCTAACAGGCTTATGTCACTCTTGTCAGACATGCCGCTGTTTCAAGACATGCTCTAACCTGATCCTCGAGCAATGCCAAGCGTGCCATTCTCACCAGTTCTCACAATAAACATCTTTCATACAGACCTTTGCAGCTGAGCATAATCACTGTATATGGTGAAATGTAGGCTATTTAAGATTAAATACTATTTAATTTTATTATATAATTTTTTATATGGATTATTTAATACAATTAATGAAACATACTTTAATATAATTATAGTCTTGTTAGGATGAAATTTCATATTTATGTAACTTTTTAACATGATTATAAGGCCGTACAGAGTAGTTTTTGCGTATGAGTGTTTTCAGTTGTTCCCATATTTTGTTGTAAATTTTGAATGATTTTTAGTACAAAATTTGCACATTTCACGCACAAATTTGTGCGTATGCATGCTTAGTCAATGAGACCCATTATTTGTTCATCCTTCAAAGATTACCCCCATTTATAAAAATAAAAGTTTCAAGATGTGGGGAAAACGCACACTTATTTAAAAATAAAAAAGACATTAAATTATCATTGTAACCAGTAGGTGGCTGCCATTTCCGGTCCCTAATATACAGTTGTGGTCCGAATTATTGGCACCCTTGATAAATATGATCAAAGATGACTGTAAAAATAAATCTGCATTGTTTATCCTTTTAATCTTTAATTCATAAAATGAGCAAAAATCTAACCTTTCATTAAGGGAAAAGAATTGAAAGTGGGGGGAAAATCACATTATGAAATAAATGTTTTTCTCCAAAACACGTTGGCCACAATTATTGGCACCCTTTTATTCAATACTTTTTGCAACCTCCTTTAGCCAAGATAACAGCTCAGAGTCTTCACCTATAATGCCTGATGAGTTTGGAGAACACCTGACAAGAGATCAGAGACCATTCCTTCATACAGAATCTCTCCAGATCCTTCAGATTCCCAGCTCCATGTTGGTGGTGCTTCTCTTCAGTTCACTCCACTCATTTTCTTTAGGGTTCAGGTCAGGGGACTGGGATGGCCATGGCAGAAGCTTCATTTTGTGCTCTGTGACACATTTTTGTGTTTGTTTTGATATTTGTTTTGGATCATTGTCCTGATGGAAGATCCAACCACAGCCCATTGTTGGATTTCTAACAGAAGCGGTCAGGTTTTGATTTTTTTATCTGTTGGTATTTGATAGAATCCATGATACCATGTATCTGAACAAGGTGTCCAGGACCTCCAGCAGAAAAAATAGGCTCACAACATTAAAGATCTAGCAGTATATTTAACCGTGGGCATGGGGCACTTTTTATCCATGTGTGCACCAAACCCATCTGGTGGGTTTGCTGCCAAAAAGCTCTTTTTTTTTTTTTTTAGTTTCATCTGACCATAGAAGCCGGTCCCGTTTGAAGTTCCAGTCGTGTCTGACAACTGAATATGCTGGAGATTGTCTTTTTTTTTTTTTTTGGATTTTTGGCTTTCTGAGACTCAAGACTCAACTAATCTCTGCAATTCTCAAACTTTCCTCTTCACTTCACATTAGGACGATTTAGACACACGTCCTCTTCCAGGCAGATTTGTAACATCTTTAGTTGACTGGAACTTCTTAATTATTGCCCTGATAGTGGAAATGGGGATTTTCAATGCTGTAGCTATTTTCTTACAGCCACTTTCTATTTTGTGAAGCTCAACAATCTTTTGCTGCACATCAGAACTATATTCTTTGGTTTTACTCATTGTGATGAATGATTATGTGAATTTGGACTTTGTGTTTTCTCATGTTTATACTCCTGTGGGACAGGAAGTCATGGCTGGACAATTTCATGTTCATGATTACCCTGGTCTGTTAAAAAATGTAAATATGAATGGGAATATACTTCAGAGATAGGTTATTTTATTCATAAAAAATTCTAGGGGTGCCAATAATTGTGCCAACGTGTTTTGGAGAACATTTATTTCATAATGTGATTTTTCTCCCCACTTTCAATTCTTTTCCTTCAATGAAAGGTTAGATATTTGCTGATTTTATGAATTAAAGATCAAAAGGATAAACAATGTAGATTTATTTTTACAGTCATCTTTGATCATATTTATCAAGGGTGCCAATAATTCTGACCACAACTGAATATTTTCAATCATTTTGCTTTTGAATTATTATTTAGACATTATGAATGATAATTCTGCCTTCAGATGTTAATCTGGTGCCTTGCAAACTTAAAATAAAACTGCACTTTGTAATTTCTGTAAGTCTATTTATTACCAAGGCATTTGTGAGTAATACAGTCAAAATGGGGAAAAATGTGAATAACTGCGCTGCAGGTCGATTTAAGGTGTGCCCCTAAATTTTCTGCTTCTGCTCCTAAAATTTTCAGTAAGGGGCTACAGTGCTCCTAGTAAAAAAAATGTTCGTCTGAGCCCTGGTTAACCAAAATTAGACAGCCAGCCAAACTTCCATCATGAAGAACATGAGAGTCAGGATATAGCTTCTTAGCTCTGTTTAACAGTGACTCTTGTTTAGCATGTAGACATGAACAAAGGAGTGAAACTGAAAATAAACACAAAAAATACAGTAAGATGAAATTGTCTCTTGTACAAAGACTAACAAAGCTTCTGTAACGAGGCGGGACTCAGGGTAGGATCCATTTGCAAGCTTTATTAAAGTAAGCGTGGTCGTACAGGCAGGGTCAAACGGGAACAAACAGGAATGGCAAGGAACAGGCAGAGACGTGGTCAAGGAACAGGCAATGGGTCAGGGCAGGCAGATAACAAACGTAAGTCCAAGACAGAGCAGATAATCCAAAGGGCAGGCAGCAGAGAATCGAAAACAGGAAACAGACAAGATCGGTAACAGGCAGACTAACACAATGATTAAACGCTCAGAATTGCAACAGAGTTAACAAGACTTCGCAATGAGTTGGTGTGTGAGTGTGTCTTAAATAGTCCAGCAGATAGGCAACAGGTGTATGTGGCAACAGGTGATTGGTGTGGAGTGTGCATGTGACAGGCAGGGAGGATTATGGGAAGTGTAGTCCAGGAACTGACAGGTACAGACAGTAATCGTGACATAACGCCCCCCTCCCGGAAGGCGCGGCCTCGCGCCGTAGATGGAACAGATAGGGAGGGAGGGTGGGTGCATTGAAGACCTGTTGGCAGACGGGAACGGGGTCTCCAATGCAAATCCAGGAACTCGGGCAGCCACGGCGGGTCAGGTGTCGCGGGCAGCCACGGCGGGTCAGGTGGCGCGGGCAGCCACGGCAGGTCAGGAGGCTTAGGCAGCCACGGTAGGTCAGGTGGCTCGGGCAACCACGGCAAGTCAGGTGGCTTGGGCAACCACGGCAGGTCAGGTGGCTTGAGCAGCCTTAGCGGGACAGAGTCCGAAGGTGACCACGGCGGGTCAGAGTCCATTACTGGCCATGGTTGGTTACAGTCCATGGGCAGCCATTGCAAGTAACAGTCCATGAGCAGCCATTGTAAGTAACAGTCCCTTAATGGCCATAGTGGGTTACAGTCCATGGGTGTCCAAGGCAGTTCTGAGGCCGTAGATGGCCGTGGTTGTGCAGGGTCCCCACCCACAAGCTCCCCACCCTCTGGTATGTGGCCCCCCCCAAAAAAGTTCTTGGGGAATTCAATGGTGGCCATGGCGGGTTTGTGGGCAAGGAGCTCGGGTGGCGCCGGCAGGGCGAGGAGCTCGGGTGGCGCCGGCAGGGCGAGGAGCTCGGGTGGCGCCGGCAGGGCGAGGAGCTCGGGTGGCGCCCGGCAGGCGAGGAGCTCGGGTGGCGCCGGCAGGGCGAGGAGCTCGGTGGCGCCGGCAGGGCGAGGAGCTCGGGTGGCGCCGGCAGGGCGAGGAGCTCGGGTGGCGCCCGGCAGGGCGAGGAGCTCGGGTGGCGCCGGCAGGGCGAGGAGCTCGGGTGGCGCCGGCAGGGCGAGGAGCTCGGGTGGCGCCCGGCAGGGCGAGGAGCTCGGTGGCGCCGGCAGGCGAGGAGCTCGGGTGGCGCGGCAGGGCGAGGAGCTCGGTGGCGCCGGCAGGGCGAGGAGCTCGGGTGGCGCCGGCAGGGCGAGGAGCTCGGGTGGCGCCCGGCAGGGCGAGGAGCTCGGGTGGCGCCGGCAGGGCGAGGAGCTCGGGTGGCGCCGGCAGGGCGAGGAGCTCGGGTGGCGCCGGCAGGGCGAGGAGCTCGGGTGGCGCCGGCAGGGCGAGGAGCTCTGGAGCGGACTCAACGGCTGGAACGACCCCTGTGGTCACAGACACAGGAGGGGCGGCCATCCTGCCCGTGGGCACTGGCGAAGCGGCCATCTCGTCCTTAGCATCCAGAGTGTTTGAGTGCGTTGCAACCGGCGAACTTGAGTGCGTTGCAACCGGCGAGCTTGAGTGCGTTGCAACCGGCGGGCTTGAGTGCGTTGCGGCCGGCGGGCTTGAGTGCGTTGCAACCGGCGGGCTTGAGTGCGTTGCAACCGGCGAGCTTGAGTGCGTTGCAACCGGCGAGCTTGAGTGCGTTGCGGCCGGCGGGCTTGAGTGCGTTGCGGCCGGCGGGCTTGAGAGCGTTGCGGCCGGCGGGCTTGAGAGCGTTGCGGCCGGCGGGCTTGAGAGCGTTGCGGCCGGCGGGCTTGAGAGCGAAGCGGCCGGCGGGCTTGAATGCGAAGCGGCTGGCGGAGGCTTAGGAATGCCAGCCGCTCGTGCTGAAGTCAGCGGTTGATCAGCCACACTGGACCGCAAACCTCTCCGCTCCCAGACAGATCCAGAGACGTGACGTGATGTTGTTGAGGTAGCCGCCATTTTGTGAGTGTCATCTGGTGCGGCGGCCATTACACGACCAGACGAGGTGTCACTTTCCCCCGCGACACCCACAGTAAATGGAGAGCCAACAGTTAATAATGTAAATTCCAGGAAATGACTAAGAGAGGAACGGGGTCCCTCATGAATCAGTTGTGTTTTAAGTGGCTGATTGATGCCTTCACAGAAAAAGTCTATGAGCACACAGTCCGGCAGATCTGACCAATAAGCTACATCCAAATATTCTGTAATATAATCCTCAATAGATCGTGTGCCCTGCGTGAGCCCTAATAACAATTGTGCGATATTCCTACCGGGCCATTGTTCTTCAGGAAAGCTGCTGGATCCATGTGTTGGCGAAGTCTTCTGTAACGAGGCGGGACTCAGGGTAGGATCCATTTGCAAGCTTTATTAAAGTAAGCGTGGTCGTACAGGCAGGGTCAAACGGGAACAAACAGGAATGGCAAGGAACAGGCAGAGACGTGGTCAAGGAACAGGCAATGGGTCAGGGCAGGCAGATAACAAACGTAAGTCCAAGACAGAGCAGATAATCCAAAGGGCAGGCAGCAGAGAATCGAAATCAGGAAACAGACAAGATCGGTAACAGGCAGACTAACACAATGATTAAACGCTCAGAATTGCAACAGAGTTCGCAATGAGGTGGTGTGTGAGTGTGTCTTAAATAGTCCAGCAGATAGGCAACAGGTGTATGTGGCAACAGGTGATTGGTGTGGAGTGTGCATGTGACAGGCAGGGAGGATTATGGGAAGTGTAGTCCAGGAACTGACAGGTACAGACAGTAATCGTGACAGCTTCATTAAAATGAACGTAAATAATAATTTGTTAATAAGTTATGTTAAAATAAAATATTAATCTCTATTAAACCTTTTTAAAGAATTGAAAAATGTTTTATTTGAAGGTACAGAGTCAATCACAAAATCAAACCTAAACACTAAAATCAAGCAACAAGGCATTCAATTTGATCAGTTATATATTCTAATTCATGACCGGTGTTTTGTTTTGTTATATCCTCTGCGCTTCTGCGTTCGTCATTACGTCATACGTCAAGTCAGAGTTCACTCTGATTAACCTAAAGTGACAACCATCAGTTAATATTTAAAGTCTGTTTATGAAGTATTTACATAGACGTTTAATGTGGATGAGCTTAAAGGGAGCACACTGAGCTTAATTGGAGCAGCAACAATTTTTAATAAATAAATATTACATTAAATTTAAAGGACAATATTTTGATAAATAAATAATCTAGGTCATGTATTAAGTTTATACGTATTTTAATATCCTTTAAGCATCCTTTAAGCTCACCTTACAATAATGTGAAATCTTTAAAAATTGCAGCAGTTTAAAACCACAGACCATCAATAAACTGTAAATGTGTAATATTATGGATTTAAAAGTACAAGCCAGTAATGCCTGTAAAGTAATATATTAGTGTAGCAAACAATCTTATACAGCTAGTAAGCTAACAATGTTCTGTAGAATCTGCGCTATGTTGCTAAAACTATCTTTTGAATCTAACTGTAATTATTTTCCACATGCAGATTCCAGGTTATACTATGCAAAAGTCTAAACATTAATCTCTTAATTTTGCAGTAAGTAGTTATAACTACCCCAAAAAAGTCTTAACCACCTTAAAAATGCACATTTAAGAGGCTCCTCTTTTGGTGAAAGTTTTCAGACAACTTTCAAAATGGCCGCCAGACAGAGTGAACACATGGATACCCATATCTCAGTGTGCAATGGTCTGATTTTCTTGAAATTACAGGAGGTATGTAGTAACAAACACATCAATTGGTTAAGACATCAAGTAGGATAATACATTATTTTTTTCTTTTTGTAATCTGAGCTCAAAGATGGTAGTGTGCTTAAATCTTATCGAAAGTAGCAAAACACTGAGTTTATTGCGGTTATTGGTGGTTAAAGGTGCGGTATTTAAGATTGACATCTAGTGGTTGAAATGGATACCGCAGTCCAAATTCTAAATGTTGTTTGCCCTGCCCCCACCTCCTCAGATTATACGCTCACGCGGGTTGCCAGTTTGAGGACACGCAACAGGAGCGAGCTCAATTGACATTGGAAGGTGAGGAGACTTTCACACTGTTGATTAGTTGATTTATTGATTTATGATGAGTTGATATCGCATTTTAATATGCTCCCGTTCATAGAGATTTTTAGATGGATGCTGATGCTTTTTAGGTCGGGTAGAATCTGCGATCCAGTTTGTTCGCTGGCTTCCATTTGCTGCATTATTTTTCCGCCGACTGGCAACCTGGAGTGGCGAAATACTATTGGGTAAATTGGCAATGTGTGGTCTTGCATGGACCAAAACAAAAACAGAAATTCTGACATGGAACGCACATTTCAAAGTAAAATGACTGGCTGTAGCATTGGTTTTTAGAGAAACGAGTATGTGAACTCAGTATGTTTCCTAAATATCTGCAAACATATTATGGTATTTTTATGCTTTAGTACAGTCAAAACTTACATACAGCACCTTTAATGCTGGTTAAAAGTGGTTAGGCTAAAAAGCATTACTGTGCGCGCCCCCTTTTGGATTGGAGAGTGGATCGCCCTGTGACTGAATGTATTCCTCGTCTAACTGCATGAACCAAACCGTGACCGTTTGGGACGAATACATGTCCCGTTACACCCCTAAAAGGTATACGTTTTTGTGTCTGTGACCAGTGTTTACCAAGCTTGATGACTGATGATCCAAAAATAGTTTGACTATTATAAAGAACAGCTGAACATCAGTTGACAAATAAAATATATTGTTTAAATTGTTACTGCCTTTAGTTATCGTTTTAGAATAGATGTAAAACTGCTTAAAACACTGGATCTCATTTACTAAGTTCGCGTATGCACAAATTTGTGTGTGAAATGTGCATAGGAACGATTTTAAGAACATATCATGATTCACCAAAAATGTCGTACTAAAAATCATTCTAAATTTACGTCAAAATATAGGTACAACTGAAAGCACTCGTACGCTAAAAAGCAATTACTCTGTACGGCCTTATTGTGTTAAGTTATATAAATATGAAATTTCATCCTAACGAGACTATAATTATATTAAAGTATGTTACATTAATTGTATTATATAATCCATGAAATAAAATTATATAATAAAATTATTAAATACTATTTAATCTTACAGTGATTATGTTCAGCTGCAGAGTTTCTCTGAATAACACAGATTTACGTGTATGTACAGCTGGCTCATAAGAGGTCTGTAATCTGGGTCTGTATGAAAGGTGTTTATTGTGAGAATGGTGAGAATGGCATGCTTGGCATTGCTCGAGGATCAGGAGAGAGCGGGTCTTTAAACAGCGGTATGTCTGACGAGAGTGACGTAAGCCTGTTAGGAAAGCGTGTGCGGAAAGCCCTTGTACATGGTGGACCTGGTTTGGGCGTGTTTTATGCAAATGACTAACCTTGTGCATGCGGCGGCTCATTGCTCCAAATTCACTAAAATAAGAATGAGGTTGAGAACAAATTCATGTTGTTATGCACGTGTTGTGAGTTAGGCAAAGATTTTTCATGAGAAGTTCTCCTGTGCGTACAAATACGGAATAATCCACGCAATTATTATTGAATGAGACCCACTAACTTCATTAGATTTATACTTGGTTTTAAATTAGAGATGGACCGATATATCAATTTACCAATATTTTCCCTGATATTTAAGCATTTTACCATAATCGGATATCGGTTTTGTAATATTGGATTTACCGATAAACGCCGCCATCTTGTGGGTGTTTTGAGAATTGCGCGCAGGATCGCCATTACAGCACCTCTGAGGGGAGACGAGACAACGGGATGCACAGGTAAAGTATACTTACCTGCTTTGTTGTAATTAGTAAACTTTATTAAATATAACTATTAATGCACAAATTAGATGTTACATAAATGCCTGAAATGTAGCTAGTTTATGCAGCGTGTCTCTAAGAAATAGAAACATCTAACGTTTTTGAACCGTTGGTTTTGTACATAAGGGCACTTGCGTCTATCTGCCGCGAATGTAGAACGCTGAAGGTGAGCAGAAATGAGATAGGCTACACTACAGCTCTCTGCTTGCAGCACGTCAGTCACACTCATCGGGAAAGTGAGTGAAACACACAAACACTTTTTTTAAAATCAAATAATACGGCATTAATTGCGGTTCACTTCCGCAATTTGGTACGTTTGCATTCATATCAGAAGCGAACCGTACCGGAGTTCACTTGAACCGCACCCCAGACCATCCTTTTTAAGCGGACTCTGGTACGGTTCGCAGGTGCGCACCCGAGTTCAGAAGACAGTGTTCACATCATCCAAACGTACCGAACTCTGACGTCAATCGAACCCAGGTGCGCACCAAAAGTGCTAATGTGAAAGCACCCTAAAACTAAATATTTCCATGTATTAGCACTAGACGTGCCGATATTCGGTAATACGATATATCACTATAATGAATATGCACAATGCTGTTATAGAGGGCATGTCAAAATAGTGTGAATAATTATGAATTATTCAAATTTTTATAATGCATTTTAAGAATACTTTTCCCGTCAACCGTATTAAATGCACAACACCGCTGTATGCTGTGTCAAAGGGACGCGCACTCAGATGTAAACAAGCCCAACACGCAAGAGAAGCACATGGTGGAATGAGTGAAGGAGACGCGCTGAATGAAAGTGCATGTTCACTCTCTGACAGCAGAGGGCGATGATGGAACTGCAGAAATGCTGCGGTTACCCTGGAAACCCAGTAAACAAAGCAGCTGTGCTACTGAACAGTGCTTCAAACAGCCATTCAATTTTTTGTATTCACAATGTTGTTCATCACAGCAGTAAATACTCAATACTTAATAGGCTATTTATTTTCAAACTTAAACATTTTTATATTTTAATCTGGACTACACCACGCCCTGTGGCCTAATGATTGAAAATGTTCTTATTATTTGTTATTGTTCAGTAAAGCTATTTAGCTTCATGTTAATTCAGTATTACCAAACTGACAAAATAATTATAAAGCATTTATCAATCTTAGTCAATGGTAATTTCTTAGTTAATGTTTAATAACATTATTAAAATCAAAAGTTGTAACTACTATTCAATGGACCGGAGCTAAAACTAACAATGATCAGTTTACTAACATTAAAAAAAAAAAAAAAAAACCTTCTGTAACAAATGTAGCTATTGCTCATTCTTAATCTTAGTTAATGCAATATATTATAAAGTGTTACCTGTTGTTCTTTATAATTCTTTTGCACTTTAATCTGTTTGAAACATTTTACTTTATAATTTTGTGTATTGTGTTATTGTATTTAAATGTTCAGAGTTTTTTGTTATAAGAAAAAGAGTTCTTAAAAGTTATATTATGACAACACTTTTTTGCAACGTATTTCTATACCATGATAATACCGTATACCGTGACAAAAGCTTCAGCAATTATCGCAACATAAAAATTTGATTCCGTCACATACCTAATTAGCACCAAGTTTAATGGACATATAATACTGATGACATTTATGGGTTACCTCAGGTAACATAACCAGGGTTTTTACTCTCATTATACATCAGTGAAGGAGATAGCAGCATGTCTAACCACTCACACTCTGGCAGTTTCAGGGACAGTGTAGACCTGAAACACATGCCCTCACTGATGAAGTCCTGGCACGTTTCGGCAGCCGTCGTACCACAGATTCCAATTTCTCCTCAAATCCCTCGACTGTGCCCCCATGCAAATCAGGAAGATTAAGGCAAGATGTATGGACTTGCAAATGTGTTCAAACATTCTTCCGTTAATGCCACAGATTTGCTGTAATACTCCCATATTTGTATCTGACTTACAGGGACCAACAAATTGAAGCCACCGTGTGGCAGATTTGAATGGTTATTATCTTGCGGCACATTCCATCAAAGAGCGCACTTATTGATTCACGCTGCCAATGAGCACCTCCATTTCCTGCTACCTTGGAAACGAGAATAAATATTGAAGTAGTTGCAGGTGGGAAGTGTTAGTTCTGGTTGTCGGGTCCTCCAAACCCAAACAATCCTCCTGAGACGACAACTTTTTTGGTGATGAAGGGGGCAGCCGCTCCCCAGACAAAACGGTGCGATAAACCTCAGTGCAGTTTTTCATGTTACGTGCTGCCGCTAAAAAAAAATGGATGTGCTGGAATGAAAGCCACCTCGCTTTGTTTCCTTGGCAACAAACACATGCAATATGTCTTTTGGAAGTGTGTTTTGGGGCTGCGCGCCGGCTCTCGTGGGAGATTTCAGAAGAACGCTAAGATAGATTTACTGAGTAAATGAAACAGCCTTTTGACTGCCAGTGTGATGTTTGCAGGGATTGTACGATGAGGTCACGAGCGTGCCGAACTCCACAATAACACGCACAGGCAGCCAAAATTGAATAATGACATTTGTTTGGTGTTTAGTTTTGTTTTGAATCGAATTTACCCCAGAATATGTCGGTGTAAAGTGAAGCACATGTTAGCTTAGCTCTAGTAACCTGTGTGTAACCTTTGCAAAATAGATGAACTTTGCATGTCTGTGTCTGGCAACAAGCTTCTTGTACATTTTCCATCTCTCTTTTCCTGCAGTTGCATAGCAACACAGGCGAGCATGGGTGTGGTGACAGGGTGCAGGGAGGCAGTTGTTTCCAAACGCTCACTCTTTGATTAAGAATAGGCCACAGACACTATCATTCATGTTTGTTCCATTTACGAAGTTCAGGAAGTTGTGGTCAGTTTAGCAAAGAAACTATCTTTAAGAATGCTACTGTAAGCAAAACTACTAGCTTATAATTTATACTCATATTACTGGTCATTCAAGTCTTTCATCTGCTAATCTGCAGTATGTGAAGTTTTCTGGGGGTTGGGCGGTGGGTTGCTGAGAAGAAAGTGATAGTCAGGATCAATATAAGAATTGTGTCATGTTCCAGATACAGTCACTGTTGCTCATCTTCAGTCATGTGATATTCTGTAATGGATCAGTACAATAAGATGACATCAGGGGTTTATGGTGGTTTAGAAATTGTGGGAAGTTATTGAGTTATTTTTAATGTTTTTAACATTAGCAACTAGATTTTCAAAAGTAAGATTTAAGGTCTGTAAGATTTTTTTTTTTTTTTTTTTAAAGAATACTCTGCAATGATGCATTAAATTGATCAAACGTGAAAATAAATCTGTGAATGTGTAAAATTAAAAAAAAAATAAGAGAGATCATACAAAATGCATGTTATATTTTATTTAGTTCTGTCCTGAGTAAGATATTTTACATAAAAGATGTTTACATATAATCCATAAGACAAAAAAATAGCTGAATTTAAGAGGTCCAAATTTTTCTTATTTCGCTTGAATATCATTTTTTTTTTTTTTTTTTTCCATTTAATACTGCCCTTCGGAAGCAACAGAAGATACTTGCATGTTTCCCGGAAGACAAATTAAATACAATTTACCTTGATCTTCAAATTCCAAATGTTTTCACCCCCCATCTATTAATGAATCATGTTTTTTTCTGGAGCATCAGTGAATGTTTGAACCTTTTTTAAAAGTTGTGTTTGAGTCCCTCAGTTGTCCTCAGTGTGAAAAGACGGATCTCAAAATCATTTAGTCACTGTTGTAAAGGGTTCAAATATGCAAAAAATGCTGGAAAACTGAAGAATCTGCAGGACCTGGAGATTGTTTCTGAAGAACAGAGCTCAGTTTAACTGCTCAGGACAAACAAGGGACTCATGAACAACCATCACAAAACATACTTATGAATGGGGTTATTTTAATAAATTCAGCTATTTCTTTTGTTTTGTGGATTATATGTGAACATTTTTTATGTAAACTATCTTACTCAGGACAGTACTAAATAAAAAATAACATGCATTTTGTATTATCTGCCTTATTTTGTTAAAATTATTAACATTTTCACAGATTCTAACTGCATAAAAAATATTGATTTCTCGATTTTAATCAACTTTTCCGGCACTGTGTTGGATCTCCGGTGTGCGGTGCTTGGCTGTGGGAAAAAAAGATAGTCCTACATTTAAAAAAAATAATAAAATGTTGATATCACGTTCAAGTTCATGAGTTCGTCTACCAGTGGTATGAGAGGAAGCTTTCGCTCTCAACCAAACTAACATTACTAGCCAATCAGAAGTAGATTGGGGCGGGTCTTGGAAAATGTGTAGTTGAGAGATCGAGCTGCAACCGAGTCCTACTAACTCAGGGGGAGATGGGGTGAAAAGCACAATAAACCTCACAAGAATCGAAAATGGGCTACTTTTCCATAGACTGGAGTGAGACTATAGACATCTCTTGAGCTGTCTCTCTCGAGTGAACATCCTCAGGTATGTTGAAAGATACAGTACAACTTACCAAAATTGTATCATGTCACATGTAATCGATTAATCTGTGTTTCAACCGTGGAAACGCGTCAATAAAACAGCTTGTAAAAATGTCACATTTACCATCACATTTAGCTCAGAAAAGCCATTCAGTGTCCAAAAACATTAGTCAGCTCCAAAAATGAACTTGGAGAGGAGCATTTTGCACTGTAGGCTATTGCATATTCATTGTATTTATACTTAACATGTGTTTCAGTATTGAATGTATAAATCCGTTTTATGACAGCCACCATTTAAATGCTTAGACCTAATGTTACATAAAAAAACAAGTAGAAACAATTGTCATTAAAGATGTATTATAACGCAAGCAGGACAGAAGAGTCCACTAGGTGGCAATACGCACAGTACTTAGTCGTCGAAGAAGAGTGTGTAAAGAGCGATTCAAAAACAAGATGAGTAAACTCAGAAGCATGCCTTCTCCATCGTTTTTGATTCCTGTTCTCTTGGTGTATCTTCTGAACTATGTTGCAATGGTGGATGCACTATTTTCTCCTCCAATCCTGCCCAGCGAATGTCTCGTTGATGACACAATGTCTGGTAAAGAGTATAGAAAAAAAAAAAGTACTGCGCATGTGTCGAACTCGGTCATTTGCGCGCATTCGTGGTTTAGTATACTTTGAAAGATGCGGAAAGTGAAGTATACGGAAAGTGAAGTATGCCTGGGGTTTAATGCAGCCCTCCCAGATCCAATCCAGTAAAAGAAGACAGTGCTTCGGAGTGCATAGTGCAAACAAAGTCGAACCTGTAAAATGTGGGGGTTAACATAGCATAAAACATAACAAAGATAACGTTTAGCATAACTTCAAAAAATGCTGTCGTGCAGGGCCACCAACTCTCATTCAAACTCACTGTTCGCTACACGTCCATTTTCTCACCCAGTGAAAGATACATAGCAGAGCAAAGAGGACACAGACAATGCGCCTACAGATGAGACATATCAGGTTGCTTTTGATATAAAACAAAGTCTCAGCTTTGAATTTCTCTCAATTTTACTATGAGCTTCAAACAATACATGTGGTTTTGGCACTCTTTAATGTGGCGTGACAGATCGCTGTAGTGCCTCAGGTCAAGCGGCACGTGAACCTGTTATCTCTTCCTCTTTGCTATTACAGCACAAAATAAACATGAATGAACATCAAAAAGTATGTTGAAAGATGCCGTACAACTTACTGAAATGAATCCATCTCTAATGTAATCACTTAATCAGAGTTTTAACCACAGAAAGACGTCAATAAAACAGCTTGCAAACAAATACATCACAATGTCACATTTACCTCAGGCAAGCCATTCAATGACCATAAACTTGATAGTTGGTCAGTTGATAGTTGACTTTTTTTTTTTTTTTTTTTTTTTTTTTTTTTTTAAATCTAGAGAGGGGCATTTTTCAAAAAAATGCGCAATATTACATATTCATATTTTTACTGTTACTAAAAATTATTACAATTCGCAGACTTAATAAAAACACAGTACCAGTCATTGTAACAGTTGGACTATTGATAACTTCTAAGGAGGAAAAATAACCTGAAGGAGATTGGTCTATTCAGTTGGCTTGAAAATCATTAAAAATACACTTTCAAAAGCTGAAGTGATTTCCTTGTTTTATTTACTAGTTAAAGGTGCAATATGTAATATTTTTGCAGTAAAATATCCAAAAACCACTAGGCCAGTGTTATATATTTTGTTCACTTGAGTACTTACAATATCTCAAATGTTTCCAACTATTTGTAAATCGTAAGAAAATTGCAATTTTAACCAAGGCTCCGGGACGTGTGAGGAGTCGCCTGTCAATTGCGTCATACCCTCGTTACCTTCGGTTTCCAGGTTTATTTTGTAGAAACCATGGAAACACCAGATGCTTTAATATATTACATGTTTTAATAGACAAGGGAAAATTTTGATATATTTATAGACAGAAAACTAATTATTGTTATATAGCTCAACACGTTTAGTTCTATTGTTTAAATCTAATATTCTTGATTTTTTGCGAGTACCATGCTTTACCATGCCTCAGAAAAAAAAAAAAAATTGTCAAGTAGCTAACATGGCTAACATCAGATGCCGCTTTATCCATCATACAATACGTTTTAAAATTAATTGCGTGCCATTTATCAACACAAGCCATCCAGCATTTAATATGATAATCTAAAATCGATCTATCTTACTGCAGTGTGTAACAAGTCTCTCACAGCAGCCACCGAGCGAACGCACAGAGTAATGTTATAACATCATTTTCAACACACTCAAATGTATCTAATATGATAAACAGAGCTGTGTTACCTCATACTCATGACCGGAAAAGCGGAAGCGGCGCCGGCGACTGTGTCATAAAAGTTCCGCTGCTCGTGAGGCGTGTGCTGGGCAATCGCTCCAGCGGCCTCGTTCAGCTCCCACAACACTCGGTCCTGCTCTGCTTCATACTACAATAACGTTAATAATCGCATCCATGAACATGATTTCTTCCCGAGTCCTATCCCTATTCTTTTGCACGTCCGTTGAGGTGAAGACCACATGTCCCAAGATTCCGCGCTCAAACTTCACCAAGCTACGCCTTTGTTTTGAATAGGCCTCTAGCGACCTCTAGCAGACAGAAATCTTACATACTGCACCTTTTAAATACAGTATAACTCAATATTTTAACTAATTGCTAAAGTGGAATAATCTAACAAAGCCTACTGATTAACCAGTGTACTAATCGATGATTAGTCGATTAATCATTCCAATAATTGTTAGATTAATCGATTATCAAAATAATCGTTTGTTGCAGCCCTAGTGGTAATGTTAATTCTATAGTTGCTGTGGTAATATAACAACTATAGTAATATAAACAAATTGCTTTACTCAATACTGTACTAAGTTTTCTACAACTATAGGGTATATACTACAATACACTACAGTTTACTGTAGTAAAAACTAAAGTATACTACAGTATTTTACAGTTTATCAGTTCACTATAGTTAATATTACAATATGTTGAAATGCCTGAAAAAGGTTCAGGCTCAGGATTTTTTTTTTTTTTTTGCTTTAACCCATGTGAATGAATGGAACTATAGCATGCCTCCCATTCAATAAATCAGAATACTCATTACTTTTGATATGAAACAAAGTCTCAGATTTCAAATTGTGCATTTTAATACAAAATTCAAAAAATAAATACCGTCTTGGCACTGTTTAATGTGGCGTGACGCTCGGTGTAGCGCCTCAGTTCAAGAAAAGCGGCAGCACGGAGCGATCATCTTTTCCACTTTAATACCAGTTACAGCGCGAAATAAACATGATTGAACACCTGAAGGTATGTTAAAAGATACAGTACAACTTACTGAAATCCATATCCTGTCTCATGTAATTGCTCAATCAGTGTCAATAAAACAGCTCTGAAATAATGTCACATAATGTCACATTTACCTCAGAAAAACCATATTCAGTGACCATAAACTCATTAGTCATCTAGGAAAATGAACTCTAGAAAGGAGCATTTTGCTAAATATATGCAGCATATTATATTTTCATTATAACATTTTATGTTCAATATTTAATGCGTGTTTGAATAAATCTGTCAAGTTTTTATGACAGCCACCATTTAAATGTTTGTATTTTAAAAAATTTAATTGGAGCAGAAATGATTATGTAGTTGTAAAGTTAGTATCATAATTGTTGTTGTTATTATTATTATTATTATAAAAACTTCCTTGAGTGTAATTTAAGTGTTTGTATACAAATCAGTAAATTTTAATCTTCAATATTATAGTAATGTAGTACCAACTGACTCCCATGTATAATTTATAGCATTGAGTTTTTTTTTCCTCAAGAAAATTTGTCATGTCAGTACCTGATATATATCCAAAATAATGGATATCGAATCAAATCTAATTGAATCGGAATTGAATCGCAAGCTTGTTCATCAAAATTGACTCGAATCGTGAAATTTGTGTCAATACCCAGCCCTAGTAAAGACATTTATAATGTTACAAAAGATGCTGCTCTTTCGAACTTTATACTCATTATAGAATCTTGGGAAAAAAATGAATCACGATTTCCACAAAGATTTTAAAGGCACAATGTAATTTTCGCCACTAGAAGTCGCTTATCCAAAACAAAGGCGTAGCTTGATGACTCCGTGAATGAGCGTGGAATCATAGGAGTTGTTGTCTTCAGCTCTTCACCTCCACAGCCATCCATGGAAAGCAATCCGACTTGACTGGGGCAGGAATCGTGTTCATGAATTAGCTAATGAATTAAAGTTATATTAAACATTACTGTGGTATAAAGCAGGGCGGGGCAGAGAAGCTGGGATATTTTATCTTGCTTTTTTTATTATGCTTATATGCCGCAGTCGTACGCTGCATGTCGCTACTCAAACAGGTCACTTTACCTGACAAATTGAAATTGTGGGGTAATGCAAAGCTGTTTTGGTCAAAACAATCATACTAAAAATATGTTTGAGTGTGTTGAAAGTTATATTTACATTACTCTATGCATTCACTCGGTGGCTGGTATGAGACACTTGTTGCACACTGCAGTAAGCTAGATCGATATTAGAATATCAAATAAAAGTTGGATGACTTGTTGCTAAATGACATGCAATTCATTTTAAAATATATTTTAAAAAGAGCAAATGACATGCAATATTGATTAGTTTTCTGACAATAAATGTATTCAAATAGTTGCTTACCTGTCTAATAAAACTCGTAATATATTAGTTTTTGGTGTTTTCATGGTTTCTACAGAAGTAAAACCAGAAATCGGGTAATACGGATATGACATCATTGACAGGCGACGCAATGAAATGGTCCGTGTCCTGGTTAAAATAGCCGATTTATCTGGATTTAAACATTGTTGGAAACATTTGGGATAATGGAAGTACACAAGTCAACAAAATATATAACATTGTTCTAGTGGTTTTTGGATATTTTAATCTAAAAATCTTACATATTGTGCCTTTTAAGTAGCACAACTTGTTTCAACATTGATAATAATAAGAAATGTTTCTTTAGCAGCAAATCAGCATATTTAGAACAATTGCTGAAGGATCATGCGTGTCCAAGACTGGAGTAATGATGCTGAAAATTCAGCTTCACATCTCAATAAATTACATTTTTAAATATATTCAAATAGAAAAGCTATTTTAAATTGTAGTAATATTTCACAATATTACAGTTTTTACTGTATTTTTGATTAAATTCAACCATGAGCATTAGAAACTTATAAACGTTATCTCTCAATTACAAACGTACATACATGTTGCTCACCTATTATTGTAGCCCAGTTTGTGCTGAGTACAGTGTAATGTTTATAACTAAAAATAACATCTCAACTTCTCCAGGGCCCAAAAACCCCTTCAGATTCGAGGCCTTGGTGAACATGAGACTTTTTTTCAGAAATATTTGAAAAAATTCTTTCAGACCTCAAACTTTTATCGGTAGTGTAGTTTATTCCTATAGTATAGCATTAAATTGATGATATTGATTCTTATTACTCCTTGCACACACATTATGGTGAAGCAACAACATTTAGAAGTTACTTTCCAGCAAAGGCACACACATTTTTCACTCACATGTTTTTCAGTTTCACTTCCAATTAAACAATGCCCAAATCAGCTGTTAAATAGGACGTATCTGGCTTAAAGAGCCATGTGATATGTATTAAGATGTGACTATTTTAAGCAATAATATCAACAATGCATTTAGAGCTGCACAAAACCATCATGCTAGTCCAGGATTACCTTTGCAACTTTTTTTATTGCAACTGGAAGACAATACATCACAGAAACTTGATGGTAGGGTTGGAGGAAGAAAAAAAAAAAAAAACAAACAAAACAAATAGAATTTGTCGTAGCAATGGACAAAGTGGTATTTACATTAATCGATAAAATCGTTGTCTTTGGCAATATGATTACAAGTCAAAGGAAATACAGAGTGCAATTATGCCTCTATATTGACATATTAGCAGGGTGCACATGCCATCAGACCGAATAATTCATTACAAACCAAATGGACTCCATTACTTTCATCTTAAACAACTCAAACACTTAACAGAATGGCAGTTAACAGGAACCTTTCAATGAAATGATTTAAAAAAAACACACAATGGGTAAAAAAGAAACACTTCGCCTCCTATTAAGTTTTTTTTTTTTTGGCTGGCTCTTTTTAACGTGTTTCAGGTTCCTCTGAAAGAACTGGAAAGGAAAAGTTACGTAGTGAGTGTTGTCTTTGAAGGAAGGCAGTGTATAAAGGACTCGTAGCTCTCTCTGCTACTGGTTTCCCAGTTTGAATCACATTGAACAGAAACATGATATGGCAGATGTTGATAAAGACCAGCAGACAAGGTTATAATTGGGGTTATTTCGCGTAGATGCGGGGAGGAAACGTCAAGAAATGTCTAGCTTGGTAAGGGGAAGGCATGCCAACTGGAGACATCACATTAACACTCATGGGTCAGATATAACATTCAACAAGCTACAAAACATTAGGTCGAACCATTATCATCATCAGATGAACAGGGAAGACAGTGTGACTTCATGAAACAGCAATGCAGTGTGACATTAACAAATATGACTGAGAATATCTTATACATGGTTACTTGAGAGAAATGCTACAACTTATTGACATGTTTATGACTGACATATCAAGTATGCATGTGTATAGAGTCATTACAGGCTTTGGCACTGAATCCTTAAGTTCTTTACTTTACGTTAAAACAATAAAAGTGCAATTCAGTGAGGTCGTGAAAATATATACACTAGCGTTTGCACTGAGCTCTATCACCTGAGCTCTATGTCCATAAGTGCTTAAATATATATGTGTGGAGGCGTAAATATCCATCTGACTGCCTGTACCGAGAACTGAATCAATACTGATGACTCCTGAACAGTGCTACATGTAAATACAGAAACAAAAAACTACTTGTACTGCAGATCCAAAGTCTCGTGGAACAAAATGGAAGACCCTGAATAAATCACAGACACGCACATCCGGATTACACATGGAAGAAAAGCAGGCACGAAGCCGGAAGGAGCAGGGGGACCGACACTCACTACGAACTTCTCCTTGAAGACACGGACATTGACGTAGCGGGTATTCGTTAGAGGGGCGGCCGTTAGCGTGGACCAAGACGGCCCAAGCCCGAGTCCTCGTATTGCAGAGAGAGTTTCCCAACAGTCAGTGTTTGTCCCTGAAGAAGGTAATTGTTAAGATGCCTGCTTCAACACAAAGGTGATGAGGACGACAAATCGAAATCAAATCTGACAAAAAACAAAGAAAGAGACTAGGCCTATTGGCATAGAAATTAGAGACGGTGCCTTAGTTCTCTATGATCTATATTTATATGAAAATAATTCATGCTCCATGCTAAATACATTATTTACCTTACATGAACTTTGTTTTTTTTTGTTTTTTAAAAAACGGTCTTCTTTTTCTTTACAGAACCCATGCAACACGATTTGGAAAATCCTGCTGGCTACATTGCTTAAATTAAGAAAGGAAAATGGTCTAGTGTTACTTTTATACAGTGTTTATCCTGACTGGATGAAATTGCTTATTACATCACGAGGGTTTCAAATTAAAAAATTAGAAAACGTAAACAAACAAACACAAAACAACTCCACAGTCATTATTTTCCGATTTAAAATACAATTGGCAGGTATTGTAGCATTAGCTCAGAGTTTTCATTTTCATTGTGCCGAAGAAGAAATATCACCATCCACCATCGCTTTAGATGGGAAATATCACTCATTTTGATTGCTTAGGAAAAAACATGGGCAGTTTTAAAAGACTTATTGATAAATGTATCACTTTTGCCTCCAAAAAGCACTTTGACAAAGGCTTATGGCTTTACTCTCATCCTGGTGAATTATGGTTCATACGAGCCAAACGACAACTACAGACATGAGTGTTCTCCACACAATGCCGCTGGACTCGGCGAGAGCATCAAGGGGAAGTGACATCACAGAAACTGCTCAAGGATTGTCTTTGGCACTGCCCTGTGCTTCTAAAACATCTTATATTACAGCAGAGATTACTAGAACCTATAATTATCACTAACTTGAACTACTCTGGCGAGCTGCATAATGTTCAACTTTTCACAATGACAACGGGGCAGGGCAAATTTTGCTATCACTTTTTTTTCTGTCGAATGAAATAATTGGCTGAATATCTTAAAAAAGGGAAGGCTATGGCTTCAATCTCCGTAGATTAAAAAAAAAAGAAAACACAAAATTAGTGAACCAAAACAAGGAACCCTCAGTAAAATGTTACCTATAAAGATAGGAAAACAAAGTGATTGTTGATATTGCCACAAATCAGTAGAATTCACCTGATGTCCTGGGAAAAAAATAGTAAATTCTATTCAAAGTGATGTTTTTTTTTTCCTCTTTATAATACAGTCTGTTCATTATTTTTGCTCTTTCTGCCCCTTTGCCGTCCTGTTGGTGATATTGTTCAAACAGGCCCTGACTCCTGCCAAATGAAGCAGGGACCCGGCCGCCTCCTTCATTTCCTCGTCGTCACTTTCCGGAGGCTTCTCTGTGCGCCTCTTTTTTAGAGGAAGAGTGTCACTGGCCACTCTCTGTTTGACTTTTGTCAAATGTTGCCGTTTCTTGTGCTGGGCCAGAGCGAGGGCGTCCACGGACCACTCTTTGGGCTCCTTCTTGATTTTGCTCTTGTCGTCGTCCTCTGCATCGCTGCCAGTCTCATTGGCGTGGAAGCTCACCTCGCTTCCATCGCAGTGGGATTCATCTCCGGCGTCCGAGCTGGAAGATTTGGCAAAACTGTAGGTGTGGTCCTCCTTGGGGTCAATGCTGACCAGTGGAGAGTTACGGGTGGGCTCGCCATCACTGGTAATTCTGTATTCGAGTACTGACCTATTAACACAGACACGAGATGCATTAGTGCAACCGCTCACATGCTGTTCCTGTTGTACTGTATAAGTGCTGTGTAAAACAAATGAACTACATGCGCTTACTGTGTAATTATTTTGTGGAGCTGCTTGTAATTATGCTACTATAGTAATTAATTATAATATGTGTAACATGGACGCTCTATACTGATGTTTTGCTGCTTTTTGCACAGATGGCAACAACCTCTGGAAAACATGAATAAATTCATTCCATTTGTTATTGTATAAAGTGGGTAAATCTAAATCACAAAACCTGTCAAGAATATGCCTGGGTCATATTTCACCCAAAAATCAAGAGGAAAAAAGGGAAAAATGAATGAATTAATCACAAATCGTACACTACCATTCAAAGTTTGGGGGTCAGTAAGATGTTTTAAAATTCTTTTCTTTTTGATTACAGGGTAAAATGCTAGAACTACAACTGTGGTTAACACACCTTGCAGCTCCTTGCAACACTTGTATTGTGTGCTGCAGCCTTAAAGCACCGCAACCTTAAATGTTAAAAACAATTATTGTAAGTATTTGTCTCTGAAATACACTTGAGCTTTGAAGCACCTCTTCAGCCAACCAACAACATCATTAAAAAGTGAATTAATTGGGGGTTTACAAAAACTCTCCACTTTTCGGTAAAATAATATGATGAAAAGTAGTGAATAAATTCAGTTTAGCTCTATTTATGCCTCTTATCCTCAGAAACAGTAATGAAGTGTCTTTTCAATGACATTTGTTTTGTGCTTCTGTTCACAGTTTTTATAGCAGAAGCTCTGAGTGACACAGAACACTCTTGCCGTGCTTTGCAGAAACTCCCTCTGTGGTTCGAAAAATAATCCTAAGAGCTTTTCCACTTCCTGCCTCATATGTGCATTTATGACTCATAAATTATAGCCACAGCACAGCAGGCTAAAGAAACTGCTTCAATAATTAATGCCTAAATGCAGTGTCACTCATTTTAAAGAGGCTGTTTTACTCTTTGGACTGTACTGAAGCCTGTCACTGCACAATATGTGCATCACACAGCAATTGAGAGGCTGAGGCCCTGTGTGTGCATCAGTGTTAATTTTGACAGCATATTTTAGTCATCGGAAATTGTTTTTGTTTTAGTCGTAGATTTAGTCGACTAAAATCTAATTTAGTTAAATTGTAATGCATTAAGCATTTATCTAACAATACACGGATCCTATACGCTGATATAGGTACATATTCCTGTTTATGTTCACCCAACTGTACTTTGCTTGCCAAAGCGGACGGTTTTTGACCGTTCAAGTGCAAAAAGACACAAAAGAGCAAAATTCTGTACTTTTCAGGGATTGACACACTTATCATTGAGGTACTATTATAGTTTTCATTTAAGATTATTTCTTAGATTTGATTTTTAGTTTTTCTGCTTTCATTGTAATTTTAGTCATTTTTTTTTGTTTGTCTTTTAGTTTTTGCTTTTAAATATCTATAAGTTTTTATTTCTGTTTGTTATTTTAATACCTCAGGTTAAGCTAAAGCTTAGAAACTAGATGGAAATAAGTTTACATTTTTTTTTAATATTTATTTTTATTTCAGTCAACGTTTATTTCAAGTAATGAAGATTTCTTTGGTTTTAGGTTTAATTAACTATAATAACCCTTATACTTGTAAAATATATTAAATAATGTGTCAAATAATGTTCTTAGTCTTTCCTTCCTGTGACAGAAGGTACAGTAGTTTACTATAAATTAAATAGAAATTAAATTAAATACAGTTTGTGTAAGCAAAATAACAATAATGACCAGGGAAAAAAAAAAAAAAAAATCATAAACCATCCTGAAATATACTGTGACTCTTATTCTGAAATGTCTGCAGTCTGCACTATAGCAGGCTGCTCATGAGGGTGATAAAATATGCATTCTTACAACCGTCTAAAACATACTACCATATAAACATTGTGTAGTAAACATTGTCATAATTCATCAACATTAGCTTATAAGCAATCGCTTGGCATTATTGTGCACTATTCATTATCTGCGAAGCAGTCTGAAGTGCTGCGCGAGCCTGTAGAGTGCGCAACAGCGCCACGTTTCCCGCGGTTAGATCAGCACGTTACACTTCAAATGTGCGCATCTTCCACACAGGACAACAGTCCTGACTGGATATCTTCCCAAATCGTCCCTCTCTTTCATTTTCTCTCGTTTTTATTCGTTGACGAAAATTAGAGTAGATTTTAGTCATAGTTTTAGTCATTCAAAACGCATTTTTATTTAGTCATCGCCTCGTTTTCATCCGTGAAAAAATGTCGTTGACGGAAATTATGACAAATTATTCGTCAATGATATTAACACTGGTGTGCATGGACAAAGGAGAGCTGTTGCTGAATGAATCTTATAAATCTTATAATAGAGGTAATCTTAGATATTTATCTGGTCTAGGCCTTTATTTTATGTGAATAAAATAATGTGATTCATTTTGAATCACAACAAATTCAAAATGAATAAATAGGTAAACTAAATACATTTTTGGGTGAGCAAATCCTTTAAATAAAGTAGTTTTTATTCTGAAGTAGTTCTTTATTCTGTTATACATTTAATATATAAAGTAACATTGGACATTAC
The DNA here is from genome assembly GCA_037950665.1 of Hypophthalmichthys nobilis. NCBI lineage: Eukaryota > Metazoa > Chordata > Actinopteri > Cypriniformes > Xenocyprididae > Hypophthalmichthys > Hypophthalmichthys nobilis. Next base: position 10,962,983 of record CM075478.1, read on the forward strand.
TGTGGTGAAATGTGACCTTGATATGTTATTCAGGGGCCTTTAGATGAGTTCGCGCACACACAGAGCAAACCTCTCTGAACTGGTGATTTCTTCTGTTTTTGAATAAAAAATGGACCAGACTCTAAGCCCATTTGCATTTAGTTGAGGAGACATATGTGTAGGGTCTGCAGTGCACAGACACCAGCATGCAGTACCTGAGGGGCGGCCCATTTCTGAGGCCCAGGCTTATGAATGTTTCACAGCAAGACAGTCTTCCCGTGTGTTCGGTCATGCCATTAAAAAAAACTTAGTGTATGTGATCAATTATTCATGTCACATCATGCATGCAAGAGCGGGGCCTTAATCTGAATAAGATGGTGTGCTGATGTCTGTGAATGACCTGGCTGTTCTGCTCTAATAAAAAGTAGTCAGACTTTACAGAGTCAAAGGGAGAGATCAGATATGAGCCAAAGTACTGCAGGGTAAGCATGATTCTGATTGGCTGATAAACCTGTCAGTCATGTAATGAGTCAGCAGAGACAGGAGGGACAGGACTGACCTGACAGTGGCTGTCCTGCTGATGATAGGGTTGATGGGAAGGGGTCGGATTCCTGGGAAGAGGCCTTGGCTCATCATTCGAGCTCCATTCTGGATCACTCCCTGAGGGACTGGGGAGAAAACAGATAATGTACATTAATGCACACAGTACCTGCAAGCATATGGGAGCACAAATACACAATGCAAACAATTCTGCCATGTATAATAGCAGACATATAGACTCAATTCAAAAGCATCACACCATGAAATTTAGAAATCAGCTTAAAATGGTTTCAATTCCAGCTGTTGATGCTGCAAGGATGAAATTTCCCTGTAGTTTCAAATAGGCTCAAAACAGCCAAGAGCTGTTCGAAATCATCAGTTTCAATCTGTTCAGCTGGCTTTTGCCACTTCAACCACTAATTGGTATGTTAAAACAAAGAAACAGTGGTTGGTTCATTAGCATGTCAGACAGGGCTCTTGTCTAAATAGACAGTTTCCAGGCAGAATAAACTGCAAAGTGGACTAGACTGAATGCATTATTTCGATGGTCCATTTTAGATATTCTACTAACTATAGGTAACTTTGCAGCTACATGTCAAATACCAGTCATTAGAGTATTATTAGACTGATTAATATCTGCTAACAATGCTTTGATGCTCCCCCAAAAGACATTCTACTGACTTTAAGTAAATTTCCAAGTACAATACATGTCAATTCTACTAACCATAAACTAACCAACAGTCTAGTAATACTTTAATGACTGGTAGTTTACATATAGTTGCCAAGTTATTTATGGTTAGTATAATGTCTAAAGTGGACTATTGGAATAAAGTGTAACCCTGTGAGGTAACAGAATCCTCTAAATACAGTCAAATGTGAGTGAAAATATTTTCCACATTAAAGTGTTAGTTCACCCAAAAATGAAAACTGTAATTTATTACTCACCCTCATGTCGTTCTACACCTGCAAGATTAATATATTGTTGATGAAATCCGATGGCTCAGTGAAGCCTCTATTGCCAGCAATGCCACTGAACTTCTCAAGATCCAGAAAGGTACTAAAGACTACAGTGGTTCAACTTTAATATTATAAAGTGATGAGTACTTTTTGTGTGCCAAAAAAACAAAATAATGACATTAAAAAATATCTAGTGATAGCTGATTTCAAAACACTGCTTCGAATCTTTTGTTTCGAATCAGTGATTCGGAGCACCGAAGTCACATGATTTCAGCAGTTTGACACACACAATCTGAACCACTGATTTGAAACAAAAGATTTGAAGCACTGTTTTGAAATCGGCCATCACTAGATACTGTTGAAAAGTCTTTATCTGGGTTTTTTTTTTTTTTTTTTTGTATTTTTGTTGCTTTATAATATTAAGGTTGAACCACTGTAGTCACATGAACTGTTTTAAATGTTTTTAGTACCTTTCTGGATCTTGAGAAGTTCGGTGGCATTGCTGGCAATAGAGGCCTCACTGAGCCATCGGATTTCATCAACAATATCTTAATTTGTGTTCCGAAGATGAACGAAGGTCTTATGGGTGTAGAACAACATGAGGGTGAGTAATTAATGACATTATTTTTATTTTTGGGTGAACTAACCCTTTAAACCAGGGAATAACCACAAACCCAATGGAAAAAAAAAAATGCTTTCCTAGTTTCCTCTGTAATGGGAGAGAGAGAAAGTAGCCCAGACAGATGATAAAATAAAAAAAAAAAGATTTTGCTGCTATCAGTCACTTGATTTTACAGGGAAGTGGGCTGTTATTTGATTGTTTGCATTTTTCTATATAATGCTGATTAGAGCACTGTATTAAATTTTATACCTCAAGATAATGTAGAGTATTGCATAGAGTATTGCAAGACATTACATTTATATTCATGTTAAATTCATATTTTGTGAAAGCAACTTAGAACATATACTCTCTACAAACAAGCTAAAATGTGATGTGTGTGTTTAGTGCAGACAAATTGATTAATCATGAATAATCACATGTAACAAAGTTTATATATATATATAAGCAGCATCCTCCTTTAAAAAGGGTTAACAAGGGACAACACATTTTTGGCGCTGCAGTCAAACTGACCTAATGATCGCTGCCCTTCTCAGTCCAAATACGGGGCAACATATAGCTCCATCTGGAAAACCAACCTGGACTCATAGCAGATGGCGAACACAAAAAAGGGCAAAATAACCATCCATTTAGAATCCAGCACACTGATCTGGCCATTAGGCAGGATCATTGTTGCCTAGGCAACCGGTCCCCCTATGTATGCCATAGTCGGGGAACTCAACTAGGTGACAGTGAGTTGTGGTTGCGAAGCCGAAAGGAACATCTGGGCTGGCTGGGTGCCCTCTTCACCCCACCCCTCAACCCTGAGGGAACACGCTGCCAAAACAAGGTGAAGCGATGCCCTGTGACAGAGGCCATCCCAGCTAACCGAGTGCACAATGAGAATTGACAGAGATGTGCGGCTCTCCACCAATTAGCGTGGATGGGCTAGCAAAGTGAATGGCTAATGATCTCGCCCCATTGTAGGCGGTTCATGTCGAGCCATCCATCCAGGCATCAGAAACAACAGCATGACACAAAAGCAAAGCACATTCACAGTGCAGCCACATAAGGAAGGAAGCCAGTGAGGCCTTTGTGCCTGGGGATGTTCCCTCTTTTATGTGCATGAGAGCTGTTAAACAAAGGCTAGTTCCATAGAAAAGAAATCCAGATCTGCGATCGCAATGAATGGCTTCACGTTAGCACCATTGACCGAGATTTTCTATGTGGCATTATGTACGGATAATGCTGCGTTTAACAGCAGGTAATAAATAAAGTATCGCAGATGGTGACTTCCTGGAAGCTCAGTACACACGCGACGGAACGCTCACTGCGAGGCAGAATCTGGAGCTATGCAAACATCAGCAGTGATTCAGTGGCGTTTCTGTCACGCCGATGCCCATGGGAAGGTGTCCTGGCGCTCTCACAGGGCACTGCAGAGGCAGTCAGTGCACAAATGCTATCAGACTGTTCATTCGCTCTCTCGCTTTCTCTCTGCCTTCCTCTCAACCATATTAATGTATGTGGCAGATGGCCCTGGAAACAGCAGCCCTAATACAACACAATTCTGTATTGAAAAGTCAGTTTCTATTTAATTCTTTCTCTAACAACTCTATTCTAACAGAAGACAGCTGAGTTGGTTATCAGCATTATGTTTGATCCCACTAAAATGGTAACATTTCACATTTTCTTTCAGTTTAACCTGATATACTGAAATAACTTTATAATAATAAAAACTGTATAGACATGTAGAATTAAAAAAAAAAAAAAACTAAAAATATCAAAATAAAAAAAAAAATCAATAAACTTTAATAGTATCTCGAGTAAAATAACACTGTTGCAAATTCAACTTATTTGTAAGCAAGATTACATTTTGAGGTTGGCAAAACTGTAAAAATGCAAAAAACAAATTAGGAATCAGTAAAAGTGTTCAGAAATCTACAGTTTTGCATCATACAGAAAAAACATTTAGATATATATATATATATATACAAAAATCAAATATCAATCATTACATGTTGATCCCAGTGTATGTTCATGTTTTGATGGCAACAGTCCTTGCTGTTCTCAAACATTCTTGCAAGCTTAAATCAAAGGTACTCAGTAGTATTTAGCACCTGCTTTTTGCAGCATTTGTCCACCAGGGGGAGTCAATCACAACAAAGCAGATGCCTGAAGGAACATTTAGTCCTCTCTTTCTGGACAATTTCATATTATCCTATCAAAGTACATAAAAAAGTGCATTAAAGTTCATGCTACACAATGTACCCTTAAATCCCTCATCACTAAATGCTTTTTTTGGAACAAAAGCATAAGTAAATGAACCCTACATTTTCATTTTTGTGTTAACTTTCCCTTTTTATACATGATTTAGAACTCCTTCAGATGAAATTTCTGCAGTCTTTTTTAGATGAGCCGTCCTGACAGGACTCCTCCTTGGGCAAACTACACATTCAGTAAGAAGTACCTTAAAAACGCTGCTTATACAAAGAGTTTTAGGGCGAGAGTGCTTTTGGCCATTGTTTTCTCACAATACAGCTGGGGGCTGCATGATTCGTACATTCGGGCCTATGACATGCACCACTGCTTCTGTTGAGCGAGCGCTTCTTTACTCACAAAAGCCAAACAGCAGGGACTCCACATCCTCTCAAGAATCAGCCTCCGCACATGGGCTCTATGGCCACTGGGCTGCTTTCTGTATAAACACCAGTGGAGGAGGAGGTGTACTGAAGGAGCTTTTGTATTCAACTGGCACACTTCTGTAAAAACAGGTTCAAGTAAGCAAGGTCAGAGGCCATATAGAGTGACTGACTAAAAGCTTGACTTGTATCTGAGTTTGATATAGTGAGAAAATCCTCAGCTTTAAAGCTATAACATGTACTGTCAGAGCAATAAAGACAAATCCAAAGAGAACAGTAGTTTATTTGTGTATTAGTATTTATCAGAATTATAATCAGAGATTATTTTCAATCAAAATTTGAATCTCAGTGGTCTTTTAAGTGAAAACTGTGTTGTCAGATATACTATCTTGCCCCCTAATAGTTCACCCAAAAACAAAAAAAATCTGTTGTCATTTACTCACCCTCACAACCTGTGACTTTCTTTCTTCAGTAGAACACGAAAGGAAATATTCTGAAGAATGGTCACTTTGCCCTTAAATAATGAAAGCATACAGTGACCATGGGCTGTCAAGCTCCAAAAATAATAAAAAACATATACGTTCCATAAAAGTAATACATACGATTTATATTCTAAGTCTTTGAACTGTTTTAATGAGAAGTCAATTCACTGATCCAAAAAAAAAAGTAATACATTAGAAAAATAATAAAATCATTAGTATTATTAGTAATAATGACTTAAATTTCAAAATTAAATAAACGTTTTTTTGTGTAAATCTTAAGAAAGAGTCACTGTATTAAGCCACAAATTACCAACAAAAGGCAGGCAACCCAGAGGCAAATCAAAAACCACAAAAAGAAAAATCACCAATCCTGTCTTCATTTTCATTCTTTTTTCAGGCACTGAACTCATTCGGGAGCCACATGGGAATCTCTCGTTCCAGGACTGAAGATTGAGCCATACATACATTGCCTGATGTGAAATCGGTTCGAAGAATGTCTGCACCATGAATATCCAATTCAACGAGTATAAAGGAATCCAGATTAACTCCAGCAAGACTTAATGGTGACTACAGCTTTGTAGAAATGCACCAGAGAAACATGCATTTACATGCCTGCTCATTTAATCTAATACTGAATCCGCTGGAATCACTCCTCCAGGGTATAATGAGAAAGACGCAGTGAGATAAAGACAGATAAATACACACAGAGACACTAAAAGGACGAGTAAAGACGATGAGAAATGCAGATGACAAATTCCCTGTACTGTAAACTTGGCACCTGCTGTTGTGCAATAAAGCCCATGCATTTAGCTTAATTCTTTTCCCAGACGACCTATAGGAAGTATATTGGATTTGAGGGGATCGGTTTTCAGCTCGAATATTTTCAGCGTGATAAATGTCAGCATTAGCCGGAATTAAAAGGAAGGAGCAGTCAAGTGATACACTGCTATCTTGAGGCATTGAGGCAGGAATAACAGTGCAAAGTGTTGCCGGCGTCTTAAACAATTCTCCTACATGCTACAAAAAGCGCTCGGCTGTGGTGATGGATTCTTGGGTGTTGTGAGAAGTCCTTCTGCCTTTCACGGCCAAATAAAAGCCCCGATACGCACTCCAGAGATGACTAACGCATACATCACACACAAAGGCTTGAGAGGGAGAAACAGAGTCAATGGCTTTTTGTTCATAGAGCCACAGCGACTGCCACAGCACAGAACCGAATCCAAACAAAATGTCATTTAGGATATCATTTCAGGACGAGTTGCTGTCAGTACATTGGCAGAGATCGAAGGGCCCTTTGTAGGTCAAACAGTGACAAGTGACCTCCTTAGGGACTAATCTTCCGCTCGCTGCTTCACAACTATTTACCAGGCTGCCATGGCAACCGAGACTGATATCCGAGCGTTCGGATCCCTCCTCTCGCCCCGGTGACCAGGAGCAAGGTCAGGCCAAAAAGATAAACAGCACACAGGTCTCAACGTTATGCAACTCTCCCACTGACAGAAAGCAGATGCGAGCAAACGAATGCTCTTTTTAAGTCAGCGCCGGCTGCGTAAAACAGAGGTAGGCGAGATGTCAGCGCATGTTTTGAAGGCTCGGCGTGTGAGCTCTCCTTTGATTCTCCAGACAAATGAACATGTTGAAGTGCTTGAAGAATATCTATTATTCACAGGGTGGAGACCCAGCGTTCATTTAAGTGCCAGACTCTGATGAGATATAACGCGCACTGTCGGGAGTGCAAACTTCACAACGCCTTGCACCACATCTGCTCGTTTGCGTCAGGGCCCTGGGGTTAAGCGTTTTTAAGTGGTATGTCTTCAAACGCAACTAGCATTTTTGCAAATAAACCTGTAGTTGAGGTCGAGTTGAGGTATTGTATGCAAGTTGGAAAACAACAAAGTTGTTTTGCTATGCTGGGTCTAGCTACACTCTTAAGGTGTGTTCACACTTGGCAGATTTGGTTCAATTAAAACGAACTCTGATGCAATTGCTGTTAGTGCGGTTCATTTGATCAAGTGTAGGGTGACCAGATTTCTCAAGGTGGAATACGTGACGGGATGGACAGGAATCGGACTGAGACCACCTCATTCAGGCGATCTCGGACCAATTTTTATTGGTGATTGCGTGATTGTTGTGTTCACATATGCCTAAAGGAACCGAACTAAGGGAGAAAATGCACGTTACAAACGAGCCAGGTGTGAAAACTTTTTGGACCAAGAGAACCGAACAAGGAGTGTCAACACACCCTTAAAAACAAAGGTTTTTGCAGCGATGCCATAGATCAGGGGTGTCCAATCCTGCTCCTGGAGGGCCACTGTACCTGCAGAGCTCAGCTTCAACCCTAATTAAACACACCTGAACCAGCTAATCAAGTTCTTACTAGGCATACTGAAAACATCCAGGCAGGTGTGTTGAGGAAAGTTGGAGCTAAACTCTGCAGGACAATGACCCTCCAGGACGATTTTGGACACCCCTGCCACAGAAGAACCATTTTGAGTTCCCCAAAGAAACTTTCAGTGAACAGTTCTTAAAAGAACTCCTTATGGTCAAGAATATAAGAAGAAGAACCTTTTTTCTACTATAAAGACCCTTTTGTACAATGGTAATGTATCATGGAATTTAAAGGTTCTTCACAGAATCATAGATGCCAATAAATAACCTTTATTTTTAAAAGTGTAAGTATCTGACTCTTTTTCACGTTGAGACTGCTTCATAGTAGAATCGATTGTATAGATCGTCAGAACTGAATCCACAAGAACAGCTGTCCCAGTTAAGCAATGAGCCATAGTAGATGAACGTCCATCCATCTGAAAAAAAGAAGAAGAAAAAAAAAAAACAGGAAACCCCTGTTAAAGGTCAGTTACCATTTTTATAATGTGGATGGGGATTTGCTTGTTTGCAGCAACAACTAAGTTTAATTGCGCAGTTAATAACATGAAATGCCTTCCCAAAATACACTGTGTTGGCAAACAGAACCCAGCCGTTGGATTTCAGAGGAAGGGAAATAGTCTGTGAACGAGAGAGAAAAAGACAGAGTTGTGCAAAAATACTTCAGAAGAGGACTATAAACCCAGCCAGACTCCTATCCTAAAGCTAGTGTTGTTTTTTGTTTCAGTTAGCGAAATCTATAGTACACATACACGGCAGGACGAGTATCTGCTTTTAAAAACTACTGCGAGCTAAAAACAGAAGTTTTTGGTGTCCTGCCTCTTCATTTTCATAAGATTAAAGCGAGTTCTGTATTCAGAATGGGTCGCCTCAAAGGCGTTGACTCTACTGTATCGCTATAAACTAAGCTCGGAGGGATCCGATGTTACAGCGATGAATAAACACGAAGAGCATGTTTGTGTGGGTGCCGTCACGTGGTCTGTGTTGATATGCAGAAATTGCTCTAATTCTGAGAGAAGTCAGTAATTTCCCTCAGGTGCCCGCCTCAGGCCCCGCAGCGATGCGTAGGCCTCGGGAGTGCTCGGAGATTAAGGGCTTACAGTTGGCACATTAGCTGCTAAATGAATCCTGCTCTGTCACTGGTAACAGGGCCACCTAGCTGTCAGATACATTTCACTGTAGTCTTACCCTACTCCTTTCAACTAATGTACACAAATGCTTACTTACAGTAGCTAATCTTACTTACTTATTATGAAATATTATTCATTTTGTTTTGGCCTTTATACCCCCTTGTATCAATGTGGATAGTAAAAAGAGAGCCTTAAATGCAAGGTAAAAAGAATGAATGAAAACGAGGGGAAAGTATACATATTTATATTTATTTATATAAATATATTATTAATCTATGTACATATTTATATTTTTCATATTTATAGCCTGGCTTCAAAGTTTATATTATAATATAAATTCTAAAAAGAATTTACTTTTAATAATGGTTCAGCAATTTAGTAGCCGTTAAAAAAACACACACACACTTAGACAAATTGTTGTTTTTTTTTTTGTTTTTTTTTTATAAGAAAAGAAAATTTCTGTATACTGTATTTTTGATCAAATAAATGCAGCCTGAGCATAAAACACTTTAAAAACATTTTAAAAAAGCATAATTATTCCAAACTTTTGGCCTGGTAGTGTATATATAGTATAGCTTATTACAAATACTCCAAATCCTAAACCTAAAACAAAAATAAATAAAAATAAAAACACCCTAAATAAATGATTAATGATATAGTAAATTATGACATTATTTGTCTTTATGAACCATTTTTCCCTTTTTGATGTCCTAAAAGGGAAGGAACAGTTTTAGTAAATTCGTTGCCAAAAGTATCTAGGTTCAAAACACACACACACATACACACTTGGGTGGGCAAATTACATGACCATCAGTAGTCCAAATCAGCTCAGTTTTTGTTTTGAGTATGGGGTGTTAAGTTACCCAGCGGTATCCACAGGAGGGAGTTGTGTTGTTTTCTCTCTTTGCTTTGGTGCATGTCGATACATGCTAGTGGAGCGTGAAAACCCACTGCTACACAACAGCGTCCACTCAAGCAGTTATTCTTCTCCCCCCTTCTGTCTTTAAATCCCCAAACAAGGATTGTGGGCGGTGTGGCAGAGCCAAACACACATCAGCCGAATGGGATCAAACACTACGGAGACACTTTTTTGACTGTGTGGAACACCAGTCAGTTTTGCCCCTTCTGGGACACGCCCTTCTCATAATGACCCTGTCCCTATGCTGCCCTCACAACCTAGCTGATAAGCCACTAGCGTATGTGTGCTTTATGAGCCTCTAATGGCCTCCTCACGCATGAGTAGAGCTTAAAACAGTAGAGCGCGTTTGCTCAGTCCTCCCCCCTCTACTAGCCCTGCTAAACACACATACTGGACAATCCTCTCCCTCACATGTTTAAAGGGATAGTATATTATTTTGAATGTTGTAAATTTGAATTTGATACATGTAACATTTTAAAAAGCAAATTTTATAGTTTTGAATTTTTGTGTAAATTTGAGAGCTGCTACAATTCTCTGGCATGGTAAAGTGGCATGTGGTATTGTGAATTTGAAATTCTAAAATTCTTCATCCGAAAACTGAAAGATAGCTCTAGCATAGTGCTAGCACTACCAAGGTTATAGGTTCAGTTCCCATGGAATGCATGAAGTGAAAAAATGGAATGTAAGCACCTGCCAAATGCATAAATGTAAGTGTTATTTTCTAATATAAACATTTACTGCTAATTTCACAAAACAATTAATTAATTAATTATCAATTAAATTAATAAATAATACATTTAGGGCCAAATTTACTAACAGCTTGTGCTAGCGCAAACCCTCTTTTAAGGATAAAAAAAACTATTGTCAAGATTTACTAAAGACGCAATGAAAAATTATCTTTGTAAAGGCATGGACACGGTTAATTTTGCTGCTGACCTTATTGCATATGTATTTGTAGGAGTTTCCCTTTCAGATCCAAAATTTATGGGAGAATATTTAAATGAATCATGCAAGGTGATTTACTAAGGTTTACTAAGGTTTGCGCCCCAAAAAAGCATGTCTTAAACCAGACACTAATCTGCACTGCTCTTGGTAGATTGATCCAGCTGCATCTGTGTTCTTTAATTTGTGCATTCACATTGTCAGTAGATCACATGCAGAACTTTCCACTCCCATTGGCACTTTTTTGGAATTGCGCTCTCACACTAATTTGCCCCGTTTAGTAAATTTAGTATTGTTTTAGTAAATCTAAAAAATTATGTAGTTAAACATAATTTGCCTAGAATTCATTTCAAAATCTATGGAGCCCCTAAGGGGACATGGAGATGGAAAAAAAATATGAAAATATGAGATGAGAGGAAAAATAATAAGTGATTGTAATAATAAGTGAAAAATAATGATTTTGCGTTCTTTCGCAAATGTTTTGCGTTCCCATGAGAAACGCAAACGTTTTTTTAATTTTTAATGTTTTTTTTTTTTTAATTATGTGCATATTAAAAATCCCACTTGTGCAATTAAAACATGCACATATTTAATTTTGGTGTGATGTGACCAGTTATAAGACAGAAGAGAAGGGGAAGACTTTCAGTGAATATCTGTTACCTTACACGAGTTATTATAGTGTATAGTGAATATAGTGAAAAGAATATGGACTAATTCAATGGTTTTTTGTAACTTTTGGAGCTTCAGGCTCAGGGTCACCAGAAGAAAGGTGAAGTAGGTGTGTGTAAATGATGCCAGAAGTTTAATTTTTGGATGAACTATGCCTTTAAGACTCATATATTGCAATAGAGTGCAACAGTGCCCGCCTCCTTATTCAGCGGCGCTGGTTCTGGAAGTATTTTTTAATTAATTTTTCCCATAGGGATTTTAGAATAGTCTTCATTAAAAGAGTTCTAAGCCGTGAACCAAGCCAATTAACTATGAGGTGAATCGCAACACTACAAACTTTGATTTGAAGCAAAAAAGTTTTTTGAAAACTGGACAAAAAGACAAAGGTACAAGACTTAAAGGTTTTAGTGAGGGAAAGAACTATAATCCCATGAAGCATTGCGAACAGCAGAATCAAATTAAAAATGATGGAGAAATATAAAACTATTCATTTACAAATGTTGATTATATGTGTAAAAACATATTTTAAGTTTTTTGCAAAATAGGCATAGATATGTATATATATATGTGTGTGTGTGTGTGTGTATATATATATATATATATATATATATATATATATATATATATATATATACACACAAACACACACACACACACATATATATATAATATATATATATATATACACACACACACAAACATTTCAGTATTTTAAGAGCGTAGAGAAATCGACTCTATTACGTCATTCGCAGTGCTTCATGGGAGTGGGCGGCACTAAAGAGCTATTTGAGAACTTGTTGCTTTTTCGACTCTCTGATTAGTGTAATTTTCTGTACAGCATCATGGGTTTTTCACCAGGAATTCCATTGTTAAAAACAATTATTTTAAGCTGAAATAATGGAGGCTGACGGCTTCAAATATCATGGATTAACAACCTCGTAGCTCACAGTAAGGGAGTCTTTAAAGGTTATAAGTTCCTTATGAAATTGATTTTGAATATGAATGGAGTTTTTACTTCCAGAACCCAACTGTTGCACTCTATCAAATAAAAGAACTGTCAGGCACATCCCTTCCCTCCTGTTTTGTATTTTTGTGTCTGCTCTGTAAAATGGGCCGGTGTGTTGAGTTGAGGTGAATGAATAATTAAATAGCTCTTTAAGACATTTTAGTGAGTTCTTCAGCACCATGTACTCTATGTAAGATCTCCGGACGTCTTCCTTCCTCTCGCTTCCTTCTGCTCCCCTGGCCGGGGCTTGCCATCGCCATGACAACGGCTCACATTTCACACACTTGAGAACAGTATATCGTGCAGCGGCCGAGGCTAAAACAGGAAATAGTGCTCTGTGCTTAGTCGTGGCTTTCTGAGGCATGTTTACAGCCAGTAATAGAAACCAGACGCATGGTGGCGACTATAAACGTGGACACTAACTGGACTGCACACACACACACATTCACTGATAGCATGCAGTGTAATATTATAATACGCAGCCTCTGACTTCAGAGTGTATTTATAGAAGTTACTGTGAAGAAGCAGAGAAATCAGGCTGCACTTTATATAACAGGGACAAACATTTCTGAAAATGACTTCTAGAGCCTGACTGAGCCACTGTTCTGAGGTCAGCGGATTGTGCAGTTTACTGTATGACCGTCACGCACAAATCCACTTCCCACTGACCTCAGAGCCCCCATGAGCAGTCAGAGAGAGCACTAGAGTTATGAGGTGAACCCGAGGGACGTGTCCAGATAAGACCTTGAAACCAGGGATAGTTTATTTGTTTTGGCATTTTCAGTAAAGTGGACATAAAACAGAGCAAGACATTTTTTGAAGGGCACATCAATGTAGCAGCACAAAGAGCTATAGGTGTTTTATCTCCGATCATGCACGCGGAACAGCTGCACGAATCTTTTCAGCCACACCTCTGTATAGGAGCCGGTAACCCACGGGACGGTAGAGTGGCGTGGTTTTTAAATGCGGGCAGTTTTATAATAGCAGCCTTCAATAAACTTTACTCATTCCACAAAGCAATTAGCATGAGCCATGCCACTTGACGATTTCAATTTGCTCAGCAAGATGCAACACCCACGAACCTCCATCTGAGAGACGGGGGAGAAAACAATGCGGAGAACAGACGCTCTACCGTCAGTCTCAGAGACGAGCGCTCGCTGGCTCTGGAAGACCAAAGATTTTCTCCTGATTAATGTATTTCTTTCTCTTCTATCTCTTCTCTTTCTATCTCTTTCCCAAATGGGAAGATTGAATATACAAGGAAAAATGGCTTTGGAGGTGAAAACCCAGACATAATTAGTGGTGCATGCTAAGGCAAGTATCGCTATTATTATTTTTCAGTGATAATTTTTCAAATCCTCTAAAGCAAAGTGTTAAGCTTCATCCTGCACTGGTACAGACTACAGACAGGAATGATACCTCAAATTATGCAGGTTGTTGTGAAGAGTGCACTATTGCTTTTTTATGTGATTGCTGACTTCGAGGTGAAGGTGAAGCTACCATACAAAGGCCTTGTTTACACCTGGTATTAAGATGCATTTTGGTGGATTGGATCACAAGTGGATAACACTAAATACAGGTGTAAATGGGGTCTAAGATGTTTTGAGATTGTCCACTTTTAACCACTTTCAGAGGTAGTCAAAAACAGTTTCGTCCGGATTGCTTTCTTTCGGCTATCAGAGCAGAAATGCAAGCTGCTGCTCTGTGTGCGTTCAAATGTAAATTCCGTGAGCTTATTTTGTCCATTAGATCGAAAGATCTGAAAATCCATACATTTACCCGCCCATAGACCCTTCCCTTAAAGAAACAGAAGTGGTTAAAAATGGAAAAAAGAGATGGATTAAAACACCAGGTGTAAACGGGAATTTGTCTCCCTCATCTTCTTGTGATCCGACTGACCAAAACGCATCTTAATACCGTGTGTAAACAGGGTCAAAAAGTGTTCAAATATGCTATTTTTTTTTTTAATTTGTTGAATTGGTTTTAGAAATGCCCTACATGATGCATTAAATGCATCTTTAAACATTTCCTTTTCCCCCAACTCAATCCTCCCCCTTTCTTTTTCTGTCACTTCATTTTATTGTCTTCACTAGCCTGACAAAAATGGAGATTTATTCTTCTTTCATCTGAGTCATACAGATACAATGCCTTCCTTCCTTGGTGGGAGTGGGAGAAGGAGATGGAGGAAAGATGGGATGGAATGAGAGAAAAATAGAGAGACAGACATTAGGAAAAATGCAAAAAAATAAATAAATAAAAAAAGCTCTGACCAGTCAGTATTTATTCAAATGTGCAGGACAGGAGGCACAAGACCCAATATACATTTCTGAATATACAGTAAGGTCCAAAAAAAAAAAAAAAAAAACAACTGAGACCACTAGTGAAAATGCTTATATACTCTAAAAATTGGAGTGAAAATAGTATTTTTTTTTTTTTTTAAAGAGAATTTAATAATGTCTTAAATATTTGGATTTTTCTTAATATTTGTCTTAATATTTGGATTATTTTGCTGTAATGGCAGCTCTTGAGCCATATGAATCTGATGATTATGTACTCCAGCATGATTTGAGATGATCCAAAAAGCGTCTTGAGCTTCAATGGAAGGAGAAAAACATCAGTCACAGTTTTGTCAGATTGATTTATTTGATTAGTGACCTACAAATAGTGCAGAATCTTAAATATTCATTTTCAAATCATTTAAAATTTATTTGAACCATTTTAAAAATTCCTTTAAGATATTATTTTACCTTATCTTGTTTAAATATTTCTAAAACATTTTCAGGTTTAAATCAGATTTTGGATCCCAGATTTTTAATGTGGATTCAGAATTTTGGACCCCACTGTATATTTACATTTATATGCTTTGTGTTGACTGGGACCTTGTTTTAAAAAAGAGAGAGAGAAGGTTTCCCCAGACATTTCTCCCTGATGCTGGAAGGCATGTAGCTTTTAGAGCAGACCCCCCATCGTTAGCTGGGGTGGCATCACAGGCAGAGATGAATACATTTCAATGTGACTTCGTAGTCACTCATCTGACTCATGTAGGTTCAAAGCAGCCGCTGTAGTAGAGAATGAAAGAATGACTGAAATGAAATTTACGCACCCACCTCTAGAGAAGACAGGTAATGTCACCATCATCACAACACAGCGCTCTATTGTGCGCTCTCTTTGCACTCCTTCTCTCAATGTTTCTCTCTTTGCTTCAACTAATTCAAAGACAGGAAGAATTCCAGAACAATTATGACACAGCAGCTATTTATCAACTGTGAAATCTGAGTAATGGCAGGTGAACTGAGCAGTGAGCAAATGGAACATTTTCAGCCTGATCCCCTGAAGCAAAGCCTCCGGCCTAGAGAAACACTCCCACATACATTTATTTACTTTTTATTACATGAAGAAAACGCATTTATGGGGGATCTATGTTTTCTGCTGTAAACATGTAAAGCATCTTTTTCTGTAGACAGATTTTCAAAAGTAGCCATGTTTTCTGACAAAAAAAATTGAGATTTAAACTGTTGACAAAAGCCAAGCTAAATTCACATTATCTAGGTCTGTTAGCATGCAAAAAGCATTTATATTACATTCAAATTAGTGTTGTAGTTTGACATAGGCAGCGCTTAACTGTTAAATTGCCATTAATTAAAACAATAATATTCTAAACCTAAAGTAATATTGAGAAATTATATATAATTTTAAAGCCTACAGACTCTAGTTTTCATATTTGCTGACAACAAGAATATTTATCAGAGTCATGAGACATGTTCAGACCTTAATTTTGAAATAGCAATGGACATGAAAGATCGTGAAATATTGGTAGAAACCTCTGGTGGTTTTTTTCATGCCAAGAGTTCAAAACATAACATCCATTCTATTTTCTTTCCGCATGCCTTTTATGTGTTTGTTAGAGGTTGAACTAGTTCTAAATGGGATACTTCATAAATTGTATGAAAATTATGAAAATATATGATTCAGATCATTTAAGCCAATGGGTGGAAACGGGTGCATCCTTTTATGGTCACCAATGGAGCCTGGATGTCATCAAATGACATCCAAGTTTGGAACTGTGCCCAAACAAAATCTCATGGAAAGCTCATTTTTTGAGATATCAACCTAAAATTTGGAACACAACTTGTTCCATTTTTTGGATTTGATTGTCATACAGTTTTCATGCTGTTTTGTAAAATGTATACAGTGTCTAAAATGGTTCAATATAGGGGCAGTCGTGGCCTAACGGTTAGAGAGTCAGACTTGTAACATGAAGGTCTCAATTCGAGTCTCAATACCGACAGGAAATGACTGAGATGCCCTTGAGCAAGGCACTTAACCCCAATCACTCCCTGGGCGCCACAGCAAAAAATGGCTGCCCACTGCTCTGGGTGTGTGTATCCACAGTTCGCAGTGTGTGTGTTCACTACTATGGGCCCTATCATATGCCAGGCGCTAACCAAGTGTTTTTTGCTAGTTTCAGCCCGACGCTGAAACTAGCCACGTTGTGCCACGTTGTTTAAATAGCAAATGCATTTGCACCTATTTGTGCACCCAAGGTCGTGCTGGTCTGAAAACGAGGTGTGTTCAGGCGCATTGCTGGCACATTGCTATTTTGAGGCAACTGAAATAGACTGGGCCATTGATCAAATGAAACCTGGTCTATAGACAAAAGGTGCAATATTTTTTTTTTGTTTAATTAAAGGGTGCGTTAGTAATATGCACCTATATGCGGGTGCACAACGCGTGTACACTCTGCTTATTACACACACAAGGAAGCTCAGCAGCACACAAACATGCCAAATATTAAAAATAAAAGGATTACAATGTAAAAGATTATTATTGCGTGCATAAAGATAAAATGCTTTCGTAGAATCCGGCTTGTCCTGTAGATGGTCTGCTCGTGCGCTTTAACCTCGTGCATGAGCAGATCCATTTCCTCACCAGAAAAGCGTTCAGATTTTCCACTTGCAAATTTCGCCATGCAAATAGTGAATCCACCATGGCGCGAGCAGAACTGGCTTTTAAAGGGAATGGGAGATGAGACTGTGATTGGTTTATTGCACGTTACGCCCAAAACACACCCATTACTCATTAAGAGAATAGAGACAACCGTTTAAGACCATGCGTCGGGTGAGCCGACCATTTTTCCCGTTGTTAAACTAGCAAAAGTGGATTCGGACATGCCCTAAGTGCACTTGCGTCGTGCACTTTAGACCATGCGCTTAGATCGTTAAAATAGGGCCCTATCTGTGTGCACTAACTGGATGGGTTGAATGCAAATGACAAATTGTCTGTCTAATCCCCTCTTTTCTGAGAGCCTTCTCTGCTCTGATTGGTCAGATTGTTCTACCACTTACAGCGTGTCAGAAACCAAATGGCCATTATTATATCGGAATTTCAGCTGAATTTCATTATTATATCAGACTTCCTCAGCACTTGATACACAATGACAAAAACAGTAACTATGGTGTTGGTTTTACCATATCAATTTGTGCCAGTGTCCTCATTCTTAGGAAGTGCTTGCAAAGTTGATGTGCTTTCGCAGCACAGAAAGCAGCATCTTCTCGACATGTTGACAGCTAGTCAAATCAAAATCTTCCAGGACTCTAATACAACTACACTTTTTGAGAACAGGTCAAAGTAGACGTTGTTCACAGACAGCCAATGAAGACCATAGGCTGGCATTATGCTAATTTCTTACAAACCAATGTAGGTTTGTGCAGGAAGTAAGGCTGGAATTATTAGTGACTTAAAAAGGAACTAAACAAGACACAGGTGATGATGATTAGTAATAGTAACTATAGAAACAAACTAGCAATGGGAACAAATGGAACAGAAGAAACAGGAACCAAACATAGGAAACAAGAACGTACAAACTAAGAGTAACAGGAACAGAAACCAAAACCAAATGTGACAATTTGGCACTCAAGAAATATTTTTTATTATTATCAATGTTAAAAACTTTTGTGGAAACTTTTATACAATTTGTTTTTACAATCAGGTTTTTTAATGAATAAAAAGATCAAAAGAACAGCTATAAGTTCTCATTTCTCCTTTTAAATCTCATAAAATTGGGCCAATTCCTTCCATTCTAAGTGCCTTACTGTAATTGTTTTTTTTATAAAAAAAGAAGCTGAAATTATAAAAATATTTTGAAATTATATATATATATATATAAAAATAACATTTCGATTGAGCTTAACTTTTGAAGCTGGATCGAAATGTTATTTTTTATATATATATATATATATATATATATATATATATATATATATATATAATTATATTATATTATATATATATATAATTTCAAAATATTTTTATAATTTCAGCTTCTTTTTTATAAAAAAACAATTACAGTAAGGCACTTAGAATGGAAGGAATTGGTCTAATATTCAAAATATTTTTATAATTTCAGCTTCTTTTTTTATAAAAAAAGAAGCTGAAATTATAAAAATATTTTGAAATTATATATATATATATATATATATATATATATATATATATATATATATATATATATAAAAATAACATTTCGATTGAGCTTAACTTTTGAAGCTGGATAATTCCTTTGATGTGCATATGGTTGTGATGTCATCTTTATCAAATGAGATTATCGATAACACTAATAACGTTACAGGGAACACTAGGCAAGGATGAAAGGACGGAGAGTGCAGATGCAGACACACTGATATGAAAGTACATATACACATTCTCATACACATACTAGATGTGACTACATATTCAAAACACGGCTCAGTTTTGTCACGTTCATTTTGATACAACTCTTGTAGAACAAAGAGGAGATAAAAGAGGAAACGTGCAAGACAGCAGGGAAGGGGAGGCAGGCAGGAGACAGCGTTCTCGTTCCAACAAACACTTCCAGGCGTTGAGAATAATAAGGTCTGAAAAGCATTACTGAAAGAGTTCCACAGCTCCGTCCAATCCTGACAGCCTTTCTTCTCAGCAAGCGAGTGACTTAGCCCTTGAATTTCAAACTGTTGCGGCTAGTAAAAAAATAGTGAGACGTGTCTCGCTGTAATTCATCAGAATTCAAAAACAAAAGTTAGCTTTAACTTGTCGTCTACATGATGAATATAGTTGGCTTGTTGAAAGAGAGTATTATCAATTTTGGTCTGCACACTTTTAAGGTGTGAAGGTATTCTGCATATTCAGCTTTTACTGTGGACTTGACCAGGGAATATACACGCATTTCCAATGCATGTCACAGCACATCAAGAATGTTTTTGTGTTATAGTCCTATTGGCCTGGAATGATTCAATGCAAACATGAAGTGTAAATGTGCTATAACAACCCAAAGGTCACACTGAGTCACAGTGAAGGAAAAAGTTCACTCCGGGTAACTGGGGCATCTACTCACCAAGACTTCCATCCTCTTTATTGTTATATATACACACACACATACAAAGTAGGCTGCATCCAAAATCACATACTTCCCTACTATATAGTAGATGAAAAACAGTAAAATAAAGGTTCTTTATTGTCATTGATGGTTCCATGAAGAACCTTTAACATCCATGGAATCTTTTCATTGCACAAAATGTTCTTTAATGTAGTTCTTTTAAGAAATGTTCACTGAAAGGTTCTTTAGGCAATCCAAAGTGGTTCTTCTATGGCATCACTGTTAAAACCCTTTAAATTTTAATTTCACTGTTAAAACCTTTATTTTTATGAGTGTATGTCCAAATTCACAGTACTCATAAAAGAGCAGGCAAAAAATACCCGGATGACCTACTACTTCCGGCGAGATTCTGAAATGTGCATACAATGGACACTTTACTATCCCATGAGGCCACGGAAGAGGATTTGTGAATGACAGTCAAGCAACGCAACTGACGCTGGTAGGTCACATGATAATGACAACATGGGGGATGTAGTACATCCGGATTACATTCAAACTGTATAGAACATACCTTTTTGGCGGCGGGAAATTACTTATTTTGAATAAGTACTGTACCTACACAAGAGAGTATGCTAATGTGGATGCAGCCATTGACTTGTTTATTGTTAGTACATGCAACTAGGGTGACCACCCGTCCCGTATTTTGCGGGACAGTCCCGAAATTGGTAGCTTTGTCCCGCAAGATGCAAGTAGTGTCCCGCATTTCAGTTATGTTTGTATGTATATATATATATATATATATATATTTTTTTTTTTTCATCCCTGAAATTACAATACCACAGTAAGAAATATAAAAAGTGTGACTGGCATTTAAAAATCTATATGTGTAGCCGTCATGTTCTAGCTATAAATATAACCAACCAATGCAATCGTAGAGAGAGGTTTTCCCGCTGATGACAACTGAGTGGATGGCGCAAAGGAATATGCTAAGTGCGGGCCTCGGCAAAGTTGGTAAACACAACTACACTAGCAAGGTTTTCATCTCATACTGGATAAGAACCACAAGAGCTGCTCTAAGCTGCCCAAAATAAAGCATGTAATCATCCATCCTGATTGTAAATATTTCCAACGAATATGCGGCGATCCCATGGATGCTCGAGCGCCACCCAGGGAAGTGGTCGAGCACCTACAGAAAACACGAGATATTCTCTGTTCATTTTAACCAAAAAATTGATTGCAACTTTCAGACATGACTTTCTTCTAACGTTAATAGTTCATTTAAGGGGGTTTCTATGGCATTATTATACTGATAAATGTCGAGAGCGTATTATTGTTACGCGAGAGCGCAGATTCCCTTCTAGCGCAAAACTAGCTCTCGCTCAGATATTACATGTGCGTGCTCAAACTTTGTCCTCCTCCTGCATGTGCACTCGTGAATCTAGAATTGTCTTCTCTCCAGGATGTAATGTTGCCAGAAGCACAACATTATAGTGTGGGCACTGGGCACCCACTGGCAGAGAATGTAAATCAATATTCACATAGCATAATAGTAGTAAATTTATCTCTCACACGTGTCCCGCATTGTCCTGCAAAATCACATCTATTGTCCTGCAACAGATCAATAGCCAGGTGGTCACCCTACATGCAACTCAAATGAGCAAATCATGGGACTTGATGAGGAAAAATGTGATATTACTTCACAACCACCTAACAACAACCTAGAGCACCTCAACAACCATCTAGCAACTTCCCAGAACACCCTAGCAACTGCATTGCAATGTGCTAAAAAACAGTTTGAACACCTCTGCAACTGCAAAACATTGCTTTAGCGAACAACGTAGCATTATGATTATGGTTTTCCAAAAATGTAAAAAGTTATAATCACTAAGCCTCATTTAACCAATTTACCAACAGAAGCATTTCTAAATGCAGGCACAGCTTTCTACAGTCTTTGAACTTCAGAGGCGCTACTCAACATGAAGAGGCTGAAGAAAAAAAACAGGAAAGCGCAAAAGAGGGGAAAGAGGGGAAAGAGGGGGGTTTATTTGGATCGTTTTTCATGGAGTGTCAAAAGGGCTTCCACAATCACCAAATCAATCCCGACCTACTGGTAACTGGCCGAGAGGTGAGAGGTGCTTAGCTGTGAGAGTGTGAGAAAATAACAGAGCGAAAGAGAGAGACAGAAAGAAATAAAGGGGGAGAGAGCAATGATCAGTTTTGCAGTGAAACTGAAGACGTAAATCTCACTGGTAATCCCTTATTAAATAGTTCTCAGAACTTCTCGGCCTTTGTGCTGTTCTGTGCTTGTCTTTTTCTTCAGTAAAAAGTCTGTTAAAAATCCAATAAGAGGCAGGATATGGACCACTTGTCACAGCGCTAATACACACTCTCTCGCTGCGCCCCAATACAGAGGCTGAACCATTCGAAGGCCGTATTCGAAGGCTGATTGCGTCACAGCGGCACAACGAAGGCTGTCTCAATTCGAAGGCTCTTTTAAATACGGCCTCGAGGCATTTCCCAGGCAATGGAGAATACAACAGATGGATCCTTTGCGGCTTAGTTTTCCCCACAATTCGTTGTGCGCCGGTGACGACAAGGTTTTTTTTTTTAGAGAAATTGCTGGATTTGTAAGATTTGTAAGATTTTATATATACAGTGCCCTCCACAATTATTGGCACCCTTAGTAAATATGAGCAAAGGTGGCTGTGAAAATAAATCTGCATTGTTTATCCTTTTGATCTTTCATTAAAAGAAATTCACAAAATTCTAACCTTTCATCGAAGTAAAACAATTGAAAGTGGGGGGAAACTCACATTATGAAAAAAATGTTTTTCTCCAATACATGTTGGCCACAATTATTAGCACCCCTAGAAATTCTTATGAGTAAAATATCTCTGAAGTATATTCCCATTCATATTTACATTTTTTGGCACACAAGGGTGACTAGGAGCATGAAATTGTCCAGCCATGACTTCCTGTTCCACAGGAGTATAAACATGAGAAAACACAAAGGCCTTAATCATTCATCACAATGAGAAAAACCAAAGAATATAGTTCTGATGTGCAGCAAAAAATTGTTGAGCTTCACAAAATAGAAAGTGGCTGTAAGAAAATAGCTAAAGCATTGAAAATCCCCATTTCCACCATCAGGGCAATAATTAAGAAGTTCCAATCAACTAAAGATGTTACAAATCTGCCTGGAAGAGGACGTGTGTCTAAATCGTCCTAATGTGAAGTGAGGAGGAAAGTTTGAGTGGCCAAGGATCACAGCTGGAGAATTGCAGAGATTAGTTGAGTCTTGTGTCTCAGAAAGCATAAAAAAAAAAAGATCAAACAGCACCTACATCTCCACAAGTTGTTCGGAAGGGTTTCAAGAAAAATCCTCTGCTCTCATCCAGAAACAATCACCAGCATATTCAGTTGTCAGACACAACTGGAACTTCAAACGGGACCGACTTCTATGATCAGATGAAACTAAAAAAAAGAGCTTTTTGGCAGCAAACCCACCAGATGGGTTTGGTGCACACATGGATAAAAAGTACCCCATGCCCACGGTTAAATATACTGCTGGATCTTTAATGTTGTGGGCCTATTTTTCTGCTGGAGGTCCTGGACACCTTGTTCAGATACATGGTATCATGGATTCTATCAAATACCAACAGATAAAAAAATCAAAACCTGACCGCTTCTGTTAGAAATCCAATAATGGGCTGTGGTTGGATCTTCCATCAAGACAATGATCCAAAACCAACACAAAAATGTGTCACTGAGCACAAATTGAAGCTTCTGCCATGGCTGTCCAAGTCCCCTAACCTGAACCCTAAAGAAAATGAGTGGAGTGAACTGAAGAGAAGAAGCACCAACATGGAGCTGGGAATCTGAAGGATCTGGAGAGATTCTGTATGAAGGAATGGTCTCTGATCTCTTGTCAGGTGTTCTCCAAACTCATTAGGCATTATAGGTGAAGACTCAGAGCTGTTATCTTGGCAAAAGGAGGTTGCAAAAAGTTTTGAATAAAAGGGTGCCAATAATTGTGGCCAACGTGTTTTGGAGAAAAACATTTATTTCATAATATGATTTTCCCCCCACTTTCAATTATTTTCCTTCAATGAAAGGTTATAATTTTGTGAATTTTTTGAATGAAAGATCAAAAGGATAAACAATGCAGATTTTTTTCACAGCTGCCTTTGCTTATTCATTATATACTTATTCATTATATATTTATTATATATATAAAAGAAATTAATACTTTTATTTAGCAAGGGTGTATTAAGCTGATTAAAAATGAAAATGAAACACATTTCACATATTACAGAATGTTTTGATTTAATATAAATGCTGTTCTTCTGAACTTTCCATTCATCAAAGAATCCTAAAAAACATCACAAATTCTTTTTTTTTTTTTTTTAACAAATCAACATATTACAATGACACCACTTTATGGACTTTAAATGGGAAGCGAATGGCAATTCCAACTGACTTCACTGACTAGGCTACATATGTCCCCAATCTGTGTTTACACTGGCTTCCAACTTAAGAAATGTTATAACGTTTCTAGTAGACTTCAAAGAAAGCCAATTTGAAACTAAATGACCTCTGGGCAGCCATGACTGACAATGTGCCAGTGATCGGCCTGTCACCAATAAAAGACAGTCCATCTAGTCTGACTAGCAACTTCAGTGCCAAATCTTCATCTCATAGCAACCTCAGAAGGTATAAGAACACAAAAATAAAAATATTTCTAATTTTACCTTTGTACTTAAGAGTGCTAAAACTAAGTTTAAAATTACATCTGCAAGTGAATCACTTCCACAATACTAAACTGCTCAAACTCCCTCAAACATTTTAGTTAAATCTCCACAGTTTTGAGCGTTGCTCCCAAGACCCTCAGACATAATCCAGTGCTTTGTGCCATTACAACTATTTAGAGAGAATCCAATGCTAGCAAACAAACTGAGAGCATTTAATTCCAATGCTCGTTCAGCACCTGATTCACTTTTGATCAAAATCTAAAAAAAGCGATATCTCTAAAATGGAGCTGGCTTGCACTTTTCTTGTTCTGCCTTTGTTGAACCCACTTCACATCCATCTTTCTCTTAAAAAGGATTATTTAGCCTTAACTTCTTTTTGCTTTGTAAAAACTACCTCTAAAACTGCTAATTACTGTATACCAAGCTAGCATCTTAGATCTACAGTAATTGACATTTCAGTAGCTATGCAACGGACAGGGCCTTGACAAGCAGAAGAAAATTTTGCTTTAGTGTTTAATGGCATATCTGAGAAAGTAGTATAGCGGAGGACGCAGTACGTGCAAACTGTAAACGCACGTCAGTGTTTGCTAGCACTTCTAAGCTCAGCAGATGTCCCTCCTACAAATGTGGCAGCCGTTGCAGGTGTATCGCTGTCGCCTCCCCACGCGTCAGATAATATCACAGCCACAAAAGAGTTTACAAAACACACAGCTAACTGCCAATTATACCGAACAAGCCGCTGCCTGCGCAGCACCTCTATGCAACTCTCTAAAGCCGCTTTTCGAGATGGTGTGTTATGAATTTTTTCTGTCATGTAAGCATGTTTAGAGGTTGATGATGTATAACCAGCTATATATAACTAGGCACTCATTCGCATGCATCAGATACTCATTATGGTGCAGGGCTTTATGTAACTAAACGCACAAAAAAAGCAAAATAATGATCAGGCTGTGAGCGAGCAACCAGAGTTGCTCTGTTATAGGAAGTGGATGTCTGCTGGGCATTGGACTGGCACACTCACACCTCAGATGGAAAGCATATTCATAATAACAGCTCTCGCAAGGCACTTCCATTAGTGTGCCGCTTTAAATGCCACCAGGTTAATTAAATCTCTGATTACTGTGATTCACATGCATGAGTCTCATCAAAAGAAATACATGTGTAGAGATTCAAGCACATACTAAGGAGAGATTAGATCAGGGAAATCACAAACATTTCAGGATAAGAATATCAAGTATATCATAACGATGGACCATGCGCTGTGAAATAAACCAAGCCATCGGTCAATGACTGTAGAGTTTGGTGAGAATGAATTTCCAGTCAAATTAAATATAGATCACATCATAAGTGCACTGAATACGAATTCACTGAGGTGTCTAAAGAAAAGCTTCCGGTCATGTCGATAAGTCAACCATTTGTATCATTGGGCCACAGTAGCCATGGGTCTTAAAAGGGTCCTATTATGCTTTTTTTCGTTTTTATTTTTTTACATTTTCAACTTTCTTTAGTGTGTAATGTTGATGTTTGGGCATGATAAAGGTCTGCAAAGTTACAAAGCACAAAGTCACTCCAAAGGGAATTTATTCTCTATATCAGTAAGTATCGTCGTTTTAAACACTACTTTTAACCCCAGGTAAAGGAGCGTTTCACACTTGTAATTTAGATGCGGGGTTAGCACCGCTTTTTACCCAGGGTTATGAAACCCTGCTCTTTTGCAGTGTTAACTCCGCATTGCGGTGCCAGACTTGTACAGTGTGAAACGATGGGGTGTTAGAATGTTACAACTAGATGCTTAGCAATAGGCAACCAATTGCTTGCCTTATATTCACACGCTTTGGGCAGTCACGGAAACACCGCACAATGTATAAACAGTAATTTCTGCGTATGATAGGAAAAATGTCAATAGTGATGGAAAACGTGACAATTGGAGTGAAGAAGAGACCGTCATTCTTACCTTTATGGTTCAAAAAGTTCCCTCCGAAAAAAACTTGATATTACAGTTGTGTAATATGAGGACACGCAATGCTAGAGCCTTTATGTAAACAGGTCATGTGCTGCGTTTGTCCAGTCATTGACACTGACACCGCAAACATGCAGATAAGGACTTTAACCTGGGGTTTATGAATGTGCAGTGTGAAACGGTAGCTTATGAATACCCAGTATTAACTGGGTATAGTATGAGCAGTATGAAAAGTGAATAAAGATAAACCAGGATTCCGTTTACCAGGGGTTTAGAATGACCCATTAACCATTTTAGATGTGAAAAGCCCTTCTGAAATGCCTCGATTGGGTTTTCTTCTGGGAACTTAAACGTCACAATATTCCTCATTTAAATTGTTTCTGCCCAAGTCATACGCAAAAAAGGAGCAAGGCCTGGTTGAGTTGCGTTAGTGTGTTGAAATTCTTGGTTATGGTAAGGGGCTTGACATTTCCAAAACATCCTTAACTCTTTCCCCGCCAGCGTTTTTTAAAAAAAAGTTGCTACACACCTCCAACATTTTTTGATAATTTTCACAGCTTTCATGGTCCCAGAATATTTTGCTGTATGAATATCTGCACATGCTAATTATCAAAAGAAAGAACAAAGCCTCTGCTTTTGAACAAAACAACAACAACAAAACATTTTATTCTAGCTTCATGCATTCTTTTTTATCAGAACTAGAAAGTTGGTAAGTTTCATAAAAACAGTTTCATATTTTGAACAAATAGCTGAGAAGCAATGCTTTTATCGCTTGTTTTTGCTTCTTTTTTGTTCTGTTTTCATCCAGAGATTCTGTACCCTTTCAGAAGATGCGTAATAGCGCCCCCTACTGTATAACAGTGAAAATTCCGTCAATGGCAGAAAATCGTCTTCACATAAATGCCGAAAAATTCCATCAATGGCAGGGAAAGGGTTGTCCAATCACAACACTGGTCCAGCTGACCAATCAGAGCACATTGCGTTTTTCAGAAAGAGCAGCTTCAAGAGAGAGGAACTAAACAGAGTGTTACTGACAGACTCAACAAAATCAAGACTTTGAAAAAGGGAATAATATGTCCCCTTTAAACTGAATAAAATTGTTAAGAGGGGGACTAGTTCAATATCGTAAACTGTGACCAACTGTGACCATGAACCAGGCACGTTGAGTCATCATGGTGAGCTTTTGAGAGATTCTGATTCTGCATAACTTCCTGTCCTCTCTGTCTTCTCTATCAATAAAAAAACAGCAAAAGTCAAATGCAACAAATAGGAAGTCTATTACTCTTTAAACATTACTAAATAAACATCACTAAATAAACTAAAAACACTGCTACTGTTATCGTGACATTTACTCTCAAAATGCTGGGACCAAGATAACAAGGAAAAATGCTCAACAACCCATCCAATCCTCTGCCTGCTGAGGCTAATGAGTGTAATAAGGCATTTCATTGCAGCCATTATTAAAATAAGCAAGGAAACAGCCACAAGGTCTAGTTTTAAAAGGCTTGCCTTTATAGATTCAACATTAAAAGGGTTCTGTGTACAGAACAATTAATTTTTAGGCAAGTGACAAGCAATTACCCTGTATGGTACATGTTATCTTCTAATGGTGGAATACTACTGTTCGAAAGTTTACCTTCAGTAAGATTCTTTTAAAGAAATTAATCATTTTTATTCTGCAAGGATGCATAAAGTTGATCAAAAGTGACAGTAAAGACATTTATAATGTTACAAAAAAAAACATTTACATTTCAAATAAAACTTTCTTTACATCAAAGAATCCTGAAAAAAATGTATCATGGTTTCCACAAAAAGTATTAAGCAGCACAACTGTTTTCAACATTGATAACAATATTGATAAGAAATGTCCAAATCAGCATATTAGAATGATTTCTG
Source organism: Hypophthalmichthys nobilis (assembly GCA_037950665.1). Classification (NCBI taxonomy): domain Eukaryota; kingdom Metazoa; phylum Chordata; class Actinopteri; order Cypriniformes; family Xenocyprididae; genus Hypophthalmichthys; species Hypophthalmichthys nobilis. The sequence continues at coordinate 10,991,187 of CM075478.1, forward strand.
AAGGATCATGTGACACTGAAGACTGGATTAATCTATCAGCTTTGTCATCATAGCAATACATTACATTTTAAAGCATATTTAAAAAGAAAAAGGTTATTTCAAACTGTAATAATTTTTCACAATATAATTCTTTTTTTACTGTACTTCTGATCAAATAAATGCAGCCTTGGTAAGCATGAAATCAGCACCAAAAATATTAAAACCAACCCCAAACAATATATTTTTTTTTTTGTCATAAATTAACATTCAAAAAATATTTTTCTAAAGAAAATATAACTCTGTTACTTTAAAAATCTTCATTTTATTTCCAAATTACATTATTTAGTAGCCTTTTCTGGAAGAAGAAACTGAGGGGAAAAGTGTTACCATACAGGGTTAAGCAACAAAGTTCACGCCAGGACAGTCACCAGTGAATATTTTGTGCCATTTTATCAATTTAGTTTTCTTTGGACACTTCACACTTCTGTTTGTTCAACAATGCGGGAAAAGACTTCTATGTCAGAACTGAAAAAGAAAAAGAAATCTCTGAATTACAGAATGAGACAGAGAGGGGTAACAACTGAAAGGCTGGCAGGATCCAAATACCACATTGAAAAGAGGTGAGGAAAATCGGTCTCAGATTTGAAGCAGCTCTTTTTAAACCAGGGCAAACAAACCAAATAAACACCCACTCAGCTAATTCCTGTAGCAGCTAGCCAGGTACATGAATATGAGCCTTTTGTTGAAGGAAAGGCTCATCTAAAGAGCATGCAAATAAACCAAGATCCCTTCTTGTAGTAAAACTAATGTGGGTAAAAAAAATAATAAAGAGCACTTGTCAGTGGAACCAAAAACATTAAGGACAAGAAAGATGGTTCACAGCATGTAAATACGGTAAGACACGTCACTCTACCTTGCAGTAGGACTCCCTTGTTTTTTCTGTAAAAGGGACTTCCTGGCCATATTGGAGGACTGGACATACTGTAAAGAAAACACAGCGGAGAGAATGATGAGAAAGTGACACGAACAGATGATGTACAACTGACAGATGGACTGCAATCCTGAAAAGACATTTTAAGAGATAAAAGACGTGCCAAAAGAGAGTGAAGAGAGTGAATGAGACAGACAGAAAGAGCGCATGTACAGTACACATATCCACAAAGTGAAGTCAACGTAGTGGCTGCCAATTTTTATGTTAATACTGTAAAATCATATATGGGATCCCAGATCAAGTTATGGGATCATGTTATCGCCGTTTCACGTAACATTAACTGATAAAACTAGAGAGGTGCAAAACTTTGGGTACAATGGCAGTTTCTTTAAGGTTACTTCCTCTGCCCCCCTAAACGGACATTGAGAAATCTCCTAAACATCACAAACAGTTTTCAGCAAACAGCTGCTGACCATGTAAACAAAACAGAGGCCTATTCAATGTTGAGACGTGACTATGCAGCAATATAGTCATTATATTCTTTTTCAGATTGAGCCCTCGTAGCTTTAATCATTACTTTCTCCTGGTGAGATGACAGGGCGGCTCAGGTGATCGTACAGCAGACTTCTGTACACAGCTGCACAGCGGGAAACCCTTCAGCTGAATTACACACTCCCGAGATTGGTGGGACCCTTTTTTTTTTTTTTTTTGCACAAATGAACTGAACGAACAGGAATACTGTGTCAGTGCTCTGTGCTGTCATTAAAACAAGAAAATTAGATTTTTTTTTATTGATTTATTTTACTGGTTTAGTAAAACGCCTGAAAATGGACATTCAAATATACCTGAACCAGGAATAAACTGAGGCAATGGCTGTCAGAAATGGAATCAGACTTTAGGATTTCTCACATATGAAAGCTATTGATTTTTCTTGGAAATCATGGACATCCTTTAGAGGAAGGTTAACGGGTCCTTTCCGAAAAGAAGTGATGGTATGAGGCAGGATGTGTGTACAAACTCAAAGATATCTGAGAAGAACAGGAACAGAATAAGGAACAACAGATACGTCAGGGTCACCATAACAAAACAACATCATACTCAGATTCATGTCTCATGAAAAAAAAAAGATGAACATCAGTTTAAATATATATTTTTTGGATTAGGATTAGTTCACTTTGAAATGAAAATTACCCCAAGATTTACTAGGTGATTTACTACCTCTCAAGCCATCCTAGGTGTATATGACTTTCTTCTTTCAGATGAGCACAATCAGAGTTATATTAATAAATATCCTGATGCAGCTAAGCTTTATAATGGCAATGAATGGGACCAACGAGTATGAAGCTGAAGAAAGTGCATCCATCCATTATAAACATACTCCATAAGGCTCCAGGGGGTTAATAAAGACCTTCTGAAGTGAAACGATGCGATTGTGTAAAAAATATCTAAATTTAACAAGTTATAAAGTAAAATATCTAGCTTCCGCCAGACCACCTTTCATATTCAACTAATGGAAAAAGCACAACTGATGTCGCGTCAGTTACAATTTTTTCGTAAGTTGAATATGGAAGGCGTAGGACGTAGCTTAAGCGTTTTGAACAGCACTTCCTAGAATGAATACAGAAGGCGGAAGCTAGATATTTTACTTTATAACTTGTTAAATATAGATATTTTTCTAACACAAGCGCATCGCTTTGCTTCAGAAGGCCTTTTTAACCCCCAAAGCCATGTGGAGTACGTTTATAATGGATGGATGTACTTTCTTGAGCTTCATACTCATTGGCTCTGTTCACTGCCATTAATAAAGCTTGGACGCGTCAGGATATTTATTAAAATATCTCTGATTGTGTTCATCAGAAAGAAGAAAGTCATATACACCTAGGATGGCTGAGGATGAGTAAATCTTGGGGTAATTTTCATTTTAAAGTGAACTTATCCTTTAGTTTTAATGAATTGTAATAATTATTATATTAATATAAAATGCTAAGCATACATATAAATAATATTACATTACTTAATATAATAATATATAATCAATATATCATTGTATAATATAGTATAATTGAGCAATAAATTAATTTCATTACAAAACATTCAATTATTACATTTATTAATTTGTTGATTATTACTAAATATTTTATTTAAATGAAATTTTTTTAAAAATATATAAATATACATATACAAGTAATATTAATATAATACATAAAAACAATTATAAACAAATAAATATAAGATAAATTACAAGTGATGCAACAGTATAAAAACCTGTAACAAGTAATATATGGTGATCAAATGTACTACTTGAGGACGTTTGTGAAAGATATAAGTGCAAAAATGATCAAAGTTCCCAAATTCAGTCATGAATTTCCTCTTTATCTTTTTCATCTTCTCTAATGCAATCTTTTCCCCTAAACCATGATTTTTCATGCTTCATACTGTTCGCATCCCAAACATTGATCATTTGTGACAGCAAATTTGAATTTCCCGACCTTTTTGTTTGGGATATGTGAAGTATTTGAGAATGGTTTCACATTTAGCAGGTCCCACAGAGTTTAGAAATGGTTTAACAGCATCTCTGTTTTCTGACAGTTCCTTCTGATCTAAAAATTTTTCGCTTCAAAGGTTACAAAATATTTTTTTCCCATGGATTAAATGCTCAGTTACTATCAATTATCTGCTTGTGTACGATTCCTCCTCCATCTCTCTCAGTGCTCACTGTGAGCTTTACAAATCTAATCAGGAGCAGTCTAATCTTCAATTTAGCCCTCGATCCACTTTCTGCCTCCCTGTAGATTCAGTATGTGCAGACATTGGCTCTGTCATCTTCCCCTTTTTAATCTTCTTAGAGTATATTAACTAATTGAGAATTAGAACAAACAGAGGTGGCACAGGGCTTTGAGCACATTTGTCTACATGGTGTATTTAAAAGCCCAAGCTTGCGGGTTGACAGGGCTGTTTTGGCTCTGGACCTCTTCCGACGAAGGAGCGCTCTACGGTGCGTGGCATCTCTGAGCACCGAGAGGCCGCGTGCCAAAGCGAATAAACACAGCACTGCCACTTCACATTTGCTAATCTCCGCAGGGCTGTCAGACTTCAGGTATATGCCCTGACAATTGAGGATAATTTAGTGTGAGAAGTAATGGAACCTCTCTATTTCTTTACGGATCCATTAATTACAGTGTTCCGTCAGAATGTGTTTGATTTTTTTCCCTCTTTTTTCCCCGTTGAGAGTGATTAAAACATATCTCAGCACAGCTCAGACACAGCTTGAGATGAACATCTTCATTAGCATACTAGTCGCCTAGCAACTGAAACATCTCTAACTTTCAACTTTGAGATTTTTTCACTAACCTTACACCTGAGTACAGCATGCAGTTATTACTAATGTACAGGATCCACCAGTTCTGATTCATTTATCCCCTAAATGGGGAAAAAAAGAAGAGTACCATCTCTTAAAGGCCTTCTGAAGTGCCTTGAAACACGCAGCATTATTCAATGTGTTGACGTAATTTCCACTGAAACAGGAAAACAGGGTGAGACATATCGAACAGCTCCTCCCCTTTTTTGAAACAGCCAATATCATTTTATTTATATTACAGCTCGGCAAGAGCCGTTAGGCTCGGTAAAGCCGCAGTTTCCTCCTAATCTCGAACCGTCTCTCCTCCTAATCTCCTCCATATCTCTTTAAAATACAGCATTCTGTGTAGAATTCAAATGGTCCAATATGTTTTGTGGTTTGCGTCGACTTGCGCATATGATCCGTTGTGTGCAATCGTGTCTCTGGACCGGAACAGACTGTGTGTGCGCTCTACGCCGGTTCGCATGACACCAACGTGAAACCAGGCTTCATTCGCCCCAATGGAAAGCATATTTACACTCTCTGAATTGTTCCCTATTCCCTATATAGTGCACTGTGTGCCATTCACCATGTATTAAATAGTAAATGTGTGAACAAGTGACCGATTTTAGTCTCAGCTTCAGCGTCTATTCATATTGTAGGGGGCAGGACACTTTAGATTCTAGAGAGCATTTGATTGGACATAAAATCTGATGATGAGCTGAAGTGCAGAGTGATGTCATCAAAATCATTTAATCCATATTGGTGGAAGTGAGAGACTGTAAGTTTTTAATGCTTATGTCTTCTAAATGCGAATGATGTCATTGTTTTGAAACACACCAGCTTATAGATAACCTTAAGGCTAACATATTCATACTAAAAGTCCAAAAACTTAATTTATTTCATGGGGACTTTAATAAACATAAAGGGAAGAATAATTACAGTTCTGTTTGTTACATTTACTTTCCCTCCTTATGACCACAATAAATAAGACTAGTATACGTACAGTATAAAAATATTCACCAACCACTTAGAATATTAAATAATAAAAAAGACCACTGTGAACTGAATTGCTGATTAAGAAATTCAAGTTGAATATTAAAACTGAGTAAAAGGCAGGATTTATTAATATGTAATATTAAACAATTATAAATTAAACTTGCAATTATTATATTTTATAATATTTAATATAACTATGATATTCAATGTATTAATTATGAATTAATATTTTATATTAAAAATAGCAATATATTTTTTGTTTCACTATTATTTTTTATTATTATATTTGTATTATTTTGTCGTCTTATTTTATTTAGTTTTCTTTCTTTCGTAAGCTTTTTTTGGTAATGATTTTGTGTTTCTAAAATGTTTAAATAAATTATAAACAACAAAATTAAAATATTACATATAAATAAAAACCAAATATGTAGGGTGAATTAAGGTTGATTGGGACACTTTTTGCCATTGAGACTGGGAAAAAGTGTCCCAATCAACCTGAATTCACCCCTATTATAAATTTAAAAATTAACTAAATAAAAAGAAGATGAATAATTATGTCTTGCAACAGCACCTGAACTGTAATGAGTAATGGTATAATTTTAGTATAATTAATTTCATTTTATTTATGCCAAAAGTCAAATGTCTGGCTGTCAGAAACTACCACAAACATTTATGCTTATTGTTTAAGACGAAAACAAAGTGTATAGTACCTAAAGTACAGTACTGAACATAGACGAAACATAGCATACTAGGCTTCAAATAAATGAGACCAAACTCTTTTGTTGATTTAAACAGTTTGGCGTTGCACAGAAGGTATTCATGCACCATGCTGCTGACACAGGCACAAAGAGACCGTTGGCTGAAGTATGAAGGGGCCAGATCCCTGCAGGGCTGGGTTCACCATGCCATGTCTCCCTCTTTTGGTTTCTCCTTCCGTCTCTTTAGCAGTCAAGACCAGTGTTTATACTCCTAATGCACATGTGCTTTGTATTGGGTTACAGCTACGGTATGTGTTGCCATGGACACAGCATGCCTCATGATAGACGACCCAGGTCCTTTTTTAATCAGCAGTAAGAACCAAGCCAAAAAAAAAAAAAAAAGCGGGAAAGCTTTTATGATATTACGTTATTTATATGTTATTATGTGCCCTCCACTCTCTGAACATAATAAAAAGAAATGAGATCTCCCGCTGCAATTATTTGGCCCATGGTTTCGCCAGTAAAATTTAACACATTCAAAGGAGTGAACAATCAAACAGCTGGTGATGGAATCTGAGCCCATGAGGCCTGGTATGGCCTTGTATCAATAGCGGCTCTTGTTCTTGAGTAAAGGAACCATTACTGTTGCTCATACTTAGTGTTAATGATTTGAACAAACTCCTCCTAACCCTAAGTATTCAACTTAGAAGTGTAACCATTTGTGCTACACACATGAATGGCCCTGTCCCAAATGGCACCTTAAACACTTGTGGTCTTCCTACGAGTCGGCACTTTTGTGACATAATGATGCTTTGACTATCGGGAAGAAGTCTGCTGCAAAGCTTGCACCAGTGCGGGCTCAGCAAAGATGCACATCAAGGGCACATTTAGACCGCAAAGGGGGTTCTCGCAAGCACCCTTCTGAAACCTAAAATGACAAATGGACACCTGTTACCACAACTTAAATAAATGGTTGCAAGTTAAAAATTCTAATTTATTGTTTTAATTAAACCTTTTAAGTTGCAAACATTATTTTGTTGAGTTCTGTTGACATAATGTTGATCATTACCATCAACTTAACATTGGTTGTAATTTAAACTGAAATTTCTGGCTTTAAACAAAAACAACAAACAAAAAAAAAAAGTGTAGTGTAGTAACGTAATGAAATTGTCTTGATACCTCAAAAGAATTGATGCAAACTGTTGCATTTTTTTGTAGAGCCAACGCAATATTTTTTAGAGTGCATGTAAGCCCACAAGAACAAAAGTGCATATGAAGTGTGCCATTTCGGACAGGGCCACTGATTCCTCAAATCATACACCTTGTTGAGAAGAGGTGTGCTACTACAATGTCTAAGCATTCTGATCTCCTGGTACAATATCACACTTTGGGGTGTACTCTTTTTGGGACAGTAAGAAACCACCTATAAACCACCCAGAACACCATAACAATGCCGTGGAAATTAGCCTAAAGGTTTCAACTGTAAGCATTATTTCTGCTTGCCCGGTCATACCAGTAGTTCAAGGCCCGTATTTATCAAGCCTCTGAGAATTACTCACAAGTACACTGCTAAGAATTGACTTATCAAGCATATCAGTCGTAATTTAAGTGAAGTGTAGGACTAAATCTTAAGTGTCAGTCTTAGAGATGATTCACGACACTTTGCTGTGCCACAAATGGGATTTTGGATGACGATATAGGCATGGACCGGTCACTGAATAGATTTCCTTATTTAAGAATATTCTCAGATAAATTCACATTGAATGGTGAAATTCCTAAGACTACTTTACATTCAACACACATTTGACAATAAAGAATTTTCAAGAGAATACATTATGATATACACATTGGAAATTAAAGATAAACATGTTTTCCACCATGTTTTAATTGCAAATTTTAAACCAGTGTGCTGTTAACTGACCTGCCTAAATGCAGCCTAGATTTTATGATATAATCAACCACCTTGGATTCCGAAAGAAAACCGAACTGGCGCGAGGAAGAAGCGCTACTTGTCGTCCAACATTTCAAAAACATTCTTGCTCCCCTGAAAGATTTGCGCACGTCTCGGTCTCCTCAGTGCCATCACAAGCCCCTATTGGCAACTCAACCACTTGAGAGCTGTCTTAAATAACTGGGAGAGTAAGAGTGATTCTTAGCTTTAAGAAATTTGATAACTTGCTTTTATATTTAAGTTTGAAAGTAGGAGCAAATTTCATGAATTCTCAGCACTTAAGACTAAAATGGCACTTTGAGAAACTTGATAAATACTGGCACAGATTTCCACTTGCCTTTCACAACATTTCCACTTGCTCCAAAATAAAAAAGTAAGTTTTTGCATTTAATTGTAAATTTAATTATGCATTTAATTGTAAACGCATTTTGTAAATGTGTTGTATATTATATTTAAAATATAAATAATAAAATAATTTTAAAATAACATACATAAAAAAAAATAATTTACAATATCAAATATAAAATACAAATACAATAAATATTAGTATAATAAAATATAGTAAAATAGAATAAAATATATATTTTATATACATAAAATGCTTGTACAATTTAAAAAAATGCAAGATATAGTGCTGACCAAATAGTGCAAGTGACATTTCCATCAACTGGGCTGAAATTCTCTTACACAGCAGGGCCAACCTTATTGTTGAGCCGTGTCCTAGCATTGTGCCAGCAAGTTTTGCATGTGGAAGCACCACTCATTTTCTTCAAAACATGTAAAAATCTATTTAAAACCTGTTGTATAACAGCACTTGAGGGGTGGAGGGGGAGGGGTTACATCAGGGTACAGGGCCTTGTAGAGCCACTACCTCACCCTGCATATGCATATCCCGGTAATCTAAGCGGAAACGACCCCAACCAGCTCCTGCGGAACCTCTTTGAACCTGCTCTGTGGGAACGTAGCTCACTCCTTCAGCTGAAATGCTTTTTAATGAAATGTTAACGCCAGTTATGAGAGCCAAAACCTGTTTCTTCAGGGCTCTGGAGTCGGAGCATTTTCAAAAATGTTAACATCAATAAGGAAGGGCACTCTTTTGCCCTTGGTGGATGTTTGAATGTAAAACACATGTGCCACCGGCTGGAGTCTTGCTGGGTATATATTCCATCTATTTTTAATCCGGTGCGCTCTGTCTGTTTGCTGTGTTAATGCAAACACTCGCACCTTTCAAGGAACAGCCGCTTTCTCCATCTCCATCAAGAGCAGGCCTGGGTTATTCATTTTTAAACAAAGCTTACCTCCTTTCGCTTGATTCTATAATCTCGTTTCAAATCCTATCGCCCACTACATTTTCCTTTTACCCCTACAATCGCAATCCTCTTTAACTAATCTAAAGTCTAATTGGTGCCAGCACCGGTTCTCCCCTGTAGGTCACTTCTCGCCTTGAGGTTTTTAACTTTTGTTCCTGTGAAATCTGAAGCGGCTCATGCCCGGGCTCAAGGCTCACAATGAAGGCTTTTTCAGGGCTAGAGGGTTGTGAACACCGCACACAATTAGTGGAAGGAATTTCGGAGCAGAATCTTGCAGGTTTCCTAAAAATTCCTTAACCTGAAAACATATTGCATAATAATATGAGCAAAATTATAACTTATTTTGACTACACCCCTGTATACTCTTAAAAATAAAGTTTCTTTATTGGCATCAATGTTTCCATGAAACCTTTCCACTGCACAAAGGGTTCTTTATAATGGAACCCAAATCCGTTCTTCTATTGCACTGTTATGAAAACCCCCTTTTAGAACTTTTATTTTTAAGAGTGTAGATGGTGAAACTCAAAGAAAGTGTATTTACAATAAGAGATTCATCTGTACAAACAACTAAATCAGAGTTGGAGAATCAACGGAAAAATATGGCTCATGGAACCAGACAGAATATTTTCCACAGACTTTTAACAGGAAAAAGGCAGGCTGTTGACAAACCTCCAAAAGAACAAAAATACCTCAAAGACAATAAATCTCCACAGACGCACTTCCAATGACTTCTTACCACCACCCAAAAAAGCCACAATCTTCAACAAACTTCTTTTTGTTTCTCCAAATCACCAAAAAAAGTTCTAAGAGGAGCTAAATAAGCATGTTGGCATGTTTGTTAGAAATCCTAACTCATTCCACGAGCACTAAACCCTCAAAATGCTTCAACCGAGCCAAACCTTCTCTCCACAAAGCATGTTCTTCTCAGGCCTACGTTAATCAAAGAGACATGTGACATGTTCCATTGGAAGGTTCATCAGTCCGAGCTGCTGAAAAGCTAATATATCTCTTTATAGGCAGAGGAGTTCTGAGGACACACTGAGAGTTTCTGCCAGATATTAAAGCCCCATCATTTACACGGCACCGGCCATTAGAGTAAGCGTGGAAAAGTGGGCGATCTTGTCATTTAGTGTTACTGAGAAGACTTGAAGGCAGGAAGGGTGGGGGCAGAGGCACGCAAACAAGCCTGGAAGTCTGGGAGAGAAAGAAGCTAAACAAGACAATACCAGACTGGGGCTTTTCATGAGCTTGTACATTGAATTTGTTTTCTTAGTAATACATTTTTACCCAAGGGCTAAAATGACAGCTATTAAAAATGAGAACTATGTCAGTCTCGGTGCATTCAGCATTTTTTTTTCCTTCCCCCTCGCTTTCTTTCAGGGCTTCTTCAGATTCACAGTCCCATTTAAAATTAATCTCCTAAAGCAACTGGACCTCCAGTTGTCATCTCCAATAATTCACGCATCCCCGAATTTTTATGAAGACAGACAAATGCAGGTATAGAAAACCCTAAAATAGGCTCCAAGCCATCCGCGGTTGCCATGGAGAGTTGCGTGTTTCCAGGGCGATAGTGTATTTCTCGAGCGCTAATGGCCTGTCCTTTTGCCAGGCAACAAATAACCCTGTGATGCAACTGCACCTGTCTCAGTTCTGTGTTACCATGGAGGCGTTCCTGTTGCTATGGCGACCATCACGCTAATAACCTCACAAGGGCAAACATGCATTGGTGAACTCCGAGGCCCAGCTGTTCCTCCTGTGCTCTCGTGTCTCTCAAACTCTCTGAGCATGTTAAGGAATGTTCGTCTACCTGAGCCCACATTACATAGCCTCTTAAAGGGGACACATCCATTTTTTTTCCCTTAAAGGGATAGTTCACCCAAAAATAAAAGTTATCCCATAATTTACTCACCCTCAAGCCATCCTAGGTCTATATGACTTTCCTCTTTCAGCCAAACACAATCAGAGTTATGTTAAAAAATATTCAAGCTTCAAAAAGCAAATCCATCCATCATAAAAGTAATCCATACGGCTCTAGTGGGTTAGTAATTGCCTTCTGAAGTTAAGTGATGGGTTTTTGTAAGAAAAATATCCATATCTAAAACTTTATTACACTACAATCACTATAATCACTTCCAGAAATGGCCGTATGCAAGTCTAGTTCCGGTGGAAGAGTGACCTCTGAACTGACGTATGATGCACTGACAAACGCGGAAACGCAGAGTATAAAGCAAAACAAAGCACCGGTCACGAATTAGAAGTCTAAAATGAGAAATTTTAAAAAGAAATTTTGAATTTTTGATATAAGAGAAGAGCAGCTTGAGTTTGTTGCCCTATTTACTCTATCTACTCTCACCTAAGCTTACGCTACTCCTACATCCCATGTGTCAGGTCAGAGGTCACTCTTCTGCCGGAACTCGACTTGCGTACGGCCAATACCGGAAGCCAGTGATTATAGTTTAGTAATGTAGTGAATATAGTTTAGTCATATTTTGGGTGAGTCTACCTATAATGTTCGTAAAAGTTTCTTACACCAAAAACAGCCATTTTCCACCCTCTCTCTGACTTTTACGTCACGTCCTAACCCAACACAACAACAATAAAAACATGGAATTTCTTGCAGTTTCTATCCAAACCAGCCATGACACAGACAAAATGTTTTTGCTACTGTATCTTTCAGACTTCTATGTTTTGCATTTATATTGATCCATTTGTGGGAAAGTGTTCTTTCATCCTCATTCACAAAAAGTTAATTTATTAAATATGATGAAATATATTTCCATATGGCCTATAAACCTTCAAAATTTGAGGCTTTTTAAACTTTATGACTTTTTAGCCAGTTACAGTTATTGTACACTACTGTGCAAATTGACTGATCGCAAAGACCCGCCTCCTTTAGTTACTGTTGCTATGTCCGACAAGCCATGCTGCTCTCACGCCACACGTTCTCACAGTGAAAAATACATCGCGGAGCAAAGAGGACACTGACAACGTATCGACAGACAAGACAGAGCAGGTTACTTTTGATATGAAACAAAGTCTCCAATTTTGTAATTTTTAAAGAAATTTAAACAATAAATACCGTTTTGTGGCTCTTTAATGTGTTGTGACAGATCGCTGTAGCGCCTCAAGCGGCTCATGAACCGATCATCTCTTCTTACTAGTTAATTTATTTAATCAAATAAACATCAATGAACCACATTTCAACCACATAAAGACGTCAGTACACATCAATTTTCAAATTCAAGTCCATCAACGTTAATCTACCAACTCCCCTGACTGCTTTGTCGGACAAAATTTGCGGATTCTGTGTTATAATTGGTTAGATCGCCTGTCAGTCAAACTCCTGGCGAAGGATCAATTGTGGTCGGTAAGATTTTTTGAAAAAAAAAGATTGTTTCTTTAGTAAACAGTAATGTTGTGAAATATTATTACAACTTAAAATAACTTTTTTCCATTTTATATTTCAAAATGTAATTTTATTCTAATATGCTGATTTGGTGCTCAAGAAACATTTCTATTGCAGTTCAGCATCCTGTTTGCTGCTTGATTAAAATCAAATTCAGTTCATACTGAACCGAAGCTTTGGGTTGTGAACTTTAGAGAATTTAAACCATAGTAAACCAAACTATTCTATTTCAAAAATGATGTCCAAAAATTCATGTTTTCTATTATCTCCTGAACCCCTTCCCAAGGGTTTTTTGGCAGGGTGTCTGCCTCAGTCCCACCCCACACACATACCCATCTACAGGTACTGATGACATCACCAGAATAGACCATGCATTCATCCCATCTGTCTACCTCACCAACATGCGGATAAAATAGAGCTGAAGCCCCCAGCTTACTCGCATGATCTAATAATCTCTACAGTATTGACGTGATTACAAAAAAAGCAAAGATGAAAGAGTGGTGCGTTAAAAAAAAATTAGCAGAAAAGAGGAGTGTGTCAGTCTATGACTCAGCTGAATCGTGTGAACCTTAGGAATGCTATAAAAAGCTTCATTCGGCTTCCTGGGAGCCGCAGTGGCCAGATAAACACTTTATTACACACTGCTACACGCAGATCCACCATCTGGCCTGAGACAGAGAGGAAGCCAAGCCTGTGTGTGCCTAACACTACAGTGCTATCTCTGCTACCTTACACACACCGGGGCTGTCAGATCAATCTGAAATGAGAGGGCGGCACATATTATAAACCTCAGCAATTTATGAATATTAATTCGATAAGGTAATGTTCGGTCAATAAGAGTAAGTGATTTGCTAAAAAGGCAAATGCTAAAAAAGGCTTGCCTCTTCCATTCGTTTTTACACACCCAATTTACACCGCAAGTAAACATCGCATCAGATTCATCAGATTCTTGAGTTGGCCGCATGGCTCTTTGGATTAAAAAAGTTCCTAATGTTACATTATAAAGTTCAGATCTGTATATCGGTATCATCTGTTAAAACAGAAAAAGAAAAACTCTCCTGGGATTTTTAAAGCAGCACTTCAAAATCTAGAGATTTAAAACTTCTTTTCTGGATCTTAAAAAGGTTTTCCTATGGCATTAGGGTGTAAAACCTTTTCTGGCTCTAATTGGAAAGTTTATTTTTAAGAGTGTATCTTTGAAAATAGCATTTAGAGGTTGTTATAGGCTGTCGTTTTGGAGAGGTGTAGGCTAGAGGGACCGTCCTCTGTGATCTCCTCTTCCCACAGGGCCTTCGAGTCTTGAACACCTGGTGCTAATAACCAGACTAGTGCTGTTCCCACACAACATTATCAGTGAAACACTCAATACAGAAGGGGAATTCACTGAGAATGAACTGCGCCTGTCTGCACTGTTTTAGCACCTGATTCACTAAAGAAATTATGCAAATGCGTAACGGCACAAACACAAAAAAATTATAGCAAAACACATTTTGCACAACAGAATTCAATTTCTTTTAGGCTGGTTCTAAGCTCTGAAATGCTGAAAATGTCTTGATATACCCATATGGCAAAACAACATTTTTTTCTGGCGAAAATATATTTAAAATATTTGCTCAATGTATGTCAGTAAACAGTCTGGCTTGAGCGAGAAAAAAAAAAAAGAAAATATATTTTGTTTAAACTTTCCAATGCCAAAATATATTACAAAACTGATATTAACTGGGATTAAACTTGTACTTAAAGGAGCAAAAAAACAAAAAACAAACAAAAAAACAACATTTTCAATCCTAAAATATGTTTATATATATATATATATATATATATATATATATATAAACATATTTTAGGATTGAAAATGTTGTTTTTTTTTTAATGTTTCTTCTTTTAAAAACATTAAAAATCTTACCGTGTCCAAACTTTTGACTGGTAGTGTTTATACACTACCAGTCTCTACTCTACTAATAGTCACTACCAATCAGGTTCTCAAAATCTGATTGGCTGAGAGAGGTGCGATATTCTAGTGATAACTCCTACGTTTTTACTGTAGCTTGAAGCGACTGTCATGGTGGCCGAGCAAATCCACCATATTTTTTACAAATACTTCACTTGTTGTACCACGAACTATTCGTTTCTGTAGTTTTTTTTTTAGGTGAGAATGTAGTTGTTTAGACCTGAACTATGTGACTTATTTTTAATCATAGCACCTATTTTACTATTTGTTTTGATGCTTTTGCAGATGTGAGCTCAAGGCCGTCAGCGGCCATTCAGTGCTCATGTACCCGCAGAGAACAGCTTTATCTCGGCCAGCGCTCCGGGGATTTGCTGCTGGCTATTATGTAGATGGTGGTTAAAAATATAATTAATTTGGGGTATATCAAATGGGAAATCTTTGGTCTTATTAATCTATTACTTGTTACAGAGCAAAACGTTTGACTAAATTGTTTGTTTGTGTTTTTTTTTTTTTTTTTTTTGCTTGTGTTTATGTATTTTATAATGGCTATTGTTGTTAATTTAAATATTGTTGTTCAATAAGTATTATTTTATATAAATAATATGCCCTATTTGGTATTGAGAATGGGTCCGTCAATAGAAACTCTACAAAATACAATAAGCTTCAATGAAGCGACTCAACGTTCCTTCTTTACTAGTTCTAAAGTGACATTTTAAATGAGCCTTAGTCAAACTGTCAACTTGAAATTTGAATCGTGGCGGAAGGAAGTAGTTTCTCACAAAAGAGGGTTTTTAAAGACACTCCATTGTTGTTCTTATTTATTTACACACTTGTGCTGTCAAACTGTTGTACAAAAGCAATATCACACTCGTAGCCATGCGATATTGCTGTATATCAGCACACTGTTTACCTACGGGCTAATAATAATATATAATAATATAATGATATATACTCATATATTCTTATTTAAGAAGACTGATTTACAACGTGCAAAAGCTTTCAAAACCAATTGTCATTCCTCTCAAAAGGCTTCTCATCAGGTATTTTTACTCAGTGTTCTGTGGCACAGTTTGGCAAACAGTGCAATTTCACCTCCTGCACACACGCGTTTTGGGGGAGAAAAGTCTTTTTTTTAAAAAAAAGAAAAAAGAAATGACCTTATTCAGCATTTGTTTGTCGAGCTGTGAGATTTCTGCCTTGATGAGGCAGCAATGTGCTTGTAGAATGCACTTACTGCTGAATGGAGAAATGCAGGCCGTCGTGACAAACCCTATCCAAAAACATCTGAGCGCGGCTCTCTTCACTGCCTCATTCCTTAATCATCTCGCCATGCTTGAGCAACACCTGAAACCCACCCCCAGCCGATCTCTCTTACTAGAGCTGTCCGGTTTAATTCAATCTCTTTAAAAACATCCATCTCCATTTTCCCTTTCTAGCCACTGAGCTTGAGCTATCAACCATAACAAAGGATATGGAACAAATGGGCAGCCATTTGTTCCATATCCTTTGTTAAGGATGATATGCCAGTTCGAGTTTTACAGTAAAGCAATTATTTTGTCTTGCACAGACGAGTGGCTTGGAGCACGCAGACCTGTTAGCTGGATCAAAATGAAATGGAGCAGTGAGGGAGCCTCTCGGAACCCAATGCCGGGTCTCGATCTGACAGCTCCGCTCAGCTCGCAGCCGCCGCCCCTGGGTTCCACTGCGAACCGATACCAACAGGGACAAGCGCGCAACACAGAGATGGAGAGAGATATTTGGTGAGGTTTAAAGATCGATGTATCTAGTGGGCCAGTTGCCTACCTTTGATATGCCTGAGGAGAGGTGGGAGGCGTGGTGAACACCTGGGAATAAGGATGATAAGGTGTCTTCTTCAGCGCCTGGATGAGATTCTGTCTGTATTCTGGGTCTATGCACCACAGGGAGCCCTTCCCGATACTCTGTGGAGGAGGAACAGAAATAATAAAACATATTTAGTCAAGACAGAAAAAGAAAAGCAACTAAACGTGTACAAAAAAGACTAGAGCACCTGCTAGAACTGGTCAAAGATTTCAGCGGTCACTGACTTGTAGTAAAAACTAGTGTTTGCGTTCTTCTACATTCACGTTTTTGTTCAGTTCAATTATTATGGTGTGTGAATTTCAATGTTGGAAACTTATTTATGAACATCAGTTACTGTCTTGTACATCCATTTGTAATGTTAATTTACTTCACATCTGAAACATCAGATCATCAGGTAAAGAATGAAATCATGAATATTCAATGATGGACAGCTGAGCATACAAATACAGCATTTTTTAATTTTTCTTTCTCTTGAAAAAGGGTCTGTCTAAAGTATTCAAATCCCAGCAGCATTTTAGGCATCAAAAGTGTGCTATGGTCAAATTCTGAAGTAGCATCACATGATGTATCCTTTGCGGATTATGGAATCCCAGAATGCATTGTGGTGAGATCACTGGAAAAATAATGCTGTAATACTGACATATAAAATATAGTATTAATATATAATATTTAGTAAACATTAATTCATATTTATTAAAAAAAAAAAATATATATATATATATATATATATATATATATATATATATATATATATATATATATATATATATATATATATATATATTAAAATATTTATTATTTATTAATATTCTACATTCTTAATATTTTAATATATTTAAGATATATTAAATAAATATGTAAAAAGAGAAATATGAAGAAATATGAAGGTGCACTTCAATACTTAAATACAAATACACATCTTACATGGTAAAGGCTGCAAGATAAGACTGAGTTTGTTTGGTCCAGTACAGTAAGGGAAGAAATGAGAACCTGACCACCTGCATTACCTTGACCTTCACATTCTCCAGTTCATTAGTGAAATTATGCATCATGAAACCAAAAAGTGCAAACTACAGCTAGCACAGATGCTACAGACCACTTGGACAAACTCAGCATTAAAAAAAACAAAAACAGCACAGTGAGAGAACGATCCCAGTATATAAATCAGCTCTCCTGACAGATCCTGCTGAAAACGAGGAAACAGCAAAATGTCACTTTGAAAGTGATATCAGGGGAAAATTACTTGAGCTCATTAGTACGGACTACAATCAGTGTCATGTTACTAAGCCCCATTTTTCAGTTCAAGTCATCCCTATACTGTCAGAGATTTACACAATCAGCAAACCACGGCGACAGAACAAAGTGTAGACAATCAGAGTGCTTTTGTAAAGTAAAAGACATTTCCTTTCACTCAGGCACTTCAAAGCGGTGGACAGCGTGTGCTGTTTTGTTAGACAGACTGTGTGTTCTCAATGAATCAATAGTAATGACCTTCAGATAACTGACAGAGAGTCATACTGTGCCCTGGGGTAAAACACACACACTGGCCTCGACCGTATTGTCACATATTCAGACTTTGCGTAACAAAATAACTGGACGTTGCTTTTACCGGAGGTTTCGTTTTCGTTAACTAAAAGCACTGCAATCGGGCGTCCCTACTGACCGCTGTTTATCACCGAGTTAATTGAGTGTTTCTTGAAGGGGCCAAAATATCTTTAACAAAAAGCTGCTATGAGATTTTTTCAGCGTGAATACTACATTCCCCCGACAAGGGCTAAGAAACGATAACACACTCTATTGATTGCAGCAAACCCCAAAGCGAGTGCTCGGCTCTTTACCCACAGTATTTGGCTTCAGTGGAAAGATTTGTACCAGCACAAGTCAAACAATTCAAACCCTTGGAGTGATTAAGCAAACAAAATAAACAGCACATTTATTGGACTCACAATTCATTTACACTCACGTCTCAATGTTTAAAAGCTTGTCCAGTAAAACCTAAAATACACACGCAACAATAAAATATGTATCTAAATATAGATAAATTGCTATAATATAGTGTTGAATAGCATGGAATTAACAAAAAAAGTTTTACTTTTAACAATTAACTTGTAAAAGTACAATGACTGTTTATTATAGTAACACTTTACAATAAGGTTCCATTAGTTAAGTTAGTTAATGCATTAACTAATATTAACTAACAATGAGCAATACATTCGTAACAGTATTTATTAATCTTTGTTAACATTAATTAATATAAATACAACTAATTAGTTCATGTTAGTTCAGGTTCATTAAATACATAGTTCTCTCATGAAACTCTGATGGCGCAGGCTGATGGGTCTTAATGCAAGCTGATGATAATTACAGCGTTAACTACTGGTACAAGCTGATTGGTCCATGTCACATCTGCAGCCAATGAGCTTGTTGCTCACACATTTAAATGGCTGGTTACATTCACTATAGGGGCTTTCGCAAAGGAGGAACCTTTTCATAGTTCCTAGAACTATTGGCTGAAGTACCCAGATTTTGCCATGTTCGCACCGCATGAAATAGGAACGATTTTAGTTCTAGGAACTCCTTTTGGGGAAACTAAATTATCTCCTACTTCAGAGTAGGGTCTAAACCAGCTCTATAGGAGCTATCAGTAACATGAGTGTATGTTGATTGGCCAAACGCATGTCAAACACCAGCATCTGGCATTTTTAAAAAGCCGTGTAAACATATTTACTCCACGAACATGGAAAACAGCGATAACGGCATTTACCTGTTGTCTGCAGGGTTGTGTTCTTTTCTCCGCCCCGATGATATGTAATACTGAAAGTTGTCATAGGAGATTTTGTCTCTTAGCCACACTTTTTGCTCTTTCAGTTGCGTAAATTATGCGTTTACATTCCATCTCCGTTATCACGAAACCCACGACACACAACAAACACAGCTCCAATCATGACGTCTTCTATCCATGGGTTTTTAGCGTTTGTAAATGCCATGCTTAAAGAAGCAGCTGTCGCCGATTCAGAGTTCCTATTCCCGGTGCGAATGCAACCAGGAACATGGCCAGGGGAAGAAATTAGTTCTCGGGGAACTATCCTAGTGACTAACTGAGTTCCCAGAACTATTCTGTGCAAAAGCCCCTTATAGCAGTTTGCAGCGCGCTTCAGAGTTCCTCTAAAACCCTCCACCTTCCCCAGCTCCACTTGTATAGATCTGCTATAGGTTATTGATATATGCTATTTGTGCAGCAGCACTATGTCTTACTCGCAGCAGAGTTTCGGCATATGTATTGGCAGTAGCAAGTTCCTGTACTTGCTCTGCAGCAGCAGCAATAATCTACAACAACAGCAATAATCTACAGCAGCAGTAGCATAGCAGATCTATTCCACCAAGTCCAAATACATTAACATTGTCATATCCATTACCATGCTAACAATCTTCCGAGAGTTGTCATGATAGAACTAATGTTAACAGATACAACTTTTAATTTTAATCAGGTATTAGTAAATGATGAAATTAACATTAACTTAGATTAATAAATGCTTTATATATATATTTTTTTTATTGTTAGTTAATTTTAACTGATGTAGTTAGCTAATGTTGTTAACCTTATTATTAAGTGTTACCATTATAATAATTATTGATAAATAATTGGATAGCGGGCCTATGGAGAATTGTATTGTGTCATGTAATATTTTCCAAAGGGAAAGGTCTTTTTTTCCTGGCAAAAAAATTCAATTTTCTTCTGAAAACAGTGAATGCATTTATTCTTAGCACAAACTGACATTCTCCACCTAATTAAGCTGTCAACTTTCCATCAGCGTGTTTTAAACCATACCTGGACCAACCACAAAGATAAATTGCACCATGAAATTCAATCCTTAAATGGTCTGTCCAGTAGATGCTCTGATGGAAATGAAAAATAGAGGAGTTAAAAGAAATGAACAGGATGGAGGCAATGAAAAGGATGAAGGAAGGGAAAATATAGCAACTAAAGAAAGAATATAATAATAATAATAATTATTATTATTATTATTATTATTATTGCTAAAAAATAATAAAAATTAAAACAATAAAAAAAATTGTGCGCTAGATTTTTTTAAATTTTTTTTTACCCTACCAAACATTACAAATATACTCAAATAACTGAAAAAGCTGAGTGTATTGGCATCTTTGTCTCTTGGGAACAGGCAAAAGTGTGAGATTAAACAAAGCCAATCAATTCTTATTACCATATCATCATAAATCGTAGGACACAAGCCCTGCAGGAAAATCTACTATTGTTGAGTGGTTTCTCACGTGAAAATGACATTACTACAGAAAAACCTATTGATGAGTTAAACTTGCGCCCCTGAAATATTAGTTATATGCCTAAACATGCAGTGATTATGATCTCAACTGATGTATTTGAGTACTATGCGTACGTGTAGTCAAAATAAAGCTTCCAACAGGGACACATCCAACTTTAAAGGGTGTGATATGTGATCCTCGAGGCATCAGA
Source organism: Hypophthalmichthys nobilis (assembly GCA_037950665.1). Lineage (NCBI taxonomy): Eukaryota > Metazoa > Chordata > Actinopteri > Cypriniformes > Xenocyprididae > Hypophthalmichthys > Hypophthalmichthys nobilis. The sequence goes on from CM075478.1 coordinate 11,012,083, forward strand.
TTATTCATATACGCTCCGTGGAGAAGAGCCTGCACTGGTCTATCTTTCCAAATGTTCTGTAATCAGGAGAAATCAATAGGTTTCAGAGCACTTTGCCTCAGATTTATCTCCATCTCCTGACAGCTGCTGTGTCCGTCTGAAGGCCAGCTCAATGGCACCAGCCAGTAGAGTCTCCAATCAGGGAGAAGGGGTGAAAAAGGGAAAGGAGAGCCAAGGAAAAAGGGGTGGGGGCACTTGGATTACACTGGTCTCCTAGGCAACAGGCAATGGTGGAGTATATAAAGACTGTTTGATAGTCTTGGCAGAGAGATCTTTCATTCTTCCTAAGAAGCACAGGCCTCTGAAGATGCTATATTCCATTATAAGAAGTAAAGTTAATCCTATCAGTTCCCGAGCAAGACGAAAGACCTGCTATTATGAAGCACCCCCCTCCCCTCGCCCCGACTGTCCAGAGTCCCCCTTTTCATGCTCATGACTTTAAATATGTGAAAAGGGAATTGTGAGGAAATATCCAACCCTAAGACAAGTTTTGGAACCATCGTTCTGAAATAACAGTCAACTATTTTATGTTATGCAAAACTTAATTTTATAAAATTTCCTGTTTTTTCTTTATTACAACTGCTCAGATTTAAACAAATACCTAATTTCAGTGCGTAACTGAAAGATATGTTTGTGCTACAGACGTGTGATAACTCAAATCATATGGCTTGATAAGGAGAGGAAAGTGTGCTATTACTTTTTAAGCTATAACTTAGGAATTTTGTTACGCGCTATTTTCTGTTAACTAAAAAATAAACAGAATTTTTTTTTTATTATTGAAATAAAGCTAAAATAAAATAGAAATATTAGATGAACAACTTAAACTGAACAAAAAATTTGAACCCTAGGGTTATTTATTTTAATTTCAGTTTTAGAGATTTTAGAGTTTTTGAGATTTTATTTATTTACAATTAGTCATTTTACTGCTTCAGTGTAAACTTATTTTATTTACATTTTTTTGTTTAGTTTAAGTTGTTCACCTAATATTTCTATTTTATTTAAGTTTTATTTCAATTAAAAAAAATCTGGTTTGTTTTTAGTTAACAATAATTAACCTGTTTCAAACTGATGCACAATATAACAGTATCATATCAGTTATTGGACAAGATTTGTTAATTTATTGGTCGATATTGGATGTATATCTTTGCCGTCATCTACTGTTCACTTAAAGTTAATCTTAAAAAAAGTAACATCTGAATATAATATAATCTGACATCTGAAATAGATATTAATTTTCATACTGTACATTATAATTTTTTGATGCCTAAATTCACTTATAGCTTACAAAATTATTCCTTTTTAGTGTTTAGTGTTTTATTTTTCATTTATTTACACAAAATTGTAGAATTTAATATTGACCACTTATCAGTCATTAGCGAAACCATGAAAAGTGTTTTTGCCTGACTGACCAAACAAACAAACAAACAAAAAAAAAATTACATTGAATGAGGGACCCAAGCAATTATTGGGGAGGATTTTAGCATAGGCTCTTTTAAATTGGACCAGTAATTAATTTCCTAGCAACCACATTGCAGCACTCAGAACTGCATAGCAACACCTTGGCAACCCCAGAAGAACCCTAGCATTCTGGCAACTTTTACATATGCAAACATCGCTCACATTTACTTCAGAAAATCCAGTTTATTACTGTTCTTTACTGTGAAAGTAATGATATAACTGGGAGGAGAAGGAAACTGGATTGTGCTAGACAAAAACACCTCTATTTCTGAAAAAAAAAAAATCACTTAAACAGCACAGTGTGCTGACTTCCTAAATTAAGTGCGCTAATGCTCTCTTGGTAAGGTGATCTATATAAATGCAGACATCGACTGTGCTGAAACATGGATAAATCAAGGTGTCCAAAAGGACATCATTGCTTTGGTCTCCAAATCCCAGCAGTCATCAGCTGCTAATGGCTGCGGCCCCAGAGTCGTCATCTCCTCTGAGGCTCTGCGGCTTAAATCACATGAAGGAACAGAGTATCAGTGAGCTCGTTTTGTGATTGGTGGAGACACGATGACCTCGTTCATATTGGTTGAATTCTGCACACAATGGCATTTTTAAAGCAGGTCTATATTGTGCAGTTCTGCAGCAAAGCATTAAGGGGCCGATGACTCTACTCACCTTCAGAGGCTCTCAGTGCATTAGGAAGGGCATGAAAGGTCATTCATAATGAGGGCGTTTGGGGAGGGGGAAGCTTGGCCGTTGTTGGATCTATTCACTGAGATGAGTCCAACACATCACCCCCATACAACTTTTGCTCTCTCCTTTTTTTTAAGGATGTGCAACTCATTCTGAAGGCTGAGTAGAGCATGAAGATGCACCATGGCAGTGTCTCAGACCAACAAACCACACCTCCAACAATCCACACAAACGCCTGCTCCAATGAACCTACTTTCATCATCCATCAAAAACAACAATGCTATGAAAAAGATCAGGGGCCTGAAAAAAACCTGTGAAAAATTTCTTCTTAACTGCTATTTTCTTCTTATTTTCTAACTTAATAAAAAAGATAAGAATAGTGTGTATTCCCAAAAACTTCTTAAGACAAAATTTAAAAAGTAAGATAACCTCTAACCTGTCTTAAATTCCCAAAAGTAAGATATTTAATGAAATTATTGGGTTGTTTCAAATATTAGGCATTACAACATAACACCAGCTACATATAATATACATTACTAGTAGACTACTAGTGGTCATGAAAACACTAGAGTAAACGCGTGTATACATGATGTGTTCCTTTTAACCCTTAGGCGCTTACCTCGGGTCTTTAGTGACCCAGGACGTCATTCACTACCCTCCACCTCATTCATCAACCTTCTTAGTATTCCTCAATCAATACATTATAAATAATACAACAAGAAAAAATAATAAATATCTTTTTTGTAAAATTTGTTTAGGTGTGTAACGGTGTAAGTATTTTTTTTTTTTTTTCTGCACAGCAATAATTGAATCTTTGATGACTGAACAAGTGCAATTCACCTTTATTCCACAAAGTGGCAATGTCTGATACACAATGATGAAGTGACATTTCACTCATAGTTACTGCAGGCAGAAAACAAAAGAAAATGAAGTCATCAGCATCAATCATCGGCAAAACTTGAAATGGCTAAGCAGAGCAAGTACTGAACGCAATCAAACATTAGTGTCACTGTCACTTGATGGTGGATCTGGTGAAGAAGCAGTCAGCAATCAAAATATTGATTTTGAAGATGTTGAAAATGATAGTTTTGAGAATATGTTTGAAATTGTGAAATATGAGCCAGATGCTAAATATAAATGAGCTTTGATGAGGATAGTGATGGTGGTATAAAACATCTGCTCAAACTGAACCCTTCCAAGCTACAAAAGGTTACAAAATATGCTTTATTTTATTCTTCTGTAATTGTTACTCTAATGTCAGGAGAATTTTATATTATCGTGGCAGGTAGAGATCCATCTGGTCGCTATAGATCCGGGTCGCTAAAGACCCGAATATGTAATAACGATTTGCAAAACATTCATGCATTTAAGGGTTAACTAGAACCAGCAAGGCAGCACACAGGTCGGCCGTTGTACAGCCGCAATAACTATTTTAACTTGACACGGCGAATTAAAAAAAACACAAAACGCTGAGTGATTAACTCCCATCAAGCCATTCGTGACGAAAGTCTGCACGGTTATTATGATATCTAATCTGCAGGCAGTGCAACTGTGCAAAAAAGACAGGCTTTGAGGTGTTTTTCATTCAGTGATTCTTCAGCAATACCAGCCTTTCAATCAAATAACACAAATGCCTGTCATTTTCTTCTTAAGAAAGAAATAATAATAATACGTTTTTAAGAAAAGATTCGAGAACTTTTTCAAGAAATGCACAGAATTTCACAGAATGAACACTCTTAAAAAGAATTTTCTTAACTTCTTAAGAAGATTTTCATGAATCTAGTCCCTGGTCTAACAAAACAAGCTACTCACTAAACTGAGCAACCCCACTGAGGCAACCACGATCAATAATTTAGTCCGACACCAAAATTGGTCCCAATACTGAGGAAGTGGAGAGAAGAGCAAAGAAAAAACTTGGGTTTGCTAATGACCTGTGTAATCCTAATTAAAAAGGATTCCTTTGCAGAGCCTGAAGCCGTCCAGAGTACAGCAGATACAAAGTAAAAGCTGATGACATGATAAATTGAGACAAGTTCTGTTCCCACAGCGCAGCCTGTGCCAGAACAGTACCCAGGACAGAGTGTATGTGGGTGTAGGAGTGTGTATGAAAGCGTGCGTGTATAAAAGAGTGTGTATGCCGCGCATGATCACCAGTGACGAAGGGTGGCCAGATAAAGTCCCGCTGAGATGTAGCCCCACTAAAATCGCCCACTCTCGAGCAAACCGTGCCTCTTGGCGAGCACGCACCATGTTTATTCTGATACAGTCACCGCACGCCGAGATCATACGCAAGCAATATGGTGTCCCCCATGGGTGCAGCATACGGCCACGAGGCGTGAGGAGGCCAAGCCTTGGAATCAAATCAGTGACTCAACCTTGTGCAGGAAGTGAACAGACTCACACATGCCATCACATTTTAAACAAAGTGACCTTTTATGCGACTCTGTCTTTTCCTGCTAACTACATCGAAAGGTTCCAATTACAGAAACTGCATAATGTACATCTAAATCAGTGAGACAGTAAATGAGATATGTGGGTGGAGCCATGAAGGATTAAGCTTCAAGATGAGCTATGCACCAAAGAGCTGTATAAGTTTGATCAAATACCCAAACCTTTAAGTATGAGCAATAGACATGGAGAAAAAAAAGCAGTGCACCCCTGCTGTGCATATTATGTTCATTTGAAAAAAGCTGCAATTGTGGAGGGAGGCAAACAGACACACCGATATCACGTGGACTGCTGAGGTTCACTTGCATTTCAGGCACCTGAAGCTCTGCCAAAAGGCACAGACAATTGACAAAAGACGTTGATTTCCATAATCAGATGGTAAAGATTTCTAACACACAGATTATCTCATTTAACAACACTCCTCAACCTGACAGACTTGTATTCAACACACGAATTCAGACACTGCTCTGTCGGTGAAACGACCTAATGATGAATCACTCATGGGGCTATATCGGTAACAGACTAACAGACAAGTCAAGCAATCTCTAAAATTGCTCAATTGTACAGCTGCAATGACAGCATTAGCTGCAATTATCCTTTCATCTGTTCCACGTTAGTCTTGTTAAAAGCGGTAGTCCCAACACGATCCGTGCAGTAGCCCAATTCTGCTAGGTTGTGCTTTTAAGGAATAGTCGTCCAGCAAATTAAATTTCTGTAATTATTTACCCTCATGTTGTTCTATTTGCCCTTCATTCTGTCGTGAGACACATATTTTGAATGTAATTAATTTGTGGGATGACAAAGCTGAATCATTTCAGCATCATTACTCCAGTCTTCAATTTCACATGATCCTTCAGAAATCATTCTAATATGATGATTTGGTGCTCAAGAAACATTTCTTATTATCAATGTGGAAAACAGTTGCTTAATATTTTTGTGGAAACCATGACTCATGGTTTGACTCAAAGCACTAAAGAACAGCATTTATTTGTAATGAAAATCTTTTGTTTTTTATCAATTTAATGCATCCTTACTGATAATCATTCACTGAAAATGTTCATATAAGTAGCAATGTCAGATTTATTAACAAATCATTTTAATAGTTTTTTTTTTAATTAAGGCTAGTTAATAAAATCACACAAAATTATTTGTTCATGAATCTGACTGATCTGGTTCTCATGCACACAAGTTATTATATCACTTCTGAGGTCTTGAAATATAACTCACAATACTTTATGATACTTTTGCAGCCTTATGAAATTTTGCATGCTTTTTGAACAATTTTTTGAACAATTCTTCAAAGGCTATGTTCAGACTGCAGGTAAATGTGACCCAAATCCGATTTTTTTGCTTATATGTGACTTAGATGTGTTTTTGTTATGACAGCACAAAACACATGGAATCTGATCTTTTCAATTCTGATTTGGGCCACTTCCATATGTGGTCCTAAATCTGATACAGGTCTGATGTTTTGCAATGTGACCTCAGTAAACAGTTATATCGGAATTGATGGGACTTTTATGTCACACTAGATTGACATAAGTCACAATTCTGTATTCATAGGAGTCACTTCAAAGTTATCAAGACAGTTGTGAAAGGTAGTCAGTGAAGGACAGTGATGTGTCAGAGCTCATAAGTATTACAGTGACAGCTCTATATACAAGCAAAATGTCATAAATGTTTAAAAACTCTGCTCTCTTTTTTTTCGCATCTTTGTTTTTAATATTGACTGTGCATAAATCGCTTACTTTAATATCCTCCGTGTTTACTTCCATATGACAGCATGCTGCGTGATGTCTTTTTATCGTTCTTTTGTGCATGTGGGTCAGTTCAGGACCATGATCTGTTCACACTGAAATCTGATATTTATGGAAGCTTGTTTCTGCCACTAAATAAAAAAAATAAAAAGGTAATTGCGAGTTTATATCTTACAATTCTGACTTTTTTTCTCAGAATTGCATGATTTAAACTCACAATTGCAAGTTATAAAGTCAGAATTGTGTGATATAAAGTCAGAATTACGATATAGTTTATATTTTGCAATTCTGATTTTATAACATGCAATTGCAAATTATAAAATCAGAATTGTGAGATATAAACTCGCAATACTGAGAAAATTCCCTCACAATTGCACATTATAAAACGCAATTGTGAATTTATGTCTTACAATTCTGACTTTATAACTTGCAATTCTGACTTTCTATCACGCAATTCTGACTTTCTATCACGCAATTCTGATTTTGTCATGCAATTCTGACTTTAGATCACACAATTCTGACTTTATAACTTGCAATTCTGACTTTATATCACGCAATTCTGACTTTATAACTCGCAATTCTGACTTTATATCACACAATTCTGACTTTGTCACACAATTCTGACTTTATAACTCGCAATTCTGACTTTATATCACGCAATTCTGATTTTGTCATGCAATTCTGACAAGATCATGAAATTCTGACTTTATAACTCGCAATTCTGACTTTATATCACACAATTCTGACTTTATGTCACACAATTCTGACTTTATAACTCGCAATTCTGACTTTCTATCACGCAATTCTGACTTTCTATCACGCAATTCTGACTTTCTATCACGCAATTCTGATTTTGTCATGCAATTCTGACTTTATATCACACAATTCTGACTTTATATCATGCAATTCTGACTTTATAACTCGCAATTCTGACTTTATATCACACAATTCTGACTTTATATCACACATTTCTGACTTTATGTCTTGCAATTTTGACTTTATAACTTGCAATTGTGAGTTTATATCTCACAATTCTGAGAAAAAACGTCAAAATTATTTCATGGCGGAAACAAGCTTCCATAGGTATTGGCCAAAAAAAAAAAAAAAAAAATTACAAAAAAAAAAAAAAAAATTGGATCTGACCAATAAATCAGAATTACTGAATTCACGATAAAAAGGGCTTGCAGTGTGAGTGAGCGGAGCAAAAATGTCATTTTTTATCAGTCATATGGCTTGGAACAACATAAGGATGAGAAAACGATGAGAGATTTTTCATGTTTTGGGTCAACTAATCTTTTAATCATGCTTTCCTTTTGCAGGATGCAAGGTGCTAACAAGGATTTTTTACAACCATTAGAGCAAATATAGAACACTATTTAAAAAAAAAAAAAAAAATCACCCAGTGAATGTTTTATTGTAAATTTAAAAAAGTGGTCAGTGAATCATTATTCAAAAAACAGAACAGAATGCCCTTTCATTTTCTCTATCATCACAACCTACATTAATCATAAAAAACGTTCACAGATCCATAAAGTTCCCCAAAGGCTCCCTTCTCATCATCAAGACTAGTTTTATCTGTGCTGCCAAAACATTGGATAAACCCATGCTTGGACCTTACCAAGCAACAAATTAAGTTTTACAGTTAAATCTTCATCTTGCTCTCATTAAGAGGAAGTAAAAGATTCAGATTCCGGAAGGTGCTGACACCCTGAGAGTCAGCGCTCAGCTCCACGTCTGCTATTGATCGGCAGATACTGTGGTGTCAGCATTAGGACCCCTGGGGAGCGGTCGCATAACCCTTGGTAACACGGCGCAGCCTGCGAAAGTTGGGCGGGCTGGTGACGTCAAAGGGAGGTTTGCGTGCAAATCTCCCACAGCTTCCCTCGCAACCAACATCTGTCCACAGGGAACATAACAGCTGGCCAGGGAACATGTCAGTGAGCAGGCCGGCTTTATCTTACATCAACCTGGTTTTCAGAGCGAGGGATAAATCGTGTCACACGGATCAGCGTTATCGGCGTAACCCTTCACGGATCTATATAGATGGGGATTTAAGAGCGAGGATCAGAGAAAGAGAAACAGAGAGTGAGATATATATATTTCTGACACACTTATCTCTAAATAATTAAACTTCTAAACTCAATCAAACAGCGAGAACATCAGCAGTACAGTGCTGACAGTACAGAAAATGCTACCCACAACTGGAAATGCCAATAGCGTGCTCTTCCATCCTGTGTTTCTTCATAAACAACTCCGCTGTTACCTGTTCAACTGCAAATCTTGTGTAACCTCATCCTGTTGCTATGGAGATGACATCAACAATGGAAAAGACACATTAATCATCAAAGCTCTCTCTGTGTATAAACACCGATGCATGTGCCTGTATGTGAAAGTCTTTGTAAGGGACACAAGAGCTTTGGAGATCCACCCATATAACCACCACTCAGGTGCCAAGTTCAGATCCTGTGTTCATAACAGTGTCATGGAAACAAATGACAGGGTGTCATTTCTAGAGCACTCACTCTTCACCATTAACTGTGCATTATAAGAACATACACGCATGAAACCCCTAAAGAGTTTGCACCACTCTAGTGCACAGAATTTCAGTGCAAAACCATGGTTTATTTAACATACCCAGTTATAACAAGGTAATGAGTTTGATTCCCAGGCAATGTATAAACTGATAAAAGTTTATACAATGCAAGTTGCTTTGGATAAAAGCATCTGACAAACGCATTAAATATGAATATAAATATTTATCCAAAAGAAGATTTATCTAAAGTTTATTAGTATGTGTATTCCCTAGGAATCAATCCCATGATCTTTGTGTTGCTAGTGCCATGCTCTACCAGTTAAGGTACAGGAAAATAATTAAACAAAAAATGTAATATTTTTTGCAAAAATGATAATTTTTTCCTGATATCAAAAGTAAAATATTAAAAATATATATAAGCAATAAGGTACTTGAGGCTGTGCTGTATCGTGAATAAGTCACGGCTGAAGGGCGTTGTAGCAATCCCTTCAGCCGTGACTTATTCACGATACAGCACTAGCCTCGAGTACCTTATTGCTTTTATAAAACGATTACCACACAATACAAATATTAAAGCCAAAAATATGTATCAATGCAAGTAAACTTTCAATAAAGCATTCCTTCTGCCAGAAAAAAAATAGTCCCTGACCATGAACAGCAACAGAAGTTAAATTATTCCGCCATTAGATGGCGGCAAAGACTGTCTTTATGAGTGTGTCAGTCAGTAGCGAAGACTTTTACATTGAAAAGACTGAATTGTTGTGAACACGGAACAAGACGCAACTGATAAATGCTTTGACTAGCGCTGTCAGTCACGGAAAACCCCTTAACTGTTAAAAGGACAAGATAATACATTGGACATTTAAAGAGATTTTTTTATTATGAACATAGGACTGACCTGAAGGAAAATGCTAAATCTGAATGCAGGTAATAAAGTTGCTCACTCGATCTCTTTCTCACAATGCTCTTTTACATAGTACAGTAAGCTTCATTGAACAATATAAATTGAGAACATACAGTTTACGTTGCTAAGAGTGGTAGATAAGGGTGATACACAGAATCGTGTATCGTGAATAAAACACAGCTATTGACCAATCAGAATCAAGGACAGGAACTAACCGTTTTATAATATTTATTAAAATATATGATTTAACTATATTATCTTATTAAATTAATTACACTACTAACATAACTCTTTACTGATCAAACACAGCATGTTTTGATGCAAGTGAGGGTTATTACTGGATGTGCTGGATTCATAAATGTTAACACTACTTGCTTGACACAATTTAAGATGCACTACTACCGGCCAGAATGCTGGCAGTAAAGAGAAATATTTAAAAGGGTGTTGTTTGTACAAATTTTCAGAGATTACTGAAGCAGTCATTTTAAAACCCCTGTGTGAAAATTGTACCTTTCGTTGTCTAGACACATTTACATGAATAAGGTGCAACTGCCCCATGCAACACTAATTTTGTTGCCACATTTGCACAGTTACCCTATTTGCATAATTCCTTTGTGAATCTGGTGCTAAAACAGTGCAGACAGCATGTGCAAATGATGCTAGCAGCGGGTGCAGCTCATTCTCAATCCGTAAAAAGCAAAAACAACATTTTCTTGAGGTCTGGATCTCTTAATTTGATTCTTCTCTTGGCCGAAATTAATTATTCCTCTGTAAACCCCTGGGGATTGTGCATCTATCAAATGTTTGTTTATTCAGACTCTTATTTTGCTGGTTTAATTTGCCCCTTACTGTCTCATTATGTAGAGTGATGCATGATTGCATAGCAAATCCACAATGAATCTGAAATTAAAACAGACTTAAAATAGTCATCTCATTCATTAAGTAGGCCAATGAGGCTAGAGAAATTAAATCAAATACCAAATGAACAGGCATATGGCTAATCATGACTTTGACCTAACAGAAACTTTTTAGTATGAAACAAACAACTCTGGAAAACTTAAGCAAACACTAGGTGCTAGAAACTCTGGACTTTTAGGGTGTGTTCACACTTGGCAGGTTTGGTTTAATTAAAACAAACTCATGCGATTGCTCTGTTACTGCGGATCATTTGATTAAGTGTGAATGCTGCCATCCGAACCCTGGTGTGCACCCAAAAGATGGGTCTTGGTCCACTTCCAAACAAACTCTGGTGCAGTTTCGACTGAAATATGAACGCAACACGGACCAAAGATACCTAAACAAACCAAATACACCCTAAAAGCAACCATATGCTGAAGTATACCTGTTTTTATCGTTGCCCATCACAGTTCAGTACAGGCGTCAGAAATGCCATCTCCTTGCAGCATATCTTCGTTTGTATGTGTGATGGAGGGATTCCTGGCACTGTTTTGACTTCTTTACACATTTTATAACTCTTCAGGAGTCCTCAGCTGGTCAAAATCCCATCATATGTATGCACATATAACGAGTGCATTTGGAACACAACATTGTTTTTCTTTTTTTTCTTTTTTTTCTTTTTTGGTATCTTTAGGTTTGGCCTTAAAAATGACATTGTGAATGTTAAGCTAACCAGGACTAAATGTATTTAAAAGAAATGAACTACAAGTGTGAACACACCCATAAGGTAATCAGCTAACATAGCTAATTATTTTTATTGTTGCCGTTTTATTCAGTTTTAATATCCAAATGTTATTGAGAAGAAAAATAAAAAATAAAAAGAAAGCATCTTGAGCAAAACAGCTGTTTCATGAAAAATTAGTTGTGTTTGCTAAGGCAGTCATCACTGTTACTGTTTATCATACCAAGACTTGAGAAATTGAACAAACCTCTAAGCCTAAGAATTAAACTTAAGCATTTTCTAAGTGATCTGGAGTAATAGTATTGACCTGGCAGACAATTAAAAAAAAAAAAAAAAACATACGCATATACACATCGAATGAGAGACCATAATTAAAGACTAGAATATCATAGAGTCTTGGGGCTTTTGACCTGCTGGCACAGAAAGCAACTCCCTAGCAACCACCAAGTTCACCTAGCAATGCCCTAGTAACAATTCACCACACCCCTAACATCATGACAGCAACTTTTCACATGCAATCACCATCCAGCAACCACCTAGATCACACTAGAAATTGCCTAACAACACCCTAGTAACCATGCACAACACCCTGTCATCATGGTTGCAAGTTTTGCACATGCAACACCATCCAGAAGCCACCTAGATCTCATTAGAAACCACCTTGCAACTCCCTAGTAACAATGCACAACACCCTAGCATCATGGCAGCAACTTTTTCACATGCAATCACCATCCAGCAACCGCCTAGATCACAATAAAAATTGTCTAACAACACCCTAGTAATCATGCACAACACCCTAACATCATGGTTACAAGTTTTGCACAAAAAAACTTCATCCAGCAACCACCCAGATCACCTTACCAACCATCTAGCAACACCCTTGTAACTATGAACAACACCCTAGTATCGTAGTTGCAAGTTTTGTACATAAAAACACCATCCAGCAACCAACTAGATCACCTTATTAACCATCTAGCAACATCCTAGTAACTATGAACAACAACCAAGATCACCCTAGCAATGCCCAAGCAGCCACCCACAACAGGCAAGAACCACTTCTTCACATTTTGTTCAGAAAATATATTTAAAAAAATATATTGTTTTTGTTTGCATGCATTCCATAAGTATATAATAAAGAAGTTTCAACTTCCATGAAATATTCTTTGAGCAATAAAGAAAAAAAGAGAAGAAACATTTAATTCCAAAAAGCCCAAAGCTCAAACTTTTTTCTTTACTGAATAAAGAAAAAACAACTCAACTCTGTGAATCTCAGCAAGGAAATTAAATTCTGGATTTAAATAAAATTAGATGAGCACATTAAAAACAAGCATTAAAATGATATCTTGAGTTGGGTGCAGAGCATGGATATTGTCATCACAGCAGATGAAAAACACCCCCAAACCAAGATTTAAAATTTAATTTAAATTCAATATTAAGTCACCATAATAATAAACAAAGAACATGTGGATTGAGTCCTTCAAAACTCAAATATTTTGATCATGGCAAACAAAGAAAAAACATTCATTCTTTATGGACGCCCTGCAACAAAAGTCACAGAAGTGTTCTTATTGTTGTGGCAGGAGTGAAGGGGTTAATTGAGCGACACAGAGGGGCAGTAGCGGCCCACTATACTGCCATTGCTGGATTAGCCATTCCCAGCCAGAACACTTTCTCACACACATACACGCACACAAACACATCAGTTTCTCTGTTGCTACAGCAACAGCTTACTTTCCATGTCAACTGCAAAGCTGTTTCTATGGAGACACATATACAGAAAAAATTCTTTGCTCCACAGCCAGGGACCAGATGGCAGTGAACTGTAAGAGTCACATGGAATGGCTTTACTGTTCTGACTAACTTGCAGACACATGCACGCCATAAACACACACACAGCATACTCTCAACATGATACACGCACAGGAACGCATTTAACAGCCTTTGAGAAGAATCAATCAATACTCAATAAGCATCTAATGAGTCCTAATTCATAAGCTTCATCCTTTTATCAAACAATTACAAAATGTTCTCTTACAGGAATCAATTCAATCAACATTTACCCATATTAAAACCGAGATAACAAGTCTCATCCCTAAATATTGACATGTTCAGCACACTCCTGCAGTGTAGATTTCCAAAGCTACTCTTTTGAGTAGTTAGCTACAATACAAGCTAAAAGAAAAAAATTGCATTGAAGCTTTTTAAGCAGGCAAAATCTTTCTATATTATATAAATATCAAATTATAAAATTTGTTAAAAAAAATTGAAAGAAAATGTTCGATTCATTAACATTAGCAAATGCATTAGATATCATGAAAAATAAACACTGAAAAATAACTTACATAGAAATAAAATTACATGAAAGCTTACTGTGTCACCAAAAATGTATTTTAAAATCAAATAATTTTATCAGCACAAAGGATTTAAAGTAAGGCGACAACATCAAACTTAACGTATAACGTATGACTTTAATTTGTATGTGTGTGTGTGTGTGTGTGTGTGTATATATATATATACATACACACACATACACACACACACACATTAATATATAAAATATGTAGTATTATTATAATATAATATAATATTAATATATATAATATATATTAATATATAGTAATAACATTTTTAAAAAATGTAAAAATAAAATAAAACAATAAAGGTTTAAAAATGGCAAACTCAAAAAAGGAAAAGAATCAAATTGATTGGTAAATCATCTTATTAAATGGTTCATTGACGAACCGCACAAATTCAGTTCAGTGCAAATTAACTGGAATTCACAGCGGCACTTGAAAAAAACTTTAGGTAGGTGCATTTACTTAGCTTTGCCACATCTTTGCTTCTAAACGCTATATGCAATACAATTTGACTACAAACAGCAGTATAACATTTTGTTATTAACCTGTTTCTAACAACAATCCTTTCTGAAAACGGTGGAGCTGCCTTTAGGTTACTGAAAATGTTTAAGCAAATATTTGTAGAGTCTCGACTATTAAAAAAAAAAAAAAGAGTAAAGAAAAATAAAAAGTGGAAAAATTAAATGAAAACTAGAGTAAATTAAGGTCAGCACTTCCCACTGTGCAATTAAAGTTTGAAGCAGAACGATCTTGGCATCCTTACCTGACTTCTGTCCTTGTCCACCTTCTTAAAGCACTTATTGAGGGACAGATTGTGCCTGACTGAGTTCTTCCACCCCGTTGGGGCATTGGCAAAGTAAGGGAAGTGTTCCAGGATCCAGTTGTATATGTCTTTAACAGGCAGTCTCTTGGAAGGGGCATCTTCTATGGCCATGAAAATGAGGCAGCTGAACGAATAAGGGGGTTTGCAGTTCGGGTTCTGCTTGGCGTCATAAGGGAGATCCGAGTGGGCCGGGGAGGGCGGGGTGTCATCGTCCAGGTCCTGGACAGGACTGACGCTTCTCAGCACGGGGTCACCGAAGCTGTTGAGCAGGTTCTTGCTCTCGTGGAGCCAGTTGAGGTTGGTGAGTTCCTCGTCCTCCACGCTGCCCTTCTCCAGTTTGATGATCGGAAGAGCCAGGTCCATTTCCTCTGCCTCCTGTAGGGCTCGCGTGATGGAGCTCGCCTGATAGAACTGGCTCAGGCCGCTCGCAACGCTGACCCCGGAATTTTCCGGCTTCTTACTGGGAGGCATAACCGGACCCATTTAGACCAAGGCTCCTACGGAATACACCAAAGAGAACATGATCACAATCACAGAACATCAAAAGTGAAAATAAAACATTAAGAGGACCATTTGGAACAGAGTCAGTGAATTCAAAGCAGGCTTGACACATACTTCCCAAATGCACAATCCAAATCCACTACAAAATTATTGTAGAAGTTTACAGACTGATTGTCTTGGAGGTTGAGTAAGAACACTTGATGTTTAGATCACTGCAGGAAGCCCTTACTTCCATCCAAGGAACAAAACATTATCTGAGAGCACAAAAAGAACGAGACAATGAGAACCATCCTACTCTGTCAACACCAAGAATGCATGGCACGCCAGCCGGCTCTCAGAGATGATGGAACAGCTACTGAGCAACTGAAGAAGCCTTGCTATAGTGTGAAATACTTCAAGTAAATGGAATATAATACTCAAGGTCGTCTACAACTGATCTGCTCTGTCTGTTTTGTATTCTCTCAGTTGCTCTTTTTATAGTTGTCATACAAAGATAAAAATAAATATAGCTGCAAGCAGCAATTAAGGGGCCAAGCACAACAAAAGCAAACAAGGAAGCTAGCAGCAGACCAACCGTAATGGACTATGATAGCAACTGAGACAAAGACACTGCATGTCAATTTTGAAGTCAATCAGACCAATGGTACTGTAGTTAGAGCCAATTTCATGTTTTGCTCAATTATAGTTGCTCAATTAAGTGATGCAGTCCCACCGCTTTTTTTGTGTGTTCTCAGAGTGCCCCCATACGTAAGTATGTCAAATTTGGTGAAAATATCTAATTTTGTTTATAGACATTTATATGTATGAAAAAAATGACCCACACCTGACTTTGATTGCATGTTTTTACCACTTACTATCACAATTTTGACATTTGGCTATTAGCATTTAATCAACAACCTATGTTTCCAATTTTCCTACCATTGCGAAGATATTAGCAAAAAATATTTAAATGCTAAATCACAACATTGCACAAACCATAAGGTGAAACCTAGCATGTTTGGTATCGCTGGACTCAGCAAGGATTCAGGAATCTAAGGAGACTCCCGTGAAAATACGTCTACCAAATCCAAAGTTAGAAGAATGTGAATATTTGATTTTACCACTAGGTGTTGCTGGTTTGAAACTTCTCAGGCTCCTTCAGGGCATCCTGCCGATCCATACCGAGTTTCATAAAGATATGCTAATGCATTCATAAAATACAGCATTTTACTACAAAACTCTTTGTTTCTAGTCCTTACGACTCAAAAGTTATTATTCTAAACATAAGTGCAACTTTGTACAGTTGGTGGTGCCAGAGGGATTGAGTTAGAGACTCCAAATTGGCTGTGGTCACAGTTTTACTGGCCTCTATCTGTGTGCCAAATTTCATTACTTTCCCACAAGTGGTTTTATGGGCTGCCATAGACTTCCAGAGCAGAAGAATATAATGATCAAATGTGACAGTAAAACAAAAGATTTTGATTTCTAGTAAATGCAGAAATTTTGACCTTTATATCAAAGAATTCATCATGGTTTCCACAAAAATAAGCAGCACAACCTTTTTAAACTTGAAGATGATAAGAAATGTTTCCTAAGCAGAAAATTAGCATATTAGAATGATTTCTGAAGGATCGTGTGACACTGAAGACTGGAGTAATGATGCTGAAAATTCAGCTTTGCCATCACAGGAATAAATTGCATTTTAAAATATATTATAATAGAAAACAGTCATTTTAATGTAATAATATAAAGGTTACATTAGTGTGGATTAGAACCCATAAACATTACCACTAGACCATACTTTAAAATCATACTTTATATTAAATTGCTGATCCATGCCTTTATCCACTGACCTACAAAATCCCAGGATTGACAGAGGCAATGTAGGAATGAAGGAAACAAATTAAATGCCAAAAGTGCATTTGTGTTAAGAGAACTTGCTGAAAATGAATGATAATTTCAGTTTTAAATTAGCTAATACAGATCAACATATAGTGGCCATTTAGCAAAATAGTAAAAGAATTAAAAAAAAGATTAAATACTTATGTATAACTTAATATTCATGAGCTAAGTCTTGCCATTTTAGATCACCACAACCAGCTTGTTTGTGACTTTCCCACATTTTAAAACAAAATGACAGCCATAGTAGTGCTAGCCTAAAAATGACTCACTATTTCAGGGGTGTCCAGTCCTGTTCCTGCAGAGTTCAGTTTCAACCCTGATCAAACACACCTGTCTGTGATTATCAAGTGCTCCTGAAGATCTTAATTAGCTGCTTCAGTTGTGTTTGATCAGGGTTGGAGCTGATCTTTGCAGGCAGGTAGATCTCCAGGAGCAGAATTGGGCACCCCTGATCTATTTCAATACACTATCCCATAAAGAACTGGGTGCGACAGAGGGGAAAGATATTATAGGGGCATGTCAATCACTGAATCAAATACTCAGAACATGACACCAGAAAAACAGACTGCGACCTTCCCCATGATCTGTCACACAGATCAATTTATGTGGCGCTGTCTCTCCAGTCTCACTCTCTCGCTCAACGCACCCAGTCCATTTGCAAAAGCAATTACTAGAAAGCCACCATCAAACATTTAAACATGATACTGCCAAAAATAATTCTATGAAAATGTTCAAAAAATAAAAAATCAAACTCTGCTTTTCCTCTTCAAAGAGCAGATTGTGTTTTTTTCTAAAACAATCTGACCTCAGCTTTAAACTGCTTGTCTTTCAGAATAGAGAAATACTTAAATATTATACTTAAGTGATGCAGAGAAAAGCAGCATTTTGAAGTGAAACGAAATCACCTCTTGTTCAAACTAGCCATCCGCACATTAAAATGCAACACAGACACTAAAATCATTCATGAAAAATCAATGTACTGCATCTTTCCAATGAGAAGCGCTCATTTCACTCACCCTCCGATGGGGTGCTCCGGTCCCGTGAGCCGCTGCACAGGAAAATTATATTATAGCTGACAGTAAAGTAATTTAATTGCACTGTTGCCATGACAACGCAGGGCTCTGTTTAGGCCTAATTTGCTGGCAACTGCCAATAGTGTCCCGAGAGACCCAAAACATCATTCTTGACCATTATTTCCGACTTCAAAGAAAGTTTTTGCAAAATACATTAAAGCATCATACGATAAGGAAGTGC
This sequence comes from Hypophthalmichthys nobilis, assembly GCA_037950665.1. Taxonomy (NCBI): domain Eukaryota; kingdom Metazoa; phylum Chordata; class Actinopteri; order Cypriniformes; family Xenocyprididae; genus Hypophthalmichthys; species Hypophthalmichthys nobilis. The sequence goes on from CM075478.1 coordinate 11,030,361, forward strand.
AATGACGTGATTTCTCTTTTCAGTTCCATCCTGATTTATTTTAGAACAAATTTTCATCACATTTGCTGTCTTTTAAACATTTTCAAATACACAAAAGGCTTTTAGCTCAAAAAGAGACAAGTAATGTGAGAGATTTTCTTTAAGGGTGACTTTGAAGCTCTTGCACCAGCCACGAGACATTTGAACATGAATTGAAACATTTATATCACTTTGCTCTCAAACTCTAGAATACAAACAATGACTTTGACATTAGCCTCAAAAAGCAAACTTTAACACAGGGCTTTAAGGGTGTGTTCACACTTGTAATTCGGTTCTCTTGGTTCTTTTGGGCTGGACCAAAAAAGAAATTGATACATTTAATCCTGGTTTTCTTAGCATTTACACTGTCATGTTTAAGACCGAACCTAAAGATAAAAAAAAAAAAAAAAGGTAAATAAAAAAATATGGCTTTTATGGCTTACATTTTGTGACGGAACTTGTCAAACATCCAAAACAATGCTGTGTTCTGGGCTAAATGTGCTTTATGTGCATACATATGATGGAGCTGACAACTTGTGAAGAGCTTATAAAATGTGTGAAGGAGTCAAAATGGCGGCGGGAATCCCTCCATCACACGCACAAACGAAGATCTGCTGCAAGGAGACGCCGTTCTGATGCTGAACTGTCATGGGCAACATCACGACTATGACGAAGAAAAAAAAAACAAGTATGCTTCAGCATTCTGTCCTTTTTAGGGTTGCATCTTGCTGTTTTTGGTTCACTTAGATGTCTTTGGTCCATGTTGCGTTCATATTTCAGTCGAACCGCATCAGAGTTCACTTGGAAGTGGACAGAGAACCATCTTTTCAGGGGTCTCAGTCCGCTTGTTTGGTGCACACCAGAGTTTGGATGGCAGTGTTCACACTTAATCAAATGAACCACACACACAGACTAATCGCACCTGAGTTCATTTTAATTGAACCAAACCTGTTAAGTGTGAACACACCCTAAGGCTATCTGAACCAAAATGTAACAATAATTGGGCCAAAACTAAAGGAAAAGCATGTTTACTGTTTCCAACATTGAGGATTGTTGTGAATGACACATTATATCTGATGTCCAGGCTCATGTTTGTTTCTCCGGGATTGTGTTTCTCTGGCAAATAGTTATAAATGTATAAATGTTCTCCAGCCGTGCGTCCAGATGACGGAAAACCAGATCACAGAGGGTGGGTTAAAGCTACAGATAATTAGGCATGATGCTCTGATCAGAGCCCAAATACCATCTGCCTGTCTAAATCAACATTTGTTTTGGCAGCCTCATCATAAATCAGTGATTAAATGCATACATACATCCAATTTGTGTTTAATATAGTCATATACTGTACATCTGCATATGCAAACAACCGGCCGTTGGAGCTTGAATAAATTAATGTCCGCTTGTGTTTGCCATGTGTTAAAATGCATAACGTTATTCTATGAATGGCTATGTTCATTTGCATGCCAGTATGACTGACATAACAAAGACAACACAATGACAAAGAACAGGACTTTGTTCCCTCATCACCATCCTAACATCTGACTATTAACCGCATGCACAAGTGCCAAGAGAGATCCTCTATTCAACATGCAGACACGGACCGTCCTGATGTTACAAGCTGAGCGACTGCCAAACTGTCATTGTTTTGCTCGCTTGATTGGGAGAGCTGCGTTAAAACAAGCACAAAACTCATTTAAAGTGGGTGAAGAACAAGTAATGAGTCTATTCATGCTGGTAATAAATCGCTCAGTGAGTCACTCAGCCACAAAAACAAGAAAAAAGTAAACTTTATGTAAAACTTGACTTCTGACACGTCACATTCTCAACAAATGATTCAAATTAGACTAAACTAGATTTTTACGACATCAGAAGGAAATGTTAATGTGCAAAACTATCATTATGCTTTGGTGGCAGCTAGGATGTTGCTATGCAGTTGCTAGGTGATTGCGTACTGGACCAAGTGAAAAGCTCCTATCCCAATCTTTATCTCTCTTCATGCAAACCTGGTGATGAACTAACTGTCAGTGTGGTTTAAAAGAGTGGAGTTTCCTAGAAGAGTGTGTTTTGTTGCTGCAGGGTAAAAGTAATGTATAAAGAAAAGAAAAAGACTACACTGTAAGTAATCAGATTTAAGGATACTTCAGCTTTACCTCAAAATAACTGCCATCCATCCCACAAGACCCGTTTCCTGGCGCACATCACACTTAATATCCATCTGACATATAAATGTGCCTGTGAGAAAGTAAAAATAAACTCCGTACCTGCTCTGAGATTTCATTCATAAGCTTGGCGTAGGCTTCTCTCAGCTCTTGTGACAAACACTTTCCTTCCCTCTAGACAGAAAGACATTTATGTGTAATCTCACACCACGGTACCCATAATTCCAAGGCACTCTACGAAGTACGCAATATCTTGCTTTTGAGGACATAAACAATCCACAGCCTACGTCAAAGTCCCGGCAAGCCTTGACTCATCTGCTCGGAGTGTTTACCTGTGAGAATTCTCTGAAAGGGTGTGACCTGTGGAAACCCCTCCTCTTGTGGAATCACATGTCATGCCCCACTAACCTGACTGCCGAAGCCCCGCCCCCCCCCATGCATCAGATTGGATGCAGGCCTGTGAACTCCTATGAGCTGCAGAGACATGTTTCAATGAAAACAGCCACAAGTAACATCATTTACATGAGGAAAAACAAGCATAAGAAGACTTAGCTGGAGGACTCCTGGCATTTTCTTGAAGCAGGTAATCCACATGTTCGGCAGTTTGAAAACAAATCCAGTCTTTATGGCTTTTGGTGTCAGCTTGAACAAAAAGTCATGTGTTGTCAATACTCAAGAAAGGAGGGATAGGTGAAAGGTCACGTTCTCTCTGCCGCAGAGGCAGTAAATAGCTGCACTCAGCCTGTTTTTAAAGCAGTTCTCTTATCACTCCACAACAGAGAAGTGGCAGGTAGAGATTTCATACGGCTCAAAGCAAAAACCATGTCCAACTCAAAGGCTCGACTAAGCAGACAGAAAACAACCACTCGGCGTTCAAATAGCCCTAATTACACAAGAAATAATCAAAGGGCTTTAATCTTGGCATGAAAAAAAACATTACAAAAGTTGCAGTGAGTCTTTTTATCCCATTTGAAACTACAGCTTTTAATTACAGCTGGTCTGTGCAGCGCTTTGCTCACAGTATTGTTATGCCCAGAGCCAAGTATTGAGCAAGAGTTTCCACAGCTTAACACAGTTATCATGGGTTAGTACTTGCAGAAATGATTTACAACCACTCTTTTGATTAATCTACCAAGTGTATTTAATCAAAGCCAAAAACCCTTGTGCACGGACGGTCTGTGAACAATTTCACTATGAAAAAATGATGAGTTGTCTGAGAGCATAACTACTCTTTCTCTCTTAAAAACAGAAATGTTCCAGGTTTGTTTAATACAGAATCGGGTTTGTTCTACAACATTCAGGTGGATGTGTTTGGACATCTTGTGCAATTTAATAATATTTCAACTTTTAAAAACACGTCTTAAAAACGCTAGACAACTTTGAAAATCTGTCGTTTGAGACATTGTCTCCTCATGCACCCCAGAGAAAAGACTAATTTTACCCTCTGTGAAAGAGTTGAGAGCAGACCATATCTTAAACTGAATCTGAACACATCTGCTATATTAATGAAGGTCTGGCTGAAAAGAGTCTCATTTCAAATGTTGTGTTAGCAACTTTGAATCCATAGCCTGCCAATCTACACTTTAAAGTAGTATAGTTACGTTACTCTAAACTGCTTACTGACTACTGACAAAAAGCAATGCTGAAAGAGACAGCTAGTTAGTAGCAATTTAAAATTTCTGAAATGTAAAGTTGTGAAAAAGTTATTTATATATTTAAAACACTATGGGCAAGATTTACTAACAGTTTGCGCCAGCGCAAACCCTCTTTTGGCGTTAAAAAAACGACTGTCGGGATTTACTAAAGACGCAGTGCAAAATTGCACTGAAAAAGCGTGGACACCGTTATTTTTGAGGCTGACCTTGCTGCATATGCATTTGTAGGAGTTTCCCTTTCAGATGCAAAATTTATGGGAGGAGAGTATGCAAATGAATCACGCAATGCGATTTACTAATGTTTCAGCTAGTCAATTTACAGGTATTTGCGCCATTATTTAATGCCCAAAAAAAGCATGTCTTAACCCATTTTGTGACATGGCTGCAATTGTTGCTGCTAGGAGGAGACACCGCAGAGAACAGAGAGCATGTGGTAGAAGAGAGAAAAGATTTTACACTCGTATTAATTTCTTTGAAATGCTAGTGGAAGACATTATCTGAACATATCGTTTGCCAAGCCATGTTGGCCTATATTTATAGATATATGTGTACGTGTTTGTCAGATTACATGTAACAAGTCTGTGTCGACCCGCACCTGATGAGCAACAGCTCTGCTTATTTGCGACCCAATGCTAATTTGCGCTGCTCTTGGTAGATTGCGTTGGTCATTATGTAAATGATTTGACTGCGTCTGTGATCTTTAATTTGCGTGTCAGCAGATTACACGCAAACCTTGTCACTCCCATCGGCGCATTTATGGAATTGTGCTCTCACACTAATTTGCCCCGTTTAGTAAATCTGGCCCTATATATAAAAATTAAAAATTAAAAAATGTGTATTAAATATTTTTTTATTTCATAGTTTATTTTATACATTTTATATATTTACACATAAAAATTTAATATTTTTAATGATAGCAAATAGCAAATGCAAAATGGTTTTGTATATAGAATGTATATATTTTTCTTCTCATTTGTTTTCCTTAAATAATATTTATAATGCATATTTTATATACAAATAAATATTTTAAATAAATATTTAAATAAAATATTATATTTTATAAAATGCATTTTAAATACAGTAAAATGATATTACTTAATGAAGCAATATACTGAATAATAATTATACATGTCATTTACAATTTAATCACAGCATCAATTTTGGCAGATAAATGCTGAGTTTTTGAATGAATAAAACAATCTCAAAAAGGGTAACAGCATTAAACTTACATTTACACTAAATATAACTATTTAAAAAATAGAATATATTCTAATTTATACAGCAAGGTTGACACTATGAATATAAAGATTAACTAAATATTATTATTCTGCTATAAATAGATTTAAACTACCATGTAGCGCATCAAATTGGTGAAAGTTTTTTTAATCAGTTCATTTACATGAACTCTCCAAATGAACTGATTCACTAGAATGAATCAGATCTTCCAGTGCTTCATATGAGAACACGTCTGATTATTGCCACAACTCGCTCAGCAGTAAAACCACATGCAAATTACAATGTGACAATGAAAACAGCAATGTAGCTTTGTGGTTGCACTACACTGCTACTAGTGGAAAAGTCTCTTGGAAAAGCTGCAGTATTTTGAAAACAACTGAGCTATACTGTCATGCTACTGTATAGTTCATCGCTAAATTTAGCCTCCAACGCTGCTGCTTTCCCCTCGATGTCCCCTCCTAAGCTTTCCTGTTTAAAATCCTAACAAGGTTATTTATTAGAAGAAAAAAAATACAGTCAACAAGAAAGTATCATTATAGTTAATTCTGTCATTATAGTAGTATCTAAATGATCCTGTTCTAATTTAAGCACACAAAGCTGGATTTAAGATATGATATTCTAAAATTGTTTTATCTCACTGCGGCCAATAAGCAGATTACCGTGAATGTTCTACCTAGTAGCTGAGAGCTCATTAAAGCAGAAACAAAGACTTGATAGTGTCAGAGGCTGCATATATTTTCCCCACAGAGGTCATTAGGGTAGATTAGCACTGTTCTGTTGAGATAGAAACTCCAATTCCTGCTCATTTCAGCTCTGGCTGGGTTGCTGCCTGTGAGGAGAGGTTCAGTCAGGCTGCAGCGGCAACTGTGTCACCATGGTTAGTCCGAGGCACACGGGCGTCCGTTACCTTGGTAACGGGAGGATGGCTGGGACAGAGTGACAAGCTGTGTTAATTCTTTCACCCGTGAACCTCAGAGGATCAGCACCATTTCTCTTCATTTCCATCGGAATCTAAGACCCCATTAAAACAGTCCGATTTTCACCACATCTCAGCTTATTAGCACCACAGTTTCATTCTTTTTATTCCCCGGATTTCCTTATTGGATACATCAGAGGCAAAGAAAGGTACAAATTGAACAAGAGCTTTGAATAATGCTGTAATGGATCTCTATAAAAGTACAAGCTGTGTTCAGCTGTGGATTTATATCCATAATGTAATCATGCTTAATGGATCTCAATCACATCTACCAACACCCTCATGAAGCAATGCAGCCTCCACCACTAGCATTCTGACAGCAGGGTTAGGATCTCAGGTCAGCCTCTCTATAAACAGCACTGGACTTTTCTTCGTGCTTGTGTCAGGATTTTGTGGTATATCGGACGGCAAATATGCTGCAGAGGTAGCTAGTTAGTAGCAATTTAAAATTTCTGAAACATTTTAAAGTTTTGAAGAATTTATTTATATATTTACAAACATATATTTATAATGTATATATGTATATGCATATGCATATACAATTTATAAAAATGTACACATGTATACACCTATATAACATTTTATAATTTACATTATATATAAAAATAAAATGTCTATTATAAGTATTTTTTTCATCATGTGTTATAATACATACATACATATATATATATATATATATATATATATATACACACACACACACTACCAGTCAAAAGTTTGGACACGGTAAAATTTTTAATGTTTTTAAAAGAAGTTTCGTCTGCTCACCAAGGCTGCATTTATTTAATTAAAAATACAGTAAAAACCGTAATATTGTGAAATTTACTGTAAATTTACAATTTAAAATAACTGTTTTCTGTTTGAATATATTTTATAAAGTAATTTATTCCTGTGATCAAAGCTGAATTTTCAGCATCATTACTCCAGTCTTCAGTGTCACATGATCCTTCAGAAATCATTCTAATATGCTGATTTGCTGCTCAAGAAACATTTATTGTGTACAATTGTACAAAATATTTGTGTACAATATTTTTTTTTCAGGATTCTTTGATGAACAGAAAGTTCAAAAGAACAGCAATTATTAGAAATATAATCTTTTGTAACATTATAAATGTCTTTACTGTCACTTTTGATTGATTTAATGCATCCTTGCTGAATAAAAGTATTAATTTCTTTAATTTCTTTTAAAAAAAAAAACAAAAATAAATAAAACTTCTTACTGACCCCAAACTTTTGAATGGTAGTGTATAATGTTACAAAAGTTTTGTATTTCAGATAAATGCTGTTCTTTTGAACTTTCTATTCATCAAGGAATCCTGAAAAAAAAAGTATACAACTGTTTTCAACATTGATAATAATCATAAATGTTTCTGTGACTGGAGTAATGATGCTGAAAATTCAGCTTTGATCACAGGAATAAATTACTTTATAAAATATATTCAAACAGAAAACAGTTATTTCAAATTGTAATAATATTTCACAATATTACTGTTTTTACTGTATTTTTAATTAAATAAATGCAGCCTTGGTGAGCAGACAAAACGTCTTTTAAAAACATTAAAAATCTTACCGTGTCCAAACGTTTGACTGGTAGTGTGTGTGTGTATATGTATATATATATATAAATAACATTTCATAATTTCCTTTATATATAAAAATATAATGTCTATTATAAGTACTTTTTTCATCATGTGTTATTATATATATTTATATATAATTTAAAATATATATATATTAAGAATATTTGTTATAAAATGTGTATATATATTTATATGTGTGTGTGTATATATATATATATATATATATAACATTTTATAATTTTCTTTATATATAAAAATAAAATGTCTATCGTAAGTACTTTTTTCATCATGTATTATATATATATTAAGAATATTTGTTATAATGTGTAATGTATGTGTGTGTGTGTGTGTATATATAATTTTTTTTTTTTTTTTTTCAAAATTCAAAATTAAAAAAAAACAAACAAACAAACAAAAATGGCCAGGCCATATACATTTTAAAGGAGTACAAATAAAGGATAAAAAATGAGAAGAAAAACATTTGTAATGTGTATTATATTTATAATATAAAATATAAAAATAAATATTTTTAATTTTTTTTATTTAATTAAAATTTATATTTGATTAAAAATATTTTATTATATTTTCTAAAATGCATTATAAAAAACATTTTAAATTATACATACTGTATACACCAGAACCAACAAAATCAGCAACTGGAAATCCCATTGCAATGACTAAACTGTAAACACGTCAGGATTATGATTTCAGTTTCTACTTTGAATCAAACCAGGGACCTGTGTGACAGCAGTTACGATCCTCAACCATTAAGCAACCACCACCCAGGACAGGCCTGCGTGGGGCTGGAAGGGACATGCGGTGATAAAATCAGAATGGCTGCAGCTCCCAACCCGGCAGAGATGAACCGCATTCGACGATAGCAAATCTGACAGAGCTGCTGTGTTGATGCATATGACCCGCTACACCACAGAGCCCGGTTTTATCGCAAGGCAAATCAAATAGACCCGGCTACCATGGAGCGTTTAAACCATGTGGACACACATAGACACACACCTTGACATTCAAATTCCCTCAGAATTCTCCTCCCATAGGTTTATATCTTCTCCGTGACGCTTGCCAGACGGTGAGATTGCACGGCAGTCGAGCTGGGCCGAGGTTTAACATTTCACAGAAGGTCAGTGAGCATAGTGTGATTTGAAATCCAGCAGCTTTATCTCTATTGTAGACACCGGCCATCTCCCCATGAATGCCACTGCCTTGCTGGGTCTCAGCTAATACAGCAAAGCATCCAGGCATGAGAGTACAGGCTAATCTAATCCCAATGACAGAGGCGCGAGCAGAGAAAAATGTCCGCACAACTCTCAAACACATGTACAGGCATATCTCAACAGGAAACACAGGAGGATAATGGGTAACTGTATCCTAGTCACCACGCTCAACCTGGGGCTGCAGTGTGATGGAGTAAGTCCCTGTTGTTCAAGCGTCGGCTCAGGGCCTGCGGAGAACACCCGGGAGACAGGAAATTGAATTTGCCAGTGTATCGGTGACAAGGGAAACCCAGTTAGCAGCTGAGTCCAAGGATGTAGAGCCTCAAGGGGAGAGGACACTTAATGAAAATTAAGACACTGCTCACCCAAACCACTCAATTCAGCTGATCAGCGGGCCGCAGTTGGATACAAAGTTTAGAAAATAATAATAAAGGTTCCAGTTCCAGTTAGAAACAAAAAGGGTTTCACTAGTTCAGTAGTCATGTCATTAAAGTATGATTTAAGCTCCTAAAAGAACTTACTAATCTGTTTTTTTTTTTTTTTAAATGTATCTGTCTACTGGTGCTATATAGACACTCATGTGAAGAAAACTTCAAATGTGACATCAAGAACTTAGATCTAAGAACCAAAGAGCCAACTCAAGAACTCTTTCAAGTAAGGATATCAAAAAGTCTGGTAACAAATCAATAATAATTTGTTAAAAACAGTGCTGACCAACAGGTGAGTGATTGGAGATGTGCATGTGAACGTTCAAATGCATTATGTGATCAAAAAAGGCTGTCTTGCCAGGGTATTCATGTACAGACAGTCAATTAAATAAAATACTAAAATAAAATAAAATAATGTTTTTAAAAAAAATTAAATAATATTAAAATAAAAAAAAATGTAGTAAAAAATAAAATATAAAATAATAAAATAAAATATATAATATAACATAATAAAATGATAAAATAAAATAAAATAAATGTATTTATCCTATCTCAGGCTGTAGGATAAATAAATAAATCACATATACACAAAGCGAAAGTACTTAGTGTTTACATAATTAGTATTTTGCTCTATTGTTTTTATTTGTTCTATTGCTTACTCATTTTATTATTGAATAAATTCCTTGAAAAAAAAAAACACCTAGAAATATTTAGTGTTTAATTTAAAGTTTACTAAAAATTAATATTTAATAATAACAATAATAATTAATAATAATTCCTTACATTTATATGGCGCTTTTCTGGTTACTCAAAGCGCTTTACATACGGAAGGGGGAATCTCCTCAACCACCGCCAATGTGCAGCATCCACCTGGATGATGCGACGGCAGCCATATTGCACCAGAACGCCCACCACACACCAGCTTATTGGTGGAGAGGAGACAGAGTGATGAAGCCAGTCAGTATATGGGGATGATTAGGAGGCCATGATGGACAGAGGCCAATGGGCAAATTTTGACAGAATGTCGGGGTTACACCCCTACTCTTTTCGAAGGACATCCTGGGATTTTTAACGACCACAGAGAGTCAGGACCTATTCTATTCAGGATGGAACCTAAATAAATTAAATTTTTAAATAAAGAAATGTACTCAACTGTGAAAAAAGTGTTTTTTGACAAGAAAAGTGTTCCTTGCTGAACCTTTTTTAAGAGGGTTATGTGCTGGCGGGGGGAAGGAAACTTCTTCCTGTTCACTCAGGCCGCTCTAACAGGCTCCTAATGAAGGTGCGCCTCACGGGAACTCTTCAGTTGTAGTTTTTCTTTCTTTCTTTTTCCTCAATCCCAAAAGGAGGGAGGGATCAGTGTATGGCTGCTTTAGGTTTAATAGCCACGTTAAATGGGCACAAACTGTCTCGCTGCGCAACACGTTTCATTAGTAAACAGCACTCAAGACGGCAGTGCCATTCGGTACAATAACACGTAACAATGCAATTAATGGTGTTACATGCGGGCGGGGCCGCGGTCTCGGGTGCACTGAGAAGATTATAATTGTTCCAGTCTGACTGCCTCTGGGAGCATGCAGCGGGGGCATTTATTACCAGACAGAGAGAGAGAGAGAGAGAGCAGCAGCTATAGAGTACACCATAAACAGACATAAGTACTCCAAACCCAAGTGAGCAGCCTCACTGCATACTGCCTTTTAATCCAGCATCCTAACCATCATGAAACCTTGTGGCTTATTTGGAATGGTCATAGGCATCAACCAAACAAACAGCACTCCTAACAAATCCTCATGGATGACTGGAATTTTACAAACTAGTGCTAATGACCTGGGTAATGTTCTGACCAGAACTAAAACTATTAAATAACATTAATTAAAATAAAGCTGAAATAAAAAAATATAATAAACATAAGATGAAAAACCTAAATTAAATGAAAATTAGAAATGTTGCCTTAGCAACTTACTGAAATAAGTTAAAGTACTAAAATAACTAACTTAGAAAAAAAACTATTTAGAAATATTAAAAAAACATTAATAAAAATGATAAAATTATATTTTTTAAATAATTACTAAAAATTAAACTGAAATTAAAATAAAAAAGGAAAACATAAAAATAAAAGCCTATTCAAAATATTACTAAAAACAGTATATGAGTAAATATATTAATAAAAATGTATCTTGGCTATATTATAAATTGAGAAAAATTAAATATGTAATTCAGTTAAATAAAGATATTAATTTGAATTTCTTTTCTAAATGTACTGTAAAGAAAAATAAAGATTGCATGTGCCATATGGGACAGGGCGTCATAAGCATAAGAATAAAAAAATATTGGGTAAATTTTAATTTTAAATTTAAATTACACTGAAGTATTTGTATTAATACTTATTAGTACTGAATGAAATGTAAGTCTATTATTAGTATTTGTATTTCTATTAAAGGCACGATATGTAAGATTTTTGGATTAAAAAAAAACAAAAAAAAAAAACACTAGAACAATGTTATACATTTTTTTGACTTGTGTACTTACATTATATCCCAAATGCTTCCAAGATTGTTTAAATCCAGAGAAATAAGCCATTTTAACCAGGGCTCGGGACGTGTCCATGCGTTGCCTATCAATGACATCATACCTGCGATCACACCTGTGTTTTCAGCTTTATTTTACAGAAACCATGGAAACACCAAAGACTGTTTGGATACATTAATCAACAAAAAACGAATCATTTGAATAGACCTCTAGCGGCAAAATTTACATATTGTGCCTTTAATATTTTTTTTCCAACAAAACTTGTTGCAATGGATTCTGGGATTGATTCCTCTGCGAATGCATCAACGAATGCAATGCTGTCTTTAGAATTTGGCTAAAACAAGCTAACTTAGGAGGCACTACTTTTTGGAACACCCTTCGCCTTAAAATGCTGCCTCACTACAGCCACTTTTCCACCGTTGGGCAGAATGGTTCTAAGAACGGTAAGGAACGGTTCCAGTTATTTCAAACGTGGGCTTGGTTCAGCTTGGAATTCTGGTAGAATGTGTGCAGTGACATTACAACTCAGGAATTGTCACTTGTTTGTTTCCTGGATGCCAGTTTCTCTGTAGCTGGCTAAGCGCACTATTTGCATGACATAAACACAAATTAATAATACAATTAAAAGAAATATCTGATCATCCTCCATAACATGTATCGTCTTGCACCAAGGCAATAGCTGACACATTTGTATCACATTCCAAAGAGCTCCGTTATCAGCCCCAGAGTGAAAAATGAAACCATATCCGTACCGGCTGGCTGGGATCGGCACAGAATGGAACGGTTAAGCAAAGAGAACGGTTTGGCCAGACAGTGGAAAAGCAGCTTAGGTTTTGGAGCAGAGAAATTGACTAAAACAAACAGCAACAGCACAGACACAGTGTCCCTTTTCCACATTTACTACTCAAGGGGGAAGACAGCACGCAAACCGCTTGTTCTTAAATGAAAGTATATTCGTCCCCAACCACAAGCATTTCAGAGTGCATTCCTTTTGATCTACGTCTCCAATGTCTTCCAGAGGAGTCAATAAAAGCTATACACCGGCTCCTTTACGAGCCCTGCAGAAATATATTAGAGGGGTCTTACTGATTCAAAGCACAGCCATAAACACAATGGCAAGCCTGGCTCAGTGATAAGCCTCCCTTAGTGGAGACTGATGTTATCGGAGCGGGCACTGGACTGAGAGAAGGACCAAGGTGACGTTCAAGTCCTTCGAGGGAGAGAGACACCATCAACTCAGTATATCACAGTTCAGTGTAGGACACAACTCTTTATCCCTCACACATGGGCACATCACGGCCCAGGGAGCAGATTCCCGACTTTCCGCAGAAATCCTGCTAGATGAGGTTGTAAAGCAGTCTTAATCTTTAATAACCGAGCGTGGATCAGAAACGTTCATTCACGCACCGATGATAATACCATCTCCAGTACCTCAGGATCCACCTCTAATCACCCAAAATCCTCCTCTGCAATGGCAAACAGGGACATAAACAAGAACAAAACATACACATTATTGTCAATTAACCCAGTGGTTCCCAATCCCGGTCCTGGAACACAAACCACACATCGGGCTAATTAAACTCAATAAAAACCCTGAAGCCTCAACTTTTTTTGGGAGGGGGGGTAGCACTTTATTTTACAGTCATGTTCCCCGTGTATATACTATGTACTTATATAGTAATTACAATAACTGGGTAATAACTAGGTACTAACCCTGAACCTAAACCTAACCTTAACCCATGTAGTTACCTCATATTAACCAGTAGCCTATCTTCTATGGTAGGTACACTGTAAGTACACGTAAATGCACATACTGTAAAATAAAGTGGAACCTTTTTTTAACTTCTTCAAGTGCTGGAGTGATACACAATGACATGTAAATGTCCCACTCCATTTCTTGTGAAGTGATGTATAGATGTTCCCTTGTTCCCTCTGAACATTTTGAACTGCTCTTTGAACTGAACATGTGCGCTCTTTTCGAAATGAAACCTCACTGTTTTGAAGTCCACTTCGCAGGGCACTTACAGTTAAATTGAACGAAACTCTGAACTAATAAGAGATACATACAAAATGTGCAGAGAGGTGGGCGTGAGGAACAGGATTGAGAATCACCGAATTAACCACAAACACATTATAGTTATGATAAATACAAATACCTACACCTTTCAATCATAGTTGGGCACTTTCCATTGATTCTTGTTCTGAGCTCTCTTTGAATTTTTAGATGTTCATTAAGACATACATAGTATATTTATTAAGCCATTTACCCCATGGTGTCATTAGCATAAATACATAGTTTTATCATGAAACTCTGATGGCGCAGACTGATGGGTCTTAACGCAAGCTGATGATACTTACAGCGTTAACTACTGAATACGATCCTCAACTGGATGGAACTGGAATAAATACTTTGACTGTTGCAATCCCATCGGACTTATGATAGTTGACTGAATCATAATAAAGCACTGTTCGCTGTTGGCCAGAAGAGAACTGGCCCCCCGACTGAACCTGGTTTCTCCCAAGGTTTTTTTCTCCATTTGAACACCTGTTTACCACCTGATGTCACCTGTTGGAGTTTGGGTTCCTTGCCGATGTCACCTTTGGCTTGCTTAGTTGGGGACACTTTACATTTGATATTCAACAGTGTTTTGATCTGCCTGCATTGACACCATTGTATGGATGATGACATCTGTTTACTAAAGTGCTGATATAGATAAATTAACTAAATTAATAACTATTGATTCTTACATCGGAATGAATCAATACTGAATTTACTTAAGATGGACAATGACCATTGTTATATACCAGTTATCACTGCAAAGCTGCTTTGACACAATCTGCATTGTTAAAAGCGCTATATAAATAAAGGTGACTTGAAAAGCTGATTGGTCCATGTCATATCTGCAGCCAATGAGCTTGTTGCTCACACATTTAAATGGTTGATTACATTCACTATAGCAGTTTGCAACGCACTTCAGAGTTCCTCTAAAACCCTCCACCTTCCCCAGCTCCACCTGTATAGATCTGCTATGGGTTATTGATATATGCTATTTGTGCAGCAGCATATCGGCGTATGTACTGGCAGTAGTAAGTTCCTGTACTTGCTCTGCAGCAGCAGCAATAATCTACAACAACAGCAATAATCTACAGCAGCAGCAATTCAGCAGCAGCGTAGCAGATCTATTCCGCCAAGACCAAATACATTAACACTGTCATATTCATTACCATGCTAACAATCTTCCGAGAGTTGTCATGGTAATAATTAAATACAAATAATAGTGGGCACTTTCCATTGACTTTTATTGGTTTTATACTGAGCTAATGATATTTTCTATCCTGTAAACCCAGGAAACCTAACTCTCACATAAACCTTTTTGCATTTTTAGTATAATTCTGGGCCATTTTCCTCATGGGGCCATTGGCTGGCTCACACAATGTCGTCAAAACCTGACCTGCACATTCACACAAGCACCCACCTCAAGCTGAATACGTCCCCGAGGTCAACTGTGGTCACAGAGATAAGCTATCATTCATCATTGTGGCAGGCGGTGCTCTTGAATTAAGCTCATGGTACAGCTATAACCAGAGGAAGAGGTTCCATATCAGTGCTAAACAAAGCCGTCTCAGTGATAGCGGGGTCAGTGGGAACATGTGAGAGAGATTCTTAAGCTCTCCTGCTCGTTTGACCTGCTTTCCTTTCAAACATGATCATTTCACATTCATTCATGTTTCATATAAAACAATATCTATTATGCTTAAAGCATCCTGGGCAAAGAGGTCATTTTGAGTGTGCATGTGCTTGTCTATACATTTCAGTGCTTGTGAAGAAGTGCATATGTATGAAAATGTCTTCACAAATATAGTGAAAAAATGAGAAAAGACTTGAGAGACTATTGAAAATGTTAATAAAATAAGCAAATAGTCATTTTTAAATGTAATAATGCCAAAAGGTGTACCTATATCCAAATATGCCTACTTTTACTATTATATAGCATGCAAAAACAGTAGGGCATAGGCAGAGCATGTGTAAGGCTGGGCAAGGCATGGAATTTTCTCGCTCAGACCACTGAATGCTGCTGCTTCTGATTGCTTTTAGAGGGAAAACCTGCCCATAACTGCTGGTCTAGGATCAGTTTTCTCTGTAATTATAGCATATTGGCAAAAGAGATTTGGTGTTTGCGCTCTTGAGAGCGTCAAAGGTTTCTATTTACAATGTGTTTTTGCAGCGTTGAGCAATGTAGCCAATCACAAACATATCTGTTGATTTTTCTGAACGCAATGGCCAATCAGACGTGTTTAAGAATCCACTCACCTCTCAAAACTCTCGAGTTTTTATTCAGTGCTGTGTTCTGCACTCTTGCAAATCCTCTTGTTATAAGTTAACTTACAACAAACAGTGTAGACATTATGTAGGCTAAATAAGAGATTCACTGTGCAGTCAGCTTCATTGATTACAGCAGAACTTTGTGAGATTGCGATGAATTGAGATGAGTGACAGCTTATTAGGGATTATAAAGGCAGCGTTCTTTGTGTGCTTTCTATGTGATACAATCCATTGTGAATTTGAACAAAACTTTTGTTTTGTTGCATTAGATAAGGCAATGGTTATTTATCATGCCAAATCACGCAAACAGTATTGCTTTTCCTTTCAAATTATGGTGGTTTGTGAGCTGCTAATAACAAATAAAGGGAGCATTTATGCTCCGTTAAAGGGAGCGTTTATGCTGGGATGTGTAGGTTGTTACAAGGCGACATGTAACTTGAAACTATTTCATGACATTCTATTTAAATGCGTTTTTACAGAGGAAGCGCATATCCTTAGCCTTACCATGGAATTGCTTCACCCTCCGCCTATGCAGCAGGGTAAAAATACCTGGATGACCTACTGCTTCTGCTTATGGTATCCACTTTACTATCCCATAAGGCTATGGGGGAGGAGTCGTCATTGGCAACAGCAACATTACTGACGGCGTAGGTCAAATGAGAATGCCATATTAGCCTATGTAATATTGCCTTAATCAAAAATTTTAATTTACTGGAACATTGAGTGATAATATTTCAAAGTGGTTTCCATCATTTTGACAGACAATAAATGTTACATTTACCTGCTTTAGAAACATTCCAGTTAACACTGCTAATAGGGATAAGAAGGGAAAAGGGGAGACAATTACATTTTAAAGCATCCATGTGAAAACAAAAAGAGACGTGAGGATTTGGGGAGCAAAATGAGAGATTCTTAGTGCATTCCAGTCATTATTGTAAATTAAATCAGGAGAGCAGACCACAAAGTCTGCAATATATGTTGTCAATTTTCATACTTTTACAGTGGAAAACAAAGGAAAAAAAATAGGAGGAAAATAATGCAGCAACTGAAAAGAGCTCTTGCCACAGATATCCTTGTGATACCATATATCACAATAAAATACCAAGCGTTACATTATTTCTCTTGAAGTTTGAACATGAAGGAAATTTTACAGCTCATTCAGTCAAACTGACAGATAAGGATTATTTGTAGTGCAACCATATGATTTGAAATTATTTGTTTCAGTGTTTTTTTCCAAATCGGAAGTGCCTCCCATAATCTAAAAACGCAGTAGGCTCGTTATGAAAAAGGTGAATACATTCCTATGGACAAACCAACACTGCGGATGTAGTATTCGGAATGTATTTATACGACACGCATGCTTACAGAAAAAAAAAAAAAAATAGTACAAAAATTTGGCCAGTGCTATAGTAGTTATTGTTAGCTCATTGGAAATATTATAGGGTGAGACTTTATTTTATCCATCAGGATTTGTCTGGATAACAATGACAGTAGTATTTAATTAAATGAAAAATGTCTTCTTAAAAGAAATATTTAAGTTTATTGTAATATTGTGAATAACTGTAATATTGTGAAATATTAATAATATTTAACATAACTATTTTCTATTTTAAAATGTAATTTATTCCTGTTATGGCAAAGCTACATTTTTAGCATCCATTACTCCAGTCTTCATTTGAAAGTCAGTCTGTACTGTCACTTTTGATCAATTCCTTGCTAAAAAATATGTATTTTTCTAAATAAAAGTAAATTTATATAGGGAAAGAGCAAATTATTATTATTATTTTTTAAAATAAGGTCTATGGAAGGTTGTTAAGTATAAGTGTATATATTTTTGTGTGAGTGTGTGTAAAAGCATTGCTGCGTGTGCATTGATGGCTGATCTTAGCATGAGCGTTACTGTTCATCTGTAAAGGATACAGCCCTTAATGAGGTGAGTAAAACAGCTGCTCTCTACACCACTAAATTTAGGCAGTCAAAATCACACATGCTTAAACAGGCACACGCACAAATACTCACATGCCTGCAGTGCTGGCACAGCATAATTAAAATATTATTCATTGCATTTGATTTGCAGTTAAGGTTAAATGGTTGCAAATTATTTATTCCTCAATTAAACAGCACATGTGCAAAGGTGAACACCATTAAATTGTAAATACTTGTGTCAACAGTTTTTCCCCATTTTTTTTTAACAGTGTGGTATTATTTAATGGAAATTGTGCCCGTGGCGGAAACTAAAATTTGACCCAGGTGAAAATACAAATGAACCCAGCTGTCATTTGCAAAACATAGGCATTTCATGAATTCAAGAATTATGGAAAACAGCTGCTATGTAATGAACAGACAATCCATGATACTGATAATTTAATGCTGAACTCAAAGCCCTTGCCCATGGATTCTCAAGGGAAATGAAACCAGCAAAAGACGTTAATCTTATCGTATGTGTTTTAGGATTTATTTCTTCAGACTAAGTGTCACATTCTGCCTTTACAGATCTGTTTTTCAATTAAGACTGAAAAATGAGCAACTGACAAATTGGTTAACTGATACTCCAGATTTTTTTTTATGAAAAGAACTGTTAAAAACCCTTCATAAAAGGTTCATGTAAAGGCAGAGAGAGAGTGTACCAGAGAGAGGGAATGTACCAGATTTATTTACACAGCCCAATGTATGGCTGGACAATTATACAAAATAAATAAATATCTGCACAAATTTACCTTAATACAGGCCTACTGTGATGTTTGCAGTGCTAGAGGCAGTACTCCGGTTCCCAGCATGCCGCCAATGTTGGAACAACATGCTAAAATATTCTGACAGGGCCACAACACCACTTCTGAATCTACATCTTCATCAACGAAATCATTCAAATAAATCAGAATCATTAAAATTCTTACTTATTCCTTCACATCCTAATAATTTACAGTGAATCTCAGCCTTTAAACATTGAATGTCTCAATTATTGTGATTTGCATATTAAGAGAAGAGCATTTTTAAAAATAAATAAATAAATAAAATAAAGGAAAAAAAATGATATACAGTATGGGGTATGATGTATTTAAAGTCTCCCTGTGGTGAAAATCAAGTTTTTGATGTTGTTTATATGTCTATGTGGTGTTTTTAATATGCTTTAAGATAAACCATGACGTCACAAACTACCATGTAATCACATCAATGTGCCGGCGGGCTTTAGCATATCATTAAATATGACCAATCTGAAGCAGGGGAGTCTCAAGAGAAGACAGGTTATCCCGGTATATTTTAGGGCTGCACGATATATCGCACAATTAAAAAATAACATTGAACTTGAACGCAATTATCGCTTAAAGGCGATTCTTAGTGTAATTATGAAATCGCAAAGGTTGCGATTGTTTTTTATGCGCAGCTTGTCAATGAACTATGGCTCCGAATACTAATCCTTCTGAAAGCACTGCGAGTTTGAGTCGCTTATAATGTACATTTGAAAAAGCAACACGTGTCTTTCCAGACATGAGAAGCATTTATTAACATCTTGTCCAACAAAAGACAACATTTAATAACATGTTTTACTCCAAACTCACTTCATAACGACAGTTGAGCATCCATCTGTGAGATGATGTGGCTTCTCACACAGAATAAGGCAGTCGTGTTTTTATTAGTCATGTTTAATCAATCAAAGCGTTTCAATCTTCTGTTTATTTAGCTACAGCGATATGATGCGTGTTATCTTCTG
This sequence comes from Hypophthalmichthys nobilis, assembly GCA_037950665.1. Classification (NCBI taxonomy): domain Eukaryota; kingdom Metazoa; phylum Chordata; class Actinopteri; order Cypriniformes; family Xenocyprididae; genus Hypophthalmichthys; species Hypophthalmichthys nobilis. Next base: position 11,050,204 of record CM075478.1, read on the forward strand.
CTTACAGGGCATATTTAGAGTTTCTGCACAAGAGTGCCCTCTGGCTTTCAGATGGAGAAGCAATTACTACTGATCACAGAGCCGTAAACCTAAAATAATCGCAGCCTTTGCCATATCGCGTGCGGTTTTATTGCGATAAATAGTGCAGCCCTAGTATATTTTTCTGTTGATATGAAAAATCGGGTAGATTTAGCAATATAGTGGGTGTATGATGTATATTACGATGTTATGATGAACTATATGCCTTTCTTCACTGACGTTCTGAGTTGTTAAAAGGAGCGTGTCTCAGGATGCTGGTTTTTAGAAGGCAGACTGAGCTGGCAAACGGGAACATGGTTTGTGTAACATTAGCAACACATTATTAGCAGCTGTTTGATAATGTAGTCAAGCAAAAGGCTAATCGTATTAATTACCATTGTGTTCAACATTTTAAAAAGTGATACCACTGTGCAGCGTTTACCTCAGTAAGTTGACCAAGTGGATCTCTGAGCTTGTGCGAGTGAGTGGAGGCGGGGCTAATTAGCATATTCATAGATCCGCATATATTGAATGAAGCAAGGGTGTAGAGTTACATTCAAGCTATTTTAAGGCATGAGTAAATTTTTCACAGGGAAAAAAAAACGTTTAAATATATCTTTTTGATGATCAATGATGAGTTTTAAGGGATAAAATTATTGACTACGGGGGGCTATAAGAAATTAAAACATTTCATCAAGGGTGCATTAAATTGATTAAAACTGACATTCATAATGTAACGAAAGACAAGCAAATGCTGTTCTTTTAATCTTTCTCTACATAAAAGCAAATCAGCGTATTGATTTCTGAAGGATCTCAGAATGATTTCTGAAGGATCATGTGACACTGAAGACGAGTAAATATGCTGAAAATTCAGCTTTGTATCACAGAAATAAGTTACATTTTAAAATCTATTAGAATAGAAAACTAGTAATTACATTTCACAATATTACTGTTTTTACTGTATTTTTGATCAAATAAATGCAGCCCTGGTGAGCATAGGAAACTTCTTTCAGAAACTTTCAGACTTCTTCTGTGTCCTGAATCTAGCAGAGACCTAAATCTGCAGAGGCCAAGAATCCCTCTCAAACCTGGGCAGGAGCTAATCAGAATATATATCCTGTTCTTCTGAATCTCTCTCTGCCTCACTCATACACATCAGCGGGAGCCAGAGTTTGATCAGTGGCAGGCACACACTTCCTTAAAGGCTACCTAATCTGAGCCAGTCAGGTGTTTGTACCTTCTGCCAAAGCTTTGGTGAAAAAGTGGAGCCGCATAATCTGACAATGCTCCTCTGACACAGTTGCCTAGCAACGGCGAAGCTTGGGGTCTCAAGCTGATGGTTGAGGGCCGGCACAAGGCAGGATTTATCATCTCTGACGACTTTTATTTGATCTAGACAGATTAACGGGCCCTGCGAGGAGCCGAGGACACACAGGCGTATAAAACCCCCCTCCATAAACACGTATTCGAGCATAAACAGCAGGCACGGATAACAGATGTAGAATATGTCGCTGGCAAGAGAAGACAGGGAAACTAGAGTTACCTTCTCTAAGATCTTTCTTCTCTCTTTCCTTGCTCCGCAGGCTAAAAGTTTGCTTGAGATCTTATATGTCGGCAGTCGCCTTTGCTGCCAAGTGCGGCTGATTTTGAGAAGATGAGAGCTCTGGTTTGGCGTGGTGTGATGAGCTGTTGGGAGACTAATTGCGGAGTGTAATCTGCTCTGATTAGCGGGAGAGGAGCAGGCAGGTGTGAGCACACACACATCGGCTCGGGCCGACGCAGCTGCAGCCTGACCGTGTGCCAGATAAACAAAAGGCATGAGGCCGAGGCCACGATAACACACAGGCAAACACACAGTCTCCGTCACTATCCTCTGCTAATTAACCACCAACACACCTATCACACTTAACTGCCTGCCATATGTTTACATCCAGATGAGTTTTCATCTCAGCAACCTTCCCAGGAGCACAATTCACATCCAATTCTAAAGCGGCAGTGACAAACTATTTAGGAGTACGCACGGGACACAGGCAGAGCATACATCTTGTTTAGATTTCTGTAGCGTTGTCCTGGGCTAGGAAAGGCACAGGAAAACACATGCTGTGCTTGAGTCAGCAGGATCCGGGGCTGGCGCATTAAGTTATCACGCCTCGCTATCCCTGCCCACAGCTGACATAGGCAATTACAGCTGAGGTTAATATCACACAGCCACAGACCAAAAAAAAAAAAAAAAACTGCATATCTCCCTTTCCCATCGCTCCGAATAAGGAACACCAGGTCCTCGCAGAATTAGTGCTGGGGTAGCACATGCGATGCCTGGGAGAACATTCTGCAGTCGGTCCTCGCCGTAACCTTGAGGCACAACCTCTTGGTTTCATACCAGGCTTGAAAATTAATGGGGGCTTGGGGGCAAAAATGCCACAAAAAATGCCCCCCAAATTCAAGATAAGGGGGCAAAAAATGCCACCCGTGCAGGTAAATGAAATCTATTATGGCTGGAGCAATTAAAATGAAATGTGAAAATGAATGAAAAGTGTTGATTGTGGCACATCTAGATGTTACATCAGATTTCCATTTATGCTGTTTTTGCAGCACGTTTTTGTTCTTATGAATGCAATGGCAAATCAAAGGCGTTTACATTAGCCACCGCTGAAAACGTCAAGTTTTGTAGTGCTCGCGCTGACTGAATTCTGCACTCTTGTGAATTCTCTAATCATAAACAACAAACTGCATACATGATGTAAGTAATAAATTAAGTTTTCAGTGTAGACAGCTGCAGTGACTGTAATGAGTTTTTGCAAAACTGAAGTCATCAACTGCTTCAGTGATGGGAAACATTCTTTGCTCACTTTTTGTGTATAATATATTCCCAGTTTGAATAGCCATTTTGTTTTTCATGATAGTAAAACAACTAATGTGAAGCCTTTATTTTCTAATCCGTAAAAAGCAATAAACTAATTCATAAACAGTTCTTAGCATGTTCTGCTTGTGTAGCCAGAATATGACATGCAGTTTCCACAAACACAAAAACTGTTTTTGTTGTATTATACTAATTGACAAAATTATAATATCAAGAGCATTATTATTGTCGAAATTGACAATAACAATTTTTGTCATATTATCGCAGCCCTACCCTGTAATGACTTATATTCTTTATATGGGCTATTCACAGTATGCAATTGTTGTGTAAATACAGTCTGTTGCAGTGTGAAGATGGCTTTTGTTGATGTTGAACAAAATGTATTGGTAACAGTCTACAGTATTCGGACTGATTGAAGTAATTGGTTAAATTTAAGTATTTAACATAAAAGACAACATAGATACATAAGATTTTATATATATATATATATATATATATATATATATATAGATATATATATATAGATAGATACATAAGATTAATAAGAAAATAATAAAACAAGCCTTTGCCTTACAAAGGTAAAAATTGTCCCTGGAAATCAATTCCAGGAGACAAAAATTGCCCCTTATTGGAAAAGTAAATTTCTGACCCTATTCTATACACAATCACTAAACCAAGGAATTTTAACCTGCTAGAGCAAGGTGAAGGGTATAACCCGCCAGGAGACATGGCGGCGATGTTTACTGCGCTCCGGTTCACTTAATCTCTGTGTCAGATGACAATTTATACATGTCATTCCATTACCACACTATAAACTGTCCCCAGTGAAACACTGCCCTGCTAATCAGCTCCCTCACAAACAGAATTAGATTTCCAATTGAATTTGTTTCGGCCTGGAAAAAATATGACGAACCGCCAGGACAATGCAGCGCGATGGCCGTGGAAGGGCAGTTTTCTTCTGATAATCGAGTTAAAACAAAACATAGCACGAGGGAGTGCGTTCACATAGTGCTCTGGCACCGGAAAGTGTTTGCAGAGAGGGGGAACGAATCTACATTCCAAACAGACCATGACTGACCAGAGGTCCATCTCTTTATTTTCCCTTTGGCGTGTGTTGTCGAGGCATCTGAAGACCTGTGACTCTTTCACTTATCTTCTGCAAACACTAGTGGAGGCTGACTGTCACAAGCCCAAAGTTTGTTCTTGTTGATAATGTCATGGTAACAGAGAGAACGGGAAACTGCACTCCAGCAGGGATGGAAGTAAACACACTAAAAGCACATTAAAAAGCAGGAACAAATTCAGAGACATTTTTGTGTTGCTACCAAAAACATGAGAATGAGAAATGATCTGGAAGATAATGACCATCCTAGAATAAATTGTCTTACATTTTTATAAAAAAAAAAATGTATCAAATTATTTTATAATAATTAGGTCCTGTTTACACCTGGTATTAAGATGTGTTTTGGTTGATCGGATCACAAGTGGATGATGGTAAATATAGGTGTAAAACATTTTGAGCTTTTCCACTTTCAACCACTTCCAGAGGTAGTCGAAAACACATTTGACTGGATTGCTTTCTTAATGTAAACGCTCATGTGGTCGAATGCGTTCGAACAGCCACAAAAGACCACCTACTCTCTGCCTACTGACCTAATGCATAAACATCATGGGAAGCATAGCCAGGCGGAATTTAAACTTTCAGCTGAAAACCCAAGTTTGGTTTAAAGACGAAAAACATACCAAGCACAATATTCTCTCACCATTCCTGATTTCTCACAGCGTTCAGCGTGATCTTGCGGCTATCAGTGCAGAAACGAAAGCTGATGCTCTCTGTTTTTCCGTCGTCTCTACGTGTGCGTTCATATGTAAATCGCGCAAGCTTATTTTGTCCATTACATCGAAAGATCTGAAAAAAACCCATACATTCACCCTCCCCTCGAAGAAATCAGGACAGAAGTGGACGAAAGAGACGGATTAAAACACCGGGTGTAAACCTCGTCTACTTGTGATCCGATCGACCAAAACGCATCTTAATACCAGGTGTAAACAGGGCCGTAGAGATGTGATCCTTGTCCGCTTATGTGCTAGACTAACAGGTCTAATAGTTTTATAAAGAACTACTGTAAGTTGTTAAAAAAACATTTTCCTTTGGTCATGTAACATCTCATTGAAGAAGACTGTTACTATAGTATTCATTTTTAATGCTTCTCAAAGCATTTAATTCCCGCATTATCACAGATAAACCACAAATTCAAGCTGACAAATCATTTGTATGCAAGATGAATCACATATCTTCAAGATCTGCAGAAGAGATTGTGAGAGAAAAGCTGTCTAGGGTCATTAGTAGGGTTTCAAAGTCACTCTGCCCTCTGACAGAGAGCGTTTGACAGGTGCTGCCGAGGCAAAGCTTGCCACAGGAGAGAGAAATGATACCATCCTGATTAGATCGTCCACCTTAGGGAAGGTGCTGATGCACAGAAATTCTAAAAGAGAGGAATAGGAGGGCAAGAAGGAGGGGGTAGGGGGTTGGTGGGTGAAGAAAGAAAAACTGAAAGTGCAAAATAGAATAGCTGTCAAATGTGCAACGTTTCTTCTCCCACGTCGCACTGTCCCATCCTTTGGTGTGGTCTGGTGTGTTACCCCCAGCGGAGACGTCTTAGTGCGATGTGTCAGTCAGACCCCATCCTCACGCCGTTCGCAAACTGTCAGACTCTACGCTGACCCGCAAGCCTGTGTTACTACCATGTCAAACTTTTGAATGAATCCTAGAGCACTCTAAGCCCTCTCCCAAAATCAAAATTCCTTTTTTAAATCAGTTACTGGATGTGAACTTGGTCCACTTCCATGCTAGACAAAACTGTCAGACTCCACACCAACCTGCCAGCCTGTTCCTACAACGTCAAAAAAATTATAAAAATATTTTAAAAAAATCAGACGTTTGAGAAAATAAACCGCTCTTGCATAATCCACCAAATTGAGAACTGAAATTCGCACTTGTTAACCGGGAATGGCTCCCACAGCACTCCAAGCCCTCTCCCAATCAAGAACCGATCCTCATCTGGCATTTCATTAAATTCAAACAAGCATTACAATGCATTGGCTCGCACAAAAGCGGAGTAATTCGAGGGGTTAGGCTCATCAGTGCTGGCCTCTTCTCTAAAGTCATTAATGAGGGCTCAGGCCAGGCTCAGGGCTTTCCACGAGTCACTAACACTCCTGCAACCACTCTTCATCTGATGAGCTCGTTCATAAAGCCTGAGGAGCCGGGATGCCTCTTTAGAAACGGTCCCCTTTTCCAGGCTAAATGAACAGTTATTGAGTGAAAACAGGTCAAGTGGACTGGGGGCACACTGCTAAGTAAAGCTAAAGAGAAAAGTGTTATAGTGTGAGAAAAAAAGAGAAAAGCAGAGTGCGTATGCGTGAAAGCAGAGGAGGATTGTTGCTCGGCATCTTTGGGAAGTGGTGGTGGCTATGAACGAGGTGATTTGCACATTAAAAGCGGCAAATGTAGCGCAGCTTTGAGGGAGCCACCAGCAAAGAATTTGCTCTCTCTAAATAAATAAAGTTGACAAAAAAACCCTCACCGTTCGGAGTGATAAAACACTTTCGTTTGAGTAGTAAATCGATGCAGAGTCAGTGCCTGGATGTCAACAATGTTTTGAATGTGTTTTGACACTGAGAGGTGACAGTCATTCACTGAAGACACATTCTGCCTTGGGCTTGTGATTAGGCACAGGATGTGTGTGTGCGTCTGTGACGAATAGAGAGAATGATACAAACCATAGTGTGCCGAAAATGAAGCTGAGAGCCACCCCGCTGCACAAGAGCCCCGTAAAATACAGTTGTTTATATGCTCGACAGCAGGGCTGTGCCCTCCCTGACAGAACAAAAATGAAAGCAATATCAATGAAATATGACACTGATGATAGACCGGGAGAAGAGATGGAAATGACTTGATTCTCCCGAGTTTTCCGAATGAGATCTGGTCTGCGAGGATGTGTTCAAGCTGAACTCTGAGATGGCTTGCACTTGTCAGGTTTCTCAAACAATCAGGGCATCAGCTCCACTGGGAGCTGTCAGAAATGAGCAGAAAACTCAGCAGGTTTGTAAGAAGCCCACCACGGACGTGCGGTTCTGTTAATAAACCGCCTCTGAAGGCTACAGCTGGATCCGAAAACCACTCACTCAAACGACATAAAACACTGCAGACTGTTCCAATCAGCTAAATTAGACTTTTTATCTGAAAGCGGACTCCTATATGAACTGTATGCGTATCTGGGTTTGAGAATGTGTATGTTTCTGTGTCCTTGGGCGATCGTCTCTGGCTGTAAGTGGGAATAGACCATGTCCACTGGCTGTACAGCCAGAGTTTTCAATGCCCTTGATGCCTGCAGAACAGAGGACAATAGGATCAGTGTGAACAATGCAAGCCCTCTTAACAACACTGATCCACTAGGCCCAGAACCACAGCCTTTCTCCACTATCATCACACAACACACACACACAAAGCCACCAGTGCTTCAATGCAGAGGAAAAATTCCTGCTTTCTTCTCATTTTAAACCATTAAAGGCACAACAGGTAAGATTTTTGGATTAAAATATCGTGTCATTGCGTTGCCTGACGTCATATCTGTGTTTCCCTCTCTTACCCTCGTTTTACTTCCGCAGAAAATACCAAAAATGCTTTAATATATTATTTGTTTAGTAGACAAGAGAGCAACTGCTTGGATACCTTTATCAACAGAGAATGAATCATTGTTATATAGCTCAACATGCTTATTTTTTTTTTTGAATCTCTTGTTTTCTTGATTTACCGTTTATACCTTGCCTCAACACTATTTTGTCAAGTGGCTAACATCGCAAAATCAGAGAGAGTTTTATTTGTAGTAACAATAATACATTTTCTCTGCCATACAATATATTTAAAATGAATTGCATGCCGTTTAACAACAAAGTCATCCAGCTTTTATTAATATGATATTCTAATCTTGATCTAGCAATGTGCAACAAGTGTCTCAAAACGTAATGTTATAACTTTCAACACACTCAAATGTATTAGTATGATTGCTTTGATCAAGTAAAACAGCGCTGTGTTACCCCACAATTTTAATTTTAACGATTTTTAGTGATCAAACGTAACTTTAACAAAGTTTAAGTTCAGGGTAGTAGGTAGGAACCTTTATATAGAATAATATACTATATATAAAATTACAGAATAATGTGAATATTTCAATATTGTCAAAAATTATTTTATAATTTTATAATTGTAGTATTGAAGAGGGAAGACAGAGGGAACAAAATAATAAATAAATAAATAAAAATGTGACAATACAGTCTACTGGATTCAATCCATATTGGGTCCCTCCATCAATGTAAGTCTGTTAGTTTTATAATCCAGCAGGCGAATTTGAATTTCACAAATAACACCTCCTTAATATCTCCTTAAAAAGCCTACACAATTTGAGGCTTCATCATGTCTGTAGCACAAACAGAGCAGCACGAGTTATATACTCAAGTTTAATACTTAGTTCTAGGGATTTAAACAAACACCTAACATTAATTATGTCACCCAAGCAATAATAATAGTGGAGTGCAGGCAAACACATTGTTTTGAAAGGATCTGAACGTTCCTTAAAGCTCTTAACAATTATGTTCTGTAAGCCACGGTAAAGAGCTGCCACAGTCAGTGAGCACTTTGGGGCACAATCCTCCATCACGCCTGCAGCACAGGCCTTTTGACCCAGGTGTGAACTTGAGTGTCAATACCGCTCTAGAGTATGTTATTATTTGATCGGCAGCGGTCGGCTGGGGATATAATTCCAGTGCATAGGAGAGCCGGTTGTGCACTCACACTGGACCTAAGTGGCCAGCCATTTTGGCAGCAGCTACACTTCTCATTTTTCTCTGCTGGAAGCCCAAGTGTTTTCATCAAATTTACAGTTATTTTTTCCTTCTTGTGCAACCAGAGAGGCACCAAAAATAAGGAGAGATGGCGCAAGAAGGAAACAAAAACAGGAAAAGTAAGTGAAAAGGTAGTCTATTAGATATTAGAACTGGATAGAAGTTAATTTTGGATTAACACAAGACAAGTACGAGTTTCAAAACATGTCTTTGTAGCTCATCCACTTTCAGCCAGCAAGCAGTAAACGTGCTTCCCAGAGGTACTGCTGCCAAGGGTCTATCATTCATTAGGCTGCCACCATCATCACATGCATTCCAGACACTTAATCACTAGGATAGAGATAAAATAAAAAGCTTGAAGGTCACCAGGGGGAAAGAGCGATAGAGGGGAGATAGCGTGGAGGGGTGAAGATGTATGGCCTCATTTTGATTGAGGACGTGATGCCTTCAGTCACACACGACAGAACACCCGATGAGGAGATGCGTTTTGACTGGAGACCTTTATCACAGACTCCAACGATTTGCCGTGCTACCCATCACAAGGAAACGGCCCTGGAGAATTCAGCTTCAAATCGCAAGCGAAAACATTTAATAAGAATATCTGAATCTACCCTCTTCCGTATTCACTTTACGGTCTAGAAGACGAGCGACAGTAGAGCGTGGAACGAAACTCTGAATCTGAACCATCATGCATATTTCCCATTCTTTCCCATCAGGTGTTTTTTTGCCTGTCTACTCCTCTGATGTTTTGACATATTTCTCTGCCTCGTCGAGCGCTCGTCTCTGATTTGCCGTGCTGTTTAATGTTCATGAGGGGCGGCGCGAAACTCGGTCCGTTGACAAGCCACTGGCTGTTGTTACAAGATCTCAGACAGACAAAGAAGACGAGGTGCACCGCTGAGGAGCCCCACACTCCACTGCCTCAAAATAAAAAGCGCCTTGACCTCCTCGGCAGCCAACTTCACCTCTCAACTGTGACGGACGGACGGTGCCCCGGTCTCATCCCGTGGCCCAGCATGCTTAAATAATGCCGGCTCTCTGCACGCCCCGGGCCAGCAGCCACCCACCATACTGGGAAACTTCTGATGCTTAATCTCCTGAAATGCAAATGTGCCAAATGAGAAATGGGGGTCTCACAATGCTGCGAGTGTAAACGGACATGCTTAAACCCTCCTCTAAGACTGGCTCATACTGCACCGACAACCAAATCAGAACTATAAAAGTCACTTTCCAGGCAGGAATTTGTATGGCATTTGAATTTGAAAGGGTGTATGATGGGGCATACAGTTTTGCTTGAGGATATTGGATCTTTCAAGGGCTTTGTTCGCACGCCATGATGACAATGGCGGTGTGCACCAGCTGAGGAAAAATTGTCAAGGCAACATGTATCAAATTTCACAAAAGTTCAGAGCAAAGAAATTTACCATCCCTCTCCAAACCTCCCACCGAAGACAAAACAAGCGATCCACGACACATCCTCTTACTTTAAAGAAAACAAGCGGCTGACACATTTCCTGCCAACAGGCCCTTTCCTCAGATAACACAAGGCTCCCGTCAACAGGAAGCCCTTTCACCGGCGGCTCTGCCTCCCTTCGGCACGTCACACAAAACAGCTCCTCAGCCCCAGCCCCCACAGCTTCCCCTCCAACTGTTGAGGAAAACTTGCAAGAGATGCTCACTAAAACCAGAAGGACTCAGAAAAGAAAGGAACTGGACTTTAGCCTCGAGTCCTTCAAATGCTCTTGGTCTGAGAGGCAGCATTTTAACAGCTTCAACAATACTCCTGAAATCAATTAATGTGCAGCCTGTGGTATCAACATTACACGCAGCCTGCCATTACATCAAATCGCACAATAGCTCTGGCCAGACAGACAGACAGACAACATTACAGTCTGTGCAAACCACAGGAAAGGGTGCACACAAAAGCACAAACATGCCCTCTAGGCACGGGTCAATGCTTTAGATTTGTTAAAAGCCTCCAGTTCTTGTGCGCTCACCAGAAGTTTACACGATTGAGTGCACGAGCGCAGCAACGACGTATTAAGGATTTGAGGAAAGTTTGTAAAAAGCAAAGCAGAACTCACGTTAAGTGCAGAGTGCATTTGAAGAGCGGTGAGAGAAGAAAACCTGAGGCAACCTTCATAAGGCAGGGGCTGTACTGTTTGAGCAGCTGCTAATAGGAGAACTGGCAGAAGAGAGAGAGAGAGAGAGAGAGAGAGAGCGCAGACGCTTTCTGCAGGCTGCTGTGATGACATGCAGGCTTTTTCCTTTTTTTTTAGTAAGGGGGCTTATCTTTGTCTCTATGGTAACTGTGTCTCTGGGTGGTTATTAGAAACCCTGAACTTCCTGTGCATCTGCAGGATCAGCCAATCACGCGCCGTGTTTTCATAGGCGGAGATAGCTCGTGCTATAGGCATTGAAGAGCGGCCACATGAGGGGGCCATGGAAACAGAGGGTCAGGGAAAACTTACAGCACGGCACGAAACACCAGCATACAACAAAACAAAACTGTCTTTATTGTACTCTCTTCATATTTATAGAAACATCTAGTAACCAGAATCCAAGAGCTCATTTTTTCCCCCTAGCAAAACAGCCTCCATGCCACAAGCGTTTTCTAAAAGGGACATTGCTATCAAGGTATTTCAGTATTTTTAGGATGAAAATGGAAACTCTTGTGGAAAACACAAGCTCAGCATCTTAGATTCCCAGAAAGAACTTGCTATAGCACTGTGGTAAAGACACTTGCAGACAGACAGCCGCAGAAAGCTCAAAGCTCAGCAGAATGGCCAGAGTTACCAGAGTCCAGCTCTAATGACAATAAATCCACAGGATGTGCTGTGTACCAACACATTCATGTGATTCGTTTTAGCAGTAGACTGTGGATGAGCAGAACTTAATGCTCATGAATGCAAATGAACAGAGAGAATGCAGATTACAGTTGCGAAGCAAAAAACTGACATGGAGCACGCATCAAGAACAGGACTTTCAGCTGCTGTGTCCAAGTGTGCACAGAAAAGACAGCTGAAGTGAAGAGTTGCAACTTAAAACTATCAGATTACAATGAGAAAGCTTCATTATCCCAGCTCAGCAAGGAAATAAACCTAGCAATGAACCATAAGAAAGTAAGAATATGCCTATGTTTATCCTCACAGACAAGAATGGGAACACACTTTAAGTGTTTATAGGAAGTAGTACACACACACTCTCTCTCTCTTAAGCACTCACTGCATAGTTTCCTAGTAGTCTCTCTGTCTCCTTGGTTTAAGCGGGTGAAATCGTTTGGAGCATTGTGTCTCACTACTCCCCTGCGCTGACTTGTTTTCCACCCAGCGAGCACATTCAAACTCCACTCGGTGGCTGCTTTATTTAACACTGCATTTGTTGACAAGTCTCGGAGCAAAGTTCCTCATGTAGAACGCTGGGTGCTGAACTCGAGAACATCAAATACAAACATTAACGACCAGAACAGAGTGCCCTACACCCTGAGGGTGAGATGTTGCTTCATCAGCACCAAGAAAGACATCAAGCAGTCTACAAGGACAGGAAGGGAACGACCAACGAGGCACGCTCTGCTAGGGACGGTCTAGACCTCTTCCAGCACTGTTTACAGCTGCAGTGACTCCCATTCCTCAGTGACAGGAGCTTGTCCTCTTTCCTGTCTCTGCTGTCACAATATTTCATCCAGCGCAAGTAGCACATGTCCCACACGTAACTAGACTCACCAGCCTGGAGCTCCCAGTGGTGTCTAAATGTTCTTGCACACCGGCTGACTCCTGACAAAACAGATAGCCCTGATAGATTACAGCAAGAATGATCAATCACACACAAACCTTTTAATCCAGATCGTCCCCTGATTGGCTGCCTCCACATGAGCTCCAGATTTTTAAATCCGACTGGTTAATCCCTCCATTTCTCTCAGATCCAGTATTTCAGCAGTGACCACAGTGGGCTCTAACATTCACTTGGCTTTTTTCTCTCCCTCCCTCTTTCTCTCTCTCTCTTTGCACTCTGTTCTGAGACCGCTCACTGAGCTCTGGAACTAAGGGAGCCTGATGAGGAGGGAAGCGTCTCGCTGGGTCCTAGTGTCTCTGGTGTTAACTGAAAGAATGCCATTGTTCCGTGTGTAACCCAGGGCTACACTCTACAGACGGCTGATAAGTCCTCCGCTGTACCAGATCCTCTCTCAGGGTATTTGTAGATGGACAGAGATGGAGAGCTGTTTGATATCCATTACCTGAAAAAAATGCATAAAATATTTGTAAAATAATTTACAAACTAATCTAATAAAGAACATTTTAAAGTGCCAAAAAAAAAAAAAAAATTCTTAGTATCTTTGTGTTATTTTTTTTTGTTATAAAGATATTTTTTGCAAAATGACATGTTAAATCTTGTTTTTAGAGAAATCTAGTCAAATTCAATGAGGTTTATGTTTAAAACAAGAACTAATAATAATAATAATAATATGAGATTTTTTTGATACAGAGGTAATATAGAGACTGATCTCCAGCATTTTCACAGTTTGTAGTCTTGTTCAGCTTGTCAAAATGAGAAGTTAGGTTGAATATTAGGTTGAATATATACACTGATATTTTTATATACAACTTGTGTGATACATTCATAGTCTCCTGGAGAAATACAATAGCTGAAACTGGAAGACTTGAAACATATTGCACAGATCATATTAACTATAACAATGGTGTTTTTTTGGAGATTGACAGTACAAAGTTGTATGGAAAAGAGCTGCCCGGATATTCTGCCTAGCATCTTATTTCCTGTTATACAGAATAAAAAATTAATAAAAACTAATATGACATTAGGATGAGCAGATGAGAATATTTGTTTGAATTACTCCTTTAAGACAGTTAATATCTGACCATGTACTGAGACGAGGGTTTTTTTCCCCTCTCCAATTCAGATAAATGACTCAAGTAGGACTTAAGTATGTCATAACAAAATTCCTCCTTGACGTCAGCAGCATGAAAGCACACAAATCACAACCTTTTTTTTTTTTTTGCAAATGACGTGAACATTGCAAGCAAACCAATCTTACAAAAAAGGGAGCATCTGCTAAGATCACAACAGATGTCACCTGAAGCCTGAGGAGATAAATACGCTTTTGCATGTCTTTCTAGCTTTTTAGTATCAAAACACTTTTTTTTTCTATCACTTAATAACTAAGATTGAAAACAACTATAAAAAGCCTCATGACATTGAAAACAATTTGATTTTAGCTCTGCCCTTTAAAACATACCAATATTCAAACCCCCAAATGCTACCACTCTGAAGTGTTCTCTATTATAAATGTGGCAGCAGTGCTAAAACTATTATGTGCACGGACACTACAGCCAAGGCTATAAATATAAGCAACACATGGAGCGGCAGACTGCAAAACAGGGGAAATTTGGGCTGCTTATATCTGTCAAGAGCTGCACGAATCAGGCCGCCGGCCATATGATCAGCCTGGGGCTGAGTCCACCTCCTCAGCAGGGAGCTTTGTAACAGCGCTTCTCGTTTCTTTTTCAAAAAACAGATTGAGTTGGGGGGCTGGGGGGATTTTTGTAAAATACTCTGGATGCTTATGTGAAAAAAGCCTCCTAAGGATCAAAGAGTCTCAACTGAAACTTTTTTCTTATCTAAATAACAGATGAGTAATGTGCTCACAATGTAAACTTACCGCAGATCTTGGGGGCATGGACACAAGGGACCTGGACACAAGTTTAGACATCAGGTTTTTTTTCTTCGGGGTGAAACAGCATCTGATGGGGAAAGACAGTGATGTTATTTTGGCCAATTTATACTTCTCTCAAATACTTTTATATTTATCCTTTTAAAGGGTTAGTTCACCCAAAAATGAAATTGTCATTAATTACTCACCCTCATGTCGTTTCAAACCCATAAGACCTTCGGAACACAAATTGATGAAATCCGAGAAGTTTCTGATCTCCCTATACACAGCAATGTTATAACAAATTTCAAGGCCCAGAAAGGTAGTAAAGACATCGTTAAATTAGTCCATGTGACTAATTTTGCACACAAAAACTATTCTCGTCGCTTCATAACATTAAAGAGATAGTTCACCCAAAAATGAAAATTCTGTCATCATTACTCCCCCTTAAGTTGTTCCAAACCTGTATAAATGTCTTTGTTCTGCTGTACACAAAGGAAGTTATTTTTGTAACCAAGCAGATCTTGCCCCCATTGACTACCATAGTAGGAAAAAAAAAATACCATGGTAGTCAATGGGCGGGGCGAGATCTGCTTGGTCTATTTTAACAATGTCTTTATTACCTTTCTGGGCCTTGAAATTTGTTATGACATTGCTGTATATAGGGAGTTCAGAAAGCTCTCGGATATCATCAAAAATATCTTAATTTGCGTTCCGAAGATGAATGAAAGTCTTACGGGTTTGGAACGACATGAGTAATGACAGAAATTTCATTTTTGGGTGAACTAACCCTTTAAAGGCTGAAATATCTTTCTAGATTTTATGTCAGTAAGTATACAAATTATAGTAACAGTTAGTAAGCATTTGATTGTCACAAGTGATGATGCAATTCTGGAATGAAGGACGGTTCAAAACACTGTGCCTGCATTTGGTCTACCGTGCTCACAAATTAATAATTAACACTGAAGATACACTGAAAAGATTGTAATTTCTTTGTAAATATATTTATGCAGAATTTGCATAGCATTAAAAAGGAAAGTAACACATAGTATATTTCCTGCTACAACCTGTGCAGAGTAAAATCAGTCTAGATCTGCAGTTTAACCCTAATGTAAACTGAGGCTGAATTGTGAGCACATTTTTACAATAACAGAAACTATGTGTAAAGAAAAAAATGCTTGCGTCCTTGACTGTTGTGTAAAAAAATAAAGCTATTGGCTTTTATGTTATGTGAATGAAGCCAGACTTGTGAGCACAAGAGCTTTCCAAATCTGTACATTTTCAGATCAAGCAGTTAATCATGTTCAATAACGTTTCAGTAACAGACACCGACTGAGCTGCCAAATGCTCTGGCCTCTGAACGTCTGGCAAAAAGATCCAGCTTTTGCAGCAGCTGTAGGATGGAATTCTGTTTGTGTTCCCCAGTACTAATGTTCAAGTGCGACTAAACATATAAAAATAGCAGCACATCTCAGCATAAAGCAAGATCTTTGTGAGCAGGTTACAAAAATGAAATGTAGCAAACAGTGATTTACATGAATTGAATATTTAAATACATTAATATATAATTATGGTTGCAAAAATTACTCTCATGATGCAACAATAAAGAAAACCTATAATGAGAGCAAATGTTCATGATTTTGCTTTAATAAACTAACAAATAGTACAGTATGATTGGATGAACAACAATATAACACCTGTGATTGCACATCAATTGAATTCTATATTAATGTGCACTCACACTCATCTTTGTTCATTACGTTGCTTGGCAACCATAAACAGCCAGCAGTTAAGCTAATGAACTATATTACTTAGCAGGAGAATTGTTTATTATCATGAACTAATGCAATTATTTATTGAACATAAATGTCTGTCATCATATTGATGTTGCTGTTTTAGGAAAACAATAAGCCACTTGAGGATGTTACAATGATTTTTCTATATCACACTTCACATGACTCATTCATTATGGTAAAATCACTGTAAACTGTCCTCAAGTGGCTTGTTTAAATGTAAACTGTACAGGCAGCAAGTGCTCCAGAAGTTCTGTAGTAAAACGAGAGGGGAGAATTCTTTGTTTTGTTGCTACCTATATATATATTCATCATTTTCAACATTCTTTAAAAAAATTATGTCAATGACACTATTGAAAAAATGAACTACGTGTGTCCATCCCTTTCCTATATAACAATCTCTGTACTCATTAAAATGATTTACATACAGCAGTCACAAGAATAACACAATTAATGTTCCTCTCAGTTAATTACTCCACCTTCCTCTGTAACATCTTCGAACGCATTTGCAAAAAAAAAAAAACAAAGCCCAGATGAATGTCTTCATCATATAATATTTTGCCCGAGGCACTTAAGTGAATTAATGTAGCATAATTTCTGTGCGAAGTGCTTGCTTAGTGCAATCAAAGGATTAGAAATATGCATTTTTCAAATGATATTTCAGGCAACACTTACAGAAAATAAAATATGAATATGTTTCTTCACTAAGCAGAACCTTGGTAAACAGTCATGATATTGCATACAAGAAGTGATCTCTGTGATTTCATATTCTAATGCTAAAATTGTTCAATAGATCAGGCTGAAAAGAATCATTCACATATGATTACAGACAAAAAGCTTCATTTGATATAATAATTTACTTTTAATTTTTCACTTTATGGTGAATCTTTTACTTACATGAAAAGAAAGAAAGAAAAAAGTATATCTTTCTTTTATAAGAAAATGAAGCATATTTTAGAATAATTTTATATCGTAAAATTATTTTAATGACAATTTTGCATATATTCCACCATTCTCATTTCCATGAAAAAATAAATAACACTAAAAAAATAATTCTCATTACCTAAATACAATTAAATGAATAAATAATCTCATTCCCATTAGTGTAATGTGAAAATGTATTAAATTGTATAGTACTTATAAATCAAGGCCGTTTTTGTTGTGCTGCCTTTAATACAATTTTTTTTTTCAACATTTATCGGCATAAATGCTATTATAAAATACTGTATTATAATAATATAACAAATAACTAAACAACAAGATAAAAACTACTTTATTGATTTTGGGGTAAAATTTAATCTGGACAAATTTTCATGAGATTCACACAGTAATTCTTCCTACTAAGTTTTAAAAAGTCTTAAAACTTTCGATCAAACTCAACCAAACCTGAATAATGCGCGAGAAAACACTTCCGGAAGCTCAAACGTGCAGCATAACCAATGAGGTTCATTCTCGTGTGTTACGCAGCACGTTTGAGCTTCCGGAAGAGGTTTATTCTTGTGCGTCATTCATGTTCGGTTGAGCTTCTGTATGTTCACTGATCAAGGTATATATGAGAGTAAAAGCCTAAATTAAATCTGTTCATCATAAAAAGTGATTGAGTTTCTTCAGAAAATTTGGACTAAACCGCTCGATTCATATGGATTATTTTTCCGATCTCTTTATGAACTTTTTGAAGAGTCAAAGATCAAGTTGCAAAGGCAGTCTATGGAGGGACAGAATGCTGTCAGATTTTTTCAAAAAGATCTTCATTTGTGTTCTGAAGATGAACGAAAGTCTTGTGGATTTGGAACGACGAGGGTGAGTAATTAATGACAGAATTTTCATTTTGGGGTGAACTAACTCTTTAAATCATACTATGGAAGCTTGTTTCCGCCACAGAATAAAAAATAAATAAGGTAAATTTGGCCTTTTATCTCACAATTCTGACTTTCAGAATTGTGTGATATAAAGTCCCAATTGCGAGAAATAAAGTCAGAATTGCGTGATATAAAGTCAGAATTGCGAGAAATAGTCAGAATTGCGAGTTATGAAGTCAGAATTGTGAGAAAAAGTCAGAATTGCGAGAAATACAGTCAGAATTGCGTGATATGAAGTCAGAATTGCGTGATATAAAGTCAGAATTGTGAGAAATAAAGTCAGAATTGCGTGATATAAAGTCAGAATTGCGAGAAAAAGTCAGAATTGCATGATATAAAGTTGCAATTGCGTGTTAAAAAGTCAGAATTGCGAGAAATTCTAAAATTCTGACTATTTACCCCTTAAAATTGGACTTTATAACTCGCAATTGCGATTTTATATCTAACAATTCTGAGAAAAGAAGTCAGAAGTATGATATAAAGTCAGAATTGCGAGATATAAACATACTTCTGAGATAAAAAAAAAATAAATATATAAATATATATCATGCAATTCTGACTTTATTTCTTGCAATTGCGAGTTTATATCTTGCAATTCTGACTTTATAACATGCAATTGCGAATTTATGTAAACTCGCAATTGTGAGATAAAAAGTTGCAATTATCTTTTAAATTGTTTTATTCCATGCTGGAAACAAGCTTCCATAACATACCTCTCATTTGAAACTGAGTTTGTTTCAAATGGTCCACTGTTTTTTCATTCCACATGAATCAAAGTCAGATACAGCTGCTTCTGCAAGGTATATAGAGGAAAAAATAAGCCTTGTTAAATGCTGCATTCATCCTGCATTATTTATGCTGCATTATCTGAGTCAAACCTACCTGAGTGCAAATGACCTGTACACAACGGACGCCAAGAAATGGAACAGTGCTCTTGAACACACTATAAGCATGAATATGATCCAGGGGGGTAATAGGATATAATGCAAACTATACTACTTAAACCACTCAACTGATTCCCATCAACAATACTCAATAAACATTGTTTACACAGCAGAGGTGGATCTGCGCACATCTTTAACAACTGTGCTGTTTTCTCTACACTCAGTGGCAGAAAATAACTCAAGAGAACGCGTATAAGAGTTGGCCCCCCATAATTGAAATAAGTGGTGAAATCCGTTAGCTTAGAATCCTCCCAGTGCGATTCAAGGATGGGTAACTAGTCTCACACTATGAGCTGAAATGTTCTTTCACAGGGATGCAGCATCAACTCATATCTATAATGTGACACAGGGGACAATAACCATTATTATAATCTATTGAAGTCTGGGAAGCTAATAGACACCCAAAACAGAAAGAGGCGGCGCTGCCTCACTGCTGGGGAGAAACAAGGGTGATTG
Source organism: Hypophthalmichthys nobilis (assembly GCA_037950665.1). Classification (NCBI taxonomy): domain Eukaryota; kingdom Metazoa; phylum Chordata; class Actinopteri; order Cypriniformes; family Xenocyprididae; genus Hypophthalmichthys; species Hypophthalmichthys nobilis. The sequence goes on from CM075478.1 coordinate 11,069,703, forward strand.
TTTTTCACTCTCTGCGAGAGTGTGAGCAAAGAGCAGGGAGAACGCGTGATGGATCTAGCACAGCCACGCGCCTGCCGACCGAAAAATCAATCACAGTAATGGCTGGCGCTTCCGCAACGATTCTCCCGCAGAATGAAACGCAGCTTTAATGTGATATGCAAACAATAAAAACGGAGTGCAATTCTTTTTCAATAAAAGAAGGCACTTTTCACACAACAAACGCAGCATGAACAGGAAACTAATGTCGCCATCCCTCCATCCATCTGTCTGTCTCGCTCTTTCATAGGGAAAAGCACTTGTGGATGGAACCATCTCTGACGAACGTACTGCTGGAAGGCAGAACAGGTCATGTTAACTGCTGTCAGGACTGAATTATCCCTAGTGCGGCCTTGCCTTGTTACAACTGCTACGCTTAGGACATAAAACCAGTCCAAACCTTTGTATATGACACACGATGGCTCTCTAAGCGTCCAGGGACTTTCACCACCAGGCACACTGTGAAGCGACCATGCGAGCCAAAGTAATCCATCTATTGTTTTTGTTTTTTTCATTCCTCATCCACACACAGTGCAGATGGCATAATTTGTTGAGATCCTCACCCGGCTAATGGCCTAAAGCCCAAGTGGGTCATTTGCGCTGAGAAATATTGGGCCTTTTGTCCACTCAATCCTCACACACAACCTACACTCACCTATTGTACTACAGCACCAACAGCCTGCCACAGGCATTTGGATCAAGGACATGGTGGGTTTGAATTAATGCAGTACATTAAAATTTGTGAAGCATAGCTGAGATTTTATAGCTGGTAACAACTGAGTGGAATCTAGACTATTCATTTGTTTTATTGACAGTGTGGCTTTTCAGCATTTATGGACGAGCCACACATTTGAAGCAAAACAAAATGATTACAAATATGCCTACAAAATTTGCCATACAACTTTTTACCATGGTTTTACTATAGTAACACTTTAGAAATTATGTTATTGGTGTGATATTGCAGTAAATTCATTCTAAATCTATTTAGGCTACTATCTTTCAACATAAATACAAATGTTTGATTTATAAAAACTAGTTAGATTGGCCATGATGTTGAAGAACTACACATGGATTTAAAGGGTTAGTTCACGCAGAAATTAAAATTATGTCATTTATTACTTACCCTCATGTCGTTCCAAACCCGTAAGGCCTTCATTCATCTTTAGAACACAAATTAAGATATTTTTGATGAAATCCGTTGGCTCAGTGAGAACTGCATTGACAGCAAGATCATTTCCTTTTTCAATGCCCAGAAAGCTACTAAAGACATATTTAAAACAATTCATGTGACTACAGTGGTTCAACCTTAATATTATAAAGCGACGAGAATACTTTTTCTGAATTTTCATTTTTGGGTGAACTAAAGCTTTAACAGTGACTACTATGGTGTTGCAGAAAATAAAAATAGCACTGTTAAACTATTTTAAAATTTCAGAAACATTAAATGAAATTTTGAGACTAGAAAAAGTTGAACTTACCATATACTGAAGGCCCATCATATATCACCGAGAGAGAGCATCTGCTTTTCTTCATCAGATCTGCATGACTTCAAATGGAAGTAATCAAACCTTTAGGAGTCATTTAAATGCAATGGATGAAAAATAATTAACAGGTGTTTGCATGTATTTAAACCTCGTGAGAGTACCAGAATTTAAACGTCAAAGGTTGACAGCACATACATTATACATTAGCCACAGGTGGAAAATAAAATGCGATGAAAAATCAGAGTCATTTAATACATATCTGCACAAAATTGAAAATCTAATTGAATCCGTGTGTGCGTATGTCATGTGGGATTCGCTTTGACACACTTCACCGCGTGTTCCCCGATAAAACTTTAATGAGAGGAACGCACAACATTTATAATGTTTGCCTCTCACCCTGATCATAATATTACCAAGACATAATTTGATATTATTACTGAAACATTCTGGAAAAGTTGAGCTCAAGCCTGTTGAGACATGGAGTAGACAATATGTCTAAAAGGATTGTGGAAATGGTAATCATAGTTTCCCCCAAAATTACAGTTACTGCTGTTATTGCTACTGCGTTCAAAGTGGAAACAAAGTAATGAATTAAAATGACAGAAAAATTATGTTAACAAAACTGCTAGAAGGTGATCTAGTACTTTATTTATTATGACTTTACACTGTTAATAAAAACTTATTTTGGTGGGTAATATGAGCAGCACAGCGATTTTTAATTCACGTTGCCAAAATCAATAGGCCTACTTGTTTTCATCTACTGTATAAATAAATATACAGACAGTATATACAGTATATAAATATACTGTATAAAGTAGGCAGAGAGAGAGAGAGGGGGGCAGATATATACAGAGAAATATGTATAAACAGAGAGAAAGATACAGTAGATAGCATAGAGATAGATAGATAGATAGATAGATAGATAGATATAGTATAGACAGACAGTGCTGGGGAAAGTTACTTTTAAAAGTAATGCATTACAATATTGCGTTACTCCCTAAAGAAGTAATTAATTGTGTTACTTAGTTACTTTTTATAGAAAGTAATGCGTTACATTACTTTTTATCATCATGGCTGGCCTGTTTTTTTTTTTTATATAACAACAAAAAAAAGTTATATTTTTGGCAAATGTAAAGGCCCTTTCACACTAAAAGTGAAATCAGGCTGAAGGAAATGCATTCATGCTTGTACAGTAGAGGACGCAGTTAAAACAAACAAGCCTTTCAGCTGTGCAGAAGAATCAGATGCAGGAGAAGAAGTGTAGTAAATTAGTAAATGTATGCTCACATTTAGTCTAGAACTAGTCTAGTATAACTATATTTACACAGCGCACACAATGCCTCTGCAAAACGCCGCGGTCACACTAGACTTTGAACGTGCGAAATTTCATCAGATGCTGCAACGGTCGTGATATGACGTCAACGGTCCACAGGGTCTTTTTTATAAACGTGAATTCAACATATAGTAATATATTCAAAATGTAAAAAAATATACAACCTACCTGACTTTACTGCAAAAAATATCATTCTTTTAATTCAGCCAAGAGTAGGGTGACCACCCGTCCCGCTTTGCGTTGTACCGCACAGCATTTTCACCCCTTGTCCCGCACGTCGCATATTGAGAAAATGTCCCGCATTTTCATCAGTCTGTTGGTTTTTAATTGTCATATTAGGAAAACGTGCATGCGTTCTTTTGCCTTTTTAAGAAAGCATTTGATTTATTCTTTTTGCTGCGTAGTTTTTCATCTATATTTATCAGTGCTTCGACAAAAGTAACATTCCGCCTTACACAAATACGACAGCCGTTTTTTAAATCCTATCCAATGGTTGAAAAGAAAGGAGTAAACATGGTCACTAGTAGGTTGTGAAGGCTGTCAATCAAAATGTGGAGCGGAGTTGGACTTGGTCAGAACTGTTTCAAAAATAGGGTGACCAGACGTCCCCGTTTTTGGTGTTCTGTCCCCGACAATGTCCCCGTTTTATAGCTCGTTCAAAACAACCCGAATATACATTGCAAAAAGACCGACGAGCATACAGCAGCCTGCTGGAGAAATTGTGTAACTTAGTGATCATGTTTTGTTGTTGTTCTCCTCCAACAGAGGGGACTGTGCAGCTACACTTGGTCGCGCGCACGCCGCTACTTCATGAGGAACGTAATCTGGATCTGGACCAGAGCAAAGCGCCATTATCAAATATCAAAATAAACATTGTTATCGGTTTCAAGGTAGTAACATACTAACTATTCATGTTCAATTAAAGTAATATTGTTTGTATGTTTTATAATAGGGCCTCAACAGGGTGCGAGATTGTTTTGCACAATTTTAAACGTCCACAAAAGTTCCGCAGTCACAACGCAGCAATTTCCACACACACGTCTTAACTATGAAGGTACACTCAGATATGAATAAATAAAAAGTACTTTGTGCTTAAAATGAGTCTAAATGCAAAATAATAGTTAAAAATAGTTAAAACAGTTGTAATTTCTGCATACAGTAGCTAAAAACAACTTGTGAAATTTAAAATATTAAATTCAACAATGTTAAAAATATTTGTTAAATGTCGTTTTATATTTATCTTATATTTATGCTGTTTTATTTTTGTAATGTAATGCGCTTTTGTAAAATCATACTAATGTTATAATAAGCATATTGTTTTGAACTGCTTTTACAGTGGTTATTAATTGTGTAAAAGTTTTTTTGGTGAATTGTATTAAAACCAGAGCAAAAAGTATTTTTATCAGCTGAAAGGCAGAATGCAAATGTTTTTATTAAGTTAGATAGACATTATTTAACAGCTTCAGGTTGTGTTTTAGTGTTGGTTACATGTCCCACATTGTCTCACACAAACTTGGTAATCGTCCCACATGTGGTTTGTTTGATGGTGGTCACCCTAGCCAAGAGGTCATGTCGTGACGGATCAATCTTCTACTGGTCGCACGCCTTCACGTGATGCGAATTCGCAGGTCAGAGTTCACCAAACTTTGGAACGCAGCAAAATGCTAACGCACTGGAATGCTTATAAAATGGGGCGCAAAGTGCAGTGTGACCGCACCGATTTCCCTCAACATGGGGACAGGAGAGCTATAGACAGGAGAGTCAATAAATTGGAAAACAAAATAAGTTATTTTGTTGTAAATCCAAAAGTAATGCATTATTTTACTAGTTAAAAAGTAATCTGATTACTTAACTTGCGTTATTTGTAATGCGTTGCCCCCAACACTGGAGATATATATAAATATAAAATATATATAAAGACAAACACATGGACAGATAGATAGAGACCTAGGAAACTAAAAGTTTGTAGGTTCAAATTAATCAGGGTGATCAATAAACAAGCAATACAAATAATTTGCAGATTAAGTTACCCCAGTCTATATTGGAAAACATGTATATTTTCTTTCTTCCTCTGAGGATTTCTCATCAGATATGCTATAAGATATATATTTTCTGTATCCTGTCACGTTATATTAGTCAGCACAGCATTACCAGGACTCTACCTTCACTAGTCTCCAGCACCCTCAAATTTATGATTCATTCATGCCTGAGGCAAAGGCAAAGGAACTAGTTTCTTTAAAAGTGGGCCAGAAGCGTAGGGCCAGTGTGATGCCGCTCTCCAAATGGAGCCCTTTCTGAAAAGATAGAAAGAGAGAAGGAGATTACAGGCACAATACTCCGCCATGTTCTCCGTACCCAGAACTCCCAAGGGTCTGCTTGAGTCCTCACAAAAGCATTGATCTCTCTTTATTGATTGACTTTATGTACCACTTTTCCTCCTCCTGCTCCCCTCCATCTTTTTGTTTTCTCAGTGTCACCCTGTTTGCTCACCTTGCCAAGTAAGAACTCCAGATCTGTTTGAAAAGGCCTTGGAGTGCCGTTCATTTCCTTCTCATTTGTGAAACCCTTTGAGGTAAGAACTCAGCTCCAGGTAATTGCCTCTTAGATCTGTGAACACGAGTGCTTATTCCTCGGGTTTGAAATATTGAGTGGCTAATTTGATTGCTGGTTGATGAGATGAATGAAACATTGCGATGTGCAGCTTAAACGCATAAAGGTACTCACTAACTGACGTCAAGAGTACGTATCAGAATGTGTAGGATCAATGTGGTGACAGTCTGATTGCCCTATATGAACCTTCATGATCATTTATTTCAGGGGTTTTCTTCCTGGTGCATATGATTAATTACTCCTCTCAAATGAATGAACTCTGCTACTTTATTCTTTTGAGAGTTTCTTTAGTGTTTAGATCTTGAATATGTGATTTCCATTACTGAACTACTTTATTCATAACATAACTGATGCATTAATTTTATAATAAGTTAACCAAGGAGGTCTATAATATTACGTATTACCTAATAATGATAATATAAAATTTATATTTTCTAGTAATACACAAATTGAATAAAATAAAAACATATGTCGAAATGCGCACAGGCTAATTGCGAGCTACAGGCACAACAAGTGAACAATTTTGGTCGAATTTGAGGTTTTCACTTAAACTTCTCTTTAAAATTATCTTTATTTGTACGCTTTCTGAGAGGAGTACCTTTCCTTTGTCCATGAAAAATGCAGTTTCTCTCTGCTCGCTTACAACTGGCACTTCCTCAGCACAAGTTTGGAATCGTTTTAAGGCACAGCATTCCAACTTTGTAAATATTCATAGCAAATTCTCTAATGCCTAAGTCTGAACTGAACCAATGAAATGTAATTTTCAAACTCGGGCTGATGTAAACAAAATGATCGTACTCGCGCTGACACATAAGAAGAGCGCACGAAGAGTGCTACACATACAGTTGAGCTCAAAAGTTTACATACCCCTTGCAGAATCTAGAAAAATGTGAATCATTTTAACAAAATAAGAAGGATCATGAAAATTGCATGTTATTTTTTATTTAGTACTGTCCTGAATAAACTATTTCACATAACAGTTGTTTACATAAAGTCCACAAGACAAAAACATTTATAAAAATGACCCTTGTTCAAAAGTTTACATCCCCTTTATTCTTAATACTGAGCTCTGTTCTTCAGAAAAATCCCCCAGGTCCTGCAGATTCTTTGGTTTTCCAGCATCTTTTGCATATTTGAACCCTTTCCAGCAGTGACTGAATGATTCTGAGATCCGTCTTTTCACACTGAGGACAACTGAGGGACTCAAACACAAGTATTAAACAAGGTTCAAACATTCACTGATGCTCCAGAAGGAAACACGATGCATTAAGAGTCGGGGATGTAAACTTTTTGAATTGGATGAACAGAATAAATTGTACTTTTTTGTTTTCTGGGAAACATGTAAGTATCTATTGTAGCTTCCAAAGGGCAGAACTAAATGAAAAAATATGTTCTTTAAACAAACTAAAAAAAACTTGCACATCAACTTCTTGTTCAAAAGTTTTCACTCCTGACTCTTAATGCATCGTGTTTCCTTTTGGAGCATCAGTGAATGTTTGCAGCTTTTGTAATAGTTTTGTCCTCAGTGTGAAAAGATGGATCTCAGAATCATTCAGTCACTGCTGGAAAGGGTTCAAATATGCACAAGATGCTGGAAAACTGAAGAATCTGCAGGACCTGAAGGATTTCTCTGAAGAACAGAGCTCAGTTTAACTGCTCAGAACAAACAAGGGACTCATGAACAACCATCACAAAACAAAAAAACAGTTGTGGATCATCCAGATAATGACACACAGTATTAAGAATCAAGGGTATGTAAACTTTTGAATGCGGTCATTTTTATAAATTTTTGTCTTGTGAACTTTATGTAAACAACTGTTATGTGAAATAGTTTATTAAGGACAGTACTAAATAAAAAATAACATGCAATTTTTTCTGCATTTTTGCAGATTCTGCAAAGGGTATGTAAATTTTTGAGCTGAACTGTATACACAGAATTACAGTATTTCATATTTGTCTTGGCGAGTATTCACAAAAACATTATCTGTTATATCTTAAGTGAACGTTTTGAAGATTTTTTTAAAAATAGAGAACTAGAAAATAACTTATTTTTGAAAATGTTCTTATTGTGACTCATTATAGATTAGATAGATAGATAGATAGATAATGTGTGCGTGCACTGGTAATTTTGAATGGCCATTAACAGAAAAAGATGCAAATTGAAATTGCAACCCATAAGACCTTCGTTCATCTTCAAAACAAATTAGGATATTTTTGATGAAATCCGAGGGTATCTGAACCACACATAGGCAGCAACGTCATTGCAACTTTCAAGGCCCAGAAAGCAAGTAAAGACATTGTTAAAATAGTCAGTGGTGTATTGTAATGAAGTAATAATAATAATTCGTTACAGAACTTGAGTATTTTTTGGGAGAATCTGTTCTTTACTTGAGTGTTTATATTTCTGTCAACTTTTACTCCTCTACATTTTTCTAAATAACATGTATAATTTTACTCCGATACATTTCCCCAAAGCATTTTCATTACTTACTGCGAAATGACGTCGGAAGAACACAGACTGCAATCAACCGTGGTTGATTTCATTTTCCGGGTTGCGTCCATTGCTGGAGCGGCTGTGAAGAGTGCGCTGTCATTGTACAGTATGAGAGCGGCCTCTAGAGGCGAAATTAAATCACTGACGCCTCATAGAGTTTGTTTTGACATGTGACGTGAGGCTGCGCGCTGCACAGAGCGAGACACTTCAAAAACGGATTCAAAACAGACAACAAAACGGTATGTTATACATTGTGCACTACAGTACATGTTTTCATATCATTATAAAGTAATTAGTTTGTTGACTAGATGCTGCATTAGTGGACAACAGCAATATGCTTGCCATCAAGGCTGAGAAGGATGCTAACATTAGTAGTACCTCAAGCGGTTAAAAAAGTGACAAAAACACTGTTTAATTGTTACCATCCATTTGCATTAGTTTATATCCATTTGTTCGCTTTTATGCATTCGTTATCCAGCGAATTTGCATATTTAAACTGTATCCTCATCATGCAGTGACAGAAACATAACAAATCAGAAATGTATTCAATTTCAGTTCTTTTTTTATTGGCACTGTAACACATATGTTGATTAGATAATCATCAAGTGTTCTAAAATAGAGGCAAATAATGTGTAAAAGTTTACATATAATAGGCCTATGCTATGCCTTTGTGTGTAAAGATGGCCATTTTTAAGCATGACTGTTTGGATTTATTTGAATTTATTTGAAATGGTAATACTTTGTAACATTAAATAAGGTTAAAGTCGTCATGAAATCGAAATTGACCCTGTTTACTTTGCTAGTGCATATTACAAGTCTTCTGGTGAACAATTAATCCGTGCAAGTTAATAAAAAATTGTTTGTCGTGGTAATCTTTAATCAAAATCTGAAAAGTTACTTCCGGTCTGGAATGGCGTTCCTTCTCTGATGACGTCAGTTTGATGGCTTGGGTTGAAAACGCTTAAACCACTCCCCTCCAGTCTGCTATGAGCCAGAGATGGAGAGGAGGAGCGCTAAAGTAAAACCTTGCCCTCTATTCAGTATTCCGTTTCACTTGGAAATACGTCACAACACTGGAGAAAAGTCGTTTGCAACTTCCAAGTTCACTGGGACTTTAATGAAAGTATTGTTCATTGTTAATATCATCCTTTACATTTTAACATTTTAAAGTTGTCTCTTACATTAGTTATAATGCACTATGAATTAACATGAATGATCAAGGTACAATTAATATATTAGTATTTTTTTATATTTAAAACTTACAATAAACATTTTGCCATTTTTTTAATTCAAAGAAAACAAAATGTAAGAAAGAGAGTTAAAACTGAACACAAATTTGCTGCTCAAACTGTGCAAAGAACAATTTTAAAAAATATTTTTTTGCTCCGTTTATATTTTGCATTTACATTTTACTTTCAATACTTAAGTATGTTTAATATCAAAAAAATACTTTTCATACTTGAGTACAAAAAATATCACATACTTTAAAACTTTTACTCAAGTAATATTCTAAACAGTGACTTTAACTTCTACCAAAGCCATTTTCTGGTAAGATATCTATACTTTTACTCAAGTATGGCTTTCAAGTACTTTATCCACCACTTAAAATAGTTCACGTGAGCAGCACGACGCATATGTGTGATGCTGACGCAGGAGCCGGCCAATAATGAGTCGGCATTCTGAGGTAGAACACGGAAGCCCTGAACCGAATTTACTACGTCAACTGCGTAGGAGGCTGGCAGGGAAGAGAAGAAATTGTTAAATAAATTCGTTATTTTTGTTTTGTTTTTGCACAAAAAAATTATTCTTGTCGCTTCATAACATTAAGGTTGAACCACTGTAGTCACATGGACTATTTTAACGATGTCTTTACTACATTACTGGACCTCAAAAGGTGCAATGACATTGCTGCCTATACAGTATGTGCTTCAGAGACCCTCGTATTTCATCAAAAATATCTTAATTTGTGTTCCGAAGATGAATGAAGGTCTTACGGGTGTGACAGAAACTTCATATTTGAGTGAACTAACCGTTTAACACCTTTTTCTGTATTGAAGCAGGTGAGGGCAGGGGCAGGACATGGTAAATGGATAACAGACAAAAAGCCACAAACTCCAATTTTCATTTCAACAATGAAAAATACATGTTGACTTGGTTGTTATTGTCACTCTATGTAGCTGTGCCATAAATAAACATGACCTTCTTCCAACAGACTGACTGTCTACTCTTCCTAAATAGTCTGTGTATTTGTCTGTGTCCCCATTTTATCAATGTCAATAATAAGTCGTGAGCTGGTTAATCTTCCAGCTTGGCTTAAACGCTGATGTTGGTCATTAGTAGGCTCATGTGCCATGAATCACAAACTAGTGGACAGACCGCACAGGGACAAGCAGAGAGAATTGATGAGATGCATCTGGTCTGTTTGTTCCATTTGCACTGGCCTGTTGTGGCATACACATATGCGACCTGTTGAAGGAAACAGACAATATGTTGAAAAACTAACATGTAGTGTGGCTTATTATTGGAGTATATAATGATTCATTTGGCCAAAGAAAGCAGGTTTCTTTTGCTGTAATGACACAAATAGAGAACTAAAAGAAGCATCATGTGGATGAGCATGTTTTCCTTGTTTGGACACAAACAAAATGTTAATTTTATTAGCCACTTAATTGATTGTCAGCCACCATAACGGTTAACATCCAGCATATGTGAACTGTGGGTTGCAATTCTGTATGAATCCAAGAAATTTCAGTGAACTTACCAAAAAAGTCCACACAATATTATCACACACTTCTGTTTTAAAATCTTCTCTTGTGTGAGCCATTTGTCCGTGATGCTGAGAAAATTCATGGATAAATCAATAAACGAGCAACGTGAATGCATCATATTCAGATATTAAATTAACTGATGAGGTTTAATTAATTAGCGTAGAAACAGAAAAGGCTTGTTGAAACATAATTATTTAATGATTGTGCAATAATGAATCAAAGCCAGTGAAACAGAACAGCACCTTTAAACATAATACGGTGATAAGAGGCTCTTCAGTGGCTGCCAGTGTGATATTTACACAAGCTAATTGAGCCAAACCCTCTGTGATACAGTAATATGGGCTTCAGCTCTGTTTGCACATATAATTAGAGTTCAGAGACTCTGCGCCCAGCCACCAAGGAATAAAGTAAAATGAATCGTGTGCATGAAGGCAACATTTGTTGCACTCAATGTCATATGCAGTCTTTACGCTATCAGGATCATAAGGAAGTCTTGAATGTTTAAAATCAGAGCACTTACTGTGAGATCAAGGTCTTCCTACGGCATAAAAAGACAACATTCTCAATAAATATATTACAATATTATACATTAAGTGCCTTCATTAAAATGACTTCAGAGAGTAATTGCATCATTAATGTCACTTCAAAGACTAATCAGCGGTAAATTTCTAATTTACTGATGATGCATGTGCCATTTCTCGACGTACGTAAGGCAGATTCATTCATTTGTACACCATATATCTGATGGATTGTATTTTATCTTGGAAACCTCACCACCCATATGAAAAAGAAGTTTATTCAAGTGTGCTATTAGTATACTTCTTTTAAACTAAAAAGAAGGAAGTATACTTTCAGTCTTTGTACTTCTCATAAATATACTTTATGTACTTCTCAGGAATATACTTAAAATAGCACTTAAGTACACTTGCCTTATATACTGACAGAAACTTGTCACACTGTCTTATAAACTTGCATTGTTTGAAAATATTGATTCATAAATTAAGTGTCTGAATTTTTGTGCAGGCTAGTCCACTTGTAGTGTACAATAGGAATTTACTTCAAATCTACTTTACTCTTTCCCTGCCACTGACTGAATTTTATGTCTATCAATGTTTTCACTTTTATATGGTGGGGGGCGCTATTACACATCTTCTGAAAGAATACAGAATCTCCGGATCAAAACACAGGTGAAGAAGAAGCAGAAACATGTGATAGAAGATTGCTTACACAATTGAAAAATAATGCGTTCATCAAACATTAAACAGCATATAAGTTCAAAACCGCCTAACGTTACCGAATGAAATGTCGACCTAGGAAGGGTTAACGACTGTGAAGCTTTGGGGGTGTTGATGGACTTGATTTACACCATCTATGTTTTGATCATCGTTCTGAATCCGATCCGGATGTATTCTTTGACAAAAATGCAATTTTCTCAGCTTTTTGTTTAAAAAATTGCCTTTTTTTTTTTAAATGAAACTTGCCCACATTCAAGTGTTGATAAAAAAAGGATGCATGAAGCTAGAATAAAATGTTTTTAAAATGTAAAGAGTTAAAGTACAGTTAAAGGTATATTTCAAGTATAAAAAATTATAGCAATATAAGAAACTTAAAATGTAAAAATAATATACTGTATGAATAGTAAACTATAAGTATGAAGTTATGTTCACTTAAAAAAAAAACTTACAAAAATACTTCAGTATAAAATTACTAAACTAGTATTTTACTGAAGGCATACTTCAAAGTGTACTTTCATAAACTAAAAAATGTGCTAAAAGTATTTGACTAGTAAAATCAGTATACCTATAAGCTCTCTTGTAGTATAGTTGCAGTACAATCAAAAAACGTAGTTGTAAACTAGCTGTGTACTCAAAGTTTACTACAGTTACACTTCAATTATACTTGAAAATATACTTTTATACACTAAAAAAGGGCCAATTTAGTCCCAAGTAGCACTGAAACAGTGCACTTACAAGTATACTTCTAGTACATTGATATTAGTATACTTACTACATAAAGTATACTTAAAAAATATACTTGAACTTTACTTAAAGGGATAGTTCACCCAAAAATGAAAATTTGATGTTTATCTGCTTACCCCCAGGGCATTCAAGATGTAGGTGACTTTGTTTCTTCAGTAGAACAGAAATGATGATTTTTAACTCCAACCGTTGCAGTCTGTCAGTCGTATAATGCATGTCAACATACAGCGTAGGACATACAGCGTAAGCTTTTTGAAGAATATGGAAAGCGGAAGCACGTGTAAGGCGATCATTTGTGTTTATAAAGCATATACATTTGTATTTTTTTAGAATATGACCAATCGTTTGGCTAGATAAGACCCTTATTGCTCGTCTGGAATCGTTTAAAGCCCTTTGAAGCTGCACTGAAACTGTAATTTTGACCTTCAACCGTTTGGAGAGACCATTGAAGTCCACTATAAGGAAAATAATGCTGGAATGTTTTCATCAAAAACCTTAATTTCTTTTCGACCGAAGAAAGAAAGACATGAACATCTTGGATGACATGGGGGTGAGTAAATTATCAGGAAAATTTTATTTGAAAGTGAACTAATCCTTAAAACTACACCAGAATGCGTACACACCTCAGGCACCGGATGCCACGCGCAAGGCAGTTGGACATAGTGGTGTATTAGAGATTATTATATATAAAAACTATATAAATACTGTTTGGTTTCTCGCACAAACCGATCGTTTTGTGTCTTAGGACATCAATGTGTCGTCACGAGCCGCAGGGTTTAATTTGGATTTGTCTGTGCGTGTTTTTTTTCACTCTCATAGATTTTGTTACCATTGACATGCATTATACGACTGACAGACTGCAACGGTTGGAGTTAAAAATCATCATTTGTGTTCTACTGAAGAAACAAAGTCACCTACATCTTGGATGCCCTGGGGGTAAGCAGATAAACATTAAATTTTCATTTTTGGGTGAACTATCCCTTTAAGTATACTTAAAATGAACTTGAAATATAGTTATTTTTTGTAAGGGCATCCTGTTGCTGCAATACTGTAACATCAACATCAGCAACATCAGTTTAACCGATGGTTTGAATTTAGGGTGTGATTATCTGTCTGTCTGTCCAATGGTAATAATGAGTGTTCAGGAAACCTGTTCGAAAACATGTAATTTTGTTGCAATTCCATTTGGTAACACCAGTGGCAAAGCAAGTAAAAGTTTTTGAAAATGTTGGATTCCCTGAACCTATAAGAAGTCTCTTGGAGTGGGATAAAATAAGGCGAAAAATCAATTGAAACAACCCTTCAAACGGAAGATGTAAATTGGTCTCATTCCATCCACATAGCAGTTTCATACCTCATTAAGCTAATACACAAATAAACGAAGAACACGTCTTTAATTTTTGAACGTGATGAGTGTTCAAGGGTACCGTGAAGAGACATTGCGTCTGTTTCATCGGTTCATCAGAGTTTTGAGTAAAAATTCATTTTTCATCCATTCTCTCCAATACATTTGGGGTCTTGTGTGGCTAAACACAGCTTAAGGGAAAGTAAAGGAGGAAAGTATCAATAAATCATGTTTAATAGGCCCCCCCCCATAAGGAAATCAATATGCTCATAGTGCCTTGGAATGTGCCTTCACCATCGGCATTCGTCAGCCTTTACAAAAAACTAGCTTTTTGTACATTTAACCTCACTACAGATGGTAACCAACCAAAGGGAAAATTGAGAATTTATAATTAGGCTGCTTTCTCTTTAAATCTTAATCATTCAGATTACATAAATGTATTGCATAATAAAGTACATCATCTCAGATTAGAAAGCAAGGCACACTTGGTGTCCATACCTCTCGCTTGGTTACCTAGACTTCCTTGAGGAACAGATTTTGTTTTTTCTTGTTCCTTTTTACCTTTTATTTTTACAAAATTGGAGAGAAAAATAAACCCCACTGAAGAAGGTAGAAAATAGGAAAAGTGACAAGATGCATACGAACTTGCATTGTTGCTATGAACACCTCGGTTCAAACTGTTAGGCCACGGCTCCAATGTTTTCATTATAATATAAATATATGTGCGCTGAACTGGAAAAATACCAGTTACATTGAATTTTAAGACCATCTGTGCAGTCTTTCATTCAAACACAGTGCCTATTAATTTTCTCTCCAGACTTTGTTTTAGAGAGCATCATGTTAACAGTGACCTGACTTTTGGTAACAGCGGTGACAACAGCATGAACAAGCTGCTGTGACAGGTCTGCTCAGACCGAACTACACAAGAACCCCACAAAGATGGCACTGATGGACTGAAACAGAGGTTCTCGTCTTCCAGAGATAGAACGCTCTGTGGCAACACTCTCTTTCTGCTAGCAGGCTGAGCAGGGAGCAAGGTCCCTCATTTGTATCTGCCAGTCCTGATTAATGATATTTCATCCTTACCATGTTCGCTTGTTTTTGTTTTTTTTCTCCTCCCAACTTGCTCTCCTTGTTTCTCTCTCAGGTTCATTTCAATACAGACACACCTCGCTGGAACAAGCAGGCCTTATTGAGACATAGCTAGACATAGGGTGCATCAAAACAGCCATGACTTGTGCAGATCATTACACGTGGTGGAAACAGACTCACTCACATGTGCACATCAGATTGGACAAGGCTAAGAGAACTAAAGTGATTGCACGTCTCAGTCATGCTCCTATTAGGAAAACATGATGACATGACATAAAAGTCAGTGCAGTGACTAGGGGTGTAGCAATATACTGGTATTGATGATAACCGTGATATTTATATTAAAAACCAAAAAAAAAAAAATGGTTACATATTAAGTTCTGTATCGATTACAATGTATTGCTACTGACCTATAAGGCCCTAAATGACCATTCTTCTATCGCCCTACAATCCATCACGATCTTAAAGGTCACAAAACTCTGGACTTTTGGTAGTATGGATATACTACCAAATATAGTATAGAGAGCATTTTCGCATTTGGCTCCTTAACTCTGGAATAGCCTTCCTGATCATGTTCCAGGCTCTGACACACTTTCCCAGTTTAAATCTAGATTAAAGACACATCTCTTTAGATAAGCATTCAGATAATGCACCTCATAACCTTGTACTCCAGTTATATCAGATCAAATGCACGATTATCTTTTGCTTGAAATATTATGAACAACAGCTATGCTAATTATTCTCCTTTTCTGTTTTATGTCAGGACGCCCGTCCCGAGGTAACTAGAGAGTACGCCAGCTCCAGTTTGGACCAGCCTCATATGAAGATTTCAGATGACCCAACAGCTGTGAAGAGATGACTCCAACCCCTGCCAGAACTTCAGATGACGTCAACTCTGAATAAACAGGCACCACTGCCAAATTTTCTACATATTCTAATCATCACAACTTGTAATAATTGCTTTAATGAGATCATTGTTTCTGCCTAAATTAATATACTGTACAATATTAGCTAACTGCATGATTTGTATTATCTTAGAACTGTACTTTTTTGACATATGGACATTACTTTGACAAAGTCACCTCTAATAACAGATTACTCTAAATTGTTATGTAGAAACATGTATTTTTCTGTAAAGCTGCTAAATATGTATTGTGAAAAGCGCTGCATTGAATTGATATCATGTTAATAATATATACATATGATAATTTCATAAATAATCCAGCGCTAGGAACTAGGGTTTGGCACTTAAACATAATAGGTGGCGATACTGCACCTTAAAGATGATTGATTTATTGGCTAAAAAACAGAAAACTTGTTTTTTAAATTCACTAAGATAATCATTAGTGAATTATTTTGGACGATAATTGTGTAGTGAAAATCTGATATTGTGACAACCCTTATGTGCATCATCTTTGGCAGTTGCGTTTTGAAGCTGTATAGTAGTTATTGGCCAATATTAGAGATTTTATTTAATCTGTATTAACTGATATTTAATTTATATAATCAAAATTTTTTTTTTTTTAAATTTGGATTACCTTTGCTGTCATCAAACGCTCAAGTACAGCTAATCTTTCAAAATACTAACAAGTTAATAAAATAAAAATGAATATTTAGCAAATTTTAAAAATGAATATTAATATTTCATACTGTACATTATAATGTTGTGATGCTTAAATTCACTTTTAGCACTTACAACGATTTACTTACAACTTTGATCTAGAGATGCACCGATACTAAATTTCTCCACCGATACCGATTATTCAGAGTGATATCTGCTGATACCGATAGTTTAGGGGTTCTGACTTTTATACCTTCTTTTAAATTAATGATAATTTCATTACAATTAATAATTAATCATTATATTTTGAATTATTATATTTTGAAATAAATGCAAATAAAAACTTTATTCTCTCCATTTCATAAGTTGTTAACATAAACACATTCATTACTCATTAATATTAACACACATTAACTAAATTCTGAAGATTAAATTAATATTTCTTAACTTTCTGAATGTTATTAATTCATATAATTACTACAACCCAAATTTCGGAAATGTTGGGACATTTTTTAAATTTGAATAAAATGAAAACTAACAGACTTTCAAATCACATGAGCCAATATTTTATTCACAATAGAACATAGATAACATAACAAATGTTTAAACGGAGAAATTTTAGACTTTTATCCACTAAATGAGCTCATTTCAAATTTGATGCCTGCTACAGGTCTCAAAAAAGTTGTCACAGGGGCAACAAATGGCTGAAAAAGCAAGAAATTTTGAAAAGATTCAGCTGGGAGAACATCTAGCAACTAATTAAGGTAATTAATATCAGGTCTGTAATATGATTAGCTATAAAAGGGATGTCTTAGAGAGTCTCTCAGAAGTAAAGATGGACAGAGCTGTGAAAGAGTGCGTAAAAAGATTGTGGAATACTTTAAAAACAATGTTCCTCAATGTCAAATTGCAAAGGCTTTGCAAAGCTCATCATCTACAGTGCATAACATCATCAAAAGATTCAGAGAAACTGGAGAAAGGCCAAAGACCTTTATTGAATGCCCGTGGTCTTCGGGCGCTCAGACGACACTGCATCATTCATCGGCATGATTGTGTCAATGACGTTACTAAATGGGCCCAGGAATACTTCCAGAAACCACTGTCGGTAAACACAATCCGCCCTGCCATCTGCAGATGCCAACTAAAGCTCTATCATGCAAAAAGGAAGCCATATGTGAACATGGTCCAGAAGCACCGTTGTGTCCTGTGGGTCAAGGCTCATTTAAAATGGACTGTTTCAAAGTGGAAAAAGTGTTCTATGGTCAGACAAGTCTAAATTTGACATTCTTGTTGAAAATCACGCCGTGTCCTCCGGGCTAAAGAGGAGGGAGGCCTTCCAGCGTGTTATCAGCGTTCAGTTCAAAAGCCAGCATCTCTGATGGTATGGGGGAGCATGAGTGCATACGGTATGGGCAGCTTGCATGTTTTGGAAGGCACTATGAATGCTGAAAGTTATATAAAGGTTTTAAATCAACATATGCTCCCCTCCAGACGACGTCTATTTCAGGGAAGACTTTGTGTATTTCAGCAGGACAATGCAAAACCACATACTGCAGCTATTACAACAGCATGGCTTCGTCGTAGAAGAGTCTGGGTGCTGAACTGGCCTGCCTGCAGTCCAGATTTTTCACCTATAGAGAAAAATACGTCAAAGGCGACCACAAACTCTTCAGCAGCTGGAAACCTATATCAGGCAAGAATGGGACCAAATTCCAACACCAAAACTCCAGAAACTCATAACCTTGATGCCCAGACGTCTTCAAACTGTTCTGAAAAGAAGAGGAGATGCTACACCATGGTAAACATGCCCCTGTCCCAACTATTTTGAGACCTGTAGCAGGCATCAAATTTGAAATGAGCTCATTTTGTGCATAAAATTTTAAAATTTCTCAGTTTAAACATTTGTTATGTTATCTATGTTCTATTGTGAAAAAAATATTGACTCATGTGATTTGAAAGTCTTTTAGTTTTCATTTGTATTCAAATTTAAAAAACGTCCCAACATTTCCGGAATTCGGTTTGTATTAATATTGAACATCAAACTGGTTTCTTAGCATTTTCTTTACACAAAGCACAAATTCATTGCATTTTTCTGCAATCTTTTGATTGAAAGGATATATCGGCCCTGACTATCCGCTGTTTTTTGACTATGGCGCGATAGCAGATAGTGTGAACATTTGTTTTTAATCGACCGATACCAATTATTGGCTGATATATCGGTGCATCTCTACTTTGATCAAATGAATGATTTATCATTGCTGCATATCTAAACTTATTAACCAGCACTGCATTCCAACAAACACACTTCTTTCAGTTCCTTTTGCATTTGCTCCACACAGTTTGATTTCAGTCTGACCCTGTTAAATCATTTTAGCATTTTTAATATGTTTAGTCTTGTCCACAACTGTCAATTGTTGAATTCTCATCTCACTATCAGCTCATAGCAGCACCATGCCATGAAAATGAATGAGAAAAAGGGAAAGCTGTCCTCATCTGCAGAAAAAAAGCTACTGAGAACACAAAGGAACATAGTCTATTCCCTAAAATGGCTGGCATAAACAACAGGCACACAATGTGTTAATCTACAGCTCTTTGCATTGTTGGCAAGGCTTAGATTGAAGCCACGTCGCAAAACAGAGCTACCTTTCCTCGCACGGGTTTGACTCGCGGTGTCACATGCTCTCTCCCACAGCACAATACGACAACTAAACTGGGGGATTGGTTTAATCGAGTTTCAAATAGGAAGGTGAAGATTAAACTAGCGCCTCTCTGTTTATATTTGAACAGTGGCCATTCCTGAAAATGAACCTATGAGTGGATTAAGCACGTATTTGATTAAAACTGCATTTGATTATTTTTCTCCAAGGCCATTTCCTTACTTGATGCCTCCTGAGCCCCCTGATGGATTCTGGATAGAGTGAGCGTCATGTCATACAGATGAAGACTCAGGACTGATTACAAAAACAAATTAATCTTTATTCAGATGGGAGTGCAGCAAATCTCTCGAAACACAAACAAGTATTTACAGTTCTATAATCGCATGTAACAACACGAGTCACATAAAATCCTCCCTGAACGAGTGCGCTTGGGCTTTTTAATATATGTCGCTAGCATCGAGTTTTGCAAAAACAGAATCAGAATGTGATAGTTAATATTCAATTTTAAGGCAACCTGTCTATTTTGCAGATGAAAATTGAACAGTGGAGGAGAATTTTAAAGATCTGTCCCTCCACATGCCATAAAATGAGTTTACAGAACTCACAGGAGTGATTTTACGAGGCACAGAGTGCAGAATATCAGAAGCCTGGGAAGGGAATATTGTTCCCGCACCTAGTGAAGTAGACCCTGAGAGGTTGGGTTAAATTTAATGTGGTTTGTAAGGCAACTGCACAATAGAAATGTGTGCTTCTCTATTACACGGTGCAGCCTCGGTCCAACTGGATCGATACAACATCAAAACTCATCATCAAAACCAAGTGTCAAGCATCTTAAGTTACTCTTCCTTTCAACAAGCAAGGCCAAATGATGTTCACTGAATTGCTAACAGTTATCTATTGGAGAGTCAGTGTGAACACTTGACTGTCAAAGCTTTAATAAATTAAAAATAAAAAGTAGGACTCACTGGGTTGAGAATACATGTCGTTTTAGGGGAGATCTAGTTGTATGTATTCTCTACAGAAACAATTCTGAAAGTATTATTTTGTGGCTCCAGTAGAGCTACAGATGTTCATCAAACCATAGCTGATGACATTTTCAAAGTCCTTGAAGCTGATATGACCATCAGAATCCTGATCTGCATGCCTGTAAAATTGAATAAATGAACAAATAAATGTGTTAATGTTCATGTATAAACAAATAAAATCTAATATAATAAGTAGGGTAAGATGGAGGAAGATGCCCTCTTTAAGAAAAATGTGCATTTACTGCTAACTAACATATGTACAGATGCAATTAGCATGTAAATAAATGGTAAAAACATTTGTTAAAGGGATAGTTTGCCCAAAAATGAAAATTCTGTCATCATTTACTCCCCCCAAGTTGTTCCAAATCTGTATAAATTTCTTTGTTCTGCATTACACAAAGGAAGATATTTGGAAGAATGTTGGTTCTACTATGGTAGTCAATGGGGGCGAGATCTGCTTGGTTACAAACATTCTTCCAAATATCTTCCTTTGTGTACAGCAGAGCAAAGAAATGTATACAGATTTGGAACAACTTGATGTATTTAGTGACATCTATGGTCAAGTGGTAAATTAAAGGTGGTGGGGCCATCTTACTCCGGAGGGTATCTTACCCCATCTTACCCTACAACTTGTTTTTCAGTCCAGTCATTGCAAGACATTCAATGACATCCTGTAAATACAGAAAAATGATTAGTTTGTACATTTAAAATCAGTTTAACATTCAGACTTTGTCAAAAAAAAGAAAAGATGTGAGGGCAAAGTGCTCTGTAATATTAAGCCAGAACTCAGAAAACACTATTGAGTATCTGTCAGTATCTGATATAAACTTAAACTGAATAGCAGGAGAGCAAGTAATATGCAATGCTTCAGCTCTCTCACTCAAATTCGACATGACATCGTTTCTTTGATCTATATCCTAGGCACTTCATCACTAACATGGCCTGCAATAACATTCCTTTTGAAATGCACTGATGCTGTTGGTGCAATCTGATAATCCATAAATGTGATGACAAATGAGTTGCATGGACATTTTCTGGTTTAGCAGGTGCAGTCAAGCACCTTCTTTCTTTGTGGGCAGATACAGTTAAATACCTAGAAGTGGTAGATATATCTCTGCTCTCAGATGTGAAAGTGGCTGATGTTCACTCTAACCTTGGAAGTAAGTGCTGTCTGATTGACTTGAGCGAGTCAAGCGCCTGACTTATTGTACTTCCTGGTGGTGTTCGTTCCCTGGACAGGTGTTGGATGTGTGGAGAGCAGCTCATTTTTAACTGACTGAGTCTTTTATCGGCCCTGAGGGGAAAGTCATATGGCAGGAAGAAAAGCCTTGACTAGAACTAAAGTTCTTATGCCAAAGCCAAATTTCATATTTCAGGAAGTGAAATGAGCTTTTCCAGCTGGAAAGGTTACCAAAAATGTCATGATACTAAAAGTAAAAGCAAAGACAATGAAGCAGAACAAAAAATATACACCATCTTATCAGGCACCATGGTTACAGGCTTACAGACATTGACCATTTAAAGGGTTAGTTCATCCAAAAAAGAAAAAACAAACTGTCATTATCGTTCCCTCATACCCTCATATCGTTCCACACCTGTAAGACCTTCATTCATCTTCGGAACACAAATTAAGATATTTTTGATGAAATCCGATGGCTCAGTGAGGCCTGCATTGCCAGCAAGATAATTAACACTTTTAGATGCCCAGTGTTACTAAAGACATATTTAAAACTGTTCATGTGACTACAGTGGTTCTACCTTAATGTCATGAAGTGGCGAAAATACTTTTGTGCGGCAAAAAAAAAAAAAAAAAAAAAGCGACTTTATTTAACAATATCTAGTGATGGGTGATTTCAAAACGCTGCTTCATGAAGCTTCGAAGCTTTACGAATCTTTTGTTTCGAATCAGTGGTTCGGAGCGTGTATCAAACTGCCAAAGTCACGTGATTTCAGTAAATGAGGCTTCGTTACATCATAAGTGTTTCGAAATTTCAATGGTTCACCACTGGGGGGCGTGACGTTTACAGTTTGATACACACTCCGAACCACTGATTCGAAACAAAAGATTTGTGAAGCTTCAAAGTTTGATGAAGCAGTATTTTGAAATTGCCCATCACTAGATATTGTTAAATAAAGTAGTTTTTTTTTTTTTTTTTTGCCGCACAAAAAGTATTTTCGTCACTTCATAACATTAAGGTTGAACCACTGTAGTCACATGAACTGTTTTAAATATGCCTTTAGTAGCTTTCTGGGCATCTAAAAGTGTTAATTATCTTGCTGGCAATGCAGGCCTCACTGAGCCATCGGATTTTATCAAAAATATCTCAATTTTGTGTTCTAAAGATGAACGAAGGTCTTCTGTGGAATGACATGAGGGTGAGTAATAAATGACAGAATTTTCATTTTTGGGTGAACTAACCCTTTAAGCGTCAATGTCCACTGACTGTGTCATCAGTCTGTCTTGATCTGTGACATGTCCAGATCTATCACACACTTCTAGCTGCTGAGAGCAAAGCTCTTCTCTGTTCTCTCAAAGCAAGCACATTTCACATTGGCGAATGAGTCATTCGTGACATAACGAGCAGATAAAGATGGTCTGAGCAAATTGAATCGTGTCTGAGGAGTAGAGGAGGACATTACAGAGCAATGGGCGGACCATGTCTTCCTCTCAGTGCTCACTTCCTGTTTCAGAGATGAAATTAAAATAGCCATTCTGCTGGAGAGAGATCTTTATTTTCTTGCTTTGTGGCCATCCCTGGTCCAGCTGTTTATTGTCTACAGTGTATCACGCAAGTCTGCAAGCAGAGAATCAGATTGCAATGACGTAAAACTCATTAAGTGGATGTTTTTACCAAGACCGAGATTAATGCGGATTGCATCTCCAATTGCAGATGAGGAAGAGCAAACATAAGGGAAGAGATACAGAGGGAGAGCTGGAATTTTCCTGCCTCTCTCTCAATGGGGTGATTTCTCTATTACTCTCAACGGCAGACTGATCGAGTGCAAACACAGCAGATGTGAGGGAAATTTGGTAGCAACAGGGAGTAGAATTAAAACAACATTAAGCATCCAGCAACTGGAAAATCACACTTCCCTTTTCCATGCCGGTGACTCCTATTCAAATGGAAGTGTAGCACACATCTAATTAGATTCTAATGAAGTCCTCCCCATGGAGGAGGACCGTTGAGACATCAAGCATGCCCCTCTCCTGAGCCTCTGCACCTCTCTAAAGCTTTCAACAGAAAGAAAGATGGCAAAGAGTGAGGATGACTGCCTGAAACTTCATGGACAGCTTTTGAACACCTGTGCTACTTCCACTGATTAAACGAATAAGGTAACACATCTCTCTTACTAGCCTGCAATCAAGAGGTTGCAATTAAAGCCTGACGAGGTTGAGCATAATCATGTGTGAAGAGGATTGCGTGGACTGACAATCTAATTTACGCAGCAAAGAAGACCGATTCCTGCATTGCCATGTTTGATTGAGTGATGTGATATTAGAACTAAGGCTTTGTATCAAAAAGACTGACAGGTTGTCACATGAGAGCACAGTGGTGGACAAGGAGGGACTGTATAGTCTTCATGGTCTTTATCTCAGACAGAAGAGACATATGAGTGATATTTTAGCTGTCCCTTCTTTCATACTCTGCTAGTTTAAGTTAACGTAGCACTGTCAGTCAAAGCAGATCTGTGTTGCAAAGCCCTGTCAGTGCAGTCACCATAAACATATATATATATATAGTGTATATATAGTAAAATATCTAGATATCTAAATATAAAGTAAAATATCTAGCTTGAGACCGCCTTCCGTATTCAACTCAACTTTTTTCATAAGTTGAATACGGAAGGCGTAGGACGTAGCGTAAGTGTTTTAAACTGCGAGAGGAGTTACACTTTCTTCCTAAGTTAAATACGGAAGGCGGTCTGGCGGAAGCTAGATATTTTACTTTATAACTTATTAAATGTGGATTTTTTTCTTACACAAACGCATCACTTCACTTCAGAAGGACTTTATTAACCCCCCGGAGCTGTGTGGAATATGTTTATAATGGATGGATGCACTTTCTTCAGCTTCATACTCATTGGTTGCGTTCACTGCCATTATAAAGCTTTGATGTTTCAGGATATTTATTAATATAACTCCGACTGTGTTCATCAGAAAGAAGAAAGTCATATACACCTAAAATGGCTTGAAGGTGAGTAAAGCTTGGGGTAATTTTCATTTTAAAGTAAACTAATCCTTTAACAACACTTTTAAAAAGACCTTCTATGCTCCATAGAAGAAATAAAGTCATACAAATTTGGGATGACACAAGATTGAGTACATGGTAAAAACTTCAATTTTTTTGGCGAAATATCCCTTTATGATTCCAAAGCTGATCGTTTCAGTTTTTCTGCCAGAAGATAGCCAACTTCCCTAAAGAACGGCTGAGTTGTTGGTCCCTAAATGGGCCTGCCGTTCCATGTGCACAGGTGTCTTCCTCCTCAGGCTCTTAACTGCTTGGGTGCTTATTAGCCTTCAGCCAGAGATGAGGAATATCTTGGGGGCTGAGTGGCGATGAAGACTCATCGAAGCATGCAGATTCTCTAATTACCACATTGTCATAGCTAGAATACCGTCGTAATCAGAATAATGCCGCATGGCTCGGGGATGTTGTTCTTATTACCACGCAGTGTGGCAGCTGTATCTGTGAACACTCAACTAATCAACTCAGCTGAGAATCTGCCAAGTCATCCGCCCAGGCCACGACTCCTACGAAACACTCGCTGTGTGTGATCTGTGCAGCTTCTGATAACGTACCACAGAGGGGCGAGATGGAACCTGACCGCAGTGAGTGAGACGAGCCAGTCTTAGTCACACAGGATTTGTGTTGGGACAGAAATCAGCATGGAATTGTGAGAGAGTGGGCAAGATTTGCTCGGCAGCAATGTGTTGGACGGCCATAAGTGAGATAAATATTGCCTGGACGATTCGTTTGTCTCACACCTCCATGCCAGGATTCCCTGCGGAGGATACTGCAGCCTTCCCGGGAGATGGAAAGAGGCGGGTAATGACATCATCAGCGTGGCCCACAGGAACAGGTGTATTATTCTGATTGGTGTTCAGATGTTCTTTTTTTTCCCTCTCTCTTTATTTATTAAATTTTGGAACGAGGGGAGATGGGGAGGAGAAGCATGGCAGACTGCAAGCGCTACTCTGTCACTGTCAAGAAAATGCACACTTTGCTCCTGTACTGACGCTGCATAAACCTGAAGGAAAAGATGCTCTATTGGCTAACTTTTCTCTACACCAGCACAGTTTTCATTCTAAGGCACAGAACAACAAATCTTCAAAAGTGCTATGAAAGGGGTTTTCAAACTTTGATGCCAAGGACCCCAATATCAGCTTCCCGCATGAAAAGCATGCAAAGTCATTTCTATGATTAATTCAATTCAAGTTCATTTGTATAGCATTTCTATGCAGCTTTTAGTGTAGATTTGGTTTTTATTTCTTATGGTTTAAAACTAGGTCAATAAACAAAATGCAATAATCACAATTAGTCGCAATTGATGAAACCGTAAAATTTTGGTTAAATGGTAAATATTGTTACATATGTTTAATGAATATGTTAAGTTAACATTAATTTGACAGCCCTAAAACATATATTTTATAGGGGTGTAATGGTACACGTATTCGTACCGAACCGTTTCGGTACAGGGCTTTCAGTATGGTGCACGTGTGTACCAAATGCATTACATTGCAACATTAAGGTATCCTGTTTGGGAACACTTCCCAAAACACGTTTCCCGGTGAATTACCACAACAGACAAAGACAGGTGGATAAGACGAAAGAAGTACATGACGAATACAGCATTGTAGCCTAACCACCATTCACCACCAATAATCGCAATAAGCTCTGCGTTTTGATACTTTCGGTAAGAAACAAAGTGTCATCCTTCAAATTCTGTCCAATCACAAAATTTAAACAGAAACGGTAGAACAGCCATTTTGACGCGCTTTGATGTGGCGTGACAGATCTCTGTATTGATAGTTTTCAAGTGACGTCACGCCCTGAGGGGAACTCCCCCCGGCGGGCAAAACAATGCTTGCCTCCATTGCCTGCCAGTCATTTTTACCAGGTTTGTAGTAAGATCTAATGTAGTAAGACAGTGATATTAAAAAACCAAATTCAATATACACTTAATTGATTATGCATACTTTGTACAGGCAAACAATTGAACACAGAATATTAATGTAACACGAGATTTCTCGTTAAGCGTTTTTTCCATCGCAAACCATTATTAAAAAAAAATGCGTTGCGTTCTTATTCTGGGCTCATCTGCTCGCCTGTATATAGTATGCATCATCAAAAATGGTTAAACTGAATTTAATCTTTTAAGGCACTTAAAAGATTTAAGGCATTTAAGGGTGGGTTGCACTTAGGATTCTTTAGCCTGGCGTCGGTTCACCCTCCACTGTGTATAAATGATTATATTTCAACAACGAATTGGAGTAAAACATAATTTTATAATTAGATTTAGAAGTTAATGCAAAAACTGTCTTATGTGCAGCTTACATGTTTGCATACAATTTGATATTTGAATGTTGATTATTATATCTAAAAATAAATAGCAGTTTAATTTAGGCTAATAGTTTGGGCTCAGTTGTTAACCTTTAATATTATAGTAGCATAATGTTCAAGTATTGAATATACTTTATTGTCTCATTGCTGGGAAATTCATCTTGAACAACCATGACATAGCCAGTACAACATTAAACTCACATAAACAACACAAACATAATAAATTACTAATAACCACAAACCAGATAAAACAACAGTACCCTACCTGTTCTTTCATTTAAGCAATTCCCTATTAAATAGTTTAACTGCAGTTGGCACAAAATAATTTTTGTAGCGATTTGATTTGCACATCACAATCCTCAATCATCTCTGAGGGTAACATCTTAAAATCCTCATGTAAAATATGTGTCTCATCAGCAACAATTTTCTTAGCTTGTCTTAGAATAGATGTCTCATACAGCTCCTGTATAGGTTGTTTCTCATCACACCCTACAATTTTTAGAGCAGTGTGTACAAGCTGTGCAAGTTTTGATTTTGATTGGACAGTCAGGTTTCCATACCATGCTGTTATTCCATATCTTATCAAACTCTCACAAACAGACTGATAAAACAAAAACAAAATCTTCTGATTTACCCCAAATATTTTTAACCTTCGCAAAAAATATAGCCTCTGCTGCAATCTAGAACACAGACTGTCGATGTGGGAGGACCAACATAATGAATTGTCAATATAAACGCCCAAGTATTTATACGATGAAACCTGTTCAATAATATTTCCATGTATTATTACAGGGCTATGGTCCCCCACAGATATGGGGTCGAAGATCATTTCAACAGTCTTTTTTCCATTTAAAATCAAGGAATTATCATCACATCATCCTACAAAACTTGAAACTTCTGCAAAATACTGCAGAGGTGTGGTGTTAATAAACCCAATATTGCTGTATCATCTGAGAATTTGATTAAAAAGTTGTTATCCTGGCATGACACACACTCATTAGTATATAATGTAAACAAGATGGGTGAACTAACACACCCTTGCGGGGCCCCCGTATTAGTGTTTTTGACCTCCGAATAGGAGTTAATCCTGACCTGTTGTGTACGGTTTGTTGAAAAAGAATAAAACCACTTAATACAAAAGGGGTTCACGTTCAACTCTGTCAGCTTCCTAATCAATATCTTAGGTTGGAGTGGATTAAATGCTGAACTAAAATCTATAAAAAGTAAACGTTCATATGCTTGAGTATCTTCTAAATGTCTATTCACCAAGTGAGTGATACAGTTAATGGCATCCTCAGTGCCCCGTTCGGCCTTATAAGCGAACTGAAATGGGTCAAGGGATGATTTAAACTCATCCTTTAAAACATTTACTACAAATTTTTCAAAACATTTCATAACGTTTGAAGTCAAAGCCACAGGACTAAAATCACAGTTCTCAACTGGGCAATTTTTCTTGGGAACTGGCATAATTATAGATTTTTTCCACTAAGAAGGGATGCTATGCAAATCTAAAGATCTCTGAAAGATAGGACAAAATGCTGAAGTAAGTTCATTGGCACAAGTTTTTAGCAAGAAGGCATAAATTCCATCTGGACCTGTAGATTTTTTTGTATATATACCTCTAAATAACGAACAAACCACATGTGGGAATACCTCTAATCTCTGATCTGTATTACATATAATAGAATCCACATCAGCCATTTGCTCCAAGCGTGACTCAAACCTAAGAAAAAATTAATTCAGATCATTTGCTCTTTGCTGATCATTACTAGTTATTAACCTTTTCCGGCTGGGTTCCATATTAGTTACTACTTTCATAGCATCCCATAATTTTCTGGAATCCCCCGAGTTAAAATTTTGTTCTATAATGTCTCTTTTCCTTGCCCCCTTCAAGAGAGAATTTAATTCCTTTTGGACCAATTTTAATTCAGTTTTAGCTTGATTGATAAAAGCCAACTTCTTCCTATTTAGGCACTCTTTTACTTCCTTTGTTATCTAACTTTTGTTATTAGGAAATACAGTTATAAGTAAAGGCTCCCTACATAGTTTATAGCATTAGCAGAGATAATTTTTTATCCTTAAGAAACTTTTAGTTATAATTTAGTTTAATATATTTAAAGACAGAGACACAATTTGTTCAGTAAACCACTGTTTAATAAAAAAAAAAGCAATTTTATGTTTAGTTTTCTCCCCACCTGCTGTACCGAACCTGTACCGAATCTGTACCGAATCGTGAGTTTTGTGTACCATTTGTACATATTTTTGGCCTTGCGGCCCCTTAGTTTGAAAACCCCTGCACTATGAGAGAGTTCATGTTTCTGTAGATAAACTGTCATCTTCTCTACCACATTGTTTCAACATCCAAAAAGAAGAAAACTTAGACATAATCAGGTTCTACTTCAAATAAACAAAGTGACAGATCTCTGGATATGCATATGGCACAGGAACCTAACAAGCAATCAAAGATGCATGTCATCGTAAAACAGAAAACTTTCTGCTCTTTCATGCTGGTGGGTAGGGAAAGAGCCACTGCACCACTGAGATGTGCTCTGATTGTGTCTTAATTGAGACACATCATGAATCTTATGACTGCTTCATTTAATTTGCTCTTCTTTTGTTCTAATAAAAGTGCACAAAAAAGGGGTGGAGCGCTGCATTTTCACCTCTGATCGAAAGGAGACCTGCTGCACTGCGGGAGAGATGTTATGGCCACGGCTCAATTTTATATTAACAAAACCACTTCCATTAAAACCAGCACCTTGCTGTCATGGCAACCGCTGAAAGTATCAATGGGAGTTGTGAAATGTGCAGCAGAAATTTCTTCCCCGCCTGTGGCCCCCAGACGTGATATTGATGCCGCTGTCAGGGGCGGCTGGCTTCCAGCTCCACAGCTACCTGTCGAGCCTACAAACAAGATGCGGGTTAATTCTGCCAGCGTACGACAAGAATCTACACATCTCGTCCCCATACATACATACATAATCCCTCAAGCTGCTTAAGCATGAGGAAAGCTGATGGATGTACCTAAGCAATGTTTTTTCAGACAATAGATATGATTAGCAAAGGTGAGGTGTAGTGATGCACCGATCATAATTTTTCATAGTTGATTCTGAATAATTTTTCATAGCTAAATTGTCAGATTCTGACACCGGTTGCCGATTTTTTTCTTTATGCAAATGTATGTATTCTATAACAGGCAAACTGGCCTTAAACAAAAAATATCTGTAGCCATTTGAAATTAGAGGCAACCACTGCATTTTAATCACAATCCAAACAAAGATGCTACACATATGTAGCATGAACAGTTGTTTTTGATTTAGGTCTACTCCCCACGTACACATGTATTTTTATAAACAGAGGTTTTCCTCCTTTGTTTAAAAAAAAAATCTCATTCACACAAAAAAATAGTCCCAAATACACTGTCAAGAGCATGCCAAACCAGCAGGTGGTGATATAACCCTAACCGTAAAGCCATGTTGGCCAATCAGAAGCCTGAAAAATGGTTATTAGCAGCAATATTTTGGCTACGTCCGCCATTGCACAGACTCGCCTCATGTAAACAAAGGAGATAGCGACGCATAATCTGCTGTCAAACAAATTAGATGATAGCGCGCACTCTAACGTCACAAGCCAAAATCTCCGTTTTCATCAGCTACACGACAACACTGCAACCGGAGTTGGATGGAGTTTTAAAAAAGTTTTGGTTTCAGTGACCTGATACTGCGTTTGCGTGTGGACGAACGGCCAAACGTATAGAAAAAGCTGCGGTTTTGAAAATACCTGTGTTCATGTGGACAGGGCCTTAAATTAGATTGTATAATTTCAAGCAAAAACAGAATGGTCTGACTTCAGATTTGTAAAATTATGCTAGATAAGACACACCTGCACAAAACAAAAACAGCAAGCAGACTGAATGAAAATGCAAATTCACTCTCTGACAGTAGGTGGTGCTTATGGAACAGCAGCGGTTTCTTTAGTTACCGCTCTACACAAAGCACCTTATAAATACTACTTTATACAGAGGTAAGAGGAAAAGAAAATGCCATCGAAACTTTTCTGAAGATTCTCTTCAAAGATACATTCATATAACCCTC
The DNA here is from genome assembly GCA_037950665.1 of Hypophthalmichthys nobilis. Taxonomy (NCBI): domain Eukaryota; kingdom Metazoa; phylum Chordata; class Actinopteri; order Cypriniformes; family Xenocyprididae; genus Hypophthalmichthys; species Hypophthalmichthys nobilis. The sequence continues at coordinate 11,100,744 of CM075478.1, forward strand.
ACCCCCAATTCAATATGTATACTTTTCTTCATATTTTAAGCATTGTGAACAGTGAGTGCCTGGTGTATTTGTTCTGCTGGTGCATCTGTGTTATCTTTGCATCCGTCTCTGATGTGTCCAGTTTCTGGCCTTTGTTAACGTCCTGTTCAGAGACTTCGTAATATTTCCACACAAATGACATTTTGGGAAATTATTGCAATGCAGTTGTGTGCAAGTCTGGATAAAGATCGGCTAAAACAATACAAAAAACTGTCTCATTCTGATTTATGATTTGCTGGTCGACTGGTGCATCTCTGTTAAAGTGCTTGAGTTATTGAGTGTGTAATATTACAAGCCACAACCTGTAAAGAATGGTGGATGAAAAACAATTTTATCTGTATACATACCAGGACTCAACTAAAGGATGGCCTGCTGATCAGTATGAATATGTTTCGGGCCAGTTTATGGAAGTGTGACTTGCTCTAATAGGTCAACTCTACTATTTTATTATTGTTACATACATGTATTTTAATGTCTTGCAAACATAAACAATTGGTTTAAGTTGACCGGAGAAGCGGACAAAATTCTTTCTGTTGATAATGGTTGTACAGAATACACTCAACACACAGCATGTAACAGCTATATTTCCATCTGAATTTCTCTGTATGTCCCTCCTCTCTACAGCACAGGTGGTCTGCAAACACCAGACACCAGGAAAGAAAGAGAGCAGTGCTAGCAGGGACAGTCTATTCTTAACCATCCGACAAGAGTGCACTGAAAACGAAGCTGTTGTTCCAGCAGTCCCACACACCCACAAAGAGTGCATGCCACTTACAGCCTGTCAAATGAGCAGTTTCTTTTTCTTTTACTCTCTCACACACACACACACACACACACAACCGTGCATGCAACAAACACACATTTAATGGACACAACATAACCCAATTGCGCACACACACACACACCCAAAACCAATCACCTCTGTGCACCCGACATTAGGATATAAAACACTAAAATATCTAAAGAAGAATGCCACAGTTTGATTCATGCCATGCTTAGAATCCTGACACGTTTTCAGCACAAAGCCATGAAGGCGAAACTAGGCTGTAAAGCCACAGCTTGAGGCTGTAAATTAGAATGTGCTTACCGGGAGGAGAGATTGATGACTACGTAGTGTGCATCTTGTGACTCGCTCACTTAGTTAATAGGGCATCGCTGTGACTTTCCACATCTGCACTCATCCTGGGCGCAGCGGCTTCTTAAACCGAATTAAAAGAGATGTCCATGTGACATACTTAAAAATCTTGTTGACCAATTGGTTGAGGAGGCAATTTCCTGGGCTAGCTTTACAGGTGGTAAATGGATTACGTAACTGGGATTGAAAGTCACGACGACGGGGCTTTGTGGAGCATGCAGAGGAAAACGAGAGGAGCCGTGTTGTTTGTTCCAAGGCTATGGATTTCTTATAAATGTTTACCGCTCGCTTTGGCCCCAACACTCTCGACAACAATCCGTTTTAGTCACGGGAAGGGAAAGTCAATTTATTTAAATCCAGCTCTTATCCTGAAAACTCATCCTGGCTTCAAACCCGTCCCAAGCCACTGGCTCCATTTGGCATCGCTGTCATTTCCAGCCGTCTTCTTAATAACTCCTTGACTTAACCCACTTCCCAACGCAGGGGCCCTCATATTCAATCATCGTCTGCTCCAGGAGAGACCAATCCTCTGTTTATATTACTCCACAATTTATCCCTCTTTAAAAGACTACTCAGAGAGTGAGAAAGGAAAAGAGAGAAGGCACTGGAGGCTCTTTACCATAAGCCTGATTCATCGTGAAAATTTTCTCGTTGTTCAATCAGGCAGTGTAATGAGAGAGAGTCTCAGTCTATTCAGACATCTATTGACTCTTCTGCTCTATTCAAACACTTTTGCTGCTTTAGTTCTCTCTACACTTCATAAGCTTTTCCAGAAAAGCCTCTTAATGGAATGTGAGTCAGAGAGACCAGTGTTTTCAGACAAGTGAAGACACATTCAGGAAAACAAAACGAACAAGGCTGCCGAATGTGCAACCTGCTCTGCTACAAATAAATCCATTGAATCGCTGCCAGTATTGCTCGTATTGTCAAGCTTGGAGCACAAACTATATAGGACAGAAAGCAGGCAAAACGCAGACTCATTGGGTAATCAATCCGTTTCTGTGTCCCTGGAGAGACGCAGACATCCCCTGCACCACCTCACCTGTTTAGGCCAACCAGGATTTCAGGCTCAGACATGGTGCTGTTTCTTGTGCCAGAGCAGGTCTCTCAGAACTAGCTTGAGTTTCCACTGCCTTGAAAGGCTGAATAATGTCATAACTGACTATAGCCGCTTTTCCACCTTCGGGCCAAACCATTCTCATTGCTTAACGGTTCCATTCCATGCCAGTCCAGCCCATGTGGTTTCTTTTTCCACTGTGGGACTGATAACAGAGCTCTTTGGAATGTAACACAAACGCGTCAGTCGTTTCCTTTGTAACGCAAGAGTTTACAGATGATATAAGATGTAAATAGCAACCGCGTTATGGAGGATGATCAGATATTTCTTTTAATTTTATTACTGACTTGAGTTAACTTGGCTCAAATATCGCACATGGCCAGCTACAGAGAAACTGGCAGCCAAGCAACAGACAAGTGAGCAATCCTGAGTTGCGACATCACTAAACGCATTCTACCAGCACTCTTCAGCATGGTTATCCAACTGTGCTGAGAATTCTGGGCCGAGAACGTTTGTAATCGTGCCGTCCCGAACCAGGTTTAAGTGGGAAAGATTATCACGTGATACGAAACAATATCCAATCAGAAAGTGAGCTGTCAAACGCAGTCATGGCGCAGCACAAAGTTAAATGGACTTGGACAGCAGAGATGGAGGATCAGCTTGTCGATTTGTGGCAAAAGCACGAGTGTTTATACAATGTGTCCTGTAAAACATACCAAAATCATTCCAGACACTATCGTCGCAATTTCTTCCTGCCTAATATTCATCATGTCTCGAGAGATTTTGTGAAATTTCCTGTGTTGACAGGTTGAAAATCTTTTTGTGTGTGGTGTGCTGTCTTTGTCACATCACAGCACTCCACACACACTATAGGAGCAAAACGGTTAAATTTAGGATTTTTTGTCCTCATGTTTGTGGTCTTCTCACATTTTGAAAATCTTATAAGTTTTCAAAAATCTTTAGTGTGTACCCAGCATTACTGTTCTTAGAATTGTTCGCCCTGACGTTGGAAAAGCGGCTTGTTACTTCAAAACCTGCACACAAATGTGCTTGAAAGCATATATTAACATCCATAGTAATTAAGTGCCTTTATGTGAATAAGGGGGAAAACAAAGTGGATAGGGACACTGTGTAACACTAACATTCTGCACATAAAATCAGAATGTTGGTCAGTTTAACACATATGGTATGTCGCACTGGGTATTTGCAGTCTAAATACAGTAGCTTTGCGCCATTTAGAATTAAACTGAATTTTAACTGAGGTAGCAAAAAAAAGGATGCAGAATTGAAATTCAAATGTAAGAATTAAAATTCATTTTAAATCTAAAATCAAATAAATGAAGATTTAAAAGAACTAATTTTTAAGTAGAAAAGACAAACATTAAATACTGGCTTTGAAAGTTTAAAGGCCTTACAGAAAGACAGACAGGAGAGAGAGAGACCGGTAAATAGGTAGGCCAGACAGATAAACAGATATAGATAAACAAACATAGTGATAGACATTTAGGCACATGTTTGAAATGTCATCTATAGAAATTTGTTTATAAATATTTCAATTCATTAACTGCATTTAATTTCTTTTAAATCCAGTTCAGCAAATTCCTATTCCTATCATTCAAGTTCAGCTTCCTGTAGGGTGTGGCTAATTCAATTCAAATTCATTAATAGAAAAAGGAGACTATGATTGTTGATTATTTTGGGAGTGATCTAGTTTTGTAACCATTTTGCCAAACTGAATACACGTAGAAGGTTCCAGATAAATCCACTGGCTCATCAATACCAGCGCCATATGTCTACCAAAGCCAGCTGAAAATGCTAGGTGCTCTGCTGGAAATGCCTAGCTCTGGGCGCTTGAGAGCACTTCAGCAGCGCAGTGTTTTTTTTTCAGTTGAGACGCTTCGCTTACTAAACGCTTCGCAAGTGTTACTAGTATCTCATTTCACATATTTTGTTTCTGTATTGTTTATATATAAAAATGTCGATACAATGTAAAGTATTTGCTCTGGCTCTTGTTTTAAATTATTTTGTTCAGTTATTATGCTTCTTGTTGTCAATGTGGTGGTTGGTCGGTGTGGTATATGTCCCGCCCCTCCTCCACTGTGATTGGACGGATGAATAAAAAGTGACAGTGATGAGCACTGTGTTTTACCCAAAGTTGAACATTCTTCAACTCTCTGCGACTGGTAAAAAACGCCAAGCGCTCAGCGTGAAACCTTGTTACGCTCCTGCCGTTTTAAAAATGTGGCGCCCCCATTGTAAAACAATTAGAAAAATACGCTAGCCTCAGAAAAACACTTTAGTGGACACACGGCCTTACAGTGGAAAAGCAGTGAGAGTGCACTCTTCAAGACAAAAAAGCAGAACTCCTGCTACTGAATTACCATAATATCAAAAGTCAATTTTTGCTCATGTCTACAGAAGGAGACACGGTTACAAATCAAGTGTAAAATTTTTGGGTTATACAGCAGGACTTTAAAGCTCAGTGGAGAGAGTGGGCGTGGAGTATCTGGGCCCAGTCTGGTACAGATGAGAAATCCAGAGGAGAAATGAGGTTCCATATGAGGAAACCCTGCTGGGGATGAAATGACCCTAGTATTGAGGAGGTAAGGATGGCAGCTTTCCATGCACATTGCTCTCTCTGCTGATTAGTAGGACTGATGCTCTCCTGCCTGAGCCGGGCCTGCGGACTGATGGGACATCACCAGGGTACTACATCTTCTCCATTAACACTTCATCTCGCTCACCTGAGGGGAGCTGAAATATGAAATCAAAATATAAAGAGCAGAGACGAGAAAGAATCTCTGAGCAGACAAAACATGCACAGTCAAACTCCTCTACTCGCCCATGTTCAGTTTATCCCCCACACACACATTCTGTGGTTGGAACTCCAGATACACACTCTTCAACAGTGCTCCGGTTACATATTCAGATCAAACGCTTCACAGAACTCTCCAGCTGAAGAAAGTGCGCTGATCCTCCAATCTTCTAGTGCTCTTGTGTTCTTGTTGGATGTTCCTCTGTGCTTTGTGACCGAAAAAGAGAGCGCTTTCTTTGTGTCTTAAAATATGCCTCTGCTGCTTCTGTACCAAGTCGCGATTTCTTTTGTCAGATGCAACTGAATAAAAGACCTTCATCTTTTTGGGAGAGGTGGAGGGGCCCACCGAGACACGTCACATGCGACTTTGTCAAAATCAGTGGAAATGCTGCATGCTGTTGGGAATTTGTGTTTTTAATTCAATTTCTCTTTGCTGTCTAGACACTGCTGCAAAGATGGCACAGTCGTAGCATTTCTTCACCCTCTACAGAGATATATGCCACACTTTATCATGCCAGGGTTGACACATGCACGGCACAGAAAAAAATATCAGAATCACAGTAAAGAGTTTTTGATAAATCAAACTGATTAAAAATGAAAAACATTAAAACTTGTGTTTTAGGTAAACACCGTCTGAACAACAAAAATTAAGCCCAAGAAAACTTGCGGAAGGTCCTCTGCATCTCTTCTTATGGACAACCCACGGAGGCCACAGACAGCGGCGTCGTAGCCACAAGAAACCCCCTGTGGGATGTAAAATGATTGTTCGTTGGATGTTTTGCCCCTCAGGACGAATGCACTCATAATTCATGCTATTGTCCGTACACACTCATTTGTTTGATGTTTCTCCGATATCTCTTACTCACCCCCTCTCAAAAAGTCAAGACATGCTTAGGAGGAAATTCAAATGTGAAGCACTGCAGCAAATGTCAGGAACAATGTAAGCCTTTGAGATCAGCAATGTGAGTGGGGGTTTGTCTGGGAGGAAAACCAGTGATCAGTGGCTCTGATATAGACGCTTAAAGACCCTAGGGCTTCTCGACATGGACTTGAGGGGTGTACTGTAAAGCACAGACAGCTGTAAAGCCACTAAGAGGATACAAAAATTAGATCAAAATATGATAAACCAAGCAATAATATCAAAGCAATATTGACTTATCCTACTGAAGAATACATCTTTAATCAAACAAGAGCCATTTCTATATATTTTAAATGAGGCCACAGACAAAAAAAGAAAAGAAAAAAGCTTATGGCAACCAAGAGTGAAGTAAAAACAAGACATATCAGAGAGATAAAACTTAAAAAACAAAACAAACAAAAAAAAAAACACTTGCTGCTTCAAAATGAAAAACTGAAAGAAAACCACATAATTTTTTTTGTGCAAATCCTCAGCTTTGAGAACTCATTGTGCCGGGTGACTGATGGTAATTAGTTGAAATTAGGTTGCAAGCAGGGCCAGAGTATATCAGAGCAATGCTGTTCTTTTTTTCTCTACCTCTAATTTGTTTTCAGTCTTTAAGCCTCTTGAGTGAGCTCTGGAGGCTTTTGATATAAAGAAAAAATGCTGGAACTAAAAAAATAAACATAAAGGGCTGCAACAAAATTATTTTGACAATTGATAATTCTGCTGATTATTTTGTGGATTATTTAAATCTTGTTCAACGTTGTTCTTCAAGCAATCTGGGGGGTATCACACAGTTTCTGCCAATCTCATGTTAATCTTGAAGTACATATAGAGTACATATAGAGTAACAATGCATCCTTCATATCTCCGAAAAGTCTTTAGTTTATCTTTTCCTCACAACCAAAAACACTCCTTCGGTGACAGGAGCTGCATCTCATTTTGGAGGCTGCGTCATCCGGAGGTTACATTTGAAGGCTGCATATGTCATCAAGGATGTCATATTTAAGAAAAATCTTTAGCTCTGCCCACAGCAGGCACAACTCCAGGAGTTCGGCTTTTTTCGGAAAGAGTCAGTACAGCGTATCTATCTTTTATAAATATGATAAAACTAAAGACTTTTCAGGGATATGAAGGATGTAATACTACTCTATAGGTACTAAAGATTAACATGAGATTAGCAGATTTCTTCTAGTTTCTATTAGTGTGTGTTATGTACCCTTTAAGAAGGTAAAGTTAAGTTTCACTAGTTTAACTGAGTAAGACAATGATGGAAAGAATGGATGGAGAGGAAAGGAAAAAAATTATATGTCTATGCATTAGTGCCTCAGAGGTTAACACATTCATTCACATGATCTCTATCTGAATGTTACCTGTTCACAGCTGGCCTGTTGCATCCCGCTAGATTGAATTTTTCTGAGGGACAATGTAATCACTTCTACCTGAGGTTGCCTTATCATACATCAAACACAGATAAGAGCAATGACAAGCATTTCTAATGAATGAGCTCTCAAAAACGCTATGACTCGGGGAACTGACTGACTATGATGGACGACTAGAGTGAGAGGCTTTTAGAGGTATCTACCATTTTATGCTGACTTCCCAGCAGCCAGCTTCACTGTGAGACTTACAGGATATAAAATCAACTGCATACTTGGGGGGAAAAAAAGAAAAAAAAAAAGAGGTGTTGTGTTTTTCTGTCAAGAGGAACATTCAGTTGGTCCTGACAGTGGCATGTTAGAGATAGAAGACTGGGAGTTTGTGCATATGGCATTGAATGATAGGATAGATTCCACATTTCATCTGATAGCACGAACATTGAGATGCAAAGCAAAGATAGCTACGCTATGCTGTGACGAACAGATGTCAGAATGTGACATCAAATGAAGTCCTCAAAATGCACCTGTGAATCATTCAGGGATGTGCACAACTACATATTCAGTGAGTCGTCTGAACAAGTCAACTAATTGGATATAAAGGGATCATGAACTATTTTTTTTTTATTATTTAATAATGTTTCCTGAGGTGCATTTATAATGTTAATATGATTTTTACATTAAAAAAAACTGTCATAATTTAGAAATAAATGGCTATTTTCTACCCTGATTTTAACCCTCTGATTTGAACGCTCTGTTTGAAGGGACATGTCTGCTTTGACACTTCAGTGTAAACACCCACTGCTGTGATTGGCTGACATCTTTGCAGTTGAAATAAGTATTAGATTGGATTACATTTTTACTATTACAGCTGTCGAAATTGTAAAAAAAAAAATTGTTGATTATTGCATTATATTTAGATTCCATCACATGGAAGGTATTCTCAGCCTCAGATGTCACACGCACGGACCGTTGGCTGAACGTCTGATGCATATGGCACACTTAACTGGAAACACTTCAGGATTTTCAAAGTCGTCATCTGGTTGGTTGAATACTACAGGATGTCCAGGAGTTGTGTTCTTTAACGGTCTGCCTGGAAACAAATGCCGTGATGCCAAACCCCTTCGTGAAAGAAGAAAGCTGTCGTGTTTACAACTGTGTCAATGAGCGCTTACCAGTATACTACTGTTGCAGTAAACTTGCACAACGTTTTTGAATGAATAATTTATTAGATGCCGGTCTGTTATTGTAGGGACATCGATTTTACATTTCACGCCCCTAAACATGATGCGGAACAAAACGAACTGTGATTGGTTGCATCACATGTCAGTCAAACGTCCTCTTGGGCGGTCCTTGGCCAATGAAATCTGTGATAGAGTCCAGACCTTCTGCCGTCAGTCTGAAGGTCTGGTAACGCGAGACTACATGGAAGGTGGCAGTGATGAGCATAGAGCAGATAACAGACAGTCTGTTGATCACGTGAACGCGGTGATCTCGTCATCGCAACGCAATTTCACACTCTCACGAAATGCTTTCACCATAACTAACAATGCAAACACGATGTAAATACAGTAAAAGATCCATTATGTAGTGTAAGACATTCACTATAACAGGAGTTTTGGCAAGTGTCCAGAAAAACTCACGCTGCGTGATCAACAGCTTTAGCCATTATAAAGAGAGCGTTCTTTAACGTAAAATTACTAGGATTATTCATTATGAATTTAACTTACAGTTTGCGGGGTCCTTGCTGGTTCCAGAACAGCTGGTACACCCTGATCTTTGAGCAACAGTTTTTGGGCAAAGCCAATATCGTATTGACTTGTTCTCAAAACAGTCGCTGGTAAAATGTATGGTATAAACACGCAAGTCAGCACTGACGTGACTAGGATGTTCGTTAAAAATAAACTGAATCCATTTTTCTCTGACATCAGTATCCTTCAGCAGTTTATGCAAAGATTATATTATTCCACAGCCAAGAACAGCACAACATCTGCATGGCATCACAATCTTGTTATTATCACAATCTAATCGTAAACAACTACTTTAGATCAACTCGCTGCTCACTGACTGAACACCAGTGGGCGGGGACAATGATGCAATAATGTAAAAGTAGCCGGTGTCTTGCTCCAGAGGAAGTCGTATGCAAATGATTGTGCCCCTTTGACATCACATGCCACCTCGGATCCAAATGAAGCTTTTTTACAGCTTGATTATGTAAATACTTTTTTATTGATGACAAGTTATGGAAATAACAGCATGTATTAATGATACAAAGACCTCTTATTTGCCAAAAGATCAAGGAAAAATGTATTTCTCATGTCATGACCCCTTTAAGTAAGTCCTGCATAATTAGGCTGGTTTCAGATACACCTAACCCTATTCCAATAGGTATTGCAGTAATCTCAATGGTAAGACATGTCCCAATTTACCTTAATTACACACACACATAGTGGTTTTTAACCGCTTGTTACATTTTGCATATGTCTCCCTTATCTGACACACTAATTTCAGACCATTCAATTCAATTCAATTCAATTCAGATAGCTTTATTGGCATGACAAAAAATACATTTTGTATTGTATTCTCTCTCTTAAGGAGCTGATGATCTGAATCAGGTGTGTTAAATAAAGGAGGCACACATAAAGCAGTGGGTCCCCAGGGAGATGAAAACCACTGCTGTAGACAGTAGGTGTTTTACCATCAATAAATTGTGTCACATCAAACCTCATTTCAAAACCAATAAACATTCAAAGACAGAGATTAAAACTTTGACTTCTTAATTCACAGACTTAGAATTAGACCAACAGATGCTCGGGCTGATCATAGATCTGTCGAACATGCCAAGTGAGCCGCTCACCCCGTGTTTACTCAACCACAGCCTTTTTCTCAGAAGTATTTACATTTTGTGCACAAATGGAAATCCAGATATTGCGCTGAGGGGTAAACAGCCCCTGCTAGAGAAAAACACGGGTGATTGAGCCCTTGTCTGATTTGATTACAGGTTTTATACATCAACTACAACGGGAAGACCAGTCGGTAGGTACAGAGTGCTCACAAGCCTGTCGCTTCACAGAGCAAAAGCTGAGGGATCCTGCGCTGCGATTCATTCATTAGCATGCTAATTACATCCATTCACAAATGAAAATACCCACAAATTCCCACTGCCTTGTCAGAGACAGAACGCACAAATCCATTAACTGCAGCAGTTGGTGACGCGCTGCCTCCTACATATCTCTTACGTGATCTGCTACACTACCACTCCCATCCACACTGAGTTTATCGCGGTATGATGTGGTAATATTTGCTCTGAAAACTTGACAGAATATGATTAGCACACAGTGTGAGTGGGGCTGGTGCTTCGCTGAACACCATCAAATTTCTGCTGACAAGCTAAGATTATGAAAGCATTTAAATGCTACTTTAATTTTAGGGCTTTATTCTTTGTTATTACTCAACTCTATTCTGTGTGACCAAAATATAAATTAACTTTATTTTATTTTAGCACTTTAGGTTTAGAAAAATATGTTCACATTGCAATTTTCTATACAATGAAAGTGATTATGTTGGTGTCAAGCCTCAAAAAGGCTGTTTTTTCAGCCTTTAAATTTCAGCCATTTCCTTATACAAAACTATCACATAGCTTCCCATGAACTATTTTTATAGTATGTTTAAGATGCTTTTTGTTGTCATTTTTGGAGGCCATTACACCCATCACCACTGAATTTCATTGCATGGAAAAGCATACAGCCTACACATTCTGGCTAACATTAATAAATGACAGAATCTTTAGATTAACTATTCTTTTAAATTTAGAGGTTCCTAATATTTCATAAAATGTGCTTCAAATCACATTGGCTATTCTAGGTATCGTCTGCTTATGTAATTTAGCTTTTTCGCCATTTTGGTGAATGAGATAACAATAATTAATTAAATAATAGAAAGAAGATAGGAGAGCCAGAATCGAACCTGGGTTACTCTTCTCTCTTAAAAATATAAGTTCCTAAAAGGCGTTTGAAGCGATGCCATAGAAAAAAAAAAGAAGAAGAAGAAAAAAAACATTTCTGACTTCCCAAAAGATACTTTCAGTGAAGTTTTTTTATTTCTTAGGGTGAAGAACATTTTAATAATCTAAAGAACCTTTATCCCCTATAAAGAACCTTTTGTGTAATTAAAAGGTTCCATGGGTGTTAAATGACTGGACATCATCAGTTGACAGAGGAAAAGTAAAGCCCTAGAACATGCAGTTGAAGGTTTTCCAAACTTCTACTAAAGAATGAAAACATCATTATGAACCTTAAAAGTTTTATCAGACAGTGAATCTCTTTTTTGGTTCTACTTGGAACCTGCATAGTACATAGTAAGTATAATTATAAAATTATAATTATCCCCACCGTTGCGCTCTAAAAAGCATCTATTTATTGATAACCTGAGTAATAGCTAACAGATAAATAACTCCACAGTGAGTGCAAAACACCAGTGTGCTGGGTCCTCTGCCATACTCTCAGATGACTTATTACGTACTATATACAGAGAGTCCCAAAACTGGTCCAGGTGTTTACTTCTAATTGCTTGTGACACAGACAATGCAGTCCTCATGCGAAATGCGTAATGCATTCAAGTTGTAAAACATACTGCCCTCAGGCAAATGCAGTTTTCAAAGGCTTTGATTAGCAGGTAACTGATGAGATCACTTCTCTCTAACCGTAGAAACACTTCTGCTGTAATAGAAAGGAAAGGTGAAAGAAAAGCATTTTGAACTAAAGAGAAAGTGTCGTTTCACACCCATAAGACCTTTGTTCATCTTCAGAACACAAATTAAGATATTTTTGATGAAATCTGATAGCTCAGTGAGGCCTCTATTGCCAGCAAGATAATTAACACTTTCAGATGTCCAGAAAGGTACTAAAAACATATTTAAAACAGTTCATGTGACTACAACGACGAGAATACTTTTTGTGCGCAAAAAAACCCAACAACAAAATAACGACTTTTCAACAATTTCTAATGATGGCCGATTTCAAAACACTGCTTCATGAAGCTTCGAAGCTTTACAAATCTTTTGTTTCGAATCAGTGGTTCGGAGCACCAAAGTCATGTGATTTGGCTTTGTCACATCATAAGTGTTTCGAAATGTCAATAGTTCACGTGACTTTGGCAGTTTGATATGCGATCCGAACCACTGATTCGAAACAAAAGATTCCTAAAGCTTCGAAGCAGTGTTTTGAAATCGGCCATCACTAGATATTGTTGAAAAGTCGTTATTTTGTTTTTTGTTTTTCTTTTTGCGCACAAAAAGTATTCTCATCGCTTTACACACCGGGACGAATATCACGTGCGATTATCGCCGGCGTTTAACGCCTTGTGACTAAACAAAGGGCGCCAATGTGTGTGTGCACACCGACGCGAAAAATGCCAGGTGTAAAAGTGTCACCTCGGGTTCGTTTTTGGTTTGACGCACCGTGTTAAAAACTGGCCGAGCAATGAGATTGGCACTTTTGTTCACGTGCCTGGAGCTGCTGAAGTTACAGTAAAACACGACTTGGTGGCGCCCAAGCACAAAAATGGTCTTGCCGAGCACAAACTGATACCAAAACGACAAAGAGAAAGTAAGTAGCTGAGGAAACCCCTACAAACTATGGGTGGTCTGCCAGTTCTTGGCCACACCAATAGATGTGTATTATATGCCATTTTATTTCTGTATTTTTACTTAAACATTCAAGAAATATAGTTGAGAATGTCTATTTCACTACCTACTGTCATTGTGACTTATTTGCACTACCATTTCTGACTACCATCTCCTCATGTCATGTACGCCATATATGCCATTTTATATCTGTATTTTTATCTTCTTTAATTTTATTAGTATCATATATATGTTTATTAGCACTACCGTTCAGCACAAGCGCCATCTACTGTCAGGGAGTGAATTTGCATGTTCACTCGGCGCATCACCAGTGAAAATCGCTTGGGTATGAACACGAAAATTGTCTCGAAAAACGCTGGCGATAAGAGCGTTGCGATATTCGTCCCGGTGTGTACAGGCCTTAAGGTTGAACCACTGTAGTCACGTGAACTGTTTTAAAAACAGGCTGCAATGTCAGAGAAAATATCTTTTCCAACTTTCTCTCTGCTTCATCTTACTGTCCAGAGTGTTACTGGAAAACAAATTAAGGGAAAATTATGCTTTAGGTCTATCCTTGGCTTACTGACAATGCTTTAGCATGGACACTGGAATGTGTAATACCTCGTAGCTAGAAGCCGAAGAAAGCGTATGTGCTGTGAAGTGTCCTGAAATTTGATCGAGCTGACATCAGCGGCATCACTAACATTGTTAATATTGCTAACGCACAATTCGGCTAGGCTTGAGAGCCCTTGAGCATCACTGACCTTGACCCTGCTGAACAGCCAGCTTCCAGCAGCAGATGACAATTTCCCCTGTACTCTGCCCAAGGGGTCTACCGGCTCCATTAAGCCGCCACATCTGTAACAAAGCTCTAATCACTTCAGTAGAGGTATCTAGTGGCATCCTGGACATGATTATAAGATCAGGAGCACTGAGAGATCGTAATCATTTAATCCTCTCAGAACACAGAGCTGCCTGATTTCCACAGCTCTCCAGTGTTTCCTATTATAGAATTTATTACCAGGAGGGGGGAAACAATTTAGACCTGAAAAACCACAAGAAACAAGAAGTCTTCTTCATCATATCTGCTTCTAAAACATATGTGACAAAGCAATAAAACTTCTTATGGGTTTGATTCTGATTTGGCATAAAGGAGGATCCTGTCATCAAGTCAAAACAGATTGCGAACTTCTAGTGGAAGCTAGAACATTGTATCTCTCTATGACTCACTGTGCCATCAACTCCCAATGACAGGGTGGAAACGAAGCCCTTTGCACTGAGAGCCATCTGCCCTTGTGTACAATGACACAATAGGGGAGCAGAGATCTGTGAAAAACACTCAAACACTCCCCATCTCTTTTAGAGTCAGAAAAGTAGTAAACAGAAGGAGTCAGGTCCTGGTGCCAGGGATGCAGTTGAAACTGGCATTTTCTCAACTTACAACTTTCAACCCAGTTTTAGAGTAAATGTGCACTGTTACTTACATCACTTGCTACTAAATTTTTAAGCTTCTTAAACATTTTTAAGCATTGCACTATTAAACTTTTATAAACCAAACATTTGCAGAAATCTCCAACAAGGAATAAATGGTTGGAATAAAATGGCATGCAAATTTGGCCTGTTCAATTACGGCAAAAAAAAACAAAACATAAGCCTGGTTATTTTGATCAATTATCAAAATCACGATTATGACAATATAAACAAACTCTTTATGACTAAATTTTAAAGGTCAAATATATTTTGCTGGAAATAAGATATAATTTTTAATTTTTTTTAGAAAATGACGATCATTTCGCTAGATAAGACCCTTATTCCTCGTCTGGGAATAAAAATTTAAAGCCCTTTGAAGCTGCACTGAAACTGTAATTTTGACCTTCAACCATTTGGGGCCAAATGAAGTCCACTATAAGGAGAATAATCCTGGAATGTTTTCATCAAAAACCTTAATTTCTTTTCGACTGAAGAAAGAAGGACATGGACATCTTGGATGACATAGGGGTGAGTAAATTATCAGGAAAATTTTATTTGAAAGTGTTAAAAGTATTAATCCTTTAAGGCCAAATGCAAGAAAATACTAAAATACTTACATACATCAGATTTCTTTAGCAACAGTTTACGTTTACAACAACTGTGTTTATATGAATACTCAGCAAGCCCGCCATTTTGACACATTTTTGTGTGTATTTGACTGCTTAAGAACAGTCAAAAATCGAAAACCAAATACATATTAAATCGCATAGCCCTAATGCAAATTGGATTATATCACTGAGCTTATGTTTTACCTGACAAACTTTAATCTTTTAGACACAAGTGATGTTACAGACATTTACAATCATTCACTTATATTTTAAGACAACATTCACTGTAAAAAATGACTGTGATTTTAACGGTAAAAGACTGTAAAAATGCTACGATGAAAAACAGTTAATTGGTCTACAGAAAGTTTCCATACTATATATGGTGAATAACTGTAATAGATCTAATGGTACATTTCATGTAATTTTATGGTAAAATACCATTAAATTTACAGTTTTTGGAAGTGAAAAATAACAAGTCATTGTATAATTTACAGTTAAAAACAATTCCCTGCATGACACTTCACATTTGATCTATTTTTGTTGAAATAACTCTGTTTCTTCTTAGTTTTTTCTAATCAGCTGTGTACAGTAGTGTTTTATGTTACATCTAATGTTGTTAAATTAATGTTATTGCATTTTTTAATGTCACGTGTGTTACCATGATGGTGTTTAGTGTTTGTGGAAATGACACTGTGTGCACCTTCTATATGTTAGTATTGTCCTTCTCAGCTTGTAGAAAAGCTGCTTGTGATGAACTTTGATTCATCATGTGACTCTCATCACCATTGTGTTTGGTGGTTGTCAGTGTATTACAAAGGTACAAAACAGATATTAGTACTTCATTAAGTTGGTAAATCAACATTATATCAGTTAATGAGATATGTTTTTTTACCATAAATTTAACAGAATTTTTTTATGTTGCTACAATATTTTTTACGGTAAAGTTCTAGCAACCACAGCTGCCCTTTTTTTTAACGTAAATTTTACGAGAATTTTTTTACAGTGTTGTGAATAAAGGTATTATCGGCTATCCGGTATGAAACAATGTTAGGGGTAAAAACAACCCCTAACATTGTCATACACTCAGATATCATTCCTGTAAAGCTTTTAAATAAAATTTAATTTAACTTAAGTTAAGTTAACAAGTGAAATTAACAGCTTTTCAACACTATTTGTAACTACAAATTTTAAGGCTGCTTATTGAATCAAATGCAAAACATCATATTCTGTGACTATGCATTAATTTATGTACAGGTTACAAATCTACTATCCAAGTGGATAAAAGGTGCAACTAAATTTTTAAAAGTTACAAGAGTTTTTAAAAGTTACAAAAGTTTGAAGTTACAAACTAACTGTAAGTCAAGTCTCTTAGCGTCAACTCTATGTCCAAATTTAAGACCATACAAATGGCTGGTGCAACCCTACCCTAGAAAGCGGCGCTTATAAGCTCACTGTGGCTTTGACCACCCAGAAATTGGAGCCTAGCTGCCCTCAGCATCAGGCAAAAGGTTGAAAAGTGATTGCAGGGCCTCATGTCTGGGGGCAGGAGCCAATTGAGCCCCCACTGGCCACGTGCCACTATAGGAGAATGATCCAGAGGGGATATGCTGGGCTCAAAGGGTACTGATGTTTTTAGACAGGCCCATCATCCTGTCACTCTCCTTAATGCGCCTACCACCACACATCAGCTTACACCAACACCGCTGTGGCAGTCAGCCCACACAGCACAGCACGAAAGGAATCTCGTCTCCACCCTCATGTTCAAAGAGATGTCTTAAGAGAAGCAGGCTCTGTTTCCGCCCAAAGACGAAAGACAGTAAGAGAGAGACAGAGCACACCAGGTCTTTCCATCCCTCTCCCCACCGCACAATACAGGGGAGGAAGCTAAATCAAATGTCAGCACCAACAAGGAGCATTTGTTACTGGTTTACCTGAGATGGAATGAAGATAATTTAAGGAAAGAAACTCCTGCTATTGTTTAGGTTATGTCCTGCTGGCTTTAAGCATGTAGCATATGGTGATGCTCTCCTTCTGTGTCGCTGTCAAGGCACAAAATATGCCAGTCAGGCAGACACCACGAAAATGGAAAACGAGCTCATCCCTCCTCTGTGATAACCAGTGGCCCTGTTCAAGGCTCCCTCGCTGTATAATCTGTCTCTGATCTCCTGACTGAAGTCTGCCTGTTTGATAGGAGGGCCTGCGTGACCACTCCATCTCAACATGTGAGGAACCTGTGGAGGGCCTAGGAAGAAAAAATAACAACCGGCATACCTCGGCATTCCTTGATGGCGCCTGCTTCAATTTTGATCTCAACAGCCTATATGATGAAAAATGGATTAGTTGAAGAGTGTTATGACATAAAAGTCCAATATGGATGAGGAAAAGATCCAAGGGGTTTGGCTCTGGGTTTCTCAGGGCTTTCCACAGACATCCGACACGCTCTGTGGGGGAACGGTTTGCTCTTAAGAGTGTCTCACATTCTGAAGGTTACACTTGTCTCTTTCACAGCCTCTAAGTGACAGAGATGTTTACCTCAGACAGTCAAAGGATCCCTTATCTTAAATATCCACTGTAAATAGTACTGTGCTCAGGTGGATGAAATCCACAGCAAAAAACTTTAACTTAAACTTCAGGGGAATAAACGATTTACCCTTTTCTTTCCTTGAAGGTAAAACTAGTCATAGTTGTAGGCAATGTATCAAACATCTGGCAGTCATATCACCTATATATAGAAGTTATATAATTAGTTATAGTTATATAATTTCATAATTTGTCACCAATTTCAATATCACAAAAAAAAAAAAAAATTGAATACATGCCTACGTAAAAAACAAAACAAAACTCATGCTTCATGAAGACAAGTAAACAGTAATAAAAGAACAAATAAAACTAATTACAAACAATGGGACAAAAAACTACAATGAAATATACCTACCTGAACTTCAAGCACTAGAAATAAGAAATAGGGCCTAACACTGTACATTAATTGTGTCATTAAATGTACAAAAAACCCACTGCATATTCTTCACTTTGTAAATTAAATATACATTAATTCTTAATAAAGTTACAAATGTAATTCAGTTAAGAGCAGTGAATGATTTTCTCTTTGTGTTTTGTTATTTGATTAACATTAATGACACATACGGCAGCAGGTTTATTAGGCTGCTGTCAATTTAAGACCGAATGCATGGATCTAATATACTGATACACATCCAGTTTCTTTCTCAAAGTAATTCACCAAAATTTTAAATTCTGTCATCATTTACTCTCCCTCATGTTGTTTCAAATCTGTATGAGTTTCTTTTTTTTTCTGCTGAACACAAAAGAAGATATTTTGAAGAATGTTGGTAACCAGACAGTTGATGGTTGCCATTGACTTCCATAGTAATTTTTTCCTACTGTTTTTCCTACTACTTTTTTTCTACATTCTTCAAAATATTTTCTTTTGTTTTCAACATAAGAAAGAAACAACTTGAGGGTGAGTAAATTATGACAAAATTTTCATTTTTTGATGAACTATCCCTTCAACTGTTTATGTTGTGCAAACAGGCTTATTGGGGGAAACAGCTGTGTGCCAGTGTATCCATGCCGAGGGGCCCCTCGGTCAGGGAACAGAACATCTGGCTATGGGAGAACTCCAGAAAGGCAAACAGGTCTATCGGTGCATTTCTGAATCGACTCAAGATCAGCTGGACCACCTGGGGTTGGAGTCTCCATTCTCCCGGGAGCGTGAGCTGTCATTAGAGCGTGTTGACTGCTCGATTGAGCTCGGAGCGACCTGGTCGCAGAAGAGACCACCTTGTGAGATAGGAGTGTCGAGAAAGCACATTCTTTCAACATCTCGCATCTCTGCAGGGTTAAACCTGAGATGGCACTCCTAGGCCACCAAGGTGGACATTGTCTGAGCCATGGATAATTCCTCCTTGTGGTGGCACTTTTGAGGGCATAAATGTACCGCAATTGCACACTCCACCTGGGGAATCCCCACAAACCCCCTGATTGCCTCACCGTAGAGGGTAGTGAGAGAGGAAAAACTTTTAAAGCAGATTCTGTCACTGTCCGCCCTCCATACTGCCTAAGCTCATCATGCACTTCTAGGAAGATAGGCAGATAGGAAGATGTTTTGTAATCTGCAAGGCTTAAAAACACAAGATTTCATGACGGTGCAGCACAGCAACACAGCATCATAAACATAAACATAACCACGATAGAGACGATAGAGATCTCTACCGGTTGACAAATTTCTACTGGTTTTTCCTGTCTACCGGTATATCGCTCACCCCTAGTCTCATCCTAAATTAAATTATCCTAAATCTAAATTTGGGATTGTTGAGCTACATTTAAAGCTGATTTTGTTACCTGTGACAACACATCAGTTGAATTCTATCTAAACATTATTCAGTGGAAAAATTGTTTAATGTATTTTTAAATAATCATGAATAAACATTAGTATTTATCTGTTATCATATTACTGTTGCCACCATTTCACAAAAGCAATAAGCCACTGGCAATTAAGGAGGTTTTAGGCACTCATGCTCCAAAACAACCTGTAACCTGTATCACCTTATATGCATAACACTTACAACACGTCACAACATTTAAAAGAAAACAGATCAGAATATCTATACTACTTAATGTATAATACTACATGCAAAAACCAAAATAATTTCAAGTGTAAATGAATACCAGTTTAATGAAACTGAATAGGTAGGGCTGGGCGGTATATTGAGTTTTTACGATATCTTGATGATATTTTTTATAAACAACAGCTATAGGATGAGGCAATACCGTTCATATCGATAAGCAGTAGTTTGATATTGAGCTGCTGCCATAACCCAAATTATCTTAAAAATGAGACATGCTTTAAATTAAAGGCCTCAAAATAACTTGTAAGATATAGTTAATGTGTATATTTTAACATGGCTTACACCATCAGGTGCTCTGACAGATACTTGTGCTGTTTAATGCATTTGAGATATGGTGTTTTCCTCTGTGCATAACTTACATTTCACATGTAAATGATCCATCTGTAAATGTTACAAAGTCATGCAAATATATCCATTTTGCTGTCAGGAGTGGACGAGCCTTATGCAAGCGAGTTTCCACTAAACTTCACAGACTGTTGAAGTACAATAAGCAGCGAAAGATTTTTACTACAGGCGTGCAGTGCCTGAGAGACTGTCAAAATGCACGTCTTTGCAAGCATCCTCGTAAATACAGTCATTTATGTCTAAACAGTTGAGAAACAATGTGTAACAGTATATTAGATCAGTGCATTACGTCTTAAAGTGACGACAGCCTAATAAACCTGCTGTCTGCTGTGTCATTAATGTTAATCAAACAACAAAAGAGAAAATCTCTCACTGCTATTGAATAAATCACTTTTGTAGTATTAAAAAGATTAAATGTATATTTAATTTTCACGTTCAAGATTATGCACTGTTTTTTATACATTTGATTACTTTTTACAATTTATGTAGTATTTATTATTTCTATTGCTTAAAGTTTTTCAGGTCTGGTCTATTTCATTGTGCCTTTGTTCTATTGTAGTTTGATGTCCTATTGCTTGTAATTAGTTTCTTTGTTCTTATTTTATCACTGTCTGTTTACTCCAGAGCTGTGTCTTCAAAAATCTGGCGAGAAATATAATAATAAATGCATCTCTACCACAGTGAAGCATGGAGGAAGAGGTGTCCTTGTGTGGGGAGCATTTTTAGCTGCTGGTATTGGTGAGCTACTTGAGCTACTTGACTGAAAAGTAATTTAATGCTTTGGGATACAGGAGAATATTGCAGAACGGCTTGCTTCCCATAAATGAAAAGTTGTTATGTAAAGAGGAATGATCAGATGTTATTTTTCAACAAGACAATGCTCCTACCCAAACTGCACAGACAACCAAGAAGTTCCTTGAGAACAAGCCCATCAGGCTCCGGTTTTGGCCTGGTCAGAGTCCAGATTTGAACCCTATAGTGAATATATGGTCTCACATTAAACTCACATGAACTGGGAGACATTTTTCAGCAACTCATGAATGGTTTGAAGCCATTAACATTGAGTGGAACAACACTGACTATATATATATATATATACACACACACGCACACACACACACACACTACCAGTCAAAAGTTGTTTCTTGATGTTTCTTGTTGTTTCTTGAGCATCAAATCATCATATTAGAATGATTTCTGAAGGATCATGTGACACTGAAGACTGGAGTAATGATGCTGAAAATTCAGCTTTGCCATCACAGGAATAAATTACTTTATAAAATATATTCAAACAGAAAACAGTTATTTTAAATTGTAATAATATTTCACAATATTACTGTTTTTACTGTATTTTTAATTAAATAAATGCAGCCTTGGTGAGCAGATGAAACTTCTTTTAAAAACATTAAAAATCTTACCTATTCCAAACTTTTGACTGGTAGTGTATATATATATATATATATATATATATATATATATATATATATAAACAAGCTCATTTCAAGCTCTAATATAAAATGAGCATGTGAACGCTGTGAATACTGAGTGCTCTCACCGCTGAAGATGTACTTCTTTCTCTTGGATAAAAATACATTTTGCTGTGCTATGAAGGGCTATTTATATATAGGAAGGCCAAATGACTACACGTACAAGCTACTGTTTTTGAACTAATGAACTTGTTCTATTTCCTCTCTTCCTTTCTTCCTCAAGCGAGAAAACAAACTATGGTTCCGTGCAACCGATCCGGTGAAGGTAGCGAGTGAGCCAGAGAGCAGTAAACCCATTACAGCTGAGGACTCACATTGAAGTTGTGGTGCTGGAGGCGCACAGTTCCTGGTGTGTGTCTTGTAAACCAGTCCTCTCACTGAACCTTCTACAACTCACTTGCCTACCCCTCACAGACACACACACACACACACACACACACACACACACACCATTTCCACTGGGACCCCTGTCTTTATTATCACAGCCCAGCAGCTTACTGTTTCCATGGCTCTGCAAGATGGATTAATCACACCATTTAATGTGTTTATTTCCCCCTGTCCAGGAGGCACAGGACTTGTGTGGAGGAGGTGGGCCTGTTATAACCAGCTATGTGCCGTCTTTAATTGGCGTGAGAGGGGACATGCTGCGCCGTGGCCCCGAGTGGGACGCACCCATAAAAGGTGCACTGCATAAGGGCACCTGGGCCCCAAGGTACACTCTCTCACACACCTCCTCTTCTACTCCTAAATCTCATCCATTGATGTGCTAAATAAAAATCCCCCCAAAATAAGCACAGCAGTGGAATGTCATACCAATAAATGGCTGGAGGTCTGTTTCCAAGACAACAGCTAAGAATGCCCACAGAGCACATGCAAGAGAGCTCACTATGAATAATTTCTACTTTGACTTCCTTTGAAGGCATTACAGTAAGGGCTACACCTTTATATGAGCTGAAGTACCCTTCAGAAACACTTAAACAAGTACATATGGATATATAATACATTAAAAATACACAAAAGAAGAACATAAAAAGCATATGTTGAAAAAAAAAAAAAATCACATTTTATATATAACAAAAATGGTGCTTGTCTGTGCAAAGAATCGCCATCACACTGCTAGGGACGTTGCTATGCGTTGGGTGTTCTAGGTGATGTCAAATGAGTCCAACCCCACCTCAAAACATGATGTTATGTGAAGGCTGATTAAAAGTTCTAGCACATTTCTCCTAAACAAACCACACAATTTGAGTTATCAAACATATGTGTGTCCATTATGGAAGCTCATTTCCACCTTGGAATAAAAGAATTTAAAACATAATTGCGAGTTTATATCTTGCAATTCTGACTTTTCTCAAAATTGTGAGTTATAAACTCACAATTGCAAGTTACAGTCAAATTCTGAGGGAAAAAACGTTTATATCTCTGACTTTATCACTCACAAGTGTGACTTTATATCACACAATTCTGACTATATAACTCACAATTGCGACTTTGTCACAATTCTGACTTTATAACTCGCAGTTCATATCACATAATTCTGCGAAAAAAATTTCGCAATTACCTTTTTTATTTTTCATTCAGTGGCAGTAACAAGCTTTCATTGTCTGTCAGATATGATGCCTGAATAATTACGCGTCTGAGTTTAATACTTGGGTTGTCATGTTGATCTGTGAATTTTTGTGCAGCGAAATCCATTTACTTCAACAGAAATCCACGCAATCAAGAATTTTGCATGAGGGTATCACACCGATTCACTGGTTAACCAACAGAAAGCTACCTGGTTTGAAATTAACTTTTGTATGAGCTGTGCTTCATACATACTACACTAGTGACAATAAACAGGTCTTTTTTCAGCAAAAATGTAGCCAGAATTTTGTCATGTGACTAGACCTTTACTCCTTACAAACACCAGTAAGCAAGCTAAAGGCGATAGTGATGAGGAAAATCACTCTAGTAAAAAAAAAAAAAAAAAAATAGCACAAACACTATTCCTGAAAGTTTCTGCAATGCAAGGACAAAGAAAAACACTTAAAAATAAATAAGATATTTACTGTAAAACTATTTGTACTATTTTGTTTTTATTCATTTTATTTTTCTATATTTTGTAGCTAAAAAAAAATTGGTAAATTATTTTTCATTTTTATCTCATTTTGAAAACCTCTGAGCAATCACAAAATAAGTGTTTATTTAATTTTAAATTATTTAACTGTTCTTTTATCTATTTTTTTTTTTTTTTGTGAATTATTCACATACATTGATACAAATAATTGGATGGCTCTCATTTTTGTTTGCAGCTAGTTCACTGAACAAATATAAAAATCTTTTGTGTGACAGTAAACAGCACCGTCACCAATAGGAGCCCTGTTTTTGAGTCTCTAATGTGCTCTGTGCTCTCAGGTCTGAACAACCCTGCTCTCTCCTTCTGCTCACGTCTGAACAAGGTAATTATACCTGCAGGTGTCTGATAGCTTTATTCATGGGACAATCCTTCCAGTTATCCTCTTTGATCAGAGGGAGAAAAAGCACTTTTGGGCTGTCATCTTCATCTCCAAAGCATACGCTCTCTCATGCTACGCTTGCCGACGAGGAGAGAGACATCAGTATGGCAGCTCAGGGGGGGTGAGTATAATCTGAATCTCACTGGAAGCTTTTAGAGAGACACAGGAAGTGCCTAAACTCAGATGTCACCAAACAATCTCTCCCTGGTAGAAAACCTGGGTGGCATGAAGAAGCAAAAAATCCTATCTTTAATTTACTGGCATCACTCTGTTTCTTAAGTTGAGTCATGTTGACCCAGAGAACAGAAATATGATCAAAGTAATTTTTCAATCCAAATATTTTCTTAATCAGTCTGTGGGCTGAGTGTAACATAAGTTGAAACCATCTTTTACTCATGTAATGTAGGAAAGACCCACACAATTATTCAAAATCAGAATGTTTTTGCTAGTCAGACTTGGCAGACGGACTAATTCCCATTCCGGTTGCAAAATATCGCTTGTCAAGAAAATGAAACCTGTAGAAATAAGGTAGAGAGTCAATCATCTTTTTTTAGCAAGAGACACCACAGCCAAAACAGGAAGTGATGCAATTCTGGACACAAAATAGCCATTCGACATTGTCATGTGTCTATATTGCAGTGCAGCTGTCCTTGACCAACATCCCAGAGATGTCATTGCCAAAACAACAAACAAGCATTATCTGGAGTAAGTCTTCATCGACTTTACTGACAGACACAAACAGAATCCGCAGCTTTGCTTTTCAATCTCTACGGTAAGTCAGACAAGACTTACGTAATGTGTGTCACACAAACATGCTGCCTCAAATCCCGGCTGCAAAAACTTTAATGGCCTGCGCCTTTGAAAACAGACCTTCCATGCGGTAGTTGTTTAATAATAAAAACGTGACAGCGGAAAGGCTGTGGAGAAAGAGAGCAAGAGACAATCCCTCTATTCCCATGAGCCTCAGTTTAGAATCTCTGACAGCCAATCACAAGACTCACAGCTTAGGGCACAGACATGCTTCTAGTTCTCTAAATTAGCAGGCTGTTAGAGTGAACAAGCTACAACTACATTCTACAGGACAGTGAATTCATGTCTCAGAAATGTAAAAAATAAATTAAAAAATCCCAAACCAATCATAAGTTGATCCGTGTCCTCTGATCAGCAGTTCATGGTGACCCCTCAGGGCATCATGGGCAACTATCTCTGCACTGACCAGTCAGAAGAAGACAACCTGCAAACCTCCTGTGGAGATCAAAGGTACTCTTTTGCTATGAAGATCGATTTTGAAGGATTTTCTGTTGGACAAGTACAAGTAAGTTTTTACAGGGTACTGGGGTGACAAGAAATTAGGTGTTGAGGATCACAATAGTACTGAAATAAATATTGTGATATAAGTTGTGATGTAAAAAGAAATAGCACAGATCTTTTTTTCTATATTGTGACATGCACCCAAGTGAAATGGATTATCGAAAAGAAAAAAAAATGTAGGGCGGGTTCTATTTATCGCACTGATTAGATGGAAGCAGATCTGAATGCGAGCTTGCAGTCGACGGTAAGAAAGAGGTGGAGTTTAAGCTAACTAAATTAGTTGGGCATTAAAATATTGAATATTGCAGCTCATCATTGTTTTTTAGAAAGTTTTATGGCCGTCAAAAATGGTGAAAAATGTATAGACTGTTGTCTTGATTGACTTAAAAATAGATGTAAAAATTGCTGCAAAAGTGTTCGACCAAATTTAGAGTCCATTAAAAGAAGACATACCACAATGACTTTAAAGGGATAATTCAGACTAAAATGAAAATTCTGTCAATTCTGTCATTTTTATTTTCTATGACTGACTTTATTCTGTGAAAAAAAAAAAAAAAAGATATTTTGAAGAACATTGGGGTCCAAACTACACTGACTTTCATTGTAGAGTATGGACAAATGTATTTATTTTTTATTTTCTACTTTTGCGTTACACAGAATAAAGATAGTCATGCGAGTTTGGAAGGACGTGTCGATGAGTAAATGTCTATGTCTAAATGTCTAAACTATCCATTTAAGCTTGAAGAAACAGTAAAGCCCGGAACACATCAAGTCGACGGTCGGCTGTCGGGCAGTTTTTGTCAAGTTTTCTCAGTGTGTTTTGCACAGTCGGCTGAAGTTGGTCCTCATCGGCTTTTTTTTTTTTTGGCCGATTCTACATGTTGAATCGGCGTCAGAGCTCGTCGGTCAGTTGGGCCATCTGATCATTCTAATTGGCTGTTCAGCTACTGCCACCTCCTGGTACGGAAAGGCATTACTTCTTACGCAGGCGCAGAACCGACGTGCTACTTGGCCGTCAGGTGTCGAGCTTCGGTTTGGTGTGTCAGGGCAACTTTGGACCCAGACGCTGCGACGTAAGCCAACCCCGGAGTCTGCTTCCATCGCCACTAGCTCGTCAGGGTCGGCTTGGTGTGTTCCGGGCTTAAAAATAGCTTCTTTTATATTTATACCAGAACTTAATGTAGGTTCTTCTTTTAGAACGCTGCTCGATTTTGAGAGACAGTTCTTATATGCTTACTGCCTCTACACTCCCAATTGTTCAAAGAAATGATTCATTCAAATAAGAATAATGGACCATGTCAACTGAAGCCTATACTCATGCCTCTATTAAACATAATGAGATCCAAGACATCTGAGAGAAGTTCGAGGAAACTCCTCCACTTGATAATGACAGAACTACACACAGAAGGAGGAAAGGACATGCAGGACAAAATAAGCCCTAAACAAAGAGTTCTTATATGTGCCTTATAAATGTGCCTGTTTTCTCTGACTGAGGTGGACATTAAAAATAAGACCTATACTTGGCATTCACTGTAAGAGCTTTTGAGGCAGCCATTCACTCTAAGTGCCGACACAAATGCAGTTCTTTAAAATTAATCCAACAGAGCATTTACTTTTACAATAATAGCTCCTCCAAAAAACCAACATGGTAAAAGTAATTTATACAAGTGGAAGCTCTTTCTAAGATCACTCTGAAACCAGCCAAGTCTAACATGAGAATGCTTTCATAATGTAGTGGAGGATTTATAGAGTGTATTTTTTTTTTTTTTTTTTTTTTTTTTTTGAAGATGTTTATCTTCGTTATATTTTTAAGTCCACTAGCAAATCACTACAATTAAGCAGAATCCGATGCAGCAATGTTTTATCACTCTGACAATACATGAATGCATCACGGCAGCATAATTCTATTGCACTGTGCTAAAAGTGCCCTGTTGTCTTTGACGTGCAACATATTGGAGAAGCAACAGTTTTAAGCCTGCAGTGAACTTCGTAAATGATGCCTATAAAGAGAAATGTTGTCCAGTGCAATAATATAATTGCCAACATAATTGGCTGCTGCTTTCCCTGATATTTTCTAAAGAACTGTTCTTTTGCCTCTACCCATGTTGTTTTACAGAGTAAGCTATTTGTTACAACAGAGCAGGGGTCTTCAACAAGGGGGTCCATGGTAGTACTGCAGCCCAATTATTTTGTGAAAAAAAGTCGGGGAAAAAACATAATATAACTCCAACCAAAGCTAAAGAAGCAAGAGTTCAGCTAAAAGTTTTTCTCTCACATTAAAATATATTCAGTAAAATTAAAGTTATATATAAATATAAATAAAATAAATACAAGCTTTATAATGGGAGTGAATTGTACCCTAGATTTTGAAGCCCAAAAAAGTGCATCCATCCTCTGTGACCTCTGACCTGACGCATGACATATTGATGAACGCGAAAGCACAGAGGATAGAGCTAACCAAAACACTGGTCACAAATTAGAAGTCTAAAACGAGAATTTTTAAAGAGAAATGTTGGGGGATTTCGATACAAGAGAAGAGGAGCTTGAGTTTGTTACCCAGCCCTATTTGTTTGAACCACGAGAGGCGTCTACTCTCACCTAAGCTTATGGTACTCCTACATCCTACACAGGGCTTGACATTAACACCCGCCAACCCACCAAATGCGGGTAGATTTCAGCTGTGGTGGGTAAGACAGCCACTCCCACTAGCCACTTTGGCAGGTTGAATAAAATTTCAGCCTACAGCCTAATCAAAGGTAGCGAAGCTCATCGTAGCACAAAACTACAATCCGATCACAATTCCTTATCGATTAACTTGCTGTTAGTGAAGGCGGGATCACGTTGAATGACACACAACAAAAGCGCACTCTCGCTTGCGCTCTCTCTCTCTGTCACGCACATGCGATCAGATCTCCTTGCGTCAAATACACGCACACACAGATGTCAAAATGTCCATCGTGTGGAGTATCTCGCGTGAATACAGTTGGTTATGGCTTAACTGGACGTAAACAGGTTGGTAAAAACTGGATATGTGTCAGTACATTACATGCATTCAGCAGCCCAATTAAATTCCTATCTGTCATTAATGTTAATCAAACAACAAAAGATGTTGAATAAATGTTAAATAAACTTACTGTGTCTGAAAAAAAAGAGTTTAGAATATTTAATTTACTATTGTATTTGTAATTTGCTAATTTGCTTCTTTGTTCTTTTTATATATCCTAACAAAAATAACTTATACAATTATAAAATTTATCATATTATGGTCATATTACCCACCCCTTGCCCACCCGTACATACCAGCTGATATACCAAGTAGCCCTTGTCTTGATTTAGGTGGTCAATCAGCATTTGAAAGTTTGAAAGGGTTTTAAATCTAGCTAATCAAGTAAAATGACTCAAAATCAAGTAATTTTAGCATGTCAAAGTCAACTTTAATCATATAAACTGTAATTTCCCAACAGCAAAATTGTGGCCAGTGAAAATGCTGAGTGGCTAGTAACTTTGGAAAACCACTAGCCACAGAGGCTGGTGAGCAAAAAAAGTTAATGTCAAGCCCTGATCCTACATCATATGTCGGGTCAGAGGTCACTCTTCCGCCGGAACTCGACTTGTGAACAGCCGTTACCGGAAGCCAATGATTATAGTTTATAAGGTTATAAATATGGATATTTTTTCTTTCAAAAATGCATCAGTTTGCTTCAGAAGGCCTTTATTAAGCCCCTGGAGCTGTATGGATTACTTTTATGATGGATGGATGGATGTGCTTTTTTGGGCTTCAAAATCTAGGGTACAATTCACTCCCATTATAAAGCTTGGAAGGATATTTTTAACATAACTCGGATTGTGTTTGGCTGAAAGAAGAAAAGTCATATGGATGGCTTGATGGCTAGAGGGTGAGTAAATCATAGGATAATTTTCATTTTTGGGTGAACTAACCCTTTAAATGGAAAAAATTATACCACATATAAAGGGGTCCCTGCCCCATCTTTCTATTGGCCTGAAATCTTTACACAATTCAAATATCATTTTAGCTGACCAACCCCCTTCTGAAAGCAGTTCTGAAATGGCTGTCTGTGTATAAGAGAAAAGATTTTGTCTGATAAGACAAAAAGAACATAACATGAGCAGAGTACAACATAACAGGAACATGAACAGGGGTTATATAAGGTCCTTATGGGAGGAGAATGCGGGACCAACACAAGTGCTGCAGTGAGCTTCCATCCATCCCTGCAATCCCATTCCATCAGCATCAAACACAGCCAACACACAGTAAACGGCCAGGATTTTTCTTTAACGCCCCTGGCTCAGAATGGCTCTGAGCTTGGACACTTCCTGTATCCGCTGTATCCGCTCATCCTAGATGCTTGTCCAGTGGCTTCAACCCATCTTGATTTAGTACCAAGAGAAGCATAAGCGTCGATAAAGAGCAGCTTACAGTGTTGAGACCGAATGGGCTCCCGCTGCTTCCTCTTCCACATTGGGAATAGGAAAATTGACAAGCAAAATCACCTTCTCTAGCAAAAATCACAGCATACAAAAGTAAAAAAACGTGATAAAGTGTCACTAGTAAAAAAAGAGCAGAGACAACATCAGTCCTGGTATAGGGCTGCAGTGACCTTGCGTTTGTATCAGGAAATAAACCTCGATAGATTGTGTGATTTGAGCTTGGTTGGAACGTACCCTCGATAGAAGAGAGATCATTTTCTTTGATAGCCTTAATTAATTCATTGATTTATTCAGCGCTCCAGAAGCTCCTTAAATCACTACGTAGATTATGATCTCATCGGTACACATCAAGCGCGTGAAATTTGGCGTCTTATGTGCAGTAACAGATATGCCTGCAGGTAGAAATTAAATGAATAACATTCAAAAGCAAATTAAACACAGAAAGGTGCCATTAAAAAGAGAGAGAAAAAAAGTCACGCTTGTTTGTGACAATGCCTTTGACTGAAGTTTTTAAAGCGATTTTTGCCACGCATGTTTATCGTTCATCTTCAGGGAGCGCCACCAATGTTACCTCACTCCTGGAACAACGCTTCCCGTTCTCTCAGACTTTCTGAGGTGGGTTCTGACGGATGTATCAAGCCATCTTTATTAGCCTAGACCCCGGGAGAGAGAGTAATGGGCACAGCCCAGCAGCGTGCTGCTATCTCTCTCAGACAGCAGACCGTGGCCCCCTCCGTGGCCCTATTTAAAAGGCACTTATATTTTCGCTTCAAGGAACGCAGTTTTCCACTATGGCAGGAGATCCTTGATAGCCGCACACACGCCCAAACAGAAAAAAGTAGGAGGGGAAAAAAAGAAGGGGGAAAAAACTTCCTCATTAGAATTCCAACAAGGTGGATGATTGCCAGTGGAGACTAATGTAATTGTCATGGCAACTACAAAATGTACAAAGATCCCAAAGGAATTACTCTGATTTTCCCCTTCCCCCTTTTCCCTAAAAGCCATTGGTTTAAAAAGAAGTCGAAGACATTTCTGGTTTGGAAACCTCAGATGGACTGACAAGCTCTAAATAATTTCACAACAGATGGCACAACTGGGCGAAAAAACAAAACCATCAGGTTACAGACAAAAATCAATTATATATGGCTGTCAAAATATATAGAGAAACAGTATGTATACAAAAATTAAATGGGCTAAAAGAGCAGACATGGAACAATATAAAAAGAAATTGATTTTCTGCATTTACACAGGGTGTATATTTAGACTCCCTCTGCAAGTGAAGCCAGCCAGACGGATGCAGAGGCTGGAGGAACAGCCACAAGCAGAGGGCACCGCTCTCCTCACCCATTCGCCCACTCTAAGGGGAACCAATGTGATTACTGCATTACCCTCTGGCAACCCTGCTTGAATTCTGAGTCTGCCTTTAACCAGCTCGCTCGTTTAAAGACTGGGAAACAGACAGAAAGAGAACAAGACAGAGCGGATAAAGGGTCAACAAAGCAAAATCTAAAATGAAAAGCATTTTTTTGTCTCACAAATTCTGCATCTGTGCATGGGTGATGAAGTTCTCTGGTGATGCAGGCTTTGCCCTTTTTTAACAATTTATTATTTCTATGAGATGACAAAAAAAGAAGGGAAAAAACAAGAGACTGTGGAAATTAGCTGAAATTAGATTAATCAATTCCACCCACAAAATCAGGTCCATTGCACTGTCAAACAGTCGTGAGAGAGTTTGAAGGAAACAAACTCTCTCTGTGAAGGAATAATGTTATGCTTTTTTTCCCCAAAAGCCACTCTTCAGCTCAACATTAGCGGCTTTCTGAGTGTCCAGCACAGAGCTGAATCGACTGTTATTGTGCCTTCATTAAGCTTATTGTGTCAGCAGGAAGAGTGGAAAAAAGGGGCTATTTTAAGGGATTTATGCACTCTGTGCTTCCATGGGCGGGCAGTGAAACTCCAGGCCAGCAATACCTCCTTTCAGAGCGCTACAAAGGAAATGTAATTACCTTGATATGGTGGCAAAGGGAAAGGGCAAACTCTCAATATGCAGTAAATGCACTCACGCTGAGACCAGGCAGGGCTAATTTGCTACTGATCTGTAGGAGTTTTTCCTCATTTCTACCCCCACCACCCATTTTTCTCTCTCTTCGCCACTCTCCGGGGGGAAAAAATAGCATGAAGGAGCCGTGAACCTACACCAGGCTACATGTGGCTGATCTCCTCATCTCTGAAAATACCTAAACAGGACAGTATTAGCATGCAACATGCATATTTAAAAACAGAGGTAAAATTGTTTTTTCTTCTTTTTCAAGAGCGAGATACTCACCATAACCTCTTGCTTGGCCTTAGGCATTTACATTGTGGGGTAATTTTGCATGAATATTTTTTTAAAAGCACTCAGTGGTTAATAAGACAAAACTCCAAGAGAAGTTTAATTTAAGAATGCTAATGAATTCATTTTTTCATTAGCTTCCATTTCAGATTAGGGAGGCTCTGAAGACAGAAGCAGAGAACACAAGGTTTTTGGAGAGTACGAGTAAACCGCCACTCATCTCTGCAATTGAGAGAGAGAGATGCAATTACATTTTTCATTGATAAGGGCAAGTGGTTTCATTATTTTACAGGCTTTTCTCTTTGTTATACTCAATTTCAAAGTAAAACATTTATTACAAATTTGTAATAAAATGTCTACATTATTGTTTTGATACAGTATATACTAGGGCTAGTTAAAAAGTTTGATTTTCAATAATGTGACCAATGTAGTCTGATTAACTAACAAAAGACGAGACGTTTTTTTTTAGTCTTTTTTGACTGGAGGCCAATAATCCAAAAGATTTCTGTTTTAGCAACCAACATAACACCATTTAGCTCAATTGACCATTCGCAAAGACCCGCCCCCTTTAGTTACTGTTGCTATGTCCGACAAGCCATGCCGATCTCTCGCCACAAATCATGCTCTCACGCAGTGAAAAATACATTGCGGAGCAAAGAGGACACTGACAACGCGTCGACAGACAAAACAGAGCAGGTTATTTTTGATATGAAAGTCTCAAATTTCAAATTGTCATTTTTAAAGAAATTTAAACAATAAATACCATTTTGTGGCTCTTTAATGTGTCTTGACAGATCGCTGTAGAAACGATCATCTCTTCCTACTAGTTCATTTATAGCATCAAATAAACATGAATGAACATCATAAGGAATGTTGTTTCAATCGCGGAAAGACGACAGTACACACCATTTTTCAAGTTCAAGTCCACTTACATTAATCTGCGTTAACTCCCCTGACTGCTTTGTCAGACAAAATGGCGGATTCTGCGTTATGATCACCTGTTAATCAAACTCCTGGCGATCGGTCAGTTCTCTGACTTCAGTTTGTCCTGTATAGTCACAAAAAAGAGGAGGATACGTGCAAAGGTTTAATGGATGTACAGTATAATTCAGTTGACAAATGTGCATATAAGCTCCACTAAAAGAGAATGAAAGGATGGGCTTTTACTTTGGACTTATTAGTAAGGACAATTCTGTCAGCACAACCAGGATAAAGCTGGGATGTCAGAGAGGAGAACAATAAGAAACCTGAGATTCCTCAGCAAGTGAGAGGACGAGAGCGAGGTGGAGGGGGAGGAGGATAAAGTGAATAAGAGAGAAAAAAACGTTGCATTCTTGTAACTCAAGAACTGTAAGAATGTGTGTGCAGCAGGTATTTATGGAAAGGTGATGGCAGATAGTTGCTCTGGAAACGGCGACAACAAAAGAGAAAAGCAGAGAGTAGCGGAATAAGGAAGGAAAAAAAAGAAAAACAACTGCAGGCAGCGCTCAAGGTGTGATGGCACCAGCTCTGCGTACCATGTCACCATGGCAACAAGCAGCGGGGAGAAATGGCGGTGTTAACATTCATTCAGAGAGGCAGCACATGTCCATCAATCTCTAGCACATAAAGAGGCAACAGCATGTCTGCTAATGGTGTGAAGCCTGCAGGGCGCTCCATTGTTCTGCTATAATTATGCCAAAAAGGACAGGAAAAGGGTGTTGCTCTTTTCTTCACAAAGGGGGCGCAACACAAACACAGATTCAAAAGAGAGGCTTCAGTTCATCTCAAGGTATAAAAGAAGAGCAAACCTGACAACACGCACACACATACATGCAGGCACACGGGGCACACCGTGCACCCTTTTGAAAGAGACACCAGAGGCAGACAATCCCGCTTATCACTTTGTTGTGATAATCTTTTCTAAACACAGCCCTGGGTGTGCAGATAAACTCCAATCACAACATTCAAGGTGAGCTCTCTCTCTCTCTTCTTTCACTTCTTCCTTGGAATTCCATTTTTTTCCATTCGGTCCGTTTGCTGCCACACTCTGTCAGCAGTGGCAGGATGACGGGGCGGAGGAGAACCGGAGGAGGTGGAGAGAGGAAAACAAGATGGCATAGCGGCGTGAAGGTTATGACTTTGAACATGCACTAGCTGGGGACCGGAGCGCACACACACCGACACGCAAAAGACACAAATACACACATGGAGTGCTCCGAGTGTTCCTGTTTGTTCCAGGTACTTCTCTGCTCTTGCTAAGTCAAACATCTACATGGCTTTACATAGCGGGAGATACAGATCAACTGGTGAAGGTCAACACCTGAGAGGGTGGAAGGGAATCACCAGCAGTTGGCTTAGCCAAACAGAGCTAAAATGAGTTGTGTGCATTAACTGACTTTAAAATTTGTTAATTCCTGTTTTTTCAAACAGTTGATCTGCCTTTTTATTGTTAACTAAAACCATTTATGATAACTAATTTTCGTTAATTAAAAAAATATATATAAATATTTTATTATTGATACTAATAAAAATTACAAAAGCACATAACAAAATGACTAAAATCTAAAATCAAATAAAAAAATCTAAATGTAAACTAAAAAGAATTCAAAATATTAATAAATACTATGAATAAATAATACTAAAATAATTAAAAGTGAATAAATAATACCTAAATAATTTTTATAAATAATACCTAAAATTTTACCTGCACATGAAACAAAATCTCTCTCAGCTATTGTCTTTTACAAGGAATTTTCTAACTTGGTACAATGTAAAAATATTCATTTGACAAAAATTAACAACAACTATGCAGTCCAATGGCTAACAGATATAGTAATCAAACGCTTCTTTGTGTATCTGTGCAAGCGCTCTGTGAAGAGCGTCAAAGTTTTCTATTTACAATGTGTTTTTGAAGTGTTGATCATTGTAGCCAATGTTGAGCGTGTGAATGCAACCGCCAATCAGAGGTATTTAAGTTAGTTAGAATCACCCCTCAAAACACAGGAGTTTTCATTCGCAGAGTTCTGCACACTCGCAAATCCTTTCATTTTTACCAACAAAGTGTAAACACGATGTAAACGAGATTCATTGTGCAGTGTAGACAGGCGCTGAATGTAGCCCAAGTGATTGACAGTTTTAGTGATTATAAAGGGAGCGCTCTTTGCTCGCTTTGTGTTTATAACCCTAATACAATTTGAATAAAAGTTCATGTTCATGCTGCTGAGTACAAAGTTTCTGGATTTACAACTGTATTTAAATGCCGGATTGAATCCAAAATTGCAATGATTGACAGTGACATAACCATAGCAACAGTTTGGACAAGACAGTGGGATACTGTATCTCAAAATAGATGTGCATTAAGTCTTAGAGTGTAAATGCAAACTAATAGACCTGCCACTTGTTCTATGTAATGTTTATGTGTTCCTTTGTCCTTCATTTTATTACTATTTTTTCACTTGATCTTCTTATAAACAGTGTTTACTTATAAACATTTGAAGGCATCATAAATAAACTTATTTAATTTAATTAATGGTTAAATAAAATAGTAAAATAATTGCAACAGTTTTTGCTATGGTACCGAAATTGGCACAAAGAACCATAAAATTGTACTAATGGAATGTTTGGTACCGTTATAACCCTACATCAGACTTATTCAAACTGTAACATATGAGTCGTTTTGAATTATTCATTAATTGGTTCATAAAAAGTGGTGCAAGAAACACTGGCATAGAGTAATAGATGGACCTTTGGATTTTAAGAATACTGCGATTGTTCAAATGAAGAAGTAATTAATCAAATAGTTGATTAACATCAGATTTTATTATTCATTATATTAGTCGATTATAAAACTAATCATTAGCTACAGCCCCAATGCCAAATGATAAGTCACTGGATACAAATCAAGTGTCTAAAGTCACGCTCCAAGGTTTCTTGTGGCATAAGCCCTTAGCACTTTGGTTCTGACATGACTGCGACATTTAATTAAAAAACAAATACCACAGCGCCTCCAGAACTCATAAGTTACTCTGCCAATGCAGTGTTGGCATGCCATTGCAATCATAGCAACACAGTGACTCACTGAGGTTCTGAGGTTATCAACTCCTAGTGCGTCAGCTGAGCTTAAGGTCAGAAGGACACAGTATCTACACTGTCAATGATCATGGTTTCTGCAGTTTGAGAGTGTGTTCATATATTAACCGGTCTTGCAGGACAACTGTGCTGCTCTCAACAGTAGCTGCAACTTGCAGAAGAAGCCAACTGCAGAGGATGAGTCACATCAAACAAAGAACTAAATCTAAATCCCAAAAAAAACAAATGCACACGTATGCGCACAAGGAGACATGTGTCGCATCTCTTTTTGAGCCCTCAAACACAGGATGGAAAAGATTAATTGCCCACTGTCTTAGAACTGCATACAGTATCCACATCACCTCTTCAAAAGGATAAGAAACCGAGAAGAGAGACTCAGCTGAGGGCTGATAATAATGTGTCACTATAACTGCAAACGCGGGGACAAGCTGAAACCTCTAGATACATCATAGTACGAAAGTAATGCGGAGATCTTAGTGGGAGATTGTCGAATGTCATATTGGCTTTGGGATCTGGCGATAGCTCTGGGTCTAGTGATAACTGTTTGAAATGGGTGTGAACGCACAGCACACGAAGGCTCGGAATCCCACCTGTTCAGAGAGTTTTTGAGCAAGACGGAGAGGATGAGAGGTATAGAGACACGTGGAGCAGCCATGAGGCCTGAATGGAAGTGGAAAGGGGCTGAGAAACTCCACAGGGAGCATGGCACAAAGAAACTGTTCTCACCCTAATGAGCAGCCAGATCTCAACACCACAAGCCTCCAAAACTTCCAGACCTGTTCTACTCTCACATGGGACTGTATCAGACACTTTCACTCACACTGGAGCGGTTTGAGTAACAAAGTGCTGGCCAAACGCAGAGCTTGTTGCTGTGGTTGAGGTGGAAGGCCTGCTCTGAGCGATGGGCACAAAAATCACTTTCTGACCCAACACATTCACAGCGTAATTACATCCAGCTGCCTTTGTAATCTACTTTGGAAAGGGAAATCAAGGAGAGGGATGATGGAAAGATGAGAGATTGAGAGGAAGATCAGAGAACCCACTGAATGATGCATCTAGAGAGGCCGTGGGCCCAAACTCTTACCGGAAAGCCTCCAGCACAGTTCTCTCCGGCAGACGAGGGGCAACTCGCTTGAAGGCACTTTTGAAGTCATCCAGCTTTAAGAAGCCACGACCTGGAGACAGTACAAACCCAGAGCAAGAGTTAACAAGACTAATACTTTAAAACATCAAAAAGTCTTTCACTGCAGGGCCGGGTGTGTTATTAGAACGCCACACTCGCATAAGATCAGGCAAATAAAACGAGATAAGCACACCTGAGAGCACGCTCTCATTATTTTCTCTTATCTTAAGGAATAAAAAGCAGCTTTCTCTGCTCATTCAACCCCATAAAAGGTTGGCGGCTAAAGCTTAAAGTATACTTCCCCTGTCCACATTCTGCTCTGACTCACAGACTGTCTGCCTGACGAAATTTTCATGATCAATACAATCTCCTGATGTTTGAGCACACCGTCCACGTGCAGACCAGTTTTTGTGTCCATGTCAAGTGGCAACCTCCCCCAGTTTCTCTTGAAGCCAATACGGAAGTGACTTAAACTGCAATTCATCGACTGGCAGCTAGAGACAGGCTCCAAAAAGAGAGCAGAATCTCACTGACCCCCAAGTTAAAATGTCCAACTTTACAGCAGAAAAAAAACATGTTTACAGCTGGTACAAATTGTGGTTTTGGTCTATACTGCTAATTTTGCCCTTCATGACAACTCTGAGGGGGGTGAATTTTTTTTATAACTCATTCGTTTAAATTATATTAAGCCTTAAAGTTCTGCATAATTAAGGGCGTGGTCACTTGAGTGACAGGTCAATTTTGTTCGTGAGATTTACTACAATGACAATGGCGGGAGGATATAAAACTCTGACAGCACTGCTTGGATATTTTAATTAAAACTGCTGCATTTTGAAAAATTATACTTTGGACGTGGGCGCATTTGTTTGTGAGACATACTGTATACAATCATATACAGTTTTACAACATAAACGCTGCTCAGGTTGCATAATTTCTTGAAGAACGATGATGGAGGGCAGATCATTCAGAAGAAATGTGATGCAAACAATGGATAATATATCAATATTTCAAGAATTTAACGCTTTTGTGGACAAAAAGTACTGTTTTTTGTTTTTCAATGGACATTTTACCCAAAAGCGACGGATTGGATTCATCTCGTGATCGCTATTTCATTATAAAGGTATGAAATCCCATTTGATTTTGCATGTTGTCATTTGCACACCCGACACAAATTACAATTACTGGTGCTGGAGCATCTATATCATAAAAAAGACACCGTAGATTGACAGTCATTTCTAATATTTTAGATAGTATCTAAGAAAGATAGATAGCTTCTTTGCCTGCTAACATGATCACATCGAGCTAGCCGGGCATGGTTTCAGCAACCAGGCACCTCTGTTCCAACCACATCCCGCCTCTTTGCCCATTTTCAGTTATCCGGGAGTGATGTGCGCTGACGCACTGCTAAGATGGCAGCGGCTTCATCATTTTCCCTTGAAAAATGCTCTTCAGAAATCTACAGGTGACGTCACGGACACTATGTCCATATTTTTTTACAGTCTATTGTCCATGTGGGCTTTTGCGTGGACAACAACACATATGCGAGCGATTTGTGTACTTGAAAAGAACGTAGAAAACGTCTATCCACACTCACGGTCAAAGGAGTATACTTTGAAAGGCTTGCGCACTCAACTGTGTGCAAGACAGATCAGAACGTGAAAAAAAGTATACCTGAGCCTTAAGTCCACTTGCAGCATTTTGACTGAGACTGTGAAAGCAAAGAGTAAGACCAGCTGGGATCTCAAAGTCTCTACAGGAGCCTCTTCCTGAGAGCTCAGAGGAACAGCTTGTTGTGCCTTCTTCTCAGCGGCTGGCACGCAGGACTTTGATTTGCAGGAAATGGCTCCCCTG
The DNA here is from genome assembly GCA_037950665.1 of Hypophthalmichthys nobilis. Lineage (NCBI taxonomy): Eukaryota > Metazoa > Chordata > Actinopteri > Cypriniformes > Xenocyprididae > Hypophthalmichthys > Hypophthalmichthys nobilis. The sequence continues at coordinate 11,139,881 of CM075478.1, forward strand.
AGGAAGTTTAGAGCATTCGCATCCAAAGTCAGAGCTGAGAGTGGAATCTGTTTAGCGTGTCTGCTGAATTGATGAGAGGCACAGCAGCGCACTGAGCGGGGGGGATTACGAGGAGCGGGGGAGTCTTGGGCAGCACTGTGACATGCATGTCAACACGCCAGACCCGACAACACCAGCTCACCAACCATAACCAAACACTGCCCTCCACAGCCATGATAAAAGGAATGAGAGTCACACACCTGCGGAAACCACAGGACCTGTGCAAAACCAGAAAATTACACATCTCATCTGTAAAAAGACTTGAAGTGTTAAAAAAGTGTATAATGGCATGATTTATTTGCTGAACACAGAAGAAATCAAATGTTTTGACGACAAAACATGAGCATCAATCGGCAGGGAGCATGGCTCACTTTCACACTGGGTGAGAATGGGAGAGTTTCCAACTGCACCAAGCATGCTCTATCACCGGGCAGGCTGCCACTTCAGCTCTGAATGGGTGTGACGCACTTCAGCGCGCTTTAGCTTCCAACGCATCCCCATTGAAGATGAGGATGGGGGTGACGGCGCAGATGAAACAGTCAAACATCTCATCCAGCGCAAACTGTTCAGCCGCAGATAGGAGAGGACTTGCCTCTGTTGGCAGGCTGACAGGAACATCAGGCAGAGAAAGCCAGGACAGAGGGTTTAAGCTTAGCTGGCAGAGGAACAAAGACAATCAAACTGGGAACTGCTGAAATTATTAAGACACTTTGCAAGCATGTAAGCTCTGCCGGAGAACACCTGCCTGACAGTTGTCCCTCAGGTTTCCAGCTGCACGATTTAATTTTTAAAAAGATCCAAATTTGATATAAAGTGCATAGCACTATCATCTGTCAGTACTGATATATACAGTTAAGACCAGAATCACAATAAGTTGGGTTATTTAAGAATAAGTCAGAATCATAATTCCAATCTTGGTTCTAAAATTAGCCAATTTTCAGGTTGCTCTGAATTCGTACAAGGGTTGAGTGAACTCACTCACAGCAATTTGGTCCTCAAGATGAATTTGATGGTTCATTAACATTCACAATTCTAATTAAAAGCCAACTGTATTTTTTTTTAAAATGCCTAGTGCTTATTGCTGGAGACTATTTTAGGTCCTGGGAGGATGTAAAAATGCTCTAAAGCCTGATCGGGTGGCTCACAGGAAGTCAGAGATATTTCAAAGACGACTAAGAAATCAAATGAGATACAAGAGAGATAAACAGAAAGTGAACGAGAGAGAGCTTCAGGCAAAAATAGGTCCATCGAATGTCTGCTGAAGAGGCGGCTTTCACATGAATAAATATTCTGCTCTAACAAACCAGTTTTGCTCTTTAATGGCAGGTCAGCAAGGTTAATGAAATAAGATCCCTCAGCCCTTCTGAGCAGATTCAATCAAGGTCAGCTGATATCCTCTTCCTGTGGTCACTCCTGACATGGTGGAATTATTTCTGTTACAAAATTAATTAGTTAATTATACATTTACCTCTCTTTGGAATATCCTACAAACAGTTCTAGGGAGGGCGAAACAGTCCACGGAGACCGCAAGGCCCATTTTACTGTGTTTTCACAGAATGACTGAATTTAGGCCAGAAAAGTACTTCAGAGACAGCAGCTAAAGATGGGGGGAGCTTTAGCTTTGTATTTGGCTTTTTTAGGTTGTCAAGCATTAACTATTTAAGAATCAGCTCTCAGTTAAGTATATGCACACAAACTTGTGCATTGCTAGGAAAAAAAAAGTGTATACTCAAGTGTATACTTTTCTTAAAAATCTGGGGGGAAAAACTACCAGGATGTCCATTGCATGATAGTAACAGTGGACCAAAGAAAAGGACCCATGGCGCCCTCTACTGCTATAATATGAAAACAATTGCCAACTACAACAGGTGTGTTAAAAATGCTATCATAAACACAGTTATTAGGATTACTACCACTATCATTGTGTAAACTATACATTAGATATTTAGGAGTAAATTTAAAAGATGTCCATTGTTTAAAAAAGAATATTAATAAAGTAAAGTAATTGTTTCTGCCCTACACCAAATGTACCTCGCACTGCATTCATTGCACCTCCTTTAAAATTTATTCTGCTTACAACAGTTGCACTATATACACCATTACAGTTAAGCATTTAGCAAACACTTATGCATAGCGACTTAAGGTACACTTCTCACCAATATATATGTATGTTTTCAGGGAATCGACAGATGCTCTAACAGTTGAGCTACAGGAATAAAACAGCCCCTAATCCAAAATAAAATAATATAAAAATTGGACAATAAATGTAAAATGTGATTCTGCACATGGACTCAGTTTCTCCATTTTACATTTGTGGTCTTGGCTGCTCTGTTGATAACTTCAGAAGGACAGACTGCTGATTTTACCAATCACAAAGGTAATCAGCTCAAGAAGATTTACATCTGTCCACCTGCCAGCGGACATTCTAGGCCTCTAATAATGTCTAATAATGTTTACTTTCCCACCTATCCTAGCACTTGTCGCTTGTGTGATGTGTACTGTTTTGTTACTTGCACTGAGAAAGTGTCAGCTGAAATCACAGATTTAATGTGCATATGCCTTGTACTTGCACAGAAGACAGTCCCAAAACAGGTTTGTTTTGTTAGGCTGTGCATTTCTCTAGATTCTATTTTTTTTTTTTTTTAAATCTCCACAAAATAAAGGTCACAAGGTCTGCAAGCAGATATATCACCAGTCTAATTTTGTATCAATTTATCATGTAAACTGTACATTCGCCTACACTGGATGTGAGTATCAAAAGAAAATAAAACCCATTATAATCACTGACGCTGTCTACACTGGATATAGTATACAGATGTGCATTAAGTTTCTGACATACTCCATGTACTTGAGTCTGTCGACAACAGGACAAATGGAAAAGGGAAAGAATGTTTGCTTTGACGCATCCAGATTAAACTGCTCGTTTGCATCTCTGTACAGACTTCTGCAGGATTCCAGCGTTGGAAACAAGGGGATTGTTTATTTTAATGGTGTCCCGGATCACGTCAGAGGATTATATGTTTGTTCTGAGCATTTTGTTTTGTAAATGCAGCACAGCATAATGGAGAGTTTGCAAAAAATCTTTTGTGGAAAGATGCGGCAGCCAACTCTATTGGATCTGACAGCAGCTGCATCACAAATCATAAGTAAATGATTTATTAATGGTTTGCCTGCAAATTAATGTTTTCAAAACACTAACTCACATGCAATAGCTAGTGGGCGTTGTTATATTTCCTATGAAATGACATTAGCCATAATCATAAGTGGCCATTTACTGACAAGCCTTAAAGGAGCTGCTACTTAAAACTTCAGATATAGGGTCAGAATAAAGTTTAAAAATAATCGTTTTTCCTCATATATATTTGTTTGTGCAAAACAAAACTTTAATAACATTATAAGTGAACCTCATGGAATATATTAAAATCAATGTCATGTCCCCTTTAAACATGCAGAATGTAAAGAGTGGAGGAACATACAGTGTACATCAAATGCAGTGAAGATCTGCCTTGTCTTCTCATATGGGTCTTCTGCTGACATCTTCCTCCCCATGAGAGGCACAAACTGCTCCAGTGGGACCCCTTTCAGAGAAACAGAAAGAGAGGAGAAAGAATGCTGGGTTTATTACAAGGCTCTTGTCTGAAGTGCATGCTCTTCCTTTACATGGCAGTCATCTGAAAGCACTGTGTTTAAAGGAGTAATATCTTTCTCTCTTGCCTGCAGGGTAGTCATTTTTTCTCTGAGTGCTGTTATTGAGATGAAAAAGGTAGGCTGGGGAGTTCTAGATAGCATCCTCAAGAAACACAAATATACAGAGGGAGTTTGGCGTGGGGTTCTGGGTGGGCTACGCTGACAGTGATGGCTGAGAAACTGGGGGATAAAGCTCTATTGGGAAAAGCATCAATTAATTAAGAGATCCAAGGACAGATGTGACAGCTCCACTGCACTTCGAGTCATGCCAAAACATATGCTGTAATACGTCCTTTGAGAATCTCACACCTAACGGACAAGCGATAAAAGAGCACTATGTGAACACAGAAAGGATTGCATTCCAAAAACAAGTTAATAAGCAGATGTGTACTTTTTCCTGAAGAAAATGATTGTGGTGCTTGATTGCTAAGGTGTTCTAAGTGGGTATTAGAAAGTAAGTTGGCTGAAAACTAGTCCATGTCAAAAAAAAAAAGAAATCTCACCATCAAGTTTCTATAATATCCTGGTCACTAGATAGGGCCTTCCTCCCTCATTTTTATCAGCAAATAATGTCTGATTGCTTAGTAAAATAATAGCACACCTCTCATCAAGCTGCATGAATTGAGGTATGACATACATCTGTAGCATAAATGGTGAAGGACCAATATTTCATAAAATTACAAAATAAATAAATGCATTTAAGTTACAGTTAATTAAGAAAATCATATTTTACTAAAGTAGCGATGTAGCAGAAGTAGCAACAGTCCTTTTCTTCTGTATTGTGACGTACACCCAAATAAAATGTATTGGGAAAAAAATGCAGAGCAAAAAAATGAAACATGAATGGATGAATCATTCACAGTAAGATCAATATCATGCAGAAAACAGACTACTTCATGCAGATTTTAATGTGTGCTGCCAAATTTTGATAGAATTAGGACAACTTTGGGCTACAGAGATTTTAAACACCACATAAGAGACATTTGCTGCTATTATCATCATGTAGCCATGAAAATACATATCTAAATTAAATTATAAAGTATAGACACACAAGAACATTTAACCAGCCATTTTGTCCTCCAATTATATTATTCTAACACTCACGCTCTAAAAAAAGAAAATGTATGCCAGACAGCATGTTTGAATTGAGGACCACATTTGCATAAATAAATGCAATAATAGGAAAATAAATAAAGGAATAAATAAGGGTGTTCCGATTGATCAGCCGATAATTGTTTTATATTGTTAGATTGGTGGTCTCTATAAAGGCAGATCAGAAGAGCCTATCATTCATTTATTCTTGTACGACCTTCTAGGGTCACAGGGATGGAGCCTATTTCAGTTTCTTAGGCCATAGGCTGAGAAAAGCACCATGGAAAGATGGCCATCACAGGGCTCTCTCTCACACACACAGGCAATTTTTGACTCTCCAATCCACCTTAACCTGCATCTTTGGACTGTGGTAGAAACCGGAGTAACCAGAGGAAACCCACGCTGACATGGGGAGAAAATGCAAACTCCACACAGAAAGGACTCCTGACACAGCCGGGGCATGAACTGGGGACCTTCTTGCTGTAAGGTGAGAGCGCGAACCACTGAGTCACCGTGCTGTCCCGTGCGTGACACTGCAACAACAGCAACCCTAAAGCAATGAAAAGCAAGAAACTAGGGTTGTGCGATGTTAGTGTATTTCTTTCCTTTATAGTGGTGCACTTTCGTTTCTTTCTAAAAACCAAAACTTAATATCCAAATCAGGTAAAACAGTGATTGTCATGAAATGCAGTCACCTGTTGCTAAACTACAGGATGTGTTCCCCAAGTGGCTTTCTGTTCGCACACACTGAGATGGAGTGGAACACGGACAAGCAAAGTATACTTTGGGCTTTGGGGTCACCCTTAAATGGTCAAATGCACAGAGAAAATCCTGGCTTGGTGAGAATTCACTTAAACACAGTCAGTTATGTCTTAAGTGAACATAAAGAGTTGGGAAATAACCCCACGGGGTCTATTTGAAGCTTTTGTCCCAGACGAAAGATTGCCATTGTGAAACAATCGTGGCGATTTCTGTGATCGTGGCTCTTAATTGGTGGTCCTATGTCGTACAGTGAGAGAGACGGCCGTTTTCCTGGTCTTGCGACCAAAGATAGCCTACGATCATTTTCGGATGTATTGTAATTGTTGTTTATAACACTTTATAGATATTGTTTTTCCTTTGTTATGTTGCAACACACTTATTATATTTTTATTTATAAATATTTTACATTTTATCTCCAATCGCGGATCTCCAATCCTTTGTCTCTGCCCTGCTTCGCGTGCCAACCCCCCACCTCAACTCACCTCTACCAAGGTAACGTTTAGATGGAATTTGAAAGCCCAGGGGGGCTTTGAAGTTCTCAAGTCCCGGTTCATCTCAGCTCGAGTTCTTTCTTTTTCAGACCCTAAATGGCAGTTTATTGTGGAGGTGGATGCCTCTGAGGTTGGAGTAGGCACGGTCCTTTCTCAGCGGTTCCCTAGAGATGGGAAGGTACACCCCTGTGCCTACTTCTCTCACCGACTGAGCCCAGCAGAATAGAATTATGACATAGGGAATCGGGAGCTGTTGGCGGTCAGGCTGACTCTGGGCGAGTGGCGTCACTGGTTGGAGGGGTCGATGCAGCCCTTCTTGGTCTGGACGGATCATAAGAACTTGAGTATATCCGTTTAGCCAAGAGGCTGAGCTTCCGCCAGGCCCGATGGGAACTCTTCTTCAGCCGGTTCAACTTCACTCTCTCATATCATCCAGGCTCTAAAAATGTTGTTGTGCCGACTGATATCTTCGTCCTCAGGGAGATGGTGGTAGGGTCCCTCTCCTGGGGTGTCGGAAGGTGAGTGGAGCAGCCCATACAAGAGAGAGAAGTGCCAAGGGGGTGTCCAGAGGGTAGGCTATTTGTGCCAGCTGTGTTGCACCCTGAAGTCCATCGGTGGGGGCATTCGTCCAAGCTAGTCTGTCCGTCATCCAGGAGTTCAGGCAGTTTGTGTTGGCCTGCTCGGTTTGCGCCCAGATCAAGAGTTCTTACCAGCCACCTGTTGGTCTGCTTCACCCTCTGCCCATCTCCTCCCGCCCCTGGTTTGTACTCTCTTCTTTATTCAATTGGTTTTCTTCGCACCACCCTCCCCTTCTCTCTCACATCCACATATATCTTCTCGTCTTTTGCGTGACTCATTCAGCAGAACAGGCCACTGCCTGACACACACAGTCTCTCTCTCTCACTCACACACATACACACACACTCAGGAAAACATGTAACAGTGTTCTCGCCCAGAGCTCCTCTTTAAAATCATGGGCATCTCTGATTTGATGTGCTTCCTCCCTTATCACTTCAGACTGTCCCTGAGCCATTCCAGACCAGGTGGTAAGCCAGAATACAAACATTTCATGGATGCTGATTGAATGTTGCATAAACAGCTAAATACGAGAAGTTTTTTGGAGATTCAAAGACTAAATCTAAAGCTTCAGATCTAATCTACAGCACCATTCTGTTTAGTCAAGCACTTGTCTGGGCTTTGCGAATCAAAGGTCATTATAATCAAATGTTTGCCATACAAAGCCTGGGACAATGTTCATGTTCACAATCTAACTGTAGTTCTTTATATACGGCTGTGACATTTTCTGACTTTTCCTTTAGTATTCTCAGCAAATGCTGGTTATTTATGTAGGGATGCAGACAAAATAAAAATTCTGGTCAATACAGATTATCTGATCATTACTTTAATGTTATGGCCATTAACCGATAAATGGTTGATAAATTTCTAGACTTTTTCTATCCAAAAAAACAAAAAAAACATTGAAAACTACAATGGATCATTTTAAATGACACGTGAAATTAGGCATCACAACTTTATAATGTAAAGAATATTAAATATGAGATTTAAAATAAGCAAGCCTAATCGATCAACACCAATAAGCAAAAAAATTCGGTACTGATACTGATAGTATCGTGCATCCCTAATTTTATGTCCACTGAAAAGACACAAATAGCAGGGGATCATACTGAAATGTCATAATTATAATGGTCACCACAACATGGCCATGGAGTTTGTTTCTACAACACCAAACATTACAAAACCCTGTAAATACACTACCAGTCAAAAGTTTGGACACACCCTCTCATTTAATGTTTTTTCTTTATTTTCATGACTATTTATATTGTAGATTCTCACTGAAGACATCAAAACTATGAATGAACACATATGGAATTATGTAGTAAACAAAAAAGTGTGAAATAACTGAAAACATGTTTTATATTTTAGATTCTTCAAAATAGCCACCCTTTGCTTTACTGCTTTGCACACTCTTGGCATTCTCTCGATGAGCTTCATGAGGTAGTCACCTGAAATGGTTTTCTTGAAGGAGTTCCCAGAGATGCTGAGCACTTGTTGGCTCTTTTGCCTTCACTCTGCGGTCCATCTCATCCCAAACCATCTCGATTGGGTTTAGGTCAGGTGACTGTGGAGGCCAGGTCATCTGGCGCAGCACTCCATCACTCTCCTTCTTGGTCAAATAGCCCTTACACAGCCTGGAGGTGTGATTGGGGTCATTGTCCTGTTGAAAAATAAATGATGATCCAACTAAATGCAAACCGGATAGGATGGAATGTCGCTGCAGGATGCTGTGGTAGCCATGCTGGTTCAGTGTGCCTTCAGTTTGGAATAAATCCCCAACAGTGTCACCAGCAAAGCACCCCCACACCATCACACCTCCTCCTCCATGCTTCACGGTGGGAACCATGCATGTAGAGACCATCCGTTCAACCCAAACCAAAGATCTCAAATTTGGACTCACCAGACCAAAGCACAGATTTCCACTGGTCTAATGTCCATTCCTTGTGTTTCTTGGCCCAAACAAATCTCTTCTGCTTGTTGCTTTTCCTTAGTAGTGTTTTTTTAGCAGATATTTGACCATAAAGGCCTGATTCGCGAAGTCTCCTCTGAACAGTTGATGCAGAGATGTGTCTGCTACTAGAACTCTGTGTGGCATTAATCTGGGCTCTAATCTGAGGTGCTGTTAACTTGCTTTTTCTGAGGCTGGTGACTCAGATGAACTTATCCTCAGCAGCAGAGGTGACTCTTGGTCTTCCTTTCCTGGGGCGGTCCTCATGTGAGCCAGTTTCGTCGTAGCGCTTGATGGTTTTTGCAACTGCACTTGGGGACACATTCAAAGTTTTTGCAATTTTCCGGACTGACTGACCTTCAGTTCTTAAAGTAATGATGGACTGTTGTTTCTCTTTACTTAGCTGATTGGTTCTTGCCATAATATGAATTCTAACAGTTGTCAAATAGGGCTGTCAAATAGGGCTGTCATCTGTGTACCAACCTGACTTCTGCACAACACAACTGATGGTCCCAACCCCATTAAGAAGGCAAGAAATTCCATAAATGAACCCTGACAAGGCACACCTGTGAAGTGAAAATCATTTCAGGTGAAAATCATTTCATGAAGCTCACTGAGAGAAGGCCAAGGGTTTGCAGCGCTGTCAACAAAGCAAAGGGTGGCTACTTTGAGGAATCTAAAATATGAAACATATCTAGAGTTATTTCACACTTTTTGATTTACTACATAATTCCATATGTGTTCATTCATAGTTTTGATGTCTTCAGTGAGAATCTACAATGTAAATAGTCATGAAAACAAAGAAAAAACATTAAATGAGAGGGTGTGTCCAAACTTTTCACTGGTAGTGTATGTCCAAGCAATGGTTAGAGTCGGAATTGTAACCTGAAAGTCGCGGGCTCGAGTCTCAGTACCGGCAAGAAATGTAGGTGGGGGGAATGAATGAACAGCGCTCTCTTTCACTCTCATAACCCACAACTGAGGTGCCCTTGAGCAAGGCACCTAACACCCAATCACTCCTCGGGCACCGCAGCAAGCAAAAAAAAGGCTGCCCACTGCTCCAGGTGCGTGTTCATGGTGTGTGTGTGTGTATGTGTTTAATACTCACTGCTGTGTGTGTGCACATGAATGGCTGAAATGCAGAGCACAAATTTCGAGTATGGGACACCATACTTGGCTACACATCACTTTTGCAAGTCAGGAACAGCAAGTAAAATTATTCAACGACACTCCCATTGAAAACAATTGGAAAAGTATGCTAGCCGCTAGAGAAAAATGTTTTGGTGGACACACGGCCTTAAAGTGACAGCAGCCTAAAAGGACAGTCACAATACACTTTCATTCCATTGACTTCTATTTGTCTGTCAAACAACAAAAGAAAAAAATCAGTCACTGCTCGACTGAATAACTTTTGTAGCTTTAATATGAATCAATGAATATTTAATTGCGAAGACTATGCAGTATTTTATTTTTACATTTGATTATTCAGTTTCTCTGTTGTTAAATAGATCTAATATAGGCCTACCTGAAAAACTTAAAGCACTGTTTATTTCATTTGTATCTTTGTTTTATTGTATTTGTCCTATTGTTTGTAATTTCCACCGCTAGTTTCAGGTGTTTTTGTTTATGTTTTCAGGTTGAAAAGAGTATATATTACCAAGTTGGTCAAAGAGTTTTTGTACTATTTCTAAGTACATGTTAAATAAACCTATTGTACCTGAAAGTCATATTTTTAATGCATATTTTTGTTATAATGTATTTGTGCTATTGTTTGTAATTTACTTCTTTGTTCTTATTTTTAATAACAAAAAAACTATATTATATTATATATAGATATTATATCGCCCACCCCTAGTTGCCAACCATCCCATAAAATACAGGATTGTCCAGTATTTAAAGCTGCAGTCCGTAAGTTTTCCGTCTTTGTCGCCATCGCTGTTCGAAGCCTGCAATTGCAGTTATTTGCGGAATTAACACTTTTGCGTGGGTTGTGCATCGGCTCGGCTCCTCAGCGCTGATGAATCTAATGCTTCGAGAAGAATGTGTGGCTGTCAGCCACCGCACCAGTGGATATTGTACTTTGGAATCATAGACTGCAGTCTTGGAAGTACGACCAAAATAAGAATTTTCACCGGAAAATGTCATATGAAGAAGTAACAAATCTGCCACTTTTGTTCTGACCAACTGAGAAAAAAGCATTACAATAAATTGCGCTACCAATGGTGATTAAATCTAATGTTCGCTTAGCTAATATCACATTAAACCATGCAAATTATTATTATTTTTATACTTTGTTCTCAAATTGTTAATGTTAACAACATCAGCATTGCGTGGCTACGTGTATTTAGTGTGTATTAGCGTTACCTGTAGATTTAAATTTCTATACAGTCTAATCTCTAATTGTCCATTTGTCATATCATACAATCCGCCATCAAAATGATAAGTTTAATTATTGTAGCTGCTGTGAGGAAAAGGCTATAAATGATCCGCCACCTGCAGCATCCTCACATGATATAGCCTACTAGCTGGAACTCGTTCTTTATGTAAACAGACGTGACGTAATGACGCAAAGATGAACGGCGTCATGCTTGAATTTCCAGCGAAAACCTACTAGTACCACCTGAATTAGAAAACATTATTACAAGCTTACCGTTGTGAATCGGTAAGGAGGTAGTTTTGAACACTGGCTGATAATGTACTTGCTCAAAAATTGATTTTGGATCATTTTTAACCAAAAAAAGCTACGGACAGCAGCATTAAAGGTAAAATGATGCGTCCCGTATCAAATTATTACGGGACGTGATTTGTCCCATATTTTACATAGGCCCACACAAAGTTGAATAAACACATAAGGAATTTGCAATGTAAAGGATATTAATAACAAATATATATAAATCATTCTAATATGCTGATTTGCTGCTCAAGAAACATTTATGATTATTATCAATGCTGAAAACAGTTGTGTACTTTTTTTTTCAGGATTCCTTGATGAATAGAAAGTTCAAAAGAACAGCATTTATCTGAAATACAAAGCTTTTGTAACATTATACACTACCATTCAAACGTTTGGGCTCAGTAAGAATTTTAATTTTAATTTTTTTGAAAAGAAATGAAAGAAATTAATACTTTTATTCAGCAAGGATGCATTAAATCGATCAAAAGTGACAGTAAAGACATTTATAATGTTGCAAAAGATTATATTTCAAATAAATGCTGTTCTTTTGAACTTTCTATTCATCAAAGAATCCTGAAAAAAAAAAAATGCTGTAGACAAATATTTTTTACAATTGTACACAATAAATGTTTCTTGAGCAGCAGATCAGCATATTAGAATGATTTCTGAAGGATCATGTGACACTGAAGACTGGAGTAATGATGCTGAAAATTCAGCTTTGATCACAGGAATAAATTACTTTATAAAATATATTCAAACAGAAAACAGTTATTTTAAATCGTAATAATATTTCACAATATTACTGTTTTTACTGTATTTTTAATTAAATAAATGCAGCCTTGGTGAGCAGACGAAACTTCTTTTAAAAACATTAAAAATCCTACCGATTCCAAACTTTTGACCGGTAGTGTATATATATAAATAAAAAAACAATTTTACAATTAGTAGAGAAGCATATGCGTATGATTAGTAGAGAAGTATTTTAGCATCTTTGTTTCCATAGCAACGGAGTCTCGAGATCATGCTCCTCAACCCTTTTGCCTTTTTTATAAGCACGTCGAGCTCAAGTCCGCCCGTTAAACGCAACAGCTTTTCAAATATAGGGCTGAATGGAAAAAAGTTATCAATGGGTCTGTCCAGTAACTAATAATGAACATAAGGCGAACAGCACAGTTTGACAAAAAGCATGTTCAGTTGCTCACTATGTACTGTCTGACTTAAAGCAGCATGCGGCCGTTGACATGGGTGTCCCTTATTTTGCCACACTGAAGGTGGCAACCCTACAAATACCTTATTAATCAACAAACTATTATTTAAAGCCATAGACTTTATAGCAGTGCCATATTTAATTTAATTTTGAACAGAAATAAAAACAAGGCTGTGAGGGACATCCAGTGTGTTTAATTAGTCTGCATTGTTGTTTAACAATATACCGACTGTTCAGCTGACATCTTTATAAAAGATTTTAAGAAGACAAAACCTCCATATGAGTTTTGAAAATTGCATATCATCTAGGACCCAAACCCCCAACCCATGCCATACTGAAAAGACTGTAGGGCTATCCCTAATGCTGCCTTCACGTGCTATCAGAATGATCATAAATATGAGTTTCCTAGATAAAAGTTGCACATGGCAGTTTACCACTGGGAAGTTCAGAAATAATTTTTATACCTAAATTCCCAAGATGGGCGGGCCATAAACTTTAAACATAGAGAAATTGCAGCAGGTATGATTTTAGTGTTTTTTTCCAACAACTACTAGATCGTCTTGTCTTGTCATTAATCTAGTGCATATTACATATATGATTAATCATTTGAAGCATATTATATATTTTATACATAGCGAAAATAGCCTTCATTTGACCGGAATTACAGAATCGTCAGCAATCGTACAATCTAGATAGCGTCGTCAATGTTTTTATGGTTGACATTGCATGGGACGCTAAATATAATTTTGGCTTCATTATGATTTTCCCAATAAACAGGCAAGAATAAATCTGGTGTCCTCCATGATTCCGGTTCATTCCGACAACAAAGCACTTGAATGCAACAAGCTCGTAATCACGACTTCTGAAGTGGGAATTATGAAATTTCCCATAGCACGTGAAGGCAAATTTAATATGGCATCTCTGTCTACCCTGACAAAGGTCTATGGCCTAGTGGTTACCACATGTGCTCTGGCACATTAAGCTGTGGCGTTCATGGGGGCAATGCAAGTTTAACAAACAGGCCATAAAATAAACATCTGTTATTAATTATCTTTCAATTAACCATTGTGGATGGATTTCTGAATCAACAAAATTTTCATTCTGAAGCTTTCAAGCCTCAGAACAGAGGCACAGAAAAGATAGGAGATAGGACAGAGAAAGGGGTTGAGTAGGCTAAACAATTGGCAGTAGTATTGTGAACGCCGTGTACAGTAGCATCGAAGCCTTAAGTGGCCTCTTTTCCATGCGATGAGCCTGCCAAAGCATTTCACTACTGAGTCTAGTCAAACCTCCCACTTCACCACCAGCAACCCTCTCCTCCCGACCATCACTAATTTAGTAATCACATGAAATTCAAAAGAGGGGCAATTTAATTCACCATTTGCTCTGAGCAAGATTTAATGGTGGAATATTTCATCACACAAAGCATGCCACTTTAACTAGATTATCTTATGCTTTCCCACAGGGCAGCATACAAAAGCAATTTGCTTGTGGGATAAAACAAGAATCAAATTACTTACTAATCTAGGTCTTCAACCATTTAATGTCTTCCTCAAAATGCTGTCCTGCCAAACCCCCATTTTCCTCAGTGTTTCTGTCTGTCAAAAGGGCCTGTAGAAATCCTGTATGCATTTCACGGCAACATTATTTACCGCTGTTTGTCAGGATTTCATTACTGGCAATGTGTAAAAAGATTACACAGTATCTACATCAAGCTCCTTTTCCTTTCACTTTGTCTGAGTGGTATAAAATTTCGTTTTCCACATAGAAAAATAAATCAGGACAGAAATTGTGCATATAATTTTGGAGTGCACATCAGTGTGGGTTGAGCGTCTGCTGAAGGTGAATTGCAAAAGACTAAAATACACAGCGCTGCATGTCTACAACTGTACAGCAAACTGTGAAGCATTAATTCAATATGACAGGTACTATATTTTGCCTTACCTGGACAGTCCTTAATAGTGCCATTCCCCATCAAGATATTTGTCTCTGACTGCAAGTGAAAATACAAAATGACTGCTAAATTATGATTAGAAATATACAAAAAATACACAATACAAAAACATTACAAAAATTACACTATAATGAAATAAATCTACATACTTGACACCAATTTGCCACTATTTAAGCATTGTAATCATGTTTTCACGTTTTAAAATTGTTTTGGAATGGTTATCTCACCATGACTTCATTGAGTAAAATGAGATTAGGCACGTTTGAGATGAGCAAAATCTGCACTGAACCAATCACTGCTGATCACCGCGAAATGTATGCCGGTTAACAAATGTGTCTGAGGCTGCTTCTTAGGCAGTGACTTGTTGCCTCGCTGCCTTATAGACCTTATTCTCCAGAGAAACATGCACGCAGTTGTCTTTAAACTTTTGTCTTTGAACTTCCGTTTTTGCCGTAGCTCTGTATATTTCTATGGCATCGCTGTCAAAGAGTAATTAGCTGGTGAAGTGGATTTACTTATTGTAAAGTTCACGGAAGTTATCGTGAGCATTGTAATGTATAAAGCAGATGTCTTAGCAAATGTCAGGAGACCGGGAAGATTTTAAAATGAGCGGTTCATTCATAAAAACGTAAGATCGTTGTGGAAATACAAACCGGAAGACAAAAGACAACGAGCGCAGTGCTGAAAAGGGGCGGGGCTACATAAGGTCTATAGGCAATGGCTGCATCCGAAAACTGAAAAATGGTGCCTTCGGAGGATGCATTACAATGTAGGAAGGCATCAAGGCACATCCGAATCCAAAGTTAGCTTCACTTCCTGTCTCGTGAGATGCCTTCATCTGATGAATTTTTGAAGGCAGTGTAGATGTATCTTTCGCTGCCTTTGATATCCCACAATCCTGTGCTTTCTATTCTCTGACAGTTGAGCTAAAAAATAAAGATGGCATCTGAAAGTTGCGGTTGGTGTATGATTTTGACCATTGTTTTTCACTTTTGATGTCATTTCTAGTGAGAAATTACTATTGTATTAATTAAATATTCGCTTAGTTATCACCAAACCTCACGCTATTTTGCTGTAGATCATTAAACCATTACGCTGCCTCAGAAGTCTGTCTGAAATCACTTTCATGAGGTGCCTTTATGTGCAAACGCTAGGGTTGGGAGAAAAAAAAAAACGATGCATCGCGATTCTCTCTCCAACAATTCTGGATTTGAGCTTAGTTTTTAACCACAGATCCGCGATAACACTGCGTGTGCTTTGAAACTCCCGTATTCTGATTCCTCACACACAAACACCACTCGAACCTTCCATAACATAATCTTCCATAAAGTTCAGAAAGGTTGAAGTGAATTACAAGGACATTCACGGGTTTCATTGCACAGGATATGTGCTGTGAGAAATGCGCGCTTTGCTAGATGTTACGCTTGCAGTGAGTGGTCTCGCCCTCCGGTATTTTCCTTACAAATGCTCTTCGAAGGCATAATCTTTGTCGTTTGGAATGCAGTGGGCTTTCAGTTTCAAATCCTCAAGTGCACTTCAAAATGCTTTCATGACATGAAATTAATGAATGAAGGTCATGAAGACGAGGATGAATAGGAAACAGGATCTTTAATAACCAAAACTCAGAAATATCTCACAGAATATACTCAACACATGCTATCACATTGACGAAGACGGACAACAAATGACAGAAAACTCAAAACTTAAATAGACAGATCAAACAAAGGGAGCTAGTGAGATAATTAAAGGACAACAATGAAATGACAAATTATGACAAATCAGGAAAAACTAGGTTACAGGACTGAACCAAAAACACAATGAAACATAGGAGACAGAAGATACATGTAACAAACAGTGGATGCAGTTTGTTTTTCCAGGGCAGCAACAGAGTATGTTTGTTTGTTGCCGCCATTTCGGTAATTAATGTTTTATAAACAAGGCCTAGTTCGACGCTGGATTTGCAGATTGTTTGAAAATGAAAGATGGAGCGGTCCCAGCGATAAAAGATCCGTTAAGAGTCCGAACTACAGGCAGTAAATAAAATTGCATCAAATGTCTGTTTTGTTGGCAATCAGCACGAAAGTGCATAAAATGTAAACAACACGAGCGTATAGTGAATCAAAAGTTATCCGGGGACAATGTATTGCTTGTGACTCTTTAGCTCTGCCGACAGCATGCCTCCATGAGCTTGAATGTTTTCGGAAAGAAGCAGTACAGCTGTATGTCTTTTATAAATCTGAGTTAAATCTTGATAATCTTGATAATACTCATCTGAGATATGAAGGATGCAATACTACCTCTATAGGTACTCAAGATTAACATGACAGAAACTGTGTGTGTTATGTCCCCTTTATTGATCTACACCAAAATAGAGCGAGCTTTGGTGATAACTGATAAATAAACAAATATTTAATTACTACAATAGTAATTTCTCTCTAGAAATGACACCAGAAGTGGAAAATGTTGGTCAAAAACGTACATGTACACACATACTGACCAGCAACCGCAACTTTCAGATGCCATCTTTCTTTTGCTGCATTCACGCAATGTCGTAATTACCATAGTCTCAAAATGACAACACGATTCAGAGCTGCACGTCCTCAGACTGGGAATTATGCATTTCTAAAGGTGTGCTCACGCCATGTCGTAATTACTGTAACTACAAGATTCTGGCTCGTAAAAAGCGTTCACGTCCTTGTAGGGCTCTTAATTGACCGTTCACAAAGACCCGTCCCCTTTAGTTACTGTTGCTACGACCGACAAGCCGTACCGCTCTCACACCACACATCATGTTCTCACGCAGTGAAAAATACATTGCGGAGCAAAGAGGACACTGACAACGCGTCGACAGACAAAACAGAGCAGGTTACTTTTGATATGAAACAAAGTCTCAAATTTCAAATTTTGTCATTTTAAAGAAATTTAAACAATAAATACCATTTTGTGGCTCTTTAATGTGTCGTGACAGATCGCCTCAGTTCAAGCGGCTCCTGAACCGATCATCTCTTCCTACTAGTTCATTTATAGCATCAAATAAACATGACTGAACATCATAAGGAATGTTGTTTCAACCGCAGAAAGATGTCAGTACACACCATTGTTCAAGTCCACCTACGTTAATCTACTAACTCATAGACATAATAATGTATTTAATATGTCTATGTACTAATGCTGCGTTCACGCCAACCTTGTATTTACCGGAATCTTGAGATGACAACACATGACGTTGTATTCGGAGCTGTTCACATCATTTTACTGGGAATTACGCGTTTCTATGGCACCACTATCAATGCCTAAATGAATCTACAGTCAGGTGGTACATCGGCCACGTGGTATATGTGGGAGCTCTCAGAAAACTCCCAGCTTACAAGCTGTAATTACGAGCTCTACGAGGACGTGAACGCTTTTTACGAGCCAGAATCTCGTAGTTGCAGTAATTACGATATGGGGTGAACGCATAGTAACTCCCCTGAGTGCTTTGGACAAAATGCCGTAGTCGGCGTTATGATTGGTTAGATAGCCTGTCAATTAATCCCCCGGCGAAGGGTCAATTACAAATTGTAAGCTCCCACGTGGGCACTGTACCACCTGACCGCTGTAGATTAATTTAGGCGTTCATAGTGGTGCCATCCTATGGGTACCATAGAAACGCATAATTCCCAGTCCGAGGACGTGAACAGCTCCGTATATAACGTCACATGTTCTCATCTCAAGATTATGGTAATTACGCTGTGGCGTGAACGCAGAATATTGCTGCGTTCACGCCACCTCGTATTTAACGGAATCTTGAGATGACAACACGTGACGTTATATTTGGAGCTGTTCATGTCCATGGACTGGGAATATGCGTTTCCATGGCACCACTATCAACGCCTAAATGAATCTGCAGCGGTCAGGTGGTACAGCGGCCACATGGGACATCTGGGAGCTTTCAGAAAACTCCCAGCTTACAAGCTGTAATTACGAGCTCTATGAGAACGTAAACGCTTTTTACAAGAATTTCGTAACTACAGGAATTACGAGGCCGCGTGAACGCACCTTATGAATCTGCAGCGGTCAGGTGGCACAGCAGTCACGTGGAACTAGTAGGAGCTCTCAAACAATAGGCTCGTTCGACTGTTTCGTGTGTATTGTCACGCTTTCAGTTCCACTAATGCTCACAAATCTGTATTTTTATAACAGTTAAAGCTCTTTTCATGTAGTTGTGATGTTATATTGTGTCATGTTTATCAAAATAAAACTGATAAAAAAACGTAGACCCCACTACATTGGTATTTAAATAAGATATGCTTATGTTGAACTTTATTATTGTAAAAACAGACGCTGTAAGCAGTACATAAAGTATTGAATGAAAATGTCTCTGAAACATAGTTTCAATTACAGTCAAATATTGCATTTATTTCACTTCAGCTGTGATAAAGTATGCACACGCAGCGCGAGCGTCACTACGAGAAGCAGAAAGTGTCCGACTTCACGTCTCCGTTTTCAGCTCCCCGCCTGCACGCGGCTACTCTAGCCGATCGGTTACATCCAGCCGCAGCCGATGTCGAACACACCTAATGAGCTGCATCTGAAAACTAATGCTGTCTTCACGTGCTATCGGAAATTTGATAATTCCCACTTCTAGAGTCGTGATTATACGGAGCCCCGGACATGACATGCAGGAAAAAATCGTGCGCACGATTTACTAATTCGTCACAGAATTGAAAGCATATGATTGTGGGATATCAAAGGCAGCCAAGGATATATACTGCCCTCAAAAATCAATCATATGGAGGTAGGAAGTGAAGCTAATACTGGATTTGGACGTGCCTTGATGCCTTCCTTACCTTGGAGTGCGTCCTCCGAAGGCAGCATTAGTACAGTTTTTGATCATGTGATCCTGGGTGTGGCGTCCTCGGAATCACGATTCATTTTGAAAAGTGAGGTAATTTATTTAAAGATGTTACAGGGACATAATTAAGTTTGAATTAAATGGGAAATATCCCTTTTATATTTTCCCGTTCTTTGCATTAAACGATACAAAAAAGATACAGTTGTCAAAAGTTTTATTTTCTGTTAATATGACAGTAAATGTATTGAGAATAAGTGATTCTAATTTTCTGTATGCCTACCTTTGATGGCTTGTATCCAAAAAGCATGACAACTGCTATTTTAAGATCTTCTCTGGACAAATAACTTTTCTTACCCACATCACACTGATGGAAAACCTAAAGTACATAAACATGGACAGTCAGAGTTGATCTGCAATCTTTATTAAGTAGCCTACGTATAAGTATGCACGTATAATAACCCCAATAGTGGCAGTATTAAGCATAAGTTTCAAGTTTGTTAAGTTTGTTTTGGCAGTGGACTGAAGAGAGCTACCACCTTGAATATTCACTGGATTTGTAAGAAAGGAATCGATGTTTAACACTAAATGCAGAAGAAATAAATCTGACTAGAGGTCGCTGTTCAGTAAATGTTTGTGCGAGAAATGTGCACAACTCTTAAAGGTACAATATGTAATATTTTTGCACTAAAATATCCAAAAACCACTAGGCCAGTGTTATATATTTTGTTTACTTGAGTACTTACAATATCCCAAATGTTTCCAACTATTTGTAAATCGTGAGAAAATTGCAATTTTATGCAAGGCTCCGGGACGTGTGAGAAGTCGCCTGTCAATTGCGTCATACCCGCGTTAACCCTCGGTCTGCCTCGGTTTCCGGTTTTATTTTGTAGAAACCATGGAAACACCAAAGATGCTTTAATATAATACACATTTTAATAGACAAGGGAACAACTGTTTTGATATATTGATAGATAGAAAACTAATTGTTGTTATATAGCTCAACACCTTCTTGATTTTTTGCGAGTACCATGCCTCAGAGAAAAACACTATTCTTGTGAAGTAGCTAACATAGCATAATCAGATGCAGCTTTATTTTCAGTAACAGTAATACAGCATTTTCTCCATCATACAATATGTTTTAAAATTAATTCCATGCCATTTATCAACACAAGCCATCCAACATTTAATATTATATTCTAAAATCGATCTATCTTACTGCAGTGTGTCTCAAACAAGTGTCTCACAGCAGCCACTGAGCGAACGCACAGAGTAACGTTATATCATCATTTTCAACAAACACTTAAATGTATCTAATATAATAAACAGAGCTGTGTTACCTCATACTCATGACCGGAAAAGCGGAAGCGGCGCCGGCGACTGTGTCATAATAAAAGTTCTGCAGCTCGTGAGGCGTGTGTTGCGCAATCGCTCCAGCGGCCTCGTTCAGCTCCCACAACACTCGGTCCTGCTCTGCTTCATACTACAGTAACGTTAATAATCTCATCCATGAACATGATCGCTTTCCGAGTCCAATCCCTATTCTTTTGCACCGTCCGTTGAGGTGGAGACCACATGTCCCAAGATTCCGCTCTCAAAACTTGGCGTCATCAAGCTACGCCTTTGTTTTGAATAGGCTTCTAGCGACCTCTAGCATACATATTGTACATATTGTACCTTTAAGATCCTGGAACTTGGGGGCACTCATGTTTTTTAATTATTATGGTACCTTCACATATTCCTCCTAAGAAATTGTAACCAATAAAGTTAGCTTTTATTGCGGAAATGATGAAATTGTTGAAAATGATACAAACATGATGAAACTATCTGCTGTATTTCTCACTTCGAATCTGTAAACAAAAGACAAATGCAGTTTTCCTCTTAATATTTAACATACTAAATGCTCATTTTTATTATTATGTAACACTTAAATTAAACCAGTTTCCAAACGATTGTTGTTTTGCGTTTAAATCATTTTTAAATGTGGGTAGATACAACAAAGTGTTAGGAATAAAGGGGAATTTGGTGAACATTACAGACGTTTTTATTTGTACAGTGCAAAACGCATATTATTCCAAAGCAGAAAACAAAGACACACATAAATAGTCATGTAAATTAACAATCAATTGTTGAAATAAATGATCAGAACTTCAACAGACTCCCCGCAGCGCACACGTCACGATAATGTGCACGAGCGCCAGACATGTTCTCGCATATCGTACAACGGCGACCTCTAGTCACGGATTTCCGCAGTAGTAAGTCACCTTCCCACAAATTGTGTTATGTCCACACAAAATTATGTAGGCTACGTCTTTGTAATGATCGTAATGATTTACCAGGTTGCCATTCAGAAATTATTTAATGACTTAGGAAATTAGTTAGTGATTTTGTCGCCCCTCCTGATAATATGTCTCAGAGCCCGGATAGCTCAGTCGGTAGAGCATCAGACTTTTAATCTGAGGGTCCAGGGTTCAAGTCCCTGTTCGGGCGGATCACTTTTTTCCACTGTGGGTAGAAAAATGTCTCAAATATTTGCATCTATAATGTCGAGAAACCTCAGAGTTTCTTTTCTGTTCACATCTAACATATTATTTAAATGTCACAACATCAAGTTTTTTTTTTTTTTTAAATAATGCAGATTGTTTACTTACACAGAAGTGTGACATCTACATTGTCCACAAATTATCATATTGTAATTAAATATATGTAATCTCAGCATCCGCACCAGCATCTGTTTCAAGCAAAGCTGTTTCACAAGCGTCATGAATGATACATCATCGTTCAATATCAACCAGACTGAAATCTTACCAACTCGATTTTTTTCCTTTCGGCATCGTTTATTTGTCTCTCGTTCCTAAAGCTTCTTCCAGCGGTGAATGTTTGCATTGGGACAACCTAGATATGCATATCTGAAGGCTTCTGGAAAGTTGTAGATGTTTGCATAGAAACTGTATGGATGTGAGGGATTGGTTTTCTAGGCAGAGCTGTTGAGTTGAAGCACGCAGTATCAGAGACTCTGATTGGATACTTAGTAACGTGCGAATGGTCTATGATGAATAGTCCGTTATTTTCAAACTAAAAGTCAACCCTCAAAAAAAAAAAATGTATTCTACTTAAAGAAAAAGCCTATTTTTGGGTCATATAATAAAATATTAACATTTTTGCATTTTGACAGTATTTTTGACCCTTTCTCATTATTGTAATGCAAAAAAAATATAGTAATAGAGTGCTCTTGTGACATTCACAATAACACCTTAGAACCTAAGAAAAAAAAAACGTTCTTTGGTAAATCATAATTATGGCAAGTCGAAATTATGAGCTACTACGTCATGGTTATGACATAAAAAGTGGAAATTATGAAATAAAAAGTCAAAGTTATGACATACGTCGAAATTATGACATAAAATGTGATAATTATGACATAGAAATGTAGACCTTTTATGTCATAAATATGTTTTTATGTCATAATTATCGCTTTTTATGTCATATGTTTTTTTTCTTCTAATGTGGCGGAAATGGTCTTACAAACTAATATTCCATATTCAAATTGTTCAAAGTCGAGTATCACAGACTTTTATTTTGAAGAACATTGTGGCGTTTCCCTGCTGTTACTGCATGTGGAATGTACAGAGCGAGTTCAAGACGGTGCATGCAGCCGAATCAAAACAAAACAAAACAAACTGTTGTGGTGCTGTTAATGATATGAGTTTCAAATGAACAATGGTCTAGCAGTTTCGTATGAGTATATATGCAGCACTTAGCTTTCTTTATAACCGTAACATTTGAATTATTTACCTGTAGCCTGTACATTCAATCTTCCCGCCTCTTTGTAAGTTTACGTTCATTTACATTGAACTAAATTAGTATGCTTATGTATACAGTGTGGTTAAGCTCTTCAATTCATAACTTGTTGCAATGCAAGCATTTTTCTCTTGTACAAGGCTCCATCTATTTGTACAATTACACAAAATAAAGTAAAACATTTAGACAAAATAATACAAAAAGCACTGTTGTTTGCAGTACATAGTATGCTCCTTTCAGTAGATAGTTTACAGTATGCATCTTTAAAAATGCTGTTTGTGATCTACAGCTGCACAAAAATGTCCCAGGACAGTCAACATGGCAAGTGGACCATATCAGATAGTGAAGACGAGGACAACATTATCCCTCCAACACCTCAGAAGGATTTAAACAAACCAAGCATTAAACCTGATTTAGAAAGAAAACCAGATAAGATCACCACCTTCTTCAAGCAAGAGCCCAAACTGAGTCCAAAATGCAATGAGAAAGCTGAAAACTCCCATCCTGTGAAAGCACCGTCTGCTCCTTCCATGGGATCTGAAGCCAGAAAAGCTGCACATGTGAATCAAACTGACCCTGTAAAATATGAAAGCAGCTCACCTGCTGTAAAGAGAAAGAGAGAAACCGAGGAAGGGGGCTGGAACCTCTCGAGCAGTGATGATGAAGCTCCACCACCTGCCCTAAAAAATGAACCCAAAAAGCCAAATCGAAGTCCTAAGAGGAAGAAGACCGAAGACAAGCGTCCTCCGAGCCCTCACGGCACTAGTTATTATAAAGAAGAGCCAGCTGATTTCTTTGAGACCAACTCATTGTCTATGAATGGCATGTATCGTTTTTATTTAAACAAAGTCACTGGGATACCAAAAAAGTTCAACACTGGAGCGCTGCATATCAAAGGTATTTAAAGAGTGTGAACTTGTATATAAAATAAAGTTATGAAGTGATGATTCTAATAATATTCCTGTTTTCTTTTCCTCTCCAATAATCAGAGATACTTTCTCCGATGTTTGGAACGCTAAAAGAGTCTGTACAGGTAAATATTGTGTTAATGGATGAAGATGCAGCTAAGGTGTTTACTACAAACCACACATAAAAGTTTGTAATGCTTTTGTCTTGATTCACATTCTTCTTTCGTAGTTTAATTACTGTTTTGACATTCCATGGATGGTGGAGCAGTATCCGCCAGAATTTAGGTAATATTTGATGTGTAATTGCAGCTGCATAAATTGAAAACATTTCACTGTGTCAAATGAAATGGCACTACATGCCAATGAGTACTTAACAGTACTGTTTGTTTTTGTTTTTTAGGGACAAACCGGTCATACTTGTTCACGGAGAAAAGAGAGAGTCCAAGGCTCGGTTAATTGAGCAAGCCAAACCATATCCAAATATTCGTTTCTGCCAGGTCTGTACTTTTTATGGTTCTGTTGATTTGCAATAAGCTACTTATTCCACTAGAGGGAATCATTAAACTTCATGGTAGTCTGAGATGCTCTACAGTCTAAATATTTTGTTTCTCAATATCTATAGTGGGAAAATTGTGTCGTTACTGAATAAAAATGCCATTTGTTGTTCATTTAATTCAATTTGAAAAGAAATACTTAATGCTTATTGTTGAATTGAACTCTGTTGTTTTTGACAGGCCAAACTGGACATTGCATTTGGCACACATCATACGTGAGTGTTGGACTTTTTATTTATCTGGATAATTTTAGTGAGGCTGCAAGCGAAGAAGAACTTAGAATTAAAGGGATGTTTCACCCAAAAATGAAAATTCTTTCATCATTTACTCACCTTCAAGTTGATCCAAACCTGCATGAATTTCTTTCTTCTGCTGAACACAAAAGAAGATATTTTGAAGAATATGGGTAACCAAACAGTTGACGGGCCCCATTGACTTCAATAATAAAATGGAGAGAAAAAATACTATGGAAGTCAAAAATATACTATGGATATTCAAAATATCTTCTTTTGTGTTCAGCAGAAGAAAGAAAATCATGCAGGTCATTTTTGGGTGTATTATTCCTTTGGGCTTGAAGTTTCTAGTAAAAATCCTGTAAAGTACACTACACCTGTACACACATAAAACGTGCATTCTGATTGGATGAGCCGCGTTCAAAGCCATTGTAAAATTCCCGAAAATATACAGCTGAACGTAAGTATCCTAAGTATCCTGGCCACTGAGTGTCTTAGCAACTGCTCTTAGCAGCATAAACATATGTTTGTTCCCAGTTGATTTTGTTCATTGAAGCTTGCTGCATTATGTCGAAGAGTAAGTTACTGTGAGAGAGATATCGAGTGACCGAGTTTATTACCTGCATTCAGATTTAGCATTTTCCTTCAGGTCAGTCCTATGTTCATAATAAAACATCTGTTTGAATGTCCGCTGTGATCTTGTCCCTTTAACATTTAATGTGTTTTCCCGTGCCCTGCTAACATTAACAGCTAGTCAAAACATTTGTCTTTTGTGTCTTGTTCCGTGATCACAACAAGTTTCATTATAAAAGTCTTTGCGACTGCCGCCATCTAATGGCGTAATAATGTAACTTCTGTTGCTGTTCACCATCAGGGACTATTTCTTCCAGCGGAAGGAAGTCTTTTAATGATTTTACTTCATGAAAGTTGCATTGATGCATATTTTTTGGCTTTAATTTTTGTATTGTGTGGTAACCATTTTATAAAAGCAATAAGCCCCATGAAGCCGTGGTTTACAGTGAATTTATAACAGCTAATGGGGTTTTAGGCACTCTGCTCCATGTCGTGCCTAACAGCGCCCTTAGCTGTTATAAATTTACTGTAAACCACAGCTTCATGGGGCTTATTACTTTATAAAACCAAGCATATAGCCATATGATAACCTTTTTCAGTAGAATGGGTCGTATCAAGAAGCTCACTGTCATACAATGCCACCAGGTAAATGCTTTACTGAGTCTGATGTGGAAGAACTTTACTGGCCTGCACAAAGTCCAGACCTGAACCCCACTAAACTCCTGTGGGATGAAATGAAATGCAGACTACACTACCGTTCAAAAGTTTGGGATCGGTAAGATTTTTAATGTTTTTAAAAGAAGTTTCGTCTGCTCACCAAGGCTGCATTTATTTAATTAAAAATACAGTAAAAACAGTAATATTGTGAAATATTATTACAATTTAAAATAACTGTTTTCTATTTGAAAATATTTTAAAATGTATTTTATTCTTTTGTTGGCAAAGCTGAATTTTCAGCATCATTACTCCAGTCTTCAGTGTCACATGATCCTTCAGAAATCATTCTAATATGCTAATTTGCTGCTCAAAAAACATTTATTGTGTACAATTGTACAAAATATTTGTGTACAATATTTTCTATTCAGGATTCTTTGATGAATAGAAAGTTCAAAAGAACAGTGTTTATTTGAAATATAATCTTTTGTAACATTATAAATGTCTTTACTATCACTTTTGATTGATTTAATGCATCCTTGCTGAATAAAAGTATTAATTTCTTTAATTTCTTTTCAAAAAAAATTAAAATAAAAATTCTTACTGACCCCAAACTTTTGAACGGTAGTGTATAATGTTACAAAAGCTTTGTATTTCAGATAAATGCTGTTCTTTTGAACTTTCTATTCATCAAGGAATCCTGAAAAAAAAAAAAAAAGTACACAACTGTTTTCAACATTGATAATAATAAGAGATGTTTCTTGAGCAGCAAATCAGCATATTAGAATGATTTCTGAAGGATCATGTGACACTGAAGACTGGAGTAATAATCCTGAAAATTCAGCTTTGATCACAGGAATAAATTACTTTGTAAAATATATTCAAATAGAAAACAGTTATTTTAAATTGTAATAATATTTCACAATATTACTGTTTTTACTGTATTTTTAATTAATTAAATGCAGCCTTGGTGAGCAGACGAAACTTCTTTTAAAAACTTTAAAAATCTTACCGATCCCAAACTTTTGACTGGTAGTGTATGTGCCAGACTGTGTACCTGACATCACGCTCTGCATATATTGGTGTGGTGTCTGGGTATCAACATAGTTTTGACCATGCATTGTACATTATATGAGGTAGCGTTTAACATAAAGCAGTGTTTTTGAGTGACAAGTCAACAGAGGTAGTGTTGTAGCTTATATAATTTCATTAAAGTACGTTGATCAGGTGTAGGTTTTATGAGCAGTCAGTACTGCATATGGAACGAAGCACTCCTCGAGCGACTCGAGAGTATTAAATTCTTCGCAATCCATGCTGATGTGCAGATTATCAGATGAGCATCTCCTGTGATGAGTTGAAATTAGATGTTAAACAGCCGCAGTATTGAATTTTAATGTGATGTATTCCTAGAGTACTGTTTTCTCTCCAAAGAATCTTTCATGTTTTATTCAACAGAGGCAGACACAACAGGATTGAGCATTTTTGACTCCAGAGGAGCAAATTAAAAGGCGTTCAATTTATTTGATATAAATTGAACCAAAAAAAAGGAAGTAAAAGAACAAAAAATTGGCAGTATAATCCTTCTCAAACATCTTTGTCAGGTCTTCATGTGCTAATTTGCCTTCAAATGAGTTCTAAACATCCCTCTCTGAAGAACGAAGAGAGCTTTTTTCTAATTTATTAAATAAAATAATATATTTTCCACACAAAGAACAGCACAGAAATTATTTTATATTCCAAAATGTGGTGTTCTTCTTATAATTAATACAATACAAAAGCTGAAGGTTTAATAAATGTGCCCCTGTTCTGAAAGGTACTCTTTTATACCGCCTGACACAAAAAGGCATGTATTTTAGATAAAATCAATGGTATTATGGAGGAAAGTAATATTGAGTCTTTGGTAAATGTGCCATATGGTTTAATGGCAGTGTTTTATACTGTTTGAAATCAGTTGTATTTACTTGCTTTTTGCAGGAAAATGATGCTGCTTTGGTACGAGGAGGGTTTCAGAGTCATCATTCTTACCTCAAACCTCATCCGAGCCGATTGGTACCAGAAGACACAGGGGTAAGATGAGCTAAATACATGCTCACACACAGATCATTCACATTCTGTTCACCATGAAAATGTTACTGCTGACGGTGCGGTCAATTTAGAAACGATATGTTCATGTTGTGCTCACAATTGAAGTTGCTCATTTTTCCGAGTGCGACAACATTTGTTTCATTCCTGAAATGGAAGTTATGCATTTGCTAGTCCTAATGACACATTTTTCTGTTGCTATGACAACACACTGAGCAGACACTTAGAGTAAATTGAAATTAAGATGATGTAGCCTAAATTGGAGCTTTGAGCTCTGCAAATCTGAATATAAACCAATCATGTAGTTATAGACTCCTTTCTGGCCTGAAAGGGTCTGTTTAAATTAGCTACATGGAATATTTGCTTAAATGAAGCAGCGTTTTATGAAAGCTGTCCATTAATAAATAAATTCTCCATGGTGTCATGTTCATACCAGCAGAAGGTAGCAGGCAGGTCAGAGCGATGCTCAGTGAATTAGCAATTGCTTTCGGTTATTAGGCTCTATTTTATTAGCGGTGTATCGGGGACTGAAAGCCATTAAGTAGACAAAAGCTCAAGAGTCATAGGGTTAGGCTGGCAGTTAAGTTATCACCCACACTAAGCTGTGGATTAGTGAGAAGGAAATTAAATCTATAAATTGAGCAATTAATATTTAAACCCTCTGGCATACATATATTCAGACAATCTGGCATAGTATATTAGCACATTTACTTCACCTGTACTGCAAGATCAGTGTCAGTTCACACAGAGGGCATTAAGTTGGAACCATGGCCTAGCGGATAGTGCACATGCTGTGCCACATTGGACTGTGGTGTTTATACAGACGACGTGAATCCGGCCTTACGCTTCCCAGTGGACCCTTTTCAC
Source organism: Hypophthalmichthys nobilis (assembly GCA_037950665.1). NCBI lineage: Eukaryota > Metazoa > Chordata > Actinopteri > Cypriniformes > Xenocyprididae > Hypophthalmichthys > Hypophthalmichthys nobilis. The sequence continues at coordinate 11,168,814 of CM075478.1, forward strand.
AGACTGTGATGACGCATTTTCACAGTTATCCGCATCTCAAAACTTTTTTGTTTTGAAATGCTATACTTTATAATGCTATACTTTGTGTTATATTACCTTGGCAGTGAATTGCAAAAGCAAATTAATGCTGCTGCAAGGGTGTTTCTAATACAACGGCTGAAGGAGTTATGGCAATTTCACATCATTCTCTCTTCTGACTTCTGTAGTCAATCTCTCAATATTTTTTCCCTCTTTTGGAAACTCTCTCATGTATTTTTTCTTTTGCTAAATGGGAATACCAAAATTGTATTTGCTGTCATTTTCCATTCACCACTACAAAAGTTTACCCATGACGGCTTCCACCTCTGAGAACCCCAGACATGTGAAAAAGGTCCATACCTCTTCTATTCATATTCGATTCTATCACTTCTTGTCCTCAATGTCCCTAAAAATAAAAGCAGGAAAAATAAAGTGTAGCCACAAGTGGAAATGATTGGCAGATTAGAAAAGTGGAGAAAATGGCCACAGTTGCTAAATTTGAAAGAATCAGTTGTGGTTATAAATTTGTTTGCACAATTAACATTAAATCAAAACTGACACTTCTTTAATGTGTGTTGTGAACAATTTGTCAGTTCCACTTCCAAACAAGAATTTCTATTTTGTATTAAAATGAAATGTCTTTATATAGTTTTTTGTTAATTGTCTGAACTTTGTTGTTTCTTCTGTTTTCGCCATGAAAATAGCCTTGTTGCTGACATGGCGTAAATAAATAAATAAATAATCCACTTCCAAACAAAAAAAATACTGACACATAACATTTAATTAATTAAAAAAAAGGCATCCTTGCTGAATAAAAGTATTAATTTCTTACAAAAAATGGTGTGACAAATAACTATTATTCACAATGACTCCTTATCAAGTAATTGGGCGTATGTCCTCAAATTTCATGTGCACCTATTTTTGTGAAGTCTGGATATTGTGCTAGCAATATACAGGTCAGTTAGACATTATAGGCCATAATTGTATGTATTGGCACTGGGTGCTTAAGGATTAAAAAGGTTGTTTTTATTCTAGCCTATGAGGTTATGGTACTTTTAAAGAAAACGTAAATTTGCTGCTTATAGCGCCACCTAGTTAGGGTGTGTGTCTGACTAATGAGTTTGGGATTAGAGGGCTGCATTGGGATTAAGATCACAAATCTTGCGGAAGCGTGTGGTTTTACCTTTGCTCCGGGTGGGTGTGGACGGTCAAAAAATATAGCGCTAGTCCTGGGATTTGGCACATAACAAGAATGGAGTCAACAAATGAAGTTGAGAAGAAGTTTAAAGCAGCTTGAATGGTGGAAGTTCAACAGAGCGCTTTTCTGCGCTCTCGATCTTTTACGTTTGATGTTTAATGTTTTTTAGTATTATTTATTTTTGCTATGTGTTAATTAGCAATATAAACACCTGATATCTGTGAAATTTTTATTTCCTTTTTTTTTTTATTGAAGTAATTTAATTAAATATTGTGCCTTGTTAGGCTACCAGAGTTTAGCTGTTATCATTTGGTGTGTGTGTGTGTTATTTATACGTTATACAATGTTTTTAGGCTCTGCTGTGATGAGTTTTATAAAGCTAATAAAAATCTGGCCCAATGTGTTTGTCATGTGTGGTGCTTTAATTTAGCATTACTTTATCTTATGGTCTTATGGTCAGTTTAATAAAATGCAATGTTTTCAATTAATTGCAATGTCTCTACAAGATGTGACAATTTTTGTGGGTGCGGGAGGGAGTGGATAAAAACATTGCGGGTGCAGTCGGGAGTGGAACACGCATGTTGCGGAGCGGTGATGGTCAGAAATTTGGCAGTAGCAGGATTAAGAAAATCCCACACATGGAATTTAGTTGGGATTATGGTTGAGAGATCTGATTTTCTCATGAAAATTGCAAAGCTTCTAAACAGCAACAATCCTTTTCATAGCTCAGCTGTTTGAATTGGCTGGGTAAATGCTAGATTCAGTTACGTGAAGGCCAGAGTGTTTCTTCAAAGTTATGCAGAATGCACTCTATGTTCCTTGCGCATATTCACTTTACCAAACTGTCTCCATCAGCTTTAGACTGCAGCAAAGCACAATGAATATCATTACAGGTCTGACATGTCTCCCCATCTGTCTGATCCCAGGTATTCCTTAGATATTGCCCAATCCATATTCTGATTATTATTCACACAGACGAAGGTCTCTTCCTCTCAAGTCTCTTCTGAAGTTTTATGTAATGGCTCCAATCTGAATCCTTATTGATTTGTTCTACTAGTGTCTCAGGGGAATATGCTATAACCAGTCTGTCAAGACAAGTCCCCACACTCCTCCAATCATGAGATATTGGACTTCTCTAAGAAAAGCCTGGAACGTTTAGGTCTTCTTCTGTGTGTATGTGTCCACTTTTAGAATGCAAAAGCCTTAATTCTACAAAAGAGTCTATCAAACTTTAGTACAAGAATAAAAATACCTTATTAAGAAACTGAACTAAAGAATCATCTTTGTTTTTTTTAGCTTCGATGCTCCTTTGCTACTGAATCTTCAGTGCGAAGAAATCATATTTTAACCATTTTAAATGTTAGTTTCCAGTCTGTATTGAATGTGATGTATTAAAAAGATGCAAAATAATATCAAGTACTATCTTGTTATTGAGTTGTCCTTGCAGGATTTGTGCAAAAACAAACCAGTATAGTCTGATTCCAAACTCCTGTGAGCTGAATCTTTTAATAAATAGTTCAAAAATATGTGTTTTTAGATTGAATCAGTCTGACAAATCCTACTGAACTGAATCTGTCAGAGCGATTACTTAACGCACATACACACTAACTTACACTCTGACTCCCTTACTGAAATGCAAGTTATCAATGATGTCTGTATCAACATGAAGCAATTTTTGTGCATCAATTTGAGTTTTTCTAACTTTGTAATAATTCCCCCTTGCAAGTGATTTTCAGAGCCATTTTTTTACTTTGAACAGGCCATTTAACATAAACAAACCAATTAATGACGTACTTTAGTCACCACCACAGGACAAACTTTTTAACATTTTAATGATTCATGCCCTTTCCATTGGCTCTTCATTAGTAAATATGCTGTGTGTATCTCTATGACAGGATGTGGATGAGTCCTCTATACCCCAGGCTACCGGAGGGAAGTCTGGGAACAGCAGGGGAGTCTCCCACCAACTTCAAAAGAGACCTTCTGGAATACCTGGAAGCATACCGGGCACCAGAGCTTGCCGAGTGGATTGAGCGCATCAAACAGCATGATCTGTCAGAAACAAGGTGAGAATCTTTACAAATAATTAGAAAGATGCCGTGATATCAGACTTGCAAAAGGCATCCACAATGCTGCTTATTCTGGCAGCCACCATTCATTTATAGATCATCTGGTTGACGTGTCAGCCAACCAAGTTTTTTTTTTTTTTTTAACATTCCATGTAGTCCATCTGAAATAGACTCTTATGCTCACCAAGGGTGCTTTATTTAATCAAGAATATAGTAAAAATGGTAATATTGTGATATAGTTTTAAAATGTTTTTATACATTTTGAAATGTAATTATGCTTCAGAAATCATTCTAATATACTGATTTGGTGCTTTAGAATAATTTCTTATCATTATCAATGTTGAAAACAGTTGTGCTGCTTAATATTTTTGTGGGAATCATGATACATTTTTTCAGGATTCTTTCATACATAGAAATTTCAAAAGAACAGCATTTATTTAACATGTAAATCTTTTGCCACCATTTAAACATCTTTACTGTCAGTTTTGTTCAGTTTAATCCATCTACAGTCATGTGAAAAAGTTAGGACATCCTATTGAATTCCATGGTTTTCTGTATCGGAGCATAAAAATCATCTGGTCCTTGGCAGGTCTTAAAATTTGTTAAATAAAATATCAGATGAACAACAACACATGACATATCACAATGTGTCATTATTTGTTTAGCAAAAATAAAGCCAAAATGGAAAAGCCATGGGTGACAAACTTAGGACACCCTTACTTTTAACATAGGAATTAAGAGGATAAGTAACAGTCAGGTACTGCTAATCAAATGTCTTTGATTAACTGATCACCAGCAAGTGTGATCACCTCTATAAAAGCTGAAGTTCTGGCAGTTTGAGTGTCTGGAGCCTTCAGATATGTGTTAACACAATGCAAAGGAGGAAAGACATCAGCAATGATCTTAGAGAACCAATTGTTGCTGCCATCAATCTGGGAACAGTTACAAGGCCATTTCAAAACAATTTGAAGCCCATCATTCTACAGTGAGGAAGATTATTCACAAGTGGAAAACATTCAAAACAGACACCAATCTTCCCAGGAGTGGGCATCCCAGCAAATTCACCCCAAGATCAGACCGTGTAATACTCAGAGAAATTGCAGACAGCCCAAGAGCTACACCTCAGACTCTACAGGCCTCAGTTAACATGTTAAATGATAAAGTTCAAGAATTAGAAAAAGATGGGTCAAGTATGGAATGTTTGTAAGGGTTTCCAGGAGAAAGCATCTTCTCTTTAAAAAAACAAACAAAAAAAAAACATGGCAGCACAGCTTAGGTTTGCAGAGTTGCTTCTGAACAAACCACAAGTCTTCTGGAACAAAGTCCTTCGGACATACAAGACCAAACCGGAGAGGTTTGGCTATAATGGACAGTGCCAAGTTTGGTGAAAACCAAAAGAACATATCAGCACAAACACTTCATACCAAAAGTCAAGCCTGCGGGTGGAGGGCTTGTTGTGTAGCCACAGGCCCTGGGCATCTCACAGTCATTGCAAAGTATTCTAGAGTCAAATGTGAGGCCATCCATCTGACAGCTAAAGCTTGGCCAAAACTAGGTCATGCAACTGGACAATGATCTGAAGATTACCAGCAAATCTACAACAGAATGGCTGAAAAAGAAAAGAATCAAGGTGTTGCAATGGCCCAGTCAAAGTCCAGACCTCACCCCGACTGAAAAGCTGTGGCAAGAGCTGTGCATAGACAAATACCTACAAACCTCAATAAACTGGAGCAACATTGTAAAGAAGAATGGGCCAACATTCCTCCAGAACGATGCGAGAGACTGATAAAGTCATACATAAAATGATTACTTCAAGTTATTGCTGCTAAAAGTGGATCCACAGGCAATTGAATCATAGGGTGTTCTAACTTTGTCACCCATGGTTTTTCAATCTTGGCTTTATTTGTGCTAAATAAATAATGACATGGTGTGATATGTCATGTGTTGTTGTTCATCTGAGGTTTTATTTTCTAAATTTTAAGACCTGCCAAGCACTAGATGATTTTTTATTATGTCCTGATACGGAAAACCATGGAATTAAATAGGGTGTCCTAACTTTTTCACATAACTGTATAACTCCTGAAGAAAAGTATTAATTTCATAAAAAAAAAAAAAAAACTGACCCCAAACCTTTGAATGGTAGTGTAAAAGCTAAAACACAAAAAATAGAGTAACATGTGTAGACTTTATCAGAATATCTGTCCATCCAAATGTAATTGTTTTTTCACAGACATGACCGAGAAAACAAATCTGACTATACAGTTCTGCTCATGATTATCTAGTTTATTTGCTTTTTAATGTCTAAAAAAAACTCAGCATATCTGTCAAAGTTTGTTTCCACTAATATGGCATGGTTAATATTTTAATTGATTGTGTGAAAATTGCAGAAACAAATTCCACTTGCTACATCATTTAAATGGTGATAAAATAATATCTGAATTAATATTAATTAAAAACAAATATATTAGTTTTAATACCCATAACATCTCATGTATGTTGTCTTGTGTAGAGTATATCTCATTGGTTCAACTCCAGGAAGATATCAAGGACCTGCAATGGAGAAATGGGGCCATCTACGATTGCGAAAAGTAATGTTTTGGTGTGATTACACTTTTTTTTTTTTTTCCTCAATGGCAATAGTTCCTCTCTTCCCTAGACATAAGAATGATTGATGTTCATGAAAAAGCATTGTACGCCTACAGGATGCTTTTGAGATTCCTTTATTGAGGGAATTCAGATACTAGGCAGAGCAAGGTGTTAGATTGGTCTTGGCAAGATTCAGAAACTGAGCTAGGAGAAATCAGTTTCCATATTTCATCTGAAATAGTCACTGAGCTCATTCATTTTGTAAATGCTGTTTTGATATGAATGACTGACTCATACAGGGCAGACTCTTAACACCTTCATAAGACTCATGCTACATCAATGGATGTCAACTGGGGGGTCGTGAACCAAAAATAGGTCACATTTTGAAAAGATTGCTAACAGAGCTAATATATGTAATAACATGCAACTGACTATATAACCATGCATATTAAAGTCCCCCTGTAGTCAATAATTTTGTCCCTTAAAATTTATCTTTGATCACCAAAATGGCCAAAATTTCTTCATGCCTTAAAATAGCTTGAATGTAACTCAACACCCTTGCCTCATTTAGTATACATGGTTCTATGAATTTGCAAATTAGCCCCGCCTCCACTCACTCACACCAGTTCAGAGATCCACTCGTTGACGATAACACATTGACGTGATTGGTTACAACAAGGTAGTTTGTGACATCAGAAACACCAGCGATTTCACTGCAGTTTTAAGAGAGAGGGAGAAAATACTCAGCAATGGTGTTGACTTATGAATTTGCACATGGTTTGTCTAAAAGCATATTAAAAACACCACATAGACATAAAAAAAACTTGATTTTCACCACAGGCTTATCAGCTTTTAAAAGGGAGGTGAAAATGCTTCCCAATATTTTGTGTTGTTAATGTGGCCATGTGTCCAATTTTGGTGCTAATTCATCTGTCACTTGATAAAAGCTAGCCAAATTAGACAGATGCAAATATTGACGTAGTTTGACATGCACTTATTGTTTTTGTTTCTCTCAGTTGCTGAGCGAGCACACGCAGCCTGTGCAGAACGAAGAGCGATGGCACGTGCTTGGCCAGTTCTCCAGTATCGGCTCCATGGGTCTTGATAAGACTAAATGGTTGGCAGCTGAGTTCCAGCGCACTCTGACCACACTGGGGAAGGCAGGGAAATCATTAGCCAGTCCAGAAACACAGATGCTCCTGGTGAGTGTTTCGAACAGCCTTCACAGAGCGTGCTGAAACAGTGCTGAAATCTGCTCATATTGCTGCTGTAACCTCTCAGAATTGTGAACAACGTGACCATATGGATATTATAATAAACACGGTTGCATATTCTCCTGCCAGCTTGCTTATCTATCAGGATAAATGAGCCCTCAATTGTGTTTTCATTTTAATTAGGTTAGAATCAAGGAGGGACTCCGGAGCGCACATGTGCTTCTGCCTTTTTCTGCATGTTCCTGAACACACAGACAACTGCCTTCAGTGTTTAATTCTTCTGAGCTATGAAATTTGTTGACATCCCTCGTGTTTAATTAGCAATTAGTATTCATGGCGTGTTCTTATTTGCTATACTTGAATTCCAGTTTTACAAAAAGGGAAACGTTTTCATGTCTCTCTTGGCATGAGTTGTTAGAGACAATGGTTATGAGAAGATTTCTCATCCATCCTTTTATTTTCATAACAATATCTGCTCACATGCATCAGACAGAAATCAATCTTCTGTTTCTTTATCTATTGTTAAATGTCAGTTGAAAAGTCAAGGCACCGCACGAATAGTCTAGAGCACAGAGAAAGACGGCAGATAGTACCATTAGGCCTTAAATGGCACTGTGTCATCTCTAAAGACCTAAGACTCTTATAATTATTGGCTTCAGACACTCTGTGGGACGACTGGGGTGATTCAGTTCCGTTACTGTTAAGGAGGTGTGAAATTATTCAGAAATACTAAATGTAGACATATAAAGGACACATACGCACAAAGCTACTCTTCTATTGAGATCACATCTGTATTGTATGACTATACAGACCAGTTCTTTAGTGTTTTATAGGTCAAGAGGGATGGATGGATGGGTTAATAGTTTGGATAGATGAATAGGTAGTTCAAAAGTTAGGGAAAGATTTTTTAAATATGTTTTTGAAAAAAGTCTTATGCTAACCAAGCTGCATTTATTTGATCAAAAATACAGTAAAAATAGAAATATTGTGAAATATTATTACAATTTATAATAACTGTTTTCTAATTTAAGTAAGCAATAAGGTACGAGAGGCTGTGCTGTATCGTGAATAAGTCACTGCTGAAGGGCGTTGTTAGGCACAACGCGAAGCTTATATAAAACGGTTATCACACAATACAAATATTAAAGCCAAAAAAAATATGCATCAATGCAACTTTCTTGAAGTAAACTTTTACTAAAAGCCTTCCTTCCACCGAAAAAATAGTCCCTAACCGTTACATTATTCCGCCATTAGATGGCGGCAAAGACTGTCTTTATGAGTGTGTCAGTCAGTAGCGAAGACTTTTACATTGAAAAGACTGAATTGTTGTGAACACGGAACAAGACACAACTGATAAATGCTTTGACTAGCGCTGTCAGTCACGGAAAGCACTTTAACTGTAAAAGGACAAGATAATACATTGGATGTTTAAAATGATTTTTTATTATGAACATAGGACTGACCTGAAGGAAAATGCTAAATCAGAATGCAGGTAATAAACTCGTTCAATCGACCTCTTTCTCACAATATTCTTCTACATAATACAGTAAGCTTCAATGAACAATATCAATTGAGAACATACAGTTTACGTTGCTAAGAGTGGTTGCTAAGGGTGTTGTGTAGTGATACACATGTAGAACCGTTGAGTGAAGCGGTCATAGCCGTGTTTTATCGTGAATAAAACACAGCTATTGACCAATCAGGATCAAGGTTAGGAACTAACCGTTTTATAATGTTTTAAAATGTAATTTATTCCTGTAATGGCAGAGCTGAATTTTCAGCATCATTACTCCAGTCTTCAGTGTCACATGATCCTTCAGAAATCATTCTAATATGCTGATTTGGTGCTCATGAAACTTATCTTATTATTATTAGTAATATTAATAAAACAGTTGTGCTGCTTATTATTTTTGTGAAACTACGATAATGTTTTACAGTATTTTTTGATGAATAAAAACATCAAAAGAACAGCAATTACTTGAAATATAATTTTTTTTAACAATGTATAAAAGTATTAATTTCTTTTAAGAAAAACAAAAACTTACTGAACCCGAACTTTTGAATGGTAGTTTAGATAAATTGATCAATAATTTAAGTGGAATAAACAATTTAATTAAATTTAAAAAATGTAATGAGTCTTTAAAACAGTGTCATTTCTAGGTTTACCCATCTGTGGAAAATGTGAGAACCAGTTTGGAGGGGTTTCCAGGTATCATTTGTTCTTTAATTCTGAAATCAAGAAAACATTTTTTTCCTCACACCTCCACAGTCATTATATGACAAGTTTTCTTGTTCTCATCCCTGCAGCTGGGGGATCTTTACCCTACAGCATACAGACAGCACAAAAACAGATCTGGCTTCACTCGTACTTCCAGTAAGTTCTCTTTCCTCTGTGGAAAAAAACACATTTTGACAATATACTCATCAATATTCAGCCTAAAATGACCCTTTTTAAATGTTACCATAAATATTCTCCTGAAAAGGCTCCTCAGCAACGCTCTAGACCTCGTGATCTAAACAGCTGCCTTTTCCAAGAGTTGTCCGACCCTAAAATTGCTCCTTAGAAAATTTCAATTGGGTTCTTATCCCATCTCTCCCACCATTTTAACACATTATCACCATAAATAAGCTATTTTACTGGTAGCCTCAATTTTGCTAAGTGATCAGAGATAGGCCTATTGCGATTTAGATTCAATCTCAGTCCCCCTCTGGAGTGCACACTCTACACTTTTACTCAGTATATTTAAATGAGTCCATGTAGACTTCTGTATTCATGCCTGAATGCTGACAGCAATCAGACAGAAAGCTCTCCTCTCCTTCTGCACAGTACACCCTAAAACATCATCTCTGTGCACCTGCAAATGGCGTGAAATGCTTCATTTGGTGTTCTTGCTCTTAGAAAAGGTATTTCAGCAGGTGTTTCACCATTTTCTTTCTCTTTCTTCCCTCCTTTCTCCATCTCTCTCCCCTAAACAGTGGCTGGCATGCTGATGTTACTGGTAGGAGCAATGCGATGCCCCACATTAAAACTTACATGAGGGTTTCACCGGACTTCACACAGCTGGCCTGGTTCCTTGTCACAAGGTTAGAATTATCAAGTATCTTGCGTTGTAAATCAAATGAACTTTTGCCTGTTTGACAGGCCTCATCTGATCAGTTAGAAATGATATATCTACCCACAGTCACAACAGGCTGAAGTACTGTGCCTTTGTTGAATGCAACTTAAAAGCTCTAGATTTTTGAGTAAAAAACAGTTTGTACAATAACAGTATGTTGCATTTGTTAAGCTATAATAAAGATTGCAATTTTGAATTACACAATGCACTTTTAAATAAATAGGCGGTGTAATCTATATCACATCATGTTAAACACTTGTTTGACCTTTTTGTTATTTCAAGCAGCTTTAGCAATATGAGATGTCAAATGTTTATCATATATCAGTTCAAATCACAATTTTGTCACTCATCACCAAATTGCACATCCATACTAAATTAGAGAGCAGTCTAGAAGGAAAATGAAATACACAATTTTAGACATAATTGCATCATTGAAATCAGTTTATGTGGGTACCCATACTGTAGGTTTTGTTGAGGCTGGATACAGTATATGTGATTGTGTTAGTCCTTTAAAACAAACACCAAAACATGTCTTTATTGTCTTGAATATGTAATGTTAATGCTGAGCTGGATGAGATAAGTAATATTTCTGCTCCTTTGTTCTTCAGAGAGATGCTCATAGCTGCCAAAATAATGCTCTTGGCATAAGGAGGCTTGTTTTTCTCTGATCCCTGGCAGATTTGTGTCTTCTGTGCTGCATTGATAGTGTTCCACTCAAAGAAGTCCCTTAGGCCCCGTAAATGTATATTTACTCAACATAAGCCTGATATGTTTGTTTATTTAAGATTATGCCATCCTGTTTGATTGGCCGTTTCCTAGCTGCAAAATCATAACCGCTTTCCTGTTTCTTCAGTCTGGGAGGCTGCATGTTCATTAGTTAGCACCATGGACTCTGAACCATTAACAAGTTTCCTTGAACCGCTCACACAACAGTGCTTTTACAGATAATCAAAGCCCTTTAGTGCAATCGGTCCGTTGAAGTGCTAAAGACTTGTCTTGGTGGTGAATTGGAGTGGACGAGCGCCAGGTGGGTTATAAAATGCAGTGGCGTGGCAAAAGAACACTCTTCTCTTTGATTATCTTTCAAATTAGATCCAGGAATAGCATGTGAAGTTCAGCCTTTGAAAGCTTGTATTTTGGCTATTTTGCCCTAAAAGACAATTGAAAAGAGATTCTGTTTTTTAAAGCCATAAATTTAAAGATACTTTTCTGTTAAACCAGCAGACATGTTCTTTATTCAAATCTGTTTACATGATGTTCCTGTGGTGGTTGCATTGAAGCCACGATTTACATCTCAAGCCAGCATGAATGGCCACTGTTCCTGCGGCATTTCTCAAAGCACTGGCTTTAATCGTGGTTGAAATGCACAGGGAGACTGAGGGGGGGATTGTGAGCAGTGTCTCTAGGTCACTCGTGTCCGGTCCAGCGATGAGTTATTCATAGTTCTTTTTATATGAAGATCCATGCCTGCAGTGGATGTGAAGCTTTCAGGCATAGCCTGTCATTCTTGAAGTCTAAAATTCATTAATTATTCAGTAACTGCAGTCTGAAAAAAGGTGCTCAACAATATCCTTTAGCTTTGACATGTTTAATGCTAACACTTCTAGTTTAGGTGACATTTACATGAAATGCTTGACTTTGAAACATGGGTGAATAACTTTGTCTTGCTGGTACCCTCCACAGTGCCAATTTATCAAAAGCTGCCTGGGGCGCCCTAGAGAAGAACAACACTCAGATGATGGTTCGCTCCTATGAACTAGGAGTCCTCTACCTACCTTCAGCCTTTGTGAGTATTGTGAATCAAGTCAGTATGTGACAACTGAGATCTTTATACTGTTTCATGTTTCTGTTTCAAACCTGATCAAAGCCTGTTCAAAAACCTGTACATTTCTGACCTGATGATAAATCCATTTAAATCCAGCTTCTGATTATGGCTGGATTTTCTGTAGTTGGTTGAAGATGGTCATTAGCATGGTATAAGTTAGTTTAGGTGATTGATCAGTTGGACTATCAGCTGGATGGGCCAAAGTTGGCCCATCAGAGCATTTTGATCGGCCTTGTTAAGTCAAGTCAACTTTATTTATATACACTACCAGTCAAAAGTTTGGACACAGTAAGATTTTTAATGTTTTTAAAAGAAGTTTCGTCTGCTCACCAAGGCTGCATTTATTTAATTAAAAATACAGTAAAAACAGTAATATTGTGAAATATTATTACAATTTAAAATAACTGTTTTCTGTTTGAAAATATATATTTTATAAAGTAATTTATTCCTGTGATCAAAGCTGAATTTTCAGCATCATTACTCCAGTCTTCAGTGTCACATGATTCTTCAGAAATCATTCTTATATGCTGATCTGCTGCTCAAGAAACATGTGAAAAATATATTCAAACAGAAAACAGTTATTTTAAATTGTAATAATATTTCACAATATTACTGTTTTTACTGTATTTTTAATTAAATAAATGCAGCCTTGGTGAGCAGATGAAACTTCTTTTAAAAACATTAAAAATCTTACCGTGTCCAAACTTTTGACTGGTAGTGTAGCTCTTTTTACAATACAGAATGTTTCAAAGCAGCTTTACAGTAATAACAGGAAAATTATGAACAAAGTTTGTTTCGGCTGTACAGCAGCTCTAGAAGAAAATTGTTTCATTCTCCAGCTTAAGTTCAGTGTTGATTCATTTCCGTTGTAAAAATAATTAGTTTTTAATTTAGTTAATTTATCTATACAGCAGCTCTGGATAAAACAGTGATGTCATCGTCCAGCTCAGTTCAGTTCCCATACAATGGTGTCAATGCAGTCAGATCAGTAATATTGTTGAATATTAAAGGTGCTTTATGTAAGTTTTTGACTGTACTAAAGCATAAAAATACCATATTATGTCTGCAGATATTTATTAAACAAGCTGAGCTCACATACTCGTTTCTTTGAAAACCATTGCTACAGCCAGTCATTTTACTTTGAAATTTGCGTTCTGTGTCGGAATTTCTGTTTTTGTTTCGGTCTGTGCAAGACCGCACGTTGCCAATTTACCCAATAGTATTTCGCCACCCCGGGTTGCCAGTTGGCGGAAAACACATGCAGCGAATTGCAGCCATGGAAGCCAGCGAACAAACTGGGTCAGAGATCGCAGATTCGACCCGACCTAAAAAGCCTCAGCATCCATCTATAAATCTCTATGAACGGGAGCATATTAAAACGTGATATCAACTCATCATAAATCAATAAATCAACTAATTATCTTACAGTGTGTAAGTCTCCTCACCTTCCAATGTCAATTGAGCTCGCTCCTGTGGCATGTCTTCAGACTGGCAACCCGGAAGAGCGCGAGTCTGAGGAGGAGGGGGCGGGGCAAACAATATTTAGAATTTAGACTGCAGTATCCATTTCAACCACTAGCTGTCATTCTTACATAGAGCACCTTTAAGTGCTGCTCGAAAAAAGTTTAAGACTGGTAAACCACCTGCTTACGCCGCACATGACAAGGTGGTAACCTCACTGACGTTCAGTTCTTAACTCAGGATTCCCACAGTCCTGGAAATATACGGAAGGGAATTTCAAAAGTGTGATTCAAAAATCATGGAATTCACTTTGGGGACAATGTTAACTCTAACCAGAATGAGTGTTACCTTCTAGTCATGTTGCAAAATATTAACCACTGGTGGATGAGTCAACCACTTGAACTTTTTTTTTCAAGCAGGGTGTTTGTTTAATGGAGAAATTGTGATCTTCAGTAAAAAAAAAAAACCAAGAGAATGAACTCCATTAATGCTCAATGGAGACAAAAAGACATTCAGTCTCTGATCATACTTCTTAATTACTCTCAGTTTTACTGTAGATAATATCTTGGAGTACATCTCTCATTTCTCCATATGTAGAGAGAGAGCTTTTGTGTAGCGCTCACATACTCGCAGGGTAATTTGTCCTTGTTGTCAGGGTAGGTCTTAGAATTACTTCAAAAGTTGCTTAGCAACAGTATGGTTCAGTTCTCTTGCTGTGGAAAAAAGAGGGGGGGAAAACACGAGTTTGAAAGAGGATAGCGAAAGGTTGTGCTCTCTTATTCAAAAGGGATGTGTTGTGTTTTTTTTTTATGTGGCCTGAAGCCTCTTTGTTTTAGTTGAACAGTTTTATGTCATGGTTAGTTCTTGCTAGAGGTCTTTTTTGAGTAACTCACAGACGCTAAGCAAGTTTTGTTACATTATAATGGACCCATAATTAGCTATTTTTTAGGTTGTCCAATATTTTTTTCTTAGCATGCTTTTAGGGCATTATATTTGCATTGAATACACATGATCTTACTTGGTTTCTTGCTTAAGTCACAAATTAGGCTGCATGTTGACTTTCGAAGTTCATGCTCCATAATTTTCATAATGAGTCACATTTTTAATTAAAGTTCTCTTGTTTAAGAACATCTGAGATCAGACTGTTCAAGATCATGAAAGTACAAATTGCATTTTGTTTTGTTTTTTTGTCTTGACGAAACACCTTTGACATCAATGTTCTTGGGACACCATGATGTTTTGGAATTAGTCATGCTGTGTTGACATACACCTATAAGAACCAGGGATTGTTTGTGAGCCAAACTTGCCCAATGTCCTTGTCTAGCACCAATCAAGCTAGTAGAGTTAACAAAGTATGTTCCTGAAGTGAGGACGCAGTTGATGAGTCATGCTGTCCTAAATACAGGATTTCATCATTTTCTGATTTAGTATTCATGTAGGCTTGCTGCATTACTAGTTCCTCCAAGCAGTCAAGGCCATTACAGAAATTTAGAAGGAAATGAATTTTCAGTATAACATGAACTAAGATTGAGATGCACTTACATGCACTAAGAATTGAAATAACTTTATAAAGCTTTGAGTAGGCTTCAAAGTGCAGAAATTGTTATATTACATCTGTGCTTGTATCTCTCTCCGTGTGTGTGTATGTAAGGGACCCTAACCCATATGTATGTATCTCCAAGAGATGCTATGTTCTGTTTAGTGTTGTTTCGATTAATTTTTGTTTTGTTTGCTTTTACAAACTGTTGGATGAGTTAAATTTATATTCTGTGGTTAAAAAACAACCCCTAATAATCCTGGTTAACCACGTAAGCACTGATCAAATTGGAAATGTACTCTTGAACCACAATTAGTAATTGTTTATAAGTGCAACCAAAAGCAGCTGAGGCTAAACTGAACAGCTGGATTCTGCAGACATTCTAGTGAAGATATAGCATAAGAAGAAAGCAAGTAGTGAGAAATGTGATGTTTTTGTTAGTGCTACAACAATTAAGTACACTTAGACTCTGTCAATGTCTGCCTGCTGCTGATTGAGCAGAAATGCAGATAAATCACTCAATTATTAACACCCTCATGTTACTCCAGACCACATTAACTTCAATGTCTCTACTCAAGACACATTTATCAGTTACACAAGAAGCACAGTTTATCAGTGTTATTCGTGACAGCTGAGATTCAACTATAAGTTTGAAGGTTATGAAGGACTTTATAAAGTCTCAGAAGCCTATAAGGACTGTCAATTGATTAAATAATTGGGGGGCGGGGTGCTTTTTTCAGTTTTGACGGTCTGCTATTTTGCTCCTAAATAAAATTTGCTTTGTGAAGTGTAGTGCAGTCGATTTTAATGCATTCAGTTTAGAAAAATATGTAACATTTTCTCATTAATAGTGTTTCTCCTCATATGTGATATTTATTTAATTTGAAATTAAGAGGGCTGCATATTGACTTTTGTTTGGGATAGTTTTGTCTGAGTATATCTATGATAATGGTTGTGATGCTAATCAGGTTAAAGTGGTCTTTAGAAAGAGGGACTTTAGAGTAAAGCCATCATTAAATGTAATGTATCTTGTGACGAAAGACAATGATATTGTGCATTGAAGATAGCCAGAGATATTGTCAAAAGTACCAGCTATTGGCGATACAAAGAGGATTTAACATTTCCAATGAATGTCATCTTTCGTATTAGGCTAAATAATAACACATGAGAATGAACCTCATTGGTTACGCAGCACGTTTGAGCTTCTGGAAGAGGTTTGTTCATCCAGGTTAGGTTGAGCTTCTGCTTATGTTCGCTGATCAATGTTTATATGTGAGTAAAGGCCTAAATTAAATCTGTTCATCATAAAAAGCGATTGAGTCTCTCCAGAAAATTTGGACTAAACCACTCAATTCATCTGGATTAGTTTTATGATCTCTTTATGAACTTTTTTAAGCGTCAAAGAGTCAGTTGCATAGGCTGTCTATGGAGGGACAGAAATCTCTCAGATTTCATCAGAAAGATCTTCATTTGTGTTCTGAAAATGAGGAAAAGTCTTATGGGTTTGGAATGACATGAGGGTGAGTAATTAATGACAGAATTTTAATTTTTGGGTAAACTAACCCTTTAAGAGAGCTACAGTATATACCATTTATCAGCATATGTTGAAATAGATTCATCTCTTGTTGTCTCTGAGAGAAAATGCACTGTTAATGCAGTGTCAGGTGTCAGATTTCTGTAGTGAATAATTGACTGGTGCTGCATCCGAAATTGAGTACTGTCTGAGTAGGTGCTACATTTGATTTTGAATTTACTTCATGACTTTTAAAAAAGTATGCTCTGTATAGTGTGAATATGGGTAGTATGAATGAAATTCAGACGTACTACATCCACCATGTTGTTACTGTCACGTGACCTACCAGCATCACTTCACTGCCATTCATAAATCCCCTCCCACGGCCTCATGGGATAGTAAAGTGTCCATCGAATATGCACTTCAGAATCTCAACAGAAGTATTAGGTCATCCGGGGAGTTTTCACCTACTGTTTTTTCGAATATTATGTATTCGGACATACTACTCTTTACTATAATGTACTATATTGTAGGGAAGTATTCAATTTCAGGTGTTTTAGACTTCTTCACCGGCATAACTTAAAGTTTGCACATTGCTTGTGTGTTGTCCACTGGCTCGCCTTCATGGTTTGAAATTTAAAATATTTCTAATATTGCAATGTGACATTTTTCTTTATCATCAACTCCATCATTGCTTGCAAAATGATAGACAACAATTTACATTTTGTGCATGTCATTTGCCATAATAAAAGCAAGTAAATAATTAAATAAATGACTAAATAAAGTAGTAAATTAATGATCAAATAAATGAGAAGTAAAAAAGAATCCCCACGATAATATCGTGTATTAGCAATCTCACATGCTGACGATAGGATGATTATGCGGAGTATCGCCCAACACTAATTCATCTCAATGGCTAACAGTCCTTAATGTTGTAAAAAGCTTGCCAACCTTCCCCACATGCCTTCCATATTCAGAATTACCTGTGTCCCACTTTTTACAGTGAGGTTCTCGGTTGCTTCCTGTTTTTGTTCACAAATAGCAGGACAGTGCTGCCTGTACTCTCTGGGCTTTGTGAAAGCTTTGGCTGTCTGAGTCTGGGTGATATATTCCCCACTGCCCTTTAAATCTATCTAGCCCCCTCCATCTTCATGCCCACCACACAAATGAGAGTAAAGCTTTCCTCAGAACAGCCCTGCTCCCCTCTGACTTTTTCTACAGAAAACAGAATGAGTAAATGCACACATTCTCATTCTCACTTTTGTGATATTTTATCTCCATCATCTGAGTTTATGGGAGTCATGGCATATCTTAAGGTCTATTCAGATGGGGTTAAAATAAATGGAACTTTCAATGGGATTGGGCTTTTTTTCTTTCTTTCTTTCCCAGCCTTTTTTTTTATTGGGGGGGACAGTGTGAATAATGCACTGGTTTTCTGAAAATGTTGTGTTATTGCCATATTACTTCAGAATTATCATTATTTTGTTTTTGTGTGAATTTGTAGCATGCTAGATCATTCATAACTAAATCTTTAGGCATTAGTAATTATAATAAATAATACTTTTTATATTTAATTTTATTATAAATTTATTTTTATTAAAACAATACTTTATTAATAATAATTCTAATGCTGTCTTTCAGCAGTGCTTTAAAAATTATGAATTATGAGATGCAGCGTCTCTTGCAATGTTTCTGTTATTAATCTGTTGATAATTTCCATTTATATGTTGAACATCAGACACAGACTGGTTGATTTCAAACATACATAAATTTGTATATTCCTACTGGGCATTAATACATTTGAAATGCTTTTTCTTTGTCTGTAGAACATGACCTCATTTCCTGTGGAGAAGAATGTGTTTCCGGGCTCCAGCTCCTCCAAGGGCTTCCCTGTGCCCTTTGACCTCCCACCTCAGCGTTACTCAAGCAAAGGTGAGACTGAACGTTGCGTAATTTCCCAAAAGTAACTCAACTAAGATTCATCGTAGTTTCAAACTTCATTAAAATGTCAGAGATGTTCTTCTGAACCCTAAAAAGAAACCACATGTACTTAAAATGACGCCTTTACACTGCATCAAAGTTTAAAGGTTTGCTTAATGCGAAGTACACTGAATCATCGCTTGACGAAAGGTTAACCTTTACTTTGAAATGCAGAGTTCAAATGATTGCTCAGGAAACACTCTGTAGATATTAATTGCACAACGCAAAACAGCAAATGAAAGGTTGCTGTCTGGACAGGCCAGGATCCAAGCTAAATAAATAAATAATTTTGATACAAGTGTCTTAGTTTGCCCTTTCACTCAAACGCAAGCTCGCTTACATTCTGCTTAATTATGGCAGCCCTTCGCATAATGAATAAGTGTGTATCTCGAGTGCACATCACAGTATGTGATGAGTGAGGTGTTTAAAGACAGCTACGCACAATGGTGAAGTGCTTATTTTAATTGCTGACAGCAGTGAAGCACAAGAGGTGTGCATGGCTCAATTAATAGCCATTTCATTTGCTGAACATTGCTGTCCTCTGAGCCATCAAATAGGATTGATAATGAGGAAACATGCCATTTGCTGGCCTCCAAGTTCTCTCGTTCTCATTTACGAAAGCATTTATTTAAAAAAAAATGATTAATTGATTGTTTGTCCAACTATAAATTTGGATATAAACATGGATAGCTGACTTCAATAAAGTTTCATGACGTTTCAGCAGTGTCCAGTGGTGTGACGTACTACCCACTAGTAGATTAATGAGGTTGTTTAGTTTGTATATTTTTATACACTTTTTATTAAGTAGATCAAAAGGGGCAGTAAAGACAATAATAATGATAATTTATAAAGATTTATATTTTGAATAAATACTTTTATTTTGAACCTTCTGTTCATCAAAAGAAACCTAAAAATGTAGTACGGTTTCCTCTAAAATATCAAGCTGCACAACTGTTTTCAACATTGACAGTAATAAGAAATGTTTCTAAAGGTCTTTGCACACTGAGTCCGAAATTTTCATATGCGTTTTTTCATATTCGTTATCCTAAAAATTCGTCACGCACAGAAACCTTGCACACTGAGTCCGATGCGTATTCCGTTGTGAAAAAAATCACAAAACAATACAAAATGGAGTCTTCAAGCAGTCAGGATGATTTTGTTGTCCTCTCTCTTCTTAAAAAGATAAAAAAGAAAGAAGGAATATATATTGGGTCCATTCAATTATGAGATTGCGAAGAGAGGAAGGAGAGTTCCACTTCTTTATCAAGGAGCTGCGGGATTATCCCGAGCGTGTCAAAGCTTACTTCAGCTTATCTGTCTTTATATTCGTCTCTTTGTATTCTGCACTTTGTTTGTGCTGCAAGAGAAAGTGATCAACTTGTCAGATGCCACTCTGGATTTTGGCGTTCGCTTGTACGGTGGCTCTGAATTGTCAAAACACCTCTCAAAATGCTTGCTACGGATGCGAAAAATGCAGAAAATTGAACCCGATCCAAAAATTTTTTATGACGGACGAAAGTTTTGGAGGCAGTGTGTAAACATGATTGACACAACGTAAGGTCATATTTATTTTTTAATGTGCGAAAATTTCGGACACGAATTTCAGACTCAAGGACTTTGCACACTGAGTCCGAAATTTTTGTATGCGTTTTTTTATGTTTGTGATCCGAAAAATTTGTCACGCACAGATACCTTGCACACTGAGTCCAATGCATATTAATGAATCCGTTACAAAATGGAGTCTTCAAGCAGTGAGCATGATTTCTTCTTAAAAAGAGAAAAAGAAAGAGGAAATATTGGGTCCAACCCTGAGTAATTGACGTGATTGACACAATGTGAGGTTGTATTTATTTTTTAACGTGCGAAAATTTCGGACGCGAATTACGGACTCGGTGTGCAAAGACCTTCAGTGTGCAAAGTCCCCCTGTAGTCAATAATTGTGTCCCTTAAACTAATCTTTAATTGCCAAAATGACACATTTATACGTTTTTTTCTGTGAAAAAAAAAAAAAAATCTTCATGCCTTAAAATAGCTTGAATGTAACTCTACACCCTTGCCTCATTTATTATATGCAGACCTATGAATATGCAAATTATCTCTGCCTCCACTCCAAAAACATTTAAAAACCCTGAAGTTTTGAACAGTAATGTATATATGAAATTTCAACATCTTGATTTTGAAGAAAAAAAGGTTGTCACCTACCCATATGTTAATTGTCAGCTACCCATATGCCAAAATGCATAAACGAACAGCCTGCCATTTAATGTAAATAAGCATTTTGGTCATGAGTCTTATGACACTTCAGTAAATTGTGCATTGTTTTGAACGACAGCATAATTGCAGACGAACCCAAACTATAGACTGCAGGACATGCTGATGACACTAAATGAACTCATTATCATCTGCTCTGTAATTAATAGTGTTTTGTGGCTGAGACTACTGTGGAACACTGATTCAGAGGCAGGAAGCTTACAGGGAAATTTCACTATTTTTGCATTTAACGCATGCAGCTTTGTGCTGCTGTAAAAAAGAAAGAGATTTAACATTAAAATTGGTGTGAAAACAGTGCATCTGGTGTTACAACATTTACAAAGTATTTTAGAATATTAGGATCATTTTATTTTCAGCATAATTATTTATCAGGACTTATATTTATGTAATTATTGTGTAATAGAAAATATATTTCAGTCCAAATCCAGTTCTAGGGAAAGCACAGTATGTCCTTTCATACTTATCTCCATTTTTTTTTTATACCCAAGCTCTTATGAAAAGGTGCAAAAAATGCCATTCCTTTGTTTGAAGTGCCATGATATTTAACCATGACTTGCGGGGCAAACTTAAAATTACAGCGAAAAATAAACCACCTGATGTTGTCATGGCACCTGATGTTGTAAGTAGAGCATACTGGACAGACCGAACATGTGATTCTCTGTCATTTTATTTTTTTTTCTATTTGAATTTTTTCTCTCTGTTTTGAGATTGCTTATATGATTATTTTATTTTGTTTCTGTGTCTCAACTATCTGACACCTCACTGATTACGTCAGGAATCGCTAGTTCTTATGTCAGTCTCTGTCAAAGACCGTTTGATTGTTCAACCCTATAATTGCAGAGAAAATCCACCAATCATCAGTGCCACATTCTTTTGTAAATGAAAATAACAGTTCTTTGGCCCCTGCCCCTGACATGTCAGTTTGACGACCTTTAATCATGGTGAGAAAATGGAGGCAGCAATCGATGGTACTATTGAAACCATGGGTGTCATCAGTTTATGAACTGAGGCAGAAGCTCTCTGCGGTTTCCATGGCAGCGTAGGTCTTTTGATAACAGAGGCTTCAGCCATAAAGTGGAATGAGTGGGCGTGGCCTGCAGATCAAGAGGAAAAATGGGCGGTCTTCTCAGTATGTTGAGTGAGCTGGGGTTTCTGCACTGATTATGTGTCAGTGTGGTTGTGATGGTTTTTATTAGCAGTAAATGTTTGTGTTTATCTCCTAGTCTGGCCAAGCAGGTGTTTTGCTGGTTTGGCTTGACAGGCAGCTGGTCTTCCCATCTTAACCGACTGAAATCTGCACAGGACCCCTTTGAAACAAAATAACAGACCAGCCTAATCAGGCTGGTAGACCAGCTAAAAGCAGCAAACCACTGGTTTAAGCGGGTTTCTTCAGCAGGCAATCTGTCAAATCTACTGTACTATAATCTACTGTATCTCAAGACCCACCAAAATAATTTTAAAGGATTAGTTCACTTCCAAATAAAAATTAACCCATGATTTACTCACCCTCAAGCCATCCTAGGTGTATATGACATTCTTCTTTCTGATGAACACAATTGCATATTTTAACAAATATCCTGACGCATCCGAGCTTTATAATGGCAGTGAACAGGGGTCACGAGTATGAGCTGAAGAAATTGCTTCCATCCACATCCATCATAAACATATTCCACACGGCTCTGGGGGGTTAATAAAGTCCTTCTGAAATTAAAAAAGTAGCCTACTGCAAGCTTAATCTTAATCAAAAGTTTGATATGACAGAAATCAGAATATAAATAAACAATAATAATTTTATTTTATAGTAGGCCTTCAACTGTAACATTTCAATACTAATCTTGACATTTTAATTTCTTCATTTACAGACGTTAAACTATCAAGCTTTCATTTTTTAAACGCGCTTGTCCGGATATGAACTGCGATCCGCGCTGTGAGCTTTGTTGTTAAACTCATCGCGGCGTTCAATGCAGAAAACGCTCTCATGCTCGTCTGTGTACATGTGAAGCTCTTTACATACATATTTTCTTTATGTGTTGGTAGGTAGCTAAATGCAAACAACACACTCTTAGGATCATACCTCTAAAAGACAACAGCGCTGAGTTGAACAGACAACAGAGATGAATGCGTTTCCCAAAAGCATCTTTGGCCAAGTAGATCGTAGAACCATTGCCACCATTGGTCTCTATGATCAACTTAGCTCACGATGCTTTTGAGAAACGCAGCCCAGACCTGAATCAGACATTTGAATTCTCCTGTGTAATGTGATCTCATGCGAATACAGTGCAGTGATTGGAGTGAACGAGTTTCTTCTCTGTTATTAATGTGTAAATTTAGCTGCAGCCAAATGACTTTGCCCGACCCACCTCTTCCCACTCTGCGACCCACAAATGGGTTGCGACCCACAGTTTGAAAACCCCTGTAATAGAAAATAAATTCAGCACATTTTAGTGTTCTGAAATGGCCGCAGGTGTAGGATAGAATTGTACCCATGCGTCTCCAGTCTCCCTTTTGAAGGGTCACAGCCAGGACAAAGAGTACTCATTGAAAGCTCAGATAAAAGTTATTTCCACCAAGGTTTTGTCTCTGCTCCTTATAGAGGCACTTAATTTCCTACTAATGATTGCTTATTCAATCAAATCAAATGTGTTGTGTCACTGCCCTTGTTTACATATAGATTTATTCATTTTGCAGACGCTTTTATCCAAAGCGACATACAAGTGAGGAATACAACAAGCGATTCATCGTGAAGAGGCAAATAGACACAAGAAGTGCTCACAATAAAAGTTTCAGACATTACTTAGAGTATTAGGGATTAAAGGAAGTGAAAACAGACACTCATTCGTGTAATATCCAGTTTCTCACTGGATCTGTTCCAATGAATTTGTTTACATAACTATGCCTGTAACAGTTAACTGAAATGGAGTCACACAAGTGTTTCTGCCTCTTCGAGTCTCCCAAAGCCTCCCAAAGCGTTACGATTGTGCAGCCGCCGCCCCCACACACACACACTGTACAGCAGACTACATAATACCCAGAAGGCCATTTAAGACCTATAATTAAAGCTTTTAGGAAACAGACACAGCAAATGCGCAATTGCAAACTTCCCTGCATGCACCATGGCAACAGCTCTTCCATACCTGACTTTCTTCAGACAAAAGGAAATACATGAAAATGTTTAACCGAGGTAAAGAGATTTTCTTTTGCACTTGATTCCAATTTTGTGTAGCTATTTGCTGGCAAATGATCTTGTCTCGAGTGTTATTTCTATTAGATGCTGCACTTGCCAGGTCACCAGCATGGGGTTGAAGTAATCTTTTTGAATGCAAGATCCAAACTAATCCATTTTAAAAGTTTAATTTGAACATTCAAAAACAGCTATTCCTCATTTTGAGGACCTGTTAATATGATGTTTAGGTCATAATTCACTCAAAACTCTATGGAAATAAATGAGAGAATATATATTTTGCTTAAAGAAAATTAGGCCTATTTTAGGACCATTAAGTTTTTTTTGCATTGTGACATACATTTCCTCCTCAGTATTGTATTGTCATTATTGTAATGCAAAATTTAAATTGTACATTATCAAAGTATAGTTTCATTGTCTAATTTATGCTGATTTTAATAAGAAAAATCTTTGTATTACATTGATATTTATATTCTTATACATTGTAGTAATGAGGATTTGGGAGGGAAACATGCTTAATTGTCATGAAAGTATGATTTCTATTTGTTTTGTTTTGGTTTTTTTAGTGGAATGTGTCATTTTAAATGAGTGAATTTCTTAATTATAAAGTGCTCACTTAATTTTTATTGTTAGTTTCTGTCTAAAAGAAGTTTTTTAAAGTATGAATTCTCTTCTAGGCTGCAGGTGATATGTTAGAGATTTGTAGTTTCTTTAATAAGAGCATCCATCATGCTCACTCTCACAGTTAATTTCATCTCAGCCCCTGCTGTCAACACCTGTGATATTAATACAGACTGAACCTCATGACAGGCTTAAACTTATACCTCTAAGAATACCTGCACCTCTATATTAAGACAAACTTGATACATTTCTGTTACTGACCCGGCTGCTGCTGTTTCTGCTCGGTGATGAGAAAAAATTGGTTTCATTTCCCTGTAAATCATCTCAGAACTTCTCATCTCCCTCTGCTCTTCAAACAGGCTCATTCTCCGTTCTCTCTCTAGTTCTTTAGTTCAGTGAGAAGACTATTGAATGCTGCTTCAGATCCTGTCTTGTGCATTTATAGCAATAGTTCACTCAAAAAAAAAGAAGAAGGAAAAAAAAATTCTGTCATCCACCTTACCCTCATGTTTTTGAAATTTATAGCAGAATACCCAAGCCGTAAGTTTCCATATCATGAATGGTGACTATATTAGTTTATACTGGGTAATTTTCATTTTTAGGAGAACTACTCCTTCCAAACATGTGAGGTTGTTCTTTATTAACACTTTTTTTTTATGTTAAATCTGTGTAAGGTCAGATCAGTTCAGAAGCTTGTCGTCCTTGTTTATTTTCACTGATGATCATTTCGGTAAATTGCGTGCCATTTTTATGCACCCATTCTGCTGAAAAGACAAACCATAGATGGTTATGATTAGTTTTGCTTCACTTCCTCTTCACATATATTGGTGCCGTTCCAGGCAACAATTAAGCCTGGATGTGAATGTTTGTGTAGCCCTACTGCTGTTAGTTTTTGCTTCTAACAGCAGGAACAGTCATTATTGAAAGTCCTAGAAATTATTGTAATTAAATAATTTAGTGGTTGTTGCTAAGGCAATCCTCTCTATTGCTCATACTTGAAGTTAGGGGTTTGTTCAAATCCCAAGTGTTGAAGGGATAGTTCACCCAAAAAAGAAAATTATCCCATGATTTACTCACCCTCAAGCCATTATAGGTATATAGGACTTTCTTCTTTCAGCCAAACACAATTGGAGTTATATTAAAAAAATATTCTGGCTCTTCCAAGCTTTATAATGGGAGTGAATAGTAACCGAGATTTTGAAGCCCAGAAAAGCACATTCATCAATCATAAAAGTAATCCATTTGGCTCCAGGGTGTTAATAAAGGCCTTCTGAAGCAAAGCAATGCATTTTTGTCAGAAAAAATATCCATATTTATAACTATATTTATAATATATATTTATATATATATTATATATTATATATAGTGCTTAACAAATTTATTAGACCACCAGTTAATGTAAGGGTTGTGTCACATCTGCCCTAAACTAACAGAATTGGTGATTACCAAAATCATTCTTTATGTTTCTGTAATGGTTAATCCACACCAGTATGTGTAAGCTCTTTAGTCCACAGTAATCACAGTGTTTCTAATGCTAAAATATAATTGTGGTTGGGATTTAATGATAGATCACACAAAAGCTTCATCAAAAGCAAGTCTTTGGGAACAACTAGAAACTATTTGGTAGTCAATAACAAAAGAGACTGTGGAAAAGTACATAAAAACAATGCCAGCAAGAATGCAAGCTGTAAAGGAGGCCAAATGCTTTGACTAGCGCTGTCAATCACGGGAAAACCCCTTAACTGTTAAAAGGACAAGATAATACAACGGACATTTAAACAGATTTTTTATTATGAACATAGGACTGACCTGAAGGAAAATGCTAAATCTGAATGCAGGTAATAAACTCGCTCACTCGATCTCTTTCTCACAATTCTCTTCTACATAATACAGTAAGCTTCAATGAACAATATCAATTGAGAACATACAGTTTACGTTGCTAAGAGTGTTGTGTAGTGATACACAGAACCGTTGGGTGAAGCGGTCATAGCCGTGTTTTATCGTGAATAAAACACAGCTATTGACCAATCAGAATCAAGGACAGGAACTAACCGTTTGATAAATAAATATATATATTAGGCATGTAACCGTATCAAATTTTCATGTTGTGATAATTGATGAAGCTTTTATAACGGTATACGGTATTATCACGATATTGAAATAAGTTGAAAAAAAAGTGCTGTCATAACAGGTTTAAGAACTCTTTTTCTTATAACAAAAAGAACACTGAAGATTTAAGTATAATAACGCAATACACAAACAAATATAAAGTAAAATGTTCAGATTAAAGTGCAAAAGAATTATAAAGAACAACAGGTAACACTTTACAATAAGGTCTCATTATTTAATGATAGTTAATGCATTAACTAAGATTAAGAATGAGCAATAGCTACATTTCTTACAGGTTTTATTTTTGGTTAATGTTAGTTAAAAATGGATCATTGTTAGTTTTAACTCAGGTCCATTAAATAATAATTGCAACCTCTGATTTAGTAATGTTATTAAACATTAACTAAGATTAATAAATGCTTTATAAGTATTTTTCATTGTCAGTAATGAATTAACATGTTAACTAATGAAGCCTTATGTCAATTAGTGTTACTGAATAATAACAAATAATCAGAACATTTCTAATCATTAGCCCATGTTGTGTTGTGTTGCGGTGTTGTGCATTTTATACGGTTGATGGGTAATGAATTCTTAAAATGTATTATAAAAATTGTAATAATTCATAATAAATAATTATTCACAGTACTTTTAAGTGCCCACGATAACAATATCGTGCATATTCATTATCGTGATATATCGTATTACCGAATATCGCACGTCTAATATATGTATGTATGTATGTATGTATGTATATATATATATATATATATATATATATATATATATATGACACGTTAGTGTTATTAATCAGAATAAGCTAGGAAAAAAAGACTCAATGCAGTGCTCAGGCTGACGGGACACACAGCCGATGCGTGAGCACAGACGATGCCTCCCAGATGCATTAAATTCCGAATTTAGTTCTCTTTCACAGCTTATTGCATGGTCAAATACACACACAATTAAGTGTGTGTATTTGATTAAACACAGTCTGTTATGTCCTACGCAATCGTAAATAGTTCAGATGTATATTAGATCCGTGCATTCATTCTTAAAGAGACGGCAGCCTCATAAACTGTTGTCGTCTGTTTCATTAATGTTAATAAAAAAAAAAAAAAATCACTCACTGCTTTTGACTGATTCACTTTTGTATCTTTAATATGAATCAAATTATATTTAATTAATACAGTGAAGACTAACAGTGTTTTATTTTACATTTGATTATTCAATTTCTGTGGTATTTCTTACTACATGTTAAATAAACCTTGGCTACTGTACCTGAAAAACTTAATTTAATTTGTATATTTTTTTCTATTGTATTTGTCCTATTGTTAGTTATTTGCTTCTTTGTTCCTATTTTTAATATCGAAAACAAAATTAAAATGGTATGCCTTCCTTTATTACAGAAGACTGCCAGTCATGTTGGTAATGATTGCAGTCAGCTTAAATGGCATTTGTTTTATAATACTGGGTTGACTAAAATGAGTTCACGTTTAATTCAGTGTTTTTTTTTTTCTTCGAGACCTATTAAACTGTTTACCGCAGTAAAACAGGAAAAGTAACACCAAACAGTAAACTAGAATCAAATCTATGCATATTTATCAAATCTATATCGAATATATAGATGTGTGTGTGTGTGTGTGTGTGTATATATATATATATATATATATAAAATATAGAAGCTTTTTGAAGATTGACTATTTTATGCCCCTGCATTTCACCCAATTATCTGTGAAAACTCCTTAGAGATAATGACTCAGTTACAAGTTATAAATCTAATGTTCTCATATTATAGGTATTTTATCTAAGCTGTTTAACAGTGAACGCTTTTGACTCATTTGCCACATCATTTTGTTTCATGAGCTTTTTAGAGGTATTTTAACTGCGGGGTTGTTTTTGTGATTGAATCCAGTTGTGTCAGCTGGTTACCATGGATACTGCTGTTCTACTGTCTTTTCTAGAAGTCTATATCCTATAATTCATTATTAAGTAAGCCACACAGTGTGTGCATGATCCTTCATATCGATACAGTGCACACACTAGAGTGGTTATGCCACAGGTAAGTATATGTCAAGGGAGATCACCTTTGAGGGAGAGGTCAGAACCCCCTCTTCCATGCCGGGAATCTTTGTTGGCCCAGAGCAAATACGTTATTCTGCATCGGCTGACTCAAAGTATCATGAACTCTGTATGGAGCAGGTCAGACCAATAATGTATGCTGTTGCATTTCAGTTGTGTTTTCTTCTCCTTGCAGATCAGCCTTGGATCTGGAATATTCCATACACTCAAGCCCCAGACACTCATGGAAATGTATGGGTACCTTCTTGAGCAGTTCAAGCCACTGGGATCATCTGCAAAAGACGGAATTAATATGGAAATCAGACCATCAGTGTCTCGCTCTGCTCCGTATCTGTTCAGTTCGCCCTTATGAGGATTTAGTAACCTTAATGACACCCTTTAACCTTTGACAGCAAAGGTAGATATATATATATACCATAATAGTGTGCACCCTTAATGCTGTATTTTAATCTTGTTTTGTTGTTATAGACACCGTAGAGATGTTTAGCTATGCCTTTATCATAAACATTTTGTAAAAAGCCCAAATAAATAACATTTTACATCCTTTTTTCACATTTTTCAGTAGCAGTGTCAGAAAGAACTTATGCTTATCTTAAAAGCCAATGTATGTTAAAAATAGCAATCGAATAATGTTTTTATTCAGTGAAACAACCATCGTCAATGGCTTTGACTTAGTCATCTTTACACCTCAATTCAGGAACATCACAAGCAGGTAACATGTACCATTTATAAAAATAAAAAAAGCAAATTTCCAAATCCATTTTCAGCCAGATTTGTTGTATAACAAATAGAGTTTAGATAAAAAGAGAACAAAATTAAACGGTAAAAATATCTCAAATTGGCTTTTTTAGAAGTTTGATTATGGACATGTCCCCTTAAATGAATTCTGGGCGAGCGCCAAGGGCAGATTTATTTTTTCATTCCCGGCTACAGTGAAGCAGTAATAAGTTTAGGAGGACTATGCTTCCCCGGCATCAGTGATGAATTGAATGTGTTCAAAATACAGGACAATTGGTGCTATTTGTTACTTATCCTGAAATTGTCATGTTGCCTAGCAACATTGGAAGTCAGCTCTATATTGATACAGGAATTCCCTGTGGCCCCCCATCATTTTTTTCCACCCTATAATTAACAAATACTGTGATTCTGCATTATTTTAAGGTTATCTTAGACCTTTGCTACAGCATGTCTGTACAGAAAAGTTGCAGCTAGTGTATGTTGCTTGTAGAGTTTCTTTTGTACATTGTAATGACAATGAAATAATCAATTTTGGGGGAACTGAATTATGTATATCTATTGCACAGCCATCTGTGACATTTGTCGAAACCGTTTTAGACTTTGATCAGATAAATATCAGAGAGCTCTCCTCCATTCTAAAAAGGTCTTTTAGTATTGATCCCGGATCATTAGAGTAATACCTAACATAGCAATCTGGATGAAACAATGAGGATCATTATATGTTTACCATTCGAATGAGTGACTGCTGTGTTAATTATTCCAATTACATCCCTGCTATTACTAATAATTGTCCACATGTTGCTAAACGCATAGTTAAGGTTTTCTAGCTTCACTTCTCTTAGACATTTTTACAGCCGTTTCACTAACTGATATATCGGTGAATTTAGTGTGTAAATGAATACAGTTCTCCTCAAGTTCACACATTTGTCCTAGTAGAGTTAACCATAGATGTAGTTCATTACAATGGACACGCTACAACATTTTACAAATCATTTTACATTTTCGTGTAGCCTATTCATTAGCATTTATTGTGTCTGATCACTGATCAAGTTGCATGCACAATCAGGCTACAGATGTCATGTGTTTTGTGATACTTGCATGTGTGAGGATTGAAAAGACATGAAGGCATCATGTGGCAAGCTGTTTTTACATTTACTCTTTGAAACTAACTAGTATCTAGATTTATGTAGTGCTCCGTAGTTTACTAGTGTGTTTTACAGTTGTTTTACAGTTGTCACTCGCACCAATTCCATTTTTACTTGTGACTATTCATGGTTCAAATACATATTTATTAGTCCAGATTTGCTACTGTAAATTTACAGGTAATTTCTAACAGTAGAATGTCTGTAAATATAGAGCAGTTTTCTGTTTTCAGCCCATTTCATTCGCAATTCAACATCATACTGTAGAGGTGTTGAATTATGGGATTGATTCACTCATTTAAAGTTTTTTTTAGGTCAAGCCACCCTCCCCACCTCTACCAAATCATTTCACTAAATATTATAACAACGGGAAGATTTTTTTATTATTGAAAATTGTGCAATGAAAAACACCTGCAGTAGTTTCACTTTGTAATGCCGTTGAATCATTGTGAAATATAACAGTAAGAGAGAATAATTTAAATATTTAGAGAATAATTTAAATAATATTAAAATTTTAATAAACAAAAAATTAAAATATTTCAGTGATGCTTTGGATGAACAATATAGTGGCGGGTCATGAGATCAGCTTCTTGTACGTCTTCTCGCGGAACACGGCAGAGGAGCGACACATGACAACAGCAGCTTGTGATGCCGTCCGCTGTAGAGGTGCTGTTCTATGGCGAGGAACTTCTATTTCGGGTTTGTTCAGACAATGACAAGTCAACGGTCTGAAGAAGAACGATTCAGTGGAACTGGCGTTTGGTGCTGCTTTATAAAGGCAGCTAGCACCCACCGCTATTCACACACTTGAACACTTGAGAAGACGAAGAAGTAACTTTTTGCCGGAGTAATCAAAACATTTCTGCCTGTGATGAGGATAAGTGGAGTGTTCGAAGACGGTTAAATGATTGTTCGTCAGAGTATACTGTAAGTCCATCTTTTCTGGAGCTATTTATTCGCATTTCTACTTTCACAAATGATTTGACGTTGGAAATTTTCGCACTTTTTCTGTAGTCCTGAGCAAACGCAGTAACACAGTTTCACGCTGGCAAAAGTTACCATATACCAAAAGTTACATACCATTATTCTTACAACCTGCTTTGGAAAAAGTTTTGGTAATTGTTTTTTGTTGTTTGTTTGTTTTCCAGGCTGAATCATCTGATGTAGATCCAGTGTTAATGTAAGTAATGTGCCTAATTTTACAAGTAACGTAATCAGGTTTATGGCAAAGAATTCAATGACTGAACTTTTTGTTTTTGAACGAATAAATAAAATCAATAAAATTATAAACATTATTTTTAAGCATTATTTCTATCTTTTCTGAAGAATAACAGTACACATAAACCTTACCGCAAACACATGCTTAGCTGTTATAGTCCTTGTGTTCACAAAAATGCTAGAAAATGCATATATATATATATATATTCATACTGTTTTCTCCCTCTCTCTTTCTCTCTCTCTCTCTTTCTTTCTTTGCTTTTCTGCTTTTTAGGCACCCTGGAACATGACTAAAGAACCAAGAAAGGGAAAGCGACTTCCAAGACTGGCAATGTTGTGCGAAAAAGAGCAGTACTGTAAAATGTTTGAAAGAATGTTAAAAGTAAATAAGATTGCTGTACTGTTCATTGATAACGGTTAACTGCACTTTAATTGTTTTTAAAGGGGACCTATTATGCAAAATTCACTTTTGCATGGTGTTTGGCTATAAATGTGTGTTGGCAGTGTATGTACACAACCACCCTATAATGATAAAAATCCAACCACTCCTTTTTTTTTTAATCCCCATAAATCATAAGAAGTGTCTCAGAACAAGCTGTTTCCAGATCCCTGGCAGTGTGACATCACATTAGCCACAGGCCCCACCCACGAATGTTGACAGACACTGCCGTTTTACCATAGAACCGCCCTGAGCGAGTTCACAGCCAGTTGTACAATCCGCCATTGCTGCACTGACGAGAATGTCTCCCAAGCGTTTTAGGTGTTCTGTAGCTGGATGGATTAATCCACATAGCTCTCCCATTTACTCCCTAAATCTGAGCCACTGAAGACGAGGTGGATTAATTTTGATTTAGAAGAAAATGCTCTCTCAACTCTACCGAAATTTGTTTATGTCTGCGCAAATCATTTCACACCGGACTGCTTTGTGAACGAATGTCAATACAAAGGGACAATACAAAACAGAGGTTGTGCTAAAAATTTGTTACTTAAGGATAGATCAGTAAACTGTTCGTGATCCAGCTTACAGCCTCCAGAGTGATACTGGATCCGGCAGTAATGAAGGTGAGAGCACTTTATTACAGTTCGTCGGAGTTGATTTACGGATATAAAGTTTACCAGTTTATTAAGCACCACCCGAAAAGGCATAAGGTCTTTATATATATATATATATATATACATATTTGTTTACTGTTAGTTGTAACAAGTTTTTCTGTGTACTTGGTTGTGTATGTTGATGATAATGCAAGGGAGAGAGAGAGAGTTTATGGATAATATTTTAATGCACACTTGCACTGTGTTTTATTAAGCTCTTACAGTGATTTTCTAGAGTTTGGCCATCACAACAGGCTTGTACTAATATAGTGGAAGAAGACAATATATGTTATAACCGTAATTGAACTAAACTATACCAGTTCTATCTCCATGCAGCATGTATTTGCAGTTTCTGACATTATAGTCCTGACTGATCCTGAAACCAGAGAATCAGCTTGTGAAGCTCCGCCCTCTTAGGCCGAGCGCAGCAGCTCATTTGCATTTAAAGGGCACACATTGAAACGGCATGTTTTTGCTCACCCCCAAATGTGGCAATTTTAACATGCTATAAAAAATGATCTGTGGGGTATTTTGAGCTAAAACTTCACATACACACTCTGGGGACATCAGAGACTTATTTTACA
Source organism: Hypophthalmichthys nobilis (assembly GCA_037950665.1). NCBI lineage: Eukaryota > Metazoa > Chordata > Actinopteri > Cypriniformes > Xenocyprididae > Hypophthalmichthys > Hypophthalmichthys nobilis. The sequence continues at coordinate 11,202,363 of CM075478.1, forward strand.
TCTTGTAAACTGGGGCATAATAGGTCCCCTTTAAATGTTGACATTTCAGATTATGTGTTCATAAAAGGCCATTTTCTGCTCTCTTTTTTTTTCTTAAATGTTTTAAACTTGGTGTTGTTTTCCATTTCTTTTGCCATAACAAATAATTTAATAACAAAAGTGATTAACAAAAAATATTATTTTATGACAAATTCAGTAGGCTACATTACATTACAGTATTAATGCAATGAATTGCTGATACTGTAATATACATAATATTTAAGCAGGATACTGTATTTGGTAATAACAGTATAAATGGCAAATGTTGTTTACAGTAGTAGTCCTGTCAAAATACAGTAAGTGGCTGACAACCTAGCTGTGGTATTGTACCTTAGTGTTCTTTAGTGTCTGTTTAGTGGTATTTAAAACAATATTTTTAAGTTTTTGAAAAAGTATAAATGTGAATACCTAACAAGTATTTGGTAGTACAACTGGAATACACACTGTTGATATCTTATATATTAAATTTGTTACCAGTAACAGAATTGTGACTAGTAGCAAATAATGTATTAGACTAATTGAAGTAGTAGTTGTACATTTGAAAACGATAGGCTACTAGTAACTATTGGAGTTCTAAATTGAAATGCTATCAAATTAAGCGGAAAAAAAGTGTAAATAAAAAAGTTTTTAAAAGTGTAATTGTTAAAATAGCTTGCCATATGCGTCGAGGCTCCGAGAGTTTCTTGCAGTCGTACGGAACGTGCACTTCTTTTGAGGTTTGTCTATAGGCTACTGAACTTGAGGCACATCGTGAATGTCTCCATCCAGAGTTCTTCCGAGTTTAGCTTATGTGTAAGCAGGTCTAGCTCATGCAAAAACGCATGTATTTTAATCCAGTAGCATATGAAGATATTTTCCATAACTCACGCAAGCAGCCACCTGATGGACGTACCAGCGACTGAAGTGCATTGAAACAAGGCATACGAAACATGCTTTGTGATGATTTCCAGTGAGATGCATCACATGAGAAGAGCTGAACTACCAGATCCACCCACAATCTCATCTATCAGGATTTCAGCCGGCACTAAATCCATTCTCAGAGGATGGCATGAGCGTCTCTCATCATCATTGCTCTTATGCAGTACATTTGGTGTACATGCAGCCCAAGAATAATGGAAGACGAAGAAGTTTCTTACAGATGCATGCCCACCACCGTTAAATGTAAAATGTGGAGACTTTATTACCAGTCCTGTCCAGCAGTAGTCACATAATGGCATGTAGAGGCGCGTGCTGTTGTGGTCCTGTTAATGAAGATAATGCCAGGTTCATAATGTTACTGCTCCTCATCATCCTCTATCTCTTGTGCGGAGCCGCGGTGTTTTCAGCCCTGGAGCATCCCAAGGAGAAACAGGCGAAGGAAAGGTGGGCACAGAGGTTTGAGCTTTTCAGCCAAAAGTACAATCTCAACAAAAGTGATCTGGAGAAGTTCTTGAGACATTATGAAGAAGCGAATATGGCAGGAATACGGGTGGACACGCTCAGACCACGCTGGGATTTTACTGGAGCCTTTTATTTTGTTGGTACTGTCGTTTCCACCATCGGTAAGAATGACAAAAATATTAAATATATCTTGACTAAGGAAATATTCTAAAATATATGTTGTTTTAGATGTATTAATATACCTACATTCACAATATAATTTATATTTCCAATTTATTTACATTTGTAAGTAGTATGATGATATTGTGTGTAAAATTTCAAGCCAATCAAATTATAATTTATTTAATATTGAGCATATATAAAAATAATCATTTATATAAATATTTCACACTTTTTAATCCAGTGAATAGGCTATTTATTGTCTTCCCAGAAAAAAAAGAAAGGAAATATATATATATATATATATATATATATATATATATATATAGGCTACAGTTCATTGAGGACATGGTGACCTTATGACCAAAATCTTTAAATAGTTGTCCCTGAATTAATCAATGAATCCACAAACAACAAAAAATAATAAAGCTATCATTCATTATTGACTAATGCAAGTCAACCACAGGAATTGTGGTCACATTTTACATTAGTGTTTATGTTGTTGTGTATTTGTTTATCTATTTGTGGAGATACTTGTAAATACAATTTGTATTTGGTTTTTATTATTAAAAATTAATGAAATCATTTAATTTAGATTATATATGAAACACGCATGAACACTGATATGTGAAACTGGACTTTAAACTAGTAAGAAATCAATTCTTGATATCAACAATTGAATCTGAATGGCAGCCTATGAAACACGCATGAACACTAATGTAAAGTGTTACAAATTGTTACCTTGAGCAGCAGGAGAGATATTAGACTACTGATGCAGGTCACTTTGTCTGCATGTGGCTATAAGTGTAAAGTTATTGTTTATATACAGTATAAGCAAGTTGTATTTATTATAAAGGATTTTGAAGTGAATATATTGGGCTTAACCTGAATCTTTGCAGCTTTTGAAAACTTTGCTTCTGGTACAATTTCAGACCTAACACCACAAGAACTGAGATTTTTAATTTCTCTTCTTACTAATTCAAACTTAATAAAATGCTGTTTATCTGCATTGAACGTTACAGTAATGCAATGAAAGATGTGTTTACACAATTTCCCAGTTCCCCTTGCCTGTATTCCTCATTAATTACTGGAAAATTTCCCAAAGGGGAACCCACAACCTCACAAACACACAGGTGTTAGGGATGCTCCGATCGATCAGCCACAGATGGGTATTGTACAGTGGCCGAGAAAGCTCAACGCGACTGAAGAAAACACATGTACGCACTACACTAGCAATTTAAGAAAACATCTTCAGTTTGACAACACATGCTTTAAATTCTCACAACACAACCAAATGTGTGCCCTCATACTATCACGTCACACGTATATACCCGGTTATCCATAAATGAATATGCAATATGTCATGAGAAATCAAGTCCCCCTCAGGAATCCGGTCTCAGTTAAGGACCCAGGCAGTAATGCCTGATCAAAAGTTATTTATGTCTTGATTAATTATAACTATTATTTCACTATTGTATGTTTATTACATTAAGTGCACAAATAACATGCTTAAATTTTAAAATGAATGCTTATGTATTGCATAATAAAACAAACTGGAAACAGATATTGAAAGGAAAAAACATACCTAATATAAGCTAAACTAGCAGGCTAATCGCGTAGATGTTATGCTAGTAGTATAAAAGCCAACTAAAAAACAGTAAGAACGAGAAATGCTTGATTTCACAACCTATAGCTTCAGTTATATGAGCCATGTAATTTAAAAGACATTAATAATGCATTTTAAATTATACAAATCATAACATGATTTTGAAGGAATTATAATCAGGTGCTAAAAATACTACCCATTAAAAGCCTGTTGAACCAAAAGGAGACCCGATTCCTGGGGGGTGCTCGATTTCTCACCACACCGGTTATCTATCATGCAAATGGCTGCGCCAACATGGTGGGTATGGGCGATGTGTCTAGACCATTTAGACACTGTTTTACAGCTGTAGCGTGCTCGATTTATCGCTCAGGTTGACAGGTCTTGGCGTAGAATAGGAGCGCACAGCTGAAACAGCGCTGGAAGATCATCATTCATATTCTACGTAATTATAGCCTAAGTATTTTTATGCTTTGTGGCATTTACACATGTAAGTAGTTCTATGTTCAGTAAAAAACTTGTATGGAGAGGTTTTAGGACTTTTGATAAAAAGGCTACCATAGTGCCATGACTTTTGATTGCTTTGAGATATCAACACAAAATCTGGCCCAGATGCACTTGACATGATTGTAAACAAGCCCAAATAGGATTTTATGACCTGCCATACACACCTTCTAATAGTTATCATGTCAAAATAAATCAATAAATTGCAGAATCAGTTTTCTGGGGTTTTCTCAGCAAATGTTTTTACATAAGAACCTCCAAACATGATCTATTTTCTTCTTGGTTTTTTATCAAATGAGACCATGTATCTAGTGATACCTTGTTTTATTGTAGAGTTATATTGCCAAACATTGTCCAAACCATGAAGACCTTTGTAGCCTATTGTATTGCTATTTGTCAAATGGAGTTCATCTAACTGTTTAGTTTGGTTTCGTTTCATTTCTCAGTGAACAAATTACACCACGAAGCCCTTTATAAAATTCATGTGATAAAGTCTTCAGACCTGAGCTGAGGATGTGCTTGTCTTCACAATGTCCTTCTCAATGGTGGCTTTTATGTGCAGGGGGAAAACATCTATGAGAATAATAATGCAATCCACTTGTTATTTGCATTTCAATCAGCGTGACAAGCGAAAGGTGGGATGTTTCAGGATCTGTCACCAATAGCAACACTTTCTTCTCCAGCTTTGAGGAAGAAGAAAACAGTTTGTGGCGATTCAGCTCAATAAACAGCCTGTGGCAAATATTGTTTATTCTGTTATGTATGGGTATAAATTAACATTTCTTCCTCTCATATTTCCTACAGGGTTTGGAATGACCACACCAGCCACAGTCGGTGGCAAAATCTTCCTGATCTTTTATGGCCTCATTGGCTGTGCAGCCACCATTTTATTTTTCAATCTGTTCTTGGAAAGAATAATAACCGTGTTGGCTTTTGTGCTCAAGTCCTGCTATGAAGTCCAACGGCGACGCAAAGGAGTTTTACCTCACGACAGCAGACAAGACTCGAGCAATGCGAGGCTAAAATGCGAAGACAGTCTTTCTGGATGGAAGCCCTCGGTGTATTGTGTGATGTTGATTCTTTGCTTGGCAGCAATAATCATTTCTTGTTGTGCTTCGGCCATGTACTCCTCAATCGAGGGATGGGGATACTTGGATTCACTGTACTTCTGTTTTGTAGCATTCAGCACTATTGGTTTCGGGGATATGGTCAGCAGCCAGCGGGCCAGTTACGAGAACCAGACCATCTACCGAATCGTCAATTTTTTCTTCATTTTAATGGGCGTTTGCTGCATCTACTCGCTATTCAATGTCATTTCCATTGTTATCAAACAGGTGCTCAACTGGCTCCTTAAAAAGCTTAAGATACCATGCCGTCACTGTCCCGGGAGGCCTCTCCGGCCCCGTAGGAATGCAGTCATGCCGGGCCATCTCCGAACACGTGTTCGTAACATATCCATAGACACGGATGCAGTGAATGATAGCGAGACGGATGGACGCAGGATGTCTGGAGAGATGATCTCCATGAGAGACTTCCTGGCGGCTAATAAGGTCAACTTGGCGATCATGCAGAAACAACTTTCTGAGACTGCCAACGGCCATCCCCGGCCAGGCGGGTCAACAAACAGGCACAATGGATTCTCTGGTGGGGTCGGAGCCTTGGGCATAATGAATAACAGGCTTGCAGAAACCAGTGCGGACAGATAAATATTACTTTTACAAACAAACTATCACAATGACTTTATGAAAAAGCCAGATTGCACTGCCTATAGTTTAGCTACTGTTACTTTTATAATACAGATGTAGGCTTGTACATAGTCTCTAAGGTGTTGAATGCTAGTTGAAATTTCCATTGCTGCTCTAAAGGTAATGAAAATGGAGAACTGAAGCTCAGGTCTGTTTCTAAGATTGAGGTGCCGAGAAAGGCTTTGCTGCACCATCTTTTAACTCAAACTTTTCTTTTTTTTTTTTTTTTTAATGTGATTGGAGGATGTTATAATCTGTTTTTTGGGCCAAACTAGCACTTTATATGCCAAAATAAAAATAAAAATGCACAGATGCCATATTCGTAGATCTACAGTTGGGTCTACAAAGTCTGAGACCACTAGTGTGAATATATAATTAGCATTCTTTTTTCATACATAAATATATGTTAAATTATAAGTGTAAGAGCATTTTGTTAACATCTGTACTGTACAAAGAGTCACATGATCAGTCACAAATTTACTAATTTGATTAGTGACCTAGAAATAGTCCTGAATCTTAAGTATACATGTACCATTCAAAAGTTTGGGGTCAGTATTTATTATTATTATTATTATTATGTAAAGAAATGAATGCTTTATTCAGCAAGGATGCATTAAATTGATCTTATACTACGGGGCAGTTGAATGCTCGAATCTGATTGGTTGACCAACGTTCTAAGGTGTGCAATTATTTTCGGGGAAACGCACGGCTAAAGTAGTTCTAGGCTGGTCTTGACCGCATTACAGTTCCATGTCACTTCGCCAAATGTTTTCAGTTATTTCAATAGGTCCTCCAGCCTACAACCGCAAATGAAACAGCCCACAATGACACAGATCAAGCAAATAAATATAGTAAACAATAAGATGAAAACGAGAAATTATTGTCATGGTTATTGCCACAAAATACATTTTATTGTGTCCTGAAAGCGCATACTCTCCCTCTCAAACGTACGCGCGTAACGTTACTATATAGAGACAGAGCGCATTTATTATAATCTGAAAACCACGCCCACCGGGGGGCTTATTACAAAAAACAGAACAATGCCTAAAAGCTGCTGTGTGACAAGGTGTACAGCTAACAAGCTAAAAAAACCCCAGAAATAAGTTTTTATAAGCTGTCGACCCCAAAAAACGAATGTTTAAGGACACAAAAGTGGATACAGGCAGTGAGACAGAGCGCAACGGGTCATATTACTATAAGAAATACACTGGAGGGGAACGTATTCGGTGACAGGTGAAATAATTCTTTGACATGGTTAAAAATAATTAATGGTTTGTTTTTGTTTGTTTGTTTAGCATATGTTGTCACCGAATACGTATTACTATATTCTTATAGTAATATGACCCGTTGCGCTCTTTCTCACTGCCCGTATCCACTTTTGTGTCCTTAAACATTCGTTTTTTGGGGTCGACAGCTTATAAAAACTTAGTTCTGGGTTTTTTAGCTTGTTTGCTGTACATCTTGTCACATAACAGCTTTTAGACATTGTTCTGTTTTTTGTTATAAGCCAGACATGACAAGGAGGCAGCCTCACGCTATATAAAGTCAATGGGGACTGTTTGATTGTTGTATCAGCAGCTGCTGCTTAAAATCCCTAATACACTGAACAAAATTATAAACGCAACACACTTGTTTTTGCCCACATTTTTCATGAGCTGAACTCAAAGATCTAAGACTTTTTCTATGTACACAAAAGGCCTATTTCTCTCAAATATTGTTCACAAATCTGTCTAAATCTGTGTTAGTGAGCACTTCTCCTTTGCCGAGATAATCCATCCACCTCACAGGTGTGGCATATCAAGATGCTGATTAGACAGCATGATTATTGCACAGGTGTGCCTTAGGCTGGCCACAATAAAAGGCCACTCTAAAATGTGCAGTTTTACTGTATTGGGGGGATCCGGGGGGGCCCGAAAACCAGTCAGTATCTGGTGTGACCACCATTTGCCTCACGCAGTGCAACACATCTCCTTCGCATAGAGTTGATCAGGTTGTTGATTGTGGCCTGTGGAATGTTGGTCCACTCCTCTTCAATGGCTGTGCGAAGTTGCTGGATATTGGCAGGAACTGGAACACGCTGTCGTATACGCCGATCCAGAGCATCCCAAATATGCTCAATGGGTGACATGTCAGGTGAGTATGCTGGCCATGCAAGAACTGGAATGTTTTCAGCTTCCAGGAATTGTGTACAGATCCTTGCAACATGGGGCCGTGCATTATCATGCTGCAACATGAGGTGATGGTCGTGGATGAATGGCACAACAATGGGCCTCAGGATCTCGTCACGGTATCTCTGTGCATTCAAAATGCCATCAATAAAATGCACCTGTGTTCGTTGTTCATTACATACGCCTGCCCATACCATAACCCCACCACCACCATGGGCCACTCGATCCACAACGTTGACATCAGCAAACCGCTCACCCACACAACGCCATACACGCTGTCTGCCATCTGCCCTGTACAGTGAAAACCGGGATTCATCCGTGAAGAGGACACCTCTCCAAAGTGCCAGGCACCATCGAATGTGAGCATTTGCCCACTCAAGTCAGTTATGACGACGAACTGCAGTCAGGTCGAGACCCCGATGAGGACGACGAGCATGCAGATAAGCTTCCCTGAGACGGTTTCTGACAGTTTGTGCAGAAATTCTTTGGTTATGCAAACCGATTGTTGCAGCAGCTGTCCGGGTGGCTGGTTTTAAACGATCTTGGAGGTGAAGATGCTGGATGTGGAGGTCCTGGGCTGGTGTGGTTACACGTGGTCTGCGATTGTGAGGCCGGTTGGATGTACTGACAAATTCTCTGAAACGCCTTTGGAGACGGCTTACGGTAGAGAAATGAACATTCAATTCACGGGCACCAGCTCTGGTGGATATTCCTGCAGTCAGCATGCCAATTGCACGCTCCCTCAAAACTTGCGACATCTGTGGCATTGTGCTGTGTGATAAAACTGCACATTTTAGAGTAGCCTTTTATTGTGGCCAGCCTAAGGCACACCTGTGCAATAATCATGCTGTCTAATCAGCATCTTGATATGCCACACCTGTGAGGTGGATGGATTATCTCAGCAAAGGAGAAGTGCTCACTAACACAGATTTAGACAGATCTGTGAACAATATTTGAGAGAAATAGGCCTTTTGTGTACATAGAAAAAGTCTTAGATCTTTGAGTTCAGCTCATGAAAAATAGGGGCAAAAACAAAAGTGTTGCATTTTGTTCAGTGTAACTGTATCAACAGCATTATTTTGCTATCAATGGCTCAAGCCTTTGTTATAGTTCTGAAATGACGTTTTGGAATTAGCAACGGAAGCTTGGGATGCGATGCGAAAGAAATTAATCCCACACATAAGAGTGTTTTAAGGACAAAAACCTGACAAATGTCTTGAAATACAACAACGGAACAGTGAGGTGTGGTAACCGTAGTATAAGCGGAATAATTGAGTCCGGGCCACTGAATTCTTAGAAAATAATGCACACCCAAAGTGTAACTTCGCATCGTGGCCACATAACCACCTCGGGTGTGCATTATTTTCTAAGAATTCAACGGCCCGTCCTCAATTATTCCTTACACAACTGACAGTAAAGACATTTATGTTGCAAAATGTTTTTATTAAATGTATCATGGTTTCCACAAAAAAATATTAAGCAATTGTTTTCATTATTGATAATAATAAGAAATGTTTCTTGAGTACCAAATCAGCATATTAGAATGATTTCTGAAGGGTCTTGTGACACTGAAAAATGTGAGTGATGATGCTGAAAATTCTTTCAGAATATTACTGTTTACTATCAAATAAATGCAGCCTTGGTAAGCATAAGTGAAAATCTTACTGACCCTATGGTTACATACATATAAAATATATTTTCAGTGTGGTCTCAGACATTTGGACCTCTCTTTCTGTCTTTGATAGCTTCTGAATCGAGCATTTATTTTTAAGGTCTGCTGAACCAAGTGATAAGGTGATGCAAATTACATTCATCCACCAGTAGCTTACTATCCTCTTCACTGTGCAGGTATGTAGATATGGGCAAGAGGAATAAGGTGCGACAGTTATGAGAGCCAGACAGCTCGCGTGCCATCTGCTTCATGACGTTGTACTGCAGACATTTCAGACTGTCTAACAAACGACTGTATAAAATTCATGACTCAACAGCCCTATTGATTGCTTGAATTGCTTATCAGGTATTTTAGATGAACTGAAACGTATCAGAAGTGCACAGAACAAAACGAACAATATCGTTTTGAACCGTCCATGAAATATTTGCAATGCCAAAATGGGTATGATGCAGGACATCAGATCATTTTCTCCAGCACTTTGTATCTTGAACTTTGTAACCTGCTTTGTTTATTTTGAAATGAATGACTGTATGTATAGGTGTAATGCATGAGCAATTATAATAAAATATGCTTTGCCAGTTTTGCTGGGAAATCTTGTAAATGTGTGTGATGTGAAATTTTTATTTACTTTATTTTATTTACTCTTTGTAAATTCTATCGCAACATACAGTGGTCACATTACCTAATATTTTGTCCGTGGCAACACTGTATATGTGGCAACACTGTATATCAGTCGCTAGTCTTGCGTAGCCAAACCTTCAGACTGACGGCAGCTTTCATTGGCCAAGGACCGCCCAAGAGGATGTTTGACTGACATGTAACACAACCAATCACAGTTCGTTTTGTTCCGCGTCCTGTTTAGGGGCGTGAAAATGTAAAGTCGATGTCCTTACAATAACAGACCAATGTACATCTAAATAATTATTCATTCAAGAACATTGTGCAAGTTTACTGCAACAGTGGAGCCGCAAACTTCACATACTTTTGAAAATCCAGCATTTAGTTGATCCTGATAAGCACTCATCACAGTTGTAAACACGACAGCGTTCTTCTTCCATGAGGGGGTTTGGCATCACGGCATTTGTTTCCAGGTGGACCGTTAAAGTCGGCATGAAATCAAAATTGACAACTCTTATTTTTTTGATGGAATATTGTAGTATTTATTATCAATAATTTATCCATGCACTTCATTATTTTTTAAAAATTCATGTGCCCTCGTAATCTTTAATCAAAAACATCTCAATCTTTAATCAAAACGACTCATCGGGTGTGTCTCAATCACCTCCCTAGCTCGTGAATCAGTATATCGTGTACACAAGTTCGGGCACTGGTAAGGACAGTAAAGGACGCTGGTTCACTACACATTGGGACACTTCTGACTCTATTTCCGGCGACGTGACAACGTTCTCATTGTACAACATCACTACTGGTATTTATGAACAACAGCCGAGCTGATATTTTCTGACATTACTTGTAATGTTATTTAAAGTACGTTATGATAAAGTATTTGCTTGGTACATATATATGCAACATTTCAGCCGTAAATAAATTATAAATGTTAGCTAGATTATGTTCATTACCTGTCTAGTGATGTATGTTTATGCTGAAATACAATAAAATAATGGTTTGTATTTTTAAAAACATCTATCGTGTGTCGTTATGTGTAGTGAGTTGGCACACATGATTCAAGTTTCGCGCTTCAGAACTTCCGTTAAGGGAGCATAGTGAGCATCGATGCTCCCTGGTTTTCACGGTGCATTGTGGGACTTTTTAGGGAGCGAACGTTTCAGTGCCCTGGAAGGATTCTGCGACAGCCCTTAAAATGGCCGACTCCCTGGTCAGTGCCATGACTACTGAACTAGGGAGCTGATTGAGACACACCCATCGTCTCTTCCTGTCACATGCTATGGCGTGAGGGCGGGGCAATCTGGAACTGCCAGCAGATAAGTAAGGGTTTAATGCTGTCGCTGGGGTAAGCTGATGCTTCACTTAATAGAGATCAATGCATTAACCACCGGCTGCTGATGCCAGTCATTGGGGTGTACAGTACCCTCAAACATTGAAAGGAACCTGATGGAGGACACGCTCAGTCAGTCAGGCTGCGTGTCCACTGGAGTAGAGCAAGCGACCAGAGCGTTTTTAGATTCATTCCTATGGAAGTTGAGCATCATGCTTAACTTCCTAGGAATAAACCCGAAAACGCTCACTCCACGCCAATGGACACGCACCGTCAGTCAGTCTCTCTCGTGCGCTCTCTTGCTGTTTAGTGCCATTGACCATCCTCGTCATCCTCAATAAATAAAGTTCTTCGCTGTTTCTCAATATGCATTCTTAAGCGATCTTGCGTCCTTGCTCTACGTCATCATCAACCGTCGAAGTTCAGTTCCAATACTCAAGGACGCAAGAACAGAAGACGCATGAAAGTACCCGGATGTGTTCTTGATATCAAGGATGCATCGAATGCAGACTTGAGAGAATCGAACCGTTAAAATCCCAGAAGACGCTGCGGGCGGTCGACGTACGGAAGCCTGCAAGCTTTACAGTTTGCGTTCTCGCTTATGAGATTCCCGCTACAAGCTTGCATATACGTGACGGCTCGTGAAAGTAAACCGTTTGTTTTGCTTAATTTTAATAAAGTGATAACTGAAGAAAGCCTGCAGTACTTTTTTTTTTTTTTGGAATATAAAAAAGAATCTTAACATTGACAAAGCATGTAACACAAAGGCTAGCCTACTCATTTTCATAAATACACAAGGTAAAATAAAAAGATTTAAAATTATATGAAAACAAAATCTTTTAATAAATTATGACATTTGTTTGTGATGTTATGTTGCATTTGTTCTATATTAGTCGCTACTTATAATATGCTGGGACGGTCAGTTGAGCAACAAGATCGCAGCCCATCTCAATTCTCAAATGATGCGTTGTGTCCTTGCGTCCTTCCGAGTTCGTTCTTTCAAGATTGCCTGGCAAGACCGAACTCCACAAGAACACAAGTCCGTTCTCTGCGTTCTTGGAATTAAGAAACAGCCACAGTAACGTGAGGGTGGAGAGAAATCCCCAAACGGGCATTCAGATCTGCCTCCATGATGTTAGCAACGGCCAACTTCCAACAATCCAATCAATTCCCGAAGTACGAAATCAAGTCCAGCCCTCTCATTTCAGATGCCGTTTCACTCGGATAGACGTCACAATAGAGAAGAAAAGACAATCGCAACTTCCGCTTCATGCTGACTTTAAAGGATCATGAAACCCTAGACTAAATTTTCTGAGATTTTAACATAAGTATGTGTGTTGAACATCATTGAATACAATGTTAACATCTGTTAGATTTAATTGTAGGGGGAAAGTGGTTAATTTGTGGTTAATAGGCTGTGACGGTGCGGTGCACTATACTAGGGAAGGCCGTAAAGCTAAATATGTCTTTAGACGTTACGTGTACAGAGGTTATACCGCGTAGACGCGTAACTGCGTCTAAACACGTTATTTCGTGTATAGACGTTAATATTTTGGCCAATGGCAAGGCCGGAGACTTGAAATTTTGCATAATTAAACATATAATAGTGACGTAAATATCTACCTAAGGACATGTCATTAATGAATAATGCATATAAATGTGAAGTGCCATCATACGTACCATAGTACGTGGTCGCATGTCAGCGCTATCTATGGTCACATGATAATGACGTCGTGTTACGAATGAAGGAGGAGTAGGCCCAGATAGCACACGTACGTCTGCAAGATGTCTGTTAAAGATCACTTCATCTGGAAAGCATCTGCTGTTTACAAACATCTGATAGACATCTTTAAGATGTCAGTTTTACATACATTCTAAATCATAGACATCTTAAAGACATCTTCTAAACGTCTATTTGACATCAGACAGGAAATGTCCTATAGACGTAATGCAGATGAGCAAACACCCTAAAAATTACGTCTTCCAGACGTAAACACAGACATCAAATAGACGTCTACGAGATGTACGTGTGCTATCAGGGGGTATTTCAAAATACACGCGGCAGAGGAGCCATGGCGTTGAGAAATTTTGTGAACAACTGTAAGCGAATTTTTCAGGAATGCTGTCACTTGTATCTATCAGACAGTGTGGAAGAGGATACTATTCCATAGTTTCAAGGTAACTGATGGGCGGCATAGGGCACCGCCCGCTCACGGATTCAAGTCAAGTCACCGTCATTTATATAGCGCAATACAGGTTTCAAAGCAGCTTTACAGTGATATCAGGGGAAAAAGAAGAAAATAAAATATTGTCATTGTTCAGCTGTCAGTTCAGTGCTGAATCAGTTATTATTAATTATAATAGTTCATATTTCATCTATAAAAGTAGGTTGGTTCTTCAGATAGTGATGTCAGCTTAGTTCAGTTTCATACAGCAGCGTCAGTACAGTCAAGTACAGTCAGATCAATACTGTTGTTGAATGTATAGAGCTTTCAGACACGAATTTACTCTTTCTGTTTTTTTAATAGATTACAGACAATGGTTAGAGGTCTGCAGTGGGCGAGCAGAAGACTCGTTGAATTGGACACTGCTGAAGAAATGTGCAAGAGTTCCTTCAAGAAATTCAAAACATTAGACATGCCCAGCCATCATCTGGTTAGTTCTTGTCAAAGTTCCTTTGTTGTTAACACGATATGAATATATGAATAAACGTTTTACTTTACTTAATTACAGTACATCTAAATGCATTTAACTTGAAATGTATAAATGTTAGTGAGACTGAGGTTGGTCTTCTACTATATTTGAGTTTTGGTTAATAGTCATGGCTATCTTTACACTCCTGATAGACCATCGGTTAAACCAAGTAGGCTACATGGATACAAACAAACTTAAAATTGTTCATATTAATTCCTAATCATACCGATTAAGTAATTAACAAATTAATCATTAAACAATCACATTAATCATAATCTTATTAATATAATATAATGGTTTCCAAACTGGGGTACACGAGGTGACAAAAGGGGGTACGTGAACAAAATGCTGAGTAGTTCATTTAATTATACCTTAAAATAATATTAAAATCGAGCATGTATTTCTAACTGCCAAAATGTCGTAAATCCAGTACATTTCATAATGTCACGGTCACTATCTGTCTCACCGTCCCTGAACTCCATTTCCCAGCATCCCTCCTGATTCCACACCTGCACCCAGTCAGCTCATCATCTCCTCATTTCACAGATTCCCTGCACCTGCACATTATTATATATATGCTCTCACTATTTATACCCTCTTCTCCTGCACCCCCTCGTCTGGTCTCGTCAGTGTCTACTCTTATGTCAAGCTCCACAACCCTCTTACCTGCTGTTCCTGCTAACCGTCCTAGTTCTCCTCAGCTCCTGTTATCCTTCGTCTCCATGCTCCTCTGCCTCCACTGGATCTCCTGGGAAAACACAAAGATTGCATCACACACAGATAAGCCATACCAAGACATTCTCTCTCCCTGCCTGCTTACCTGGACTGTTATCACTGCTGTGTTGTCTTCATCTCTGTTCAATAAACCTGCTGTTGATTGTATCACTTACCTCTGTGTCCCTCGTCTACCCGCTGACACCTAAAGGTAAAAATATGCACTAGAAAATCAATTTAGGGGCCAAATATGGTCCCTTAATGGTAAAGGTGTGACTGCAGTCTAAGTGGAAGAGAGGGGGTACGCAGAAGGATGGTAATCCCTTCAGGGGGTACTCCAAGCTAAAGTTTGGGAACCATTGTAATATATTAATTACATTAATAGTTAATAAGTATAAGATGTTGAGTTCTGTTGTCCTGGTTTAAAATAAACAATGTAATTTCTGTGTTTTTAACATTGTCACAACCAATAACACAATCTGTGTTAACCAAAGTCATGAAATATTTTCTGACAATATTGTTTTTAACCAAGTTTAATTTGCACCTAGTTGGGGTATGTTAATGTTTGTTCCACCAAAGATATTCAGCAAAGAATAAAGTGTGTTGACTAAACCCAGTCTCATCTAACTTATAGCTACTGACATTAAATCAATCCAAACTGCACTGAGACATTTTTATACATTTCAAGTTAAATGCATTTAGACGTACTGTAAAGTAAAACGTTTATTCATATCATGTTAACAACAAAGGAACTTTGACAAGGCTGTGCTGGGCATGTCTAATGTTTTGAATTGAATTACCTTGAAAACTGAAAAACCATAAGACTCAAATGTCAAAATATAATATCGGTCCTGGAGAGCTTCAGTCCTGCAAAGTTGAGCTCCAACCCTGATAACTCACCTGCCTACAGCTTTCTAGCAACCTTTCAAACCTTGATTAGCTTGTTCAGGTGTATTTGATTAGGGACTGTGGCTCTCCAGGACCGAAGTTAGCCACCCCTGATACATATAATATATTAATAAATATTATGATTAATTATAATTTAGTAACTTCTAAACATTATATAAAACATTAAATATATTATATACTTTATATAAATTAAAGATTATACACTGATAAATTAAAAAAAAAAAAAATGCAGGGTTTGCAGTGCTAGTCGGTGTGACTTTTATTTTGACTTTCGATGTGACTTTTTATACCGGAAATCTTGTGTCCACGCGTTATAACGTCTGTACACGAAATAACGTGTTTAGATGCAATTACGCGTCCACACATTATAACGTCTGTACACGTAACGTCTAAAGACATATTTAGCTTTACGGCCTTCCATAATAACGTCTGAACACTTAACGTCTAAAGACATAGGCTATTTAGCTTTACGGCCTTCCATACTATAGCATTTCAATGACGCGTTGGTGTCTCATAATTATTAGAGACTGAGTTTTCTTATCCTATGAGAAGACACCGTCTCTTAATTATTCAGGACACGACGTGGTTCTTTCAAATGACAGACATGTCAAACTGTTAGATCGCGCAGTAGATGAGAGAAGCGTTCATGGGTCGCAAGTGTTTGTTTTCGCGATATATAAGTTCGGGTGTGTTGCATGGCTTTCCCCGCGACAACTACCGACACATCGAAACTGTTTATGTGCAGCAAGCATTTTTCTACAAGAATGGGAGAAAGGTGGACTTCGGCCTTATTCATCCTCTGACAGGCGCTTCAAACAGTGAGATCGCATACAATAAAGTAGAGATGCATTAATGGATCAAAAACGAGTGTTTGTTTTTGCTTTGTAAGAGTTTCTGCGTCGCACAAGTGCTTTTCAATATCTGTCTCAGACACAAACGCGATTCATCCACACTTTGAGTGTAACCGGTCTTTGGCTCTTTAACCAATCAAACGGCTTATAAAAACGCCGCAAAATAAGCCTCAAAAGTTATCAAAGATGCAACAGCGTGTTCGTATTCGATTCAGAGAACAAAATGTGAATGGCTGTGCATTTATTTGTGTATTAAATTATAGCAAATACCATGTGTATATTGTGTTGCATGTAATGGTAAATTTGCAGCATTCATTTTTGGGAAGCTTTGATGCTTTTAATGAGCGTGAAAGTTTTTTTCAAAACTGTGGTGAGAACTGACTGCTGCTGAAACAGGGGGTTTCATGACCCTTTGAAGAATGTGACACACGTCTCCTGGACATCCTGTAGAATTCAACTAACCAGATGACGACCAGATGATGTTCATATTAATCAAGTCTGAGTAAAATGTATCATATTCCCTTTATAGAAATCATGACTAAATTATACTCTGAAATTGATTGCTGGACAATGTATTTGATCAGCCATAAAACAGTGAATCAATTATGTCAAAATTCGCTATAAATACAATTATTACCTTTGAGCTAAACTGATCTGCTTTCCTTACAGAGGCCTGTCATGTCATGACATTCCCTCTATCTGTCACCAGCAGATCTGTGGCCCTCGCCAGCTTTCACACCCACTAGTGTCAATAGAGTCAGATCCTGCGCTCACATCAGGGAATATCTGAGGCGATGTGAAAGCCAGCAAGTAATTTAAAGGATTTCCAAACAGAAAAATAGATGTTTTCTAACATAATCTCGTATTTGTTCGTTTGAGCATTCTATGCTGTCAAAATTAGTAAGTGGATCAATGCAAAGTCAATGATCCAAAACAGTCATATTGTTGCACATAGTATAATCGACTCCAGAACACCCGAGTTATTTGTCTGTGATTTGATTTTAAAACACAGGCCTGTCATGTCTGTGTATGTGTGTCATGACATAGGCTACATAAAGCTCCAAATAAGCTTTATTCAATGAATAGGCCTACATTTCATTGAACACAAACTCACTGACCATGACCATACATTTATTCTCTTCTTAAAAATATAAAATAAAATTGTATTAAATTTAAAAACAATGTGACATCTTGCTCCAACAAAAATCTGCCTTATTTTTATATTAAAAAAATACCCTTGTTTACCTTTTAAAATCTACTTTCATTAAATGAATTTTGGCTGAATGTATTTATTGTAGTCACTTGTTTAACAGTACAAAAATATGATGATGTTGTACATTTAGTTTGCATTAGACAAACAGAATTCACAAAATTTACTGAACTCAGTATTTGAAACCAATATATAAAAACAACTCTTTGTGTAACTGTACTTTATACTGGGATATTTATTGTGACAACTAGACCCTATATATATATATATATATATATATGGATAAAAACCCTTTGGTGTGTATTTCTGACATAAGTTTACCATAGCTTATAGTTTCAATCATAACACCATATAACTACAGTTGTTATTTTTATTATTACTATAAATTATTATTATTAATAGTAATAATAATTAATAATAATTATTATTAGTATTTTGGTGGATACTGTTGTAAGAGGTGTTTCTATGCTAGGTCAACTCATTGCGATTGCGATAAATGTCCACTAGAGTGCGCCAGGATGTTAAAAAACCCTGAAGATCCCTTTTGCAGGTGTTAACAGAAATTTGATTTTATCAAGTACAATCAAACGTTTTTATCTTTGAGTTTTTGTTGTTGTTGGTGGGTTTTTTTTTTTTTTTTTCTCGACAGTTTTTCCTCAAAATGATTAAATAGCTGATGGAATTTAGTCTTTCTAAAAAAAAAAAAAAAAAAAATTACTACGTGGAGAAAAATAATAATTATATATAGACTCCAGATTATTCATATTTTTGGGGAAATATACATACATCAGCATGAATAGCTTTTTTAAAAATCATATTTCAGGAAATAAATTTGAAAAATATAGGCAGAAAATCCCACATTCTGTCGTCATATCTTAAGCGAATAAAAAGTCAGAAATAACATTTTTGTTCCTGCAGCAGTTGGTGAAAAATGAGCGAGGATGAAACTGTACCATATTTCCACTGGATTTGTAGTCCGGCGCTCGGCGAACTCCCATTGAGTGTCACTTTCCCGCCCGCCGAGATGAACTACAACTCCCATGAAACCACCGCAGCGCTTCTGTTAATATCAATATGGCTTCTGTCAGTCAGACAAAGGCGAATCAGTTTTTGCCTTGAAATGAAATCAAATTAGGGAAAGGTAGCGGGAGAGTCGGACATCGTCCTATTTTGCTGGTACATGTCTGGCGACGGGGATTAAAAGGGACGGAAACACTGTCAGTTGAGTTGAATAAATGCTGTGGTGCACGGAGGCCCCGCACGCGCACAATCAGAATCAGGTAAGTCTTGAGATGCCAAATTATAAGAAAGGCGTCATTTGTTAAATATGTCTGGAGACATGAAACATGCATTGACGTGCAAATGATACCCGGGGTGGAAATGAGCGCGGTTCGACTGCTGGTTCGCATCGCATGCGAAGTCACATCTGCTCTCATTCTGTGGTGGGATAGGGGTTTAGAAAAGAAATCCTTGCAACTGTGCAACAACTGACACTGTGTTGACATTGGTGTGTTGTGTTGATGCTCACCTCATTTCATATATTATTATGACTATTATTATTATTTATGTATTGTGTATTTCTATATTATTATTATGTTTTGTGTTTTAACAAGGTGCTGCCAGCATCCTATATCATTTTGGTATAGGGTGTATATATATTGGGTTAAGGTGACGTATGGTAAATTTTGATTCGATAGTTCATGGAGTGTTTTTTATTTTTTTTAATTGCAATGATTTTTAATTAAGGAAAGTGTCACTCCTAACACACAAATTCAAAGTTGTCCATGTTTTCTTATAGTTACTGCATGTAAGTAGTTTAATAGTCTTATAGTGTTTGCAATGTACAATTAATCCATAGTAAAACACCAATTTTTATTTTTGTCTCAAAATTAAATAGCTTAATTTACTTGCAAACACTGTTAATCCAGAGTTAAAGTATAATACATGTGTATCCCACCATGATTTGTTTTTTATTGTAAAGTCTTCACATTACATTACATTAAAATGAGTAAATACATTACATCAATTTAGAATAATTTTTGATTTACCAACTTAACAAACTGCAATAACTGCTGATCAAGCTAAAATATGGATTACGGTTTTAGTATTTGACACTTTTCAGCATCCATCTAACAACAACCAAAGTCAGTCTGGATGTTCCTCTAGTCTTACCGTGGCCATCCAACCTGTTCTTATATCTTACCTTAGGACAGCTTGCATTTTCTCGCATTTAAATTTGTGTCTCAGTTTCTTTCTATCAACTCCAGATTTTTTTTCCAGTGGAGCAAGCTTGTGAGACTTTCCTTTTTATGCCGTATCAATTCATTTTCTCAGTGCCCAGTTTGTCCCCACAATGAAAATAATGTGGGGTAAAGTAAAATAATATATAAATTATATGTTATGTGAGGTTTAATTGGCTTAGTAGGCTAATCAGGAGCAGGAAATAGGGGTTACATTATAAGAATTCTTTATAAGCCCACTTGACAAAAACATGTTTATGAATTATATTTACAGGCAGAGCTTTAAATCTTTTGGTCCCACTTTATATTAGGTGTCTTTAACTACTATGTACTTATATCAAAAAAAAGTACAATGTACTTATTGTGTTCATATTGCAAAACACTTTTGGTGCTATTGAGGTGAGATACAGGTAAGGTTACGGACAGGTTTGGTGTTATGGGTAGGTTTAAGGGTGGGTTAAGGTCTAAGGGATGGGTCAACATCAACAGTGTAATAATAAATGTAATTACAGAAATTGATGTAATTACATGCAGGTATTTTTTAAAATATAAGTACAATGTAAAAGCATGTATGGCCACAATAAGTGCATTTTATCAATAGGCCTATCAAAAGATTAATTTAAATGTAAGTACATAGTAGTTAAGGCCAACTGATATAAAGTGGGACCAATCTTTTTGTTTTGTTTGATTTATTAATATCTTAATTTAAATTTTTTTTATCAATATGCAGCTGAACCTAAAAACTTTGAATGGCATCTCAAACTCCTTTTTTTTCAAACAGAAGTTTTGTGTGACTTGAATATTCATCTCATTTGTGTCACGTTAAAGGGTTAGTTCACCCAAAAATGAAATTTCTGTCATTAATTACTCACCCTCATGTCGTTCTACACCTGTAAGACCTTCGTTCATCTTCAGAACACAAAATAAGATATTTTTTATTAAATCTGAGAGGTTTTATATCTCCTATAGAAAGCAACAAAATTACCACATTCATGGTCCAGAGAAGTAGTAAAGACATAGTTAAAATAGTCCACGTGACTACAGTGGTTCAACCTTAATATTATGAAGCGACAAGATTACTTTTTGTGTGCAATAGGGCTGCAACAAATGATTATTTTGATAATCGATTAATCTACCGATTATTGAAACGATTAATCAACTAATCATTGATTATTATATTGGTTAATCAGTATGCTTTGTTTGATTATTCCACTAGCAATTAGTTAAAAAACTGAGTTATACTTTAATAATTAAAACAAGGAAATCACTTCAGCTTTTGAAAGTGTATTTTTAATGAATTTGTTAAAAATACTGTTAAAATGACATACTGTGTTTTTATTAAGTCTGGGAATTGTAATAACTTTTTAATAAGAGTAAAAATATGAATATGTAATATTGTGCAAAAAATTTCACTGAATGGCTTTCCTGAGGTAAATAACATTTTGTGATGTATTTGTTTGCAAGCTGTTTTGTTGACATCTTTCTGCGGTTAAAACTCTGATTAAGTGATTACATTAGAGCTGGCTTCATTTCAGTAAGTTGCACTGTATCTTTCAACATACTTTTTAATATTCATTCATGTTTATTTTGTGCTGTAATAGCAGAAAAGAGGAAGAGATAACAGGATCACGTGCCGCTTGACCTGAGGCACTACAGCGATCTGTCACTCCACATTAAAGAGTGCCAAAACCACATGTATTGTTTGAAGCTCATAGTAAAATTGACAGAATTTAAAAGTTAAGACTTTGTTTTATATCAAAAGTATCCTGATCTGTCTTATCTGTCGGCGCGTTGTCCGTGTCCTCTTTGCTCTGCTATGTATCTTTCACTGGGTGAGAAAATGGACGTGTGGCGAACAGTGAGTTTGAATGAGAGTTAGTGGCCCTGTATGACAACATTTTTTGTAGTTATGCTAAACGTTATGATTTATGCTAGGTTAAACTCCCACATTTTACGGGTTCGACTTTGGCTGCGTTCCAGTTCGTTTTTTAAATGCCCTTCCCTTGCTAACTTCCCTCAGTCTCGTTGACTCGGATGTACGTCATTGCTTACGTTGCATGAGTGCCCACTACTGGCGGAACCTTTGCAATGGGCTGAACTGGAACGTCCTAAGCCCTTGATCACTTGGAATCCGCAATGGAGCTGATTTCTTATTTATTTTTTCCCCTTACAAAATTGTTTAATGCAGCATTCTATATGTATATATGCGTGTTTTAAATGTTAAAAAAAATAATTTATATATCATAGAGTTGTTTGTGGTGGGGTAAATTAAACGCGATATGCGGTGACGTTGTAATCGTGTTGCATTGTGGGTTATGGAGCTGTCTGATGTGTACATGTGAAGTAGACTTTGACCGAGGGAGCGAGTGTCTGTCTATATAAACTTCCCTCGTCCACTTCACGAAGTGGAACGCACTTCAAAATGGTGGTAGGGATTCCCCCGAGGGGAAGTGCTTAGGGAAGTTTGCAAGTGCATGTCTAAAACTGGAGTGGAACGCAGCCTTTGTTTGCACTATGCACTCTGAAGCACCGTGTCTTCTTCTATTGGATTTTATCCGGGAGGGCTGCATTACAGTATTGCACTACAGCGCCTCACTTGTCAAACCGCGTTATTGCAGGCCCTTCAAATAGATCATATGAGATCAAAAACTATTCGACAACAAAAATATTTGTTGACAATTTTTTATTGTCGACGTTGTCGATAGTGTTGACTAATCGTTTCAGCCCTAGTGCACAAAAACAAAAATAATGACTTTATTCAGTTTCTTCTCTACCCAGTCAGTCTCCTACGCAGTAAACGCAGTGCAGCGCTTCCGTGTTTACGTCCGAACGCAGACTCTTGTTCACGTGAGCAGCACGACGCATGCGTGTGATGCTGACGCAGGAGTCGGCCAATACAGAGCCGGCATTCTGATGTAGAACCTGGAAGCTCTGCAATGTGTCTTCAACGTAAACTGCGTAGGAGAATGACAGGGTAGAGAGGAAATTGTTGAATAATGTGTTATATTTGTGTTTTTGTTTTTTTTTTGCGCACAAAAAGTATTCTCGTTGCTTCATAGCATTAAGGTTAAACCACTATACTAGTCACAATGTCTTTACTGCTTTTAACAATGTCTTTACTAGTTTTGTTGCTTTCAATGGAAGATAAAAAAAACCTCTCTGATTTCATCAAAAATATCTTCATTTGTGTTCCTAAGATGAATGAAAGTCTTACAGGTGTGGAACGACATGAGGGTGAGCAATTAATGACAGAATTTAAATTTTTGGGTGAACAAACCCTTTAAGTCCAGTGTTACTGAATATGATAAGCATCTACAGAATGTTTATAAATATAATTTTAATTTTAAAACCACAGTGGGCATCTGGTACTACAGACGATAGGTCTCTGGAAGGGCTTTATTTTCATTAATCAGTGGGCTTGAACGTCTAATAATTACCAGCTGTCTATGGAGGTAAACTGATATTTTAAAGATCACCGCAAGTTGCATATGAAACAAATGGGCTGTAAAAAGTGTTTAAAATTGTGGAGAATAGAAGTAAAGTGAGATTTGGGCTATTTTGGATGCCGTGCTGATGAAGGGAACCAGGGCATATGGACAAAATCAACTTTGATCTTGAGCTGCTGCAAAACAGATGAGTTTCCGAAAACTGCTGCCTCCGTACTATAGTTTCATAACTATAATCTTTAGATGCTTTTATGCTTCCATACATATGTCCGATAAGACTATGACTATGATAAGACTATGCAAATAAAAAAGAAACAATGAGCAACCTAAACTCTAAAACACCTCTGTACATTAAGTCGTTATTAAAATTGCATGCGCACCAGTAGCCTTGCATTTAATGCTTGATATAGCAAGATTGCATCCTTCTTAATGAATGTTATTGTTGTAAGTAGTGCTGCATTTATTTAACATTTATTTGTCTTACTAGTCCTACACAACTGCATGTGGGTAGGCCAGTTAACTGAGTTGGTTTGTCATCAAGTGACAGTTTAATCTCAGTAGAAGCGGTTGTGCGTGCCTGTGGTTGAACTCGTCTCCATATGGGCTATTCTGAATTCTTGTGTCACTGTGGTTTATCGGCTAGCTTGGTGATGATTATTCAAAACCAGATTTGATGTCTAAGGTGACATTTTTACATTTGGGATGTTTTTTTATTCCCATATAAGAGAGATTTTGTCAGCCTGTGGTGCACACATTGATGGGACAATAGTTGTTTTATGACTTTGTTTGACATTGTTTGGCTTCTACCACTAAAGGCTTGTTTGTTACAGGGTTAATGTATTGTTCTTTAGGAAATTACAGACTGATCTGATACCGAATGAATCCTCAACAACTCAAAAAACACTCCTGGTTGGGTTTATTGTTGTTTTTGCTGATTTGCTGTATCTGATGTCTCTGGATAATTAAACCTTTTGAAGCTTTTTAAGGGTGCTTGGGTGAGCAGAAATCTTTTTTTATTCATTTTATGCAGCGCAGACACCAGGAGACAGTCGTACTCGCTCATCAGCAGAATTTATTCTTGAAGAACATGTCGCAGGGAAGTTGAAATCTTCATTTTGTTAAAAGGAGCCTACCATTTTCTCGTTTACTTGATTGCATTACGCTGTGCCATATGGAATGCATATTGCATTGGCACGAGTTTTGCATTTGCTTCGTCATAAGTTGTAGCTTCCTTTCAAAACTCAGGCATTGAGCAAATGAATTGAAATACAATGTGTTATGGGATAACAATTCAGCAAAGCATGTGTGTGTGGGCAACAGTCAAATGCCTGGCATTGGGAGGACTATTCTCAGACAAATGCCTATACGGAGATTCATTCTCAGCTTTTTGACTGAAAGTAGGTTGGCCGCCTCAGATGGAATTTTTCTTGGCAGTTTTCCCTAAAGTTAACCTCCTTCCCCCTCCTCACGTGTCCCAGCTTTCTGCTGTTTAAAGTCTATTAAAAATTCTGTGGTAATGCATGCAGTGTCTTTGCCTTGACCTCAGACAGGCTCCGCACTTCTGTTGCAATGATTGGTCGATAAAGGTGTGGTGACTTTGACATTTTCTTGGATAAATAACACTTTAGTTAGAGCTCAAGCGCATGCGGCCCCTGCTACACCTCCTCCGCTGCATTTCTTAAACTAAAGCATTGTTTTTTTTTTAGTCTAGGCTATGTTATTATGACTTTTATACATTATGCAGCCATGTGTCGTGTTTTATCAGCATGGGTTTAAGGATTTCCTCCAATATCAATTCTCTAATACAGCAGCTCTCTCTTTTTCTTGGCAGAATGTCCCATTATACAGATGAGCCTCGTTTTACTATTGAGCAGATCGACTTGCTGCAGCGGCTACGTCGAAGCGGCATGACAAAGCAAGAGATCTTGCACGCCCTGGACACCCTCGACCGGCTGGACCGTGAGCACGTGGAGAAGTTCGGCCACCGGCACGCCCATGGCGGAAGCGGGGCGCCCGGCGTCAACCACGGCAACAGCAGCAACGCCACCACCTCTTCCAACTCCTGCACTACCTCCACTAACAACCTCGCAGCCTCTTCTTCGACGACCTCTACGGCCACGCAGACCGGTTACCGTGGCAACGGCCTCTCACCATCTCCTAGCAATAGCTATGACACCTCCCCGCCCCCAATGGTCCCCACACCCATGCCGGTAGTAGCACCTATGGTCCAAAACGGACGGGAAGGCCTTGCCTCTATGCCCAACGGGAAGCTCTCACCGCCCCGCTTCGCTGTTAGCAATGCCTCCTCAAGGGCCTTTGCGATCGAGAACCCTGATGAGGAAGTGGACATCGATGACAAAGTTGAGGAGCTCATGAGGTCAGTGGAAAACTCTTCGGATGGGTGATAAACTCATGAGGGGGAAAGTGAAATCATGGTAGGGAATCGAGTGCTGGTTCAGTTTTGTTTACAAAAAACATTCATTGTATTCTCATGTGAATGTGTTGAACTTGAAAAAGAAGAAATGTTGAAACTGAATGTTTCAACAATTGACTCTTATGAGCGGTTCTTTTACATGAATCACAAATGAACTCAGGCTAAAATAACTCAGTCATTAATACTGAATCTGACTCTTTGGTCGTATCTGAACTGAAATAAACTGTATATTTGTGGTTCATGAGACTTAGATTAGTTTTATTAGTTTTATTAGTTTTATTAACTATATGACAACATATAGTTAAAGTCGGCATGAAACAGAAGTTACAATAGTCTTTTCTTCTATATTGTGATATACAGGTGTGTGTGTGTGTGTGTGTGTATATATATATATATGAGTAAAACGGCTTCTCGAACAAGAAAAAATGTAGGGTGGGACTTAAAGGGTTAGTTCACCCAAAAATGAAAATTATGTCATTTATTACTCACCCTCATGTTGTTCCACACCTGTAAGACCTTTGTTAATCTTCAGAACACAAATTAAGATATTTTTGATAAAATCCGATGGCTCAGTGAGGCCTGCATCACCAGCAATAACACTCCCCTTTTCAATGCCCAGAAAGCTACTAAAAAGATATTTAAAACAGTTCATGTGACTACAGTGGTTCAACTTCAATGTTATGAAGCAACAAAAATAACAAAATAACGGCTTTATTCAACAATATCAATTGATGGGCGATTTCAAAACACTGCTTCGTGAAGCTTCGAAGCTTTACAAATCTTGTGTTTCGAATCAGTGGTTCGAGGCGTGAATCAAACTGCCAAAGTCATGTGAACTATTGAAATTTCATAACACTTATGACGTAACGAAGCCTCGTTGACTGAAATCATGTGATTTTGGCGCTCGGAACCACTGATTCGAAACAAAAGATTCGTAAAGCTTTGAAGCGTCATGAAGCAGTGTTTTGAAATCGCCCATTACTAGATATTGTTGAATAAAGACGTTATTTTGTTTTTTTGGCGCACAAAAAGTATTCTCGTCGCTTCATAACATTAAGGTTGAACCACTGTAGTCACATGAACTGTTTTAAATATAACTTTAGTACCTTTCTGGGCATTGAAAAAGGGAGTGTTATTGCTGGCGATGCAGGCCTCACTGACCCATCGGATTTTATCAAAAATATCTTAATTTGTGTTCTGAAGATGAATGAAGGTCTTACGGGTGTGTGTAATAAATGACATTATTTTCATTTTTGGGTGAACTAACCCTTTAATTATGTCTATCAGGAATTGATTGGATTGTTAGATCGTTGTGGTTTGCTATTGCTGTGATGTCATGTGAGTGACAGGTTGTCCCTGCATGACTCCTCATGCCAGTAAACGCATCTTTAGAGAAGAGATGTCTCTGCAGGTGGAAGAAGTTATTATGAACAAAAAGATTACTATAATAAATACTAAAATATTCCATATAAATAAGGTATTTTCTATTTGAAGTTCATGGTGACTTTAAAGATATGCATTAGGGACATTTTTGTTGAAATAAATGCTTATTTTAAAAATGTTACCAAAAATAGTATTGCTGTTTTCCATTTGATGTCATTTTTTTAGTCTCAGTGTCTCTCTCTCTCTCTCTCTCTGTTGTTGTAGAATGGACAGCGCTATAATTAAAGAAGAGATTAAAGCATTCTTGGGCAATCGGCGAATATCACAGGCAGTAGTTGCCCAAGTTACAGGTTAGTGTGCTTTGGCTTTTTGTTTTCCAAATTGAAAAACAAATATATTGTGATTTATACGGTGACTTTTCCTTTTTATTTTGTATAATAAAACAGAGAGCAGTTTAAGCACACCATGATATTTTGTTATGAAAGAAATGTCAGCTGTATGGCTGCCTTTTATTAAGGTTGAGGGATTTGTCAAGGCCAGCCTTAGAGAGACATATGCAAGTCAGATTTTGCCCTTATATGCTGTGTGTCTTTCTCTGCAGGTATCAGTCAGAGCCGGATCTCTCATTGGCTGCTCCAGCAGGGCTCAGATCTCAGCGAGCAGAAGAAAAGAGCCTTCTACCGCTGGTACCAACTAGAGAAAACTACACCTGGTAATACCCAACACCAATGTCATTTATTCTTGTAGGACGTACAATATCGTTCTAACATTTCTATCATTCATTTTAACTTTAACTCTAAACATACCCCTAAAATCAAAAGATATTATTGGTTGATAACAATGTATCCTATTTGGGATATGTTTAATTTAATGTATTGATTGTGTGCATGTTAATTTCCCCTATTTACATTACCTCTGCCATATGGAAGCTTGTTTCTGCCACGGAAAAAAAAAATTAAAAGATAATCTCACAATTCAGACAATTTTTTCTTGCAATTGGGAGTTTAAATCTCACAATTCTGACTTTTTTTCTTGCAAATTATGACTTTTCTCTCACAATTGCAAGTTTATATCTTGCGATTTGGACTTTTTCCTCGCAATTTGGACTTCTCTTCTCAAAATTGTAAGAGATCAATTTTGCAATTGCGAGTTATAAAGTCCAATTCAGAGTAAAAAGACTGACTTTATAAAAAGTCACAATTGCGAGTTATAAAGTCAGAATTGCATTATATGAAGAATATATATCTCAATTATATCTCGTGAATGTATATCTTACAATTCTGACTTCAACTTCAACAAAAAGTCAGAATTATGAGTTTATATCACGCAGTTCTGAGGACAAAAAAGTCAGAATTGCGAGTTTATCATGCTGTTCTGAGGGGAAAAAAAGTCAGAATTGCGAGTTTATCATGCAGTTCTGAGGAAAAAAAGTCAGAATTGCGACTTTACATCACGCAGTTCTGAGAAAAAAAGTCAGAATTGCGAGTTTATCATGCAGTTCTGAGGAAAAAAAGTCAGAATTGCGACTTTACATCACGCAGTTCTGAGAAAAAAAGTCAGAATTGCGAGTTTATCATGCTGTTCTGAGGGAAAAAAGTCAGAATTGCGAGTTTATCATGCTGTTCTGAGGGGAAAAAAGTCAGAATTGCGACTTTACATCACGCAGTTCTGAGAAAAAAAGTCAGAATTGCGAGTTTATCATGCTGTTCTGAGGGAAAAAAAGTCAGAATTGCGAGTTTATCATGCTGTTCTGAGGGAAAAAATGTCAGAATTGCAAGTTTATCATGCAGTTCTGAGGAAAAAAAGTCAGAATTGCGACTTTATATCACGCAGTTCTGAGAAAAAAAGTCAGAATTGCGAGTTTATCATGCTGTTCTGAGGGAAAAAATGTCAGAATTGCGAGTTTATCATGCAGTTCTGAGGACAAAAGTCAGAATTACGAGTTTATCATGCAGTTCTGAGGACAAAAAAGTCAGAATCGCGACGTAAACTCGCAATTGCGCAAAATTTTCATAGCGAAAACAAGCCTCTATAGCCATCATCTAATGGTCACATAAAAATAATCAATAAAAACACTAATAATTTAATTAACACTGTTAAATTTAATCTTTTGCAGTCGAAATGAATATCCATTTTCCATACTGTACATTATAATGTTGTGATACCTAAATTCACTTGAAGCATTCAAAATTATTTATTTGATTGTTTTTAGAATTATTATATAGTATTATATATTTAGTTTTATTTTTAATTTATTTACCCAAGATATGTAATATCAGCTATGTATTGTTTAACAGCCATAACATGAATAATTATTGTGGTCTTGTGCTCTGTCAGTTTCATCCAGGCAGCTCTGAGGGAAGATATCAGACTTTCAGTGAAAAGATCATGACCCAAACCCCAGAACACCAGTTTCTCATTATCATTTGCTTCTGGACTCAGTGAACAGGCTACCAGAAAGTCTGTCCTCAGAAGCACACAGACTGTTTCCCTTATGACACTTCATCTGAGATGACATGTCATGTTTGTGTCCCAGGTGCAACACTAGCGATGCGGCCCACCCCGATGGCCCTGGAGGACATTGTGGAGTGGCGTCAAACACCCCCTCCCATTAGCAGCACCCAGGGCAGCTTCCGTCTACGGCGTGGAAGCCGCTTCACCTGGAGGAAAGAGTGTCTGGCGGTGATGGAGAGGTGAGAGGATGTGTTAAATTGTGTGAATGGTCAGGACAGGTTACTGTGGGTCATCCAATGAAAGTACATTTTTGTAGGTTTTATTTAGTGTCACTTTACAATAAGGTTCCATTGGTTAACATTAGTTAACTACATGAGTTAACATGAACTAAAAATGAAAAATAATTATAAAGCACTCTTTGTTAATGTTAATTTCAACATTTACTAATACATTAACAAATGAAAAGTTCTATTCATTAGCATTATTTAGTGTTAATTTATCTTTTAATTCATTTTTTGTTTATTTCATTAATTACTTGAAGAAAAGTTCTCAACTGACAGATACTCTAAAGGGGGTCGCACACCGGACGCGAAGCTCAGCGCCGCGTCTCGGACAACTCACAGGTATCGCACACCGGCCGCGCACATTATATACGCGCAAGCTCAATTTTGAATTGACTCCTGATAGAAGAGTTGCACGATGGGTGAGTTTTAAGTCGACGGGGAAACGTTACATATGCCTATGCTTTAATATTTCGCACTGAGGTTAGTGTACATGGAAAAATGACACAACAGAGCAAAATGAAAGAAAAGGCTACATTTATTATACATTTTTAGACTTTATTCAAGCTGTTAAACTAAGAATGTAAAACTGATGTATCTTTCAGCATAGGGTGAAGTCAGTATGTACATTAACGACGATTTGAGATAAATATAATATAAATTTAATGTAAAACAATGTACATGGCGCTCTGTGGCGCGGCATGATTTTGAACAACTTCTTGAGTCGTAGCTGGGCGCCGCGGACAGGCGCCGAATGTCGCCGCCGGTGTGCGTACACTCATTGAAAACAATACGTTCGAATTTTAAAGACGTGGCGCCGGCGCTGCGCGGCGCTGAGCTTCGCGTCCGGTGTGCGACCCCCTTAAGGCTACATGCCATTGTTTTATTTCAATTAGTTAATATTTTATTAATAATTAATATAAAATAAATTTAAATAAAGCATAGTATACTGTACGTATAGTATGTTTTTGCTGTGATATCATTACTAGTATCAAGAATTGTGAAATTTCACTGGTGTTGGTATTGACTACTGAAATCTTGGTATTGTGACAACTGTAAAACATAGTCAACCTAAATCTAAAAGTAGGTTATCTAATCTAGGTTAAATAAAGATAATGCAAACTTATATTTAAAGCTATCAAATGTGTGAATTGCATGATAATTTCATGTTATCTGCCTTTGCTGTCTTATATTTTTGCTCAAGTTATTTCAATGACAACCAGTACCCCGATGAAGCCAAACGAGAGGAAATTGCCAACGCCTGCAATGCAGTTATTCAAAAACCAGGTAGGATAAACAGCCCCCATAAAGAAGATGAATGCATGTGTAAATGCCTGTTATCGTGGCCCCAGACATTATTGATGAGCTCTGCTGTGATTTGATTAAGGGAAGAAGCTTTCAGATCTTGAGAGGGTCACGTCTCTGAAAGTTTACAACTGGTTTGCCAACAGACGGAAGGAAATTAAGAGAAGAGCCAACATAGGTAATGTTGAAGCCCTCTGGGGACAGACCAAGCTCGAATTACACGCAACAATGCATTTTGAATATGGACAATGTAATTATTTCCATTGCATTGTTATCACCGTGCTGCAGCTGTCTCATTCAAAATGTGCATTCATCAGAAATATTGAATTTACAGAAAAATGCCTTTCAGAAAACTTCCATCATGCTAGGTACACCCTAATGGGCTCAGATATGTTATGGCAAGGTCTGTTTTTTTCTAAGAAGCAGCAATCCTGGAGAGTCATGGGATTGATGTCCAAAGCCCAGGAGGTCATTCCAACAGTGATGAGATTGATGGAAATGACTACGGTGAGCCAGTAGCTGCTGACCAAGTTTTGGGAATGGTAAGGGATTTTTTTTTTTTTGGTTACACTTTATTTTACAGTGTCGTAGTTATATTGTAATCACTCAAATAAGTACTGAGTAATATTAATTAACTACATGTACTTAATATAGAGTTACAGCTAGGTTTAGGGGTAGTTATAACAATGCATAATTTACTGTTATTACTATAATAAGTACATGTAGTAACACAACTACGGCACTGTAAAATAAAGTGTTACCTTTTTTTTTTATATATAAATCATGATTTTGCTTGGACTGCCTATATTTAAAATCTTACAATCTTTTTAATTAAATTAAAATGGCCAAAACTACCTAAGATTATTGTCATATTAAGGCTAATAATTACTAAAAACTAAAACTGAACATTTTAAATGCTTTAAAGAAATTACGGAATCGCAGCTTTATAATGTACAGTATAAAAAATGTATAATAATTTTGAAATTTGCTAACGACTACATTTAAAGGGGTTATGAACTGAGAAAATCAATTTTCCTTGAGCTTTTTGATATATAAGAAGTCATCATACTATATCCTGTAGGTTTCAGAACTGGAAACTTCCTTGTAAGTCCAAAAACAGCTTTTAAAGGCACAATATGTAAAATTATTAGATTAAAATATCCAAAAACCACTAGAACAATGTAATATATTTTGTTGACTTGTGTACTTGCATTATACCAAATGCTTTTAAGAATGTTTAAATCTAGAGAAATAAGCAATTTTAACCAGGACTCAGGACGTGTCCGTTCGTCGCTTATCAATGACATCATACCCGCTTTACCCTCGGTTTCCGGTTTTGTTTTGTAGAAACCATGGAAACACCAAAGACGCTTTAATATATTATGTTTTATTAGACAGGTGAGCAACTGTTTGGATGGATACATTCATCGCCAAAAATTATTCTTTTCCACTGGCTGTAGATGTGAAGATAACACATCCCATGATTCCGCGAAATAAAGGCGTCATCAAGCTATGCCTTTGTTTTAAATAAGTGACCTCTAGTGGCGAAAAATTGACATATTGTAGCTTTAATGTTACCAAGCCCAGCGAACGACTCGTCCTGGAATGTGCCTACTTATGACGTAATAGATAGGCGAAAGATAGTCTCTGCAGATGAAAATAAACACCTATTTCACCATTGCAACTTTGGCCCCTCCCACTGGCGTTAGAGAGATGAGGAAGAGAGAAGAGTACAGGATCACTCACTGGACTAAAAATAACACCTTCCAAAGGATCCTAATGCTAGGAATGTGGTTATTTTATTTATTTTCAACAATGTGAATGTCTCAGTTGAGCGTTATTTATTTTTTATGGGGTACATTTCACTGTGGATTCTTTGGTAAATCAGTCACAATTTTGGAGCAGGCTTTGCAAACAGACGTTTATGATAAGGACTTGACAGTAATGCAACAACATGTAAGTAATCGTGTTAATTCTAATGCCTGATCTGTGACCAGTGATTTCTGATTTGTAATGATTCATGTACAGTCAGATGTGCTTTGTCTATGTGCCAGTAAATCAAACTAGTAATGACTTAAGTCAACTTCACATTGTTTCTCTTAGTAGGATGAAAATAATCTGTTATTTAAACTGTG
Organism: Hypophthalmichthys nobilis; assembly: GCA_037950665.1. NCBI lineage: Eukaryota > Metazoa > Chordata > Actinopteri > Cypriniformes > Xenocyprididae > Hypophthalmichthys > Hypophthalmichthys nobilis. The sequence goes on from CM075478.1 coordinate 11,235,646, forward strand.
ATTAAATTATAAATAGAAAGCGATCAAAGAACGCTTCCTTTGCTTTCCAATCGCTGTAGCTGTCAATCAAACAAAGCGAGTTTATGCACTCGTGCCAAGGTTCCCATAATAGTCAACAAATCTCAGAGCCTGTTTACATTGTTAGTTATGAAAGCATTCGTTAGTGTGCAAAAATCGAGTTGCAATGACGAGATCCCTGCATTCATGTGCTCAACAACATGTCTATGATCAGCTATAATTTCCTTTTATTTCTAAATTATGACAATTTTTGATGTAAAAATCATACTAACAGTAAAAGTGCACCACAGGAAACATTATAAAACAATGCAGTTCATGACCCCTTTAACAGTGTTATTAAATTATTAGTGTTTAATCTCTAATATTGGCCAGTAACCGGTATATTGTGGTTTGTATGAACAATTTCATGCTCCTTTTTCTTTTAATGACACAAAGTCATTCAAACAGGTTTGCGGGGCAAAAGCAGAGGGCTTCAGACCAATCTCTGGTTCTCTACTCCCTTATAGGACGACAACGCCGGCCCAAACGAACACCAGGACCCCATAGCTTTGGCAGTGGAGATGGCCGCTGTCAATCACAGCATCCTGGCACTAGCGAGGCAGGGCGGAGCCACCAGTGACATCAAGACAGAGGTGCTGGATGACGAGTGAGAATCTTCCCTTCGATGTGGAGCACGGAGGGAAGCCGAAGGAGAAATGTGGGGTTACGAAAATAAAGCCAGACAGTTGTGCGTGAACTGTGATTGAGGAATATGGCCAGGCCGTGGATGACCAAAGTGAATGCGGAGGTTATAAAGACTGTTAACCCAACATTCCCTCCTTCCACCTCCCTCCTACATGTGACGCCTCAGTAGTCTTTTCATTAAAATCGTTCTCATACACGCAGCAGGTCGGGGAGGCCCTGCGTTTAAACTGTTGATGAAACACGTTCACTAAAAACTTCATGCGACATATCACCCTGCCATATCACACTTGGATAGTGAATTTCGTCTCTCAGTTTTTCCTTCTTTCAGGAAGTCTTCTTTGCAGGATTTAAGAGGTCAGTATCATACTAAATGTTCACTGCCTCAGCCTCTCCAGGGAAAGTGTGTTGGGAAGCATATTCTCTCTCACTTCTTAACTTATTTCTTTATGTATGTGCAGTCCAGCATTGCTGAAGTTGCGTTTGAACTTGTACACTTGTCACCAGGGTCCAAAATTAACACTCGCCCACCACCAAATGCATACCAACGGCTTTTCCTAGTAAATAAAACAAAGTTACTGGGTATTTGTTAAGAAATGCAACATAGTTTGGTTATGTGTAAAACCACATATTTCCAAAATTGACTAGTTTATTAACCAGTCCTGTATAATTAGGTTGAACACGTCGTTTTGGCCGTTTACATAAAATGCGAAATTGAATAGAACACAAGGGGTCTTAAGACGTGGTTTTAAAAATGTTTTAAAAGTTTTTACATTTAAATAACTTTTAAAAAGTTATTTTACCTTCATACGTCATCTTAAAAAATGGCTAAAATGCTCAAAAACAAACAAACAGTGCGATACACAGTGCAACAGCCAAAGACATTTTTCTGAATATGTATATTGCTGTAGTGATGGTGTTTAAACCATTTAAATTTAAAGACGCAACTTTTCTGGAAAAGGTTTTATCATGCAAAATGACTTAAGAGCCAAAGTGTAGCATGCTAATTGAAGCATCAGTGTTAAAATATCTCAACTAAAAGCAAAAAAAATAAAAAAAGTAAAAAATCAGTTGTACAACGATTAGTCGTAACTACATTGTAAAAAGTAATTTGCTATATCTACTCCAAAAAAATTTAACAACAGATAACAAGCAATATTATTAATTAAATTCAACAAATAGAATTGAGTTAGAATTATTCAGATTAATTCCTTAAATGTCCTTAAACCATTTAAAACAAGTAAAATTTAAGTACAGTTTAAACAAAAATATCTGAATAACAAACAGACATCAACGATGAATTAAGAACTCTTTATTTTTTATTGCCAACATTGAAGATACCTGATGATAACAAGTAGACTCACTGAAGGAAAGAGAAACACAAGAATTAACAGAGGTTTGGATGTTGATGTTGATTTTATTGAAAATGTTTGGTCGCCATTATGGTGATCGGTGTTTCATTTAGTTGGCCAGTTTGACTCTTCGCTTTTTATGTCAGTTTGTGGTTTTGGTAATGGTGTTTGCTAATTTTACACATTTTAAATGGTTGACTTTTGAGGAATTAATTTGATTAATTCTAACTCAATTCTTGTATGTTGAATTTAATTAATAATATTGTTTGTAATCTGTTGACACAATTTTATTGAGTAGATAGAGCATATTACTTTTTACAGTGTAGGGCTGCACGATTTATTGCAATAAAATTGCACGCGATTTGGCAAAGGCTGTGATTATTTAATGTGCAGCTTGTCAGAGCTTTACGGCTCTGTGATCAGTAGTAAATGCTTCTCCATCTGAAAGCCACATACACATTCTTGCGCGGAAACTCTAAATATGCCCTGCTGCAGAAGAAGATAACACAGCTGAATAAACAGAGGATTGAAATTAAATTAATTAATTAAACTTGACTAATAAACACATGACTGCTTTATTCTGTGTGAGAAGCCACATCATCTCACAGAAGGATGCTCAACTGTTGTTATGAAGTGAGTTTGGAGTAAAAAAAGATGCTAATAAATGCTTCTCATGTCTGAAAAGACACGTGTTGCTTTTTCAAATGTACATTATAAGTGATTCAAACTCGCAGTGCTTTCAGATGGATTAGTATTTGGAGCCATACTTCATTGACAAGCTGCGCATAAAAAAATAATCGCAGCCTTTGTGATTTCATAATCACACTAAGAATCGCGTTTAAGCGATAATTGCGTTCAAGTTCAGTGTTTTTTTTTGTGTCGTGCGATAAATCGTGCAGGCCTGGTCGTAACTCGTAACTGAACATATGTAAGCGATTTCAGTCAACGGTATCTGTTGCGACTTGTGCGTCTTCAAACTTTTTTTCTCAGTAAAAAGAAATTCTGAAGTTTATCTGGGATGATGGCGCTGTTTGTCACTAATATGGGGGAAAACTGCTAAATAATTTAATTATAATTGAGGTAAGAATGTTTTAAGTAAAACGAAATACCGTTTTATGACCAGAATTAAATATTTGTTTCCATGAAATTGGCCAAAATGTTAATTCTGGACCCTGGTTGTCACCGTAGAAGTTGCACAGGACTGTATAGTTGCATACCATAACCGGCCTGCTGGCTTCAGCAATTACGTATTGCACTTTTAATTACTGGCGGCAGCTTATTTATGTTCCTGCCGCTACACAACTGTGCATCTCTGCAGGGAGGCATCGAGGGCCGCCTGGAAACTGAAGCCTACTCGTGAAGATTGTGCCATTATATTTCAGCATTAGCAGACTAGAAAATCAGTTGGGCTCTTCTGCAGGCCTCTCTAAAAGCAATCAGACAACAGCCGTTTATTTGAACGTATATAACCTCAAAGTGTTCTACTCAGCCAATAACTGTGCAAACGTTTCAGCAGCACACGGCTGGAAAATGTTGTAGCATTGGGAATTTCTTTGTCTCAGCGAACGGGAAAACACTTGACAATCAGGATGACGACGTTCCAATACAAAAACCTGGTGGTGTTTGCCCTCGTGTCCAAATATGGGGTTTCTCTGGAAAGTGATGATAACTCCCCTCCATGGGGATTAATAACCCTTATTTCCTAAATTGAAGTGGATTTAACCACTCTAATAAATATCCCATGTAATTGCTTATTTGTTTTTTGTTTTATTAATCATAAAATGTCACTTTAAGGGGGAGGGTTATGGTGCTTTGGGTTCTTTACCCCAACATACTTTTTTTTTTTTCTTTCTTTCTTTTATCTGGTACTGTTTCAAAGAAAGGTAAGAGGGATGGACTAATTCAGGTTATTTTCATTTGTGCTTCAGAATTATGGTGCTTGTTTTTTTAAAAAAAAGGAGATGCTAACCACAGGTCCTCTCCCACCTTTTACTGTCTTTTCTCTGCCTTTTAGGAAGCTGCTTTCTGTGTGTAATGCACATCATTGCAGTCACAAATAAGCTTTTTTTAGACTTATCAAAATAGCTATCAGATGACAAACCTGTGAAAAGTATCAGCTGCTTCAAAAGTTCTCTCAGAATGTCTGAAATACCATTTCAACTCATAAACACGCCTTTGTTTTTATTGAGCGCAAGGACTACAGATTTATATAGATGAGATTGCCACTAGCTAACAAATAAGCTCGTAATTAAAATGCCAGTTGCAGCTGAACGTGATTTTTGAAAATTGATATTGGGCTTCAGCCTTATTGCAAGTATTTCTAAGCACTTAAATGACAGAATATGTAAAATCTGTCAACACATAATTTCTGTGAAAATGAGGTGACGCTGTTTAATTTAACGCTAATGTTCCTAGATACATTTATTCCATAAATCTACATAAGTTTAACATAAATGTACCAAGAGTAAAATATGTATCAAAGGAATATTGTATGTTCAGAGAGAATATTAATTGAAAATTTAATTTCTCATTTTAAATTCTGCCAAGCAGAAAAAAAAAAAAATCATCATATGAGACTTTGTTTTTCTAGTTATGCCTTGTAATTTGGTTGAAAGGTTAAAATATGTTTTCCTTTATAGGGGTGACCAGGGCTAGATGCAAACCAACCTGAATTTTGAACCTGAAAAAGTTCAAATTTAAAGGTACACTATGTAATTTTTGGCCTTTTAGTGGTTAAAAACAAACCTGCATGTTTTTTGTGGAAGAACATTGTTTTAGTTGTGCTTTGGCTCTGCATGACTGTGCGGATGAATACGGTTATCCTACTGCTTACAACACATTCTAGGCTTAAAGTATTAGTTTACTTTAAAATGAAAATTACCCCAAGCTTTACTCACCCTCAAGCCATCCTAGGTGTATATGACTTTCTTCTTTCTGATGAACACAATCTGAGTTATTTTAATAAATATCCTGACGCGTCCAAGCTTTATAATGGCAGTAAACAGGACCAACGAGTATGAAGCTCAAGAAAGTACATCCATCCATTATAAACGTACTCCACAAAAAAATAAAGTTAGTAAAAAATATTTAGCTTCTGTATTCCGCGATGTCAGTTACGTTTTTCGTAAGTTGAATATGGAAGGCGGTCTGGCGGAAGCTAGATATTTTACTTTATAACTTGTCAAATATGGTTATTTTTCTTACCCAAACGCATCACTTCACTTCAGAAGGTCTTTATTAACCCCTGGAGCCATGTGGAGTACGTTTATAATGGATGGATGCACTTTCTTGAGCTTCAAACTTGTTGCCCCCATTCACTGCCATTATAAAGCTTGGATGCATCAGGATATTTATTAATATTTCTCTGATTGTGTTCATCAGCAAGAAGAAAGTCATATACACCTAGAATGTCTTTAGGGTGAGTAAATCATGGGGTAATTTTCATTTTAAAGTGAATTAATCCTTTAAGAGATATAACCAGTTTAGATGGAAAGGATCTCAAGCTAACTACCTAAAGACATTACTGTAGCTATACCCATTAATAGACAACAACCATAATGAAACGACCCTTCACAGTAGATAATGCTTTACAATGAACTCAGATATGGCAACTTTTGTAGCTCTCTAACAGTTTAATAAAATACCTTACTCACCTGTTGAGTAAAAAACAAAAATACATAATAGGCTTACCATAGTGAATCATGGTAAGCCAAAAACACATTTAGGAAGAAGGATTGATGATGTATTGATTTAAATTTTGTTAATTTTGAAGAAAAAAAAAAGTTACATACTGTACCTTTAAATTGACTTTCATTATATAACTGACTGTAGTCCGAATGTATGCAAATGTGGTTTTATTGTGTTAAGTGGCTGTTAAAGACAAATGCGATGGAATGGTTGGATGGTTTGAATCCAGCATGGAGCATCACTGTAGCAATTATGCAATTTTGACTCAAAATGTTATATTTTCTGAAATGCAGTAGTTGTGATAACTTCCCAATGTGACAACTAGCCCTGGTCTCGGTTTCACATTTCAAAGTTCTTTTATTTTCTTTAGTCCATTAAAATATTAAACGCTATTATAGCCAGACAATGAACAGTATTGCAAGCTGCCAATCATACATTCAGCTAAGAAAAAGTTAGAATTGTCCCTGAAATGTGCTTTTAAGTCATTGCCAACCCAAATTTGAACGTGATGTATCGAGCTTACACAGCAATCATGTAGTCTTGTATATTTTATTATAGGATACAGACAGAGTCCCTCATTAAACACTTTCTTAGAAACAGTACTGAGGCACAGTGTGATGGACTTGTGCCCAGTGAGTTACCCAGAAGTCTTTATTAAGCTAGTGTTGGAATGTGTTTGGAACAGAAGTCTGTCGTGAAAGAATGAGGGAACACTTTGACTGTGTTTTTAATCTGTCCATGTTCTATATGTGAATATATTAAAAATGTATAAATATATTCTATGAGTATAAAAAATTAAAAATATATCACTGTTGTATTAACTTGAAATAGTCTAATCATGTATCTCTTATTACAGAATTTAGTGCCTTTTTTGGACAGTAGACTGTTCTGTAATTAATATGTAGTATAAAACGCATATGCTTTGTTACTTTTTTAAGTTTTGTTTTGACACTTTTTTTGGTTCGTTTTCAAACTGTTTTTAAGTTGTTTTTATTTAGAACTGTACCTTCTAGAGAATAAAGACTTAATGAGCTGAAAGACACTGGCTAATTGTACTTTTTATATTATTTTATATGCAAAATATCAATTATATTAAAAAGTCTGAAGTTGTAACTGGATTGTTTTTTGAAGACGATAAAGTAATGCGAGCCATTTATATATCACAGTGTGTGCAGCTGAAAAACATGATCACTGGCTGTTCAATTGCAATGTTCTTTGTTTAAAAAGTCAGACACAAAGTCAGAATTTGAACATGGGTCCTTAATAACAGACCTGCAAACGCACAAGTGATGAAAAAGTGCAGGTCTCAATAAGGACTCATAAGGACTGCCAGCGTGAAAGACATCCGGGCCAGCTGACGAAACTGTCATTTGCCCGACCGGGCCAGTGCTGTGTCTTCATGGAAGTTGATAATCTGCACGTTTTTAAGCCTTGCCAACTTAAATATTCAAGCACATGTACCCACATCTCTCAGTTTGGTATTTGCACGCTTTGTGATAAGTTTTGTGTGTGCAACCAAAGTGCGCGCCCAGAACGCCGCGTCTCAAAGCGTGCGAATACTCTTTCACATCTTCCTGAGCTTGCACGGACATATTCACATGATAATTGCCAAAATGTTCTTGTCATCGTAAACATAGTTATGTCTTATGTGAATGTAAATGTGCATGTGTAACAGTATATTGGAAGTGACAGCAGCCTAACATTCCAGCTGCTGTCTGTTTTTATGTTACTCAAACAAAAGAGAAAAGAAAAATCGCTCACTGCTCTTGACTGAATAACTTTAATAAGGGTTAATCTATATTTATACAGGGAAGAATATGCAGTGGTATTTTACATTTGACATACTATTTTATATACTATTTCTGTACTTGTATGTTTGCTCTGTTGTATTTATGTGTGCTATTGCTTGTAATTTGATTATTTGTTCTTATTTTATTACTGTCTTTAACAATATAAAAAATGTGAGTTAGGCCAGTAGTTTTTGGTGTCATAACCTTACATTCACATGGATCAAAAACAACTAAAACAAAAACTAGGCCTATTTTATTACTTTTTTTTTTTTTTTTTTTGGTGGGGCCAGTGAAATATTTGGCAGGGGAAGTAAACACTTGAAAAACTGGCCCAACCAGGCCAGTAGAAAAAATCCTTAGCACTGAGCCCTGAAGTAACATGTTTATGAAATAAATCCATGGAGGAGGGTCTGGGGACATCCTACCTCAGAAGAAACTTTTTGTGATTTTAACCTGTAAATGAAGCATTCTGGTGCACTCTGGGAAAAACACATAATTTGATTCAAGTAAAAAAAACAAAAACATTTTGACACTATTAATGGACATTGACACAAATTTCACAATTCGATTTGATTCACAAGCCTGCGTTTCGATTCAATTTGATTTGATATCGATTAATTTGGGGCCTATCAGGTACAGTAGCTTACATAACAAATTTAGTCAAAAAAAAAAAAGAAAAAGAAAATCAACTAATGCTGTAAACTATACAGGGAACTCCAGTTGGTACATAATTATAATATTAAAGGTTAAAATTAATTGATTTGTAGGTTTCTAACATTTGAATTACACAAAAGAAATTTATAATAACGTTATAATAAATTTTCAATGACAATTATGTTTATTCTTTTTTTTGTTTTTTATAAATATTTAAATGGTGGCTGAAATGGATTTAATCAAACATTAAATATTGAAGAACAGGTTAAGTACAAATACAATGAATATGCAATATAGAGCATATATTTAGCAAAATGCTCCTTTCTAAAGTTCATTTTTCAAGCTGACTTATGAGTTTGTGGACACTGAATGGCTTTTTCTGAGTTAAATGTGACTATATGTTTACAAGCGGTTTTATTGACGTCTTTCCGCGGTTGAAGAACTGATTAAGCGATTACATGTGACATGATACGGATTTTGGTAAGTTGTTCTGTATCTTTCAACATACCTTCTGATGTTCATTCATGTTTATTTCGTGCTGTAAACCAGAAGAGATGATCGCCGCTACAGCGACTTGTCACGCCAAAAAAGCAAGCGCCAAAAACAAGATTTCGACAGCTCGAGACGTCTTTGGTCTTACTCCAGTCTATGGAAAATTAGCCCATTTCCGATTATTGTGTGGTTTATTGTGCTTGTGTTGCAGGCCCCGCCTCCGGAGACCTGTCAAACAGATTACGGTTTACCTGTAAAACAGGATAAAATGAAAAGAACGGGAGTCAGCTCATCTGTTGATAATGAGGGAGCATGCGCAGTTCACCAGTCCGTTCACGACTCCCGAGCCAGAATATCAAAATAAGAGTCCTTTTTTTCTGTCCACATAAATCAATATACATTTGTTAATTCGCATATCAGCACTGCGTAAGAAAATAATGCAATCATTGAACTTATAACAATATACAGATTCAGATTCAGAGAGGAAAGAAAAAAAAAACAAAACACAATTGTATACATACTTTGTGTGTATCACACTTGCAAATTTAGTTTTCAAAAGCTCAACAGATTCCGTCAAAATAAAAGCTATAGGTTCATCTCTTGGAAGTGAAGAAACTAGGACAAAATTATTATTATTATTATTATATTCTAATTGTTTGGCATCCTAAAACATCAGTGTGAATGTAATGTAGATGCTAAAAAGAGGTTTGAGCCCACTTTAAAGTTCAGGTACAAGTCAATGCTCAGACTTTTTTTTCTTTGTTCAATTTGCACACTGAACATGGGTAGGAGAATATTGAATATAGATGTATTGAACTCTCAAAGTGCACCAGATTGATGAATTTAACTTTCTTTGTAGGGGACCATACCTCCAGACCCCAGTCTCACAAAAACATGTGGGAAACTCTATTCATTCCATGAACTTTATTTCAGCATAGTATACAAAATTGGTTTTAAGTTTGTAAAGCTGTTAATGCCAGATTCCTTCCCTACCTATCTTATGTAACTTTAAAATAGTTACATCAGACAATTTTTGCCTTTTAGTTGGCAGGAGTGAAAATTTGACATCCTCAAAATGTGTTGTGTTATGGTTTCAAAATGATGAAGGCAGAGAACATCTAGAGAGAGAAAAAAAAAAGAAAAAAAAAGTTCATATACATGCCATAAATGTGGGAAAAAATGACCCCGGACCAACTAGATATGGCCTAAAACTGCAACTGGGGCCACCTAAACTATGATAAGACAATGATGACAATAACTATAAGGATAAGACAACTGTGTAAATCAATTCACTTTTTATTTTTACCTTTACAGCCAGATTATTGTACAGTCAATATAAAAGAAATTATAAATGAATTATTATACATGATTATTCTTTGGATATCAGCATAGAATTGCAGATAATTAAATTAATCAAACCCAGCCTTGTGCTCAGATTGAACTCTCAAGATGCAACTATATACAAAACACACATACACTCGTATACTCGGGGACAAACACTCCATGTGCAGGACAACTTTCATGACATAAAATCATCAAACCTCAGGAAGAGGCACAGACTAGTGGTGAAAGATGGAGCCGTACACTTACTGCTCAGAAAGAGGGAGGGGAAGAAAAAAAACTACAAAAGTAGAGCAGCAACTTCCTGCCAAGAGCTTCGTCTGACATCTGTGTAAACAGCACGGCCCAAAGCTTCCTTCAAAACCCTTTTCTCCTGGTGCCCTTAATGGGAAGGATTTTAAACAGCAGGAGAGCATGAGTATCCACACCTGTATTTAGTATTTGACTTCAAAAGGCCACTGTGTGGTTGCTCGGATATGGCTCTGGATCTATGCCACTTTATGACAAATCAAGGTGTCATTGCTACTGAAGACTTGCCGACTTTGACCAGAATGGATGCAGAATGTATTCAACCTTTTTAATGATAAAAATTAAAAATGGTAAATTGCACTTGAAAATGAAATAAACACCTAGTACACCAGTATACACTAACTTTAAAGTTTCTATGATTGAAATGTGGGGTCATGGAAGGGGATCAGCTCATTGAAATTTCTTCAATAAGTTCATTTCCCCCTTTCTAGTGAGCAGTAACACATTAGGTTCAAACCAATGAACCATCAAATTCCTACAAGCGTTATGAGTGTTATTGCTAAAATAGAAAATGTATTCAAATAAACTTAGTTGAGACTTGTCATTCCAAAGGCAATCAATCTTTTCTTCTATTACCTTTAAATTAATACTCAAGAATGACTAGTTGCTAATGTGATACAACAGACCTTAAAATCACTAGGTTGATAATCACAGCAACAAAGTCATGCTCCATGTGTGCGTTTGTTTTTTTCTCATGATGAATGAGGCACAGATCAAGATACATTTAAAAAAAAAAAAAAAAAAAAAAAAAAAAAAAAGGAAGATCTCAACCCAATTTTTTATGACTGAACACAAACATTAAGACATCACTCTACAGGAAAACAAATTCAAGGCAACTTGAAACTGTGGAGAAATCATCTTTTCTCAGATCAAAATTTTGAAATGCTTTTGACTTGAGCACCAAATCCAGTGAAAAGCAGATTTACAGTGGATCATTGGTTAGTTTAAGTTAATTTACAACAAAACTAAGTGCCCTTTGGGCACATAAGCTATCTATTATAAATCAAATGTGCAAATTAATTTTCCATTCATGGGATTTTTACACTTTATAAATTCAATATACATACCTACAACCATTAAAATATATTTTAATAATGATATTGCATTAGACTTCAGAAATCACAAGGATTCCACGAAAATAGAGTACAAAAGGAACGAAATAACACGTCTTTTCTCTCCATCATGATGTGAATGAGCATCATATCTGTATGGTATAATGCTCCTTATTAAAAACTATATAAATGTGCCCACTTTGCCTATACAGTATGCTAAAAATATTGAATGAAATCACTTTTAGATCTTTTAATTTGAATAAATATGTAGGTATTGCCAGTAGTTGGTCCAATACACAAAACTGGAATGTGCTTTTACCGTGACCTTCTTGTGGAAGACAGTCCTTTAGAAACCAATCAAACTGAGCTATGTTAAATTGTCACTAAATTGCAGCACAAAGTAATTTTATGTTGAAGTAGTTTCAATAAACCAGTTCCAATCAAAAGGCTGCTTACTAAAATGTGCCCCAACCCATCAGATAGTAAATAAGCCCTCTAAAATACTTTTTTTTTTTTCAGTCCAATCATCAAAACCATTAAGAGAGAGACTAATTAAGCCAGTCAATTAAGCCTGAATGTGCCAATTCAGTCAAGTCTAAAAATTCTCCATGTGCAATCAAGGATACACACCAAGCGGGCAGTTTCCTTCTTAAATACTGATAGGCAAGCCTTCAAATGGCACCAAACCAAATAAAATATTTCAATCTTGTGGATTTAGTCATCCAATCACTGGCCAAGTAATAGTAGTACTTCACGAAATGACAAAACTGACATAAATTACCTGCATTGACCTGCTCAGGGCAACACCTATCTTGAAATAAATGCAACCCCCCTTGATAGTGGCTTAGAGATGAACACATATCCAATAACTCTGATCGAATCCCTGAGATAATCTCTTACTTGTCTACCATTTACCACGTTTATACTAGTGTTACAAAGGTGCAATGAGGGATGACAAACAAAAAATGGGTTGACTTAAAAGGCACATTCAGGAAACTACGAATCGATTACTGACTGCACAGAGAAGATAAATGAAGCATAATTTGTTGTATCAAGTCCAAAAATGGACTTGATAAAACCAGGGCACAAACAAGAATGATGGGTTGATCCCAAAGACCTGGAAGATTCATTTACGGTCAACTCATGGAGGCTTTCTTGAGTTACCAAACCAACAAATCTCAAGGAACATAGCTGAAGCAGCATGTTAAAATTCATAGCACTCCCAACATGCTACACATTAGCATAGCACCGAAACTGATAGAGGGGTTTGTAAGGGAATGTTGTACCACCTCCATGGAAAGCCCAAGAACAGTGATGGATGGAGGTGACCTCCTCCGTTAGATTCTGATGTTGGAGGTGTAGCTCAGCTATGGAGGTTCGGTCCTGTTCAGCTCAATGTCAATTAGCTGGTCCAGGATTTGCGATTCTCTCTTTTCTGAATGGCAGTGCCAGCTCCTCCCCTCAGTTGCTGACTGAACTCCCCGCTGCGACGATTTTCGGTGTGCCTTTTGGAAGTTTCCCTTTGAGTCAGCCGATCTGGACGGACTAGCACCCCGTAACCAGGGTTGCATTGGAAGTACTGGTGGCCCTCAATGGAACCATCATTCTTACCTGGTGGACAAAGGATACAAAAGGAACAAGGTCTGTGAATTGGCTTCACCAAGAAGGTGTCAGCATCTCAGAAAACTTAGAAGACTAACAGAAGACTTGACCAATGAACCATCAAATTCCAACAAGCATTTTAAGTGTAACTGTTAAAATTGTATTCTAAACTTAGTTAAGACTTGTCATTCCAAAAGGCATTCAATCTGTTATTTTATTCCCTTTTAATTAATACTTAAAGAATGACTAGTTGCAGCAGGCCTTGAAAACTGGCAACTTGAAACTGGAGAAGAAATCTCAGAAAACTTGTCAGATATGGAAAACTTGACAAACCTGAGGGAGTGTCCAGCTCAACGCCGACCCAGACGCCCTCAGAGAAGTGCGTTGGGCCAATGTAGCGGACCGTGCCGGACTTACTGGTTCCGACGGTCACTCTCCCTCCCACCTTGAGCCAAGCAAGTTCCTTGGGTTCTACATCCTCAAAGGTTATCTCCAGCTTCTCCAGGCTGTTAATTTGCTGCTTTTGCATTGTGGTTGCTTTTCCGCCACCGTCTCCAAGAATGTTACTGAAAGACCTGAGTTCATTGGCTTTGACCTTCTGGAGGGAGAAAGGGCTGTCTGTGGAGGTACTCAACACCAGGAGGGTTTGCGTTTAGCTGTACTTCCTGCTGAGAGGTGGTGACGCCATTTCTGTGGGCCGCCTGGGTATCTTCCTCTTTTCTAAGCCTGTCAGATCTTAGCCCAGCTTCTACAGGAGCAGAGGCATTCACACGGGTGGGTAGACAGTCTTCAATGTCATCTCCTCTTTGCCTGGATGCTACGGGGCCAGCTTGGGTATTGGGAGTAGGGGTAAGGTCCCCGCAAGCTATGGAGACATCAGAAAGGGTGGCAGTGGAGACACTAGTAGAGAAATAGCCACTGGAGGCCTCGCTGATGGGGCTCAGGGGCAGGTCATGCGGATCATGCATATAGGACGGGGCATCAGGAGCATCTGAGTGTCTGTCTGAAGCAGGACTCTTCCCCATTCCTGCGACCTATTGGGAAGCACGTCCAAAACCACAAGGAATATTTAACTACACCTCAACCTATCATCTGACTCTCACACAGAGAGCACATGCTAGGAAAACCACAGACTTAATAGCATGCAATTTACATCACATGCAGGAGAGAAAGATTGGGGTCTTAAAATATCTTCCTAGGCTATATTTTCGCAAAATACAAGTCTGTAACCCAATTCATCATTCATATTTATTTAATTTCGCCAAAGACAGAGCATGAGATCACAGTGGAGATATACTTACTGGTTCTATTCTTACTCTTCCTTCATCAGGGCTGTTGGCCGTTTGCATCATTATTCGTGGCATATGCTGGAGAGATGAATGGAACGTATTAAATTTGTTTTTACGATTTCAGTAATGGTTTTCAAAGAGGCGGCACAAAGCTTGATTTAAGTGTCACGTGTTCATTTTTTATGTTGGGAGCCTTTGGATTACGTTTGATCTAAAGTACTGACAGATCAAAAGTCTGCGTGCAGAGGAGGAGTGGTGTACACGATAAAATATATTACTGTCATATTTTTTTTCCCCTCTACGCCTCCGTTGAAAGCATGCTAGGAAATATGATGAAAGGGTATGGCTTGACAATTAATCTTGGGGAAATTAAACACTGGAGTTTATCTATGGACTTCTGCCTAACATATAATCAGGTTTCTCTGACATGATTTACTTTGACAAAATGAGGACACAGTTTTAATCAAGGAAAACCAAAAAAGCCTGTTTTTCTCACAACAAATCCACCACCAAGCAATAAAGCTTAAGTTAAAGACTTAATTTGCCTCATACAAGATGGATAATATATCACGGATATATTGGCAATGTAGTAGCGTATGGAATTTCTGTCTATATGGAAATGAGGAGGCATGAAGACAGAACGACATTATACTAGAATCTAAAATTGACTCAAATTAAATCGGTCAAGAGTATTCGCATCCCTTTTTGATTACCACATATGATTTACTCATCTAAATGCAGCATATTTCTGAAAGGCTTTGCAAGCGCTAATTTGGCTATTTTTATGACGGATGCTTCACATTAGTTTTTTACATTTATGCATGAATCCATGGAGGTACTGTTGACTGGAATTTGCATGCAGAAATGTTTATAAGCATAGATCCTGCTTGTCTTTTGAATAAATTCAATAATTTGAGAGATTTGTAAAGGGAACATACGAAAAAAAGCCTAGTTTTAGGACCATTACGTTAATTTGTATTTTCATATTTATGCCAATTAAGCACATTTTACCACCAAATTCTCAGTTTTGTACAACTACTGTAATATCAGCATAAATGAAATACACTACAACAAATACCACATGATCTATGCATAATTTGATTTCAAAATGTAATATCACTTTGCCTCTTATTTACTAGATTCTATTTATGCATAATTATTTCTGCATATTTATTATAATTTTTTTAATATTTTTTTTCTTTTGGTTTAGGGTGAAATATGACCTAGAAATGTATTGCCAGGTAACATGAGACTCACCCAGGCAGCCAGAGCAAGGTTTGGGCATGGTTTACTCATTAAATTGGCTGAAATGGGGCAGTTGTGGCCTAATGGTTATAGAGTTGGATTTGTAACCCGAAGGTCACGAGTTCAAGTCTCAGTATCGGCAGGAAATGTAGGTTGGGGGAGTAAAGTAACAGCACTCTCATTACCCACAATTGAGGTGCCCTTGAGCACCTATCCCCCAATCACTCCCTGGGCGCAGCAAAAATGGCCGCCTACTGCTCTGGGTGTGTGTTCACAGTGTGTGTGTTCAGTACTCACTACCATACTTGGCTATATGCCACGTCACTCACTTCACTTTGAAATGTCAAAAAAAAAAAAAAAAGGTGGCTGAAAAGCAAAAAATTAGTCCAGACCTGTTGTGACTGTGGAGAGGGTCTCAAATCTTTCTTGTCGTCACGCACAGGGAACAGAGACTTGAGCAGCTTGGGCATCTGAGGGACAAGGGCCTTGACTGGGGAGATATAAGAAGCAGCAAGCCCTGAAAAACCTGTGGGCAGGTTGGGAAGGAGGCAAACAGCAAGGTAGAGGTGTGGAGAGAGACAACAACGATGGTGAAACAAAGACAGATGTAGAAAATATATAAAAGGAGTGCATGAAGCTGGAAAATAATGTCACACTGATACAAAAATGTCACATTGACATTTTGTGACAGATCACAAAGACAAGTGGAAAAAAGAAGCTGTAGTTGGACAAGACCAAAAGGTAGTCTAATATTTTCCCTCTAATAAGCGTACTTGAAGTTGATTTAGATAAAAGTTAAATTACTAGTTCATAAACCAGGTTAGAAATTACAGCACAAGTTCAGGCAGAAATGAGAAACACTTGCAGTAGAGAACAGAGAGTTGAAAGTTGAAAGGAAAGACAAATAAAGAATGGGTCATGCTGGAAATGGAAAAAGGGCAATTATTTTATTGCAGGAAAAAAAACATCAGATTCTGAACCGCTCACTTCAAGAGTGATTGCTATGTCGTACCTTGCTCAGGGTCCTGACTCTGTGTTGGAGGTGTCGGAGGTCGGGATGGTCGTGGCAGTGTTTTGCTAAACTGGGAGGATGTACCGAAGATATCCTGCTGACTCTCCCATCGATTCTTACATAAGCAAATTGGAAATCAGAGGTTACATAAAACAACTTGTTACCTGTGGTGGACCATATGTCCTTTTTCACCCTAGAATCTTACCTTGTTGTCATCCAGCACTGAGTTTAGTGATAGATCCTGTCTGCTTCCAGATAACTAGAGGAAGAGATGATGTGTGAATACACAATGTGCCAGACTCTGATGATGCTGAGTGTCCTTAACATTTCTCTCTGTTAAGATTAATTTAAGGCTGCAGATGCGCTTACCCGGTGCACACTAGGAGAGCTGAGACTGCGTCTGCTGCCCTTGCCTTTACCTGCCAAATGCTCCTTCACTGCCACCTCCTGTAGCACATGATAGAAAATCTGATTTACATGATGAAAACAACATGATGACCCGAACTAGAGAAGACTGGACAGCACTGGGAAGTCGCCATTTATTTTAGTGGACTGATTCACAGGACTGTTCGTTTTAATTAACAGTTTTTTTCTGTTTTCTGTTTTAGTCCCTGGGTAGCATTCATGTATAAATATTAGGGGTGTAACAGTACAGACGTCCCAGTTTGGTGCATACAGTCAGATGATGAATACAGTCAATCACAGGCGAGCCATACTCCAATCCAGAAGGAGGCGTGCGCGGTAATGCAATTGCTAACCGCCACAACAGGAAAAAATGCAGAAGAACAGACAATCTATGCATAGATATGTTTACATGTAATCTCTCAACCAGCATTTCAAACCACAAAAAGACATCAGTAAAACAGCTTGAGAATAACATCTCATATAGCATTACATTTACCTCAGGCAAGTCATTTAGTGTCCACAGCATGTTAGTTCACTAGAGAAATTAACTCCATAGGGGAGTAACTGAATTTAATAGTTTGGGCTCTGTTGTTAATTGTAACCTTTAATATTATAGTAATGTGCAAGAAAGTGCTCCCTGTATATAGTTTACAGCATTAGCGGAGATAGATTTTTTTTTATCATTAAGAAAACGTTAATTAGAATTGAATTTATATAAAGAGAGACACACAATTTCTTTAATAAACCACTGTTTAAAAAAAAAGAAGAAAAAAAAAAGCAATTTTTATGTTTAGTTTTCTCCCCCTTGCTGTACTGAACCGTGACTTCAATACCAAGGTACGTATCGAACCACCATGTTGGTGTACCGTTACACCCCTAATAAATATATTTTTTAATTAAAATACTGCTATTTATCACTATGATAAGGTTATACAGAACGAGTTAAATCTTGTGCTTTTAACATATTACTCACCTCTGTTTTACTCCCAAAGTACAGAGATTTACAAACACTTTGTGAATCAGTTTGACTGAATCATAAAAGACAAAATGCGAATTAGATCTAAATATTATTACTAAGGGTAGTTTTCTGCCTTACAGACATATTCCTGTTAAATTCATAAAAAAAATTAAAAAAAAGAAAATAAAAAAAAACACGCTCAAATGATTATAACATTAGAAAGATGATAAAATGCAGACTTATCAGTTCAAAAATATTAGAGGAGGTAGCTGGGTGACCTGTCTCAGACGGTCCAGAGTGAGGATGTTCTCTACGGCCAGGACACTCCGCAGGTACTTCTCTATGGCAGCTTCATTGTCTGAGGATTTGGGGTTCTCAGCGCTAGCGGCCACACGTGCCAGCATCTCCCTGTCCTCTGAGCTCTGACTGTCCTGCTGACGTACACAGCCAAGAAAAGACAGGTGCTCGTAAACAAACTGGCTCAAGAAACCAGGTGTCCATCTTTACCTGATTCAAGTATATTTCTTGTGGGTAATAGCCAACTAACATGGCCTTACTTTGTAGCCGAGAGTTTTGAAGTGATACATATGAGCTTATAAACTGACTGTTTTAAGATTATTGATAAATTAAGAACACTGAAGTTTCTCCTTGCTTCAATTCTGAAATCTACTGACATTTTTTTTCTGAATCAGTGTTTTAGAATTTTAGTACTATTCATATACTATTATAGTATTTAAAGTCCCCCTGTGGTAAAAATCAAGTTTTTAATGTTGTTTATATGTCTATGTGGTGTTTTTAATATGCTTTAAGACATACCATGTGCACATTCATAAGTCAACACCATTGTCGAGTGTTTTCTCTTTAAAACTGCAGAGACCTAAAGACGCTGGTGTTTCTGTTTGTCTAGTCACAAACTACCTTGTAACCAATCATGTCAACGTGCCGGCAGGCTTTGGCATATCATTAACTATGACCGCTCAGAAAAAGGGGAGTCTCGAGAAGCCAGGTTATTTTTCTGTTGTTCTGTTGTTGTATATGAAAAATCGGGTAGATTTAGCAATATGGCGGGTGTTTGATGTACATTACGATGTTATGATGAACTATATGCCTTTCTCTACCAATGTTCTGAGTTGTTCAAAGCGTTTGTAAGGATGCTGATTATTAGAAGGCATCTGTCTGACTCTGAGATGGCGAACGGGAACATGGTTTGTGTAACATTAGCAACACATTATTAGCAGCTGTTTGATAACGTAGTCAAGCAAAAGGCTAATTGTATTAATTACCGTTATGTGTCCGATGTTGTAAAAAGCGATACCACTGTGCAACTTTACCTCAGTAAGTTGACCGAGTGGATCTCTGAGTTTGCGCGAGTGAGTGGAGGCGGGGCTAATTAGCATATTCATAGATCCACATATACTAAATGAAGCAAGGGTGTAGAGTTACATTCAAGCTATTTTAAGGTATGATGAAATTGTTTTCACAGGAAAAAAAAAGTTTAAATACATCATTTTTTTGATCAAAGATGAGTTTTAAAGGATAATATTATTGCCTACAGGGGGACTTTAATTTGAATTAGCTTTAATTTTTATATTTTCAGTATATTTTCATATTAAGTTTCGGTAATTTTGTTATGTGCTTTTGTCATTTTTCTTAGGTTTTTTTTTTTGTAATGTTTGTATTTAGCTTTAATTTATATTTAACATGTTATTTCAGTTATTTGCCAAGGCATCATTTATATTTTATTTGAATTCAGATTTATTTTAGTTAACGAAAACTGATTTTTAATAGTTTTAGTTTAAGTTAGCAATAACAACACCGTTCTGAATTTGAAGAGAAAATATATTGTCATTGGTCACTGAAAAACCCATATAATTAAGCTACTAACGCATTATACACACACACACACAAAAAAAATGTTATGCCTACCCCTGGGATGTTGGAGACAACCTCAAAGGTCACACCACAGCCGGGAATAGTGCTCCTGGTGGACATTCTTCTCAAGAAATTTTGGGCAAAACCCTGTTTAAACAAAAACAAATATGCAGAGATAGATATGAAAAACTATCAGTTTATTTAAATGTATAGGGTTTCTGAGCACCAAAAACATATGGCACAGTTGTATGTTAAGCTTAATTAATGGCAAAAAAGTGTGAGAGGACTTTTCTGGAGTTCTTATAATGTTATAGGTCATATAAAGTAGACTGTGCCGCACCGGTCGTCCAGTGAGGTTCACACAGATGCGTTTGCGCAGGACTAGCTGCATCTCTGCAGGGTGGCTGAGCTGCACCACGGTGCGGACGATCAAGTATACTCTCTGATCTGGGGCGGCCCCTCGACTCAGCTGCGGACATTCATGAACCGTGGAGTCCCAAGTGGCTTCGGCTTTCACCTGGAAGTAAAACAGGTTTTAATATGTTCCTTCAAAAACAACTAGGGAGCCTGCGAGAGCCCCGAAGGTACGTGGGTCACATTCTCACCTCTCCATCATAGTGTTTGACAATCTGAAGGTCAAAAAATTCATCTTCATCTTCTGAGCTGAGCATAGCATCCCAGCCGCCCGCCTCAGGAACGTCTAGGTTCTCCTGAGAGCTGAAGTCATCAGCTGGAGGGACGAAGAACAGAAACAGGAGGGACAAGTGTGAAAATGAGTATTAAGATAAATAGTGCTTGCAAATGGGAGCAATGGAAGAAAGGTCACAGAGGACACTGCATTTCTGCAGAGAACATTGCTGTTCTTCAGCAGGCAGGGAAAACATACCGCTCAAGTCGAGGAAGAGCACTGGAATGTGAGTTTCCATCCCAGGTACTGGTACCCTGCCAAGACAGACATAAAATCCAACACATGGCCCAAGTACTCATGACTACACATTTTTAAAAACTGTTTAACTGATACTGACACTCATTTAGCAAACAAAGCCTCAAATCTAAATATCAAACTGTCAAAACACATCGTTTAAGGATTATAACAACCTCCCTAAAAAGCAAGCTGCATAAAACTAAGCTGATTTTACATTAAGTTTCATTCAAACCTTCCTCTGACAGACAACATGTGTACCAGCTATCTATGACACTTAATTTAACTCTTCAGTTTAAATGCAAATTGTTCAGTATGGTTGTAGCAGTGTCGTACCACTCAGCAGGAGCTCCTGGTATTCCACTGCCAGCAGAGGGCACCAACACTGCATTTCTCTCTTCTGTGAGCGTCAGACGCCACTCAAGCAGCTGGGCCTCCCTCTCCACGTCATCCTCGGACTTATCTGGTCAAAGAAAGAGTCAACAATGTTTTCGCTAATTTCTATTTCATACCTAAAAAAGCCATTCCTGCACAGAAGTCCCTTCATCAATGTATATACACAAATTTATAAAATAAATATATTGTGTGTATGTATATATGTATATACAGTGCTGGGTAGATTACTTACAAATTGTAGTCGGTTACTGATTCTAAATTACATGACAAAAATTGTAGTTAGTAACGTAATCCATTACTTTACAAATTAAAGGCAATATAATCTGACTACTTTTTGATTACTTTTGACCTAACTCGTTTATCACATTGATTTGAAAAATGAATAAAAATTAATGAGGAGCATTTTGCTAAATAAAAGCAGTATACTGCATATTCATTGTATTTTTACTTTATATTTTAAGCTTAATATTCTTCAATATTCAATGCTTGAATAAGTCTGTCATGTTTTTATGACAGCCACCAAATATAAATGTTTATATTAAAAAAACAAAATAGATACATAATTGTCATTCAAAATGTATTGTAATGTTATTACAAAAACTTCCTTATGTGTCATTTAAATGTAAGTAGCCTACAAATCAGATAATTTTAAACTTTAATATTATAATTACGTACCAACTGGGGTTCCCTGTATAGTTTACAGCATTAGTTGTGATTTTTTCCTTGAGGAAATTTGCCATGTACTGTACCTGACAGGCCCTAATAAATTGATACTGGATAAAATTGAAATTGAATCGAATCGCAAGCTTGTGAATCGAAATCCAATTGAATCTGTGTCAGTGCCCATCCCCATTAAATATTTATATTCATCTCCATTCCATCCATCTCTATATAAAAGAATTATTTAATATTATAATAACATTGTACACTATAATTTATTTTAGAAAACTTTAGAAACTTTAAGTTTAGAAAAATTGAAGATGACTTGTTTTGTTGAGTAACATTTGTTGGATCTTCTGCTAACAAGATTTCTCACAGCTTTAGCTTTATGCTTAAAAAAAAAAAAAAGAAAGAAAAGAAAAAAATGGACATGCAGAGACACAATGCTGCCCAATGTAGCTCTGATTCAGGCAAATGTCAAATTTTTCCCACCCACTTTTGAGTCTGCATTATGCAAAGGAACAACAATAAGGAATGTGGAGTGGGATTTTGGACCAATGCATGATGTGATACAAATAGTAACAACAAACACAAAAGTTCCCCAAACAAGGACAGAACAAAGCTAATTAGCAACAAATTAAAGGCACAGCATGCAAGTCTCGCCGCTAGAGGTCGCTTTTTCAAAACAATAACAAAGGCGTAGCTTGATGACCCTGTGAATGAGCGTGCAATCATGGAAGTTGTCATCTTCACATCCACAGATGATGGAAAGCAATCCGACAGGACTCAGGCAGAAATCATGTTCATGGGTGAGCTAATTTATTAAAGTTTTATTAACTGCTGCTCCTTTCATTTTGTTGTTTATTTTACGTTTAAAGTCAGGTTTAATGTTCGCCTCCTTCGTCCCAGAACTTGAACTTTGTTACCGTTATGTTTGATCTCTTAAAATCACATTATTTTATTTCATTCTAATAAAACAGCCTGGAGTGCTAAATTAGTACTCATACAAGTCACTTTATTTGACAAATAATTGCGCGATAACGCAGAGCTTTTTTACTTGTTTAAAACAACCATACTTAATACGTTTGAGTGTGTTGAAAGTTATGTTATAAAGTTATTCAGTGCGTTCGCTCGGTGTCTGCTATGAGACACTTGTTGCACACACTGCAGTAAGTTAGATCGATATTAGAATATCAAATTAATAAAAGCTGGATGACTTTGTTGCTAAAAGGCATGCAATTCATTTTAAAATATATTGTATGGCAGAAATAAATATTACTTGCTTTATTACTGTTACTACAAATAAAAGCTCTTTCTGATTTTGCCATGTTAGCCACTTGAAAAAACAGTGTTGTCTCTGAGGCATGGTACAAACGGTAAATCAGAAAAACGAGATTCAAACAATATGACTAACCGTGTTGAGCTATATATCATTAATTAATTGTCGATGAAAATATCCAAGCAGTTGCTCACCTGTCTAATAAAACATAATATATTAAAGCGTCTTTGGTGTTTCTATGATTTCTACGGAAGTAAAACCAGAAATCAAGGGTAGAGCCGATATGACGTCATTGACAGGTGACCCAATGACATGGGCCGTTACACTGCTTAAAATTGCTAATTAAAATTTCTCTGGCTTTAAACATTGTTGGAAACATTTCGGATAATGTAAGTACACAAGTCAACAAAATATATAACACTGATTTAATGGTTTTTGGTTAGTAGATTTTTGAATGAAAAAAGCTTACATATTGTGCCTTTAAATAGAGGAAAGCACTCTTTTGTAGTCCATTACTGAGCTGAGACAACAAAACAGTAAATGTGTCTGTCTAGTTTTTACCTGTTTTGCTGACCAAGGTCTGAAGATGTTGGTCCAGATATTCTTGTCTCTTAGTGAGGGCGGTGAGCCACTGACGCCGCAGACGCTCTAAATCACGCTCCTACAGGATGATGGACAAATGCATAATTACAAAAGTTGCTTTTGCTTGGCATCTTTTTTTTGCTAATTAATAGACCTTTTATGCCTTTAATGGGCAAGACAGTGGAGAAAGACAGGAAACAAGTGGGAGGGAGAGACAGGAACGGGATCAGGAAATGATGCAGGCCGGATTCAAAACAGCACCTCAGCGGGAGCACCACAACACCACGAAAACTCATTTTCTATTGAAATATATGTTAAAATTCAATTTATTTGTGTGATGGCAAAGCTGAATTTTCAGCAGCCATTGCTCCAGTGTAACATGTTCCTTCAGAAATCATTTTAATATATGCTGATTTGGTAAACATATTTCTAATTATTATCAATGTTGAAAACAGCTGTGCTGCTTAATATTTTAATTTAATATAATATAATATAATATAATATAATATATATCATTTATTAGCAACTGAAAGTCAATGTCATAGATGTATTGCATCACAACCAAACATACCTGATAACTGTCCATTTCATCACCCTCAGGCTACAAAGAAAAACAATATAAACATTAGCAAGATCATGTCTGAATATGTCAGAGATGTCTGAGAATCTGTAAATGCTAAAAGCTCAAGTGAAAAAAAAAGCACATTTACCTCTTGTGGCTCATTGTTTTTGGTCATCCGCACCTGCCTGATCTCCACACAGCCGATAGACACTCCCAGAATGATCTCTGATATCAAAGGCATTGTGCCGGAGTCCTGCACTGAACGTACCTCCACCTGAATCCGCCGAGACTGGCCCTGAGAAAGACACATAAAAACTGTTACTACCCCATGACAAAAACCTTAAAGCAAAATATTAAACACAGTATTGATAGAATAACAGAGCACAAGCAAAATACAGAGTACACATGCCTAGGAATCCTAAATAAATCTACAAAAATAAAAAAGCAATACAGAGTTTGCTCAAGGCAAGCATTCAAAAACACCTCATTACCATCTATATAGAGCAAGTGACTAAAAAAAGCCCCAAAACTGAGTCAAAAGGTATAAATAAATAAACATAAATAATGCTATGCTTTATTCTGATTGTAATATAATTTATAAGCCTGCAGGAACATGAGGTGTCTGACCTGTTTAAGCTGAAAGATGCCACCCGTGCGAACATCTCTTGCTGGCACCACCTCCACGGGCATGTACTCTCCGTTCTCATTCAGCTCCAGAATCTGCACCCACATCTCCAACTTGCGCGTTACCTCACTCCACCTGAGGACACATAAGAGTCAAACCAGTCCAAAAAGCAGGAAGCAGATCATCAGATGCTAGACGACCTAATGCACACAATGTTCTCTACCATTTCTTAAGTTTGTATTAGCATAATTGGACAATTACAGAGGGCTGAAGCTCAATTTTGTGTTTACCTGTCACGTAATGTGCGTGTTTTGGCCTGGATTATGCTAAGGTCCCACAGCGCAGGGTTCCTGCCTGGATCAGCCTGTCTGTGTCCGAATACCTCAATGGCTACGGCACCCTCTGTTAGATACTCTATAAAATCCTCTGTTACAGTCACAGCATGCTCCTAGAGTACAGACAGTATAACAAAAGTAAATGCATGTTAATAGTTTCTTGATAACTCCTTTGTTAATGAACTAAGAAAGAGATGCACAATTAACCACAGTTTTAAAAGCTGAAGGTAATAAAAGTTCAAAAAATTGCAAGATTCATTCAAGCAGCATGTTCCAGGATCACCATTAGAGACGGCCCAAGGCGTAAGCGAACTAAGCAGCACCAGGGGGCCCCCAAGAGCACATAAAATGACAGCTTGATTTTTACAGCACATATTCTATCAGTTGCAGTTCTGGTGCCTCCGTCCCAGTATGTATAACTCAACATATATTCACATGTTAACACAGCGGACACTGCACTTATTTGCAATCACAAAAGTTCATTATTTGCATGTGCTTTAAAGTCTTGCCGGTTAAACATTTCATTCAAAAAGCCTGTCCAGCAGCGGCGATTAGCTTTATCCTAATACACAAGGTTTACGTCTAAAGTGAAAGTAATCAGTTGAGAGAAAATTGAATGCGTGCAGGTCTTAAAGTGACAGCAGCCTAATAATAAACATGCTGCCCTTGTCCTTAAAGGGATAGTTCACCCCAAAATGAAAATTCTGTCATTATTTACTCACTCTCATGTTGTTTCTAATAAAACTGATAATGGGTATAAAACACTGACATACCAATTGAATTGGTGGCACAGAGGGGCCCCAAAATTCTGCTTAGGGCCCCATAAAGGCTTGGGCTGGCCTTGATTAGAGATACGATTTGTTGATAGGATATCTTGGATTAAAACACATTGTGCCTAATTTACTATCTGCTTTGTAAAAGGACACATCTTGACACGTCATACCTTACAGCTGTCAAACACCACCATGCAGTGGGGGTCTTTGCTGCTGGAGAAGGAGGCAGATGGATCTACTTCTGGGGCAACAATAACAGGCTCTGCTTGGTCCCAGAAAGAGTATTGACAGAAGACAAAATTGGACAGGTACTGTGGGAGACCTGTAGCCTGCAGGATCTTAATCTGTTTGAGAGACAGGAGTAAAATAAGTAAGGATCACTATGTTTTCTTTTTTTTCTTTTTTTTTAAAGAAATTAATACATTTATTCAGCAAGGACACAAAGTGATCAAAGGTGACAGTAAACATTTATAATGTTATAAAAGATTTCTATTTTGAAATAAATGCTGTTATTTTTAACTTTCTATTCATCAAAGAATTCTAAAAAATAATAATGTACAGAAAAATATTAAGCAGCACAACTGTTTTCAATATTGATAATAGTAAGAAATGTATCTTGAGCACCAATTTAGCATATTAGAATGATTTCTGAAGAATCAAGTGACAGTGAAGACTGGATTAATGATGCTGAAAATTCAGCTTTGCCATCACAGGAATAAATTACATTTTAAAATATATTCAAATAAAATAACAGTTATTTTAAATTGTAATATTATTTCACAACACTAATGTCAAAATATTACAGACTTGGTAAGCATAAGAGACTTCTTTTAAAAAAAATCATCCCCTAAACTTTTGCATGGTAGTGTACACATTTATTATAATATAATATAATATAATATAATAATTAATAATATAATATAATATAATATAAACCAAAAACTTCAGTGACTTAAACTCTGTTTTTGTGAACTTCAGTACTCACCATACAGACCAGCTTGCGTTCCTGTACATCTCCATCTGGGCTTCCGTCACTGTCATCTCCTCCAGCTACGCTGTCATCAAACCCTCCACCCATCCTCATCACCTCCACATGCAGTCGCCCGGCAACCTGACACCAGCAACAAGTGAACACAACACATCAGTGGTCTGCTGGAGATGAACTGTGTCTCATGCTTGATATGATGACTCGATCAGATTCAATTTCACAGATCAATTCACACTTGATTTAATTTACATCCCACTTCATAATCCAGAAGAAATTTCCTTCAGATATGAAACGAGTCAGTTATCATGAATTATCCATAGTGAGTCAAGCCACTGATCATATTTGCTGGCAGATCTGAACGCATCATCCTCACCTCCCCTTTCTGATTGATGATGGGAACTGCATATTGTAGCTTTACATCATAGAACAGGCAGGAGAGGAAAACGTTGGCCACCCCGATTAAACTGTGGTTCACCTGCTCATCGAAGAAAGGGTCGGCTCTCTTGAAGTATGAGTGCATCACCTATGAGATGGAGAGCAAGACCACATCTACAGTGTCACCTTTTTATTTTTATGGGACAGTAAAACTTCTGTGACGAAAAAGAGCTTACAGGGTTGTCCTCGTCAAAGTCCTTCCACTCCTGGTAAAGCTCTCTCATGTCCACCAGCCGGTTTTCCATCTTCTCAAGGGCCCAGATTTGCTTCCCTTTGCCTTTCCTCCTCACTTGAATGGCGGGTTCACTCAGGACAGCATCTCGCTGCATACACAAACAAAAAAATTAAACGGACTGCACTCTCCATGCTATGTTTCTCCTGTGCGCTGCTTTAAAAGGTGCCTGACCTTCCTGTTGGCATTGAGGTTTGCAGCAGGGATCTGTAGAGTAACTCTGTACTCGGTTCTTTTGTCCAGCTCCTCAGCGATGAAGCTCGCCTCCTGCACAAACAGATTAGCCCGTACGATCTGCTCCCTCAGTTTCCGGAAGCTCCTGGTCAGCACCACCTCCCTAGCATCACAGTAAGAGCATTACAACAAACCCACCATGTACCAACTTTCTCCTTTTGAGGGCAAAACAAATTTGTTTCCAACGAAAAGGTAAAGCTCACCTCTCCTCACTCCACTGGCGCAGGCGGTTCTGGGCGTTGGGTGATGATGACATTCCTCCCTGGCTCAGTCTCTCCAAGCTGCGGTAGTGTGGCTGCAAGGGCTGCGATTGCGGTATCTGCATGCTCTGCCTGTCTGGAGTCAGCTGTCTGCGCAGCTGCTGCAGCTCCTGCTCGTACATCTGCCGCTGACGCTCCAGAGCAGTCCGCTTCTCCTCCTCATGTTGGCGCTCCAGAGACTGTAAAACAGCCTGCATGGGGTCTGTTAGATAACAAAAACAGTAATGTTTTAAACCATTTTGTTTTTGCTACTGTACCTTTAAGACTTTATGTAAATTACCTCAGTTTTGATTGGCTAACCTTTTCACATGTAAAATGAGTATCATAGCTCCCTTAAATGCAAAACAAGTGCCCATATTTACAATAGCAGCATTATGTTTTTATTTATTAGAGCTACACTACTTTTTCAAAAGTTTGGAGTCAGTAATATTTTTTTAAAGAAATTAATATTTTTATTCAGCAAGGATGCATTAAATCAAAATTGACTGAAATATTTAGTAAAATTACAAATATATTTACCATTTGAAATAAATGCTGTTCTTTTGACTTTCAGGTATCACTGTTTCCACAAAAACATTAGGTAGCAAACAATGTTTTCAACAATGATAATAATAATAAATGTTTCTTCATCACCAAATCAGCATATCAGAATGATTTCTGAAGGATCATGTGACACTGAAGACTGGAGTAATGAAGCTGAAAATTCAGCTTTGCAGTCAGAGGAAAAAAAAGCTTTAAAATATATTAAAAGAGAAAAACAGTTTGTTTAAATTGTAATCATTTCACAATATTACTGCTTTTATTGTATTTTTGATCAGCCTTGGTGAGCATAAGAGACTTCTTTCAAAATCATTAACAAATCTTACTGACTTTAAACTTTTGAATAGTTGTGTAGAAAGATTTAACATGAAGTCATATTTAACACGCATTTTGTTTATATAGCTTAAAGGCTAAAACTCACCGTTGCTGCCCAAAGCCTTCATCATGACTTCAGTCTGAGCAAACTCGTAGCTGAAGCTGACCTCACTGGACACCTCGCTGGCGGTGTCTCCCTCTCCGTCCAGCTGCTCACTGCTGTTACTGTTCTTCATGTTCCCTCCCTCACCCTCCTCTTCCTCACCCCGTAAGCGTCGCTTCGGTAGGTTTATTCTGAACAAGACACAAAAAAAATAAATAAAAGTTTTCATTAAAGAAAATAACCTTAATGCACTTTCATTTACAAATACAGTAAGCCGCAGTGTGACATTCTTCAGTCTGGGGTAATAACAACCCTAACTGACCTGAAAAAGTGATTGTTTCCCCAAAGAATACGGTCACCATGGTGAAGCTGCTGCCGGCTGGTGACTGGAGATCCGTTCACACAGGTTCTGCAACAGAGACACCATCAGGTTATTTTATATAACTTAACAATATTTAACATTTACCTGAACAGAGACGAAGATTTGCTTGTATTTCACCACTTTTTTTATCCTTTAACTTATATTTAACTTATTATTTTGGATAAAAGCACTTGTGAAATGCAGTATGCATGCATAGTGCAGAGAAAGCCTGTGGTTAAACACTCTCCAGTTCATGGACTGGCCCCTCTAGGCTTTGAACCTATGACCTTTTGATTAGGGATGAAGCAATACCGATACTGTTCTCGTGTACTTGTACTCGTACTCATTAATATACTCCGATACCAAAAACTGATACCACGCAGAGTGTACAGTGTGTAGAGAGAGAGAGAGAGAGAGAGAGAAAGCGCATTTCTGTTGCATGCTCTTGATTGCTGATCACTCACTCAGCACACGTGTCATTTGGATTAAAACTAAATCGTATTTATAAGTGAAACATGAACTGTTACATGATTTATGTATAACGAGTGCTTTCCTACATTATTACAGGAAGGTGATACAGTAATCACATGATGTTTTCAAGAAGTTTTCTGAGCGCAAACATCCAAAGCACGTGCCAAGAAAGCTGCCTCTCCGACTGCGCGTGAATAGCCTATTAAATCGAGTTCTCCTTCAAGTCTTCTTGCACTTGAATGGACACATGCACACAGAATTATTTCAAAATGCCCGTATCGGCAAGTGTCCTTGTGAAACATAGTCGGTTATGTCTTCGGTGAACATAAACAGTTGAGAAAAAAAACGTGTGTGTAACAGTATGATGGATACATACATCCTAGCTCTTAAAGTGACAGCAGCCTAATAAACCTACTGCTGACTTTGTCCTTAATGTTCAAATAGCAAAAAACAAAAAGAAAAATCACCCACTGCTCTTGATTGAATAACTTTGGTAACTTTGATAAGGATTAATCTATATTTAATTTATACAGTGAAGACTATGCAGTGTTATTTTACATTTGATTACTTTATTCAATTTCTGTACCTGAAAATTGTGATGTTTCACTGGTATCTAAAAATAGATAACTGGGCCAGCAGCAAAAAAATCCTAAGTATTGAGCCCTGCTGGAGCTCTAAATATTCACTGTGCTAGTAAATGAAAGACAAAATAAGATGGGGAAATAGAATAGAATGAAAAGTGAAAGTAACAGAAGCTCCTACAATACATTTTAACAGGCATAATTAGCCATGAAAAGAACTGAAGAAAATATCTATTTGCTAAATGAAACAAGACGAACTAATCTGATTCATATTCTTTTGGTTTCTCCACCCAATATTTTTAAAAATTACAAATGCAATGGATATACAGGTATCGGTACTCTGCATCGGCAAGTACCATAAATGAAAGTATCGGTATCAGACTCATTCTGCAAAAGTTGTATCGGTGCGTCCCTACTTTTGGTTTACCCTTCTCAAACATTTATAACACTCAATGCATTACCTTGAGTTTCTATAAGGGTTGATAAAGACAGCTCCCTCAGGTGTGATGTTAATGACACAATGCTCTGCTTGGATCCCCATTCCACACAGCTGGATGTCCTGGGAATCTGCTGATCCAACCTTAGTGTGTTCCTGCAAAACATCCCAGCATTAACTGCTGTTACTACAACACAGACCATATCCATAAAGGCACAATTACAAAAACTTAATGGATGCCATATTTCAAGCACCAGATGTACCAAGACAGGCTCCAGGTACATTATATTATTACCTGGATACCATGATGTTCATGACATTAGGCAGCAAAAAAAAAGTGTGATGGCAAGACTGAACTATTCTTCTAGTAGGCTGATTTGGTGCTATTTTAACGATGTCTTTACACCTTTCTGGGCCTTGAAATTGGTTATGACTTTGCTGTATATAAGGAGATCAGAAAGCTCTCAGATTTCATCAAAAAATATCTTCATTTGTCTTCCGAAGATGAACAAAGGTCTTACGGGTTTGGAACGACATGAGGGTGAGTAATTAATGACAGAAATTTCATTTTTGAGTGAACTAACCCTTTAAACTAGTCCAGCAATATACAAAACTACCATCAGTACCTTACACAAAAAAGTCCTGATTGTGCATTACCTTTAGATAATAAACCAGTAGTTCATTAAGGGCAGGGTCAGCGTTGAGATTGACCAGGAAGCACTTATCTTCTCCAACCTTGATACCAGAAGACTGCAGAGAGATTCCAAGGCTCTCCAGTTGTTTTTGTCTCTCCTATGCAGAACAAAACCCAATGCAAGCAGAACATGAGTGTCCACTTCTGTTGGTGTTATGGCACATGAATAACAGAGTAACCAACAAAATTATGATCCAGACAAAATGTTGTGGCCGTTACTTGTGCAATTTCCTCAGTCTTCCTCAGCTTCTCTTCCCAGGTGACCGTCATCTCCTGTATCAATTTTTCAGATTCCTCCAGTCTCTCCTTAAGCTCTGGTGCCTTCATAGACTGAGGAGGAACATGACAGGTTCTTAACACATTGTTTTTGACCTTTTGCAACAACACACTAAAAAAAAAAAGATAAGTCTACCTCAGCCTGCGTCAGCTGATCTCGCAGTTTCTCCACCTCCTCTCGCAGTTCCCGGATGATCCTGGCGTTGGGGTCTTCGTTGACCACGGCGTGGTTGACGATGCTCTTTGCGCGGTCTGCATAGCGTAACGTTGACAGCGTCTCATCGTAATTATCTGCCGCAGGGCTCACGGTGGCCACCATGGCAGTCCGACTGTTTCCACCCAGACTGTCCTGCGGTTACACCAGAAGGACGAACATTACACATTTAAAAGGTGTGTGTGACAGTGGATTGGAAAAAGTAAAAAATACTGTGGAAATTCCCCCTCCCAGTGTTTACTGGACAGGATGAGTGTTCGTACCTTGAGCAGCCATGTCAGCACTGAATCTCTGTAGGGCACAAACTTGTTCTTGTTCTTTCCAGCGCCCTGGTCTGCCAAGGCTGAGATCACCAAACCCAGAGTGGTTAAAGACCTGTCCAGTGTGGAGAGGGAAGATAGAAATGGAAAAAAAATAAGAGAGAGAAACAGACCGAGACACACATCACACAGAAATATGCACCGGCAGGCCAAAAATCCTTCACCAGATTTATAAACCTTCCTCAGAACAAACGGTGCCCTTCGATGTAGCCATTTTAACAAGACTGATTCTCCACATTAGAAAAGTCCTCTCTCAGCCACAGAAAAAAAGAATGCCACAAATCAATGTTACAAAATACATTCTTAGGTGTCTAAAATGTCCAGAAACAGTATTAGAGAGGAGCATCACACTGTAAAGGAAGAGTATGTCTACATAAAAGATCAGATGCATTTCAAAACAGTTATTTTCCATGATACTGTATGTGCCCTTTAAAAAGCAAAGCACAGTTTAACAGAAAAGGAAACGCCTCAACTCAGTGCCATAGGAAAATATTCAGGGGTGACTCAGACATTCAGAGACTTAAGCAAAAAAATCTCACAAAAACACATCTGGGTCAATTTTACCCCAAAAATTATGCATAAAGAAAATGAAGATAACTTTTGGACCTTCTAATTATTATATTCCTAATTAATTAATATATTAAAGTAATATATTTAAGTAATAAATTATTACCAATTATTATTATTAAATATTAATAATTATTGTACAATTAATATAATATAATATAATATATACAAAACAATATAATCTTTAATAACTGAATTATTGAATTATATAATTTCATTATTTTTTAAATCTACTAAATATATTATACTGAATATAAATTGATTACATTTTAATTAATTATTAATAATTACTGTAAATAAAATAAAATAAAAATATTCTGTCCTAAAATTATTTCCTAATGCAAAAAAAACCTAATGTCTTTTTTAGGCTACCTCTTTAGGTTTAAATTTTTTGACGTTAAATAAAAGTTATTATTTTAGGATGCAATATAACCTAGGCTTGTTCTTGACAGGTTCTGTAAGATTCATGCAAATCTTCTGTAGGTTTGTGCATTAAGTGAAAAAAAGCACCAAGACAAAACAGACTAAACAAAAAAGGACAAAGAAAGTAATCATGCAGAATGAGACAAGAGTGCACACACTTGTTGATGTTGCTGCCTTCCTTAAGCCGCTCGCCTGCAGCACCTGTCTTTGCAGCTCTCTCACTTCCTGCCAGGTCCACCAAACTCAGCTTACTCACCTTTTCCCCACTTGTCTGTAGAAAGAGAGAGAGTCCAAAAAAAGAAATGAGAAACAGTATGTTCAAAATGTAATACTAGCATACTGTGCAGTATACACCGCCTACTATTTTTTTTAAATAGTATGTCACATGACCTTATTATGTGTATCTTTCCATGAATGTCACCCAGTTATACTGGAAATAAATAGCAAACTAACGGTGGCAGGAACTAATAATTAAAAGGAAAAAGCAACATAATCCCTCACTACTGAACATTTCCATGGCTGTCAAGCCTGTCTGTGCTTGTCCTCCTTAGAAATCCAGGGAAACGGCTTCAAACGTTACATTTGTGTATGAATGACCATGCTGGACAAATTCTGGTGAGCTGTCCTATATTACGCAGGAACAATGGCAAGGGAGGCTTTGGCGGGCCATGGACAAGCATCCATTGTTCTCCTCTCTATTGCACAGCATTGGACCAGTATGTGGGGTGGAGTTCCTTTATATACCCCAGCATCAGACCTTACTGTACACAATCCCCCTGTTTGAGCATCAGAGATGAGATTTAATGGAGAGGAGAGGCAGAGAGATGCGAGCGGGAGGCATAAGGATATGGAAAGTCATGAGGGGGGCTGGGAGCTGGACAGAGATTAC
Organism: Hypophthalmichthys nobilis; assembly: GCA_037950665.1. Taxonomy (NCBI): domain Eukaryota; kingdom Metazoa; phylum Chordata; class Actinopteri; order Cypriniformes; family Xenocyprididae; genus Hypophthalmichthys; species Hypophthalmichthys nobilis. The sequence goes on from CM075478.1 coordinate 11,269,878, forward strand.
AGTGCATTACAACAACAAAGAGAGCCCTTGTGCTGCAAAAGCTCCAGGCTCCACAAGCACATTGGCTGAGAATACAGAATCATATAGAGCCGGAGTTCATTTCGTTAATCTGTAATCAACTATTTAAAGCAGGCATATTCTGTACTTTTGTAGCATTTTATTATTTTATTACCCATTGAGTCCACTTACATTGCCTCAAGTTACTTTTTAATGACCCATTTCCACCTTCTTGCTGAACTTTAGAATTAACGGGCTCTTCTTGCTACTGTAACTTTAAGATTTCTATATATGACCTCTGCAAGTGAACTCCTCAAAACACCTTAGCACTTGCAAAGCAATGCCCTGACAACCACCCAGAACACCCTAGCAATCATACAGCTATGCGTTTACACCTCAGAACAACTTAAAAACTGTATAGCAACACCCTGACAACCACCCAAACCACCATAGCAACTGTGTAGCTACAAATTAACTCCTCAGATCACCTTTGCACTTGCATAACAATGCCCTGACAACCACTCAGAACACCCTAGCAACCATACGTCTATGTGTTTACACCTCAGAACAACTTAAAAACTGTATAGCAACACCCTGACAACCACCCAAAATACCTTAGCAACTGTAGCTATGAATTAACTCCTCAGAACACCCTAGCACCTATACAGCGATGCGTTTAACCCTTCAGAACTTAGAAACTGCATAGCAACACCCTAACAACCACCCAGGACACTCTAGCAACCATATAGCTTTGCATTAACCCCTTCAAAACACCAGCCCTGACAAGCACCCATGCCCTAGTAACCACATAGCCATGCATAACCCTTCAGAACACCTTAGAAACTACATGGCAACACCCTAACAACCACCCAGGACACTACAGCAACTATAAAGCTATGCTTTAACTCCTCAGAACACCTTAGAAACTGCCATAAAAACATTTAGAACATTCTGGCAACAGCATAGCTACAGGGTAGCCACTCAGAACACCGTAGCAAAAGCATAGCAACACCCAGACAACCAACCAGAAAAACTCAGCAAATGCATAACTATGCACTAACCCCTCAAATCACCTTAGAAACTGCATAGCAACACCCTGGCAGAACTGCTAGCATTGGATAGAGGCAAGTTTGCAGGGCCAAGCAAAGAATGTAAAAATCTTTTTTTTTTTTTAGAGCCGTTTTCCATGATATGTTAAAAATATATTTAAAACAAAAGAATATGGAAATCAGAGGTAATCCATTGCCCTTCTTTCTTCCCCACAGAGCTGTTTGCATGGGAAACCACAGCATGCAAAAGTAAGCACTGATGACTGTGCTGGAAAAATACACACATCATTACGTATCGATGGCTGAGCTGACAAACACCACATACATAAGGGCTGGGCCCGGTGTGTCTGTACATGCAGGCTAAAACTTTATCATGGCTCTGTTTTAGTGACAACATGCTAAGTTTAGATCTCTGCTGTAGTCTTGCACCTGTTAAGTGACCAGTGCAGTCCAGGCTCTGATGAATTATAGATTAGGGACTGGACAAGAGTCTAGTCAGGTGATCATGACATACGCCACAAAAGAAAAGCGCAGTGACACCAGGACAGCGCCAGAGGAGATCAGTTGACATCTAAACTCGGACGCTCTATAATTTATTCATCAATTTTCCTGCCATTTGCATGAGCTCTCCCATGCTCACGATCAAGCCGATAAGAGAAGCTTACCATGGGCTGAGAGTGCACTTATTGGTAAAGTTCACACAACAACTTTACTTCTTATTTACTCGTTCCAAAGCTGTATGCTTTGATTGACAGCCATAGCCACTGAGATCTTTGGAGCTGAATGAATTAAACGACTTATGCAATGTTATAAATAGGAAACAATGATCTAAAGTGAACAAAACAAAAGCAAGGGCTGTGTCATATAAATCTAAGAGGAACATTTTAGACTTAACACTGGACTGTGCCAGCACAGGTCCACATCAGCGGACAAAAGGTAATCAAATACATCCATCAATGAGATCATCAGGGCTGGACATGATGACTCATCTCTCAACCTCCCCCTTCCTGCAGTACTTGGCTTTATTTCACAAGGACCTTGCAAGAACATTCAAGATCTGAGTTTTATCAGCAAACAGCAGAAGCAGGACTGTTCATAAATTAAATAAGCCATCAGGGAAAACAGTTTTCTTGCTCTTTTAAAATAAGAGTTTGAGGACAGACTCTAATGCTAACAACACAATGTTCCCAAGGCAGGCCACCCAGACTATTTACAATAAGGAGCTGCAAAAACAAGTAAATCAGAGATTATGATTGTAAAGTTAAGAATATATTAGCATATGACCACCCACATTTGCATATCAATGTTTCATTCAGTATTCAGAAACTTGACCCAACTATGCTGGTAAGCAAACCCAATCATGGATTTGGAAAAGATGTAATTTACATACAGAAGTCTGAAAAGGAACAGTCCCTAAAACTAAGGGTGGAAAATTATCATGATTATGAGTTTTATGGTGCAAGAAAGTTAGACTAACGTAAGTAGACTTAAAAAAAAATGAGTTTGACCCATTTTAGTGATTTTTCCACTTGTCTTATCTTGTATCTAAATCTTAATCTATGTAAATCAGTTCTAAGCTTCAGAACAGTGTGTTTAAGTGTGTTCTTACCCCTGACTGCAGGTCCTTCAGCGTGTGCGTGAGGATGATATTGAAAACCGCATGGGAGCGACTGCTCTCCTCATTCATATTGGTGGCCGCCACAGTGCGGGATTTATTCCCCTCAGACATCAAGGACTCTATGTCCTTTGGGTAGGAAAAGGGACATGATTAGAATTTCAGACGTATTTTAAAGGTCAGAACAACTGCACACTTATGTACACAATTATTTTTGTTAAAAAAAAGAAAAGCAGTAAAATGTCCTGAATATGGCCTTTAAAAATAAGGCAGGCACAATTGCTAATCAAAATATGGTTACTGTCATAGACTAAAGACGGTTCACTCCTATTAGTTATGAATGGGAGAAACTGCAATGCAATATGGTGGAATAAGTCCCACCTAGGCCTGTCACGATAACTACTTTTTGTTGTGCGATATATTGCCCCAGAAATAATTGCGATATGCGATATTATTGTCATTTTAAGACCATTTTATGCCACTGAATATATAATCATAATATAACAGCATAATAATGCAAATAGGCCTACACACTTTCAAATGACAATGAACTTAACTCTTAAGAATATTTAGACTTTATTTAGGCTACTGGAATTGAAGCGTAAAAAATAATAATGTTGAATAAATAATAAATAAACCTTTGCTAACAAAAACTGCAAAATAACAAGTAGAAAAAAACACTTTCAAATGCACAAAAGGCACTTATATGGAGAATTTCCCATCTACAGGTTTTTCCCTGACCTTATTTTCTCAGTAAAATAAGGGTGCACGCTATTGTCAGATGTCCATATGAACAAAGACACAGTCAGATATGGCCTGTTGAGGTATCTGTTTTTCTAGAAGCGTTTGAAAAACTTCTTTTAACTTGAGCACCGCGTTTTAGCGCCGCGTCATGCACGAGATGCTGCGAAAGACGCGAGTCCAACAGTCAAACAAACATGTTTCCATGGAAAAACGGTGCAGTGGAATGCAAAAAATGCGTTCCCTACGAAAACGAACTAGACACTTGCGACTGCCACGTCCTGTGTGAAACTAGCTGTGAGTGTGCACCATTTCACACTGTCATGTTTATATTTGCACCATTAGACTGCAGAAACTGAGTGCATTTGCACTTATTCTCCCAAACTGTCTGTAGTTGTCAGGGAAACATTATAACGACTCAAATGGCGCATTTTTCTGCCTGTTGATGTCAGCTCTGTGTATGAAGGAGCTGCCTGAGCCCCGCTTTCGCCTCGGAGAGCAGACGAGATGAAAAAGGCAGCAGGATCGGCAAAATGTCGGCGACATTTATTTTTGTGTAAACATAATGGGCAATATATTGCGTCACCAAAAATTATCAAGGTCATGTTCATATATTGTGCGATAAGTCGATATATCGACTATCGCGACAGGCCTAGTCCCACCTTAATGATAAAGTCATCGAGTCACTGCAGCTGCCGTTAGAAGCTCCGGTTCCCATAGAAACCTGAGACTCGCGCTTAGGACTACACATGCGCATTGGCTCGTCTAGCATGAAAAATAAGCTTTTTTAATGCTATTTGAGCATAAGAAAATACATTTATGGGACAGTTCATGTCAGATTTTGTTGCTGATTTGAAATGTTATTTAATTGCAAGTTCGCAAAGCAGTTTTTGAGATTTCAGGATTTCCCCATTCAAATAGATAGGACTTGGTTTTGGATGCACGAAATAGCTGCCCGGAGAAGTTGCAAATATGGTCGCCGAGTGAACAGACATTCCTTGAAAGGGACTTTGGTTACTTCAAAGAAAACTGTTTTTAGGTTTTGAACTGACTTCTACACTGGAATCTGTGGAATTCTACAGAATGGATTTAGATTTGGAAAAATATGTTAATCCAACATATTCAACACATCAAATCCAATTAAACTCAGTATACTTCAGTATAATTAAATGTACAGGCGAGGAATATGCAAAAAAATACTTTAAACGAAAACATTCCATTCATCAAATTCTGCAAAAACCTGTGGAAATCTGCTTTCAGGAAATTCTGTGCAGGCTTTTGAATGACTAAGAGTTCCATAATAGCAAAAATTTCAGCAGTGACACATGCCATCTTGTGAGCTGACTACAAACATTCCTAAAGCAGGATTTGCTCTGCATCAACTACAGACCCAAAGAGGGGATAAATGAACCACATGAACAAACGAACGACAATCTATTGTATATTTATAAAAAAAAAAAAAAAAAAAGGTCAATGATTGTGTGAAGGGCATGTCATTCTCCCATTAAAGATTTTGTTACCTTGTAACTTTCAACCGCAAGCCTGGACAGGCCATCGACATAAGGCCCCAAAACTTTATGTTCTCTCACTCTCAAGGCCTGTCGACTCCTGTAGGAACAAACAAAGCAAACACATATATTGTGTAAGATCGACATCTACATCAGAGTACAGCTCAGAGATTGAACATAACACACAACAGGCTTCACCCTTTGGGGTCCAACAGGTCCCGGACTTTCTCGTTATAGATTTCCATATAAGAGACTTCCACAGTGAAGCTCTCTTCCTCTCGCTGGTGATGTATGGTCCGCTCAAACAGAGAACTGCAGAGTCTGGGAATCAAACCGGGCTGGTCCACCGAACCCATCATGGTGTACGACTTGCCCGAGCCTGAGGGAAATGAGATCACAGCAGACAAGAAATGATCTCATGCTACTTAATATAAATAATAATTACTTTACATAAACAGATTACAAAAAAAAAAGGGTTATGTTCAAAGAGTTTTTAAAACATGAGCAAAGGTCACTGTGTACAAAATATTACTCACCAGTCTGCCCATAAGCAAAAATACAGGCGTTGTAACCCTGAAAAGCATTGTGCAAAAGACTCTCCCCAAGGCACTGAAACACTACATCTTGACCTGTAAAAATATGATTGAATGACAATTAATATGAACTCTTTAGGGGTGAATCTCACAAAACCTAGCAAGAACATATCAAAGTGATATTTCACGCTAAAATGACAAGCTAAATTAAGGTCGTGGTCCTAAAACAGGCTTCGAGATGATTCATCATGTGAAGGAGAGGATGCGTATGTGGAAAAAGGGAAAAACAGGAGAACATAACGTATCAACAAATACTGTTTAAAAAAAAAAAAAAATTCCTCAAATGTAAAACCTATAGATGCATTTGATGAGGTAAAATATGCTAAAAATGTCACTAAAAAATAGGATTCATTGTACATGGTTCAATATCATTTTGCTAAAAGACTGTAACAGCAACAAAATACAGCAGACTGTAAACAAAACTTTGCTTATATTTTATGCAGATTTTATGCATTAAAAAAGGGCCTGGCCTTTGTCTTAAAGAAAAAGTGCCAAAACTTTGTCTGTAATTGTATTGTATACTTCAAGGTGACACAGATTTTCTGGAAAAAGCTTGTTAGTACAGATGATCTTGATGTGTAAACAAAACCTTATCTTCACTAGCACCAGCAGCACAAGAACCATCATAACAAGATGATACAGATGAGATATTTGTTACTGAACCAAGAAATAAACAAGGTGGCTTCATCAAGAAATGAAGAAACTGACCAGCAAACTTCTCTGTCTCCGACTCATCCATCGACCAAAAACAGTAGTCATAGGCGAAGGTCTTAACAAAAGACAGAGAAATATGGTTACTTTGAGTTTCCATTTGTTATATTCATATCAAACTCAAAGTCATATTTTTATGATGGACTGTTTGTTTCAAAGCGAAACGAGTGCTGTACCTTTGGCAGACCCCTGCTGCAAGATGATCCAAGGAGAGGGCGCATATGGGAAAAAAAGATGAAAAAATAGAGCTTGTGAAAAAACAAATCATCATTTCAGAAGAAACATGTAATATAAAATAAATATATAATAATAACTATATAAAAATAAATACAGAACAAAATAAAATAGTGTTTTTTTTTAAAGGGGACCTATAATGCCCCTTTCACAAGATGTAATAAAAGTCTCTGGTTTCCCCAGAATGTGTCTGAAGTTTCAGTTTAAAATACCCCAGAGATCATTTATCATAGCTTGTCAAATTTGCCTCTATTTGGGTGTGAGCAAAAACACGTTGTTTTTGTGTGTCCCTTTAAATGCAAATGAGTTGCTGCTCAGGCTCGCTTTGCAGAAAAGGGAGGAGCTTTAACAGCTCGCACTTCAGTTGCTCAACAACAACAAAGCTGGAGAATCTCACGCAGCCAAAATGACGATTATCAGTGTTCAGCCTTACATTGTTCAAACCGGAGTCGGATACTGATGGAGAGACTCAGGAAGAAGTTACAACTTTTAGAATGCATCTGGACGTTTCTAAACGGTTAGTGGATACATTTATGTAGTTGCTGTGGAGTTGATTCAACTCATCAACTAGCATATGCCGTCATGTTAATCTTTTGTGCAAATCCAGCGTTTGTGAAGCAGTCTGGCGTAAAATGACGACAACACTACTACAACAACTCCTCTTCTCTAAAGCAGCCCGACATGGTCTCGCCCCCTTTGTTGCATGTTCTTGGGGGCAGGGTTTATGTAAATTTTAGGGTTAGTGATGTCACTAACCCAGGAAGAAGCTCATTGTAGTCCCTACCAGCCATTTGTCTTTAAACAGAGAATGCTTTAAAAGAAAATGGCTCCCTTTGCATTGAACTTTGAGCATTGTAACTTTTGCAGACATTGTTTATGCTCTTAAGTTAAAAAAGTGAAATCATAATCATCCACCCTTTTAATGTGGTGAAATTATAATACAATTAACACCATGTTGTACATATACCAGGATTCAGCACCATGGTATTCTTATAGTACACTGGAGTACTAATATATATATATATATATATATATATATATATATATATATATATATATATATATATATATATATATATATATATATATATATATATATATATATATATATATACACACACATATACACACACACACACACACACACACACACAAACAAACTTCAATTATACCAGAACATTCCTAATTTTCTAAATTCAGTGGACCCACTGACTCACAGCTGACCAAAATAACATGTCATCACCCTGAGTGCACTCAAACGGGAACTAGGAACTGCCGGCTCTGCACACAATCACACATCCTGAGCGAATCCATGTCATCAGTTGTACTTTGCTCAGTGGACCTGAACACAAACAGACCGTCTCTCACTGAGAAAGCCCTGCCGTTTACAGGGTAAATACACATTTGGAACCCTGACTCAAATGTTGTGTTATCTGTAGAGGGCACCTCAATGGCTTTGCACAACACTCTGTGAACACAATGACCTATATAAGGATTATTGACAGACTATGGGAGCATACTGAATGATCCTAATCACTCACAGAGCACTGTGCCTTTCCAGGGCCAATTAACTCAATTCTGATGTTGTTCTATGGGTAATGAAAAACCACTAATGCAAAACGCAAAACTCTGTTCCAAACCATAATGGGCTGCCTAAATGCACCGATGAATCAATAAGCCAAAAACGTGTATAAAACGTTAATAGGGTCAATTACAATTTCAAGCTGACTTTAAGAATCTCATAACTAAAGATATATTCCATGATGAGCAATTATTCCCTATTTATTCATGCCCTCTGCACATATAACAAAATCTTCAGCAACGGCAACCCTTTTTATAATCCCAATCTAGAAAATCTACATCCATGACAGCATATGGAAATCACCGAAGCGTGTACAGCCATGCAGTACACAGTGAGCAAACGAAAAAGCGAGGGATGGAAAGCTGGGGCAAAATATGCCTAGATTCAGTTCCAACGACCCCAGGCTCAGCTTGTCGTTTAAAATCAGGCCATGCCACACTTGTGGTATAATAAGTTGCATGATGACATCCCCCCGTCACACCATGCTGAGAACTGGGGGAGATGTTGGCCCTTGAAGGATGTGTCAGGATGATGAGCTTCATTTTGAGTTCCCAGAGGAGGTTTGAGCAAACAGGGTGGACAAACACACAGCAGCTGTACATCTGTATCACTGAAAATAACATTTCTGAGTGACAGTCACTCAATTCTGACCTTGAAATAAAGATGTGGATATTCTTAGAAAATTATCCTGTCTCTCCATGCTACCCGTTTCCCAAAATCTTCTCTCCCTATCCTTTCATCTACCACTGCAGGGCATAAACTGTATGTGATGACTTTCAGGGTACAGCAAATCAAATTTCACACACTGCAGGGAAATAATGCATGTTTTCCAAGACACCTAAAGGACAGATTACTAATTCTAAAGAAGGAGGTCTTCACCAAACCTCTACAGCCAAGGGTGCAGCTTGTAGTAGATATGTGTGTAATCGTGAATGAGTTCACTGGGTTGTGTGCTACACCCAGACTGCTCATGCTCGCAACTCCCGCCAGTGGCACCTCCTTTTCCAAACAAGCCCTAGTGACTTTGACCTTGTACTATCTGGCATAGCCTATACTAACCATACCTCCGGTCACATCTTATCGTATCTGATTCGCCAACATGACAAATACAATGACATACAGGCTCTGACGGAATGCACAAAGTACTAAAATTAATCATATTAAATGATACCATCCATCTTCATCATTCTGAACACAGTTGTATAGTTTTGCACATGCAGTGTTAAACATGCTCTGCTAAACAGTCTACTCTTATTAACGTAGGTCAAAATCATTTTAGTGAATTGTTTGTTTGGTTGGTTTGTTTGAATGAATAAGTTCAAATAAATGAGTATCTGCACTGTCTTATTTGGCGCAAAATATTTAGTTAAAAGCTGCAGTTCATCACTTCGTTTTGGACTAATTTATGTAAATTAGGGCGTTTCCTACTTTAATTTAGTGTAAATGTAGGTATTCAATTTTATGTGCATCCAAAATAAAAGTTTCTTTATACATTCTGTGTATATTTTGTTATCTATATATAAATACACACACATTCATGTATATATTTTTACTTATTTTATATCTATATAAAATTTATATTATATATATTATATATATTTTGTTAAATATATACACTACCAGTCAAAAGTTTGGACACGGTAAGATTTTTTAATGTTTTTAAAAGAAGTTTTATCTGCTCACCAAGGCTACATTTATTTAATTAAAAATACAGTAAAAACAGTAATATTGTGAAATATTATTACAATTTAAAATAACTGTTTTCTGTTTGAATATATTTTATATATATATATTTTTTTTAAGTAATTTATTCCTGTGACCAAAGCTGAATATCTGAAGGATCATGTGACACTGAAGACTGGAGTAATGATGCTGAAAATGCAGCTTTGCCATCACAGGAATAAATTACTTTATAAAATATATTCAAACAGAAAACAGTCATTTTAAATTGTAATAATATTTCACAATATTACTGTTTTTACTGTATTTTTAATTAAATAAATGCAGCCCTGGTGAGCAGATGAAACTTCTTTTAAAAACATTAAAAATCTTACCGTGTCCAAACTTTTGACTGGTAGTGTACATGCATGTGTGCATAATACATATCCACAATACACACATATATATTATTTTTTATTTTAGATGCACAGCACTAACTCTGACATAATAAATATAAAATCAAATGAAGCAAATAAAAAGAAATCAACTAAAATAAAATTTACAAAAAAATAAATAAAATAAAAACAATTAACACATAAAATAAAAAATATAAAATATAGTAAAATGAAAAAATAAACAGTTCATGTGTTTAGGCTGGAGAAAATAAAATGGGTGCTTTGTTAAAAGAGCAAAGTTAGATCCATGTTTTTGATTGTCCAATGACGGTGACCATGACAACCCAATGACAACCTCAGGAAAGCTGGCAGCTGCTCCCAAGTTCCCAGTCTGGTTTCCAAACAGTGCTCGAATAAACCCACAATGCATCACTCTGTGTTTTCCTAACACGGCTGTCCTGTACATCTGCACCAATTGGAATCATCCCCGAGCCAACTGTACAAATGAAAAATGCGAAGGCTCTGTCTCTACGCCTGTGCCTGCTTCCCTACAGGAGACAGAGGCATGTGGTTGTTATTACACAAAAATGCCTTAGTGACAGGTGAGACCAATTGCTGAGAGATACCCAAGCTAGAACTGGGATCAGCGCTGTGGTGCTGTTAATCACACGAGTTCTCTCATGATGTCATCGAGTAGCCTCGTGAGTAATCCTGTACGTTGCTTTATGACATTGTTTTTGTCGGAGTGAGTCAGAGGCTTCCTGATATGAGGCAGCACTGACTGAGCAGAGTCCTCAGCTGCTGGGGAAGACACAAACTCTCACTTTCTTTAGCAAATCGCACACACAAAAACATTCATTTAGAAAGTGACGGTTTGGCAGCATGCAGCACAGACTCTGAGCTCGCATGAGACCCTTCCCCCAAACCACAAGTCTTGCAGTTAGGGCTGGACGAGCATTAACAAAATTATTACTGAACATAAATACAGAATATTTAAAGTAACAATGTTTAAAGAAACGACAAATGTACAGAAAAATGTTTTTCACAAAACAGAATACTAAAAAGAACAGCCTACTTAATATACTACTAAGCTAATATTTCAAACAAATGGTGTTCTTTTGAACTTTCTATTCAAAGAATATTTGTTTACACACAAAAATATTAAGCAGCACATTGGTTTTTAACACTGATTATAATATATGTTACTTGAGCAGCAAATCAGCATATTAGAATGATTTTTGAAGGATCATGTGACACTGAAGACTGGAGTAATTACAGACATTTTAAAGCATGTAAAATGCCACACAGATTTCACATGAACATTAAGTGAACGAATCACTGAATCACTTTCGAACCAAATCACTGAAACTGACAGTGCAAAGAAATGATTTACAGAATTGAATTTTATCAGCAACCTTGCTACTAACATTAAAGGATTTGTTCACTTTAAAAAGAAAATGACCCCAAGCTTTACTCAGGATATTTATTATTATAACTCTGTGTTCATCAGAAAGAAGAAAGTCATATACACCCAGGATGGCTTGAGGGTGAGTAAAGCTTTGAGTAATTTTTATTTTAACGTGAACTAATCCTTTCATGAAAAACCTTATACCGCAGTGTTCACGCACTGTGATATAGGTAGGAACTAAACTAGCGGTGTGGTCTTCTGGGAATATAATCGCCAAATAAAAAGCACTTAAAAAACCAAAACAATGCAATAATCATGATCTTGGTTAACTCTGTAAATCTATAAACAAAACTGCATACCAGTTTAGTAAATCTTTTCTCCGTGAAAGCATGAAGTGATGATGTGTCAAAAAACAAAATGAATAATCAAATGTTTACCACCCGTACAAAAATATACAGTGGCTAAAAAATAAAGACTTTATTTGCAACACATTTACCACATAATAACAGGAAATTCACCACAAAATGGTTACTACTTTTAATAGATGCACTTTTATTATCCAAGGAACTGTCTATAGGGGAGGAGGCTGCTATGAAAGACTGTGTCAACAGTGTCGTCCCTTCCCCCACTTTCTGTATCACTCCATTGGTGCTGGAAACAATGAGGAAATCACCACTCTGCCTTGGTGCTATAATAGTATACAAATGAAACCGAGACCAAAGCACCACAGGCAGAATATAAAAACCACACTGAAACCACTGGAGGGAAAACCCTTCACATACAAGCTAAGAAGTGGTGGTTGATTTGAGTCTGCAGACTAACAAACAAGCCACTGGCCTCAATCTGTCTTTGAATGCCATCAAACACACAGGCTTTCATGCAAACTCAGGGAGCATTCCAGAAACATGCTTGCGATTCCATTTCGTGCAAGTTAATGGATTCACTCATTGCCTCATCAGACCATCTTAATATTCCTAATAGGTCCGAAAGCTTCAGGAAAGCATTTTCTACGGAGAACAGTTTAAATCTCTCCTTCGAGTGTGTATCGACCCCTCCGAAGTAAAGTGTCGACGCAAGGCCAGGACTGTAAATCCCTATGTCTTTGTCTGCATTCTTGCAGGGGCTCAAGTCTGAGAACAAGGGGGAGGAAGGAATGAACCTTGATTATGGTCCACTGCAGCTTTTTCATGGGTTAGTGACGTACGCTACGGTGACAGCTGTCAGTGCGAGTATGCCAGAGATCGAGGGTTATGCCCAATACAGTCTAACACCTCGTGGTCAGCGCTGGCATGACAGGCTAGTCAGAAAGACAACCTGAATGTGCACCCAGACCCACATGAACTACCCTTCAGCACTTGAGGTCTGAGGTAGAGTCATTTAAAAAATGTGATTCCGCTTCGGTTGCTTGCAAATGCGCAGCCCGTGACCGGGATAGATGACGTTCTGTGCTTTTGACCTAAATTATGATCCACCAGTTTTTTCTTAATAAATGTATGCGCACCAACAGACGTGGCCTCACGGATGAACTTAATGCACTCGAACAGGCTGAGGGCAACACAATGCACTCTAGGCCATGTTTTACACATGACACGGAGATGATTTTCTTCAGCTGAAGCTGTACAACTTTGAATGAATGTCCTGGTAATTAAAACAAGAAAAGTGTAATGAAAAGCAAACAAAAGGTGCACAATTAAAGGGTTAGATCACCCAAAAATGTAATTTCTGTCATTAATTACTCATCCTCAAGTCGTTCCAAACCCGTAAGAACTTCGTTCATCTTCAGAACACAAATTAAGATATTTTTGATGAAATTCGAAAGTTTTTGATAGCAATGTCATAACCAATTTCAAGGTCCAGAAAGGTAGTAAAGATATTGTTAAAATAGTCCATGTGACTACAGTGGTTAAAACTTAAAAGTTACGAAGCGATGAGAATATTTTTTGTGCGCAAAAACAAAACCAAAATTACGAAGCTCATCCAGTCATTAATTTTCTGAAATGCAGAGGTTGGTAAGTAGGCGGTAGTTATCGTAAGATTACGATGCCGATGCTGCTGGTTGGTGGGTGGTTCTGTTGGCTATTAAAGATGTTGATTTAGGAGGCCCTTATCGCATACATATATTGACACCTATTCAACTTGTGCATTAAAAAAATAAAACAAAAATGTTCCGTCCAATGTTAAAATAGCATTCAGATGTTACAGCATTCATGACATTTATGATTTAGACAAGGGATGGGCAACTTTGGTCCTGAAGGTTCATTGTCCTGCAGGGTTTAGCTACAAACCTAATCAAACACACCTGAACAAGCTAATCAAGGTCTTCAAGTCTTCAAGCAAATAGGCAGGAGAGTTTTATCATGGTTGGAGCTAAACTCTGCAGGACAGTGGCCCTCCAGGACCGAAGTCTAAATCAGGGATGGGCAGACTTAATCAGACTTAATATGGTTAAGATGTTTTTACACAAAAATGACACAAAAGAAGATTAAGGGCCGGTTCACACAGAACGTGTTTTTGTGGTTTAAAACGCAAGATGAAGGTCAGTGGAACAAAAAAAGCCAAGCTTTTCGCCACGTTTTTAGATGCTACAAAAGACGCAAGCGCAACAGTCAAATAGTGTGTCTGTCTAGTGCGCTTTTACAAAGAAAAACAATGGAAAACTAATGCAGTGGAATGCAAAAACACATTCTGTGTGAACTGGCCCAGACGGTCTGCAAAATATGTCAACGGTCAGTTCCAACCAAGACGGGAAACACAACAAACCTTTTCCATCACCTGAAAAGGTACAACAAATGCGACAACACTGTGGGTACAAAAATGCAGTCTCATCTGTATAGCATAATGACTGGTTTACAATGTTTACATTTTGCACTTTTTACTCAAATTTCTACCTCTAAATCATTTCATAGATGTAAAACCAGTGCATAGTTAATATTTTTGAACTTCATCTAATAGTGAACTTTTTTTGTATAGGTTGTACCTCTTCAAATATTTAATATGCACTATTTTAACATAACTTCTATTGTTTTAAAGCAGAAAAAGCATGTTTGGATAGTTAGAAGTTTACAATATGTTCATCTATTTTTGTTATTAAACTAGATTCTAAACGAGTAATTTTTTGGGATACTCAAATTGGCAGATTCATCAAATTATATATTGTGATAAATATCGATTTTGATCAAAAATGTATTATTTCTTGCCATAGAGCCCATCCCTATCCTCAACACACCTGAACTCAATCTGACTAGTGTCTGTCTCACTTCCTTCCTGCAAGCCCAAAACACGCCCTGTCTCCAGTTCAGGTGGGATGGTCATAGTCTTTATGTGCCAACAACTACTTAACTTAACAACTTCTGTGATAGAGATTAAAAAAAAAAAAAAAAATCTGGCATACTCCTCTCATAAAAGGGCACAGCTGTAAAATACTCTTAATAATACTAAAATAGTAGGGAGTGACAAGCAATTATTGGTCTCTATAACTATTACAGTACCTAAAAGGGATTTTTTCTATCATAGTCATAAATACGTTGATTTGTCAGGCATATACAAGCCTCTGGAAAGGATGCTGTTCTTAAGCTTATTGCTCATGTTCATTCCATCCAAAACACCCCTAGGAGCTGCTTGCAAACATAAAACCTTTCAAATGTCATTACATTAAAGCAAATGGACAGGCACTAAGATTCATTCAGCCTGAATACGTGATGCCATCGGACATGCTGAGAGCAGTACGACCACACAAAGGATTGAAAGACGAGTATACACAGACATATAAACACGCCATGTGTAGCCATCAAAAAAATGATTGTCTGGAATGTGTTGTAGCGCCTGACAGATCATAATTAATATGAGATGCCAGCAATAATCTGCATACGTAAAGCTATTTTGGTCATGTGAACCTTGCCATTTGAGGCATCTGCGTTGCAGGGGCCATTAACAGGGCTGTCGATTCAGCGCGGCATGACACATGAACTCAGTGCTGCAATTAAACTGTCTGTTGTTCGAAGGCAGCAGGCGGCTCGTCCATTCACTTCCAAGTTTAAAACCTGTTCAACCTCTGTCTTTGTTTGCACTCCACGACAAGAGAAAAGCAGCAAAAAAAAACATAATTGTGCTCTCTTGTGTACCCGCCATAAAAGTCAGAGGAAATGTTTATGGCTGACAGATGCTAAAGCTAGCTTGTATTTTCCCCTTTTTCCAGACACAAGAGCTCCTCAGCTATAGATGACCTAGGGTTAACCCTCTTTCTGCGTTTCCGTGACAACGGAGGGCAGAGAAAAAGAGAGGAAGTCAGACGGAGGAGAGTTATGCCCCGACACACGGCAGGACGGAACGAACAGCAGGCTGCGTTAAAGAGAACCGCACGTCCACATTCCTGTTCTCCCTCAGCCCCCATCGTACGAGCCAGCCGACCGAAACAAACAAGAATACATCCGTTCTCAAAGACCCTGCTCTCAGCTATCTTATGAACGGTCCAAAATATGTAATATATGAATAAAACAAGAAGCTAAACGAATGAAAAACAAGAAAACAATATGCTGCACACTGAATATTACCATTTAAAAAAAACAGTGTGTGAAGCAATTATGCAATCATAATATTTAAACAGTATATGCTATATTTTTATTATATGAGAAATAAAACATGGATGTTTAATTCCACAAATGCTTCAATTCTTCATAATCTTGGAGACTAAAAATGGTTATTTTGCATTTTTAATCAAAAAACGAGTATCCCAATTCAGTTTAATGTGTTACACTCAAACCGATCAAATGAGTCAAGAAAAAGGTTATAAATGGCGGCAGATATTACTTCTGGTTCACTCATTACTCTGGAAATGGCCAAGTCAAGCAAAAAACATTGTGGGATACAGTTACCATAGCCATATGCAAATATAGTAGGTCACTAGGTATTGTTTCCATACAGAAAATCTGCATACTATATACTCCATAAATAGTAAGTAGTATGTTAGTATGCTATTCTGAACAAAGCCACAATGTCAGCAAATTTTCTAGCTTGCAGTCAGCAACATTTCTAAATGTGTTTGAAAGAGTCTCTTTTGCTCACCAAGGCTGTTTCTTTGATCAAAAATACAATAAAAACAGCAATAATGTATTACAGTAATATTACAATTTAAAGTGCCCTATTATGCAAATCCACTTTTCATCTGTTCGTATTAACATGTATCAAGAGCTGAGGAAGCCTCTGGAGCTAAAATTCAAATATGGTAATAGGTGTTTCATTTCTGACATGCACTGTAAGTGGTAGACAAATCACAACAGATTTGGCCATTGGACCAATCAGAGCAAAGAAAGCTCACATAAAAGAGAGAAACTGAACTTGAACCATTTTCAGACTCTTTGGCCACGTACACACTGCAGCTAAATTCAGTAAAATACGGGAATGACAACCGCATTCTACAACCGAATTAACTCCCGAAAAATACAGGTAGTGACAACCGCATTTACAGAAAATCTATGCAGTGTGTACAGAACTGAAATGAGCAATTAGTTGTTAATGCCTTTTTTTTTTTTTTTTTTTACATTCTTCTGTATTCGCGGTGAATCACAGGGAAAGCACAACACCTCTGTTGACTACGTTTAGCTAAATTGCTGAAAATAACGAGTGTTTTGTCACTGTAATATTACTTTGGTCACAATAACGGCTACCAAACACACAAGACGCCAGAACGTCGCTATGGTTTCCAAGCTGTCATCGGAGTTGCGAGATCGAGTCATGTTCCGTACACACATGTAACAATAATTTAAGGGATTCACTCCTGCATTTAAATGCAGTTGTCACTCCTGAAACTTACAGTGTGTACATGGCCTTTGATAAATGAGGTGATGTGCAAAGTATATTATGCGAAAATTAAAGTGTTCTTTGACCTTGGATGTATGTAAACCTATTGTAGGAGACCTTCAACACAAGTTTAGAAACCTTTAAAATAGCATAATAGAGGCACTTTAAAATAACTATTTTCTATTTTAATACATTTTAAAATGTAATTTATTCCTGTGATGGCAAAGCTGAAATTCCAGCAGTGATCAGTCCAGTCTTCAGTGTCATATGATCCTTCAGAAATCATTGTAATATGCTAATGTGGTGCTCAAGATTATTATCATAATCATCATCATCATCATCAATGTTGAAAACAGTTGTGCTATTTTAACCGTAATACATTTTTCTGGATTCTTTGATGAACACAAAGTCATGACTTTCAACGTCAGACTTTCAAATTCAACTTACCTGGAATCTTTTCCCAGGTTTGCCGGGTACAGATGTGTTTGATTTCCCTCCATTTCCACAACACATTTTGTGTTCAGATCCTTTTCTGTTGGGGAAAAAAAAAAAAGAAAAGAAAAAACACATTGAGACAGTTTAAAGGCCACAAAAACAAAACAAACAAATATTTAATTGTATTTTGTGCTTTATCATCTCAAAATAAACAGGTTGTTGGAAAATTAAAAAAGAACCAAAGCCACTAAACTGATCTTATGTAACTCAAAATTGCTCAAAATATGTTTGTCCCATCTCTGCCCTTAGATGACTCTAATAAAACAATCTTAAGACCTATTGGATTCCCAGCTATCCTGATTATGCAGAACAAATGGCTGAAATCAATAGCACAGCGAAAGATGCTTGAGGACTGAATTCAGACCAGCATTCTGATACAGAGTTTTCTTGATATTAACCATCACTATTCTCACAGCTATGGAAAGTGTTCAGGGCACACCAGTTTTACAGACACATGCCTTCAGATATTAAAGGCCATTTCAGGACAATCAAATTATATCTCCCTTGACAGGGGAGACACTCTGTGAAACTGAAGCTATGATTCTACACATACTAGATGCAATATGGGAATCTTATTAATAGCATTTTATCAATTATTTTGCTAGCTTACAAAAAAGTTCCAAATCTGGATTTATCTAAAACTGAAATGACTTCAGTGTGAAAATGCAAAACTCATTCCCAATAACCCATTTTCATCAGCAATATTTTATATATTATATATATATATATATATATAAATAATATATATAAAATTATATATATATATATATATATATATATATATATATATATATATAAAATATATATATATATATGTGTATGTGTGTGTGTGTGTGTGTATTATACACACACACACACACACACACACACTACCAGTCAAAAGTTTGGACACTGTAAGATTTTCTTTTAAAAGAAGTTTCGTCTGCTCACCAAGGCTGCATTTATTTAATTAAAAATACAGTAAAAACAGTAATATTGTGAAATATTATTATAATTTAAAATAACTGTTTTCTCTTTGAATATATTTTATAAAGTAATTTACTCCTGTGATCAAAGCTGAATTTTCAGCATCATAACTCCAGTCTTCAGTGTCACATGATCCTTCAGAAATCATTCTAATATGCTGATCTGCTGTTCAAGAAACATTTATTGTGTACAATTGTACAAAATATTTGTGTACAATATTTTTTTTTTTTTTTTTTTTTTTTTCAGGATTCTTTGATGAATAGAAAGTTCAAAAGAACAGCATTTATTTGAAATATAATCTTTTGTAACATTATAAAATGTCTTTACTGTCACTTTTGATCGATTTAATGCATCCTTGCTGAATAAAAGTATTAATTTCTTTAATTTCTTTTAAAAAAAATAAAAATAAAAATTCTTACTGACCCCAAACTTTTGAACGGTAGTGTATAATGTTACAAAATCTTTGTATTTCAGATAAATGCTGTACTTTTGAACTTTCTATTCATCAAGGAATCCTGAAAAAAAAAACTGTTTTCAACATTGATAATAATCATAAATGTTTGAGCAGCAGATCAGCATATTAGAATGATTTCTAAAGGATCATGTGACACTGAAGACTGGAGTAATGATGCTGAAAATACAGCTTTGATCACAGGAATAAATTACTTTATAAAATATATTCAAACAGAAAACAGTTATTTTAAATTGTAATAATATTTCACAATATTACTGTTTTGACTATATTTTTAATTAAATAAATGCAGCCTTGGTGAGCAGACGAAACTTCTTTTAAAAACATTAAAAATCTTACCGTGTCCAAACATACATACATACATACATATATATATATATACACACACACACACACACACACACACACATATATACATATATATTCACATACACACAAAATCAAACAGTAACTACTATGAATCAGATGTTATATTTCTGGAGTATAATTTACAGTAAACCAAAAGATAGTCAATAATACTACTGATCCCAGGAGGGATACTGTATACTACTAGCATCAAATCAGATAATGTGTGATGGCAGGTACAACAGACCGCAAAAAATATGATTATAGTCAAAAAAATAACTATTACAATTCATTTAACTATTCATTTTCAATCTGCAGTAAAATATTAGTGTATAAATAACCACTAAACAGTATAAGTGATTTCATACTTCCCCATTCTAGTTTCACATCTCTGACTCCACAGTTCTCACATACTAAAATAATTTAAAATAAAATTAAAGGGTTAGTTCAACCAAGAAGTATAAAATGAGAAAATTATCCCATGATTTACTCACCCTCAAGCCATCCTAGGTGTATATGACTTTCTTCTTTCTGATGAACACAATCAGAGTTATATTGAATATAGCAGTAAATAGAGAATGAGATTTTGAAGCCCAAATAAGTGCATCCATTCATAATAAAAGATATCCACATGGCTCCAGGGGGATAATAAAAGCCTTCTGAAGCGAAGTGATGCGTTTGTGTAAGAAAAATATATATATTTAAAACTTTAAAAACTAAAATAACTAGCGTCCAACAGCTGTACACATTGATTTACAGCGAAAGAGCGAACTCTGACCCGACGCATGACGTATTGACGAAGCGCAGAACAAAACACAATTAGAAGTATAAAATGAGAATTTTTAAAGAGAAATGTCTGAGGATTTCATTATAAGAGAAGAGGAGTTTGTTGCCCAGCCCTATTTCTTTGAACAGAGACAGACATCTAAGCTTACGATACCCCTACATTGCGTCAGGGGTTACTTTTTTTAAGTAAATCAACGTGCGTACGGCCATCTGCCTGAAGCCAGTTATTAAAATTTTTAAATATGGATATTTTTCTTACACAAACACATCGCTTTGCTTCAGAAGGCCTTTATTAACCCCCTGGAGGTTGGTTATCTTTTATGATGAATGGATGCATTATTTTGGGCTTCAAAATCTCATCCTCTATTCTCTGCCATTATAAATCTAGGAAGAGCCTGGACTTTATTTAATATAATTCTGATTGTATTTGTCTGAAAGAAGAAAGTCAAACACCTAGGATGGCTTGAGGGTGAGTAAATGTTTTCATTTTTGGTTGAACTATCCCTTTAATATTCCATGTCAAATTATTTGTTTATTTAGACAATAGCCATGTATTAAGTGGGATAATGTATGACCATGTTTATTTTGTAACACTAAATGTAAGATGTAGTGACAACACAGCACTAGTATGGCTCAAATGACATCCATGAACTGGCAAGAAACTCTTTCACACTGGCCATGTGCCATCGGGTCATCCTTAATGTTGAGCCTTGGAATTGGCTCATGTCTCACTCTCAGCTTGGCCAGAGCCGTCCCTCTGACAGCAACAGTGGGAAGAACCTGCAACAGCATTCCCTCAAACACTATGTCAGCAGCAGACAGTTGCTAAAGCGGCTTCCTGTCCAATAAATGGATACCAAATAAAGTTCTGTAGTTCAGTCAGCTGAAAGTTTATGATGCACTGACTAATGACAAACACAAGGCATGGCCTAATAGTAACACACCCAATACGACGGCAGGCCAAAGCATGTCTGAAAGCACCAAATATCTCCTGCTGACAACAGCAGGGAAGTGGAAAGCATCTGCAGCTGACTCAGAAATCCTTGGAAAGGATGCACTCCGAAGCCACACTAGCTGTAACAACTTCCTGTTGGAGCAGGAAACAACTGGTTTCCTCCCAGCATTGGTGGCCAGTGTCCAATAAGGAGACCCATCTGGATTTACCACATCCAGCCATTCCAAAAATCAGAATTTCCTGCATTATGTCACTATGAGTGTCAGAGATAAGCACATGTAATGTTGGCAACAGCGATGAACTGGAAAGATTGACAGAATAACTGAACACAATAACTCAAAGTCCATAAGTAAACAAAAGGCAGCGACAATGCCCCAAAGCACATTTCTATAATTATTTGCCTCAGTTTATGGAAGTAAAACTATTAATGCATGGTTGAGTTAGTTGCGTGAAACTGTAACTGCATTCTTCATGCCATGTGAGAAAGGAATGAGGTAACTGGTGTCCTCAACTAATGTGGGGAACTGGTAAAACATTAACCAGTTTAAAGGGTTAGTTTACCCAAAAATGAAAATAGTGTCATTAATTACTCACCCTCATGTCGTTCCACACCTGTAAGACCATTGTTCTTCTTCAGAACACAAGATATTTTTGATGAAATCCGATGGCTCAGTGAGGCCTCCACTGACAGCAAGATAATTAACACTTTCAGATGCACAGAAAGGTACTAAAGATGTATTTAAAACAGTTCATGTGACTAAAGTGGTTCAACCTTAATGTTATGAAGCGACGAGAATACTTTTTGTGCGCCAAAAAAAAAAAAAATGATTTTATTCAACAATATCTAGTGATGGCCGATTTCAAAACACTGCTTAAAGAATGCTTTTGCGAATCTTTTGTTTCAAAGCAGTGGTTCGAGTGCCAAAGTCACATGATTTCAGTAAACAAGGCTTCGTTGCGTCAGAAGCGTTTCGAAATCTCAATAGTTCACATGACTTTGGCAGTTTGATACGTGCTGCGAACCACTGATTCGAAACAAAAGATTCATAAAGCTTCGAAGCTTCATGAAGCAGTGTTTTGAAATCACCCATCACTAGATATTGTTGAAAAGTCATTATTTAGTTTTTTTTGGCGCACAAAAAGTATTCTCATCGCTTCATAACATTAAGGTTGAACCACTGTACTCACATGAACTGTTTTAAATATGTTTTTAATACCTTTCTTGGCATCTGAAAGTGTTAATTGTCTTGCTGGCAATGGAGGCCTCACTGAGCTATCGGATTTTATCAAAAATATCTTAATTTGTGTTCTGAAGATGAACGAAGGTCTTACGGGTGTGGAAAACGACATGAGGGTGAGTGATAAATGACAATTTTAATTTTTGGGTGAACTAACCCTTTAAACCTACAGATCCCTTTATCCACCTAAAAGGTTTTGTGACGTCTCTTTACATAGTCTTAGGACTGAATATGAACATTTTCGTAGAAGGACCCAAAAACTCATTTGGCCATGGGAACCTGCTCTGTTATGCAACGTTGGCAAATAGTCCATTCAGACTCCCTTCCTGCCTTTGTCCAAAATAGAGCAAGAGAGAGAGACAGAGAGACAGAGAGTGCAAGTAAAACAGAAAGTTAGATGTCATTTAGTCTTTCAAATACAAGTTCACCATGTCATATGACACAGGACAAAAATAAGGTCTGAAAAATCTTTGGATTTGGAATAACACAGTAATGAAGGTCATATTACAATTCCAACATTACAAATTGAAGACTGGGAATTGTTCAAAAGGATATTTGTGAGTCGGAAAGCTCACACTGGCTGTCAGCGCACGATCAGTGCTTGAGTCTTGTGACTGAATGTTACGCTCCATCGAGACACGTGACCACACCACTACAATGTAGCAAATATTTCACGCTTCGGTGGATTTACCAAGACACATGTTCTCCCACGGCAAGACCTGCTTTAATGTCAGCCGTTCATGTGAGAGACATACATGCAAGAAACCATGCAAGAAAAAGTGGAAAAAAAAAAACTACAGCATGTATGACACTAATTGAATATCCTCAGATAGACAGGCGGATGGAGAGAGAAAGAAAGATTTTTATCGTATTATGTGTCATGGAAAACCTGGAAACAGGTAGTCGACATTAAACTTTAAGCAGTGTGGAATGTTATAATTCACCTCAAACATCTTGTTATCTAATATATAATTACATGTATACATATTTAAAAATACATGTCACATTGCAGCCCATTTAAAATGAACTAGTAAGGGAAGAATTTAATTAAAATGGCAAAAACAGTCTACTATCCTAATGTTGAATAAAAAAAGTTAATGAACAATTCATGTCATCTGACCCAAATATAAAGGATTAGATAGATAGATAGATAGATAGATAGATAGATAGATAATAGATAGATAGATAATAGATAGATAGAGATCCAATAAACTCAATATGGTCATGTGACCCAACACAAAAACATACTGAGCCATACAGTATAAAGAGAATACAGCTAGCATTGCCTTATCTGATGGACTTTCTTAGAACTTTGTCAAACCCCATTACTGACCACAAGATAAAAAGGCAGTGTCAAAAAACCTAGTGAGCTGACTAACTAGACAGCATTTTGAAAGCACCACAGAAACGATTCGAACATCTAGGAAACCGCTAAACCAGGTTTTGAAAGACAGCTTGTATGTGTGTAATGTGATATCAAGAGACAGAACTGAAACTCAACTCACCTCTCCGGTTCATGGGCCGGACCCGAACCGCCACCTTCACATTGGAGTCGTTCAAATTAGAGTCGCCCATGTTGTATGTCGATATATCCACGAGAAGACGTGTTATAAAACGACCGAAAAGCTTCCCGACACCCTCGAGTTCATAAAATAAAACTCATCTAGATATGCCTGTCACCGGAGTCCCGGATAATTCGTGATATCTGAAGCGTGTCGTGTCCAAAAATGGTCAGCATCGTCCTTAATGGGTTGTTTTTCTGCGTTTTGAACGGCACAGTAAAAACATTGTCGTTTTAATAATGTAAAAGAAAAGTTTAGTGGAATGTCTTGACAGCTGGAGCTTTAGTTGGTTCAAAAAACAGAGTCGAGAGCAAAGCCAACTCCCTCCTGGATTCCTGTCACACTCACACTGGGTCAAACTGCAAATGTCAAGACTTTTGTCCAGCAGGAAACCAAGCAACTAATAAGTAAGCAGGGTTTAAATAATTCATGCCTAGCGGTGTCAGTCTAACTACCACATTTTGCTTGAATATGGACGTTTTGCATTTTTTAAAAATAAAAAACAAATAAATAATATATACCTGAACGATTTAAATGGTAGTTTAAAATCGTATTCAAATGGATAAACTGCACTACATGCAGATCTGTATAGTGTTTATCCAAAAAAAAATATTAAATAAGATAATGTTTGCAATACACAGGACTATTATACTAATGTTAGGCTGTCAAATGCTGATTTGTCAATGCAGCACTCTTACAAAATGGCAAACAAATCAGTTTTAAGGCAGAAAAATACCATGAATGTAAATGTCAACGACTGTGAAAAACGTAAAAATCCTAATCTGGCAGTTATTTATTTATATATAAACGGTAGGAGATCCCAAAGTATCTGATGCGGATTTGTTGAATTTTCAGTTTCTTTTCAGGCTGGATCCAACTTCACGAGCTCATTAAAACAATGGTGCTGCTCTACATTCCCATCCAGCTCGGCAAATCTTCAGGGTTAATATCCAATATCACGGAGACAAGACATGTGTATTTTAGAGAATTAGCGAAGCCAAGAAAATGAAGGCTGAACTGATTTAAGGACTCCAGCGTGGATGTTACGGCCGTAATAAGGAGCCGCTTTATTTCATGACTGAGCAGCGTGAAGCCAGTGCCGTTAACGGTGATCTATATGACGCCCAGCGGAAGTTCGTCTTTCAAAATAAAAGTCCCTAAAATAACGACAAAAATAAAAATATTAATAAAGTAAATTCATACATCCACCAATAATTATAATAATTATTATAAAAAAATGAATCAATAAATCACCAGTCCTATAATAATAATAATAATAATAAATATTATTATTGTGATTATTATTATCATCATCATTAATATTATCATTAGAAGTAGTAGGCTTAGTCGTACTATAAGCTTTTTTTCATTACATGTAGATTTTTTGAGGCACCAAAAATTCTGTCATTCAGTGAGAACTGAAATCATTACCATAATAATAAGACCAGCTCTGCCATTACGTCATTTGCGATCAGCTGATCTTCTGGAACAGACTTTCAACCTCAGATGAGGAAGAGCTGATTATGTTTTGAAGTTCATGCCATAGTGATGAGGTCAGATATATTTCGGTAGTTTTCCCATTTAAGTCCATCTTCTTCGTCGTTTACAGACATTTTTTTTTATATTCCTATCCATATAAAGTTGGATATTCCGAATGCACGCATAAACTCAGTGCAAAATAGCTTTGGAAATAGAGAAGGTTCTTCAATATTACTTTGAATATTTTGAGGAGGGTAAATGCTGCCAATATATGTTGTACTTAGCACAAATAACTGCAACGGTTCCTACTATTATTCCTTATTTGTTCATGTTGTGCGACACCTGCTGGTCATATTAAGCACATTGAACCACACATCCCATACAAAAAGAAAGAACATAACGAATATTTTAAATATTTATGTATCTTTATAAATATATTTGTTTGCTTTATATATATTTACAGAGTCATTATTCATTTGTAAATTGCTGTTTAGAGCCGCTGCTGACGAGGGCGGTGTTGTCACGTGGTGCGTTATTTTTCACAGCGCTGTTGAGATTGACCAATCACAGTCGTTTGTAATTACTATTATAACTATATTTTAAAGATCACTAAGGGGGTATTTGTATGTCAGATTCCAACAGAAGATGATTTTCTATAATGCAGATTTAAAATTATATTTATTAGAGAGTTTTATTAGAGAAATAGAGTTTATTTGTTATGTAATACTGTTATATCCCACTAGAGGATGCTGAATTCTCATATAAAACCACCCAAATTCACTTTCCCGAGACCAAACGATATTAATGTAGTAATTTGTCACAAGTTTTAAATTATTATTATTATTAAATTAGGCTACTATTCACCTATACTAATAGTATTTTTTGAATACGTTTTGAAAAGTGAGCAGAATTATTATATTGTCAAAAAGTGGCAAAAAAAAAAAAGTTTGGTCAAGATTTGTCACTCAAGTTTGCTTGAAGCTGAGTCACTGTTCTTGTACAATCACACCCACTACACTTACATCAGTACGTTGTCTGTAACTGAAATGTCATGGTCCACCCTATACATAAAGGTTGAGAAAGTTTAATTTGACTGTCCTTTAAGTAAAAAAAAAAGTTGTTTGTACATGTTCATTCATCAGTGTTGCGGTGAAAACGTCTGCTCAAGAACAAAGAGTCACAATATGGAAAAAAACTCAAGACAATTAATACAGCTGAAATGCAAATTTTAACAATTGCTGATTCTATCATTTATTTAGAGTTGCTGCAAAAGTGCAATTATTGGCAAAGACCCTATTAAAGTCTAAATTAGATTTAGATCAGCCTACTGAACAAATCGCATATATTAATCACAATGTAAGCAAAATTCCACAGCGAAATTGAATCCTCGTGTGTTTTTTTTTTTCAGAATCTATGACTAAATCATTGCAGTCTGGGTACATACAGTGCACTTTGAAGCTTGGTAATTTAGAGTAAATGTTAGAGCGTGAGGGGTCTGACGGGGCCTGAGAGGGAACTCCTGTGATCTGTGTGGCTACAGGAGGAGGGGCCTTCCAGGGGAAAGGGCATCTGCTTTGAATCCCACTACGCAGGCAGCCTACACCCCACTGTTATGCTTTCGCCTCCTATCAGACCTGAAGATACTATTAGATAAGATCAGCAAACCACATTCACTTCACAACAATATTAATGAGCTCCTTTCTATTGCATTATTATGGATAAATATTTGTTTATTGTACAAATGTGTGAAAAATCTTACAGTATACACACTATTAAAGGATTAGATCACTTCAGAATTAAAATTTTTCTGATAATTTACTCACGTCATCTATGTTTATGTCTTTCTTTCTTTAGTCGAAAAGATATATATATAGTGGACTTCACTGGGGTACAACGGGTTGAAGGTCAAAATCGCAGTTTCAGTACAGCTTCAAATCGCTCTACACGATCCCAGCTGGGGAATAAAGGTCTTATCTAGTGAAACGATTGGTCATTTTCTAAAAAAGAAAATTAAAATTATATACTTTTTAACCACAAATGCTCGTCTTGCACTGCTCTGCGATCTGCCATGCATTACGTAATCATGTTGGAAAGGTCACGCATGACGGGGGCGGAAGTACTGAACAAGTGTATACAAAGAAAATGTGTAAAGGTCAAATGCCTTTGCAAAAAAAAAAAAGTTAAAACAACAATATCGGACAATTTTGAAGTTGGAGGAGAAAATGAGAGTTTTTCGCCCTACGTCATGTGTGACCTTTCCAATGTGATTACGTAATGCACGGCTTATCGCAGAGCTAGTGCAAGACGAGCATTTGTGGTTAAAAAGTATATAAATGTTTTTTTTAGAAAATGACCATTTTTTTTGCTAGATAAGACCCTTATTCCTAGTCCGGGATCATGTAGAGCCCTTTGACGCTGCACTGAAATTGCAATTTGGACCTTCAACCCGTTGAACCCTGTTGAAGTCCACTATATGGAGAAAAATCCTGAAATGTTTTCCTCAAAAACATTAATTTCTTTTTGACTGAAGAAAGAATAACATAAACATCTTGGATGATGGGGGTGAGTAAATTATCAGAACTAATCCTTTAAAAAGTGTTTGTGTCAATATATTTATTCAGGAATGACACATTAAATTGATCAAAAATGACACTAAAGAAATTTATAATGTTTGAAAAATTTTGTATTTCAAATAAATGCTGT
This sequence comes from Hypophthalmichthys nobilis, assembly GCA_037950665.1. Lineage (NCBI taxonomy): Eukaryota > Metazoa > Chordata > Actinopteri > Cypriniformes > Xenocyprididae > Hypophthalmichthys > Hypophthalmichthys nobilis. The sequence goes on from CM075478.1 coordinate 11,298,167, forward strand.
TCTTTTGATTCATCAAAGAATCCTGGAAAAAAAAACATTGATTTCAACATTGATAATGATTCTTGAGCAAAAAATCAACATTTTTAAAAGAATTTGTGAAGGATCATGTGACACTGAAGACTGGAGAAATGATGCTGAAAATTAAATATTTTACAATACAAATCAGTTATTTTAAATCAAATATTTTATTCAGTTTTACTCTATAAAAGCATTTAAATATCTTATCAACCCTAAACTTTTAAATAGCCTACAAAAGATCCAAACTATAGAATAGAGAATTGAGGGTTGGCTATTTTGACATGGGCCACCTAGCAACTACAACACTCAAGTAACCACATAGCAATGTTCTAACAACCATTCAGGGGTGCGTTTCCCAAAGCGAACTATGGTCGCAAGTTCCGTCGTTACCAATAGAGTTCAATGGGACTTACGACCATAGTTGGCTAACGATGCTTTCGGGAAACGCACCCCAGAACAGCTTGACAAAACCACATACAGTAGCAACAGCATGGCAACCAGTCATATATATTGGTATTGTTTTTTCCTAACATTGTTTTTCCACACATTAAATATTGCTCAGTCATGATGATGATTTAACTTAATAGCTTGATTATGAATCATACAAACCATCAACTGTCAATAACAAACAAGTGTAAACACCCGCAATGGGAACTTTATGTTGTCTTTTCCTCGACTTAATTCATCTTTATTATGAAGGGCGATAAGGGACAATATTCCGTGTAGGCGAAGGTCTTCTGGATTAGGCTACTGGCCCCAAGGCGGCTTATCGTGGGGTTCGTTAAGATGACACGATTAAGATAATTGTTCCGGCAGCTAATCAGACGGAAGCGTGGCAGGCAGAGGGTTCGATTTCAGGGACGACACTTATCTTTACAGAGAGGGCTCAAAGGGGGTAGGTGGCATGGGTAATCAATTAACTGTTCCCCAGGCTTAGAGAAGTGCAGTCTTATGAATGGTCCTGTCGACAACATTACAGAGAGGACAAGATCTAACGCAGAACATCTGACGATTGTTTGTGTGATTGTTTGCACTGTCGACAGTAACACAATGGCGTGCACAAAACAGACCTGAAATAAGTATGAATCATAAAACTGAGAAGGTTAAACCAGTGGTAAAAAAGATGGAAATATACATCAGCAGTTTTTCAAGAAGAAACTCCAAATGAAATGCGGTCTCCTGCCCTTCTTGGCCCGTAGAGAATGCAGACAGAGCTGCGCTGCTCCGTGTGTTAGATGACTCATACTGTGCGAGAGCAGGATTAGTAGATTGGAAATGTTTTTCCGGAAAATCGGAGGTGAGCAACCATCTTCTCTCACTCAGCATGACGTCAGGTTTCATTTCTCAGCTTTGTCTTCTCTAAAGTTTTTTCCTGCTTCATTTTGCGTGGTCAAAGCCTAAAAACAAAAGAGGAGATAGATAGATAGATAGATAGATTCAATTAATATATTGATATTGAATAAATTGATAAATTCAGTTACAGTTCAAAAACTTCGAAATTCATCAATTATGAAACGAGTTCTCTAAGGGCAATAGTGTCATTTTTCAGCTCAATTTAGTTCATATTTTGTTCTAATCCAATTTATGATATAGCCTAATTTTGAATATAATTAAGTAAGCAATAAGGTACGAGGCTGTGCTGTATCATGAATAAGTCACGGCTGAAGGACGTTGTTAGGCATGACACCAAGCTTTCATGATACAGCACTAGCCTTGAGTGCCTTATTGCTTTTATAAAACTGTTACCACACAATACAAATACTAAAGCCAAAATATGTATGTATCAGTGCAACTTTCATGAAGTAAACTTTTACTAAAAGCCTTTCTTCCGCTGGAAAAAAATAGTCCCTGACCGTGAACAGCAACAGAAGTTACATTATTAATTCTTACTCTCTTTATGAGTGTGTCAGTCAGTAGCGAAGACTTTTACATTGAAAAGACTGAATTGTTGTGAACACGGAACAAGACAAAACTGATAAATGCTTTGACTAGCGCTTGTCAGTCACGGAAAACCCCTTAACTGTTAAAAGGACAAGATAATACATCAGATTTTTTATTATGAACATAGGACTGACCTAAAGGAAAATAGTAAATTTTAATGCAGGTAATACACTCGCTCACTCGATCTCTTTCTCACAATACTCTTCTGCATAATACAGTAAGCTTCATTGAACAATGTCAATTGAGAACATACAGTTTACGTCAAGGACAGGAACTAACCGTTTTATAAAAATAATTAAAACATTATTGTCACTGCAAAAAATATATTTTTATTATTATTATTATTTTATTTTGTGGTGCAATATGGCCCATACATTTCTTTGGTTGACCCATTTATCTTTTATGGATTTGAAATTTTACAGTTTCATTTCTATACATTTACTTTAGTGTGATCACATCATCTTTCAGTTTTCCATTATTGAATAGAATTAAATTCTGAAGTTTGTTTTTGGTGAATTAAAACACCTGCTGCAATAGTGAATTTCGAAAGAGATGCCGTACATTTGGAGCTCTCAGTGGTGCAGGTGTATCGCTGTGTTTTAATAGTCCTTTCTAATGAGTCCTGTGGCAGAATACTGTTTCACATTATGCAGGAGTCAAATGAATTGAGCATGTTTATGGAGAGGAGTCATTGCCTATGACAAAGAACCTCATCTGGGCCTTTAACATACGCAAAATGACTCAAATTAGATTGTGGGTGATGTAGGCTCTACTAAAATCAGTGAGTAGCCCTCTGGGTACTTTTCTTATCCTGGCGATATTGAATGAGGTGATCGAGAGGTTATGGTGTGATTTGATATTTGGCTTATAGGAGTTGGGCTACCAAATATACAGTCAACGGCAAGTTTTGTCATTCCAATGCCAAATACACATAATATTTACCAGGTTTTTTTAAATATGTGCAATTCTCATGAATATTTAAACCCTGCTACAGTAAGTTTGGAATACATACAATAATGAGTGAATTATATTTGTACTTTTTTCTGTTTGACATTTGTTTTTCAAACAAGAAACAAGGTTTTACCAAACATTCTAAATTTTTTCAGCTTGAAGTTTAGTGCAAAATAGCCAACAATTGACTTCCGTTATAGCCATGTGGTCAAAAAGATGATTTTAGAAAAATCAGTCTATATTAATTTTAAATGGGAAAATGTCAGAAAATGCATAGAATGTTTAATTAACATAATATATATGACCATAACCTTAGCATAACATTATGACCACTGACAGGTGAAGTGAATAACACTGATTCTCTCTTCATCACGGCACCTGTTAGTGGGTGGGATATATTAGGCAGCAAGTGAACATTTTGTCCTCAAAGTTGAAGTGTTAGAGGCAGGAAAAAGAGGCAAGTGTAAGGATTTGAGCGAGTTTGACAAGGGCCAAATTGTGATGGCTAGACGACTGGGTCAGAGCATCTCCAAAATTGCAGCTCTTGTGTGGTGTTCCCGGTCTGCAGTGGTCAGTATTTATCAAAAGTGGTCCAAGGAAGGAACAGTGGTGAACCGGCGATAGGGTCATGGGCGGCCAAGGCTCATTGATGCACGTGGGGAGCGAAGGCTGGCCCGTGTGGTTCAAGCTACTGTAGCTCAAATTGCTCAAAAAGTTAATGCTGGTTTTGATAGAAAGGTGTCAGAATACACAGTGCATTGCAGTTTTTTGCGTATGGGGCTGCATGGCCGCAGACCAGTCAGGGTGCCCATGCTGACCCCTGTCCACAGCCGAAAGCCTCAACAGAGGACACGTGAGCATCAGAACTCCGGACCATGGAGCAATGAAAGAAGGTGGCCTGGTCTGATGAATCACATTTTCTTTTACATCATGTGGATGGCCGGGTGCGTGTGCATCACTTATCTGGGGAACACATGGCATCAGGATGGACTATGGGAAGAAGGCAAGTCGGCGGAGGCAGTGTGATGCTTTGGGCAATGTTCTGCTGGGAAACCTTGGGTCCTGCCATCCATGTAGATGTTACTTTGACATGTACCACCTACCTAAGCGTTGTTGCAGACCATGTACACCCTTTCATGGAAATGGTATTCCCTGGTGGCTGTGGCCTCTTTCAGCAGGATAATGCGCATAAAATTGCCACAAAGCAAAAATGGTTCAGGAATGGTTTGAGGAGCACAACAACAAGTTTGAGGTTTTGACTTGGCCTCCAAATTCCCCAGATCTCAATCCAATCGAGCATCTGTAGGATGTGCTGAACAAACAAGTCCGATCCGTGGAAGCCCCACCGCGCAACTTACAGGACTTAAAGGATCTGCTGCTAACATCTTTGTGCCAGATACCACAGCACACCTTCAGGGGTCTAATGGAGTCCATGCCTCCACGGATCAGGGCTGTTTTGGCAGCAAAAGGGGGACCAACACAATATTAGGAAGGTGGTCATAATGTTATGCCTGATCGGTGTATATATGTGTGTGTATGTATTACAGTGTATTACACACTAAGTAGAGTTCTACATTTATTGAATAACATCAATAAGTTCAGCGTCCTCTTAAATATATCAGTATAAGTCATGGGGACCATCGAGCACAAATCGTTTCCTGTGAACTCCATAAGAGCCTCATGTCTGTTGAGAGTAGCTCTGGAAATTCACTTTTCCCCTGGACATGGAACAAATGCTCCACCTTTCCTTCAGCAGTTTATCTAGAGTATCTCCCCTTAACCAGGTGCACAGAGCAATAGGGCAGCTCTCTCCATCAGCCGAGTTCAAACCTCAAACTGCCTTTCTTTTGAATCACTGCAGTGATAAAGAAATCCCATTAAGCGTTGGCCAGTTTGCACACCCCATCAATCTCACTCGTAGCAATGAGGAAGCCAAAGTGTGTGAGAGGCAAGTGAATGATAGTTGGATACATGCAGGGAATTGTTTAAAGCCCTTGGAATTCACCCTTAAAAAGTCTGAAAGAACACCAAACACTGAACAAACACTTCTTCCTAAACAAACTAAAACATATTTAAATATTCTTTCAAATATCAGAGTGAAGAGTGATAGAAAATAGCCAGACACCCAGGACGTCCTTTGCCTGCAGCGTGTGAGATCATCGTCAAGCTGCAACAGGCAATGATAAGACGCCATTGACATCTCATTGATTCAGCCTCATCTCATTGATTTGACTCCTGTCATGTGCGTCACAGAGGGACAGGAACCTTTGGATCAGTCTGCTTCTTTCTGCTCCTGCTGGCCCACCGGAGAGCAATGAGGGTAACAAAATAATTAATAAATAACACAATTTCCAAAGATCGTTATAGAGACATTTACCATGCAAATACAGTAAATCTTACATGATTATTTTTGCTGGGCCGTTTTTTTCTCCTTTTGGGGGGTGGTTTGTGCATTATCTATAAATAACAAGAACTTTGCTCTACACCAAATTATTGCACAAGTTTTTGTGAGTGTTCAAAATGAATTCTGTAAAAAAAATTAACTAAATAAATGGAATAAAGGAAACTTGCACTGAGAGTTCAGACTGCTTCATGCACAGTCAGAGCAGCACAACAGGAGAGAAAACGCTGTGATCTGATCTGTTCAGTGACGTCTATGAGCATGTGACTGCACTTTCCCTGTCACGCAGAGACAACTTGAAAAAGTCATACATTTATTTTGGGATTACAATGTATGCACATCTGAAGGTTAAACTACAAAGGCACGTTAGCATAGCTCTAAAAGTCACATTATTAGTGCGTATCAAGTTATTTCTTTTCCAAAAAGAAAGATGTGCTCCTGTGTGTGTTTACTTAGCTATAGTTTGGGTCAAAACAGTCCCCAGAACTTAATTATTATAATTTCTCTAATGTCCCCAGAAAGTCACCTACACTGTGGAAACCAGTCTGAAAACAGCTTAATAAACATGCTAAATAATGTCTTGATAAAAATTTGGAAATGTTTGTGTGTTAGGTTAAAGGTTAAGGAATAGAAAAATTAGAAAATATAATATTGCATATATTTTGCATATAGAACAATCTGATGGGCATTCTGTTTTGTTGGGAAAACTACTCAATAAAGTATTTAAAAATAAATAAATTTAAAAAAAAAACATTCACGAAACGCTATTATTTGCTAGTCCTTGAGGTAGAATCCATTTAGAGAAGTATAATTCAAGGCCACAATCACTATGATGTTTGAGTCTCGCAGGCCCCAGACGGCTACCATCTGTGTCGCCAGCAGAAATGTTTTTGACCCCAATTAGCTCCCCTGTCTCTCCCTAGCACCTCAATGACAGTCTTCTCCACCGCATACAGACAGGTCCTTGCTTTTACAACTCCTGTGAAGCTATGGTTAACAAACAGGTAAATATATTACTCTCCTCTTACCAAAAAAGAAAGTCTGACATCTTAGGCGTTGAAGGTGAGTAGCCAGATAGCTTTGAACACTGAACTGTCTGATCAAATGCTTACTTCCTAGTTAGTAGGTACAACAAACCCAAGGTTAAATATACCCTTTGATTTTATTTTTTTTTACCAAAACACTAAATAGCAATTAACATTATCAAAGCAGTTGTTAAACACTGTTTGAGGTCATCAGCTGAGCTTTTAATATATATATTAGGGGTGTAATGGTACATGTATTCGTCCCAAACCGTCACGGTACGGACGTCACGATTTGGTGCATACAGTCAGATGACGAATACACAGTCACAGGTGATCCACACTCCAATCCAGAAGGGGGCGTGTGCGGAATTGCAATGCTGTTTTCTGACCACCACAATAGGAAAAACAGCAGAAAAAGAACAACATGCACCAACCCAAAATAAGAGTTCCCTTTCGAAAGAGAACTTCTACTCTGCGTTTGCAAACGCTATGGGGAACGTCACGTGACTCAGTGTCTGAAAGCCAACTATCCAATAACTCCAATGCCTATTGGCCGGCGACAGCTTATGACGTCATACGGCGTGACCCGGAAGTATAAAAGGCGCGCCTGGGGAAGCAGTCATTACTGTTGTGAATAACTTCCAGTTTTTACATCTCTAAATATGTCTGAAGACAAGGAGAAACGCTTTAGGAAGTGTGTGGATCCATGCCCGAGATTCTTGACTCCAGAAGATCCGCACACCCTATGCGTGCACTGTCTGGGGGAAGAACACGCACGGACAGTGCTTGAGGGCGCTGTCTGTGAGAGTTGTGAGCGTTTTCCCATGAAAACGCTCCGTTCCCGCCTGGCCCTCTTCTCGAGGGAAGAGGCGTCAACATCTGCGCCTGGTGGGTCCGGCCCTGCTCGTGCCGAGGCAGAGCGGCGGCTGCACTCATGGGGCTCACAGATGGAGCTCGCCGCGGAGTTTGAGGGGGGTGTTTCTGTCTCTCAGCCTCCAGCGGCAGCTGGCAGGGATGAGCTCCTGGATGACGATGATGTCTTATCACTGACATCATCGGATCCGGGAGCGAGTGTTCTTCTGGCTGCTAGCCCCCGTGAGCAGGAGATGGCAGTGGAGGAAGAAGGAGTTGCGACTGCTTCTTTCTCCAAGCCTCCCTGCCCAGCATATGCTGAGTTACTGGAGGTTGTGGAACGCGCCGCCGGCAGGCTGCAGCTGCCGTGGGAGCGCGTGAAGAAAGAGCCCATTCGCGGCAGGTTAGACGGATGGTTTCTTTCTGACCACAACCCCGTAACTCCAGTGAGCCTTCCATTCCTTCCAGATCTTCACGTAGAGATCAAGAAGGCATGGAAGAACCCATACTCGGCCAGAATTCATCCACATCAGCGGGGGAATTTCGCTGATGTGGAGGGATTGGGCCAGCATGGGTATGTGTCGCTGCCGCCTATTGACATTGAGAGCTCCGGTTCTGCCATCCAGACCCCTTAAAGTTACATCTCGTCTGAACGGCAGAGCATATGCTGCTGCAGGTCAGGCTGGCATGGCTTTGCACACTATGGCGGTGTTGCAAGCCTACCAGGCTGATCTGCTGAAGGACCTGGATCAGGGGCAGGGTTTGTCCCCTGATGCAGTAGCTGAGCTGCGCCGCACCACAGATCTCGCTCTCCGGGCCATCAAGCAGACGGCCGCCTCAATTGGGAGATCGATGGCAGCCATGGTGGCCACAGAGAGGCATCTGTGGCTGAACATGGCGGACATCGGGGAGAAAGAGAAGGGCTCTCTCCTCGGTGCCCCGGTTTCGCCAACTGAACTTTTCGGCGTCTCCGTTGAGACGGTTGTCGGAAAGTTCAGGGAGGCGAAGGCGCGCTCAGCAGCGTAGAAAAACTGCATACCGCTCAGGTCCGATCCTGGGCCCAGACAGCCGGGAGGCCCTGGCCCGTCTCGAGCCGAGGTTCAGAGGCAGGGCCAGAGATCTAGTGTTGCCGCTCGAGCACCTCCTCCACCTCGGAGTAAGTCGCAGAAGCAGCGGGAGATGGGAAGATGGACTTAAGAGAGGTGATTGATCACCGGCGCCAGCAACGCCACTGATCGATCCCCTCTCTTGGCGAAGGTAATTTTACATCTGCCTTCGCCCTTCTTCCTCGGCCTCCCGGGCGTTTTTAATCACTGTGCATGTTCAGGACGACACCTTTGAACAGTCAGGCTGACGGCCGGGCCCATGATTAAAATTTTTTTTCTGAAGGCCCGCCTTCTGCCTTGATAGTGAAAGTGTTCTTTGGGCTTTTAGAACCATGGATTTCATCCTTCCCATTCAAACACGTGAAGGAGGAGTCTTTGGTCTTCGAGCCACGGGAAGGTAAGACAAGGTCTGATTTAATTATTTAAATGTTTGACCTTGTTTTGTTCCTGTATAATTTTCCTGAACATGTAACAGTAAAATGTAAACTATTAAGGGGTTTTTTGGGCAAAACTGGAGTGTTGAGACTGACTGAGCAGGCCACAAAATGCCCTAACCAGCCGCCTGACATTTTAGCTTTGAGCTTCGCTTTATTTTTCTCATCATGAGATTTGGAAGTGGAAATCAGGCTTTGTTATGGTGCCTGTTGTAATAAATAGGCCTATAGCTTAGCGGCCAGGCTAGAGCTAGGTGATGTGTGGTTAACCCCATATGTATTTACTATACTTTTGCAGGATGTGTATTTCCTTGGTCTGGCTTCCTCCCGAGGGAGTTGTTTAGGCCGTATGCCCAATTATCCCTTTGCTTGTGTAGGTGCAATTGTGAGTTTAATAGCTAGGTTGTAGACTGTTTTTGACTCCCTGATGCTGTTTCTCAGGTGGTAGGCCCTTATCTTTGCGTAGATAAGTTATGCAGGTGTGTGCTAGGCCTCACTTTCTAGAACTTTCATGCTAAAGGAAATGATTTTCTTCTGAGCCACTTGATGTTTGTATTATCAAGTTTGAGTTGACATTGCTAGTTTTTTAGCTCCTGTCCTCTAGGGCTTAGAACAGATTTGAGAATCTGTACAGAGAGTGTTTCTTCCTTTTAAAACAGCATGTATATCAAAGTTTGTGTTACTTTGATTTCTAGACTTTTGCCCTATATTGGTATGTGAGCTTACTTATGCTGCCACAGGTTAGCACCTGCTCTCATAATAGTAGGCCCTTTTGCTGTAAAGTGGCCTCTATTCGAGTATATGGTGACTTATATTCCCCAGTTAAGAGGTTTATTTGTGTCACTGAGTGCATCACCTGTTGGATTGCATACTCAGGGTAGTTAGAACCACTTTTTGAGGAAAGTTGGTATCTATTTAGCTCCCTCCTTGGTGATCTTGTTAACAGCTATATTGCATATAACTCGGATTGTAGGCCTTATGATACTCGGCCTCCTTCTAGTTAGCAGTTGTTTGTACAATGCTGTTCAACTGATCATAGTTTGCTCACATATTCTTACAGATTTACACTGCCACAGGCCTTGCCATGTGTCTGTTTGAGGTAGTAGGCTTGTAATAGCCTCCCTTAGACCATGTTGGCTTTGTTTGGTTCCCTTTAGTCACATGTTTAGGGTACATTGCCTGTTGGAATGTGTAGCCTAGCGCAGGTCGCAGTTAGCTTCCCATAGTTATTTGGGTTAGAGCTGGTTCCCTGTAGCTTGGTTCCCTTAAATTCATGAGCTGAAGCCACGTGTCATTGAATCGGCAGGCCTCTTCAGGCCTCCTTTTTAGTTCACATGTTGGCACAGTTTGTGTTTTTAATCTGTAAACAGGCTGATCGCCACTTGATGCTGGAATGGAGGCCCCTTAAGGCCTCCTTTTCTAGTCGACTTGTTGGCAGGATGCCTGGGAAACCATGCCACCATCGGCCACGCCCCATCGCTGTTGGATAGGCCCTAACAGGCCTGTTCACGATGTTTGGTGGTGTTTTTCATGTATTCCATCTTGGAAACTTCTAATACATGGCCTTTTGGGTGGTATGGTTATGGTAGCCACTTGCTGATGCCACGTGTTTACTAAGGTAGGCCTATTTCGGTCTCCGGTGTAACATGTGGAGTTCAGTCATGTACTCCTCTCGCTATGAGAGTAACAAGGTGCTTTTTACCGAGTATTCCGAGTGGCTGGCTCCTCAGGTTGATTATGGTAGTGAAACCTTACTAAGGTTTGGTTTAACCTACATCTGCCTCCCTGAGTCTATTCTACTCTAGTTGAGCTAAGAGCCACCTAGCGCCTAGGGTGGATCTTTTGTGCTCCTAGAAACGGCCACGAGACTTACGCCGTGTGTCTTAGAGGTTGCTAGGCCCTACGGGCCGCCTTTTTTGAACACACTGGTGTATGTTTGTGTGTATTTCTCTTTGAGAATTATCTGTATACACTTTCGTTGGCTAGAGGCCCAAATGATAAATCCAACCTCCTTTTTGTCTGGTTGTTTATCGTCCTTGGGGCCTAAACACTGCCACGAGCTGATGCCACGTGTCTGTTGAGGTTATAGGCCCCTCCAGGCCTTCCTTAATACGTGTTGGCGTACGCTGTACTCCTCTTGCTTTAAAGAGTAAAAGGTGCTTTACTGAGTACACTGCTCGTTGGATTGTGTTAGGTGGATTGTCATGCGGGCACTTTGCAGCCTCTTATGCTGCCATTGAAGTCGTCTGTCTACCCCAGCAAGACAGCTGTTCAGGGTGGCCCTTAAAAACCAGGCCATTTTCTGAATATACTTCAGTTTTCACATATAGCTACTATCATGCTGTAGGCCCCTCCTCGGCCTCCATGAGTATGTGCCCATTGCATGGTCTACCTGTTATGTGAGCTTCGAACTTCCCTTTTAGGGTTATGTTTGTAATAGTGCTTAGCTCCCTAAGCCGATCATGGTTCCTAAGATTCAGCCTCAGGCTGGTTTGTGCTCCCATGTATTAGGGTTCTCTAGCACACAGCCTCCTCAGTGCGTTAATTAAGCACTGAGTAGATCCTAGGATGAGTGGATTGTACTCCCCTCAATACGAGGGTCCATAGCACTCAGCTGAGTTCTGCTCTCAGTTCTGCCCGTCTCTATGCGTGAGTTTGAGTTTGTTCTGCCTCTTTGCAGTCACTCTTACTTACTATCTTCTATGAAGAATGCATTGTCAGAGGCTCTGTATTCAGACAGGATTGGCCAAGACTAAGTTTGTCTCAAGACAGACCAGGTCGGCCTCCCTGGTGGCATTGGGGGTGATTTCGTTCCCCTCTAGTGACTGGCCGAAGTTCCTTTCGGTTCTGGGCCACATTCCCTTAAAGGGACCACTTTCTCTTCGGAAAAGTTGGTTCCAGACACCTTAGCAGCTTCTGTAGGCCCTTTGAGGAAGACCTTCTTGAAGTTCAGCTTGGGCCGTTGGCCAAAGGGAATGCTGTCACTGACAGCCTGGTGTGACCCGAGGGGGAGTTGCCAAGCAGTTCTCTAACTGCTCTGGAGCCTTTGTCTCAGCCATATTTCTTGGCAGGCACTCTCCTCAAGCATGGCGGCGTGGGTATATCGTTCCCCATAGCGTTTGCAAACACAGAGTAGAAGTTCCCTTTCGAAAGGGAACATCTCAGGTTACGTATGTAACCATGGTTCCCTGAGAACAGGGAACGAGACTCTGCGTTTCCTTGCCATGCTTCGGGCTGCCTGCTGAACAGTCCCTCAAGACGATGGATAATGACTGCTTCCCCAGGCGCGCCTTTTATACTTCCGGGTCGCGCCGTATGACGTCATAGGCTGTCGCCGGCCAATAGGCATTGGAGTTATTGGATAGTTGGCTTTCAGACACCGAGTCACGTGACGTTCCCCATAGCGTTTGCAAACTCAGAGTCTCGTTCCCTGTTCTCAGGGAACCATGGTTACATACGTAACTTGAGACGTTCAGATGGCACGCAAGAGCTAGCTAGTAGCCTATATGCTGAGTTTCGATTATTTGACTAGTTATTTGAATTTATAGTTTTAAATATGGATATTTTTCTTACAAAGTCATATACACCTAGGATGGCTTGAGGGTGAGTAAATCATGGGATAATTTTCATTTTTGGGTGAACTATCCCTTTAAGGTTGAACCACTGTAGTCACGTTGACTATTTTAACCATGTCTTTACTACTTCTCTGGACCTTGAATGTGGTCATTTCGTTGCTTTCTATGGGAGATAAAAAACTTCTTGGATTTCATCACAAATATCTTAATTTGTGTTCCGAAGATGAACGAAGGTCTTAGGGGTGTGGAACGACATGAGGTTGACTAATTAATGACAGAAATTTCATTTTTGGGTGAACTAACCCTTTAAGACCTACTGAAGACAGATTATTACATATACTGTATAAAAAGTGTTTTCATAAATGTAAAAAAGTATAATGCCAAGGGCCTTTTGCCCCTTATTGCTGCCTTTATATTTACATGACTTTTGTTCAGAACAAGCTTTTTTTATAATTTGTTTTACATAGATCATTTTATTTAATCAAAATTCAATAAAAAAATATTTTTTCAATTGTACAATTTTAGGACCAGAAAAAAGCCCATTGTAGCCTACTCTCCTTGCCGACCATTCACAAATCCATATGCTGCTTATAGTGACATCTGTTCAATTATGATAAAAATGCAGTAACTACACTTTTCACTTATTTTTACACTGATAAGCATGTTATTTTTGTATTGCTTTCTATCTTGCTCTCTTTAAATTTGAAGGCAGCACCCTGACCCTCGCAGCTGTCCATCATTACTGTGTTTAGTAAGCCAGTTAATAGACTGCCTGTCGGATCACAGGTCAGCCACTCGCATGAATTTTATCTGAACAGTCTCATTACATTTTTTGCAAGTTTCTGAGAGGAATTCCTTATGCAGACATAGTAAGCAGAAACAGAAATGCATGACTTAATCGCTTGTTAAACCCAGTTGAAATACAGTATCTCATAGAAGTGAGTACACCCCTCACATTTTTGTAAATATTTTATATCTTTTCACGTGACAACACTGAAGAAATGACACTTTGCTACAATGTAAAGTAGTTAATGTACAGCTTGTATAACAATGTAAATTTGCGGTCCCTCAAAATAACTCAACACACAGCCATTAATGTCTAAACCGCTGGCCACAAAAGTGAGTACACCCCTAAGTGAAAATGTCCAAATTGGGCCCAAAGTGTCAATATTTTGTGTGGCCACCATTATTTTCCAGCACTGCCTTAACCCTCTTGGGCATGGAGTTCACCAGAGCTTCACAGGTTGCCACTGGAGTCCTCTTCCACTCCTCCATGACAACATCACAGAGCTGGTTGATGTTAGAGACCTTGAGCTCCTCCACCTTCCATTTGAGGATGCCCCACAGATGCTCAATAGGGTTTAGGTACCCTCAGCTTCTTTAGTAAGGCAGTGGTCGTCTTGGAGGTGTGTTTGGGGTCGTTATCATGTTGGAATACTGCCCTGCGGCCCAGTCTCCGAAGGGAGGGGATCATGCTCTGCTTCAGTATGTCACAGTACATGTTGGCATTCATGGTTCCCTCAATAAACTGTAGCTCCCCAGTGCCAGCAGCACTCATGCAGCCCCAGACCATGACACTCCCACCACCATGCTTGACTGTAGGCAAGACACATTTGTCTTTGTACTCCTCACCTGGTTGCGGCCACACACGCTTGACACCATCTGAACCAAATAAGTTTATCTTGGTCTCATCAGACCACAGGACATGGTTCCAGTAATCCATGTGCTTAGTCTGCTTGTCTTCAGCAAACTGTTTGCGGGCTTTCTTGTGCATCATCTTTAGAAGAGGCTTCCTTCTGGGACGACAGCCATGCAGACCAATTTGATGCAATGTGTGGCTCAGACCATATGCCACACACTGCATCTGACAGGCTGACCCCCCACCCCTTCAACTTCTGCAGCAATGCTGGCAGCACTCATACGTCTATTTCCCAAACACAACCTCTGGATATGACGCTGAGCACGTGCACTCAACTTCTTTGGTCGACCATGGCGAGGCCTGTTCTGAGTGGAACCTGTCCTGTTAAACCGCTATATGGTCTTGGCCACCGTGCTGCAGCTCAGTTTCAGGGTCTTGGCAATCTTCTTATAGCCTACGCCATCTTTATGTAGAGCAACAATTCTTTTTTTCAGATCCTCAGAGAGTTCTTTGCCATGAGGTGCCATGTTGAACTTCCAGTGACCAGTATGAGAGAGTGAGAGCGATAACACCAAATTTAACACACCTGCTCCCCATTCAGACCTGAGACCTTGTAACACTAACGAGTCACATGACACCGGGGAGAGAAAATGGCTAATTGGGCCCAATTTGGACATTTTTACTTAGGGGTGTACTCACTTTTGTGGCCAGCGGTTTAGACATTAATGGCTGTGTGTTGAGTTATTTTGAGGGACAGAAAATTTACACTGTTATACAAGCTCTACACTCACTACTTTACATTGTAGCAAAGTGTCATTTCTTAAGTATTGTCACATGAAAAGATATAATAAAATATTTACAAAAATGTGAGGGGTGTACTCACTTCTGTGACATACTGTATATGTAAACTTCCCTTAAAGTTAACCTCTTTTTGGCACATGGACTGCTTTTATGGTGTTTATTTATTTTGTATGTATGTTTTCCTTTTTTGGAGCTTGACAGCAATGTTTACCCAACTTGTGCCTAAAACATTTGCTTTTTTATGCATTTCTGTTTCACTGAAAGAAATGAAGTTAAACAACATGAGAGTCAATATTTTTCATTTTTAGGTGAAAACTCTAGAGGGCGCAGGCTTAAAGGTCCTTTACATGCAATCTGAAACTAATGACATCATTACCACATGGCACAAGCTGATTGGCCTCTGCTGATCCCGCAGCCAATGAGATTGTTTCCACGTAGTCAATAATTTTATCCCTTAAAACTCATCTTTAATCACCAAAATGACATATTTAAACATTTTTTTTTCTGTGAAAAAAAATCTTCATGCCTTAAAATAGCTTGAATGTAACTCTACACTCTTGCCTCATTTAATATACGCGGCTCAATAAATATGCAAAATAGCCCCGCCTCCACTCACTCATGCCAGCTCAGAGATGAACTCACTCAACTTACTGAGGTAAACGCAGCACAATGGTCTAACTCTTTACAACATCGGACACATAACGTTCAATATTCAATAACATTCAATAAAACTATTTCGAGAGTTGTCATGATTGAACTATTCAGGTATTTTCTGATATGTGGAATATCTAAAAAAAAAAAAGAAAAAAGTTTATTAATGCACTTTGTTGCTTAATTAATCAATAGTCATCATCACCGCTCCTTTAGTCAATCTGCTGGTTTCTTTTAGGAATTGATGTTGATTTCAGCTTCTGCTGATTATCTTAAATCCATTCGCTCTCTCACACATCACAGAGCATTTATTTCCTCTTTGGGCTTATTCACCTCACAGCCCTCGTCTTTTAGCCTCTGCAGTGCAGTAATATAACAGTAAAATGCATAAAAATGCTTTCAGGTCTGTCAGCTGCTGAGTTCAGTCGATTGGGAGTATTTATCATGGGGGTGCTTTCTATCTTTAGAAAGCCTATCAACACGTCAGAGTGTTCAAGACAAGCGTCCACAGAGCTCTGTCATCGGAAGACGTCCGTGTCTCCCGGCCAGGACGGAAACAGAACTGGTGAGTCCACTCGGTTCAGTGAGCTGATGATTGCCTCAGTGAGAGAAAGGCCCATGTTACATCTCAAATGGAAAATTCAGTCAATGGGAACAAGTTAAAACAAAGCTTTTTGTTCAGTTTCATCACGACACGGATATCATCTGATCAATGCAGTTACACATACCCTGTTGTTTGAACTGTAAAGTCACAGAAACGCTCGCCTTTTTATTCTATATGTAATCATTTCAAACAATACCCAAATCCTTCCAGTATCCAAAGGCCATTTCTCTCGGGCTGTTTATAGGCAGGAGACATGCAGTGATTCATTTCCCATTGTTATTTCTCATCTAATATTTTCTTTGTTTTCAATAGCCAATTATGCTTCCATTACTGCTTTTGTGGCACCACATGTCGCAAACAATATGACACAGCTATTGAAGATAAAAGCCATAAACGATTAACCACCTGAAATATGATTTGCAATAAAACCAAGATAGTCTTCAATATCTATTCAATATGTCTGCAGCAGTCAGTGAGAAAATAATGGTGATGAAGGATCAATGCATGTTCATATTCATCTCTCTGGGTCACAGAGGTTATTGGTAATACAAATTCTCAAGCCAATGGTGTTCAGAGCCATTCTAAAATGGAATGTCTTAAAGGAATAGTTCACCCAAAGATGAAAATTCTGAAATCATTTACTCACCCTCATGTTTCTTCAGTGTAACAAAAAAATACTATGAAGAACACTGGGGTCCAAACACTCTTATTTGTGTTCAACTTCAACAGAAGACAGAAATTATGATAATTATGAATAAAAAAAGAGAAACAATTTAGGATAAAATTAGAAGTAAACTCAATTACCCTTTTACAAATAGAAATGTAAAATATTTGTAAAATAAATAAATACATAAAAAAGAAATTGTAAAATAATTGACTTAATAAATTGACTGTGAAAAGATATAAAAGAAATTTACTTACAGGAATTATATACTGTAATATTTTTAACAAAACTTTTGAGAAATTTTCATACAAAATGCATATTTTACAAAGACTTGGGGTAGTGATACAAACATATTTTTTCTGAACCTTTGACCAACAAATATGTAAATGACATTGCCAAGGATCACAAGATTTATGAGGAATACATGAATAATGAAATTATTTAACTGAAAAAAATATTACTGGGGGATCAATTTGCAATTATGCATTTACGATTAAATAAATACAGTTCATTTTGGTTTCATAACATGCCTCTACAATGCGAATAAATCACTCACATATGCAAACAAATTTCACACTAGGTGACTAAAAATGTCTTTAATTAGCCAATGGCTAGTAAAGTGTACGATTTCAGTCACCTGTGACTGAGTTAGAGCAAAGCTACTTGAAGAAAAATCTGCAAACAAAAAAAGCAAAACGCCTGCTAACATCATGTCTACACCGGATGCGACCGTTGAAGCATCACGCCGCAACAGCTAGAAGCTGTCTACGTTGGACGCAACAAAGCGATCGTTGCAAATCCATTTGTCTTTCCTATAAAGTATTTCTAGTGCTTGGAGTATGTAGAATAAGGCATCAGTTTACTGTAGGGGATTTTTCGTGTCGCATTGGTGTAGACATGGTTTCTTTTTAGACTTTACACATAAATTAAAACTGTTTTAAAAGAAGTCACAGACAATTGCACAACATGATTCACTTCTAATTTATTTCTATGGTATCCGCAAACAGTGATTGACTGTTTCACAGCTCTGAGCGAAATTCAGTGACGTCAAGTGACGTCAAGGCTGTAATGTGATTGGTTATCAAGGCACACGTGATCCAAGTTAGCCGTTATGCCTTCTCCAATGGTAGAGCCATGGACCTTCCTATCTCCCAATAATAAGACAATCTCTGGTTAGAGGCAAAAAATACGTTTAGCGCACATGTAATTTCATTGCCTGCAGAGCTTTACGCACCATCACATGAGAGTGCCTTCTGTCGCTTTCTCCTACACATGCACACTCAACGTGAGAGAAAGAGAGAGGCTTACACATGCCACACAAAGAGAACTGACATACTAGAGATCTAAACGTAGGACTCGATGGCCAAGAGTTGACAGAACTGTCACTGTCCCGACCAGGCCAGTGCTGCGTCGTCATAAAAGTTTATAATTTGCACGTGTTTTTTTAAGCCTTGCCAGTTTAAACATTCAAGCGCAAAAAGACAAGAGAACTCAATTCAGTACTTGCAAAAAAAAAAGAAAGCAACGTCTGACAGCATTCAAATACTAAATTGAGTTCTCTTTCAAGTTTTCTTGTGCTTGAATGGACAATTTCACACAAAATTATGTCAAAATGCCCAAAGGCCAGATTTACGTCTTACACCAGATTGCATTGATCATTATGGAATGATCCGGCTGAGTCTGTGTTCTTTAATGTGCGCGTCATCAGTAGATCGTGCGCAGAGCTTTCCACTCCCACTCACTTTTTTGGAATTGCTAATTTGCCCTGTTTAGTAAATCTGGCCCCTAGTTAACATTTGGTTGTCTTAAGTGATCGTAAACAGTCGAGAAAGACAACACATGTGTAACAGTATCAGTGTATTGGATCCGTGCATTATATCTTAAAGTGACAGCAGCCTAATATTCCTGCTGCTGTCTGTTTTTAATGTTAATCAATCAACAAAAGATTCACTGAACTGCTCTTGAATGAATAACTTTTTTTTATATCTATATTTAATTTATACAGTGAAGACTATGCAGTGTTATTCTATACATTTATATACATTATTCAATTTCTGTACCTAATCTACCTAATCTGTAACTTAGATCTACTTGAACAACCTGAAAAGCACTGTTTATTTAATTTGTATTGGTTCTATTGTGTTTATTTGTGCTATTGCTTGTAGTTTATTGCTTGTAATTTTAGATTTATATTTACTGTATATACAATCTTTTTCATTTGCATAGTTTTTGCATTCCATGTAAAAAGCCTGGTGGGTAAAATAAAAACTTTACTAGCCAATGGCTAGTAAACAAGCTTCAGTGTGCCCATAGAGGGTTGCATTTTCAGTTTTTTTCCCCTTCAAAAACTTGCCTGGAATAGTTCCTCTGGGAGGCATTATGGAAAGGCAGATAAATTATAGCCACGCTGGCCTGTGAGGTGTATTTACGCATACACAGGGTAATTATCAATTATGCCCAAGTCTAATGGAGCTTTCCTCTCATCTGAATTCATTCCCACATGAACCACAGATTTCTTCCGTCTCTGATGCTGCAGCATTTTTAGCGGGCAAAATCTGCATTTTAAGTGAGTATTAAAAAAAAGTAATTATGTCACTGAAAGGCTTTTTCTTTTAAGATTCTGTATCAGTGGCGGAACGAATTGATTAAGAAGACGTGTTCAAAAAGGCTTTTTTCTCTTAAGGAGGGAATCCCCATCTAAGCCTGTTGTGATTTCCTCCATTATTCTTTACTGGCTTATCTTGTTAAGAACTTTACTTTAGGAGAAGTGGAGCGCTGAAAGGGGTCTCTGAGTGCGGAAGTATTGAGTTGTACACTTTAGATGCACAATCAAACACTTCTATCGTCACCCAGAATATCTGTCAACACTGGGGAACTGGAAATGTGTGCTACATCACGATGGGTCCATTAACTTAATGGACAGAGGGTGGTTGTGAAAAGAAAAAAATAGATGGGGAGTGTATTAAAGAGACAGGAGGGGGCTGGGACAGTAACCTTTGGGCTTTTTATTGGAATGAGATGACACACTCGAGCAGCTCTTAAATGAATGGCATCTGTAGTGCGGTTTCTGCTGAGAGGGTTGCCCTTTTCCTTGAAGCACGGTCCAACTGAAAATGAAAAACTGCCTCTTCCCTCTGAACACCTCAGAGTCAACCTTCCAGTCTCACTGTGCCCCCGCCAAATGTGGCATCAGTGCAGTTTTTCAGCTACATTATCGAACTGTAATGTTGGGTTTAAGTCTGACACTGGTGAAACTTCCTGTTTAAAAGGTTAGCTTCAGTTTCACAGAAAGACTCAATTGCTTTTTTGAATTGCGACATTGTCCAAATGACGCAATTTCATTACAACAAGCCTCGTATAGAAAATTCTCTAAACGCAATTACCACCATTCTTTTCAATGTTATTGTCCCATTTGAGGATTCTAATGTTCATTGGTTCTTTTTGAAGAGTTGTCTCTGAGCAGATAATTATTTAATCATTTTTAATGTCCACGCACCAAGCATACAGACGAGCCATGCTTCCATAATTCCTCGCTCTGTTGCACTTACAGAGATTGCTGTTTTAGAAATTACACCCAAATTGCTCTCAGCTTTCCGGCTAGATAACACCCAAGGACCTCATATCCGACGTGGAGGATTTCCTTGAATCACCTTAAATGAGAAAGACAGGCGTCTTAAAGTGGACTTATCAAGAATGTACAGAGAAAATTTCACAGTTGGCCTGGCAGCATAAAAACACACAAGCAGTTCCTGGTCCACAGTTTAAAAAATAAAACTCTTTGGGGATTTTCATATTATACATTGCTTGGTAAATTTCTCTGGCTCAAAAGTGTGCTAAAAGAGTGCTGATGTCATTTCTTCCCTACTTATAATGACTACATTTTTTTTATAATAAAAATATCACAGTTTATCTATCGCAGTTTATCTTGCTCTTATGTTTTCTAATGATTAATGTTTAAATGACAGGTTTGTGAAACACTGAAGCTTTTGAGTGTTCTTAAACAACCAAGAACATTATGAAAATGGATGTGTAACCAGTGTTGGGGAGTAGTTAACTACATGTAGCGACGCTACTAGTTTTTCAGTAGCTTGTCAGTAGTTCAGCTACTTTTAAAACAGTGTAGCTTTTCCAGTAGTTAACTACTTTTTCCAGCAAGTATCGGTGTAGCGCGACCAAAAGCTACAAGCTACATTCCGTTTTGCGTTCTGACGAGCCTGAATGCATTGAAGCAGCACAGCGTCTTACTAGATCACAAACTAAAACCGTGCATTACAGCCATCTATTGTTATATCACAAATCTTGTGGCTTTACAGTTCACCGAGAAGAGATCGTCTGATGATTATGTAATGAACATCAACAACCGTGTCTGTGATTGGCTACGTTGCTCACCGCTGCAAAATCATGTTGTAAATAGAAACATTTGACATTCTCCAGAGCGCAAACACAAACACGCACAGGAGCGTTTGCCAATACGATATTATTTCAGTACCAACTGAGGGTGCTCTTGCTTGCGTTTGAGGGTGCTAAGGTGCGTAGAACCGGGCCTGCATTAGTGTGACATTTGTAGCAATTTTGAACTTTTGACAGTCAGTGTGATTTATAGGCTACATTTGAGTATTGTATCTTTTGATATAGTTTACAAAATAAAACAGTATGCTTTGA
Source organism: Hypophthalmichthys nobilis (assembly GCA_037950665.1). Taxonomy (NCBI): domain Eukaryota; kingdom Metazoa; phylum Chordata; class Actinopteri; order Cypriniformes; family Xenocyprididae; genus Hypophthalmichthys; species Hypophthalmichthys nobilis. The sequence continues at coordinate 11,319,491 of CM075478.1, forward strand.
AATCATAATTGTAGTGCATTGCGCTGTTTTAAACCCCAAACATCTTACTTAAACATTCTTCATTAACAGTTATCCAGGCTATGTCATTTAAAAAAAAAAAAATCAAAGTAGTTTCAATGTAGCTAGCTACTTTTCGATAGTAACTTGTAGTGTAGCTAACTACTTTTTCAGAAGGGTAGCTTGACTGTAGTTTAACTACTTTAATTTATGAGTAGAAACTACAGTTTCAGAGTAGCTTCCCAACACTGTGTGTAACATATATGCTCTGTTTTCACTTTGTTTCGATGTGTTTTTGATTCTGCCATTTATCTGTGCTAGTCTGTTTCTGTTTGATTCATTACACTTGTAGTCCAATTAAAGGGTTAGTTCACCCAAAAATGAAAATAATTACTCACCCTCATGCCGCTCCACACCCGTAAGACCTTCGCTCGCCTTCGGAACACAAATTAAGATATTTTTGTTGAAATCTGATGGCTCAGTGAGGCCTGCATAGACAGCAATGACATTTCCTCTCTCAAGACCCATTAATGTACTAAAAACATATTTAAATTAGTTCATGTGAGTACAGTGGTTCAATATTAATATTATAAAGCAACGAGAATATTTTTGGTGCGCCAAAAACAAAAACGACTTATATAGTGATGGCGATTTCAAAACACTGCTTCAGGAAGCTTGAGCGTTATGAATCTTTTGTGTCGAATCATGATCGCGTGTCAAACCGCCAAACTGATGAAATCACGTGACTTTGGCGCCCGAACCACTGATTTGGTGAACTAACCCTTTAATTAGCTTATTAGTTCCCTCATTTGTTCTAGGAGTGTGTTCTTGCAGTCTTTGTTTTTGTCTAGTCAATGTTGAGATGTTGTGAAATCTAGTTTCCTGAGTTTTTTTAAATTAAAGATTGTTTCCTGGATTATTCCTGTTGTGCACTTTGTTCAGAACAACTACTCGTGACAGCATGTAAGAAATCTTCAAATCTTATGGAATAGCATAGCATGTATGTTTGTAAGGGCTTTTTACTATTACTGCCCTTAAACTAATCAACTGAGCTCTAAAAGCCATTTGATTAATCACTCTGGAGCTGCAGGAAAACATTTGGACAAGCCATAAATACATCAAAGACAACAGACAGGGAAAAACATAAATCCGTTTAATGCTTTAAAGAGCCCTGCTTTTAAAAAAAAAGTCAATTACTAATAAAACATATGATAAAAATATTTGTGATTTTGCAGACGTCATTCCATCCCTCCACTCATGCAATGTTTGCATGAATATGGACTAGTCTCGGATATAAAATTAATGAAAATAAATCTGAAGCAATGATGATTTCTGATGTTTGGCCATCCCAGTTAAATGAACGGGTCTCATTTCATTGGTCTAAGCAAGGATTTAGATATTTAGGAATTATTTTTACGCCCAATTCCAGACAGCTTTTTAAAGCAAACTACAAAAACTAATAAAACAAATACAAAATAAGACGGAGATTCTCCTCTCTCATTACTGGGCAGAATTGAGGTGATAAGAATGAACCTACTACCCAGATTTCTTTTTGTTCCAATCCCTTCCGGTAAATGTACCCATTTCCCAATTTAAAAAATGTTTGGAGGTCCAGTACACTCACTACTTTACATTGTAGCAAAGTGTCATTTCTTCAGTGTTGTCACATGAAAAGATATAATAAAATATTTACAAAAATGTGAGGGGTGTACTCACTTCTGTGAGATACTATATATATATATATATATATATATATATATATATTTATTTTTTTTTTTTTTTTTTTTTTTTTCCACACCATCTTTTCTTTCCCTCAGTTGTAAGGGGTTTGAATGTTGGGATGGGGGATGTTCTGTAAAAAGATAATTCTAAATTACAATAAATAGATGATTACATATATTTTTCATTTCAATAAATGATATATATTAGATATTTTCTCTCTATCTATCTATCTAATTTCCTTTTGACAAATGAATCAAAATGTCACGATTTTTAAAATCAATTTCTTGATTCATTGCTTGTTTGGACTGCCAACACTGTAAACTGGATAATTACATCACAATTTTTAAGTTAAGAAATTCAAAGTTTAAGTAAGCAGAACTGGCAGGTTTTTATTTTGTACTCCTACATTTTAATTGTTCTTAACTTGAAATGTTTGAGTACACTAATTGATACATTTAACTTAAAATTATCATGTATTCTCAAAGTAAACATTTTCATTAGTGTAAATTTAGCTAGCTGTAACAAGCTAATTCAGAAAATGTTAACTTGCTAATTTGTTAACATGTTAGCATTAGCATATAATGCTTGCTGAATGAGTACAGCAATATAAAAAAATATAATATATGTCCTCCCAAACCAAGCAGCATGTACCACTTGTCACCATGATGGTAACTCTCCAAAAACCCACATTAACAGGAACTCTTCTAAATTAGCATAACAAAACATTAATCACTAAAACTCCCACTTAGCATTACTCTTGCACAAAAAAACATTATATAACACTTAATTTTAGCATTTACTCTCCCTTTCGCATGCCATGGGCAAAGTATGCTGGGAAATAGAATACCCTGGCCCAGTTTCAGTTAAGCTTAAGTTAGTCTAAATTAAAAGAAATGAGTTCATAAAACTCAAACAATGAAACAGTTCAGTTTACTTGAAATATGTCAGTTCTGTGAACTTGAAAGAAAAAGAAAGTGCTAAATACTCATAAAAGTTAATTTGACTGAACTAATTAGTTTAATTTAAGTTTGTCCTACTCAAACCAATTAATTATTTTGAGCGTTACGGTTCACAGTGTAGAGTTAAGGCATTTTTACTTAAATTTTTAGTATTAAAATGCTAAAAAGCATATTTGTTTCTGATATGATAACTACCACTTGCTGAATTAAACATGTGATACGATAAGGTCATCTGATAATTTATAAACAAAATAGTAGCAGTGTACGGTGTATACTGCACAGTATTCATTAAGTAGATACTATTCAATTCAGAATATAGTCACATAACTATAATAATGATTGAATTATTTAGACAGTTATATCATTCTTTTTACAAATACCTCTCTCAGAAGAACTGAGTTATATTCTCATGCTACACATTGTTAATCACACTGAAATGACTTCCTGCCTAGTTTGGCATATTAGTGAATCCAAAAAAGATTAAATGCCTTTTATTTTTTCACAAACATACTGGATCTACAAGAGCTCAAGAGTCAATGAATTCCTTCTGAAATTCCCTGATTGGATCGCAGTCTCAAACACCTGCAGAAAGAAAGATAAGCTACTTATCTTCGCAATGTTCCAAACCCCAGTGTTTCCGCATCCTTTCACATTGGATTATGGGGAAACACATAAAAAATATAATTGCTTGTTTACTGTCATAATTACAGCATCGCAGAGCTTGGCAAAGCATTTTCTTATAGTCACAGCATTATTAAATGCAAATCAAAATGGTCAAATCAACTAAAGCAATGATGAGATTCGTGTTGATATATATTAGTTTGTTTCGGTGTGCATTAAACTGGAAAAAAAGAAAATCACTGGCTTAGTTATTGCTGTTTTCTTTAAATATAGCCTGGAGGCAGCAAAGTGTGCCCCTTCGAAAAGTCTATCTGTCATTTCTCCTCAGGGTAATCATAAATGAGCTGCAACTCCTAATGACTATTTAATTAGCAGCTAAAATGACTGAAATAATGAAAGGGATTTTTCATAGCTTGACCGTCAAATGAATGCATTAACTTACATCATCTACAGTGTTTATAAGTTTACATACCGCTTGCAGAATCTGTAAGATGCATTAAAAAAAAAATCAAAATCAAATGTTTTACTGCATTGTAATCTGTACAAAATGCATATTTATACATTTTCTACACAACATATTAACTACATTTACCCAAATTATCCTGTTACATATAGCTACTGCATGTGGATACAAACTCAAATGTGCAGAGAATGCTGGAAAACCAAAGAACTTACAAGACGTGGAGGATTTTTTTGATCAAGAACAGCTTGAATAAATGGCTGCAAACATGCAAACACCACACATTATTAAGAACTAGGGTACATAAACATTTGAACAAGATCAAGTTTTGTCTTGAGAACATTTTGTAAATGTTTAAAAAAAAAATTGAATACTAAATAAATAATAAAATCAAATGCAAGGAATGTACAGTATGCAAACAGATTAAAAGGTCCAATAGTCCCGAAAACGTGGTCTAACCAAACATCATGTTCTTCTCACATGTCTGGAAGCGTCTGTTTTGGCTCTTACAGGCTGAATGTTGATACAGACAGTCACATTCATTTGGCAGAAATGCTCTCTGACTAAAATGTGTGGTTTTGTTGTACAATGGTGATTCATTTTCAAGGAGATTTTGTTCGATGAGTGACTGCCTTCCGTGATGTATCATTCGTGACAACAGCCTGCTGTGACGTTGAATGATTAATTAAATGAGTACCCTATTGTGAGCAGTAATGTTATAAATGCTTAGTTTGACAACATTAGTACATAGTTTCATGTCATTTTGTTCAATTTAGTCAATTAATGACCTGTCAAAGTGACAAATTCCCTTTTATTTTATATATTTTATTAGTAGAGGTTACTAAAGAAGCACTAATATTTTTTCAAAACCTCTGACCCCAAGTATTAAACTTTGGATTGTAATTCAACTCAAATCGGGTTCAAATCGTGCAGCTTATTGAAGAGAGGTGTGTTATTACTTTTCTAAGAAATCAGACTCATGATTTTCGCTGGTAGATGAACAAATCCTGTAGGCTTGTATTGAATGAGACCAGAATTTCATAAAGATTTAAGCTGCTTTTCCAACGTCAGGCCAAATCGTTCTCATTGTTTAACTGTTCCATTCTGTGCCAATTCATTTTCCAATGTGGGACTGATAACGGAGCTCTTTGGAATGTAATACAAACGCGTCAGTCATTGCCTTGGTAACACGAGAGTTTACAGACGATTTGAGATGTAAATAGCGACCGTTATGGAGGATGATCAGATATTTCTTTTAATTTCATTATTAACTTGCGTTAAAGGGTTAGTTCACCCAAAAATGAAAATAATTTACTTAGCCTCAAGCCATCCTAGGTCAGGGTTGCCAGGTCTGTCCAACAAAAGTAGCCCAATGGCCAGTCAAAAGTACCCCAAAAATAGCCCAATGCTATTTTCTCCATCGAGCAGCCAAGTTCTCCACTGAATTTGTACGTCTAGGGGGTGTTTTGGGGGTGTTGGTGCGCTGAAATCATATGTACGGGGGTGAAAATCAACCCACTTAAAAAAAATTTAACTTAACTTAAAAGTAGCCCAATTCCGCAGGAAAACCGCAGACTTGGCAACACTGCCCAAGGTGTATATGACTTTCTTCTTTCAGTCAAACACAATCAGATTTATATTAAAAAATATTCTGGCTCTTCCAAGCTTTACAATGGGAGTGAATAGTATATAAAAAGTATTATAAAGTATAATTAGTATTATAAAAGTAATCCATACTAATCCATACGACTACAGGGGGTTAATAAAGGCCTTCTGAAGTGAAACAATGCGTTTTTGTAAGAAAAATACTGAAACTCCTGTACAATAAGGACTTGTTAGTCAATCTGATTAATCATCCTAGGCAATGCAGAGTCCAAATATACTGTAACCTCATCTGTTTATTGAGCAGTGATGAAATAATCAGCTGGTGATGCATTCAGATGAAGTTTGCTGTGGTGAATCACCGTGAGTAGCCGTCTAATGCCTGCTGGTGGCAGCCTGTTTAGTGCAAAGCATAAGTCAACCAATGTTAGCCTTCCGTCTGGAGCCGGCTTTAGCGCACATGCTGTTGCCCCGATCTCAAGCTCTCAGTTTCTAAAGCACTAAGCATGGTCATTAAACATCAGCATGGTCAATTTCCTGTGTAAATGTACTATGGTTGATTTGGTCAGTGTCCAGAAACCCATATGTGTGGACATCATATGACCATGAGAAAGAGGATTTAATGTTTGACCACAGTATAGTCCAGCTATTTACTCTCATGTTGGAAAACATGTTTTTGGCATCTTGTGAAATAGCAAATACACTTGAGCTGTGGAAAGCATAACAGATACTATTTTTCTTAATTGAGGAACTATGTGACAATGAATACCTAAACAATGTTTTTAATTTGTTGGCTTCTTTAAGATGCTGCAAATGCCCTTTGGCAATGGCACCCTGTATAAAGATGATTTTTTCAATTAAATTTTAACATGAAGCTCATACTCTTTGATTGACAACCACTCCAAAACCATTTTACTCTTTTGCAGTTCGCCCTTGGCGATAGAAATTGATATGACGTTGTTATACTTCGGCTATGCTAAGTGACAAGGGCAAATTGAAGCTGTCTTGAACTTTCTAATAGTTCCACATTCATGCATCCTAAAAATAGCTGGTCTAGACACTCACAGACAAACTTGTCTGATTCCACAAATAACATCATCTAAATAAAACAATCACATTCATAATATACATTGAATTTAAAGGGATAGTTCACCCAAAAATGAAAATTAAGTCATAAACTACTCATCCTGGTGTTGTTCTAATCTAATGCCATACGCCCTTCTTTCTAATATGGACCACCATAGGAGAATGTTTTAAAAATGTCCCGCTTGAACTCGTCCATATAATGGCAGTGAATAGCAACCAGCATTAAGCTTTTTAAAAAAGGCACAAAAAAATGATCCCATGTGACACGTTGTATATTCTAAGTTTTTTAGGGGTGCACAATATGAAATTTAATGTGTTAAACCTGACCTTGGCTGTTGGTCTTCAGTGCATGGCTACTCGATGTGGGCTACTCCGCACCGCAGTTGTGACACTAAATACAATGCCTAAAAATCCCAAAAAAAGTATCTGTGTACTTTCTTCACCAAGTAAAATATCTCCAGACTGGAACTGTCTGATGACAGTCAGAATGACAGTTGAAAGATGTGAGCGTGATAACTTGTTACGACGAACACAACAGATATATTCAGAGAAGAAGGTACATGGATTGTATTCTATACACCTGCCTGGAAGTTTCCATTGATCCTAATGACCTTGATTAGACCTTGATTGATCTTTTATATCTTTTTGTAAATGATTGTGTTAAACTGTTAAATAAAATAAATTGACTCAGCTGGAAAGGTGTAATTTATATTTTAAAAGGTTTTTCCCAAACTTTGAAATGGTCAGGAATTCACCATCAGTGATGTAGAATCAATCATAGTGTAACGTTGATTCAACAGCATTACCATTGATTTTTTTGTTCACCATGTTTCAACATTTAATGCCGGTGCAAACGTGATATTGAACCAACATCATTTCATAATGTTGATTCAGTGATATTATCATTGATTTGTGGTTGAACTCTCAACATTGTTTCAACATTAACTGAGGACGGCTGTTACCGGAAGCTAGTGATTATAGTTTATAAAGTTATATGGATATTTTTCTTACAAAAACGCATCGCTTCACTTCAGAAGGCCATTATTAACCCCCTGGAGCTGTATGGATTACTTTTATGATGGATGGTTGTGCTGAAAAAAGAAAGTCATATACACCTAGGATGGCTTGAGGGTGAGTAAATTATGGGATCATTTTCATTTTTGGGTGAACTATCCCTTTAATTTTAGGGTGAACAATCTCTTTAAGAAAACTTTTTTGAAATGTTTCAGCAATTTACTTTTATACAAAGCAACATGCTTTCATGTGTGTCTGGGAATCAAACTCATGACATTGGTGTTGCTAGCACCATAGTTGAGCTACAGGAACAGTTTAACCTTTGAAGAACACAGAAGTTGATAATGAACTTAAGATGAGTAATTTGTATCTGATATTTGTAAAGCATGCCATTTGCAGTTACAATGATTTTTCTATTAATTAACAAAAGAACTGAACAAAGGAATAAATTACTGCAAAGGGGTATAAATCAGAGTAGCGGAATACTTGTTAAGAAAATATGTCATTTAAATCCCACTCATTGTCTCAGGCATTATGAAGAGCTAATTTGATAACAGTGTTCATGATTCTGAGCACATGCAAGTAACTTAGGTTTGTGATTGTGTGAATTTACAGTCTTGCTCTGTTAACGTCATATAGGAATAATCCCGTGGGATTCTAGCAATGCAGTGCAGCTCTATTAATCAAACTGATTGCATATGATGCATCTCTGTTCTCTCTCATGTTTTAATGATACTGGGGATTTCTTGGGTCCTTGATTGATTGCATTCATTGCTGTGATGTATTTTTATCAATGACTCTGATTTTGGTTGAAACAACTTGGGAATGTTTACTTTACAATCAAGCTGATGATGCCAGGAAGGAAATACAGCTGTACAAGGACCTTTGGGAGGGTTTCTGAAATTGCACTCTTACATTGCCAGTGTTGAATCAACAAAATGGCTGATTGAGTCTTCAGACACAAGTTTGTAGTATCATTATGAAACTCACAGATCTAACAAAGCACACCACCATCATCAACAAGGGAACCTGTTATGTTGTTGCACGTTCCGTGAATATGTTGCACTCTAGTGTCTCATTACAAACACTTTTTTTTTAATGTGAGACCTATTTAATTATATTTATATATTTAATGAACTACTATCTACAAAATTAAAATTAACCTAGCATGAAAAGTAGCTAGTTTTAAACACATTAAATGTCTCCAAATAAAACTGGTAATTTGGGCCTATGCCTGTATCAAACAAATCATGCAGTGTCATTTTGACAATCTACTGAATTCATATTCAATCAACTGTAGTAAAACCTATTTATAACTATAAATTTTATTTACCAAAAAACATAATATTTAGCTTTATTCAACAGTTCTTTCTGGTTCTTGAATTTGATTGCCTCAGAGGTCTTTCCAGCCATGCAATATTCTACCAGTATCGTCACAGGAACCATTTCACCATTCGAATCATTCTCACATAATGCGTCCCAATTCGCGTACTTATGCACTATTCTATGACGTTTTTAAGTACAAATAGTGCGAGTAGTGCGTTCACACAGAAAATTCCAAAAAGAAAAAGTGCACTTTAAATACCCGGATGATGCACTAAATTAACGGAAAAAGCGAAGTGTGGAATGTTGGACACTTCATGCACTCAACTGTCGCAGCTTTAATTACATAGCGGAGAGGGAGGGGGTATCAGACTCCGATGTTAAATGACAAAATAACGTTATAAAATTCACGCACTACATGGATGAGTACATAATGCATAAGTACATAGTGTATAAGTGCGTAATGTGTATAGTGCGTCATTTGGGATGCAACTACAGTGTGTGTCATGGAGGAAGAGCAAACCCACCATATTTTTATAAATATTACTGTTTTGGAATGGAATGTTGTTTTAAGAGTTTTTTTTAGGTGAGAATGTAGTTGTTTAGACCTGAAATATGTGACTCACATTTAACCATAGCGCCTATTTTACAATTTGTTTAGAGGTTTTTGGAGATGCAAGCTCCAGGCCGTCAGCGGCCTTTCAGTGCTCGTGTACCCGCCGAGAACAGCTTCATCTTAGCCAGTGCTTTGGGAATTTGCTGCAGGCTCTTATAGCGGTTAAACATGAGATATAATTCATTTTGGGTACATAAAACAGGCAATCTTTGGTCTTATTAATCTATTACTTGTTCCTGAGCAAATCGAATTGTGCTACGTTAAATTTAATAATTTAACATTAAGGCTATAATTTGCATCCTGTAGAGCACTGCTTTGGTACGTTTGACTGAATTGTTCAATTGTGTTTATTTTCTATTGTCATTTATAATGGCTATTGTTGTTAATTAATATTATTATATATTATATATAAAATGTTGTATTTGTTATTGAAAAAGGGTGCGTAATATGGATTGAGTGAAAGCTACATTAATACGCCATTAGATGAGAGATGAGAGACTTTTAAACTGAAAGGGACTTTCGTAAACAAAGGATGTTGTTTTAGCGCTGTTATGGAAAATTCCCTTAACTGTAAAAATACAAAGATCACTTTTCTCTGAGGAGATTCAAACGGATTTTTATAATGGATATAATATTATGAACATGGACCTGAAGAATGAATGTTATATCAGACACAGGTAATGCTCGCTCTCTCGCTCTCTTAATAATACTCTACAAAATACAATGAGTTTCAATGAAGTGGCTCAACATTCCTTCATTACTAGTTTAGATTGAAAAGTGACATTTTAGAATTAGTAACGGAGGCTTGGTCAAACTGTCAACTTGAGATTTGAATCAGTGGCGGAAGAAAGTAGTTCTGCACAAAAGAGGGTTTTAAAGACACTCCGTTGTTGTTATTTATTTACACACTCATGCCGTCAAACTGTTGTATAAATGCAATATCACACCCGTAGCCGTGCAATATCTAAAAAAAAAGTGCTATATAGCACTAAAAGTGGTTCTTGGCTCGTAATCATAGGGGAACCATTTTTGGTGCTATGTAGCACCATATCTTTAAAGGTGCTCTACAGCACCTTTGTCAAATGGTGCTCAGTAGAACCCAAAAGAGGTGCCATATCGCATTTTATTTCTTCAACAAAAATGGTGCTAAACAGCACCAGCAGAGGTTTTTTGGCTCATAAAGAACCTTTAAACGGGCTTAACAGGTTCTTTGTACGGCAGTGGTGCTATATAGCACCTTAACCACCCCAAAGAACCACTGAAGAACCGCTGAAGAACCATACAGGGGCTTAACAGGTTCTGTATATGGTAGCGGTGCTATATAGCACCTCAGTCATCCCAAAGAACCAGTGAAGAACCCACTGAAGCACCAAGATTTGGTGCTATACAGCACTTAAAGTGGTTCCCCTATGATTACGAGCCAAAGAACCACTATTTTTTTATGAGTGTATGACTGTATATCAGCACTTGTGATTATCTACAGCCGAATCACAGCCGTGCTGGTATACAGCCGTATCACACGGCTGCTCGTGTGATATTGCTCATGTATCTCACATTTTGTATGCAGCTGTATTACCACATTATTTTTCCCTATTACAAAACAAAAATGTAACATTTCAAAATGTGACATGACACTCAAGAAATAGCATAATTTGGACTGTTTCTACAACATGAGAGAAAGACAAGTAAATAATATTTGTAAAAATTGAGAAAATGGGATTGTTAACTATTGTTAAACTCCACCATTCAACCAGGTTACTCAAATTATTACATAAAAATGACTGTATTCAGTATTTTCTTGCAAACTGCTAGTGCCACTGTGATAAATTGATATAGACTGTTATCCGTTCTTGCATGTTTTATGTAGTTCATTTATGTTTACGTTACTTTTTAAAGCATTAATTCATAGGTGCCAAGTGATGGCACCAATTATCAGATCACTGAAAAAAAAAAAGTTGAATATTCTGCTGAGGGTTTCTTTTGAAGACTTTCCTTTGTTTTTCACTGCATTGCGTGGGACTTGGACTTCTCTAATATGTACATTTTATCTTCCATGCATCATGCCCTGAATCCAGAACACAATAATCAGCAAGCAGTGCGGATGCAAACCAACAGTTCTGCCCATCGCAGACTCACCCTAGAGCTGATCCCTAGAATATCTCGTAAATGCTTTCTGCTCTCTCAGCATGAGTTTCTTCTCTGGCTCCATTTCCTCAGCATGGTGACACGCTGAAGCCAGATCAGCGAACACAACTCATCCTGTAACACACTTATCAGATCTCCCCCCTCCATGTTATCCAGCTGAGAGCTACAATGATACATCATTTGGGCCAGAAGCCCTTCTTAGCATCACGAGATGGTCATCTCAGCGAGAGGCTGTTTTTACCATCACCATAATCAGAGGTTCTCTATATACCCGCCCAAGGACAAACACATGACTGCTTAAACTCGCTTTATAAGATCTGGCTTAAGCAACTGTGGAGGCCACAGCTGGGAGGGCCAATTTTCTGGTCCCTTCACCTGTGGACAGAGTGCTGGCCTGTTCTGATTTGGCTGTTTTGGACTTGCCAGACAAGACTGGGTTTCAATTCACAAGCGGCTCACTGTTAGAAAAGCAATCTCAACACTTTCAGGTCCTTACATTGTATTTTGGATTTTGTGGTATCACCATGAAATAGTTTTATTTTAAAACTGCCATTCATTGTGAGACTATGCAAAGGAGCTTTCGCTATCCGTCAGGCACATTTATCTACAGGCTATTTTGTGTAAAACACACTCGTCTTCAGAGTGCTGTGAATTTCTCACCTCACTGGTGTGACTGTCAGTACTCATTATTGGAGATGTCTTAAACGAGGATTGATTTTTTAAAACTTGTTCAGGGGACATTATGTTTAGTATAGAATAGTTTTCTTGATGCCTGTTTGATTGCAAACATTTATTCTTAAATGAGAATAAATATTAGTATGATTGGACAATATAAAGAATACTAAGATTTTTTTTATGACTGTGAATTACATTTTATTTCACTTTCTGTCAATTAATTCTGGGTGATGTGACAGTGGTAATTTTTTTCTTTAGTCTATAAGAAAAATACAGATTGCAGAAACTACCAATCTCAAGCAAAATCCTAATTAAAAAGAAACTTCCCCCAAAGAAAACTCATGAATGAGATTTCTCTAACATCTGTTTTCCCTATACAGAAATATGATTAAAGGGTTAGTTCACCCAAAAATGAATGTTCTGTCATTAATTACTCAGCCTCATGTTGTTCTAGACCTTCATTCATCTTCAGAACACAAATTAAGATATTTTTGATGAAATCCGAGAGGTTTTTTTATCCCCCAAAGAAATTGTTGAATAAAGTCATTATTTTTGTTTTGTTTTTGTGATCAAAAAGTATTTTTGTCGCTTCATAACATTATGGTTGAACCACTGTAGTCACATTGACTGTTTTAATGATGTTTTTACTACTTCTCTGGACCTTGAATGATGGTAATCACGTTGCTTTCTATGGGGGATAAAAAAAACCTCTTGGATTCAGCAAAAATATCTTAAAGGGTTAGTTCACCCAAAAATTCTGTCATTAATTACTCACCCTCATATCGTTCCACACCCGTAAGACCTTCGTTCTTCTTCGGAACACAAATTAAGATATTTTTGATAAAATCTGATGGCTCAATGAGGCAAGATTGACAGCAAGATCATTTCCTTTTTCAATGCCCAGAAAGGTACTAAAGACATATTTAAAACAGTTCATGTGACTACAGTGGTTCAACCTTAATGTTATGAAGTGACGAGAATACTTTTTGTGCGGCAAAAAACAAAATAACGACTTTATTCAACAATATCTAGTGATGGGCGATTTCAAAACACTGCTTCATGAAGCTTCGAAGCTTTATGAATCTTTTGTTTCGAATCAGTGGTTCGGAGCATATATCAAACTGCCAAAGTCACGACCCCAGTGGTGAACCATTGAAATTTCGAAACACTTGTGACATAACGAAGCCTAGTTTACTGAAATCACATGACTTTGGCAGTTTGATACACACTCCGAACCACTGATTCAAAACAAAAGATTCGTAAAGCTTCGAAGCCTCTTTAAGCAGTGTTTTGAAATCGCCCATCACTAGATATTGTTGAACAAAGTTGTTATTTTGTTTTTCTGGCGCACAAAAACTATTCTTGTTACTTCATAACATTAAGGTTGAACCACTGTACTCACATGAACTGTTTTAAATATGTCTTTAGTAGCTTTCTGGGCATTGAAAGTGTAAATTGACTTGCTGTCAATGCAGGCCTTACTGAGCCATCGGATTTTATCAAAAATATCTTAATTTCTGTTCTAAAGATGAACGAAGGTCTGACGGGTGTGGAATGACATGAGGGTGAGTAAGTAATGACATAATTTTTTAACATTAACATTTTTGCGTGAACTAACCCTTTAAATGAAGAACAAATGGACTTGCCTATGCCTTTTCATTTTTCTCCTGCAAATAAACATAACAAAACAGTAATCTCATGACATCTCTTTTAGAGTTTCATGTCTCAAACTGTACTCAGATCTGCCAAAACACTAAAGTCTGCAATCAACTGTTAGAGATTTCAGTACTATCCCAAATATTTCTCATCTTATTCTTTGAAGGCCAAACAATCTGAACTACTTTATCGACTACTATTCTATACATTGCGCTCAATTAAATTTATTTCTATTCCTATTAAGACCTCTCTATTTTATAAAAACAAGTCTGTTTAATTTAACCTCTCTAATTTCCCTAATAGTTTACCCTAAAATTCATAGTTTAAAGTGTTTATTGCTTGATCAATATTCATTTTAACTTTTAAGACTGCAAATGAGATATTGAAAACTGTGCAGATTGAAGTTTAATCCATTTCAATGCCAATGGTCACGCTTTTTGCACGCAGCTCCGAAAGCATCATTGTCTTGGAGCATCACTTCATCAGAGCAGCACAGAGGATGAATGGACAAAGGACACGCTGTGAGTGAGTGTGTGGGTATTCTGGGAAAATGTTTTGCTTGTATTTTTAGTTTTCTAGCTTGTTCTGAGAGACTGCAATCCTTGACGTAGAAGATAAGTCTTGACGTCCACCCATCCCAATACGTAGGACAGTCTTTTCCTGTGTCCTCTCTCTCTCTTTCTCTATCTCTCTCTCTCACACACACACACACACACACACACTTGTAAAACAGGGGGTGAGGGGTTGGACCACAGGGAGGGGTGTGTCTCTATAAGACGACCGAGCAACAGCATCCTCTTAGGAAACAAACAGAAGCAGGCAATAGGAGAATATAACCGCCTTCAGTTTCAGCAGATCTGCTCAGGACAGGTGCCTGAACCGCACACAGCTCAGGTAGGCTGACTGAGGGGGAGAAACACTTTAGATTCACATCAATTTACTCAGGCCACTTTGCACGGATCTGATTGCTAATTATTTGTAATTTAGAGTGTGCAATTCGAGTTTTAAAAAAAGAATGGTGGTTAAACTTCCAAACCTCTATCACTTTCTTTTGGTGTTCAGTTTTATTTGGACCCCAACGTATAATATCTTCTTTTAAAAGAAAGTCATACAGGTTTTGAACAACGTGGGGGTGTAATAGACAATATTTTCATTTCTGGGTGATATATCCCATCAGATCGGTAGTTTATTGCGAGTGTATGCAGAATACCTTACTCTAAATAACTATTTAGTCAACTTTTATCTGAAATACTTTACAAAGAATACAAATAAAATCATAGTTAACCATGTGCAGGACATTTTACATTTTTTGTAAAATTCTTTTAAAATAATATAAAGCATCAAATGATGGTTTACGGCTGTTATATGTCTTCTGTATTCTGTCTTGTGAATAACAGAAACGTATTTTTCACTTTGCTCTCATAATTGTGTCATCGATTGATACGGTGAAATCAATGCATCTCTTTACAGGGCATAATCCTGGCTATTATACACCTCATTTAACTTTGGGGAGAAATTTACTGTACTCTGAGGTGTTCGATTCAGGTCAGAGGCAATATTGGCAGTATTGTAAAATATTTGTGAAAACGAGCTGACTTTTGGTGCAGCACAATGCCCAGCACCTGCTCCGTTCATGGGCCATTACCATGCAATTTTCTACTATCTGTGGCCAGTGCCTATAAATGACTTATCTGCTGGAGTTAGTTTGGATTTAGCGCTCAGGTTACAGAAATGAAGAGACATTAATTGTTCGTTGATTTCACATGAGGTCATAATGAATTAGCCTTTAAAGATTGGGGTGCATTGGATATAATTCTGCCTTGGATGATTCAAAATGTAACTTTCTGATGTTGCACTAGGTAATTTCATACCTAACCACAGAGTGTCACTAAAATATCAGAGCAGAGTTCTTTGCAAGAACTGTGGTTATGATCATAAATTAAAAAAAAAAAAAAAGTGGTAATACTGTTTATCTAAAACAAAAAACCTAGCTGAATTTCAACTCAAAGAGTTTTGGAAAAGATTGAGTGCTATTGATTCCTTCTATGCAAATTCTTAATGTTGTATGTTGTATTTTAAGCAAATAATAATGCCAATCATCTCAGTACCTCTTTCATAAAAACAAACAAACAAACAAACAAACAAAAAACGGTAACACTTTATTTTAGGGTTTTCATGCATATTACTAGAATATTGGCTATTTATTAGTATTTATTAAGCACATATTAATGCCTTATTCTGCATGACCTTATTCTACATTCTTAATCCTACCCAATACCTAAACTTAACAACTACCTTACTAACTATTAATAAGCAGTAAATTAGGTGTTTATTGAGGGAAAAGTCATAGTTAATGGTTTATATGTGTTCCCTATACTAAAGTGTTACCACAAAAGCTGTCACTGGGGCAGTACCTTTTCAAAAGGCACACCTTTGTACCTTATTTACCTCTTAAGGATGCATATCAGTACCTTATAGGTACATATAAGTACCTAAAGTGTTCATATTAGTACCTAAATGGTACATAGGACAGTAGTGCCTTTTTAAAAGGTACCGCCCCAGTGACAGCTTTTGTACCTTTTTTTTTTCTGAGAGCGTAGAAAAATGATTGAGGGGAACTGATGCTATGATGATTTGTAGAATTTAAGAATAGACAGATTATTCCTCTGAGGGCCCTGAGGCAAATTTATCAGCTCATCCGAAACTCATGGCACAATTTTAGCCACTGTGAAATTGACTCCTGATTAGCTGTCCTGGTGGTGTTTTAATTATCCTGATGCAAAAAAAAAGCATAAGCATAAGCATAAAAGCAAAGGATATAAGCATAATCACAATTAATGACTGGAAATATTTATAAAAACGATAATCCAGCTTTATAATAATCATGAACATTTCTGTTTTATATATATACAGTATAATACAAATACAAATATATTATAGTGGTCAGCCAGTTCAAACTAGTAGCTATGAAGGATATTAGGCACTGGCTGGAGAAAAGGAAAGCTTTGTTTTAAGATGGATGTGCAGTGCAGTGACTCACAGATTTATGCTTCATTCTTACAATTCAATCATGAAAATGGGTGTTAAAGGTCATAGTTAGAGTACAAAACTGTAAGCAATATCACAAATACATTTTTTCAAATTCCATGTAGTTTATCTACCATCTAGACTAACATGTCTGTTTGATGCTGGACTATGAAAGGCACTGGTGTGAGGGACTGCACTACAGGACGAGTTGAATCCTTGATATTGCATCAAGGAGTTAACTTGAGTTTAACAACTGCATTCAATACCACAGATGAAACAATTAGTTTTGCATCACAAGCATAAAAACAGCCTTAAGCTTTTTTGATTAGATCATTTTTCGGGTGTCGATAAAAGGTCCGTCCTGACTGCTGTTTAAGTGTGGTGAATCCTTCCATCCCAGCCACTGATTATTTCTTATATAGTTTGAAAACAGTTGTGGTTATTGGGGCAATTTTGCATTTAATTTGTGCCTGCGTTGAGCTTGTGAGTTTGTAGGTGAATGTGTGTGTCCGCACAAATGTTTGTCTTTGACCTTCATGGGCTGCAGCAGCCCTGCTGAGATGTGCAGGTGAACAAAGTGCACTACACTCTGTTCTTTTCCTTCTTATTTCCTTTCGTCTTACTTGTCTGCCTGTCTGTCAGTGTTTGCCAATAATGTGAGGAGTTTCAGGAAGAGATCTCAACAATGTCTCAAACTGTGCTCAGATTGGCCAAGATACCAAAATTATACAAAGCAATCAAACATCAGAGATCACAAAAAACGCAAACATTTCTCATCAGATTCTTCTAAAACCAAATTATATCTGTTTGTACTGTAATCCACATTTATTTTATAGCTCTACACTCTAACTGTACATCAATAATGAAGGAATTTAGGGAGAAATATAAATGATCCTTAAGGAAGCCTAACTGAGACAAGTCTCCTGAGCTATGCAAGAGCAACAAATGAACAATTAAGAGTGTTCCTCAGGGGTGTTGATGCATCATTGGTCATTTCATTGACATTCATTATCTTAACAGCCAATAATAATGACACTTGTGTACATCAACTATTGGATACTAAAGGCTCTTTGGGTTAATATAGGATTGGTAATAATGGTCATTGATTTCTTTCTTTTTTTAACTGATCTAACGCGTCATGCTTGAAGGAAATTGACGTCATTAATTCAAACCAGATACAGTTAGCGTCATATAATCTCCGCCCCAATGACCAGCCCATTATGATCATATACAGTACCACCATTTATTTCCTTAGATTATGGTGTTAGTTTTGTGTCATACATAATGTATGTGATCATAATTGCGTGTTTGTCAGCTCACAGACCCCTCGCAGCAATTTCTTTCCAGCTTTCCATCTGCAGTTGCACAATTCTGGTCTAATTAGACACAGCAGTGAGCCTCGTGTCTCCGCCACTGAGAACCCCTCTGGTATTTAGCTTTGATTATGACGCGTTTGATAGAGAAATGGGCTGTGCAAAACGAACCCCATTTACTTCTGGAGTTTAATTGAGCCTGTGAGTGTCTTTAACCAATACATTCAAAATCTCAGGAGGTAATACGTCTGAAATGATGGACAATATCTCCATGAGAGTAGCAACTGGTGATGGAGTTGGAAAATGAAGCAAAACATGGAATTTTTTCCATTTGATTTGTTTACTGGACAATGTCTGATATTTCTCATCATGATCTCTATGAGCATCAATGACAGAAATGTTGCAGTGTACACATTAGAATCCATTAATGCAGTGTGTACCTGTTCCTTTTATCTGATCAGTATATGAAAAAGTAGCTGACATAATGGAAGGTGTATTAAAATATGAAGATAGGACACATTAAAGCTTACGGGCTAAATGAACACTTAGGGTTGTTTACTCAGCTAAGGTTTATGCTGCTGTGTGCCTGCTCTAGATTCTGTGTAAAAACACGATTCCACATAAAAGCCATACTAAAACATGTAGATTTGAGACAGAGCTGATGCTGCTTTTGTTATAAAATGCAGCAGCAGAACACTGAAAGAGTATATATTTAATTATTTATAAATTATAATTACATATTTTGATTTATAATGTCATATTTTCATTCATCATTTCATATCGGAGCCCATCTGCAAAAAATACGAGAGTTTGTCATTGAGATCAATTGAGGTCAATTTTAAAATAAGGAGTGAAGCAACTCTCTGAGATATAAAGTCATATTGCAAGATAGAAAGTCTCAAATGTGAGAAATAAAGTTTCAATTCTGAGCTATAAAGTCACATTTTGCGATTTAATGTCACAATTTTGAAAAATTAAGTCATATTTACTAGAAATAAAGCCGTTATTATTATAAGTAAGCAATAAGGTATGAGAGGCTGTGCTGTATTGTGACTTATTCACGATACAGCACTAGCCTCGAGTACCTTATTGCTTTTATAAAACGGTTACCACACAATACAAATATTAAAGCAACTTTCAATGCAACTTTCACTAAAGCCTTCCTTCTGTCGGAAAAATTAGTCCCTGACCGTGAACAGCAACAGAAGTTACATTATTACACCATTAGATGGCGGCAAAGACTGTCTTTATGAGTGTGTCAGTCAGTAGCGAAGACTTTTACGTTGAAAAAACTGAATTGTTGTGAACACGGAACAAGACGCAGCTGACAAATGCTTTGACTAGCGCTGTCAGTCATGGGAAAACCCCTTAACTGTTAAAAGGACAAGATAATACATCAGACATTTAAACAGATTTTTTATTATGAACATTGGACTGACCTAAAGGAAAATGCTAAATCTGACTCGCTCACTCGATCACTTTCTCACAACACTCTTCTACATAATACAGTAAGCTTCAATGAACAATATCAATTGAGAACATACAGTTTACGTTGCTAAGAGTGGTTGCTAAGGGTGGTTGCTAAGGGTGTTGTGTAGTGATACACAGATACAAGCGGTCATAGCCATGTTTTATCATGAAAAAGACACAGCTATTGACCAATCAGAATCAAGGACAGGAACTAACCGTTTTATAATTGTGATATATAAAATCACGTTGTGAGATATAAAGTCATATTGCGAGAAATAAAGACTCAAAATGTGACAAAAGTTGCAATCGTGAGCTGTGACACTGTGCCATACATGAAAAGTTGCAATTATGAAAAATCAAGTCACAATTACAAGAAATAAAGGTGCAATTCTGAGATATAAAATTACATTGTGACTGCAGATATATAAAGTCTGAACTGTGAAAAAATAAAGTCGCAATTATGAGAAATAAAGTCACAATTGTCAGATATATTCGCAATTATATTTGTATTTATTCATTTTTTACTCTGAGGCAGAAACAGGCTTTCATATATTTCAATAACTTCCTATTTAAAACATTAATTTCATAAGTTTATTTATACAATTAGGGTTAGGGTAAATGCATTTATGCTTCCTCTGTACAGCATTAAACAGTTTGTGTAAATGAATCTTATTGTGGTGTAAGTGCCACTTCAGATGCAATGTAAAGATGGCATTAGCCATTGTCACAAATCACTATATGCACTGCTACTACAGTAAAGATATATAACGCTGACATTCTGTAAATAGAGCACTGAGGATTTCCTTTTCAAAACAGAAAAGCTTTCTTACGACATAAAAAGCACAGTTTTTTCAAACTGCGCCAATTTCCTCCCACTTAGTCAATGAGAGATTGTTCTTTCCTTTGGGTATATGAGATAATTCCAAAGGTCAGGAGTTAAATCACTGTGTCTATCTTTGTTAAGTCTTTTTTTATTACATAATTGAGTTAGTTAATTACATTTTGAAGGCCTGCCGAGCTCTGCATCCCACATGTATGTATAGGTCTGTACAAACTACAGTGAGATTAAGAACTTCTGGGGCACCCGAGGTGCTCAGAAAACTTGTACTGGTAATCTAAATTCAAATGAGAAACTTCAACAGGAAAAAATAGCTGCTGAAGAGAAAAACTGTAGTTGTAACAAACAATCCTCACTTGAAATATCACCTCTAAGCAATGCTGCACCCTGGCCAGAATCCATTTAAGTGCATCATCTTGTAGTTCCTGAGAAAAGAAAAAACTAAATTAACTAAAGGGGGTGGCAAAATCAATATCTAGTTCGTTCCCCCCTGCATAAAGTTGTGTGTAATTCACTCACACACTTATAATTATGTGTCTTTCCCTGTCCGTTGCTCGTACAGTGACCAAATTCAATAAAACTCACTCAAGGGGTGCCTATCGATTCTCTGTGACTTACACCTTTGCTTTTGTTCCTGGTGACACTTTCAGTACAAGTGTAATGCAGGTGAAATTGATTTATCTTGAAGTTGCTTTTGAAGCAACTAAACAACTGATGGTTTGGCGGGCAGTATGTCAGGCCAGCCGTCCATGCTGAAACCTACATTCTCATCTTTGTATTTGCTTGACAAGGAAGTAGCAGAATAAGGTTATTATTCTTAAAGCTCTTAAATTCTGAAGCTTTATAGTCCTTTCTATTGTTTAGAATAATGTGGTGGCTAAGACTGCTTAACCAGCATGCATCAAATCCTCCTCCTCTTCTCCACTGTGCTCCCATTACGCCACAAGCACTAATTCTAGCTTCAATTACTACAGATGATGAGTTTTGCTAATGAAGTACTTGCAAATGCTAAGTCTGTCTCAAATACAATCAAAAAGTACCTTAAATATAGTTTGTTAACATCACATTGATATGATACATTTTTACATCTAAATCTAGTTTAGATTATGTGAGGGATAAAGTGCATTCAGACAGTCATTATTGCAAAATAATCTCACCCTGAAGGAGTTTATTTTGCAGTAATGACCTTCTGACTGTACATTATTCTGCTCATTACATACTTGCTGAATAAACAAATAAATTGATCATTAAATATTGAAGTAAGGTGAAATTATTTTATTAAATTAATTCATCTAAAGCTCCCACAAAGAAGAACAGTCCATTACGACTTATTAAACAAGTCGCCCAACAACCAACCAAAAACTGCGACAATATAACAACATTAATATTTAATAAATTATGTCTAATCTGCAATCAAGTTACTTTTTATATGGACTAGGTAACATATTTAGCTCTGATGTGACATGTCTCCTCTCTAAGCTCAATGAGTCTCATTCCAGTTCTTACACTGTAAAAATTATTTTCATGAGTTATCACAACATTTTTTCTTTTGTCAAATCAACTTAGATAATTAATGTAGTTCAGACAATAAAATAGTTTGAGTTTCTGTTGATTAAATCAATCGCCTTCATTGTATTAACTCAAATTTTTAATTTCAGTGAACTCAAAATTTTAAGGCAACCAGGTAACTTACTTTTTTAAGTTAAACCAACAATTATTTTTTACAATGTTTCCATTTTCTAACTGGGGACACCTGAGCTTCTAGCCAGATATCAAAATGGTTTATGCTCACCAATATCATTTAAAAGTTTGGGGTCAGTAATTTTTTATTTATTTATTTTTAAATAAATTAATACCTTTATTTAGCAAGGATGCACTGAATTGATCAAGTCAAGTCACCTCATTTATATAGCGCAATATACAATACAAATTCTTGATAATAAACGTGAAACTAACATAATCAATTATGCAAAATTCAAGTGACAGTGAAGACTTTTATGTTTTCAAGAAATTTTAATTTCAAATAAATGCTGTTCTTTTGAACTTTCTATTCATCAAAGAATCCTGAAAAACAAATCAAATTTTCCACAAAAATATTAGGCAGCAACTGTTTTCAACATTGATGATGATGATGATAAATGTTTCTTGAGTAAATCAGCATATTAGAATGATTTCTTTAGTATTAATCAAATAAATGCAGCCTTGAACTTTCAAACACATTACAAAATCTTACTGACACTACCCAAACTATATATATACATATACATATACATATACATATATACAGTATATATATATATATATATATATATATATATATTAAGTCATTCAAGCCATTTTTATTACAGTTGGTTTTTGATTTTGAGTTTATTAGATTTCAGTCTCAAAAAAGCTGCTACTGATGCTCTGCTGGACCAATCAGAAGTATTCCAGAGAAGTTGAACTAAAGTATACACATACTGTTGTGCTAAGTTTTACTTCCAGGAACTGTAACCTCTTTTCTCTCTCGTACCATCATCTCTTTTCTCTATCTTCTCTACAGAGTGCACTTCAGCTGTTAACACACTCCGTGATGAAGACTCCACTGTGGACGCTACTGTTGCTTGGACTGTGTAACCCAGCATGGTGTGACTGCCAGAAGGATTGCCTCTTCTGCAGCCAAAAACTGCCTAATGAATATGCCTTCAACAATTTGGTAATTCCCTACTGTGGCCATCACTTCCTGTAGGAAAGAATATCACAAATGAGAACTCTTAAATAGACAGCAATGAGATTAAATGGAAAGCAAATGGAGACTTTTGCACAGATTTTTTATTCTTCTGTTAAAATGAAATAAAAAATACCTCAGTGATCTCACCTGAATAAACCCGAATAAGTTGGCAAAACTCAAAAAATTTGAGGCAATCAGTTGCCTCAAATTTTTTAAGTTCAGAAATTCAAAGTTTAAGTAGGCCTAAGCAGAACTGGCAGATTTTTAATTTGTACTCATACATTTTAATTATTCTTAACTTGAAATGTTTGAGTACACTAATTGATACATTTAACTTAAAATTTTCCATGTAACCTCAATGTGAACATTTTTATCAGGGTAAACTTAGCTAGCTATAACAAGCTAATTCAGAAAATGCTAACTTGCTAATTTGCTAACATGTTAACAATAGCATGATATAACGCTTGCAGAATAATTACAGCAATATAAAGCATTTAACATACTTGCTCCTAAACCAAGCCACATTCACCACTTGTCACCATGATGGTAACTCTCCAAAAACCAACATTAACAGAAACTCTTCTAAATTAGCATAACAAAACATTAATCACTACTAAATCTCCCACTTAACAATAATCTTGCACACACAAAAACATTATATAACACTTAATTTTAGCATTTACTCTCCCTTTCGCATGCCATGGGCAAAACATGCTGGGAAATAGAAATCCCAGCCCAGTTTTAGTTAAACTTAAGTTAGTCTAAATTAAAAGAAATTAGTTCATAATACTCAAAACAATGAAACAGTTCAATTTACTTAAAATATATCAGTTCTGTGAACTTGAAAGAAAAAGAAAGTGCTAAATACTCATAAAAGTTAATTTGATTTAACTAATTTGTTTAAGTGTGTTGTACTCAAACCAATTAATTATTTTGAGCGTTATAGGGTTTACAGTGATAGAGTTTCAGAAGAGATGTCACAGATTGTGCTCACATAGAAACATCTGTAATCAGAGATTTAGCTAATATGAGCTAGTATTCTTAGTACTCTTTCTTTAGTATTCTTATGTAATTCTTCCAAAACTAAATACATTGACAACATTAATTTTTATAGCTTTATGCTCTTATTATGCAACAATAATTGTCTCATTTGTTTCTATTGTTTATTTTTCCTTCAAATGAGAAATGTACAAAGTTGATACTCAAATAAATCCCATACACTTACATTAAACGTAAAAAATGTATTAAAATTTATCCAAGCCATATCTAAAAAACTGGAATGTCATAGAGACTGGCTCTATTGACATTGCAACGACATAGAAACCACTCAAAACACCCAAGCACCTTAGGAACCACCTAAATGTAAGAGGCATTTTTCTTCAGATAATGTAGAAGTCTAGTTTGATTTGTTACCCTACCCAGATCTTCTATAATTCTGTTCATCTTATTTAATTTTCTGTAGGCTACTGTTCAAGACCTGTGGCTTCAACTGTATCGAATTTCCTCGAGACTCATCATTAGTTGACATAATTATAATGATCCTAACAGTGGAATGTGGTTGTGCACTGCCACTGCAGCTGATTATAGCTCCGAGGAGAGGAGGACATACTCTCTGATTCATGTCAATAAGACGCATTTGCGGGGGCAGAAGTGCTAATTTGGTTAAAGATGGCCCTTTGACTCAAAACAGCTGGGGTGATTCAGTTATCTTGTTGTGTAATTAAGTAGAAACACAATAACATCATTTGGCAAGGCTGCTTACGGAAACTGATTGGCCTGAGTAGCCCTCCATAGCTGTACGTAGGCTCTCCCTGAGGTGTTTTATCAATTTTCAGCATGAATGACCATATCCTTCCCTCTGTTTCTCCCCGTCTTTCTGGTCACTAACAAACTCCCTTGAAACCCGACTTTTAATTTGAAAGGTTAATTGATTGCACTGGATTACATTAAACAGAGCTCACGCTCCTTACACTTTAATGTGCGAGGGTCGTGTCTCATGACTTTAATTCCTCGCAGCTACTTTAAGTTCTCATTACCTGTGCGTCCTCCTGATCAAATCATAAGTGTGAAGTGGCACTGTACAGACCAATCGGTGTATGGCATCAAAGTACCGCAAGAGCGATTAGAAAGGACACAGTTCAGTATGCTTTTGAATTGCTCTTGCGGTATTTTGATGTCATACACCGATCGGGCTGCGTAACGCCGCATCAAGTTGAATACACCTAGGCTGTGTCCGAAATTATACCTATACCTTTAAATAGGGCACTATTTGAGTGGACAGCCATTTATAGTGGTGTCTGAAACCATAGTGGAAGGTATCAAGTGAACTCACTCAATCCCATAATGCACTGCAATAATGAGTGTATAACTGATGTACACTCAACAGGTGTGTTTGACTTCAAATGGTGCTGCGCAGACCAATCAGTTTATGACGCCTCCATATTCTTCCCCATAATTGTTACTATGTGGTACTTTGATGTCATATACCGATCGTTCTGAGCTTCGCCGCTTCAAGTCGAACACACCTAACGGCTAGAGAATACCCATAATGCACTGTGAGGGTCGTGAATTCCCATGTCTCTCCGAATTCACTCACTCGTTTTCATTCACTCCCTCAAGTGGACTAAATTAGACGAGCAATGGGAATAGTGAAAGAGGTTATGGGGGTGATTTCGAACACAGCTCTAATGTTTTAAACAAAACGGTTGAGTCGATGATACAATGAATCACTAGATCACTTGCAACCTCCAGAAAGAGTCGCAGTCAAAAAGTCAGCACTCTTGGCAAGATACTTGGCAATCAGTTTCAAGACTAAACTTACCTCTGTTTAATTAAAAAAAAAACAACAACAAAAAAAAACAACAACAATCAAACATAAAATCAGATTTTACTTAACAAATCACATTTTTCTTCCATAATGTGACATATTGAAACAAGATATTGAAGATATTCAGAGAAAATGGGTGTGGCTCAACTTTATTGATGTGTTTAAAATGTACAAAAAACCCAAACAAACAAACTTTTATGAAAACAGATTTGTAGTCAATTTGACCAAGAACATGCATTAAGAAAATTAAAATAGGAAAATAAAATTAAATAAGGATTAAATATTTTTTTATTTCATTTTGATGTGCTGCATACTCTGCTAAACACAAACTCTCTCTCTCTCTCTCACACACACACACACACACACAGGTTTGTTTTGCTATCTTAGTGAGGACATTCCATAGGCCTAATAGTTTTTATACTGTACAAACTGTACATTCTATCCCCCTACACTACCCCTAAACCTACCCATCACAGAAAACATTATGCATTTTTACATTTTTAATAAAACATTGTTTAGTATGTTTTTAAAGCTATTTTAAATATGAGGACTCATGAAATGTCCTCCTATTTCATGTTTACGTCGTAATACCAGTGTAATACCCATGTCATTATACAAATTTGTGTCCTCATAAATCACAAAAACACAGACACATACACACACACACAGCTAAATTCATTCAAAGCTTTCTTGGCTGGTTTTAAACTGGTTAGGCTGGGAGTACAGCTAGCAGAAACCATCTGGGAGACAATCTTAAAGGGTTAGTTCACCCAAAAATGAAAATAATGTCATTTATTACTCACCCTCATGTTGTTCTACACCCGTAAGACCTTCATTCATCTTCGGAACACAAATTAAGATATTGTTGATTAAATCCGATGGTTCAGCGAGGCTTGCATAGCCAGTAATGACATTTCCTCTCTCAAGATCCATTAATGTACTAAAAACATATTTAAATCAGTTCAGTGTTCAGTGTTCAGTGGTTCTATGTTAATATAATAAAGCGACGAGAATACTTTTTGTGCGCCAAAAAAGTAAATAACAACTTTTCAACAATATAGTGATGGGCGATTCGGAGCTTTACAAATCGAATCAGTGACTCGAAGCGACAAAGTCACGTGATTTCAGCAGTTTAGCCGTTTGATAGGAGATCCGAGTCACTGATTCGATTCGTAAAGCTCTGAAGCAGTGTTTTGAATTTTGGCTTTAATGATGTTTATTTTTTATTTCTGGGTGAACTATCCCTTTAAACCAGCTAAGACTAGTCAATGGATAAATTAATGTGTTGAAGCAAAGTCCCTTTCAAGGAAAGTCTGTTCACTCGGCGGCCATATTTGCTAGTTCTATCTATCTGAATGGGGGAATCCTGAAATCTCAAAAACTGCTTGGTGCACTCACAATTAAATAACATATTTCAAATCAGCAACAAAATCTGACATAAACTGTCCCATCATGTTATGCTAAAATAGCATTAAAAAATCTTATTTTTCAGGCTAGACTAGCCAAAGCGCATGTGCAGTCCTAAGCGCGAGTCTCAGGTTTCTATGGGAACCGGAGCTTCTAACGGCAGCTGCAGTGACGCAGTGACTTTATCAATCAGCGATTGGCTCTTTTACTTAGAAGGCGGGACTTATTCTGCCATATTGCGTCTTGCAGTTTCTCCCATTCAAAACTAATAGGAGTGAACCGTCTTTCTATATCTATAGTCTTTGATTGAAGATAACGTTACGAGACATTCATCACCTCTTTATTTTTTATGAGTGTGTCTGTATTATTAAAGCATGTTATAATATGTGTTGAAATATGTGTGTTTGTGTGTGTCTTTATTCAGGTGTGTCTGGTAGAGTGTCATGGTAAACTTTCACCAGGCAACTCCTGGGAGATGTGTCGCAGGACCATTGTGGAGCAGAAACCAAAAGCCTCATTATCAGTTGGAGGTGCCATGCTGAAAAGAGCAGATGAGGAGGCGGACACCTCTCTGCCTGTGGACCACGATGATGGGCAGTTTTCTGATACCCTCCAGAGGTTTGACCACATAACACGGGCTTTGGAAATGGATGATCAGGACCGAGATATGCAACTCAGTAAAAAATACAAGTTCCTGCAAGTACAGTCGGCACAGGAATCTGAGGAAGAGCGAGATGGAGACAGCGAGATGGAAGGCGACGAGGAAGAAGCTGCCATCCACCTAATCAAACGTTTTGGAGGGTTCCTCAAAAACAAGTATGGCTACAGGAAGTTCATGGATCCTGGCAGGCCTTTGCAAAAGAGATATGGGGGTTTCATAGGCGTCCGCAAATCCGCTCGCAAATGGAACAACCAGAAGCGATTTAGTGAGTTCCTCAAGCAGTATTTGGGCATGAGTACTCGAGCTAGCGAGTTCAACAGTATGTCTGCTGATGTCACCCAACCGAATGAGTAAGCTTTGACCTTTGAAGCGAATAAAACTACACAGGAAACCATTTGTTATGCTCATTCGAAAGATATCATGCACCGTTCTCCTCAAACACAAAAAGCTCTCATAGTGCCACAGAGTTAGATGTGCATTTACTCACTGAAGCATCTAATCTGTGTCAAACAAAGCTAACAATAAGTGATATTAGCTTGAAGTTTGAAGAAAACTCTTCAGATTCAATTCGAGACATCTATAGATTGATATTGTATATGAAGGCCCCTGTAGTTTAATTATACATTGTACAAAGACCATTTGAAAACTTTATCAGATTCAAATCCATCTCCTCTACAACACTGCCACCTATTGGTCAATGAGAATTCCCATTATGAAAACTCCAAACTGAGGCGGGGTGTCTTTTAGACTGTAATTACACAAAATAGAATGATTAAAGAAATAGTTCACCAAAAATGAAAAAAAAAGTCACGACTTACTTAACATTATGTCGTTTTGAGCTCCAAACGCACCGTAAATCACCACTAAATACTTTTTTTAAGTAAGTTTTTAACTTGTCACTTGTGCCATCAAACCTCATTTTTGCTTTCAAATCTCGAATCAAATTTGAGACGCTGCAGTTTGGTCATGTGACGAACCAATTATGTTTGGGAATGGGAAGCGACAGATTACTCATAAATCTGTTATGACTTCAGAAGACTTGGAGTATAGTCATATGGACTAGGCTACTTTTTTATGCCACATTTTGTTATTTTTGGAGCTTAATGGGCTGTATAAATAACAATCTGCTTTCATTGTATGGAAAACATAACTATTTTACGAAGTAACCTAGCGTTTTTGTATGATTTCGTTCAATGTGAATCATATGAAAATATGCTTTTAAGAAAAAAATAAAGCCCAAACCAGTGGCCCGTTGCATGAAGCTAGTTGAACAAACTCTGAGTTTCAGAATAGGTTTGGAGTTGACAAATCCAGATAAATCCAACCTGGTTTAGACCAGGATCAGCTGTTGCACAACGCTCGGTATAAACTTTCTCTGTCAACTCAGGTTTAATCCAGAGTTTGCAAAGCGCGTGCACCTGGAAGTGTGACACGTGCGGCAAACAGCCAATCACACGGAACAAAGGAGAACGTTAGTTTGATTCACTTCTCGCGAGAGAGACGCGCAATTCATGTCTCTTCCGAAGATTAAGAGATCGTTATGAAAAATATGAAATTAAACGCATTTACAAAGCAGGAATAAACATTGATGCAGTGAAAGTTTGAGAAGGCAGCTGAAAGAAAATATCTGACTATATCAATGCATGTGAATCAAACAAATAGACCAAATAATTAATATAGTTTCACAAAGAGCTCAAAAGAATACATGTAAGCTTAATCTGTTTATATAGCTTTATATATTATGCATGTATTATATTTATTTTAATTTAAAAGCAAAGTTTAATATTGTCAATTAATAAAATAGGCCTAATTATATGAATGTCATATGAATTATTCATAATTTTAATGTATTTAATATAAATATAATGAATAATTAACAGCATAATTAACAGCAAAAGATGAGCAAGTTTGTCTCTAAAATGTTTTCACTATAAACTGATTTAATTTGGAGCGAGAGATACAGGGTGAGTGGCTTTATTGCATCAGATACATGTTACTTTACTCACAGTTGATTGGTCAAGTTTGGGTTTGTGATCTTTAACTCAGAATAAAACCTGCTCTGGAGCAGGTTAGCCGTGTAAGTTACCATAGCAATGAAACCCGCTAAAAACCAATCCACCTTCAGTTTGCTCAAACTAATCTTAAACTTACCTGGGTAGAAACTGAAACCGGCTTTGTGCAACAGGCCACAGCCCAAACCTCACTCCTAAACATAATCATCACTGGGCGTAAAATGTAAAACTGTTGCCAAAACGTAAAAAGCCATGAGATTGTATTGGGTGAAGAGCAGCTTGAACAGTCTGCTTAACATCTCCTTTTTGGTTTTAATGAAGAAAGAATATAAAATGGGGTCAGAATGATATGAGCACAAGTAATTGATGATAGATTGTTCATTTTTTTGGTGAACTATCCCTCTAAGGGGATTAAGGAAAGCTAATCTGTGTTTACGGTCTCCCCCCAAAAATAAATAAAGCCAGATTTCACATAAATCATTCCAGCAAAGACTCATCACTTTAATATGCCTATACAAACATCACAAATTCTGTCACGCACATGCACAGAGTTTGCTTCCTCATCAAAGAGTGGAAAACCAAAAGCTTTAATTTTATTTTATTTTTTTGAAGCTGTCAAAGTTTATTTGTATTTGTGCATACGAAATGATGTATTTATGCAAACATTACTGAGTCATGCTTTTCCCTTTATTCCAATACTTAAAATCATGATGTTCACTAAATGATCTGTACATAGTAACACTGAACTGTCAATAAAATAGTTTACTATTTTCTGTGGCTTGTCATGCAGCAAATGATTGTGTCCTGAAGTATTTTGTTCATCATTAATTTGAATCTCAGTCTAAAACAATGTAATATTTTCTACCTGTTCACCTTATTGTATACCGAGAAAGCACCCCACCTTTTCATTCTCAAAACGACAAATATAAAAATGCAACACTTGCTGTAGGTCATACTTGTTTGCACAAAAGTTTATTTAAAAAAGGCTTGAAGCAACATAAGTTTCATGAAAGGAAATTCTACTTTTATCTTGAACAGATCTCAGACAGTTCATGACTTTTCATAAAAGGAAATACTTTGGAAGTACTTTACAAAATATACAAAAAGATTGTTCTCCATGAGCTTCACTGAATGTCTCTCAGGCTAGGATGTCCTTACACAACTATGACACTGACTGTTGGAAATGCATAAAGACTTACGGAGATCTTCAGGATAAGGTACATTCAGTTTTAATGATGTCAAAGCATCAAGCTTTGCAAAAATAATTAGAGTTGAGCTACACATGAAAACGAAAAGGAGGACACGCTGAAGTCTTATTCGAAATATTAAGAAAATATTTGGACCCAGTATTAAGAATATGAACCAAACAGTTGGTTACAATTTTCTCATAAATGGTCAACAGATACTTTTCACATTATTTTGCAGATATGTATATGATGTATTATTTTGCTGAGATTTTCTTTGGCAAGAACACAGACCAAACAAACGAACAGCAAGTGAGCGGACTGGGGCAAGAAGCACAAAAGTAAATGAATAAATTGTATCAGATCATGCATGTTTACACAAATACTTCCTTAATATTGTCATGACAGAAAAGTGAATCATCTTATTCCACAGAAGTATAACCTGTGACATATACACTGATAATGAAATGACATAGGCTTTAACACATCACAGATATCAAAATAGTAATACAAAATCCTGTTTTCTTCCTTTTTCCTTTTCAAAAGTTTGTTTAACAAAACTTTGCCCTGGAAATCGAAGAAAAAAAAAAAACTGCTTATCAGCAGGTAAACATGGCATACATTAACACGTTATATGATGTTGAAACATTTACTCTGGTTTCTTTTGTTAATCTACAATTAACCATAAGCTGCCAATTTTGCCCCTAAAAAGCAATGGGCCGCAGTAAAGACCTCTCTCCCGTCTCATTTCAGCTGTTAAGTTGGAATGATAAGTAAACTTTCCATCCGTATCTGATGACAACAATGTTTAAACCACATTAAACAATATACATATACATTAAGTATATGGCTGTTCACTGCATGTAAGGAAGGTCACACTTCATCAGTTCTTGATATGATAAGATGCAGGAAGACTGCAGGAGTTGTGGGGCAGAGGCTGTCCTTTTCGCTTTTTAATTTTTCCAGCACCAACATAGTTCCTTAGCACGTTTAATAAAAAATAAAACACGTAATCGTGATAAAAAGTAGAAAAAGTTTTAAGTCACAAAGGTGCTCTTTTGGTTTCCTCCAACCATAGTTCCAAACAAGTTCCCCTCTTGTGGGTCTCTGTAAGGATAGTGTTCTGTTTCCATCGATCTCAAGAAGGATTCAGTCGAGGAATCGCTGACAGGCCTTTTTCCAGCGGCAGGCGGTGCACCACTGGTCTCGGTGTTCAATGCCGTACACCTTCCTGCATTTCTTGGCTTCGCCCCGAATCCTCCTGTTAGTAGAAAATAAATTCAGAGTTCAAATTGACGTCTAAATGCAACAAAACAAATGAAATGTTATTCACAACACATCTGAAGGTGAACTATGTCATTTATACTACTGTTAAAGTAGTAGTTGGGGTCAGTAAGATTTTTTTCTTTAAAAAATTTAATTCAGGATTTTTTTTTTTTATCAGCAAGGATGCATTAAATTGTCAAAAAGTGACAGTAAAGACTTTTACATTGTTACAAAAGATTTCTATTCCAAATAAATGCTGTTCTTTCAAACTTTCTAGTCAAAGAATCCTGAAAAAAGTATCACAGTATCACAAAAATATTAAGCAGCACAACTGCTTTCAACATTGATAATAATCATAAATGTTTCTTGAGCAGCAGATCATCATATTAGAATGATTTCTGAAGGATCACGTGACTGAAGACTGGAGTAATGATGCTGAAAATTTAGCTTTGACATCACAGGAAAAAATGACTTTTTAAAATATATTAAAACAGAAAAATAATCATATTTCACAATATCACTGTTTTTACAGTATTTTTGATCAAATAAATGCAGCTTTGTTGAGCACAAGAGAATTTCAAAAACATTAAAAAAATTGAACGATTGAACTTTTGAACGATAGTGTGATTATTAAATATTTGGCTGAAAAATAATGAACATTGGGTAGATTTATTCCATCCGGATTTAAATGTAGTGTACAAAAGTTTTATATTAAAATACTAAGATGTTATTGATTACTATAATTTCCCCCCGCCCACCCAACCTTGGTTACGTCAACAGAAAAGTCATTACAGGTGGAGAAATTTAGTAGATTGTATGTGTGGGTGTGTGTGTGTGTCTTATTCACATATAACTTTAGTTTTTATTTTACTATTATTTAAGCTTCTTCTGTCACCAAAACAAATTTCTTGTGTGTGAAAACATACTTGGCAATAAAGCTCTTTCTAAGGCTAATCAGTTTCTGATTTCAATCTCAACACATTTTTTGATCAAACATAAACTTTATAAATGAAGATTGACTAAAAGAGACTGAATAATTATTGCAAAAATCCAATCTCACCTGGAAGTGCAATGGTTTCTTGGAGGTGAAACACTGGCAGGATGTGGCCTGAAGGTGGCGTTATTATTCTGGAGCCACTGTTCACCAACACTAACTGAACGACGGCGGAATGGTGAGCCCTGGGGGACGAGCAGAGAGAGAGAGAGAGAGAGACCACCATTAGTCACAGAATGACGCACTGCAGGTAATATTACAGCTGCAAACACTACTCTGTGGTACAAACAATGCATCAGTGCGGTAAAACTGTGAAAAAATATACAATAGAACTTATTAATTTCAAAGAAATATTGTTATAAAAATACGCAGAACACAATATTTTTACATGATTTTTCAACCAAGTGACAAGCATGCCTTTTAGACAAAGAGAACACAGTGTCCTCAACTCCACTAGATGGCACTGCAATACCATCAGCATCTCTTGTGGGCGGAACAAAGGACACAAAAACAACATGGGCATGTCACTTCCATTTCCAGTACTAAAACACATAATGTCTTTGAGACCACGTGGTGCTTTGTATATTCTGAAAGCCTCAGAGAAAACACTGCATAACCAATCCATTACTTATAAATATTCACAGCGAAAAGTCCTCTTTAAAGACATCTGTGCTTTCATCAGCTTGTAGATGATCAGTTAAAAAGGACCTATTATGCTTTTTTTAAATTTTCAACACTTATTTAGTGTGTAATTTTGCTGTTTGAGCATGAAAAAGGTCTGCAATGTTACAAAGCACAAAGTCCACTTATTCTCTATATCAGTGCGCACAGTTTCTGAACTCCCTGAAACACCTCCTTAGTAGTCTTGAGTTTTCTTCCAGGAGCGTACATGTCATGACATTTCTCATTTATTCAAATAATTCCTTGTGCATTCAAATAATTCCCGCTCGAGGCATGCACAAAAATAGGGGCAAGGACTGGCTGAGTTGCATTAGTAGTGTGTTGAAACTCGCAGTTTACAGTAAGGGGCATGACATTTCCGAAATGCGCTCGAAGCGGTTGACCAGTCACAACACACTGATCCAGCTGACCAATCAGAGCACACTGCGCTTTACGGAAGGAGGGGCTTCAAAGAGCATTACTGAAAGACTGGGACGAAAGGTTCTGCACCAATGTAACATATATATAAAAAAACAATGTGTTTTACGAACATTCAAGCATGAAAATCTATATTAGTAGACCCCAAAAACTAAACCAAGACTTTGTAAAATATGGCCTCTTTAATAAAGAAAAGGCTCACCTGTTTGCTCTGGTGAACTGTGAGAGATGGAGTCCAATGACAAGACACAGGAACAGACACTGGCTTACACGGAGTCACAACCTGAATGGGTGGAGGAGCCTAAAGAATCAACATCAACATATTAAACAATCTTCCATGTTTGTTCATTTAGGACAACAGTGACATGTGACACCAATCAGATCTTTGATGGCACTAAAAGCCCTCAAGGGAAACATGGTGTTTAATTACATCACAACAATGTAAAGCATCTGACCTGGTAAGAGTGCTCAGAATGGACCTGCCAGAAGCTGCCCGGGGCAGACTGGCTGAGCGGGCTGGGCTGGAGCATCTCCGGGGTGGAGGGAGAAGGGGGCGTGTGCCGGCTGGGACTGGATGGGGAAGCGCAGGAAGGACGGTGGCCACCAGGGGGAGCGTTCTGCTCCAAGTCCTGATAGACTTCAGTGTAGTAGAAGTCTTCTTCCCTTTGGGAGTGCTCATCACTTTGTCTGCAGAAATCACAACACACAGTTTGTTTACAGTCTAAATGTCCCAGATTGCTGCTTTCATTGGCGAGATGTATGGTGATTGTGATGCTTACCCAAGATGAGAATTTCGGATGTGACGTTTGATGCCTACTACTGTGGTCAGTATTTTTCCACAATTGGGCCACAAGCACCGATATGCAACTTTTACTGAGTTCTACAGGGTGAAAAACACAAACAAGATGAATAATCTACATACTCCATAAAAACCAACACCTCATGTATTATATATATAGTTTACAATGTACCTTGCGTTTTCTTGGCGTTGGCTCATTAAACAACATTTGGTCCAGTTCCATGTCCAGGCCTTCATCAACGAGAGGGGCGCTCTTGTCCAGCTCTGCGATGGGTGGGGATGGGGTGGGGCTTCCGTTTCCATGGTCGCAGCTCCAATATCCAGCATCAGACAGTTCACCACCAGCATTTTCCATTCCACACAAAGCTAACACAAACAGAATAATACAGGTGAATGAGAAAATATGCTTCATCATAAAACGTAAATGTTTGGTTACACCTTTTCCAAAGTTAAATTCAAGCACTTTTCAAGCATTTTCAAGGTGCATTTTCAAGCTTTTCCAGCACCTTACAACTGTGGTAAATTACATGTATGTAAGCATATGTAATTTACCCCAGTATACATACATACATACACTACCGGTCAAAAGTTTGGACACGGTAAGATTTTTAATGTTTTCAAAAGAAGTTTCGTCTGCTCACCAAGGCTGCATTTATTTAATTAAAAATACAGTAAAAACAGTAATATTGTGAAATATTATTACAATTTAAAATAACTGTTTTCTATTTGAAAATATTTTAAAATGTAATTTATTCTTGTGTTGGCAAAGCTGAATTTTCAGCATCATTACTCCAGTCTTCAGTGTCACATGATCCTTCAGAAATCATTCTAATATGCTGATTTGCTGCTCAAGAAACATTTATGATTATTATCAATGTTGAAAACAATTGTGTATTTTTTTTTTTTCAGGATTCCTTGATGAATAGAAAGTTCAAAAGAACAGCATTTATCTGAAATACAAAGCTTTTGTAACATTATACACTACTGTTCAAAAGTTTGGGGTCAGTAAGAATTTTTATTTTTATTTTTTTGAAAATAAATTAAAGAAATGAATACTTTTATTCAGCAAGGATGCATTAAGTGAAGTGACAGTAAAGATTATATTTTAAATAAATGCTGTTCTTTTGAACTTTCTATTCATCAAATAATCCTGAAAAAAAAATTGTACACAAATATTTTGTACAACTGTATACAATAAATGTTTCTTGAGCAGCAAATCAGCATATTAGAATGATTTCTGAAGGATCATGTGACACTGAAGACTGGAGTAATGATGCTGAAAATTCAGCTTTGATCACAGGAATAAATTACTTTATAAAATATATTCAAACAGAAAACAGTTATTTTAAATTGTAATAATATTTCACAATATTACTGTTTTTACTGTATTTTTAATTAAATAAATGCAGCCTTGGTGAGCAGACGAAACTTCTTTTAAAAACACTAAAAATCTTACCATGTCCAAACTTTTGACTGGTAGTGTATATACTTCATCACATTAAATCAGATGTTTTTTTTAAAAAAAAAAACCTTCATAGCATTTGTTATAGTATTCTACAGAAGGATGACAAATTAAAGTAAAACACGTTTCATGATTCAAAATGTCTGTAAGTAGACTTGGCATCCTTTATAACCTGGATGAGTCGACATAAAACACTACATTAAAATTCAGGCATTTTCAAAGATTTCCAGCACATGTGTGAACCCTGTTCTAGATGCTATGTTGGAAAAATGATAAGTATTATATAAATAATTAATATTACATAATGTAATGCATAATATAATAGAATGTATTATATAAAATAATGTACATATACACTACGGTTCAAAAGTTTGGGATCAGTACAATTTTTTAAAAAGAAATTAATACTTTTATTGAGCAAGGATGCATTAAATTGATCAAGTCACAGTAAAGACATTTATAATGTTAGAAAAGATGTTTATTTCCAATAAATGCTGTTCTTTTGAACTGTCTAATAATCAAATAATCCTGAAAAAATAAATTTTCTACAAAATTATTAAGCAGCACAACTGTTTACAACATTGTTAATAAGAAGAAATGAGCAACAAATCAGCATATTAGAATAATTTCTGAAAGATCATGTGACACTGAAGACAGGAGTAATGATGCTACTGCTGATATATATATACAGTCAAACCAAAATTTATTCAGACACCTTGAACATTTCATTCATTAATACAGTTTATTCACTATAGTTTTAAAAAATGTAATAAAATATGACAAGATCTCAGAGTTAAACTGTGTCAGAAAAAAATAATCTTAATTATGTCAGATAACACTTAGGCAAAACATGGTCAGGTCAAAGTGTCTGAATAATTTTTGGTTCCAAATTTTTATCAATTTTACTGGTAGTCCACAGTATGAAGAATTTTTGCGTATAATATGTCACAGTTTATTTTGCTATCCTCACTTACATAAATGAACTATAGTGTCCTGCACCCACTAGTAAAATATATAAAACATATCTGAATAATTTTTGGTTTGACTATATATATGTGAAACAAAAGCCTCTTAAGTGCCATCTGAAATTTTCCTCTAAAATTAGCATTTTTATTAAGCTTGTATGTTTAGGTTCAGTAATTTCAGTTTAATGGCAATTAATAGGTCCTTTTCATTGCCATTAAGGTCAAATAACTGAACATAAATATATGAGCTTGATAAAAATGCTCATTTTAGAAGTACATTTCCGATGGCACTTAGAGGCTTTTGCATCTTAAGTCTTCATATATATATGACATGTAGAATCAGTTTAGGTAGTAGGGTCTTATTTGATCCTTAAGGAGTGATTAAAAATTATGATGATATGCAATCCTGTACTAGTTCCAGTAAGGTTTTGTTTAACTAGTGAAAACTGTACGTGCAGTTGTTAGGAATTTCTTCTTGGTGACTAACGCCTTTCTCAGCAAGCGCTGAGTAATCTCAACTGGTTTATGCCAGATTTGTCGCTTTGGTAAAGCATTCATGAATTTATAAGGTTCAACTAACCTGGTGTTGCCCTCCCCGGAGCTGTGTGTTGGATGACTGGACTGCACGAAAGACTTGTAAGCACCATTGCAGCCATAATCTCATCCATGTCCACTGTCTCTGGACTCCTGCAGTGTTGAAGTAGAGTTATAAGGGAGTGCTTCTCACTCAAAAAGTCAGCATTCATCATTTTGACATCTACAACAAGCCATACCTTCTTGGCACATCAATGGACGAGGAGACTGAGAAGGTAGAACTGGACGTGGGGCTCGTCCACACGTCTTCCAGCTTGCGATGAACGTGCTGGTTGAGCTGGGGCAGGAAGATAGAAACCTCATTGTCCACGTGGTTATGCTGTTCGACCACACCTC
Source organism: Hypophthalmichthys nobilis (assembly GCA_037950665.1). NCBI lineage: Eukaryota > Metazoa > Chordata > Actinopteri > Cypriniformes > Xenocyprididae > Hypophthalmichthys > Hypophthalmichthys nobilis. Next base: position 11,358,330 of record CM075478.1, read on the forward strand.
CGCATTCTTGTCCTCCGCAGTGCACGTACACCTGAAACGTATCAGGAAAAACACCATGAAGCGCAATTGTGCATTGAGAATACCTGTCATATTTTGATTTGCTCTACAACAACAAAGACATTCATGCTTACCTTCTGTCCTGGGTAAAGCTTGCTTCTGTGAAGCCCACTTTCAGGGCATCCATGGGGCCCCGTTTCTGTCAGGCCATCCGCTGAGGATCCACACACCAGGGTGCCCAGTGGGGAACGCTTCCCAAGCCTAGTCTTCGGTACCATTTTTCGTTCCTAGCACCTTGTATCTTCTCGACTGCTTTGAAGAACTCCTGATGGAGATTCAGCAGCGCTATTCGAACGATGAACAGGAAGCTGATAAGAGGAAACAAACAAATGATTAATGTAGTTTGGGTCACATTTTATTGCCAGAAAGAGAGCCTGATGTTTTGAAGATAGCAATTTTATGTATATCTCATTTCAGTGTGTATATATCAGGATTAGGCCAAAAAAAATTATCTCAGTTTAGACACCCTGCTCTCTAGATATCAGTATCATTGAAACTGGAAAAACCCATAACGGTCGACCACTAGTTCTAACCAAACAAAATAAAATATTTATGACATAAAATCATAAACATGATTCAGTTATCTAAATGTGTATAACTAGATATTAACCTTGCCATTTACAAATTCAGAAAATAAACAAAAAGACAAGTCACTGGTGTATGTACAAAATATTAACATTTGTCTCAACAATGCTGTCACCTGTTCATTCTGATCAGTGAAATCAGCGTGAGTCACCAACCATCCTTTTGTGAAACATCCGGCAACTAAGTGTCAAACTATTAAGACGTCACAGGACGAATTATGCAAAATTCGAAGTTTATGTGCAACTGTGCAGAATTTGCAGAATGACTGTGAGTCATTGTCTCAGCACAGAATAAACCATGCAAAAACTACTTTAACTAATGCAAGACATTAAAACTGTAACCTCACAATGTTCACCCGAGATTTTGGTGCACAGAGGAATTGGTAATTACTAGATGACGATTATTACCAGCTGCAGTGAGGTATTAAGTTTCCTCCATTCCAGTAAAAGGTGATTCAGAGTAATTGCAACTGATTGAACCAAAAATTTCCATTGGTTGCCAAATACCACATATTTGGCAGCATGGCAGTGTACTGCTTTTATTACTCTTACAAGCAGAATAATAAATGTAAATGAGAAGATGTGCTTCATCAAAAATGTAAATCTCCTGTAAACCAGGGGATAAGTGTCCAACATTTTCTGGCTAGATACTAAAAAAAAAAAAAAAAAAAAATATATATATATATATATATTTTTATATATATATGACCTATTTATATAATTTTTATATATTTCTTTCAAACAAACAAAAATATGTATATATGTATATATATAAAATGACAGTAAAAGACATTTATAATGTTCCAAAAGATTTCTTTTTCAAATAAATGTTCTTTTGAACTTTATATTCACCAGAGAATCTGAAAAAAAGTGTCAGCTTCTACAAACACAACTGTTTTCAAAAGTAATAAGAAATGTTTCTTTGGCACCAGATCAACATTTGATTTCTAAAAGCAAATTATTTGTATGATGTATAATTGATTGATACTATATATACTATATTACATATTAACTATATTTACTATATACTTCCTAAATACATTCATTTATCTGCAGTAGCAAATTATGAACAACAGAGCAGAAAATACTGTGCAAACCATTAAAATCACATGATATTACTGCATGACTTCCTTTAGTTTGCATTGTTTTGACCTCTACTTGGCAAGTCAGTGTTGCACAGTATGCAGCGGTTAGATAGAATGTACAGTATACAACAACAGATGATTAAAAAAATGTTACTGCTTGTTTTTTGAGTCTAATAGGAACTTATTTATACTAAAATTTGAAAAACAAAATGAACTGGAGGTTGAGGCAAGTGCTTTTTATTTACATTCAACCTGCAACAAAATCGGTTTGCCTTTCTAAAATCTGTTAAAATCACATTCTAATTATAACTAGGTGATTATAAAAGTTGGATAATATTGGATGTGTATGACGTAATGGTTTTGGTAGATGAATGTTCGGTATATTCAGAAGTAGTGGTGGCAAGAACGATCACTTTCTTGCAAATAACTGATTCAAAGAACGATTCGGATATTCTATTACATTGTATCGTAATTATGCCATTGCGTGTTCCTTACACACCGTCGTGCCATATAGGCGTCTACATGTTTATTACAGTTTTATATTATTATACCTAGGTGCTTACTGTTAATGTATTCAAGTTAATTTTGTTGCAGCCATGATTCAACTCATAAAAACTAAGTTATTTAAAACTAACTTTGCTTTGAAACAATCTCAGGCTCATTAAGTTTTTACACGTTTTAATAAAACATTTATTAACCCTCTGGTGATGCTCGTGTGGTGGTCAAAAATGACCTTTTTTTATTTCAATGAAATTAATATACTATATTTTAGTTTGATAATGCTTTTTATTTAATATTTTGTATTTTTAGGGGATTTTTGGTACTAAATTATATTTATAGAACAGTTACAATCCATTTATTACCTGTTAATCACTCTTTGAGCATAGACCTGAAAATGAAATTTCCAACTTAAACTGTCATAAATATTGATTGCTTTGAAGCAAACGCTTAAATTTGGTCTCTTTTTAAAGACGACACTTTAAAGACGACAAAAGTTTAAAAAGTGAAACTAAAAAAAATTATAGATGTTTAAGTTTATTATTATGAAAAATGCATTTTTAATTATTATGTGAAATATATATTTTCTAAAACATGTTTTACTCTAAAACGGTAAAAAAAAAAAGATTTTGAGTTTGATTTCTCAAAAAATGAGCTTTCAGTAAGATAATCTGGGCGCAGTACCAAACGTTTCCACTAGATTAAATTCACTTCCCAATTCGTTTCCAATGCGAATGCGGTCAGTTTTGACTGAGAGGAGACCAGGACCATTTAACCTTTTCGAATCATGTCCATGATTTTGTTGTTGTTGTTGTTGTTGTTGTGTGTGTGTGTGTGTGTGTTCACACAGCAAGTTCTAAAATGAAATATTTACCAACTTTCGTACCATTCCGATGAAGTAAAAAAGAAAACACGTAATTTTTTTCTTTCAAAAATGACAAAACAACAGCACCAGAGGGTTAAACCAGCTCGGTCTCGCATTAACCGTCACATAATCAAGTCATGAACGTTTACTTTATTTCTGCTGTTCGGCCATTTAAATAACTCTCATCGGACACGACATTCAGTCTGATTCATTAACGTTCAAGCCAGTTTTGTAAACCGGCTCAGCCAATTGATTGAAGAGATCCAACTCAAATGAACCGTTCATTCAGGAATCGAACAGCTTATTCAGAACATTAATAACAGCGCGAGTCGCTGCCCACATGCTCGCAGCCGCGTAGCAGAAGCGACTCGACTAGAACGCGCAGCAGGAGCAGATTATCCAGTACGTTACTCATTCAAAGCGTTAAATGCAGTTTTTGCAAAACTGTTCAGCATGTAGCAGCTGGACACTTAATCTCTTCCGATGCGAAAAAGTTCGTTTTTGAAGATTATAAACCGGAATTAATGAACAGTTTTTTTCATTGTACCCGGAAAATGTTTTTATATCAAATGCAAAAGTTCACAGTTGTGTAGATACTGAATCCGTACAGAACTAAATCAACCTTTCTGCTAAAAGGAAGCACATCATCGCACAAACAAGTATCATACATGAGCTTTTCACATTAATTCACTGAAATAATGTACTAACCTTAATAGCACCAAACAACGCAGATAAGACACAAATACATTTAAACAGAGAGAAAAACTTTCAATGGACGCTGCGCACGTACCTTTGCCAAATTTCAACACACCCCCTTTCCACAAGGCTCGCTCTGACCGGCTGTAACTTGAAAATGTCCTTTTTCATAGCTCAGAACGGCTGGTGTTCAGGTATTCAAAACCCCGGCCTGGATCTTTAACGGCAACTGTAACGGTTTCTGTTTGATAAAGCACCGTAACCGTAGGAACACTACTATTAAAGCAGTATATTCACATCTACAGTGTTCGCTTTACATGCCGAAGATGAGGTGAGCTTCTGTTTGATTTAGTTTTAATCCGTATTGCTTCCGTCTTCACCGGGGCGAGCCGTTCCAGAGGATTCCAGTGCCGGGTTTTCATCCAAGCGCCTTCTAGCGGGCTTCTGCTTTTGTAGTAAACAACCTGACCATGTGGTGGGGATGTCGACGCTCATTGGCTAAGCAGCGCTTTCCAAGACACACGCCCTACAATTCCAACTTGTTTACGCAGAAGTTGAGGAAGGGTCGAGAAACACAATGGACACACATAGGACGCTGTATTTCATGCACTCCTACAGCACTTTTATTAAATCTCTGTGTTTTTGCATTGCTCCTGTAAAATACATTTGAACAGCAATGCAGAGAAACAACGTGCAAAATGCATGCATTGTTGTTCACTGTGCAAATAATGATTTGAAACGTGGTTTCCAGCACATTTTATATAAGTTTATGCTTTTTTATTGCATAACACGAAGTGTGCATTAAAATTACACTCATCTAAGTATCACAAACGTGTCTGCATAGTGCAGCATATGTCTCTTTGCATATGTTTACATCGTGTACCTTGTGACTTGTAGCTGGCTGATGTTGCACTGTATGAATTTCCTTTATAGGATTAATCCGTCTAATGCGTTTGGGATTTTTTTTTTTAGTAAAGAATATGATATATATGCTCTAAAAATATGCAATATTGATTTAAATGCGAATATTTAGAGTTATCTTCATGTTCTTTAACATCTCACACACTGTTTTATTTTCAAATATTTTCCATAATTGTTTATTTTTTCTCTCACAATACGCTTTGGAACCAGAAAAACACATTCGTCTTATGGTTGGTCTTGTACCCTAAACGAGTCAATGAATTTGAATGGTTTACAATGAGAGGGTTAATAAGGAGTAAATCTATATGTTTAACGAACAGCCAACAACAACAAAAAACATATTAAGTTCAGTAGCTGTTTTCTTTTCTTTCCTTAGTTGCTGTTCTACAGAAGGAGGGTGTGAAAGGGTTACATAATACGAGCTTTCCCAGTCCGGTGTCATCACCGCTGCACGCCATTGGTCGCTCGCTGTGACTCACCTCCCCACGCGCTGCGCTCGTGAACCAGTTGAAGCCAATAAACGCGTACGTGAGAGAGCGCACATCCTCGTGCCAGAACATAGAGAACGCTCATTCTGCACGTCGGCCACAGCTCCGTGTGCGTTTCCCAAACACTGTAAGAACAGGCGTCACGTGAAGAACGCTTTAAACATAGTGTTTTTTTTTTATTATTGTTTACTCATTACAGTTGAACGTGAGTATTACGCGTTACAGAAAACAGGACAAAGATCGCACGTCAAAGAAATGTTCAAAGATATCTGAACAGACTTTTAAAGGATGTTTTCACCTCCATGTTATGACAGTACGTGCGACCTAATGAATAGTATTGATTATGATAAACGCATGATGGAACCTTTTTCTGAAGTAGGCTTTTTTTTTATGTTTTCTGAATGTATTATCTGTGATTTTGAATATGTATAATGTGCAAGTAAAAACAAAAGCATTTACACACATTAAGAATTTATTAGATGGGGCATGCAAATTAACCCTTATGGTCTGTTTTTATTCCAAACTCTTGTAATATTGCAAAATATGCTTATTAGGTTGAGATTTTCCAAATCTCAAAAGAACTGGTTATAATCAAAATGTCCATTTGAACATGAATGGAAACACTCTCAATGAAAAATGTTACATGTTTGGTGACACAGAGATACAGTATAAACCATGATCTAGCTGAGTTAGTTAGGGTCAGTAGTGTCTATTTAATATAAGGCTCAATGATATTACAAAAAGGAGTCTTTTTCAAGAAAATGTTTTAAATCCATGTGCTAAGTTCTCAGAAATGTAATTATGTTTGTTTCATACCACCGAATTAAAAACTGCATTTCTTTTTTCTATTTTCCATATTTTTTCAGTCACAAATATTTTACAAAAATCATGCATTATGATTTTTTTAAAAAATGGTTTCTTGCATGTTGGTTACACAATTATTAATCATCAAATATTAATAGCGTACAATAGTTTCACTGCTTATTTTCAAAGAAATAGAAATAATGTTTAAAATCTTTTAAGATTAAGAATTTCAGCCTTTAAAGGGTTAGTTCACCCAAAAATGAAAATAATGTCATTAATTACTCACCCTCATGACTTTCGTTCATCTTCTGAACACAAATTAAGATATTGTTGATGAAATCTAATGGCTCAGTGAGGCAATGTTACTGCTAGGGTTGCAAAATTCCGGGAATTTTCAAACCTGGAAACTTTCCATGGGAATTAACGGGAATATATGGGAATTAACGGGAATTAATGGGAATAAACAGGGAATTTGCAACATTGCAGGTTAGCCTATAACAGGGCACTTAAATGTAGTTGAAAAAAAACATCTTACAGCATAATTTTTGTTAAAACAACCAGATATAATGCAATTTCAGTTGAATTTTTACCCTGCACATTCCTCAGTCACATTCACACAGCACACTACTTACTGCAACACTATTGAGGCCACACCCCCTGCATGCACTGTGCATTCCCCCAGTCCATAACATGCACATTTGAATAAAAATACAGAAAAAAAAAAAACAGTAATATTGTGAAATATGACTAAAATTTAAAATAATGGTTTTTAAATAATATACATTAAAATATAATTTATTTCTGTGATGCAAAGCTGGATTTTCAGCATCATTTCTCCATTTCTTCAGTGTCAGTCATTCTAATATTCTAATTTGATACTCAATTATCAATGTTGGAAACAGTTGTGCTGCTTAATATTTTTTATAACCTGTGATACTTTTTTTCAGGATTCTTTGATGAATACAAATTTAAAGAACAGCATTTATTTAAAATATAAATATTTTGTAACAATATACACTACCGTTCAAAATTGTGGGGTCAGTAATTTTTTTCTTTCTTTTTTGAAAGAAATTAATACTTTTATTCAGCAACTATGTGTGAAATTGATAAAAAGTGATATTAAAGTGATATTGTTAGAAAAGATTAGAGAAGATTTCCATTTTGAATAAATGCTGTTCTTTTTAACTTTTTATTCATCAATGAATCCTGAAAAAAGTATTACAGGTTCCAAAAAAATATTAAGCAGCAAAACTGTTTCCAACACTGATAATAACTGAGTATCAAATCAGCATATTAGAATGATTTCTAAAGGATCATGTGACACTAAAATAAATAAAACATAACAATTGCTGCAATAAAAATTATTTATTTTACATATGTACTAAATTAAAATTAATTGCATGCGAAAAAGAAATAACTATTATGACCAAACAAAATGTTTATATTTATGTTTGTATATGATATAAATTTCCCAAAATTTCCAATTATTTCCCATAAAATCTCAAATTCCCATAAATTTCTGTGAATTCCCATAAATTCCTGTTAAGTTTCCAAATTGGAATATTTCCAAAATTCCCCAGGTTAAGTTCCCGTGGAAAGTTTCCGGAAATTTACCGGAAACTTTCCGCCGCTTTGCAACCCTAGTTACTGCACCTCTCAAGATCCAAAAAGGTACTAAAAACATATTTGAAACAGTTCATGTGACTTCAGTGGTTCTATCTTAATGTTATAAAGTGACGAGAATACTTTTTGTGCGCCAAAAAAACAAAACAATGAATTTTCAACTCTCAAATCGGAGCGCCAAAGTCACGTGATTTCAGCAGTTTAGCCGTTTGTTAGAAGATCCGAATCACTAATTCGAAACAAAACATTCATAAAGCTCAGAAGCATCATGAAGCAGTGTTTTGGAATCGGCCCATATAGATATTGTTGAAAATTCGTTTTTTTGGCGCACAAAAAGTATTCTTATCGCCTCATAATATTAAAATAGAACCACTAAAGTCACATGAACTGTTTTAAATATGTCTTTAGTAGCTTTATGGATCTTGAGAGGTGCAGTAACGTTGCTGGCAATAGAGGCCTCACTGAGCCATCAGATTTCATCAACAATATCTTAATTTGTGTTCCGAAGATGAATGAAGGTCTTACAGGTGTAGAACGACATGAGGTTGAGTAATTAATGACATTATTTTCATTTTTGGGTGAACTAACCCTTTAAGTGACACTAGCTTGTCATTGACCCACAAATGCCCTCAAAAGAAAAAAAAAGAGGCCAAATTCTACAAAGCAAATATTTCTGCTAAATAAGGTCAATCTCACCAGAACAGGATGGATAATTCTAAAGAGTCTGTTACTTTAATTACATTTTCAAAGCTTTTAATCAGATGTATGCATGCCCACTGGAATTCGTACATTTGTTCAAAACCTAAATATATTCACCAGTGTGCTGCCATTTAAATCCATAAAGTTAAACATATCCAGATCAGTCGATCTGAGAGATAAAGTCTGTACATCACCCCTAGTAAGAATACAGAATAGTTTCACAATACTGGAATTCATCAGAAAACGAAACAGGAAAAGTCTTCATTTCTTCAGATCTCTCTGGTAGTGATGGTGGCAACACTTCCACCTCATCTTCAGATGGAAATGTGACTTGTTTTTCTTGCCTATGTCGCATTTAATTGGTGACCACCCGCAAAGAGACTCCTCTTTGTCAGAACAGGTGTGGCCAGAAGATCAGGCTCCTGTCCTGAGGGACACTGTTCATCTCTGTCTGAACCATTACATAAGGATTCAGCTTTGAATCAGTCCGGTCAATGCTGAGAGAAAGAGGATACAATATTTCCTATAAAGTTTGATGGACACTATGGGAGTAAACATCACAAAGCAGGATTTCAGCCTGGCTCCAGAAGAATACAGAAATTATCTCCAAATAATTTGGGGTTTTGTTTAGTATAAGCATTTCAGGTTGCATAATAAAGATGGTGGAACTCTCTACAGGCTTGTTTCCACCACAAAGTCTGGTGTTAGGTCTACGTCATCGACGGCATTTTTATTATCTGAATTAAAAAAAAAAATAAATAAAAAATAAGAGGCACACATTTATTTGTATTGTCATTTGAAATTTCACTCAACTGCAACTTAAAGGAATAGTTCACTTAAAAATGAAAATTAACTCACCTTCAAGCCATAGGTATATATGACTTTTTTTTTTTTTTTTTTTCCAGACGAACACAATCAGAGTTATATAAAATATCCTGGCTCTTCCAAGCTTTGTAATGGTATTGAATAGTTTTTGAAGCTCCAAAAAGTGCATCCATCCATCATAAAAGTAATCCATACAACTCCAGTGGGTTAATATATGCCTTCTGAAGCGTTTTTGTAAGAAAAATATCCATTTATAACTTTATAAACAGTAATCACTGGCTTCCGGCAACAGCCATACACACGTTCACGAAAGTGTTGAGTTCTGGTGGAAGAGTGACCTCTGACCCAATGCAGCAGGACATAGCTCCTCTTCTCTTACACTGCAATCCTCTAACATTTTTATTTAAAACTTCTCATTTTAGAGTTCTCGTTTTACACCTACGTCACAAGTCAGGTCAGAGGTCACCATTCCACTGGAACTCGACTCTCTCATGAACAGGATATTATTTAATATAACTCTGACTGTGTTCGGCTGAAGGAAGAAAGTCATATACACCCAGGATGAGTAAATTATGGGATAATTTTCATTTTGGGTGAAATATCTCTTTAAGAGTATTTTAAAAGTATAACAATAATTCGAAGTGCTTACACTTTCTCAAATAGCGTGAAGCGTTACTGAACCCTCATTCGTTGTCCCAACACGGCCATTTATTTGAGTTGGTGGGTTTGAACCTGCAGAAAGCACATGCATTGTTATGTCTTAGACTTTTCTGTGCATTTCTCATTTCTGGGATCAATACGTGTGGTGAAAAGTAAAGCGATTTCACAGGTATTAAATTACTTTTGTGGTTTGAATTCTTTGCAATTATCTTTTTTGTCCTGGAGAGACATACCGTGAGTGAGAGTGTGACTTCTCCAGGGTTTGTACACGATTCCTTCTTGAGAGACTGTTACATTCTCAGACTCCAAACCTTCAAAGACAAGATTAAAGTGCATCTGATGAGTGAGTTTGATAGCACTGCAAAGAGATAAACAGCTATTCAGATTCAAAAGAAATTCAGTGTCATTGACAACTCAGTTTACCGATTTCATCACCCGTGATTTCATTAGCAGCAGGGTTGTGTCTGACTCCTGTTGAATCGCCCTTTCTTGCCTGTTCAATTGAGAATTAGAGTCAAGCACAAGATTTACATTACATTTGAGCATTTATACACTCTTAGAAGAAAAGGGTTCTGTCAGGCGCTTCATGTATAAAACCTTTTAGGCGTTCCCATCATGGGATCATTTTACGAATTTAGTTTTACTGAATTGTTTCACCCAAAAATGAAAATTCTGTCATTTATTACTCACCCTCATGTCGTTCCACACCCGTAAGACAGAACACAAATTAAGATATTTTTGTTGAAATCCGTTGGCTGAGTGAGGTCTGCATAGCCAGCAATGACATTTCCTCTCTCAAGATCCATTAATGTACTAAAAACATATTTAAATCAGTTCATGTGTGTACAGTGATTAATATTAATATTATAAAGAGACGAGAATATTTTTTGTGCACCAAAAAACAAAACAAAATAACGACTTATATAGTGATGGCCGATTTCAAAACACTGCTTCAGGAAGCTTCGAAGCGTTATTAATCTTTTGTGTCGAATCAGCGGTTCGGAGCGCCAAAGTCATGTGATTTCAGCAGTTTGACACGCGATCCGAATCATGATTCGACACAAAAGATTCATAACGCTTTGAAGCTTACTGAAGCAGTGTTTTGAAATCGGCCATCACTATACAAGTCGTTATTTTGTTTTTTTGGCGCACCAAAAATATTCTCGTTGCTTTATAATATTAATATTGAACCACTGTACTCACATGAACTGATTTACATATGTTTTTAGTACATTAATAGATCTTGAGAGAGGAAATGTCATTGCTGTCTATGCAGGCCTCACTGAGCCATCGGATTTCAACAAAAATATCTTAATTTGTGTTCTGAAGATGAATGAAGGCCTTACAGGTGTGGAACAGCATGAGGGTGAGTAATAAATGACATTTTCATTTTTGGGTGAACTAACCCTTTAAGTTTTATGAATTAAAGTGCCCCATTTATGCTTTTTCGTAATATAGCTGTTTGTGAATGTAAAATGTCTGCAAAGTTTTAAAGATCAAAGTGCATGACAAATAAAGTTACTGTCTCCTAAAAGAAAGAATCGATTCTGAACTGCTGAAACGAGTCGTCAGTAATTCCAGTCTCACTTCCTGTTACAAACCTACATGATAATCTAACAAATTTGCATAATGCCAGCCTATAGTCTTCATTGGACAATTTTATATGAAACAATAGTGGATTTAACATCAAACTGGTTGAGGTTAAAGGAATAGTTCCCCCAAAAATGAAAATTAATCCATAATTTACTCACACTTAAGCCATCCTAGGTGTATATGACTTTCTTCTTTCAGCCGAACACAATCAGAGTTATATTAAAAAATATCCTGGCTCTTCCAAGCTTTATAATGGGAGTGAATTACATTTTTTTTTTTTGAAGCCCAAAAAAAGCACATCCATCCATCAATGCCTCTCGCGGTTCAAACAAATAGGGCTGACTCAAGCTCCTCTGACATTTCTCGTTAAAAATTCTCGTTTTAGACTTCTAATTCGTGACTGCACTTCCGTGTTCATCAATACGTCATGCGTCGAGTCAGAGGTCACTCTTCCACTGGAACTAGACTCTAGTACGATTGTTACCGGAAGCTAGTGATTATAGTTTATAAGGTTATAATTATGGATATTTTTCTTACAAAAACACCCCTGAAGCAGTATGGATTACTTTTATGATGGATGGATGTGCTTTTTTTGGGCTTAAAAAAAAAAAAAAAAAAATTGTCACCATTCTCTCCCATTATAAAGCTTGGAAGAGCCAGGAATTTTTTTAATATAACTCTGATTATGTTTGTCTGAAAGAAGAAAGTCATATACACCTAGGATGGCTTGAGGGTGAGTAAATTCTGGGATAATTTTCATTTTTGGGTGAACTAACCCTTTAATACGGTAATTAATAAGTAAAGCAATACTTTTTAGAGTGCAATTACATTATACTTTTTAGACAGAGTAATGTATTTGCACTGTTGAAGATCTAATTAATAGCCAGTAATTAATTAATTACTGTAATTTAATTTTCCCTTAAAAAAGTAAAATAAGTCACTCACCACACTCACAAGTGTTGATGATTTCTGCTCTGGTGCACTGCTGCTCTCTAACTCAAATGAATGTCTGTTGAGTAATAAAATAAATTGAAAGTGTGGCCATGCTTCTGATAAACTTAATGATTTTTGCACTTAATGAGTGTAATCTTTTGTTTAAAACAAATAAGTGACTTTATTGCTTATACAATCCCATTTAGGAAAGTAAAGATTTATTGCCAGTGCAATAAAGTTTAAAGCCTCAAGTGTATACCCACATGCACTTAAGTTACTGGCTGGCGTCTGGTGGCTGAGATTGAAACCGCAAAATTCGCCAAATAAATTTTCATTAATCTTCAAATCATCATTAAATTAACAATTAGGCTATTTTAACACAAACATGATTTAATTACTTACATTATCTCAATGTATGGGTGTAATGCATTAAATAATTACTGTAATTTAATTGCATTAAATACTGTATAGAACAATTCTACATAAAACAATAGTGAATTTTAACATCTAATGTTAAAAATGTATGTTGTAAATGTAACCTTCTCCCTTTAAATACTTTCTATTCAGTTCAAGAATAATTTATGCAATTTCATATTAATCTGAAAGAATTAAAAGAGCAGTTTCATGTTGAGGTTGATATTTGGAAAGTAATAAAAATTAAGTAAATTAAATTCTTTTTTAGAGCAATTAATGACACTGTTGAAGATGTAATTACTGTTTTAGAGCAACTTTACCAAACACTGATGATACTAAACAAGAAGTACTGTCAGTGCAAAAGAGTTCTTGGCTGGCCTCTAGTGGTTGAGATTAAAACTGCAACTACAGGTACAGCTTTAAATAAATGTGAATAGATCTTTTTATTCTAATATTTTATTTATTAAAAATTTACTTTAATGAGTTTAAAAAAAATGTGGATGAGACTGAAATGCTAACTGGTTTTTGACTCACTGGCTTATGTATCATCACTATGCAGACAGTCTGCAAAGAAATTTCAGAAATTTCAACCCCACAATACACTGCTTATTTGCTTGGTCTCTTTTTTTTAATGTTATCTTACGTTAAGCATGAGCAAGTATGCGCAAGATGCAGTTCTCTGTGTTTTGTGACAGGGCCACATTCCCGCCTCATTCCTTACAAAGTTCCATAGTAGAAAATCTTGACAGTGATGTCTAGGAATGTAGCTTATAGAAATGGCGCCGGTGACATTCTGCTACATGCCTACAGGACATGTATTGTTGCCTGTTTTCAGTCGACCATCTTTTGAGCCATGTTTTTTTTCAACCAAAAACACACAAAAATCACTTACTTTTTACAGCTTGCACAGAGGGCGAGGAGTGCGATGCTAACGATGAAGAGGATGATTAGGGAGAGAAAAGCAGCCTCTGGTTGCTCTGAGATCGCCCAGCCCAACAGATCTGTGCTGATTGGTGCCATGATTGTGGAACCTACAGGAAGACAGATCAATTGTCAATTGAATACATTATTTCATGTGTATAGTCACTGTGGACCTCATAACATTTTCAATTGTGCCTGAATAGTGCTTTACACAAAATAATAATAATAATCATCATCATCATCATCATCATCATCATCATCAGCCAATTAAAAATAGGTTCAGAATCTGGACAGGCCACATACTTTCCGTTAAATTCAAAAACTCCCCAGAAATGAACACCAGTTGTTAAATGCCTTTGGACCAAGTAGCGATGCCTCATTTGTGAACGAATCATTCATTTGAATTAGGCCTTTTTAATAAATTGGTTGGTCCAGTTCAGAAAAATCAAAATAAATAGAAGCCTGAAACTGGATCTGACTGAGCCGGTTCTAGAGTTGACTCAATTACCCGCACATAGTGGTTAACAGCTCATTGTAGAGGAATATTTTCATCGAAATGTCATGTAAATTTCAGTCTGTTTCTCATGCAAACCTAATTTATGGCTTCAGAAGACTTGGAATATAGCACAAGAGTGGTATGGACTATTTTATGTTTTTGTTTCCTTTACGAAGCTTGAAAGTCTTCATGCCTTTTCATTGTAATTGGTGTTTTTCTCTGAATAACCAGAACTAAGTTTCTTTGTTCCATAGAAGAAAGTTAATAATATAGGTTTAGAATGACTTAAAGGGATAGTTCACCCAAAAATGAAAATTCTGTCATTTACTCACCCTCAAGTTGTTCCAAATCTGTATGAATTTCTTTGGAAGGAAGAACACAAAGGAAGATATTTGGAAGAATGTTTCGCCCCCCCCACTGACTACCATAGTAGTCAAAGAAAAATACAGTCAGTCAATGGGGGATGAGATCTGCTTGACATTTGACTTGACATTTGATATTCAACAGTGCTTTGATCTGCCGGCATTGACACTATTCTTTAAGAGCTGCTGTGCAGCCAAAATGATATACCAGTTATCAATGTAAAGCTGCTTTGACACAATCTGCATTGTAAAAAGCGCTATATAAATAAAGGTGACTTGACTTGACTTGACAAACATTCTTCCAAATATCTTCTTTTGTGTTCAGCAGAACAAAGAAATGTATAGAGATCTGAAACAACTTGAGGGGGAGTAAATTATGACAATTTTCATTTTTGGGTGAACTATTATACCGAATGTAGAAGGCACAGCCACATTCTACGGATTTAATGTTGCTTGTTTAGGATTCATATAAAACTATAACTGGGACCGTTGTCGTAATTTTACCAGAACAACAAATCAAAAACCAGAATAACCACTTATTAATGAGACCGTAAACCATCTTTCTTGGTGGGTATACTGTAGTGACATCTTTACCATATATATGTAATTCCAACAGTACTCAATGTAAGGTATACGTAAACCTCACCCAAAGAAAATAAATAAATAAAATAAATAGACACATGGAACAGGTTCCAGAACGAAACTTAGATCCACCTGCTCTTAGTCATTTACGAATGATGAGAATTGCGCCTCTCCCAGTTTCACTGTTCAATTATTATGCTCATTGAATAATAAGAATGTAAGACTAAAGAAACTTCCTTAAAGAGACAGAAACTAAATGATTAACTATATAATTATTATTATTATTATTTTTAAATCTCCATAATGAATAGGTCTGGATTTTCATACAACATAACGTGACAAATAGGATCAAAAATATAGTGGAAAAAGTGAATAAAGTACCTGTGTAGATGATAATTCAGTGACCTCCTTCAGTCAGTGAACTGTTGTTGAAAGCGTTCAGATGCAGTCCTTGGGGAGTCTCTCCTCTGCTCTTGAACCCTACATATCGGTGCAGACAACAGACACCTGTCAGCCAGCTCCTGTCAGCAATAACACTGACTCTACCTTTCTGACAGGAAGGAAAAAAAAGCTTTGACAAGCTCCATTTCCTCATTCTTTCACTGGAGCTGTCATCACATCAGACAGACTGCCAATCACTCATTCATTGACTCCCTGTGCAGACTCCTCCCTCTCACACCCATTTTCAGATATACTTACTGATATTATTTGCTTCTGTAATTAGATAATAAAAAACAAATTCACAGTGTCTCACTACAAAAGTCATTATATCACAAACCCTCAAAAAAAAAAAAAATATGACAGATGAAATACCATCTGTACATAACATTACTGTGAACATCTGTATGAACATCTGTCATCAGAAATCTTACCATTCCAGCTAGCTACTCCTCTTTCAGACGTCCTGAGAATCTGACAAACCTGGAAGTGCCGCCACCCTGGAAGGGCTCGCCTAACTTGATTATAATCACTAACTAGTGTCTCTATGGGTATGCTGTTAATGCAACTAACAAGATATTTGCATTTACACAAATTAAAAGATGTGTACTTTGAACCTTGGGAACAGTTTTAAAAAATTCTGACGCATGTTCCAGATAAATCTAATTTGCACATGATGTAATGTTATGTACAGATGAGACCGAGGCTAGATGTCACAATGGCTATATCTCAGTAACCCTAAAAAAAAAAAAAAAAAAAAAAAAAAAAACAAATGCAAAAAATAAAGTTTTATAAAATTACAACACTTAAATGCAATTTTTATTAAAATATCTAGTATCTAAAATATCTCATTTGTATTGTATTTCATAGTTTTCGATAATGGAAATAAAGCTGAAAATAAAATAAAATATAAATATTAGATGAAAATGTAAACTTTAAAAACCTAAAAACAAAACTTAGAGATATTGCCTTGGCAACTAAGTGAAAATTTTAATTTGAAGTACTAAAATTAATGAAACTGAAAAATGAATCAAAAGCTACATTTTTTTTTTTTTAAACAAAAAAGCTAAAACTAATGAAAATGACAAAAGCACATAAAATTACTAAAACCTAAATTAAAATAAAAACTAAAAATATAACAATAAAAGCTCATTTGAAACATGAATCAATACTATAATGTATAAAAAAAAACAAATATTGTAGAACGAGGTATCATGTTGCCATATTCAAGATTTTAAATTGTAGGCTAAGTGTCACTAATTAGACAAGTATATGTTCAGCTAATGATCAGCCTCTTCCATGTCTGCATCTCAAGAGACTGAAGAATTCAAGTGACAAATGATGTTGTATAAACAAAGTTCGGGAGAAGCACGTTCAATAATATAATGAAATAATGAAATGAAACATCAAATTGTGCAGACATTATTTTGGCCAGGCTATCATACAAAGAAATTATGAACGCATGCAAAAACAAGAGGACCAATGAAATATTAAAAACTGATTATCAATGTATAGTCAATGTGCACTTTTTTCCTGATCTTTTTTGTTTTTCTGAAACCTGTAGCTGTAGTTTAAAATGTATTAAATGTATTAATTATTGTTTAAGTAATATTTATTCAATTTATTTAAAGTTATTACATTTCTTATTAGGTCAGTTACAAAAATAATTGCCAATCAAGTTTATATCGTTTTATCAACTTTTCCATGTCATCATATAACTTCAATACATCATATGTATTGGAAAGCATGTGTCTCCTCTTCTTTGCTGCCATCTTGTTACTCCTAACTAGGTTAGGAGACCTCTCAAACACTCTTAAATAATTTAGGAGCTAAGACCTAGGCTGTGTCCGAAATCGCCCCCTATACCCTTAAATAGGGCACTATTTGAGGGGACAGCCATTTGTAGTGGTGTCCGAAACCATAGTGGACAATGTTGAGTGCACTCATTCAATCCCACAATGCACTGCAATAACGAGCGTACAACCGAGGCACGCTCAGCGGCCAGAGAATACCCATAATGCACTGTGAGAGTCGCGTGCTGAATGAATTCCCGTGTCTAGCCAGGAGATGGCGCCTGCAGCTGAATCAATCATCCATTCATTTTCCAAACCGCGCTGGTCCAGTATAATATCATACAGGTATAATTTCCTTTTTTAATTGATCATTAAATCGTTTAATTAAGGTTTGGACACGCTAGTTTTCATGGCAGAGTTTAACAAATATTCATTACTACTGGAGCTGCCAGTTTGCTACATTTCAAATGATTAAACAGCAAGCACAAACTATGCGAAATCGGCAGCCCTTCCGGCGCACTCAGTGTCCAAATTCACTCACTCGTTTCATTCACTCCTTCAAGTGGACTATATTAGTGGAGTAATGTAGGGAATAGTGAATGAGGGTATAGGGGGCGATTTCGAACACAGCACTAGTCTTCACACTTAGGAACCTTTATGAATCACACTTATTCTTAAGTCTAGGAATAAGAGTAAAATTACATCATTCTTAGAATTTTGACACACTTAAGACTAAAATGTTACTCTGAGCGGCTTTATACATATGGCCCCTGGTTTCACAGAGATTCTGTGAATTCTAAATGACAGAATTTTTATTTTTGGGTGAACCATCCCTTTAAGTAACTTTTTAAAATGTGCCTTGGAAAGAACAATGGCAGTGACATATTTTAAGATAGTCAGTGCAAGTTGCTTTCAGTTAAGTGTAGACAGCTCAAACATCCATTTTACTTTGGGTCTAGACTTAAGCCTTGTCTGTGAAACCAGGCGTTAATGTCATCAAATATATCTTTAAACTGTGAAACAATTTATGAAACTGCAAAAATGTTAAAGTTTGCAGAAACGCCTATAGTAGCCTGTTTAATGGCAAGTTTCTATTGTGATAAAATGCCCTGCCCCAGAAACGATCAATTTATGTTCAACGAACTGTACTTTTTTTTTTCTCTATGCAATAATGTTAGGAACTTTCAATAGCTTTTTTGTAGTTAAACAATGGTGTTTTCTACAGAAATTGAATTTATATAGGGTATACAGTGTGGAAAAGTGTGACAACCTACTATAACCTCTTGCCTCCTCTACATGCATGAGTGGTGTGAGGCTTAGTGGTTTAAAGGTTCAAACTTGAGTGCTGAAAGGGTGATTTATGAGTTCACCCATCCCATTGCTCAAGGGCGATTGTCCCTAAACATGTACTGCAAGTTGCATCGGATAGAAAGTATTTGCTAAATGATGACTAATGCAATATAATACAGCGGGCTATTACTGTACAAAAAAACACCAGTATGGATCCACAGTTGTTACTAATAGTAGAGGCACAACGTCATCTTTCTGAGAGCAGATCCTAATGCACCAGCAGCCAATCTGAAAACAAGCATTATGGGATGTGAAAAATGCATCTAAGATACTAGAACTTTCCCTCTTAATCTGATCTGTGATTGGTTGTACATTTAGTTACTAATCCTAAAAGTGTGTTTTCTTTGCAGGGTGCACAGACTGTTGCTATTTCTGGACACAGGCGTGCAATGTCATGCCTCCATTCAGTGTCACAATTTTGCATATCACGGTCACCCAGGCAACCACTTCTTTTTTGTTGTGTTGTGAATACATCATCCTTGCATGCTGTCAATGTGACCGGGCAATGCAATACAAGGAGCTCTATGGATTTTTAAAGAGAAACACCTCCAATAATCCCAAGGTGGGTTTCTTTTGTGAGAGAATGGCACATGTGCACTCTGTACATACGGATGCTCGCTGAGTTCACTTGCCGTGCACGTGTGCTGGACGCACCCCAGACAGGAGCAAATCAGCTGCTCACACAATTTCCCTCAGGAAGAATTTCTGTCTCATACTCAGTCCCTCTCTCTCGCTCTCAACCAGTCTATTCCCGGTTAGAGATGCACTGATAAGCTGTTAGCCGGAGTGGAAGATTTCTGCACAGGGAACACAGATGCTCTGCATGTACTAGACGGACACACACACACACACACTCACAAGAGCCTTGAAACAGTAAGATGCCAGCTCATCTGAGCCTGGCAGAGCAGGAACGGGAGTGGAGGAAGACGGGCAGAACGGCAAAGCTGGGTCTCGCTGCGATCGCAGAGAAAGGACAGCTGAAGATGTACGACACTGCGAGGAAACGGAGAGGTTGGTGAGAAGCAGACGATAAATATGACATTCACTCCCATCGAAAACTGCTATTCTGTTCATATTTATTGCATCTGCTAATTCAGCATCCAAAATAAACTGCGTACAACTTTGAATGGGCATATGCATCCTAAAATACAGATTCTATTAGGAGCCATAAACCATTACCCATCTGAGTGTATGTGCTAAATTACAAGGCATTTCTTCATGGTTAGCTCACAGTGTGACGTATTAAGAATGGGTTGTGTGTGTGTGTGTGTGTGTGTGTGATGAGGCTAGCTGAGCTAAAGGTGTTTGCATCACATGGTGGACGTCAGTTATGTAACATACCCTGATGACAAGCACGTCTGCTTTAATTTTCTTAGAGCAACTGACTGAAATATTCATGCACACAAATTCAACAGTTCTGAATGCATTGTGCTCCACACTTCACCCCTCGATATCACTGTCGTGGTGCTCTGGAGTGTCAAGTTCACCCCAAGAGTTCACCGCCAACACGTACTGTTCAGTCAGGCGCTGATTTTGTTGTTCTACACAGCAACAGTAAAACAAATGTTGCCTTTGTAATGGTGTACAGGCCTTGGGCGGTCTTGATTCAGAGGACAAAGTCAAAACTGGCATGAGACAGGCCTCATGTTCATCTTTATATCTGCCTTTTGGCCCTCAAGTTTTGTTTATGGATGTGTTTTTAAAGGCACTGCTATGATAGAGAGAGAGAACTGCATAGTATGGCAGGCCAAGCATGTATTTGCTGGAATACACTAATCAGTTAAGTTAATAGGCTTATCACATTACACTTAACACTAAATTATCTTTTTTAAACCTGAGACTTTTAATTCTGGCTAAAGTAATGTTTCATACTAGTAAAGCACCGCTTTTAACCCTGGGTTTGACTCGGTTTTGAAATCGGATGCCAAAGGTATACAGTATGAAACGCTGAACTGTGTTAAAAAGACTTTTTTTTGTATGTGGCTAAAATGGTTCAAGATGTATTTGCTAGCCAACGCCATGTTTTTTTATTTATTATTATTTTGTGGTTTGTTAAGATTTTATGTTTTTGGGAAAAAATTCTTGTGCTCATCAAGGATGCATTTATTTGATTTGTTTTCTATTTTAATGCATTTTAAAATGTATTTTAATTACTGTGATGGCAAAGCTAAATTTTCATGATTCTTCAGAAATCATTCTAATATGTTGATTTGCTGCTCAAGAAACATTTCTTACTATTATCAATGTTGAAAACATTTGTGCTTCGTAATATTTTTGTGGAAAAATTGACAAAACAGCATTTATTTGAAATAGAAGTCTTTTGTAACATTATAAATGTTTTTACTGCCACTTTTGATCAACAATTAATGCATCTTTGCTGAAGTGTTGATTTCTTTATAAAAAAAAAAAAAAAAAAAAATTACCATAAACTTAGTGGGAAACACTCATGAGGTTTGGTGCTAATCTGAATAACAATGAAGCTGATAGGCCTACATGCGCACTCAAAGGGTTGAATTAACATAATTGCGTGCTTGTTTCAATAATTTTTAAAGAGAAAAATCAATCATGGAGGCTTTTACGATGCCAGTGGTTCCCAAACTAGGGTACATTGAGGTGACAGAGGGGGTAAGCAAAACAAATTCTACTCCACCTTAAAATAACATTAAAATCAAGCATGTATGTTTAACAGGTAATATAGTGCTGTAAAAGGTCAAACACATGACATCCAATCAAATTACCTCATCTTTTGTGGTCAAAACTGACAGCATCCACACAAGCGGTGTGCATATGATGTTTGCATCAACAATGTATCTTTATAAAAGTGGGGATTTAACACTTACTAGCATGAATAACAAATATAGACACAGACTGTGCATAGAGATCGATTAAACATACCCTGTGTGAGGTCTTGTTATACAAGCAAGAATGCAATTTTTCCCCAAATATTCACACGAATGCAAATGTGACATTGATTTTATACAACAGGTTTACATGTCAGTATCGTTTGCTTTATTTTGCAACAAAATAATAGTTCCAATGAAAGCCACAGCAGAACTGTTGTGTCTCTCCCAGCAACACATAGCAGTGTTTCGTTAGTGAATGAATCTATGGCTTTGAAAAAAAAAAAATTGGGGAGAGTCAATGATTCACTGACCCATTCATAAATACAGCCACTTGCTTCGTTACTGAATGAATGACTGATTCAATGACTCACTCATTAAGACAGTGACTTAATGCCCCTTATTGGCGGTTTTAGTTTAATTTTTAAAAGTATCATTTCATTTTTACCATCATTGCATATTTCTCTATTGAACATTATAAAATAAATAATGCTTTAAATAAAAAAATAAAGGTAAAAACTGCACTAGAAAATCAATTTAAGGGGGCAAATATTGTCCCTTAATGGAAAAGGAGTGACTGCATTCCAAGTGGAAGAGAGGGGGTACACAAAAGGATGTTAAATGTAACTTTAAAAAGTTTGGGAACCACTGCACTATGCTAAGCATTCCTCATTCTTGTTGTAATGTTGTAAATCATCACACACTTTGCCTTCTAACCTGCCAGTCTGCTTTTCAAACTGGGTTGGAGACTCTAGTAAATTTCAGTAGAATTTTTAGAGAGCAAAAAACTAAAATATTTTTAAGTTTGGTGTTTACATACATCTATTTTTCTAATTACTAAGCAAGTAGTCTGTTTTTTTCCCCTCCCAGATTCCAGCTCTGATGTGAAACCCACAGCCCTGGAGCAGAAAAGAAAAGCATGTGCTCCACCGCACTTTAAATCAGCCCAGATTAATATCAACAAACAAAATGGAAATAATGCAGGTCTGAAATAACTAATATTTACTTATCAGTTCAATTTGCATTTTCCTTTCTCAAACCCTTCTGTTTCCTGATACTGCTGCCATGGATACAAAGTAAATAAAGCTTCAGTACTTTGGATTCAAATCTTTGGAGCTGGATCTTTGCTGAGCTCTTCCCAGCTGCTCATTTTTGTAATTTATACCAACATAGTATAATTTATTATATGCAGCATTAAACATTTCGGATTGATTTTGTAATTCAGAGTCAAATGCTCTAAAAGTGGACGAGAGACTGCGACTGGCACGGGAACGGAGAGAGGCGTACCAAAAACAGCTGGGTATTCCTTACTCTCAACATATAACATCATTACCAATTGAAGAACAAACAAAGCTTTATTACTAAAGTTTTTATTGGTGTACCTGAACTGTAGCACTGCGCGAGCGCGGCTGGCTGGCGAGGGAGGAGCGGGCCAAGCAGTTTTATGAGAAACATCTAGAGGAGCGACGGAAGAAGTTGGAGGAGCAGCGACAAAGAGAGGAAAGGAGGAGGATGGCGGTCGAGGAGAAACGCAGACAGAGGGTCAAAGAAGAAAGAGTGAGTTTGTGCTTGAGATACATTGTGACTGATGCTTGGTGGAAGAGATTTTGTTTGTATAGCTTATATGCAATAGCTAATATGCAGATCAGCATATTAGAATGATTTCTGAAGGATCATGTGACACTGAAGTAATGATGCTGAAAATTCAGCTTTGATCACAGGAATAAATTACTTTATAAAATATATTCAAACAGAAAACAGTTATTTTAAATTGTAATAATATTTCACAATATTACTGTTCTTACTGTATTTTTAATTAAATAAATGCAGCCGAAGCAGACAAAACTTCTTTTAAAAACATTAAAAATCTTACCGATTCCAAACTTTTGACTGGTAGTGTGTGTATAATATATTATATATATATATATATATATTTTTTATTTTCACACTTTGGGCCCAATTTGGACATTTTCGCTTAGGGGTGTACTCACTTTTGTGGCCAGCGGTTTAGACAATAATGACTGTGTGTTGAGTTATTTTGAGGGGACAACAAATTTACACTGTTATACAAGCTGTACACTCACTACTTTACATTGTAGCAAAGTGTCATTTCTTCAGTGTTGTCACATGAAAAGATGTGAAAGTGTGTACTGTGTACAAAAATGTGAGGGTGTACTGTTTGTGTGTGTGTGTGTGTGTGTGTGTGTGTGTGTGTGTGTGTGTGTGTGTATATTATATATATATATATATATATATATATATATAAAAAAAATATACAAAAATATTAAATCACATTCTATATATATATATATATATATATATATATATATATATATATATATATATATATATATATATATATATATATATATATATATATATATATTTTTAGGTAATATACATACATTTTAGTTTTATTTTATTACTTTAATATATTTTTGTATGTTATTTTATACGGATAAAAGCGTCTGCTAAATGCATAAATAAAGAAATTATATCAAAAGGTTTTTAAGCTCATAAGTTGAGTTAAGAGCGTCCAAATTTTTTATTGGTAGAGTTTCATAAACACTAGCACTGATTTCAACAATGATGATGAAAAATTGCTCTTGTGATTTTGCAACCATGATTAAAAACATATGGAGCATGGGTTCATGGGAGTGTTTTCATCCCATGTTTTAGGAGCGTTATGAGTCTGTGGTGCGGAAGACGATGGAAAAAAGTCAAAAGGCCAAACAGAAATCTGGCCACTGCTCACGAAGGGTCACCAAGAACGAAAACAAAAATGGTAAATATCTCAATGCATGATTTAAAATGCAGAAACTAGCACTAATACTGTCTTCTAGCCTCGCATCCATTTTCCCAACTCCCTGTCTGACCATTTTCTGTTAGTCAATCTGCTTTCTGCCCTTCTCCAGCTAAACACCGCTCTCTTAGTGAGTGGGAGATTGACCTTGTCCGTCGCCTTCAGACCCCTACCGTCTCTTATCTAGCCAGAAGCAAGAGTGCTGTGTGTCTGTCACGAGACACAGGTATCACTTTAGAGTGACAAATTGTATCTTTCTTTCAGATAATTAAAGGGAAAACCACAAGTCTGCAGCTGAGTGTGATAAACATAGGCTTTCTGCTTTCTTTCCCTGCTCATTGCTTCACCCTGTTTCTCTGTACTTCCATTGTCTTTATATATAAAAAAAAAAAAAACCCCACACCATTTGTTTTCAGTTGTTCATGTTTGTCGTCGTTCAGCCTCATGTCATACCATGAACTCCAGCACTACGCGAAAGCAAAAGGTGCATTGTGGGAAAGTGCCAAACAGGCCTGCAAGCTCAAGTCCAAACGTCACCATCCGCAGAACAACCAACAGAGAGCTGGTGGGAGTTAAACCATTAGTTTAAATAAAACCCCAAAAAATGTTACTTTGCTGCATGTAGTACTGCATGTAAATGTTTTTTTTGTTTGTTTGTTTTTTTTTGTTTTTTTACATATATTATTTCAGGTGGAAAAATGTGATTCTGAGGGACAAGACTTGAAAAAGCCACAACTACAAACAACAACTGAAATCCAGCCCAAACAGGACATAAACCCACCAGAGAATACTGTCCTCCCACCATCATGGTACTGCACACAAACAACTCCAGCAGTAACTTGCTACTTCACATTTCAAACACAGATGGCGACAGAGAGGCTAAAGTTGTGTAGTACAGCTTTAAAAAGATCTGACTTGTGATTTTACTTTCCTACAGTAATGAGTAAAACTAAACTTTAATCACTCTCAGAAAAATCACAAAATTATACTGTGGGTCATTTTGACCCATTCTCTCTTTATATACCCTATTTCCAAGGCTGCAGAACAGATCACATGTCAGACATGCCACACTTAAACAAGATAGTTTACCTCCGCTGCCAGAAGAGGAGGATCTAGAACCAGAGTATGAACTCTCCTCTGGTCAACCTGATGATACACTTCCTCAACGTCTGCAAGATAACCAACTCCAGCTGAATCCAGCTACTAACGGGCCTTTAAATCCACCAGCAGGCTCTCAGATTCCTAATGGTTAGTGAAAGACACATTTTCCAATGGTCTTTCTGTTGGGTATTTAAGTTAATAATAATAATAATAATAATAATAATAATAATAATAATGTCTTGAGTTTTAAAAAGTGTTGTTGACCCCATAAAAAGGGTCTCTTAACTTAGAGATCCCTATGTGATTGTGAATATTGTGAAGTACTGTAAATATCCTGGCGAAATGTGCATCTCGTCTCTTATTCACTTTCAGGACCAAGTCAGATTGGTGACGGCGCACAAGTCAGACCTTCTTCTTGGACTACAGACCCCGAGCAGGCCACTCGCTTACTGGCAGAGAAAAGGAAGCAAGCCCGACTCCAGAGAGAGAAAGAGGAAGAGGAACGCAGACAGAAAGAGGAGACAGAGAGGTATACTTTAGTATTCTCACCTTTCCTCTACCAGTGAAAAATATCTTTTTTGTCTTAGTATTTTATAGCTTAACTTTCGATTATTATCAATGCTAAATTGTAAAAAGGGCCACAACTTAAGCTAGGTCTTTGCTGAGAGTTACATGCTAAAGTTAAAATGCAGTAAATGAAATCGCAGGGTTTGAACTAGTAGTTTAGGTATCTACAGGTGCTGGTCATATAATTAGAATATCATCAAAAAGTGAAACTTGTATATTATATTCATTCATTACACACAGAATGATATTTCTTTTAATTTTGATGATTATAACTGACAACTAAGGAAAATCCCAAATTCAGTATCTCAGAAAATTAGAATATTGTGAAAAGGTTCAATATTGAAGACACCTGGTGCCACACTCTAATCAGCTAATTAACTCAAAACACCAGCAAAGGCCTTTAAATGGTCTCTCAGTCTAGTTCTGTAGGCTACACAATCATGGGGAAGACTGCTGACTTGACAGTTGTCCAAAAGACGACCACTGACACCTTGCACAAGGAGGGCAAGGCACAAAAGGTCATTGCAAAAGAGGCTGGCTGTTCACAGAGCTCTGTGTCCAAGCACATTAATAGAGAGGCGAAGGGAAGGAAAAAAGTGTACAAGCATTAGGGATAACTGCACCCTGGAGAGGATTGTGAAACAAAAATGTGGGGGAGATTCACAAAGAGTGGACTGCAGCTGGAGTCAGTGCTTCAAGAACCACTACGCACAGACGTATGCAAGACATGGGTTTCAGCTGTCGCATTCCTTGTGTCAAGCAGACAGCGTCAGAAGCGTCTCGCCTGGGCTAAAGACAAAAAGGACTGGACTGCTGCTGAGTGGTCCAAAGTTATGTTCTCTGATGAAAGTAAATTTTGCATTTCCTTTGGAAATCAGGGTCCCAGAGTCTGGAGGAAGAGAGGAGAGGCACACAATCCACGTTGCTTGAGGTCCAGTGTAAAGTTTCCACAGTCAGTGATGGTTTGGGGTGCCATGTCATCTGCTGGTATTGGTCCACTGTGTGAGGTTCAAGGTCAACGCAGCCGTATACCAGGAAGTTTTAGAGCGCTTGCTTCCTGCTGCTGACCAACTTTATGGAGATGCAGATTTCATTTTCCAACAGGACTTGGCACCTGCACACAGTGCCAAAGCTACCAGTACCTGGTTTAAGGACCATGGTATCCCTGTTCTTAATTGGCCAGCAAACTCGCCTGACCTTATTGTGAAGAGGAAGATGCGATATGCCAGACCCAACAATGCAGAAGAGCTGAAGGCCACTATCAGAGCAACCTGGGCTCTTATAACACCTGAGCAGTGCCACAGACTGATCGACTCCATGCCACGCCGCATTGCTGCAGTAATTCAGGCAAAAGGAGCCCCAACTAAGTATTGAGTGCTGTACATGCTCATACTTTTCATGTTCATACTTTTCAGTTGGCCAAGATTTCTAAAAATCCTTTCTTTGTATTGGTCTTAAGTAATATTCTAATTTTCCGAGATACTGAATTTGGGATTTTCCTTAGTTGTCAGTTATAATCATCAAAATTGAAAGAAATAAACATCTGAAATATATCAGCCTGTGGTTAATGAATGAATATAATATACAAGTTTCACTTTTTGAATGGAATTAGTGAAATAAATCAACTTTTTGATGATATTCTAATTATATGACCAGCACCTGTAAATGAACTTGTGTGGCTCATCTTCGCAGAAAGAGCAGAGAGGAACTGGCCCGTCGGAGAGCTGAAGAGCGAGCCAGACAGGAGGCTGAAGCCCTGAGACTGGAGGAGGAAAAGAGGAAGAAAGAGGATGAAGAGCGACTTCAGGCTGAGGAGGAAGATGCTCGCAGACAGAGAGAGGAGGAAAAAAGGCTTCAACAGCAGGTATTAAAGCTTTTGGATGCTTTAAGTTTTTTTTTCCCCATACACAAAAACAAGAAGGCCATTCGTTACTAAGAAGGCCATTTGAAAAGTGTTCAGCATCCCAACTAGTCTGACTCAGCATCACTGGCTTGATTTGGAGGCGGGACTGTCTATATGTCCAACCAGTGACAGATGGAGAAGTGCTCGGGAAACATGTTTGAAAACAATCATTGTTCAACACTATTTGCCGAAATACAAACTTTAGCTGTAAAGGGTTGGTTCACCTAAAAATGAAAATGATCCCATAATTTACTCACCCTCAAGCCATCCTAGGTGTATATGACTTTCTTCTTTCAGCCAAACACAATCGAAATTATATTAAAAAAATATCCAGGCTCTTCCAAGCTTTATAATGGGAGTGAATAGTATCCCAGATTATGAAGCCCAAAAAAGCGCATCCATCCATCATAAAAGTAATCCATACGGCTCCAGGGGGTTAATAAAGGCCTTCTAAAGCGAAGCGATGCATTTTTGTAAGAAAAATATCCATATTTATAACTTTATAAACTATAATCACTGGTAACAGCCATATGCAAGTCTAGTTCCAACGGAAGATTGACCTCTGACCTGACTCATGATGTACTGACGACCGCAGAAGCACAGAGGATAGAGCAAAACAAAACATTGGTCATGGATTAGAAGTCTAAAACAAGAATTTTTAAAGAGAAATGTTGGAAGGTTTTGATATACGTGAAGAGGAGCTTGAGGAGTCTACTCACCTTAGCTTATGCTACTCCAACATCCTACATCATACTTCAGGTCAGAGGTCACTCTTCCGCCGGAACTTGACTTGCATATGGCCGTTACTAAAAGCCAGTGATTATAGTTTATAAAGTTATAAATATGGATATTTTCCTTACAAAAATGCATCAGTTTGCTTCATAAGGCCTTTATTAACCCCCTGGAGCCGTGGGGATTACTTTTAGGATGATTGGATGCGCTTTTTTAAACTTCAAAATCTAGGATACCATTCACTCCCATTATAAAGCTTGGAAGAGCCAGGATATTTTTTTTATATACCAACAATTGTGTTTGACTGAAAGAAGAAGGTCATATACACCTAGGATGGCTTGAGGGCGAGTAAATTATGGGATAATTTTCATTTTTGGTTGAACTAACCCTTTAATTATTGTGATTCATATGCTACTCTTACTGACATTACTATATCACATGTGCTTTGGTACATTTTTTTCTCTTCATACCATTTATTTTTACCCCTAAAATAAAGCTAGGATCATATTATAATAGATGGACCATTGGCAGAAAGAATAAAAATTCCTATAATGCTCCATAATGTGTTCTCAGAGAGAGGAAGAGGCTCGTCAAAGGGTGCTGGCAGAGCAGCAGAGACTGGAAAGAGAGAGCCGTTTCCAGAGAGAGGAGGCCGAACGCCAAGAACGGAAAAAGGTATGTCTTAAAATACTTTTATACAACAAGGATGCATTGAATTCATCAAAAGCCACAGTAAAGACATTTATAATGTATAAAAAAAAAAAAAAAATCTATTTCAAATGAAAAATGCTGTTCTTTTAAACTTTTTATTCAAAAATGTATCACCGTTTCCACAAAAATATCAAGCAGCACAACTGTTTTTAACATTGATAATAATAAATGTTTTTTAAGCAGAAAATCAGCATATTAGAATAATTTCTGAAGGATCATGTGACACTGAAGACTAGAGTAATGATGATGAAAATTCAGCTGTCATCATAGCAATAAATTACATTTTACAGTTATTTTAAATTGCAATAATATTTCACAATATAACTCTTTTTACTGTACTTTTGATCAAATAAATGCAGCCTTAGTGAGCATAACAGACTTACTTACTGACTCCAAAATTTAGAATATTATACATATATATTGTACTTTCAAATTTCCCCAAATCAGCGCCTGGAACAAATCATGAAAAGAACAAGAAAGACAGACTCTGAAGAAAAGGTAAGACTATCATTGGCAGGCACTTTGTTTATGCCCCATCTAGAGGCCATACTAATTTTTTGTCCCCATTAGAAAACAGCATCGGATGACTTGCCTTCTGAGAATGTGAATCCTGTAATCAGGCTACCAGGTCCAGGAAAAACGCCAAAGCTGGAGCTGAGGGACGAGGAGGATATTCTTCCTACTGTGGCCTTCAAGGAGCGCCGATCCTTCCGCAGTCTTTCTGGCCTGGATGAGATACAAGCCCATCAGCAAACCGGTGTGTGAATACATTCATCTCTGGATATCTTCATTTAAATCTAACATAACATTAAATATACCAATTTAGTTATGTAATTTAAGATTAAATTTGATTATTCAAGGATTAGATTAAATATTAGGTTATTAAAAAGTAATTTATTTAAATATAATTTAAACATATCTGAAGCATAAACATCTGTTCATGGAGTCATCATTACTTGGTATAGAATACTATTAAATGCATGCCACCTGTTTTTATATTATAAATACATTAGATTTAAATAAATTCATATGTGAAAGTTGTCATATAGTTGGTATACAAATTTTTTTTTTTTCTCCCCCATGCTTCAGAGGTTATTTAACCCACGGACCGGTCATGTGATGCCAAGACCGTCAGAGCAACTTCAGCAAGCTTGTCTTTCTGAAAAACACAAAAACAACATATGCACATGATTTCCCTGCACTTTAAAATAACCTGTAGGTAATAAGTCACAATTCCTTGTAAAGAATACAGTTCTTTATCTTACAGCCCAATTAAAATTGATTTGCTAAAGTGAAATCATGCATCGCTAAGTAGCCAAATAACTTTGAGTATGTTGTAAGATTCACATAATATTAATAATAATAATAATAATAATAATAATGACTTAAAGGTACATTACCCACCAGATAAAACTTGAATGCTTCATATTTTAGCTTTAATTTAGTCATATTTTATATTTTAGTCAGTACATTTATGGTGTTATGAAGAGAAATTATTTCTCCTTGAATCTCTGAGCAGTGATGTAATAGTCTTATGGATTTATTAGTCTTATCAGGTACATAAAAACAGCAATTCACCTGCACGAATGCATACTGTACACTACCATTTAAAAGTTTGGGGTCAGTATGATTTTCTTTTTTAAAATAATACTTTTATTCCGCAAGGATGCATTAAAGCGACAGTGAACACTTAAGATTTATTTTTAAAAATATATATACACATTTCAAATAAATGATAGATGAAAAAAATCTATCATGTTTCCACAAAATATTAAGCAGCACAACTGTTTTTAACATTGATAATAATAATAAATGTTTCTTGAGCAGTAAATCAGCATATTAGAATGATTTCAGAAGGATCATGTGACACTGAAGACTAAATTGCAATCATATTTGACAATATTACTGCTTTTTAACAAATAAATGCAGCTTTGGTGAGCATTAGAACAGAAATCTTACTAGCCCCAAACTTTTAAATGTTAGTGTGTGTGAGTGTACAGTACTTATTTATAACCAGATATCCGTATACTCATGTAATTACGCATCTCTTTGCAATGCTGCTGTTTTGACTCATGAGGGTACAAGCGTATACAGAGGTCATTTTCCATCTGTCCTTAGTGCTGAATAGTGCTTTTGCATCACAGTATTATGCCAGACAGGCGAGCTCATGAATATTTCCACAGTTTCTTAGCTGGTTTTGCACTGCTGCTATTTAGCTTTTCCAAATAAGAACATTCCCTCAGCCCTTTTTCTTAAATCAGAATTTGTGATTATTAAGTGCTCGTCTGCCTTATGAACATTAATATAGTTTGCCGGTATCTTGTGCAATGATAGAGGCTTATGCAAATAAGATGTAAAGATGTAAACGGTTTAATTCCTTTTTTTATTGGTGTGAGTAAATAAGCTTCAAAAAACAGACTGGTTGTTGGTGTGTTTTTTTTGACCACAGTCTACAAAAACATAATTAAAAAGAGTAACCATTGGATATGTTTTGCATTACCTGAAATCATTGGAGGGGGGCTTAATGTTCTTGTAGCCCAAAAATATTGTTACATGTTTGGTAAGTGGGCTGCCAGTTGGGCAAATGCTAACAGAAACCTCAGATGAGAAGAATCCTGGAGAACTAAAGCAAGATATACAGTACAACAAACTTTTAGCTTTATAAATAATCATTTTTCAGAGGTTTGACTAAATTACATTGACTAAATTTGTGTTACAAATACATAAATACAAATCAAGCTTATGAGAACTAAAAAAATGACAGGAAATTATGAAGAACATTTTGGTGTGATGCTGGTTGTCTAAGAATAAATATTAAATAAACATTAAAATATTTAAAAAATTATAGTAAATGTTTCAATATTTGTATTATTTTTATTTGAAATAAAATAGGTAAAATATAAAATTATTTCAATAATGTTTTTCAATTTTAAGCACTGTTACATTTTTTGTAATATATTTTAAATATTATTAAAAAAAATATTTTACTACAATTGAATTTAACAGATTATGCTCAAAATGTCACACTGTTGTATAATGAAAAGACTTCTGAATCTCTGACAGGACAAAATGCTCCATATAAAAGTAGCTACTTGTCATAAGTTGATTTCATGTTAGATAATAGTTTATCTAACATATCTAATCGTTCAAAAACATGAGATTTGAGCCTCTAATGCTTAAAAAACTAAAAGGGGCAACAAATTGTACCCTATTCCTGGAAAGTGCCACATATGCAACCATAACAGACACTAAACCTCGGGGGATTGAATTTTGCAGCACTTACCAGATTTTGTGGGATTAAAGTGAGTTTGAACAACATTTGGTTGGATCATCCGAGTAAAACCACGTTAGATGACACAATGGCGTCGTTCTTTGAAGACAACAGTGGAATTTTCTAAATTTAGGCTAATTGGATCACCTGTCCACAGTTGCTGCTTGACTGTCAGTGAGTCGACCAACTGTTACCTCTATCATATGTCATCTCACACTAGTTTATGAAGTATGTGCTTAGCCAGTAGTTTTATTTGTTTATGTATAGCTATATTAAACTGAGGTATTTCGACAGCTTGATTAGCTAGCTCGAAGTGGACAAACGTAGAGATATTTGAGTCGACCAGCAGGTGACGCTACAAGCAAATAAATTAAGATTTTCAGATTGTCCGGTGACTAGAGAATTCATATTGAATTAATATATCTAAATCCAATTTCCAGCATTTCCTATTAAAACGCTTACACACACGTTGGGTTTTCAGGTTTTATGGGGACATTTCATAGACAGTGATTTTATACTGTACAAACTGTATATTCTATCCCCTAATACTAAACCTACCCATCACAGAAAACCTTCTACATAATGACATTTTTGAAAAACATCACTTAGTATGATTTATAAGCTGTTTTTCTCATGAGGACCAAAAATGTTTCCACAAGGACAAGGATTTGTGATATTGCCATCTTTGTGGGGACATTTTTACAATAGAATTTAGCTGAATCTCTCTCTCTCACACACACACACACACACACACACACACACTACCAGTCAAAAGTTTGGACACGGTAAGATTTTTAATGTTTTTTAAAGAAGTTTCGTCTGCTCACCAAGGCTGCATTTATTTAATTAAAAATACAGTAATATTGTGAAATATTATTACAATTTAAAATAACTGTTTTCTGTTTGAATATATTTTATAAAGTAATTTATTCCTGTGATGGCAAAGCTGAATTTTCAGCATCATTACTCCAGTCTTACACAATAAATGTACACAATAAATGTTTGTTGAGCAGCAGATCAGCATATTAGAATGATCTGAAGACTAGACTGAAGACTGGAGTAATGATGCTGAAAATTCAGCTTTGATCACAGGAATAAATTATTTTATAAAATATATTCAAACAGAAAACAGTTATTTTAAATTGTAATAATATTTCACAATATTACTGTTTTTACTGTATTTTTAATTAAATAAAATGCCTTGGTGAGCAGACGAAACTTCTTTTAAATTAAAAATCTTACCGATTCCAAACTTTTGACCGGTAGTGTATATACACACACGATTGGCTTTTGTCAACTTGATTTTGTGCAAAGTCATGGACAGTGAACCTAAAGTAGTCTAAATATGAATTTTAAGGCTAAAAGGCTAGACTAAATGATAAAGGTATAAAATTGCGACACAATAAAGCACACAACAGGCGTGGCAACCAAAAGATGTATCATTTATTGCACTCCAGTGCATTTTAACATGAAAATTGAACGATTTTCATTACAAAAGCAGGACATAGATTCTCTTGGTGACTTTTAAAAATGTTAAAGACAAAAGTTATTTCCCCATACACATTCTCATGCAGAAAGTTTGGCTTGTTCACAATTTTGGACATATTTTGTAAGCGTGTAAATGAATCAGGATGCATTAACATTCTGGGTTTGTCCAGAGCTCACTTTAATTTGCTATGACCATGCGACTAGCACTCAGCAGCCAGTGTGCTTGTTCTATATTGTGGAAGTATACATTTCAGCTTAAAATGTAGGAAATATAAGAACATTTTTACAACATATTACAAGCCCTACAGGCTCACATTAAATCTTTCTGTTTAGGGATTGATATCAGACCTAAAACCACCACTAGCAACTTCAGTGTCAATATTACAAATTCAGTCATTACAATGCATTTATAAATTTGTAAAATGACTAATAAATGAGTTAAAGATTTTTGTGTGCTCTTGCATTTTGTAAAATGCATAAAATATATACTGTAAGTGCAGGATTTATTATTAAAAGAATAGGCAAATTCATGATTTGTTCACTATGTTGGGAGGTTTCAGTATCTTTAACTGAATCTTTGGCAGTTCATGTCTTGAGTTTTAAAAAGTGCTGTTGACACCATACAAGTGTCTCTTAACTTAGAGAGCCCTATGTGAGATATATATATAAAATAAATGTTGGTGGAATATAATCTAAGCATTTATGTGTGCTGAAAGCCTTCATTTTTACTAAAAATAATGCTAAAAAATAAAGGGGTGTGTGTAATGTGATCACTTTTTTTGAAAAGATACATTCAAAAACTCACAGCTCTAAAGCATACCAAAAACCTTCACTTATTTTATACAAACAGTCTTAAAGATGCTTTTTCTTCATATAATGTACGTACAAACAACATAAAAGCCCAAAAAGCATGTTCTTCTGAAGCATTATAAATAATCTATTATGTAATTGTGTTGCATGTGAACATGTAAAAGTTGAGACTGATTACAAAAACCCTCCAAACAAAACAAGAACACTTTTCACTTTTTCTTTGTGTCCAGCAGATGTGAATGAAAATATGAAAGGCAACAAAGCTGATCGATATGGCCAATTTTCCAATCTGTTTTATTTACTCCTTAAACATTTGAGTCCTGGTTCATGTTAAAGGGATAGTTCACTAAAAAAAAAAAAAAAAAAAAACTGCCATAATTTACTCACCCTCATGTTCCATACAGCACAAAAGGAAACGTTTATCAGAATGTCACTACTTTCATTTTTGGTGAACTATTCATTTATGTCAGGAAGCTGATCTATAAGAACATGATCAGAGTTGTGGGTGTAAGCATTAATTTTCTTGTATATTAATATTGCAGTCATTCATCTAAGTTGAAGAGGAGTTTAGGAAGCGTCCTTAAGTCAATCTGAGGCAGGACAAGAAGGCAGTACACGAAGAGCCAAGCAGCCAAGAGGATGTAGACAAGGTCGGACAGGGTTGTGTCATATGTGCTTTCTGGACTCACAGCAGTCTTGCTCTCCAAGCTGTAATGAAACAAATGTGCACACATTAGTATTAGAATTTCAGCCCATTGCTTTAAAGTGCCGCTATTATGCTTTATTTTTGGGGGGATATTACTTTTCATGTAGTGTGTAATATAGCTGTTTGTGAATGTAAAAGTTCTGCAAAGTTTAAAAAAAAATCAAAGTGCACGATAAATTGAGTCCCAAAAGAACTGATTCTGAACTGCCTGAAATGAGCCCTAAGTTAATTCCAGCAATTTACTTAATGCACGAACCTATGTAGGCTAGTAACCCATTTGCATAATGCCAGCATATGGTTTTCATTGGCTGCCCACGAACAATGTCTACTTTGACCTGTCCTCAAACACTGTAGTTGCAGCTGAGGCCTGGAAGAGATTGGCTGGTGATGTCAATTCTGACATGTGCTGTAAGCAGTAGACCAATCACAACAGACTGGGCCGTCTGACCAATGAGAGCAGAGTAGGCTCTCAGAAAGAAGGGGTTTAGAGAGACCGAATTCTTTATCAAAACGTTTCAGTCACTGTGAGGAAAGAGGTGATGCTGCAATGTATATAATGAGAAAATTAAAGTGTTTTTTGACCTGTAAACCTATTGTAGGAGACTTCCGAAAAATTAGGAATCATTTAAATTGCATAGTAGGGGCACTTTAAATAGACTTAAACACCCTGTGAAATCAGTTTTGTTTCTGTTAGCTTTGATGCTAAACTATATACTAAAGTACTCCTAAAAGTTGACTAAATTAACCTTTTGCAGATATACACATTTAAAATCTTTAGTAGTCTTTCTCTTCCAAGAAAACTAACCAAAAATATTAATGAATCATTTTGCACTGTGGTTTAATAATAAACATGTCGACAATAGAGACAAATGATTGTCAAGTGACTTCATGGGGTGTTGAAAATTAAACTTAAAGGGGTCATGACATGAGAAATCATATTTACCTTGATCTTTTGACATATAAGAGGTCATTGTACCATTAAAACATCCTCCTTATTATAAACAAAGCATTTATTTAATCAAGCTTAAACCAGTTGCAGCTCGTTTGGATATTGGGGGACTTGTGATGTCACACGGGCAAATGCATTTGCATATGACTGCCTCCAGAGCAACACATTGGCGAATAATTATGCATCATCGCACCATAGGCCCCGCCCACAGGCGTTCAGTGCAGCTGACACTTGCCTGTTTGTTCAGAGAATTTGACAGCAGATTGTTTTGTAAATGAGGCAAAGTGTAATTAGAGTTCACAAAAGAAACTTGACAGATGAAGCATTCAGCTGAATTGGATCTGCTGCAAATCCTAAGAAAATGATTTCATAATGATATGTCTGTAAATCACAGTTATATATAGATAATGTTTTCAAAACACTTATCGCATGCAATAGTGAAGGGACATTAATATGGTTTCCTATGAAATGACGTTAGCCAATCATAACAGAGAAGCCTTAAAGAAGCCGCCCCTTAAAAACAGATCATTTCAGACAAGAGGGTCAAAATGAGGGTTGAAAATAACTTTTTCCACATATATATTTGTTTTTTGTGCAAAAAACTTTTACATTATAAGAGAACCTTATATTCAAATAATAAAAAAAATCCATGTCATGACCCCTTTAAATCAAGTAAAAGTCAAGAAAACATCTTGTCATGTAAAATTACAGTGCCTTTCTGTGTAAAAAATAAAGTGTCAGGCATGCATGGGTGTCTCAAAACAGTGTACTTCCACCTTTCCTAGATGCCTGTTGTTGCAAACGGTTTACTTAATTACATCACCGCAGGACTGCCATTGACAATATAAAATAAAAATACCTTAGGGGTGTAAACACAACCCATGCCACACCCCCCTACACTCCAGGTACAAAGACGACACCCAGTCTGAACAATACAAACACTCCCGTTTTGTGGATGAGGCACAAGGTCTAATAAAACAGTGATGGAAGGGTTTGCCCAAGCCGGATTTAATGCCTTTAAGTGTCATACTAGATCCAAACCCAACAATACGATTGCTATATTGCATGAAGTAAGGATGAAAATTGGGACTGACTGTTTCTGTAAGACGACATAATAAGTGTACTACATCACACCACAGGCTGATTCACAGATACAAGTCTTATGCTTGTATTATTGTAAAATTTTCTTTTGATAATGACCAATAAAAATAAAATTTAACCAAAGATTAGGTATATCTAACCAGTCTTGGATATATTTAATACAAATATAACTTACCTTTTATTTATGATGGTACTGTCCACTTTGATGCAGTCTAAGGCCTTCCCATTTTGTCCCTATTAAAAAGAAAACAACAGATTGGTGAAATTAAAAGAAGGCGATGTCAATATATTTTATACCAGAGAAAAGTTAACAATGTGGACACCTACACTGCAAGATGACATAATTACTTGTACTACGGGACGGTAAGAAGTTTTTAAAGTTTTTGAAAGATGTCACTTGTGCTCACCAAGGCTGCATATATTTGATTAAAACATTCAATAAGAACAGTAATATTGTGAAATTTTATTACAATTTAAATGTTGAAAAGTTTTCTATTTTGAAATGTAATTTAATCCTGTGATGCAAAGAATTTTCAGCATCATTACTCCAGTCTTCAGTGTCACATGATCCTTCAGAAATCATTCTAATATGCTGATTTATTGCTCAAGAAACATTTCTTATTATCATCATGTTGTAAACTGTTGTGCTGCTTAATATTTTTGTGGAAACTGCGATACATTTTTAGGATTATTTGATGAATAGAACCGCATTTATTTGAAATAGAAATCTTTTGTAATGTTATAAATGTCTTTACTGTCATTTCTGATCAATTTAATGCATCCTTGCTGAATAAAAGTATTCATTTCTTTCAAAAAAAAAAAAAAAAAAAATCTTCTGAATGGTAGTGTATATCATAAGATATAAGCACATTTTAACAGGCTTATTGGGAGGCACAATCAGGAACATTAACAAACCTTTGATTCACTGGTGTCAACGACCCTTCTCGAGTGTATAGTAGTCAAAGGTTGGCTTGCATCCGTCACCACTCCTTCCCTTTTAAGAGAATGACAAATTTGTAATTGTTGATAAAACACATGCTTCATATGCCTCACTGAACTCTAAGAAACCTTATATGGACCTAAGATAATTTTTTCATGACAGACTAAATCCCGGCCAAAAACAAGAAAGTGAATTTCATGACTTCAATCAACTGTAGTGGAATTTTTTTTTTTTTTTTTACAGTAACACAACATGCTATGAGATCACAATGTTTGTATCATTAATCTAAAATGGATATGACGTGTTCACCAAAAGTCAACCAAAGTTTTCAAAACTAAACATTAAGTACATTTAAGGCAATTTGCAAAAAGAGGCTTATGAGGTCACGTCCTTCAGAAAACAGAACGCTCCCCTGTGGCACAGACTGTGTATCTGTAGCAGACTATTAATAGAGCCGTACCTCAGAGCCCCAGTGTTTTCTCTGGCACTGGCACTGGTCAGGTCCTCATCCGTCTTAATGAGCTCACAATGCTCAACTGGTGAATCAGGCTCCACCGCACCCCATTCTCCTGGGTGCCTGTCAAACGGGCTTTGCTCCTGGAGATGCAAAGATCCCGCTCTATCCTAGATGGACACATGCAGAATGGAGTGAATCTATTATGCAAGATTGAGGTTCAATATCCAGAATACATACTCAAGCTATTTAATATCCACTCTGGTAATATTATCACTATGATGACCATCCTTGCCTTCAAATATACTGAAGGCCATAAAAATAATATTTTACAAGGATACATTAAAATGATAAGACATTTATGTCACAAAAGATTTGTATTTCAAATAAATGCTATTCATTAAAGCATAAAAATCTATCACTGTTAAAAAATGTTAAGCAGCACAACTGTTTTCAACATTGATAATAATAAACGTTTCTTCTTGAGCACCAAATCAGTACATTAGAATGATTTCTGAAGGATCATGTGACACTGACGTCTGAAGTAATGATGCTGAAAATTCGGCTTTGCTATCAGAGGAATAAATTACATTTTATGACAGAATCTCAACTTCTATTGTTTTCCCTTTTGGACTTTTTAACACTCTTATTAAAAGGTCAAATGAAAAAAGGAGAGAGAATAGGGAAATTACATGAACCTGACTGAAACTCACACTACCTCAATATGTAAAAGCATGTACAGCTCCAAGTAAGCCAAAATACTTTTATCCCTTATCTAATGGTTTACGGAGAGTGGATGACACTGCTACTGAACCCAGCTCTACAGAGAGCTGATACACATGTGAGAGAACTAAACTTGTCTTTCATAGTTTGTTTTAACTATCAATCTTTAATTTGCGGATGGAAAGCGTTCTAGAGAAGAGTTAATACAGTATTATTTCTTCTGGCTCTGAATACTTGGGCTATACTCACAGGACTCGATTGCAACTGTAACAGATCATTAAAGCAAGAGATCATTTTGAGTAAAGCGCTCAAGTGAACTACATTTGGAAAAGGAGGTCATGACCCTAAAACAGCTCATATGCTGAAACCACTGCTTCAGTTTGTAGGTCAGTCTGTGCATTAAACTGAGCCTTGTTTTCTAGGCTAAAGGAAAGTGAGAATGAAAAATAACCTTTCTCGACTTAAATCCCTTGCTGTGGTCCTCGGAAGTGTCTTCGGTGTCCGTATCCGATTCAGTAAGTGAACGTTTAGGTGGGGCCGGCTGAAGCGGAGTCATGCTGAGAGACAGACGTAGCTCCGCAGGGCGTCTTTCAACGTACCCACGGACACCAATAATGGGCTCTGAATCCTTACAGGTGGTTTCAGATTCAATTGGTGACTCAAAGCTGGAAACTTCTGGATGCTGTCGCTGGATTGATGTAGAGTCATTTTCTCCATCATGGTTGGTGGCGTCAGAAAGAGGCTCCACAAAGGCATCAGTGACAGATTTCAGAACACCATAGTGAGAGTCCACTACTGATACAGGCCTGTTATCCTTGGCCCCTCCAGGCTCCGTATTGTCTGAAACCTGAGCTTGGCTTTCACCATTTGTATTGTGGGAAAACTCGGGCCTCCTTATGCCGTCTGACCCACTTTCCATGTTGCTCTTACCTATAATAAGCAGATCTTCATGAATACCTTTACTTTCTCTTGGCTCATTCTCGAGATCACTTACAGTTCCATTTAATTCATTGCTCTGTTCCCTTGGATTGTCCTCAAAGTTTCCACCTGCTTCTGATTCACTGAAATGTCTTGAGTCTGAATTACAGTCCTTCTCAGTTGAGCTTAAATGGGACAGACAATCATCACCCTGTTCGCTTGATTCAGCCGAGCTCTTCGCGACTGGACCTCCACACATATAACACACCTGATCTTCATCAGGAACCTCGACTTCTGTTTGTCTCTGGTCTGAGATGGGTTTTTCCAGGTTGTCAAATAACACATCCTTCACCTCAATTTCCAAAACACCCACTTGTTCCCCATCATGGAGGTCACTGCTATCCTTGTTGGTTTCAGAATGACCATTTTCAAGATCATTTTTGCCTGGTTCCTCTGTCGGTTCTTCAGTCAGATCAGTGCACAGTTTAATATCCTCCTCACTTCCTGATATAGAAACCCTCTCAAACTGCAAAACTGGACATTCGGGCTCACTGTCATACTCAATCATGAAAGGCTTCTCCTCAGGTCCATCTGTTAATTCCAGAGCGTTCCTCTGCATGGCTTCTGTATTGGAAGACTCTACATTGTCCTGAAAAGATTCAGATTCCAGATTTTCACTCACTTCTTCATCAACGGTGGAAGTAAGTGGACTTTCATCCTCAGGTTGAGCTGGCATGGCTTCCTTGTTATCCTGAAAGTATCCTGAGTCACTTACCAAACATGAAGGATCATCAGAAGATGGCTTGACTGGTTCCTGGTGTACCAAAGGATTGGTTTCGGTTTGTTCTAAACATCCTGCATCTGATTCATTCTT
Source organism: Hypophthalmichthys nobilis (assembly GCA_037950665.1). Classification (NCBI taxonomy): domain Eukaryota; kingdom Metazoa; phylum Chordata; class Actinopteri; order Cypriniformes; family Xenocyprididae; genus Hypophthalmichthys; species Hypophthalmichthys nobilis. The sequence continues at coordinate 11,399,908 of CM075478.1, forward strand.
CATGTTGTCGCTGGGCAAATGATTAGCAGATTCTTCTTTCAGATCTAAGATGTATTTGTAAGCATCATCCTCCTCAGATGGCGCAGTGGATTTGGCATGTAAACTATCCATGGAGCCGAGAGAATAGTTGCCCTCATCTATGAAAAGCTCACGTTCCAAATGATTCTCCGGAGAAAATGGTGACCCTAAATCTGAGGTCACTTCAACAGTACCAGCCATACTGCTCTCAATTATAGGATCCTCATTAATCCGGTGAGAGTTAGTAGTCTCGCTAAGTACTTCGCTCCACGAGTCAGGCGAGTTGACAGCAGAATCCGAGAACGAAGGTTGCGGAGAGCTTGTGGTGGACACGTCTTTGTTCAAGTCCAAGGGGTGATAAAGGGGCTTGTCGTCTGCAGGACTAGGACTTGAACCCACTGATGACCCTTCACTGGTCCATGGTCTGTCCTCAGGGGTCTGTGATAGGACTGGAGAGGTGATCTGCTCACGATCTTCAGACACTGAGGAGATGAAGATCTTGGGTGGTGGCTGAACCAAGTCTCTCTTGACCATATAAGACTCCCGTTTTCTCTGAACTCCATTCCGAACAGGAAGTTCGTTCATACGAGCACTGACTTTATTTCTTTCCAGAATATCTGACGTTTCATCCTGGAGAAAACAATAAAACAAAGCACATTTAGTTGAGATGTATGTGACTTGTTGTATATTGATGCTGTAATTCATTGAAAAGCTCCTACCTCCTCAATTCCAGGAAAGTGCTCTAAAAACTGGGACACATAGGTCATTATGGACTGATCATCAGGGGGATTCAACATCACATCTGAGGAAAGACATTTTTGGTTCAACTCTGCTAATGTATTTCAACAGCTATATTAAAACAAATCAAAGCTATGACAAATGTCCTCAAGACATCTGAAAGGTAGCTGAGATACATTGTGTTATATTAGTAATACAGTGCTTGGACACTTCAGCCTCACCTAATGTATGAATGTCTTTGCATTATGTCAAACCAAGTGCCATATATTTTACATTTACTTTTATTCATTTAGCAGATGCTTTTGCAACTTTTGAACAGTATTATACATTTTTGGGGCCACTGTATATCAACTCTATAACTCTCTCACTGTATATCTCTTTAATATTTACCCTCAGGTTCTAGGAGTCTTGGGATGCCAAGACTGTAGTGTGCTGTTCTAAATGCTTCCTCAATGTTCTCTCTGGGCGTTCGGAGCAGAGCCCTCCTCATATCCACCAGACTGGGGTCAATGGACTTTATCACAGCAAGGAAAGCCAGACCACTTGCCCAGCTCTTTCCAAAGTCCTGTACAGCAACTCCATATCTGGAAGAACAAAGTAGCAAGCAGTGCTTTGAACCAACAGCTGGTCCAAAATCTGGCACAACTAATTAAAAAATATTCTCAGTGGTCACTCAAAATCTCTCTTACTTTCTAGTGCGTCTCTGGACCCACTGCAAGAGGGTCTTGATTGCCTTCCCATGACCTCTTTGAGCAATGGTGGGCTTTCTCTCATCTGAGGGTGTGCTGGAGTGGGAAGTGTCTGAATCAGAGCTGGTAGGTATGGAGGACAGGCTGGAGGAGGAGGGGAATTGGCTCTTAATATTCCCTGTGAGTTCCTTGATCTGTAATACAAACAGGTCATTATTGAACAAGTAGATGACAACCATTTGCTCAGCGTGGTGGCATTTCCTATCATGCTGCTCAGTAAACTGTTCAGTCCTATCTAAACAATGACTAGACATAAGTGATAAGAGAGTTGTCCTGTCTCAAAGACAAGATAAGATTAGTTCAAATTTTGACCCTAATCCAACAAGAATCAAAAGGTGCTGCATATGCAATCATTGAAATCATCGTTTCTCACAGCCACTTAAAGCAACAGAGAAAAGACACTTAAGGCACAAATAATCCACTGATTAACTATTTTCTCTAACTAAATCCAATTAAATGTGGACAAATCCAAATGTAAAAGCATAAAGATGTAAAAATAAAGAAACACAAAGGGAGAAAACAAGATTATGGTACCTGGAAAAACAGTATGATATTCCAGATAAGCCCAAGCACTATGGATGGATTGCCATCTGCGATATCCGCTGCGTCGATGCTGACTAATTTCACCTAAAACCAGACACAGATTTATCACACATTCAGGAAAGGCATTCAGAGGGGTTTATTTGCTATTTGTGAGGGTGTGTGACCTCAATGATACTTACGTTTCTTTCTTCCAGAAATGTCAATACCTTGGCGATGTTATTGAGCCTAAAAATACGATGTGAGGATGGCTTAAACCCATGCAGCTGAAAGATCAAAGGTCAGAGTTTTCTTCGTCATTCATGGGAACAGATGAAGTAAAATGATTCAGAAAATCTAATGATGATTCTCACCAGTTTGCATCCTGAGAGTTCTTCAAGTAGAGCCATTAGAATCTTCCCGTCTTGGATATCACGAAACAGATCCCGCACCTCCATACGAGGGTTGAACTGCACAGAAAAAAAACATGCAGTTCAGTATTTAAACTCGTACAAAATATTACATTTCTGTCATATTGTTTTATCTTATGGATATTTTTTAAACATTTAATCTACATTTACATTTTCATATTTGTTGTTGTGTCTATATTTTGTTGTCTTTTTTATACTGTTGTCTTATGTGAACAGAACGCGGGATACCAACAATCTTGTTGTTTTGCACAGCAGTACAATGACAATAAAGTCTTTTGAACCTTTGAATAAAATACAGATCTCATAAGAGGAAAAAGTGCAGAGAAAAGGGTATGTTTAAAAATGAAATATGAAACAAATTCAAATGTCAAATAACAATATAATCAAAATAAATTTGTCATCCAAAAACAAAATCAAATGTTGACTACTGCTAAAGTATGGCATTTCAGATTCAAAAAGGCCCCTGTAATCTCAAACTGCACTCAGATTTCCAAAGATACCCAAGTTTGCAAAATACTAAATTTTTTACCGTTTTTTTTCATAAACTAAATTATATGCCTATCATAATCCACACTGTTTATAGTTCTATATTCTTACTTTGTCAAAAATGTCTCGTTTTATTTTTTGTTTTTATATTTTTGATACTTAAAACATAACTGAGAAAGTTATAAATAAACAATTTAAGGGTTAGTTAGCCATTTCAAAAAATTAAAGAAAAAAAAAAACATGTCATCATTTACCCACCCTCATGTCATTCCAAACCCGTAAGACTTTTGTTCATCTTCGGCACACAAATGAAGATATTTTAATTGAAATCTGAGAGCTTTCTTTCCTTCCATTGGCAGTCCACGCAACTACCACATTGTCGCTTAAAAAACTTCATCAAGAGATCGTAAAACTAATCCAAATGAGTATATGATGAACAGATTGAATATAGACTTTTATTCATAAATAAACTGATTAGAGATGCACCGATTGCAATTTTCTTGGCTGATTCCGATTTCCAATTTTTTGTTAGTGTGATCTGCCAATACCGATTTTTGCCGATTCCTTTCTAAAAATTATAATTGACAACATATACAAACAAAAATCTACTTTTCTTCAACGCAAAGTTTTATTTTCAGAAAAAAAAAATAAAAATAAAAATAAAAAAACAACTAAAAAGTCAGTAATAAAATATAAACAGCTCAAATAAATGCAATCGAATAAAGAGAGCTATGAAACTAACTTTTTCAGGTTAACTGGGTTTTTATTCAGGTAAGAAATACTACAGAAATGAAAGTAATCAAATGTAAAATAACACATTCAGTGTTATAGGCTACCTTAATTTCTGTAGTCTTTATTGTAAATATTAATACAGATCAGTTCTTACCATTAAAGTTATAAAACGTATTCAGTCAAGAGCAGAAAGTGATTTTCTTTGCCTTTTGTTCAACATGACAGACAGCAGCAGGAATATTGGACTGCTGTCCCTTTAAGAGTTTATGAATGGTGTTCAACGGACCCAATACTGTTACACACAACATGGGTTCACTTTCTTAGCTATTTAACGATTCAAAACTGACTGTGTTTATCTGAATACTCACCAAGATTGCCTGTGCCGCTGGTTTTGACATACTTTTGTATGTATTTGACAGTTTAAGCGCAGTAAGCCACTCATTTTGGTACTTGTGACTCTGTTTGAGACTGAGCGTGGCTTGTCCGCTGCACCTATATAAATCAGTGGTGCGCGCGCTTTTGGTGTGAGCGCGAAACCTGTGGGAATGACTAAAATTATGCGCAATACAAGCACTGTTTAACCAGAGCGAATGAGACGAGTGAGAGAGAGGAGGCGCCTGCGCGGGTGTGTATCACTTCACCGTGACAGAGAAGAGAGCGAGAACGCGCAGCTGACGTTATTGCCTGTGCAGCTGGTAACAAAACGGATCGGCTCAGAATCGGTAAGAAGTGAGACTGATCAGCCGATCGCCGATCATGAGGGAAATCGGCCGATTCCGATCCCTGGCCGATCGATCGGTGCATCTCTAAAACTGATCAACGAACATAAACAGAAGCTCAACCGTACTTGCTTGACATGCCAGGACAAACCTCATTGGTTCTTGCAGAAGCTCAAACATGCAAAGTAACACACGAGGATGAACCTCATTGGTTGTTGCGTAAGCTGAAACGTGCTGCGTTACACGGCAATGAACCTCACTGGTTCTAGCACACCAAGCAAACAAGCTTGAGCTTCCGTTGACCATATTTGATGTGTGCTTTGATGAATGTTTATGTGAGTAAAAGCCTAAATTAAATCTGTTCATCATATAAAGTGATCGAGTCTCTTGGACTAAACCACTCAATTCATAGTTTACGATCTCTTTATGAACTTTTTGAAGTGTCAAAGTGGTAGTTGCGTAGACTCTCAATGGAGGAACAGAAATCTTTTTTAAAATATCTTCATTTGTGTTTTGAAGATAAACTAAGTCTTATGGGTTAGAAATGACATGAGGATGAGTAAATGACAGAATTAAAATTTTTTGGTAAACTAACCTTTAAGGTTTACTCTTGGTTAATTTCACTGATTAACTTGGTTAATTTAATCCACGCACCTTCAACAATAACATTTCTCAGAAGAATAAAATGGATATGATGGGACAACAGTGGAAACTGGAGGGTTAAAGGTGAAATTTTCCACCAAAACAAAACAGACAAAGTGTAATTGTCCAATGGTGGGTCAAAGTTTTGAGAAGGAGCCAAACTCAGGGTCACAGAATAGAGCGACATTGTGTATGAAAACAAAGGATTCATCGCTGAGTGTTTTCAGTCAGTATTATGAGGCTCTGAAGAATGGCAGTGTTACAATCTATAAGCTGTCTACAACACAAGAAGAGCAGCGGAGGACTGCCAGAGAAAACAAAAGAGCAGGCTTAAACGAGTCGCCCTACTGTTGTGTTCAATGACTAATGCCTCATGCAAATACGCGTATGTGTGTGTGTGTTTTGTGTCCGTCTCACCATTTCTGGTAGGAAAAATATGAGAGTGAAAGTGGGAGAAGGGAGCATCAGAGAGAGAGAGAAAAAAATCAAAACATAAAAATTAAAATAAGTCATAGTTTTATAAGTAAAAATAAATAAAAGAAGTTAAAAGTTAATCCTACATTAACTTGTGAATATATTATGTAAGTTTTACAGGAATTTTAAGTTTTGTATCTATATATGTATATATGAGAAAGATCAAACCTGTCTTCATTTTTTTGTGACACAACTGAGTAAGTAAATTATTTTTTAAATAAAATGTGAGCAAAATGCAGCTTCTTGACCGCCATTGGCACATGTGGGAAAAATAGTACAATAGTAAAATTATACCACTACCTCACCAAAAAAATTTCCTCAGTCCTGATATTCTTCCTACAATTTAGGTTAATGTTTCTACCTCATGCATAATTAACACTAAGAAATTACAATTTCAATTTCCTTCATTAATTATTCAACAGAGAGAAGGAGATATACATTTCCTGTTTGTAGAAGGCTACATGTTACCACCACAAAGACGCCTCGATGTGTGCGCAAGGAGGATAATCTGAACATCTGAAGTCTATAAACTCCATCTACTAGGTTCATAGGATCCAAATAAATTCCTACTGACCTTCTCTAGATGTAGATTCATCCATCTGGTGAATGTCCTTTTCTGCACCACCTCCCTCTCAACTGGAAGAGAAACAAAGACAACAGTGTCACGTCAGCGGAGGTAAATGCACGGAGATGAAACGGCAACGGCAAGAAGTTGCTTCATCTAAAAACAGCAGCTATTAATCACATGTAGCCTGAAGTAATGGCTCACTTGTGAGCACGCCATGGCAACAAAGGCAAACAGCACAGAATCATTATAGTCAATGTGGAATGACCAGTGCCTATAAATGGCAAACCTCTACTGAGCTGTTTTATTTAATGAGCAGTCAATGGCAACTTTGCTTGTTTTTGCATTATTACGCTAATAATGCACATACACTTGTAGAAACATCATTAAAACCCAAACGTTTTGCACTTTGTTGTGTAGTGCTGACATGAAGAATAGACATTAAAAGGCAATGAGCAAAGCAAAATAAAAAACTACCATCATTCTGCTCTTGAGCAACGCACTTTACGTAAGGCTGCTGTCTCTAGCAAGTATACCATAAATTGCTTTGCAAATCAGTACAATCAGGGGGTTTTCCTATGCAGCTTCACACACTGATTATATGTAATATGCTCAAAACATCATGAAAATGCCTTAAATGTTTTTTCTTTTTCTTTTTGTGATAAAGACCATAAACTGTTTATGCAAAATTCAGAATGACACACCTACGTCTTTGCCTTTCACCCCAATTACACTTTGCATGTAAACTGCTTTTATTCAGGGTATCTGCAGGTTTTTAAAATCAAATTTGAGGGTTTTTAAGACCTGGCTTTTTTAAGGCCTTTTTAAGGGAGGGGGTAAATAATTTAAAGGGTTAGTTCAACCAAAAATTTAGATTCTGTCGTCATTTACTCACCCTCATTATATTCCTAACCTTCAGTTAATCTTCGAAACACAAATTATATTTTAATGAAATCTGAGAGATTTCTGTCCCTCTATTGAGTGCAATTACCACTTTGACGCTTCAAAAAGTTCATAAAGAGATCGTAAAACTAATCCATATGAATTAAGCGGTTTAGTCCAAATTTTCTGAAGAGACTAGATCGCTTTATATGTAATTTAGGCTTTTATTCAAGCATTCATAAATGCACAAATCTGTTATGGTAAACGGAAGTTTAAGCTTACTTGCTTGACATGCGAGAACTAATGAGGTTCATTCTCGTGTGTTATGCAGCACGTTTGAGCTCTGCAAGAACCAATGAGGTTCATTCTCGTGTTACTCAGCACATTTGCCCTTCCGCAAGAACCAATGAGGTTCATTCTCGTGTTACTCAGCACATTTGCCCTTCCGCAAGAACCAATGAGGTTCATTCTCGTGTTACTCAGCACATTTGCCCTTCCACAAGAACCAATGAGGTTCATTCTCGTGTTACTCAGCACATTTGCCCTTCCGCAAGAACCAATGAGATTCATTCTTGTGTGTTACTCAGCACATTTGAGCTTTGCAAGAACCAGTGAGGTTCACTCTTTTGTTACGCAGCACATTTGAGCTTTGCAAGAACCAATGAGGTTCATTTTTGTGTGTTACGCAGCACATTTGAGCTTCCACAAGAACCAATGAGGTTCATTCTCCTGTTACTCAGCACATTTGAGCTTCCGCAAGAACCAATGAGGTTCATTCTCGTGTTACTCAGCACATCTGCCCTTCTGCAAGAACCAATGAGGTTCATTCTCGTGTGTCACGCAGCACGTTTGAGCTTTGCAAGAACCAATGAGGTTCATTTTTGTGTGTTACGCAGCACATTTGAGCTTCCACAAGAACCAATGAGGTTCATTCTCGTGTTACTCAGCACATTTGACCTTCCACAAGAACCAATGAGGTTCATTCTTGTGTTACTCAGCACATCTGCCCTTCTGCAAGAACCAATGAGGTTCATTCTCGTGTGTCACGCAGCACGTTTGAGCTTTGCAAGAACCAATGAGGTTCATTTTTGTGTTACGCAGCACATTTGACCTTCCACAAGAACCAATGAGGTTCACTCTCGTGTGTTACGCAGCACGTTTGAGCTTCGCAAGAACCAATGAGGTTCATTGTTGTATGTTACGCAGCACATTTGATCTTCGCAAGAACCAATGAGGTTCACTCTCGTGTGTTACTCAGCACGTTTGAGTTTCCGCATTAGAATTAGTTCTGTAACTGATGCTTTATCTGTATTTTATGCTTATGTTGCCACAGACAATGGTGGGGAATGTAGTTTGTCACACAAGCCACATAAACCAGCTGAGTAGCATTTTCTGTCAAGCTTTATCATTATTCTTCATCAACAGTACAAAAAACATGTTAAACATAATTCACATCTGACTTACAGTATGACTAATAACAATTTGCTTCTACTGTGAAAAAGGTAGATATGGTTCTAAGTGGTGACTCTATTGCTTCATGTTTGGGAGGAAAGGTTAGATGTTTCTTTGGACCTTGTGTACACGCTTTGAAATACAAGACATCTGGCCTAGAGAGATGGTGGCGGTTGGGGAGACTCCCATGAGACTGTGCCTGATTACATGATCCGTTAGGCAGAGCATCTACACAGTCTACCTCATGATGAATGGTTTCTTCTCAAGTTTTCTTTTCCTCTGCCGGCGGCTCATTTGGATTTTATAGGTATACAGTACACACATGGGAAGATCCTGATGGGTATATCTCTGGAGGCATGGCTTTCCTCATTCATATTTAGTGCCACAACATAAAGAGGCTCCATTTGCTGGAATCAATAACTGTGGTCCAAATGCCGTGATGGAATAATGACCCAACAGTCTAACAGGAAGTCTAGGCATGTCGCCACATACACAGAACTCAACAGCACAATAGTGCACATTCAGAGAGTGGCCAAGTTAAAACCTTTTTTGTGACAGCACATTTAATAAGACCATAAATGCTTCACAGTAAAGCGCTTTATAATAAAAATTATTTTGGCAGATAATTCATCATTCAGAATACAAGGCCAATGTTTGGGTAATGTGACCACTCTTAAATGTCTCCTTGAATTCAGCTAGTGCTAAATTACATCAACTAAAACACTTTATTTTACATGTTTATCTATGTTTTCCATGTGACTCCATTTTCTTTAATTCAAATACATATTAACTAAAAACACCCCCATGTTCAAATATGTAAAAGTTTAATGAAACAACACAGTGTTTCCTGGCTTCCAAGAACTAGTTGTTTCTGGTTGGCCCTAATAAACAGTTAATCCTTGCAAAGGATTCTGGTTACTATTGGCTGCTCTTGCATTACCAAGCCCAGTATGACATGCTGGGGGTTGGTAAAGTTTCGATCACCTATACATCGATTAAGCTGTTTTGTCAAGCCCAAAGATAAATGGAGTCTATTCACACTAGAATATGCTATTTTTATTTGTTGGTCTGTGTACATCTGCATCATCCAATTATCTTTTAATTAATTTATATTTAATTTAGTTTAAGTACAACATGAGTCAATTATTAATAAATGGCTGATATTGAAATCCTGTACTATTTTGAAAAAAAAAAGAACAAAATTCAAACACTCATGCTACAAATGAATATAGGCATAAAAATATAATGTGCAGAATGAAAAATGGATATTCATTTTGAAATTAACTAAATATTACATTAAAGTGCTATTAAATTAACCTTTAGTGAGTGTTTGATAATGGCAAAATTAATCTAAAGGTAAAAATAGAAAAAAAATGCACATATACATAATATTGACACAGAAAATAACATTAAAAAAAAAAAAAACTCTAGTATCAACCAAAACATGATATGATACCAATAAACCTTAGTTTTCCTATGAAGTAGGTTCTGAACACGTTCTGTGTGAACGGTTCCTACAATTTTAGAAGTTGATACATGTTTGTGTACTATATAAAATCATAAAAGATATGAAACAAGATAATAACTTTGATCTTTAGTGAAGCAATATCAATTTTACAGTACTACAAAAGCAATCCCTTTGTAGAAATCACAAAGAACATTAACACGCCAGCCTCCATTTCTTTTTTTCCTGCCAAAGGAGCTATAAAGCATTTCAGGCCAGGGGCCCCAGCCAAGAACACAGTCATCTCCATCTTTCTACACAGACCATGTCTGTTTAATGAGGGGGCCGTCTTCCAGCTCCAAAGAGCCAGCGCTCGAACACAAAAGGCCACTGCCTGGCTGTGCAGGACAGCTTTGAGCTCTCAAGTGTGACAGACGGGCCTGAACTCTGTTCAGCATGAGCAGAGCTGGAACCCTTCATGAGAATGTCTTTGTTAGGACTGTTAGTTCGTTTTGCTGTGGTCAGCAGTTCTGTTTGTGTTTCTGTTCACCAAATTTCATACAACCCGAATTCCGGAAATGTTGGGACGTTTTTTTTTTAATTTGAATAACATGAAAACTAAAAGACTTTCATTAGCCAATATTTTATTCACAATAGAACATAGATAACAATAACATAAATGTTTAAACAGAGAAATTTCACACTTTTATCCACTAAATGAGCTCATTTCAAATTTGATACCAGCTACAAGGTCTCAAAAAAGTTGGCACGGGGGCAACAAATGGCTGAAAAAGCAAGAAATTTTGAAAAGATTCAGCTGGGAGAACATCTAGCAACTAATTAAGTTTTGATATCAGGTCTGCAACATGATTAGCTATAAAAGGGATGTCTTAGAGAGGCAGAGTCTCTCAGAAGTAAAGATGGGCAGAGGCTCTCCAATCTGTGAAAGAGTGTGTAAAAAGATTGTGGAATACTTTAAAAACAATGTTCCTTAATGCCATTGCAATTTGACTTTGCAAATCTCATCATCTACAGTGCATAACATCATCAAAAGATTCAGAGAAACTGGAGAAATCTCTGTGCGTAAGGGACAAGGCCGAAGACCTTTATTGAATGCCCGTGGTCTTCGGGCCCTCAGACGACACTGCATCACTCATCGGCATGATTGTGTCAATGACATTACTAAATGGGCCCAGGAATACTTCCAGAAACCACTGTCGGTAAACACAATCCGCGGTGCCATCTGCAGATGCCAACTAAAGCTCTATCATGCAAAAAGGAAGCCATATGTGAACATGGTCCAGAAGCGTCGTTGTGTCCTGTGGGCCAAGGCTCATTTAAAATGGACTGTTTCAAAGTGGGAAAGTGTTCTATGGTCAGACGAGTCCAAATTTGATATTCTTGTTGGAAATCACGGACGCTGTGTCCTATGGGCTAAAGAGGAGAGACCTTCCAGCATGTTATCAGCGTTCAGTTCAAAAGCCAGCATCTCTGATGGTATGGGGATGCATAAGTGCATACGGTATAGGCAGCTTGCATGTTTTGGAAGGCAGTATGAATGCTGAAAGGTATATAAAGGTTTTAGAGCAAAATATGCTCCTCCAGACAATGTCTATTTCAGGGAAGGCCTTGTGTATTTCAGCAGGACAATGCAAAACCACATACTGCAGCTATTACAACAGCATGGTTTTGTCGTAGAAGAGTTCGGGTGCTGAATTGGCCTGCCTGCAGTCCAGATCTTTCACCTATACACAAATTCTTCAGCAGCTGGTAACCTAGATCAGGCAAGAATGGGACCTAATTTCAACACCAAAACTCCAGAAACTCATAATCTCAATGCCCAGACGTCTTCAAACTGTTTTGAAAAGAAAAGGAGATGCTACACCATGGTAAACATGCCCCCGTCCCAACTATTTTGTGACCTGTAGCAGGCATCAAATTTGAAATGAGCTCATTTTGCGCATAAAATTGTAAAATTTCTGTTTAAACATTTGTTATGTTATCCATGTTCTATTGTGAATAAAATATTGGCTCATGTGATTTGAAAGTCTTTTAAGTTTTCATTTTATTCAAATTTAAAAAACGTCCCAAAATTTCCGGAATTCGGGTTGTAAATACTGCATATAAACTGATTAATCTGAAGATTTTTTTCATTGATTAATTGAATTTTCCATTTTTTGCATTACGGTAATGACTACTAATATTTCCTTAATTGTCATGAAAATAATGTCACAATGCAAAATCAATGAATGGTCTTAAAAATAGCTTCATTTTCTTTGTGCAAAAATAATTCTATATTTCCTGTAGTTTTTGGTGAGAATTGTCATCACTGATGGAGGTTCTCTGTGCGAAGACTCAGCTAATCAATAATAAAATCATTAATGAGTAAAGTGACTAATCAATAATGAAGCAGTCGTTTTCATTATTGTATTTTATACATGTTTAGTGGTTGCAGCCTTTATTAATGTTATTGTATAATATCAAGTGCTGAATTCTTATGCTTTTTTCATATGCTAAGTATTAGCTGATTTGCAAAAATTTTGCCTAACAAAGCAAACTCTGCTCTATTTTCAGTTCCCAGGCTCCACATATAACTTATTATTACATAACACTGACACATTTTCATTTTAAAAATGCTACATTGCGAGGTTCACAGAAGTTCACTTCAGACAAGTGGCTTTATGCTATGATGACTGTACATGCTCTTTAAAATAATAGTTTATAGTAAATCAATCAAGAAACAAAGCTAAAAACTAAATTCCTTCCGATATGTGCATGCGTCAATGAAAGCATGCGTTCATGTTCTATCAAACAGAATGACATAATTCTTCTGCTGAAATGCAAATCCCGTGAAAGAACCTTGTCTCTGATATATAATGATCTCTTAAAATGCTCAGATTTGCCAAATGTTATCGAATTCAGAATCAAATGCAAACAATTCAGAACCAACAGAATCACTTAAGTCACAGTTACCAGATTCATTATTGTTCAGGACTCTTTATTTTCAGTCACCTGATAAACACACAGAGACTCTGAATCATGTGACTTTTATTTGCTTAACATGCAAAGAATGGGTTTGCCAAGTGAGATATCATCCAGCAGGAAACCAACCGTTCTTATCATCAAGCAACATTGTGAATTTCAAACAGGAGAGTTTTCCATTTATGGTGGGAGAGGGGAATAAAATACAAACCACTAGTTGATTATGTAGTCATCTCATGAAAAGGGCTTCCAAAAGCACAACATAAGAGTTTGATTTATGGTGCAACCAAGGAGGTCTATAAACTGCGTTACCCTTCCCATTCATCTCAATGGAAGTTGATCGGCTGGTGCAGGATCAGAATTTGAAATCTGTTCTATAAATAGTTGTTGAAGAGCCATAGTGGAATAACCGGCATATGTTGGGTAACATTGAAGCACTGTGAGAAAAACAATCCAAACAGCAGGGTTTCAAATACTATCAGCAATGTAGGTAAAATTTGCTTGAATTCGCTTATTTGGGTAGGCTACCAAATTAAAGGTGAGCTTAAAGGCATATTTAAAATTAAAAATGCCAATTGGGATTTTCATTTTTGCAAAAACATAAAATGTAAATGCACTGGCTGGATCAGTATTGTCCCTATATTGGCTCCTTTATAATATTTCAAATTGTACCAAATGTAATGGCACTGTGATTTGGTGGTCGTGAACTTATGTGCCTGCATTTTGCTGTCCATTCTTTCTAGTGCACATTTATCAAACACTATACTACACAAAAGAAGGTCTTGAAATGTATTTGGGGGTTTCCACACACAAGTTAAATGGTCAAAAACACTACTGTATTCATTCATTCAAAAGAATGCACACAGGATAATGTCACCAAGTCATGCTTCAGTTTTTCTAAAACTCTGAAAGCAGCCATTGTGAGCATGTCAGTGTTTTCCCTGGTCTAAATAAATACATTTGGATACGCTTCTGTCCCAATCCTGATCGAGTGAGCTACACATGCTACACTGAGACCCACTTCCTGTGTACTTTAGATGGAGAATGCTACTTTATTGTAAAGCACTATATGTTCAGGTCACATTTCATCCCAATAAGACATTTTGCATAAAGAAAGAAAATTTTACTTTCAGAACCGTTTTTTTGCATTTGTAACATTATTCTCATGCTGATTAAACAGGTTTTACTCCAGAATTCTCATTACCGGAACTGTAATAAGGTCTATAATTAAAAAAGACTAAAACTAATATGTCCTTAATTGTCATGAAAATGATGTCACAATGCAAAACCTCTTTATGGTCCTAAAAATAGGCTTTATTTTCTTTGTGCAAAAATATTTTCATACTTCTTCCTTTAGATTTTAGGGAGAAATTTGTTTTTGAACATTTTTGTGATATTCACCCATAAAAATATTTCCAAAGCTAATGAAAATGAAACGTTTATACTCTCAGCAGCACTTATACTCCCGGATAAAAGAGGTGAACACTAAAGCGTTTACATGCTTAAAAAGGGATTAAATGTCACAATTATATTTGTTTAGAGGCTTAAGGACTTCACAATGTGTGAACAGCACTTTTCAAACATCAAAAGAATCATACGCATGTCCCCAGACCGGGAATGAGGTAACTAGTCAGGCTGTGCGATGTCAAGAGAAAAGAGCTCACTTCCGATCACAGATGTACAGAATGAATAAAGAGATGAAAAGAAAGAAATGAAGTGGGTGAATGAAGAACAGTACAAACAATATTACTTATAAAACATATTTTGAAAAACATGAAAACATATTTTTAAGGGGTCCTATTATGCCCTTTTGCAAAGTCTTGATTTTGTTTTGGTGGTGTACTAGAATAGGTTTTCATGCTTGATTGTTCAAAAGATGCATTATTTTTCACATATTTTATATTATTGCAGCTCCTCTCTTCCCAGTCTGTCTCAAACACCCCATTTAGTTCCTGTTTTGATGAAGCCCCTCCTTCCGAAATGCGAAATGTGCTCTGATTGGTTAGCTGGCCCAGTGTGTTGTGATTGCCAAACCGCTTAGAGCGTGTTCTGGAAATGTCACGTCCATTACCATAACCACGAGTTTCATCTGATCAGGTGTAAAAATTAACAATGGCATCAATTTTGCCATACCAATTTGAGCCCAATTCAAACCCTGAGAATAGGGGCTTTCACATCGGAGGAACCTTTTCATAGTTCCTAGAACCCGGATTTTGCCGTGTTCGCACCGCAGGAACTAGAAACGATTTTAGTTCTAGGAACTCCTTTTGGGGGAACTAAATTAGCTCCTACTTCAGAGTAGGGTCTAAACCAGCTCTATAGGAACTATCAGTGACGTGGCTGTATGTTTACATTTACATTTACATTCCATCTCCATTATCACGAAACCCACGACACACGACAAACACAGCTTCGATCACGGCATCCTCCATTTTTAGCGTTTGTAAATGCCGTGCTTAAAGACGCCACTGTCGCCGATTCAGAGTTCCTATTCCCAGTGCGAATGCAACCAGGAACATGGCGCGGGGGAGAAATTAGCTCCCGGGGAACTATTCTAGTGGCTAGTTCCTATAACTATTTGGTGCGAAAGACCCTGTTTACGAACAAGAGGATAATACAGAACTTTTCCAAGTAAAGATTTTACAGGACGTTTCAGAGTGGTAAGTTCCTAAGGATATATTCTGTGGGTGGGGATTATTGAAATGAGTGACATTGTGACTTCACAAGATCTGGAAGAAGTGCGTTGTAGTCCCAATGAGCCGTTCTTGAAAAGTGCTTCCTTAAAGAGAATATTTCCCTTTGGAGAGGACTTTGAGCTTTGCAACCTTGCAGATATTTTGTGTGCTCAAACAGCAACACTACACACTAACTAAAGTTAAAAAAGTGAAAAAGCATAATAGGACCACTTTAATGGCACATATGTATACAATAAAAAAAAAGTTGTATTATCTCAGTTTTGTAACACTGTAGCATTTAGCTCTGAATATCAGCAGAAGGGGTGTTTTTGTTGGACAATGGTTATTATCTGTCAGCCGAAAGAGTTTAATTAATCCCTTCACAAAAGCCAAACTCTACTTGACACCAAGAGACTCTTATGCAAGAGCAATTAGAGCTTGTTTCTCTCTCCAAGCAAGTTGCAGTCAACAATGTAAAACTGACAAATTTGCAAAACTGCCATAGAAAAAAAAACGTTTGACTCTTGATGGTTTGTGTATCATGAGAACAAAACCATAGCATTAGAGACAAAGGATGGATGTGTTGTTATGACACACAATGCAACTCATTAAAGTCCAAATCATTACACCATTTGCTTTTAAATAAGACTTTTATCATCTTTCTATCAAGATGACTGGCTAATCAGGAAAGCTAGGTTTTAGACAATGAGACTATTTATAAAACTGACTGAAGAACACTGATACTATTCATCACCACTGGCCTGTGCCAGCTGTCAGAAACACCTGCAACTAATAAAACAGCTTTCTTAATGTTCTCATTACCTAAAACAGAAAAAATAGTTCATCACAAAAGTCACAAGGGTCATTTTTTTCCCACTTCCTTTTTTCTTTTCCATTTTTTTTTTTTTTTTTGGTCTATACAATGGAAGTCAATTGGCAATGTTTTAGAAAAGTTAAAAGCAAGTTTTGTACCATGACTTAACAAAATCACACTTGAACAATATAGTGAGGATTTCATTGGCAACCATCACTAATAAAATGTACGCTGTCTCTATGATATAATCAATATGAAAATCTATGCTGCATATACATATTTACGAACAGCACACTATAAACATCCCATAAGCAAAGCTTCACCAGATTCACCAGCCTGGAAACTATAGAGTTAACCAAGCTTACATAATTTCTCAGCTGCAGAGGTTTCTAGCACTCAGCTGCATCCTCCTTACATGCAGCCTATGTCAGGCAGGCGAGTCGCTCATGCGTGCTGGAGAAAGTGCCGGCTAAATATAGATAATAGTACACCTACAGTACAGCTCTCCTCCACCAATGATGTGGCTCTAGATGTTCCAGAGCCAAACAGAATCCCTCAAATCTAAAAAGAAGATCAAGGGAAATGCCAGCAACATTCCAAGGTTTCCAAGTTCCTTTCTGCACTATAACAACACCTGAGACTCTTCAGGTAATTCCAAAAACATATAGAACTATGCTTGACAATAAACTACAGGGAAAGCACGTTTCAAAAAGTACATTACCTTTACATGAATGGTACATTGCATTGTACGGATTCCCATCAGCAAATATATGTGAATGCACGTTAAACTGACTGCATTAGGTTATTGATCATTTTCAGTAACACTGTGTAGGTCTTGAAGGGATAGTTTATCCAAAAATGAAATTCTTCATTACTCACATTAAAGGGGTCATGAACTGCGTTGCATGTTTTATCATTTTATTATGTTTCCTGGGGTGCACTTATAATGTTAGTATGCTTTTTACAACAAAAATTGACATAATTTAGAAATAAAAGGCATTTTTCCTTCCCTGATTTTAGCCCTCTTATTTGAACACTGTTTTAAGGAGCGTGTCTGCTGTGAGACTTCAGTTTAAATGCCCACTGCTGTGACTGGCTAACATCTGTGCCTATGAAATACCGAAGTATTACTGTGGAACTCTTAAAAACTTTTAGCACGTTTTTCCTATTACAGTTCTCAAGGTTTACTAATCATGAAAAGTGTTGATTATAGCATTACGTTTACATCTATGGCATTATATTTAGATCATGGCATAAAAGGTTGCAGTGATGAGCATGTAGCCGATCACAGACATGTTGTTGAGCACATGATTGCAGGGATCTCATCATTGCAACTCAACTGCTGCACACTAATGAATGCTTTCATCGTAACTAACAGTGCAAACGCGATGTAACTAAGAGATTTGTTGAATAAAACGGGACTTGCGCTGTTTGATTGACAGCTCTAACGATTGTAAAGGGAGCGTTCCTTGATTGCTTTCTATATGCAATTTAATCACAGTTTAAATAACAGATTATTTTCATCCTACTAAGAGAAACAATGTGAAGTTGACTGTTTAGTCACTGATTTGATTTACTGACACACAGACAAATAACATCTGACTGTACATGAATCATTACATATCAGATCAGGCATTAGAATTAACACAGTTACTTACATGTTGTTGCATTACCGAGTCCATATCGTATAAGTCTGTTTGCAAAGCCTGCGCTGAAATGCAATTGATTTACCAAAGAATCCACAGTGAAATGTACCGAATACAAATAAATAATGCTCAACTGAGACATTCACATTGTTGAAAATAAATAACCATATTCCTAGCATTAGGATCCTTTGAAAGGTAATGTTATTTTTAGTCCTGTATCGCTCTTCTCTCCTCGTCATCTCACTAACACGCCAGTGGGTGGGGCCAGCACCGACTGCGGAGGCGGATTTAGGCACATTCCGGGACCAGTCGTTCCCTGGGCCTGGTGTCAATACAAGCTTTTATTAGACTAACAAAGAAGTTTTCAGTTCTGAAACTTACAGGATATTCTTATAGTACGATGACCTCTGATATCAAAAGCTCATAGAAAAGTTGATTTCTCAATTCATGACCACTTTAATGTTTTTTCAAACCTGTATGACTTTCTTTCTTCTGTGGAACACAAAAAGGAGATCATTTGAAGAATGTTACAAATATTGGACCGCAAAGACTTTCACTGTATGGACAAAAGTAATGTGATATTTTCTTATCGGTTCCAGAAGAAAGCAAGTCATAAAAGTTTGAAAGAGTAAATGATGAGGATGAGTAAATGATGATCCCTTTAACCAAACAACATGCCGCACAACAGGAATGAACTATTTAGATTTCATCATTTCATCATGTTCCCTGCATAAACAGGGAACAGAAGGGAGGACTCTAAAGTGAGGATAAATTTTTGCTGAGTGGATATCTGAGTTGCTTCAGTTGCCCGAGGAAAATTACAGATAAAAACAGGAGAATAACGGAAAAGACAGGGAGATACTATCCTGATTTCAAGTTGTTTCTGCAAACTCATTCTTCTACCCTACGGTCAACTCTTTTTGAAAAGCCTTCTAATGTAGACCAGCACTTCCTAAAAAAAGTGCCTAAAAAGTATGCAAGCGTGCATGTGAAAAAGGGAGGGAGGGGGTACTTAAGCAATTTCTCATTCAACACTTCATATGAAAATCTGTCCTGCTTGACAACTCATCCAAACAGAGTCCAGTATAGTCGCACTGATCTCTACTTTATTGCACTTTTTCTACCCTAGTGCACACTGGCTCTGTTTCAGCACTTCAGAACGTTTCAGCAGATGTCGGACTCTTAGACTGCCATCATCAGTGGCGCTCTGCATGCTTCGTGGCAAGTGGTTTTGTTTTATCACCGTTTTAGAAGATTCTTAGACCTTTATGATAAAAAGCACTTACAGATCAAGTTCGAATCCTGAATACAAACAGATGCTTTCCTTGTAGCACATCAGTCTTAAATCTGAATAAGGGGGAAAACACACACAAAAGTCTAAAATATTCAAGTATTATTTCTAGGAGGGATGCAGTGATATGGAATTTCTGGGCCAATAATTATAACCAATGGTCAGCAGTTTGTTGTGGCCAATATGACAACAACTACAGTTGTAAATACTCATTCTTGAGTTTAATCAGTTTATTATAAGAAAAACTTGTGTGTAATTTAAATGTTTACACAGCATTAGTTGAGTTTTTTTTTTCTTGAGAAAAATACTGTACCCGATATATATCCAAATATATACAATGCATATGTTTTATCTGATGAACTCTTAATTTGCAAAATATGCTCACAAAAAAATTAAAACCAAATGATTACTTGCTTTTGATACTTTATTTGAACCAATTACTATTGCCATATTGTTATTATATAAGTAATTTTAAAGGCTATTGTTCACTTAGGTCTATTTTTATTACAAAACAATCTGATTACTCGATTAATCTTCAAAATAATTGACCGATTACTCGATTGGCAAAATAATCATCAGTGACAGCCGAATAGTTAAAACATTTCCAAATGAAACTGCATTGTTGTACACATGCATTTTTAATAAAGATATGGATTTTGCCTCCTTTTCAAAACAAACCTGCAGCAGTAGACATGCACTGAGATGAGTCTGCATCCCAATTATCTGGGAAGCTCTCAAGGGCCTGCAGACTATTGCACTGAAATTTTAGTGGTCCAATGCAGAGGGCATTGCTCTTTCAATGAAGACAAAATGTTATGTAATCTGCTTCCAGCATCTGTTTTCTGCTATGTTTCATTTATATTCTCCAGTAATTTCTCTGCCACTAAGCCCTATACAAGCCACATTACATCCTAAATCCCTATTGCAATGAACAGCACTAGGGCACAGGAGCAGCCCAGAGGGCTTATATTCAATCTGAAAGTTTTCAGAGAGCTACTTTACAGGCCCTAATGTTCATTCTCTCCCTACTTTACATGTATTTAGTCATTCACAGTCATGAAACCTGCAATACTAAACACATATAACAGCCTGAAATGCCATCGGCCAACACTGAGCAGCGATTAACGGTGCACATTAAAGTAATTGATGGCAAAGCCAAGAACATGCACAATCAGTGATGTGTAAAATTCCTGCTCATTAAATCAATTCTTTCCAGGGCAATGATTTATTCTTGTTTATGCGTCAAATAAGTAGGACCTGATGCTGCTTTCCAGGTGAACAGTCACATGCAGACTATATTCAGATAACTGTTGCTTCCCTTCTCTAGAAAGTTGTCTTTGAAAATAAAAAGGCCAAAATTCATTCAGCCTTTTTCAATGACCCATTGATTCTGCACCATGTCTATAAATTCAACAGGTTTAGTAATTCAGTCTGGATAATTTGGTTGTCTGAACTTCTCAAATTTATAGGGGTCTTCTATCAGGTGTTAAGTTACTAATCATACAAAGTACTGAATAATAAGAACAACTATGGCAAGCCACTGTAACATTTATTCCTTAAAACTAACTACTTGTTACTCACATTATTTTAAATACTTACTTAATAATAGAAATTATCCAGTAGTGACTAGAACATTTTACAATTTTACAAGTACAAATTACTTCTGACATCTCACTAGTATTTTATGCTTGTGCGTGAGTACATATTTTCACATTTGCCTATTTGGTGGGTTGAAATAATCCGTCTTATTTCAAAGTCAGTTAATAACAAACATTTTCCCCCAAAAGCCAATTCAATAACCATAATATTATACAGTGTAGTAGCATTACATTGTAAATAATTTCTCCATAAAATGTAAAATGTGTTTCTTTTTTGTTAATAATAAGCATTAAATGAGTCTATTTGGTAAAAAAAAAAAAAAAGAAAGAAAAAAAGGTTACATTTTGCAACTTGTAAGCCCAAAGTATACTTTTTCTAGTGTTTGCGTAACATAAAGTATATGCCATTTGATAGTGTGCATGAATGCAGGTGGTTGACACATGCATTCTAGAAAGTTTGTCCACTTTGTCCAGTGTCTGCACTATTTTTCTCCAGAATCCGGTATTTTGTTGTTGTTCCGTCTCTTTAGTTTCTTTTTCTACTGTGAAACATCAACCCAGGTCAGTGTCGTCACCTTGTGGAACAACTGATTTGTGCAAAACAAATTCAATGCGCATGTGTGAACTGCACATACAAAGTTACAATAATTGGGCGGGTGTGCGTACAGTACGCACTATACTGGTGGCGAAATTTGTATCACGGGCACTGTATGCAGGCCCTCGCATACGCATAAAAACTGAAGTATACTTTGGGCTTTAGAAGGCCAAGGACACAACTACTAAGCTGTCTTAATTCCAAGTCACACAGGTTTTGGCAAATTAAAATATTGACATATCATCTCAATACTTAGGCCTATAGCAATCGAAATCTGTCAACTCTTGCATTGGCAATGGCCTCTGTTGCTAAAGTCACTGGAAATCACCGGCTATCATATTGAAAATGAATGATGTCTGGTTTATGTCACTCCAAATCGCTGACAATGTAAAGCAGCCCCTTAACAGCTAAAGTACAGTGCTAACTGAAGTACCCGCTAAATATATCTTAACTAAACTTGTATACGAAAAGAATTAGATAAGTGAGATGAACTCCCTATTTCAATATTCAGTGACAATTACTGAATTGTTACTAGTGAGACTGAAAAATGTAATCGTCACTACTGAATTAATTATTAGCCAATATTTGGAAAACAGGTACGCGTAACATAAAATAGGTACAGTACGTTTTAAGAAATGCATGTTAAAATAGCTTGCCATATTGAACACTAAAGCGCAACGCTGTTATATCTCGCCGGTATATTGTTACATGTAAATATATCCATCTTTTTCAAAGCGAAAGGTGAATGGAGAGATTGGATCAACTCCAGTTACTTCTACACCAATGTTCGTGATCATACTCTTCTACCCATCCCATGCCTCCAGCACTCTTACCTTGCAGATTCTGCACTCGGATGTCGCTGATCTGCCCGATCAATTCCTCCCGTTCAAACCAATCATCCCATTCGTGTCCCGCCATCTGGATCAAACAGCGAGTCGCTCGTTTTATGAAGCTCTCGTCCCGTGATTTCGGTAGATTTCTTTCTTATAAAGTGCTCTGTGTGGCGGGTGGCCAGGCGGTGGCCATGAGTGGAGTTTGTGGGGGTTTCAGGGGTCTATATCCGAGGAGATGTTGGTTTTCGGCTCCCGCATTGCTCCAGTAAAGTTACTTTAATTCCTCGTGACGCACAGGAAAGTCTCTCCAGCGCAGCTTGGAGGATGAAAATGAGAGGGAAATGTGCGAGGAAAAACCACCTGGTTAATGTTTGCAGGATTCTCTCTCTGTGCACGCCCACACTACCTCTGATACTCTGAGGACGGGGCTGTCTCTCCCTCTCTCTCTCATGTTTGATTCATGAACGAATCATTGTTTTGAACTGATTCATTTTCAGTCGAATCGATTGGCGAAACGAAGGCAAAACTGAGGTGCGAACTATGGAAACCGGTTTGTATCAATATTTATAGACTATTTGAGATATAGGCTTGGTTTCACAGACAGGGTTTAAATTAAGCTAGGATTAGGTCTTAGTTCAATTAGGACATTTAAGTAGCTTTTATAAACATGCCTTAGAAAAAAAACCATGTATAATTAATTCTCATAATATGACTTAAGATTTATGATATTGAGAAATTGTCTCATAATAATGACTCTGGATCTAATAATGATGTTTGTATGTCTTATAATATTTGAACCTTTTAATGTATGTCCAACTTTTATTTTATTTTTATCAAGGAATCACAACAGATAAATTTAATTTTGTATTTAAAATACAAAATTAATATACAAAATAAATATTATGAAAAGAAAGAAAGAAAGAATAATTATCTTCCCTTTTCCAATAAGCAAATTCAAGATCCATAATATTTAGGAGTGTATAGACATTAGGCCTACAGTAATATCTCTTTTAAATTTAGGCCTTATTAGCGTTTGTTTGTTTATTTATTTATGTTAATATTAAGCAAGTAAGTGAATCAATTTCTAGAAAAAAAATTACATTTTGAAACTACTGAAAAAAATTTCACTTTTAAGCAAGTAAAATGCATAAATAAATCAAAGTTCCCATATGATGCTATACGTTTGCAGAAACAGGTGTGTAAAAACATTTCTCAATACCCTGTCTTATTATGAGAGCAATTATGAGAATTGATAACTCATAATAATAGCTTAATGATATCTTATTATTGTGTTTCAATCAAACTTTCCTTATGAAATGACGCGCTAATACCGCTGGGGCTACTTTTGAAAGAAGACTCAAAATAACAGGTGAATCAGTCATGTGATTCGATTCACTTGAACGGGCCGTCAGAATGAATCAGTTCACTAAAATGAATTGGACTTCACAGAGCTGGCTGCTCTCTCGCTCACTCTTTATCACTGACGAAAGACGTCTTGGAGGAATCGTGCCTGTATGCAGCGTTGTGCGGCATGTGGGTCGTGTAAATGTGAAGGACACTGTAGTCGTTCGTACGTGGCTTCGCTGCACATGTTTTACACAATGACCGAGCTAAATCTGCTTCATGTGATGTGCAAATCACCTACCCACCCCCATCTCGCGAGCACATATCCGACTGATCGTTTAAAGTGAGCTGTAATGGACAACCATCTATTATCGTTCGTGACCACTCCTGCAGTGCTTTTGTAATGACACCAACAAATACTGCACAAGTCAATCTGATAATAAAGAAGAATAGTCAAGGTAAAGGTTATCTATTAAGCCATAGTAAATGGTTACTGCTGCAAAAAGCACAGTAGCTTGAACTACTAGGTTTTACTTTATCTGTTCTGTTCTGTTTTTGATGGAATGTAATCATTCACAAACACGAGTGAACTTGAGATTACTGATATATCCTCACTAGTGAAGCTAAATCAGATTCTAAATCAGCAAACATATTCTTTAAAGGGATAGTTCACCCAAAAATGTAAATTATCCTATGATTTACTCACCCTCAAGCCATCCTAGGTGTATATGAATATCTTCTTTCAGACGAACACAATCTGAGATATATTTAAAAATATCCTTAGTCCTCCAAGGTTTATAATGGTTGTGAATGGGGGGTTGCGATTTGAAGACAAAAATAATGCATCCATCCATAAACAAAGTAATCCATACGACTCCAGGGGCCTTCTGAAGCGAAGCGATGTGTTTTTGTAAGAAAAAATATCCATATTTAAAACTTTATAAATTCAAATAATTAGCTTCCGGCTGACGACCATACGCAGAATCCGCAAGTCGACTTGCGCAATTTTTTATAAAGCATAAAGAAACAGAACAGTGAAGGAAATTCTAGGTCTAAATCTAGTTGGGAAATAATCATTTTGAACTATTTGCAAATAATATTTGCGTTAATTTGCATTAAAATATGCACACATGTAGTTTTATTTGTATGCCTAATATGTCAAAAATGTTTGTCTCGTCATGTTAGGAATTGCATGAATCACGTAAATGCATATTTTCAATTCAAAACAGCCATATTTGAGAAAAAAAAGAGTAGTTTGCATTACTAGATGATGTTACTGTCGGTCATTTAACATTTCTATCACAATACAGTTGACATATTAGATGCTTTACTATCCACCTTATTCCTGACTAGCCTACTGCGTTTCGAATTATGGGTTGCACTTCCAGTTTGGGGAACTTCCATTTAAAAAGACTGAAACAAATCGTTGCCCTACAAATAAAGCTTATCCGTCAGTTTGAATGAACGAGCTGTCAATTTTTCTTTCATGTTTTATTTTCAGACATCATGAGAATAACGTGCTCTTTTCAGTCACTGCTTTCTATCCTCGTGATTATTTTCTTTTGTCCCTTTGCATACCGCTGTAATAGTATGAAAAAGGATAACATTTACTGCACATTTGTGGTCTGTTCTCCCGATATAATTTACGATATATCCCATTAATAATTCACTGGAACGCACGGAGAATCTCTCGTTTTTCTCCTCAAAGCCTCACGTTTCTTTCCAGGTTTGTTTTCACAGGTAAATACAATTTATTATCTGTAAAAATGATGGAAATCACTTTGAAATAGTATCACACAATGCTGAAGTTAATGAACATGTTTTAGCTATTAAGGCAACATATATTACATAATACAGATATATATCACTATAACGTTAGTTACATTTAATCCGTCCGTTATTGCTGTGGAAAGAATCACGCTTTTTCATGGCCTGTTAAAGTACCTTGTTGATGCTTTTACACTTTTAAATGTCCTTTTAATGTTCGATGGCTGAAGGGTGAGCAGAATATTGTCATTGAAAGCTTGTGTCTTTAGTCTGTAAATGAGGCCATATTGAGTGTTTAGCTTAGAGAGAAAATGTATTGTAGTAGTAAGGTGTACAGTCAGCTGGCTATAACATCCTGATACTTGGGCTCAAAGCAAGCCAATATATTAACATGGATTTCCTGTAGAAGAGCAATGGAGTGCTGCTAACTACCATGTGTGTGTGAGAGATAGAGAGCAGGAGGTATAACAGCTCTGTTGTTTTTGCATTGCAGTGATAATGATGAGACATGTCTGCAAGGGTCAGTTATGCAGAATATTCATAAAGATCGATGGGCAGCAGCGTTCACCCACCCTCTGTTCCAGGCAGAGGCGGCTGTTGTGTAACAGGGAAGAAGATGAGAAGTAAAATACGCCCACAAACGGAAGCTGGAACAAAATATTTCATCCAAAGATCTTTGTCCTTATAGCATTCTACTCTTATAATGAAATACTCACTATAATAGGGATTTGATTTGTTAGACTGTTAGTTTAAGAATAGGCTATAAGACTGTCCATATTTCCTGGAATTGAAATAAAATTGTTTGAGGACCTTGAGATAATTACTCTTTAGTGTTTCAAATATATCTCACCTTGTAATAACCACTCAAGAATGCTGTGCAATTCACCACAAGCCATGTTGAAACTCAGGTTCAGTTACAGCAGCCTGAGGGCTTCATGGTAGGTATGATGCTGTTGCAGACAATCTCTTGGAAAACAATGGCAGATTAAAATAGGGGATATGAACTGAAGAAAGGGGCTTTGGTGAATTAACTTTGATTAACCACTGGAACTCAATGAAGCTTATCAGGTTATAGAACTACTATATGTGAGATCATTAAACAATTTGATTTACAACGATAGAGTTGGTGGATTTTCTTAAATGTCATTTTATTTCACTGGTCTATTTATGCAAGTATTCGTATATGTGTCCAAAATGAACTCTACACAAACATGACTTAAGAAATGTGACAGTCATGAGTGCAACTGATAACCCAATGCTAGTCATCTAAATGTTGCCGTAAGAGGAACTATAGTGGGAATTTAGTTTTTTCTTCTTGTTTTATAGTTTTTGGTAGTTTTTCTCTTTCGGGGATGATGAAGCAACAATTTGAAGAGAATCTTGTGCAGTTTCGTAAATGTGGTGGAAGGATTACATATTTTTTGTAGGCCAAAACACAGAAACGAGTTAGCATTAGCACTTCTGGTTCTATGGTCTGTAAAGGGTTAACTCAGTTCACTCAAAAATGAAAATTCTGCCTTCATTTACTCACCCTCAAGTTGTTCCAATCCTGTATGAGTTTCAATTCTGCTGAACACAAAAGAGATATTTTGAAGAATGTTGATAATCAGACAGTTGATCGACGCTAGCCACTGACCTCCATATTTTGTTCCTCATTTTGAACGGAACTCTACCGCCCCCTTGAGGTTTTTTTTTTTTAACCGACAGATCAGTGCAAGCACGTGCAAAAAGCATGTTTAACCAGACCGTGCGTTTGTTTGGCATACTTGCATATAGTACGTTCCGGCCAATCCATTCTCAAAACATAACTATTTTAGTGACCATATCGAAGAAATCTGTACGAAAAATAAATATCATACCCTAGCATACAGAAACGTACGAACGAGATCCTATACGAATTATGCTGCCTTCGTGATACCCGATTATAGTAAATAAGAGTTGCCTAGTTAAAAATTGGACGAATGCCCTCTCAAGTCGTATTTCCATTGGGAATCTTGGGGATAATTTTGATACCCGTTGGGCAGGCCATTTGCTTAAAAGGGGAGAACGATTGTTGCTGTGATGGTATTCTTTACTAGTTTTTTTTTCCCACAACATTGCCTTGTCTTGTCATTAAAGTAATATGTTTACATATAGGCATAATAATTTGGAGCGTATTGAATAGCGAAAATAACCTGTATTTGACCAAAATTCCAGAATCATCACCAAGCTGACTATCTAGATAGCATGGTGAATGTTTATTGTTGTGAATGAATGGGACGCTAAATGTAATTTTGGCTTTAAAGGTGCAATATGTAGGATTTTCTGTCCGCTAGGCCTATTCAAAACAAAGGCGTAGCTTGATGACGACAAGCTTGAGTGCGGAATCTTGGGACATGTGGTCTTCACCTTACATCCGGTGGAAAAGAATCGGGATAGGACTCGGGAAGAAATCATGTTCATGGATGCGATTATTAACGTTACTGTAGTATGAAGCAGAGCAGGACCGAGTGTTGTGGGAGCTGAACGAGGCCGCTGGAGCGATTGCGCAACACGCCTCACGAGCAGCGGAACTTTTATGACACAGTCGCCGGCGCCGCTTCCGCTTTTCCGGTCATGAGTATGAGGTAACGCAGCTCTGTTTATCAGATACATTTGAGTGTGTTGAAAATTATGTTATAATGTTGCTCTGTGCGTTCGCTCGGCGACTGCTGTGAGACACTTGTTGCAAACTGCAGTAAGCTAGATTGTTTAGGAATATCATATTAATGAATGCTGGATGGGCTGTGTTGATAAATGGCATGCAATTCATTTTAAAATTCTTACTGTTACTAAAAATAAAGCTGCATCTGATTATGCTATGTTAGCTACTTCACAAAATAGTGTTTTTCTCTGAGGCATGGTACTCGCAAAAAATCAAGAAAATTAGATTTAAACAATAGGACTAAATGTGTTGAGCTATATAACAATAATTAGTTTTCTGTCTATAAATATATCAAAGCAGTTGTTCCCTTGTCTAATAAAACATGTAACATATTAAAGCGTCTTTGGTGTTTCCATGTTTTCTACAAAATAAAACCGTGGGTAACGCGGGTATGATGCAATTGACAGGCGACTCCTCACACGTCCCGGAGCCTTGGTTAAAATTGCAATTTTATCTCGATTTACAAATAGTTGGAAACATTTGGGATATTGTAAGGACTCAAGTGAACAAAATATATAACACTGGCCTAGTGGTTTTTGGATATTTTACTGCAAAATTCTTACATATTGCACCTTTAATACAATTTTCCCCAAAAAATAGGCAAGAAAAACCTGGTGTTCTCCACGATTTCTATTCTTTCCAACAACAAAGCACTTGAATGCGATGTGGAGAATTTGGGGGAGTGTGTTGGGAGTTGGGAGTGTGTTGTTTTGGCCCTTAGGTTTACAATTTCCAGAGCCAGCATTGTAGGAATAATGTTTCCATTATTGACCAGTATTGGAAACAATTATTTTAAAACCTCAAGGGGAGGAAAGTCACTGAGCTTTGAATTTTGATTAATACTGACACCAAATGAATCTATATTTAATTTAGGCAGAGATTCTGCGGCTAGACTTGACACTCACCTTTATTTTAATGTGGGCCACAGCTGTTTTGTGCATCTTGTGCATTGACCCGAGGCTCTGATGTGATGCCACTAGTTGCTGCAGTAGCACTGATTGGATTTATTTTTTCTGCTTTACAGAACAAGTGTCCTGCTAAAGCTGCCAGCGCACTGGTGTCGACCATCTGTCCTCTGTGAAACATGGAGGAGTAGGCAACAGTGATGTCACAGTTGAAGAGGGGTGGGTAAATAAACACTAATAGAGCACAATATTTAATCTATTCATTGTAACTCTCTGATGGTATTATCAATCTGTGACATCACATCACCCCATCTGGCACCTGATCCAAAGCTGAAGGTCAGTGGGAAATTTTAACTGGGTTTTGTGGTACACCATAAAAGGGCGTGTCCCACAACCCCAACTTATCTCTCTTCTAAACACAGACCACTACAAAGGCATCATTAAGCTGGGTTTAGCCAGCTTTAATTAAAAGGGTCATTTCATATATCAGGTCAGTCAGCCTGAGCCGTTAGCAGTCACTGCAGCTGAACCCAGCCTGTGCTGCTCTGAAGAACATAATTGCTGGCATACAAAATATTCAACTACAGCTTATGATAGATGATGTTATCACATGCTCTTCCCTTGGTGAATTATGTCTAAATAATATGCACTTGTCTAACTACTATAGTAAACACACTGTTCAGTTCATAACATGCACAAAAACTGGTATTTTATATCCTGTCTGGGCGCTTAGCTTGTAGATAATAACCTAAAATTATGAACTAAACTAGACATTATCAACCACATCCATGACATGCTGTGGTTTGTGAAAGAAAATCATTCAGATTCATCTCTCGGTTTGTAAAAGGAAATAAAAATCATGTTTACAGTGATGCATTTATTGGAAGGCTTGATAAACAAATGAAGGGTATATTTTTATTAGAGCATTTATATTAACGCTTCCGTACAAAAATGTGTGGTAATTAAATAAAAAGAAAAACCCTACAACATTTGTCTACAGCATTGTTTGTGTTGAGCCTGTTAGGCGGATGACAGTTTAATGTTCTACAGGTGTAATTCTTTTGGGTGGTGTTTGCTCTGTGTAACAATACTTAAATACTTACTTTTAAATATTTGATAATAATAATAATAATAGTACAAATGATTTTAACAATTTAAACAATTGTTTTCAATATTGATAATAATAATTGTTGAGCAGCAAATAAGCATATTAGAATCATTTCTGAAGGATCATGTGACACTGAAGACTGGAGTAATGATGCTGAAAATTCAGCTTTAATAAATTACATTGTAAAATCTATTCAAATAGAAAACAGGTATTTTAAATTGTAATAAAAATTTCAAAATATTACTGTTTTTACTGTATTTGTAATTAAATACAGCTTTGGTGAGGTGTAAGAGAACTATGTGGTAACACTTTAAAAATAAGGTACCATTTCTTAACATTAACATGAACTAAGCATGAAATAACAATAAAAAAAAAAATACTTCTAAAGCATTTATTAATCTTAGTTAATGTTAATTTTAAAAATGTGATGATACCAGCATTTCCCACTAGCATTTTGAGCGCTATTGAGCGGATTCTTAAACACCTCTGATAGGCCATTGTGTTCATGCGTTTAACAGATACAGAATGTCTGATTGGCTACAATGATCAACGCTTCAAAAACATGTAAATAGACATCTTTGATGCTCTTCACCGAGTGCTTTGCTTACACAGATACACACGGGAGCGTTTGAAAGCAGGCATCTATCAGTGGATATATTAAAGCCCCCCTGAAATCAAAATTTAAGTTTTTTAGCTTTTAGTATGAGTGAGCCGTGAGTCGGCTCAGACCACAAAAGGTATCGGACCCATTTATATTCTGCACAGAATGCTGTATTTTAAAGTGATATAGAGGGCATTAGGAGGAGAAACGGTTAGAGATAAGAAAGAAACTGAAGTTTTACCGAGTTTAACGGCTTTGGCCGAGCTGTGATATAAATGAAACGCTATTGGCTATTTTAAAAAAAGGGGTGGAGTTGTTCGATATGTCCCGCCCTGTCTTCCTGTTTCAGTTGAAATTACGTCAACACATTGAATAATGCTACACGTTCCAAGACACTTCAGCGGGCCTTTAAGGATCCACTGATAGATGCCTGCTTTCAAACGCTCCTGTGTGTATCTGTGTAAGCGCTCAGTGAAGAGCGTCAAAGATGTCTACTTACATGTTTTTGAAGTGTTGATCATTGTAGCCAATAACAGACATACTGTATCTGTTGAGCACGTGAACACAATGGCCAATCAGATATGTTTAAGAATCCACTTAACAGCGCTGAAAATTCTAGGGGGAAATGCTGGTATTGTCACATTTTTAAACTACCGAAGTCGGTACTTTTGACAACCCTAATATATACACAGACACAGTTCTGTCATGAAACTATGGATGGCGCAGGCCGATAGGTCCTTAACTCCATCTGCTTGGCATCACATCATCTCAATCGGACACAGCTGGTTGGTTCCTGCTGTATCAGTAGCCAATGAGATCACTGCTCATCCTTCAAATACTTGGTCAGCATTTGCTGTAGCAGTTGCAGTGAACTTTCAGAAACCCTCCATCTTCCCCAGCTCCACCTGTATAAATCGCAATGGGTAATTCATGTATGATATATTGTACAGCAGCTGCATGTTTTATTTGCTCACAGCAGCATGTCGTGTGTGTATTGGCAGTAGAAAGACCTGTACTTGCTCTGCAACCGCAGATCTGTTCCGCCAAGACCAAACATTTCAACATTTTCATATCCATTACAATGCCAAAAACTCAGCAAGTTGTCATAACAGGAATATATACATATACACACACACCCAACCTTCATAGATAATTTGCATTCGTAGACCTCTCTATAATTCAACAGCCAGAAAGGGCAGTTCTTCAAATGAAGCTTTTTTTTTTTCTTCTTCTTCTTTTTTTTTCAGGAGATGTCAATTTGCATTTACAAGACTTTCCCAGTGGAAAGCGCTTCTGACATGGAAACCTTGGCTGCCATGGCAACATGCCACAGAATTAAATATTTACTACAGAGTTACTGGACAGCCAGTGTACTAAACTAGATTCCTTCAGCCTCAACTTTAACAGACCAGGTGCACAACGACACTAACCTTTTGTTATGCTTACTGATTAATTAACAACGACAATGCTAATAGTCATCCAGTTTGCTCAAGTGATATTGCGGTTTGACATTTATAGTCACACTAAGCTAAAAAGTTTTACAGACTTTGGCACAGTATTAAGGCAACAAGAAAATCCCAGTCTTAAGCAATGTGAGTCATGTCCAGCACATTAACAACAGAAGTTCATCATGTGACCGGGAGCTCTTGGTGTGTTTTTCATATCCCATTTAAGCCAGCAAATGTGTAACTTGTACTCAAGTCAAAAGTTAAGTGGCTAAATCTGATTACGCCACATGCAAGAGCACATCCGGCTAGTGTGACTACAGCTTCATCTCTTAAATGTCTTCTGTCAAGATAATTCTATTACTATTACAGTGCGGATTTCCGTACACATTAGGTTATGTGGTTCATCTTTATTTATTCAATGAATGTGGAAGGACTATGCCAATAAAACAGGGTGAACAAAGTTATGACTAGATTGGTGGGTCAGAGTTTATTGTTATTTTATTTATTTACTAGTATAGTATTTATTAATATTTTGAATTAGATTGTATTTTATATTTTCAGTTTTCATTTTAGTTTAAAGTTTTGTAATTTGATTTTAATAGTCTTAGTAGGCTACAACTTTTTAATTTCAAAATTTATTTTAAATTTTTTTTAAAGGGTTAGTTTACCCAAAAATGAAAATTCTGTCATTAATTACTCAACCTCATGTCGTTCCAAACCCGTAAGATGTTCGTTTATCTTCAGAACACAAATTAAGATATTTTTGATGAAATCCAAGAGGTTGTATTTTTTTTTTTATCCCCCATAGAAAGCAATGAAATTACCACATTCAAGGCCCAGAAAAGTAGTAAAGATAATGTTAAAATAGTCCATGTGACTACAGTGGTTCAACCTTAATTTTATGAAGCGACGAGAATACTTTTTGTGCGTAAAAACAAAACAAAAATAATGACTTTATACAACAGTTTCATCTGTTCCCTGTCAGTCTCCTACGCTGTTTACGTTCACTGTATGTGATGTGAATGACCGTGTAAATAACCGTGATTTTAACGGTAAAAGACTGTAAAAATGCTACGGTGAAAAACAGTTAATTGGTTTACAGAAACTTTCCATACTAAATACGGTGAATAATTGTAATAGACGGTACATTTATGTAATTTTACGGTAAAATACTGTTAAATTTACAGTTTTTGGAAGTGAAAAATGACGTCAATATATAATTTACAGTGAAAAACCACAGCTGCCGGTATTTTATTAGTAAATTTTACTTTTTTTTTTTTTTTACAGTGTTGTATAGGCAATGCAGCGCTTCCGTGTTCTACATCCAAATGCCGGCTCATTATTGGCCGACTCTGTTCACGTGAGCACCATGACGCATGCGTGTGATGTTGACTCAGGAGCCGGCCAATAATGAGTCAGCGTTCTGACATAGAACCTGGAAGCTCTGCACTGTGTTTACAACGTAAACCACGTAGAAGACTTTTTTTTTTTCTTTGTGCACAGAAAGTATTCTCATCGCTTCATAACATTAAGGTTGAACCACTGTAGTCAAGTTGACTATTTTAACGATGTCTTTACTACATTTCTGGGCCTTGAATGTGGTAATTCTCTCGGATTTCATCAAAAATATCTTAATTTGTGTTAAAAGGTCTTACGGGTGTAGAACGACACGAGGGTGAGTAATTAATGACTGTGAACTAAACCTTTAAGTTGGTGTTTTTCCATCTTCCAACTTCATGATTTTCAATAGTTTTCTAGTTCAAATTAACAAAAACAACACTGGTGTAAAGCCATACCTTTAAAAAGTTTCATACCACGTAAGAACTGCAAAAGTCACCTATTGTTTTGCAGATAAAGGGTACTTTTGCATTGGTTTTTGGTTAATGTTTCAGCGTTTAAAGGGTGGAGAGCTGCAAAAACCGATGTTTCATAGTCGTGCTGCAAATGAATCTGGGTAAAGGATCACTGCATTATTCAAACCCCATTACTTTCACCTGAATGGCTAATTAATTTCTAATGTACTTGAACCCTCGATCTGGTTCCTTGCTCCATAAATATTTGGGCATTTGCAAACGAACCTGATTTAGATTGCACTGAGATGACATTTCCACACCAGAGAAATATCTGCTCAATGCTAAGCAGGAAGGAAACGGCAGTGTGAAATCTGTTGGTTGCGCACGTGGGTGAGTGTGTAGGATAAATCCAACTCTTTCCCACTCATAGGAATCGCATTTGAATTAATTAGGCCATGCGAGTGTGCTTTCAGCGAGTGGGCTTTACCATAAAATCATAGATACAGTCATAGCATATCTTTATGCCAAATAGCCTAGAGTTCACATACACACCTCGAAGACAAACAGCCACTTGACTACACAGCGAATATGTCAATAAACGGACTTCGCTATGACCAATGTTTAACTAACATGCATCAGTGCAGTCGGATAGTGACTTTAAATGCTTTACATAGTTGTTCTGACAGTGCTGTGCAATATTCTTCATTTACAACTAGTTTCCCTTAGGCTGGTGACCTAATTAAATAGAAATGGTATAGGCATAGAAACACACAC
This sequence comes from Hypophthalmichthys nobilis, assembly GCA_037950665.1. NCBI lineage: Eukaryota > Metazoa > Chordata > Actinopteri > Cypriniformes > Xenocyprididae > Hypophthalmichthys > Hypophthalmichthys nobilis. The sequence continues at coordinate 11,434,616 of CM075478.1, forward strand.
ATTGTTACTTAGGCAACCAAGAAATGACAAATGTATGCAAATAAACACACAAATGCGTATTTCCTTAACCATAGCTTTTCTGGTACTAAAATGTAAAACCTTCCTATAGCTTATTTGAAGCAAATCAGAAAATTCATAGATCGTCAAGTAACCTCGGGCTGACCTCAGGACCTTACATGGCCCCTATATAGCTAGGGAAAACCTAGCTGTGTGCTTTTTCACACCTGCATGCTGGTTTTTTGTTTCGTTATCATTGCACATCTCGTCAGACCAGTTTAATGCTTTGGTTTAATGCCGAATGCAGGCAAACAGATACGTTTCCTGCTAAAAGAGGATTTCTGAATGGGATTCTTAGTATTGGGTCACATTTATCTATTCAATCTCAAGTCCATAGCAACAAAAGAAACACAAACAGCACTGAAAATGCACTGCATGTTTATTGCCTGGAGTAAAATACAAAAATACTGGTTATATGTTTTTTTTTTTTTACTGTATATACTTATCAGTTTAAAGATACATCATACAAGTTTCATTCAAAATATGGTAATAAAATAAATGTTTAACCTTTTTTTTTGTTTGTTTGTTAATACACGGTCTTACAACCCTTCATGCATTTGACATCTAAATGTTATGTCAATAATTTCTACATGCTTTCAATTTTGTTATCTGTCTATGAAAATAATTGCCAGTATTTTCTTTCCAAATGAAAGATTTCTCCAATGAGAGAACTCTCACATGCACACAGTGCTGTAAACTAGCTCTATTAGCATACGTTTAATGATCTTGAACCATTTAACAGAATTTTAACCTCAATAGATCATTAAAGGGTTTGCATTGACATAAAAAGAGATTAAATTCAAGCAATAAAGCAGTGCAATAAATTGAAGAGCCGAGCTTCAATATTACAGTTTCTTTTTAGAAAATGCAGCATATTTTCTGTTAAGTCTCTTTCAAACTATGCACTTAACATTACATAGTGCATCACATATTAACGGATATTACAGTTTTAGCATAGCAGATATATGCAGAGAGGTCTGAATATGATTTTAAAATGGCAATTTGCTACAGGATAAAAGCAGCTCAGTGCATTGTGCGTTTGTTTAATATTACTTAAAGCTGAAAAGCCATGCAATTAGCCTCTAAATAATGTGTCTCACACTGCAAAAAGAGTTTTGACTTTTGCCAGCTCTGAAAGACAAAGAAGCCTTCGTTCTGGACCAAAAAATAAATCAAAGCATTCTTTTCATCAAACCATGACCTTAAAGAAGCCGTCCTGAAAGAATAACTGAACTCAACCTCTGATGGTTTTGGGCCATTCGAAATCCCAGCTGAGACACTGCTTGTATAAAAAAAAAAAAAAAAAAAAATGGAAAGAAAAGAAAAACAGACCAAGAAGGTCACCGAGTTCCAAAATTCTGTTCAAAAAAGGACATTTTCCCCAAACAGAGCTATTTTTACTCCATAATCTATGTCTGCAAAACACACTCACAATAACCTATGACAACAATCAGAGGCCAGCCAGTGCCAAAACTAAAACCCAACAATGTGATTCTGCGATCTCAATTTCCAAAAACCGTTGAAGGAAAACTGTCTATGAACGCATGTGCAGAACACCTTTGACACAGGAATGTCTCTGTTGATTTTGATTTTGTAAAGCTCACCGATATATGAAGAACACTTTAAATTGAGCTTAGTTGTAAAATATATACATGGTAGTCTTGTCTATCATGACTCAATGAGATCAGAATCAATACCCGCAACACAGTGATAAGTTAAATCCTATTATTAAACACAGTTTAGTTTTTGAGTGGCCTGAGTAAAATAGCAGATTTTAAACAAGTGGTATGAATAAAAACATGTACAATTCTGTTTAAATATAAGACATACCACAGTTAAATCATTGAGAGATAGCTCACCCAAAAATGAGAATTCTGACATCATTTTCTTACTCTCATGTTTTCAAAATGATGACATAATTTTCATGGTTTTGTGCCAACTATCCCTTTAAAGGATTAGTTCACTTCAGAATTAAAATGTCCTGATAATTTACTCACCCCCATGTCATCCAAGATGTTTATGTCTTTCTTTCTTCAGTTGAAAAGAAATTAATGTTTTTGAGGAAAAACATTCCAGGATTCCAACTTCAACAGGGTTCAACAGGTTGAAGGTCCAAATTGCAGTTTAAATGCAGCTTCAAAGGACTCTACACGATCCCAGCCGAGGAATAAGGGTCAAATCTAGCCAAACAATCAGTAATTAAAAAAACGAAACAAAAAAAAACAAATTATATACTTTTTAACCACAATGCTTGTCTTGCACTAGCTCTGCGATGTACCACGCATTACGTAATCATGTTGGAAAGGTCAAGCGTGATGCAGGCGGAAGTACTGCGGTAGGGTGAAATACTCCATCTCATTTTCCAAAATCGTCCGACATCGTTGTTTTACCTTTTTTTGTAAAGGCCGTTTGACTTAGTGTTTGTTCACTTTGTAGACACTTGTTCAGTACTTCCGCCTACATCACACGTGACCTTTCCAACGTGACTACATAATGCGTGGCGCATCACAGAGCAGTGCAAGAGGAGCATTTGTGGTTAAAAAATATAATTTTTTATTTATTTTTTTTGAAAATGACCGATCGTTTCACTAGATAAGACCCTTATTCCTCGGCTGGGATTGTGTAGAGCCTTTTGAAGCTGCACTGAAACTGCAATTTGGACCTTCAACCCGTCCAAAAAAATCCTGTAATTTTTTCCTCAAAAACCTCAATTTCTTTTCGACTGAATAAAGAAAGACATAAACATCTTGGATGACATGGGGGTGAGTAAATTATCAGGAAATCTTAATTCTTATGTGAACTAATCCTTCAACATTTAGTGACTAGCAACAACATAGAACGAACATAAAAATGCAAGGAATTTGCAATGGCTCCTGAAAAGATATCTTTCAGGGAGTTTTGCTCTTTGTAAAGGCTGCTTTGGTTTCTCTAAAGCCTGTAGAGAAATGAACAGCTTGAATCATGTTGAGCAGGTTGTGAGCATCTATGCCATCCACCCACTCACTCTTTTACTCTCTCACACACAAACACAGTTTCTGATCTGCTGGGTCCACTGGTGGGTGTATGGTGGAGCAGCTGAGAACCAAAAATAAAATGACTTAACATTAACAGAACAATGATAAAAAATATAAGTTTTTGTAACATAAAAACAAGAGCAGATTGGCATATTTAAAAAAGCTGCTTTCGACTGTCGGCGCTTAAGTGGGCGGAGGTCCGTCGTAGCGGAGCATGATGTTGAAGGAGCGGGCGAAGTTGTTTGACAGTGAACAGCTGGTGCCCTCGTCCATCATGGGAAGCAGGAAGGCCAGCAGCAGAAGAGCCAAGAGGAGGAGCTGGAGAGGAAGAGCCACGCGACACACACGGTACAAGAATCCCAGACTGCTGTTCGCCTGCAAAACACACATCCACAGATGCTGTTACATGCTGAATGGCTCGATTACAAAACCTAGTGAGTTTCTACAGGTGCGTTCAAATGACTACTGTGTCCAACTGTTTGAAACACACTAGTTTCACTGTAGTTACTGCTCAACTTTCCTGTAGCAAATTGCAAACTCTCATTGAAAATGAATGACTTGCAGTCACTGCTCATCACTGTCAGTGTGAATTACGCATAAGGCAACATCCTAACTTGTATCAAAATTTGTGACTGATTTCAAACAAGTGATTGATGAAAAGCTTATAATTATATAATATAAATTAAAATAATATATAATGTAAAATTAAAATAATTTTAAAATCAAATAAAAATAAAACAATACAAAAGGGATTTTTTCTTTAATATTTTGTTTAACCAACATCAGAGAACAGTGAATATGTTGTTAAATTAATGACATTTTTAAAATCTAAGGGGATACTTAAAATATTATAGGACAAAAGGGGTTCAAGCTGAGAAATAAGTTTGATACAAGCAGTGATACAAGCAATCACTGCTCTCATAACACAAAAAATACATAACCAAAGTCCCTTTAAGACCAGTCATTTCACTCAGCGGCCATCTTTGAAACACCTCTTGGGCATGCAAGTGAATGGGGAAACTTCAAAGCTGTTTGCCAAGCTTTCAATTAAATTTCATACTTGAAATCACCAATGAAATCTGACAACAACTGTCTCATAAATTTTGTTTCTAAACGCTTGAATCATGACAAAAAACTATTTTTCAGGCTGGATCAAGCTAATGCACATGCGCAGTCCTAAGTACGCGTCTCTATAGGAAGCGCGCATCTGACCGTTTCTATAGGAACCGGAGCTTCTAACGGCCGCTGCAGTGACGTGATGACTTTACCAATCAAAGATTGGCTCTTATTTAGAAGGCGGGACTTATTCCGCCATATTGCACGTTGCACTTTCTCCCATTCAAAACAATATGAGTAACGCGTCTTGTGTTATTCTATAGTCTTTTATGTAACACAAATATAGTTCATTTTTTATTACATGCAAGAATTTTTAACTGAAAAAAAAAAAAAAAAATATCTCAATAAAATCAACTTTTTCCTTTCCTTTTGTACAAAAACCTCACCTTAACTGACTGCAGTGCATTCTAGGGTTGCATTATTGAAGAAGGATTTTTGAAACATTACTTTAAAACTATTTATTTATTGCATTTTGGGCATGCAAGGCCAACTCCTATCTACTTGAATAATAAAATACTAAAATCTCAACCTGCTGGCCAAACTCACATTAGATAACATTTTTCAATAAAATCTGACACTAACTGTCCTATTAATGTGGTTTCATATCCTCAAATAGCAGTAAAAATCATATATTTCAGTTTGGTCCAGCCAATATGTATGTGCAGTCCCAAGCGCGGATCTCAGTACTTTGACTGTTTCTATGGGAACTGGAGCGTCTAACAACAGCTGGAGTGATGCAATGACTTTGCCAATTGGCTCTTTATTTAGAAGGCGGGGCTTATTACGCCATATTGCAGTTTTTCCCCATTCATAGTAACATAATGGAAACCGTCTTGGTATATATAGCCTTTAATCCCTTATGATACCTAAAACTGTTGCCAAAGTTGGTGACTCATTAGGGTTTATTACAAAAATGTGTACACACGTTGAGCTCAAATTGTGTAAAGGTACTTCACTGAGTTTTAGAAGTCATTTTAAATAGCTAGCAAGAATATATAAAACACAAAAAAAATGTGCTATCACTTTTTAAGCTATTGGACTTGTACTTTTCTCCTGGTGGATGATAAAAGGGAAGGAAAATCCCATATAAATCTCTTATAATTGCTCAATAAAGTTGGCAGATTACAAAAAAGAAAACTCTGATAAAAATAGATCTTGGCTTGTGACTTGATGCACAAACACAGTGACAGCACCCATCTCTCATTCAATATACATCTGATAAAAACCTCACAATGATTGCGTCATTTTGACTAGATGACTCACTGGGTGCCGAAAAACAAATTCACAGAAACAAATGTATACCTGATGAAATCACAGGGAAGTTTTTCAAGTACCTGTGGAATTGTGGGAGTGAATGTCCACCCACATCTGCTCAACAACCACCATCGCTCTGAGCGCTGGACTGTCAGATATCTGAACTTAGTACGACCCTTTTCTATTTAACGCCTCTGTAGCAAAGCTGAGGAACATGGGAACTTTACTTTCCTTTTGAGAGAGAGTGTAGAAGTACGAGAAAGTGAGGAGGAGGAAATGTGGGTGGATGAAAAGCAGAAATCTCTTTCTACTCTTTTTTCTTGTCAGTCTCTATTCAGGAAAACCTAATTACACTGAAAGGTAATTACAGCGGTGCTTAGGCCTGCCGTAATGTATAAAACGACAGACTGTCCTTACAGATACACATCTTCCAATCATATTGTTCTCACTTGATAATTATACAATAGGAAAATACACTATCACAACAAATAACTATACATTCTATGTGAGGAGCCTGTAATTACAGTTGCAGAAAGATTATCTCATTGACAACTGAAGTGTCATCTTCACAATTAGATGACTGTATTTGGTCAGGAGACATTTGACGGAGACAATCATAGTGTGTGCAGAGGGTGTATTTACCCTGCATGATAATGACAGGCCACCAAGACAGCAGAGGCTGATGACAGTTTCCACAACAGAGTCAGACGCTGTGGTTCAGGTGAGCAACATTTACTTGTGCGGTCTTAAAGGGTTAGTTCACCCAAAAATGAACGTTCTGTCATTAATTACTCACCCTCATGTTGTTCCAAACCTGTAAGACCTTTGTTCATCTTCAGAACACAAATAAGACATTTTTACTGAAATACGAGAGATTTTTTTAATCCTCCATAGAAAACAATCTAAGTACCGCATTCAAGGTCCAGAAAGGTACTAAAGACATTGTTAAAATAGTCAACGTGACCACAGTGGTTCAATGTTATGAAGCGACGAGAATACTTTTTGTGCGCAAAAATAATGACTTTATTCAACAATTTCTTCTTTTCCCCATCTTTCTCATATGCTGTTTACATAGTAAACACAGTGCAGCGCTTCCGTGTTTCTCGTCTTTGTTTTTTTTGCACACAAAAAGTATTCTCATCACTTCATAACATTAAGGTTGAACCACTGTAGTCACATAGTCAACGTTGCAGTCTATTGGAGGTCAGAAAGCTCTTGGATTTCATCAAAAATATCTTCATTTGTTTTCCGAAGATGAACGAAGATCTTGCAGGTTTGGAACGACATGAGGGTAATGAGGGAGTAATTAATGACAGAAATTTCATTTTGGGGTGAACTAACCCTTTATGATGCATTAATGAGCAGCTTTAAACACGTTTTCAATGGCAAAATACAACCAAAACAAAAATATGTTGTGGAATGTTTGGTTAAAAATAGTATACATATAGCAGATACTAAAAAATGCAATTACAGTAGGGGTGTGCAAAACCACTTATTTATAAAATTAAATAGTTTAAATTTGTTGCTTGAAGGATGTGTCAACTAATTGGACATAAAGAAGTCTTAGTATATATATAATTTAAATCTTAAAGACGTGCTGATCAATATGCGTTATACAAAGCTTTCACTTTTAGACATATACACACATTATATATATATATATATATATATATATATATATATATATATATATATATATATATATACTGTATAATTAAAACAAAAACAGTATATAGCCTATAAATAAATATAAAGTTTCACACCACATCACTCATAACAATCAGTGAATGATAATGAAATAAATATTTAGAACAGTTCATGTGACTACAGTGGTACTTTATGAAAAACCATGCTTTACGAATCTTTTGTTTCCAATCAGTGGTTCGGAGCACCAAAGTCACATGATTTCAGTAAACGAGGCTTTGTTACATCATAAGTGTTTAGAAATTTCAATGTTTCACGTGACTTTGGCAGTTTGATATGTGCTCCGAACCTCTGATTCAAAACATGAACCGTTTTAAATATAACTTTAGTACCTTTCTGGGTGTTTGAAAGTGTAAAATAACTTGCTTTCAATGGAGGCCTCACTAAGCCATCGGATTTCAACAAAAATATCTTAATTTGTGTTCCAAGGTTGAACGAAGGTCTTACAGGTGTGGAACGACATGAGGGTGAGTAATTAATGACAGAATTTTCATTTTTGGGTGAACTAACCCTTTTAAAAAAGGTTTATGTGCATATTTTGCAGAACTAGTTCAACCATAGCATCTGAATAGCCTTGATAATTGGAAGGTAATGCTGCATGTGCAAAACAACATTTCTATCTCCATCCACTAATATCTGATAATGTAAATAAAGCAGGCCTATCAGAAGAGCCTTTCATATGCAGTCAGCAGGGCACCTGCGTCTCTTCTCAAGCAGACGTGACCACTCATGAACAGATGGCCAGAGAGTGAAGAAGTGAGAAGAGAGGTGTTAAAAAAAGTGTGAACATGAGAAATTTGAGAAATTACTCAGAAAGATTAACACGCTCCCCAGAGAGACGCAGTGGAGCAACTGCCTTGATGTTTCCAAGCGGGTCACAGAGCCAAAAAATAGCATTTGTTTTTGGGGGCTAAGACAGTGCGTTGGTTCAGGCTTTCAAAATGCTATTCATGTGCCTCTATTTCAAAGCTCTCCTACTAATCCAGCTGAACAGTGTCCCACTTCACTTTAGAGTGCTTACAAACTCTTTAAGTCAACATGAAACAGCATTCACATCGCATTTAACTTCCGTAATGTGACATATTTTAGAGCGAAACGCAATATTCAGCAAAAACAGTAAGCAGTTGATTTGAACTGCTAAATGAGCTGCAATTTATTTTATGTTTTATACAAAATGCTAATAAAAATCCACATACCCTCCTCCAATATATTACATTGAATCAATTAGCAACTATTAATCACATGATGCCATCACACAGTGACATTGCACTGCATTGCACTCCAACAGCCCCAGTTGTGTGTCAACAAATAAACACTGCATTCAATTCTGTTCTCACCCTGAAGAGGGAATACTTACTTTTCAAAGAGTGTTCAAACATACTTCACTGTCAGATCAGAGAGATTTTTGAAACCCACTTTAAACACAAGCCCACTCACAGCATCAAGGCCTATGTTCAATGAATAAAACCTACCTTTCCAGCTCGGACAAGCTCCTGTTCTTGTCCACTGACACCCTGAAACAAAAAGAAACATTTGCTTTAGTTAGTCAGATCCGGCTACAAGCTGCTGCCCCCTTCTGGTGGACACATGATACTACACCAACATCTTCACTGCTTAATATATGACTCTTTCCTAATATTCATCATATAACAATTTTGTTCACCATTTTTCAAAATGATGGCTTCAGGTTAAAAACATTTATTTTCATGGCACAAGCAAATAAATGTAATTAAAAAATAAAAAATATGTACAGACAGGTTCTTGAGGAAAAATTGAATAATAATTATTACAAAAATCTAAATAAAAAATATACATATAATTTAATATAAATGGAAAATATTTTTTTTCTTTGTACCTTGTGTTTCAGCAGTCCTCTGAGGTCACCAGCCTCTTGAAGTTTGGACTTGTATAACATCCAGCGATAACGCAGCTCTTCTAGTTCCATGTCCTCCTCCTCTGCCTTACTCTGCTGACCAGCCATCAGTTTCTGGAACTGACTCTGACCCCAGGCCAAACCGGCACGTAAACCCTATACAGACATCAAGACAGAGTTACTATTAGGGGTTTGTGTGGGTGTGGTTGTTAAAGATGTGTGCAAAAAAAAAAAAATCCAAAAATCCAAAATTGACCTTTTGTTTAAAAAATCTTACCAATTCTGCCTTAGCATCTAGCCATCTATAACCAAACAAGTTTGTGCACTTTTTTTTTTTTTGACCAGTCAAAAGTTAGGGGTCAGTTAGAATTTGTAAAGTCTCTTATGGCTGCTTGTATTTGATAATTTAATATACCTGTTTTCTAAACATTTTAAAATACAATTAATTCCTGTGATGCAAAGCTGAATTTTTTAGCATCATTCAGTCTCCATTGTCACATGATCCTTTAGAAATCATTCTAATATGTTGATTTGCTGCTCAGGAAACATTTCATATAATTATCAATGTTGAAAACAATTGTTTTGCTTAATATGTTTTGGTAACTGTCATACATTACAGGTTTTTTTTTTTTTTTTTTTTTTTTTGATGGATAGAAAGAACAGCATTCATTTGAAATAGAAATATTTTTACATTTGAAATGTATAAGTCTTTACTGTCACTTGATCGATTTAATGTATACTTTCTAAATAAAAGTATTATTTTCTTAAAAAATAAAATCATACTGACCCCAAACATTTGAATGGTATTGTACATTGAAGTCCTGTGCATTTGTATGGAATTTTACAGTAATATTACACTGAATTTTATGAAAATTATCCAAAAATACAGTAAAGCATTATTACTGGGGCACTTAATAACAAGGAAACAAGTGACAAGGAAAAGGTACCCAGAGAACATGCAGTGTTTTCCCCTTTTCCAAAACTTTAAATACATCTTAAGATGCACATGGTGTGAATTAAACTCTCAGCCCACATTCACAAATGCCGAACATCAATAAGAACATTTGCTCTAAGGTAAACTGATGTTAAAAACTTAATGTTAATTAATTTACATACTAACTCAGCTCATAGAAGCGGAGGTAGTTACTAAAGAGTTCACAGTACCACACTGAGTATGCTGAAACTCCAGGAACAACTCTATTATCAGCTGTTGTAATAGCGATCACATGAATTTTCTTATTCCAGTTGACTGATAAGCAAACCGGTTTCACAGTCGTCAGTTTTTAATCACATTATGGAGTAATTTAAAAACTTATTTACTGAAAAAATGGCTGATAAAAATGTCAATTCATTTCAGCCCATATTGGAATAATTTCCAATCATTTTTTAAACACTTTATGAGCACATTATCCTGAAAATCTCCAAGTTATTCCTATAAGATGTTCTGTGTGACTGCATTAGCAAACAGTAACTTAGGCCCTGTTTACACCTGATATTAAGATGGGTAAATGTATCAGTTTTTCAGATCTTTCGATCTAATGGACAAAATAAGCTCACGCAATTTACATATGAATGTGAAAGGAGACGATGGAAAAACACGGAGATCATCAGCTGTCGTTTCTGCTCTGACAGCCACAAGACCAGCTGAATGGGGTGAGTGTGTGTTAGAAATCAGGAATGGTGAGAGAACATTGTTTTTGGTACGTTTTTTGTCTTTAAACCAAACTTGGGTCTTCAGCCGACAAAGTTTAAATCCCGACAGGCTAGCACGCTTACCATTATGTTTACTCATGTTTACTCTTTTGTGGCTGTTCGAATGCATTCGACCACATGAGCATCTACACTAAGAAAGCAATCCGGTCGAATGCATTTTCGACTACCTCTGGAAGTGGTTGAAAGTGGACAAGCTCAAAACATTTTAGACCCCATTTACACCTGTATTTAGTCGTCCACTTGTGATCCGATCGACCAAAACGCATCTTAATGCCAGGTGTAAACAGGGCCTTATGGAGGAGGAAGCAGTTTCTACTGTCATAAAGTCAGGTCTTAGCATTGAAGTGTCTGGGCACTTTGTCAGCTATAGGAGAGATTTAAATAAATGAAAACAATCTCAATGTGGCTTTTTTACATAGCACAATCTGCAAAAATGTTTGATGTTGTTTCATAGTATATTCAACAGAAAGACCACCTATGAATTGCAAGAGCTTTTCCAAATCTGAGCCATGAAGCTGTGACTGAACAAAAAAAGTCAACGTGACACAGTGGCTGTCAGCTCAAATGTTATCAGATATGACAGCTTCCAGGTACTTGTGAAGTTTGAATTTTTCCAAGCCTGAGGTGAAACCTGAGCACAAGCCTTTCAAAGCTTCACAGATCTGCAGCTACAATCGCATTGATGAAAACGTACGTACGGCACACTACACAGCATACTCTCACAGATATGTAGCTTCACATACTGAACATTATCCAGCATGTTCTGTGTGACCAAAGTAAAACATCACACTGCGCTTTGTTGAATAAGATATCAAAGCTATCAAAGATTGTTTTTTACTCTAACACTTTTTGATATTTTGGACTCTTCATGAAACTTTAATCAAAAACAGATAAAAAGAAAGCAAAAAAATTTAACAAACACCACCAACCTTGAGTGTATTCTGTCTTATCCTCAGTTCTTTAGCGCTCAGGGATCTTTGGTTGTTCAGAATTCCTGTGAGTTTGTCACTTTCCTTGTGAAGCCACACTTCAAACTCCCTCCTCTGGGCCTCCATATCAGCATGACGCTGGGGCCCCTGAGAGCCCATCTACAGGAGAAATGGAAAGAGACATCCCTCTGTCCATTTATTATTATAGCCTAGGTATCGCTTGCTTAATGGTGGCTTTAGGGCTGAGTGATCTAGCTAAAAAAAATTTTTTTAGTTCTTTTGATGATATATCTCTTAATGCATTTGCTCTGAAATAATGAGTTTTTTTTTCCTTCAAAGTAACATTTTGACCAAACAGCCACTGGTGCCAGAGTATGACTCAAAATGTTTGATAAAGTAAATTACAGGAAAAAACTTTTTAAAAAAGTATTTTTAAAGCCTAAAAACGGCATAAAATCATTGCAATATTCACAATGTAATTTAATTATATTGCATACAAAATCGCTGCAAATACATTGCATGTTTTTGATATAATGCCAGCCCTAATGTTGACAGTCAGAATAACAAGAATGATATTTTAATAATCCTAACCTGATTGTCATCAGTTGAGCCAATAGTTGCACTGGTCTGTGACAGCCGCGCCCCTTTCTGTGCATCATCAGAGTCAACCCCATGCAAAAAGCTGTATCTGCCTTGCATATCCAAGTCTTCAATCCCAGAACTAGCCATGTGTTCTTCAACCCATTCACCAGTCCGACCAACGCTCCTGAGCAAGTCACCTCCATAAGAGCCTTCCATCCCTATCTGCTTCCTGTTAACAGTACGGTCACTTCTAGACATGACTGCATCCACCTCATCATCCATGAACCGGTCTTGGTAAGTCCTCTCTCTTCTCCTGACCTCCGAACGTCCAGGTCTTGCGATGCCCTCATGGACCAAAGTTTGAATTCGATCCTGATTTGCTTTAATGTTCCTCTCCAGCTCTGAGTGATCTGTTGATTCTGATCTGTGCAGGAATCTCTGATGCTGGTCCGATTCTTTGTCACCTGTGGCAAGTCCCACTTCAAAGTCTGAAGCCGTTTCCTGATGATGCCCTTCTGCCCATCTGTCAAGGAACTCAGTTCCCTGTAATAGGGAATCTTGGTCCCCTGTGGTAGCATGTCCATTTAGAAGCCTAACAAGTTACGGTGAAATTAATAATTATGTTGTCAAAAATTCCCTTTTGATTTTTTTTTTTTTATATTCATTAGTGATAAAGAGAAATATATTGGCCATGTTGGCTAAAAAAAGTATTTTAACAATGAAAAACTACAAATATCACCTTTAAAGGGATAGTTCACCCCAAAATGAAAATTACCCCATGATTTACTCACCCTCAAGCCATCCTAGGTGTATATGACCTTCTTCTTTCAGAAGAACACAATCGGAGATTTATTAAAAAATATCCTGGCTCTTCCAAGCTTTATAATGGTAGCGAATGGCGCTCCTGATTTTGAAGTCCAAAAAATGCATCCATCCATCATAAAAGATAACCACACGGCTCCAGGGGGCTAACCAGGGCCTTCTGAAGTGAAACGATGTGTTTTTGTAAGAAAAATATCCATATTTAAAACTTTATAAACTAAAATAACTAGCTTCCGGCAGATGGCCTACGCAAGTCGACTTGCGCCAAAAGTCAAAATGCAAAATGTGCAGTGTTGGGGTGCCTCCAGGACCAGGATTGGGAATCACTGGCTTAGACACCTCTTGCAGTTCAAACAAATAGGGCTGGGCAACAAACTCAAGCTCCTCTTCTCTTATATCAAAATCCTCCAATATTTTTCTTTAAAAATTCTCATTTTATACTTCTAATTCGTAATCAGTGTTTTGTTTTGCTCTATCCTCTGCGCTTCCACGTCTGTCAGTACATCATGAGTCAGGTCAGAGATTACTCTTTTGGTGCAAGTCAATTTGCGGCCGTCTGCTGGAAGCTAGTTATTTTAGTTTATAAAGATTTAAATATGGATATTTTTCTTACAGAAACCCATTGCTTTACTTCATAAGGCCTTTATTAACCCACTGGAACCGTATGGATTACTTTTATGATGAATGGATGCGCTTTTTTGGACTTCAAAATCAGGAGCGGCATTCACTCCCATTATAAAGCTTGGAAGAGCCAGAACATTTTTAAAACAACTCCGACTGTGTTCGGCTAAAAAAAGAAAGTCATATACACTTGAGGGGGGGTAAATCATGGGTTTATTTTCATCTTTGGGTGAACTATCCCTTTAAAATATGTTGTTCAATAGGAAATGGCACATTCTAGATCTTTTTTCCTAAACTCCTGACTAATAACCACAGACCTGATTCACATAGCAGTCAACAATAATTTAAATCAACATGACCAGGTGAACTGGTTGCAATTGAAACAGAATGTGAAATATGCCTTTTGGAATTCCTATTATGTTTTTAAACAGGTCTGAAAAAATTATAGCACAATTATGCTTCTTGAGTAAAGTTTCTGTCCATGTAATATCATCAACACCCTCTATAACTGCAAGCATTACTTGTTCTAACCTGTAAAGATTGAGACTAAGCGTGTGGAGGGATGTCCAGGACTCTCTGAGGCGTTTAAGGTCTTGCAGGATGTGAACCTTCCCTTTCTCAGAGGTTCTGGCCAGCACAGTCTGACCCTGAGCCTCCGTCTGATGAAGCTGAAATTCCTTCTCTGGAAACTCTCCCAGTGCCCTCTAGAGGACAACAACAGTGATATAAGATTGAGTCTAAAGTACTACAAAAACATGCATGCACAGGCACGCATTCATTTGCACAAGCAGTGCTTTTGTGACATGACTCAAGTGACTTAAAATGACAGTAATACATCAAGGATTTGAATCATGTTAAATACCTTTATGAATGGGTTAAAGATATTTATGAAATGGGTTAAAGTGTAGAATTTTTACCTCTTACAAAAATATTATGGCATTCATGATTTCAGCCAAAATGCAGGTGCAATTGTATTAAGTGACAAAGTGTGATAATTTAAATAGCTGACAACAAATGTTATTTTTAATTGCCTGATATTTCCCAGTTTTCCATAACATAATTTATATTGCATCAATCAACATTTTAAAACCTTTTTAGCACACAATATTAGTATATACTAATATTGTGTGCTAAAAAGGTTTTAAAATATATATATATATATTTTTTTTTGTCTTTTGAAGTCTTCAGTTTGCACATTGTTTGAATGTTGTTGTGGAACACCATGCTTTATAAAGTAAAAATATTCAAATAAAATAAATCCATCATAATAACACCACAATAGATTAAAATGGGATCCTTCGAGCATTGTAAAAAGCTTTCAGAAGCTTTGTTATTTTTATTTTAATGTATTTTTCTTAAAAGCAACTAACTGTAGTAACTAAGCCATAAGTGTCGCTCACGGGCGTACCTCAGCCTCATGCTGGCGGTTATCAATGCTCCATTCCCCATCTGATCCACGAAACGACTCCAGCTTCTGTCTCATGATCATTAACCACTTCTCCAAATTTAGAATATTTTCATGTAAACGCTCATGTTCCGCAATGTTCTCCTCACTTTCATTCACCTTCATCTGGTATGAACAACAACACATACAGATGTAAATACACATACATTATGGACCAGAAACATACGTGAGAAGGATTTTAGTGCAATAAAATTCTTGCATCTGTTCAGAAAAAAAAAAATCTCTTCGGGCCACAAGTGCGCATTAAAACTGAAGTAAGGAGGTTTGATCAAGGCCTTCATAGTCATCTTCTTCATCACCATCATGATCAACACACAGCGGGAGGTATGAAAACCAGGGTGTGATCTCAGCGGTTTCCACAGATCTTCAGGGTTAAATCAGAATCACTTGTGAAGTTGGGCATTTTTGAAGAGGCTAGTAAAAAGATATGTATCCTCCCCTCATTATTCAGAATTTCATATTTCTATCAATTAACGATGCAAAAAATATTACGAATAAAAGAAGTAGTTCAGCAAGAAAGAAAATTAATTTACTCTATGAGAATATTCCTTTTGCAGCGGCTCTAAAATCTCATTTGTGCTTATGCATATTCATAACTCCATAGCTAAATTCGCCACAGTTACTGTAAAATTCTTTCTACAGGTCTTGTTTTGTTTTACGGATGTCTGGGGACATGATGTAATAGGTGAAATCGCATTCACACAATTTCTGTACAGTTGTGAGTGCAATGTACGAGTATGATAATATGATTGGATACAATTTTCAATAGACTGCAAGTCTGGGAGGATCTTTAGACATGTTTTTGTAAATTCCACAACAAATCATTGGTTGGCCCAAAGAATCATTACACAAACTCACACACACACACACAAAAAAACAGTTACAAATATATATATATTTAAAATAAATGCTGTTCTTTTGAACTTTCTATTTACCAAAGAATGTAACATGGTTTTCACAAAAATATTAAGCATTCTTGAGCACCCATAAAAACTACAAAACAACTGCAACTTGAATTAAAGGGTTAGTTCACCCAAAAATGAAAATTCTGTCATCAATTACTGACCCTCATGTCGTTCCAAACCCTAAGACTTTGTTCATCTTCGAAAAACAAATTTTACTGAAATCTGAGAGATTTCTGTCCCTCCATTGACAGTCTACGCAACTACCACATTGACACTTCAAAAAGTTCATAAAAGATTGTAAAACTTATCCATATGGTTTAGTCCAAAATGACACAATACATCACAATTGCTTTATATGATGAACAGATTGAATTTAGGCTTTCACATATAAACATTGATCAGTGAATATAAACAGAAGCTCAACCGTACTTGCTTGACACACAAGAATGAACCTCATTGGTCAAGCAAGCGTGCTTGAGCTTCCGTTTACCATAATTGATGTGTGCGTTGATGAATGTTTATATGTGAATAAGAGCCTAAATTAAATCTGTTCATCATATAAAGTGATCACGTCTCTTTAGAAAATTTGGAATAAACCGCTTTATTCATATGGATTAGTTTTAACTTTTACGATCTCTTTATTATCTTTTAAGTTACAATGTGGTAGTTGCGTGGACTGTCAATGGAAGGACAGAAATCTCTCAGATTTCATTAAAAGATCTTCATTTGTGTTCTGAAGTTGAACGAAGCTCTTACGGGTTTGGAATGACATGAAGATGAGTAATTAATGACAGAATTTTAATTCTTGGGTGAACTGACCCTTTAAATTTAAAACCATATATAAGAAATTCAAAAAACCTCGAGCAGAACAGATCTTACCCGAACTGCCTTATAAAGCAATTGCCAGTTCGCATACAGACGCTCAAACTTTGTCCTGTTTGCAGGGTTGGATGAAACCAGCGTCTCCAGAGCTATGATATGGGCTTCACAATCTTCCAAGTCCTTTCTAATGACCTGCAGAGAGATGCACATTCATTTTACATTCACTCTGCCACTAGCGAGTCTTTCCCGCTCCCACCTGGACAAGCCACTCTGATCAACCAGTGCAAACACATTGAGCTCAGCATGACATAACTCCTAGCTCCTTAAATTATTCACATAACTCTTTTAGTGTGTGCCGAAAGACGATCTAATCAAAAGTCACTGTACGTCTACAGCTTACCACATGCAGAGATTAAAACCAAAACAGCTGTTTAAAAAGAAATTCAAAAAGCTGCGTGCAAAGCAAAACTTTCTGAAGTCGGAAACAGCTATACTCTTCTGTTTTCTCTGCTGCTCACCCGGAGTTGATCGGCCTGGCTCTTCTTGGCTAGAATGTCAGGTTGAAGTCCATCCGTCTTGACAAACCGTTCCTTTATGGAATTCAGTTTTTTGTGTATGGAGTCATAGGCATCGGAAAAGTCCTTCGTCTTTGATATCAAATCCTAAGGGCGTACATAGGATACCACATGGTTCTGAGGTGTGTAGACAACATTAATAAGATTTAAGACAGGGATCAGCATATTTATTCAGTGATATTTGAAATAAAGCGCCATTTTCATTTTATATATATATATATATATATATATATATATATATATATATATATATATATATCCACTAATAGAAATCTGAAAATGGCACTTCATGTCAAAAAGGATGCAGACATAATTTTATATTATAATAATATATATAATAATCTTAATATTATAATAATTTAATAAAAAAGAAAATAAAAAAGAAAGTGATTTTGAATAATTGAATAAATAAGTAAAATAAGTCCTCTTTTACACACCCCTTTTATCTTATCTTATATGAATATTCTTATAGTCATATACATATATGCATGTAGATATATATTTGACATTTTTTAGTGTTATAATTAACATATTGCACATATGTATTTCTCTTTTAAAAAATGCAGTTTTTTAATTCAATATCACAATTGTTCTTTGCTGTAGACATTGTTAAAATACCAATAAAAAGTCCTCTAACCCTATCAAAAATTAGGAATAAACTGTAATTTTTATAACTTTATCTGCCTGCATACATTTACACCAACAAACAAGGCTTCTCGTTTTTCAGCCGGACGTGAAAAGCTTTGACTCTGACCACATTTTCTGTTATGTAAGACTATGCATGTTATGGCTAATGGCGGGGGTAGAGACTGTTGATGTGGCTGGTAGGGTACCTGCAGGCAGTTCTTGCGCATTAAGAGCTGGCTGTGGAGTAACTCTCTCTTCCTCATATTCCCGCTGAGCTCTTCCAACAGATCGTCAGCTTTCTCTTGGCCAAAAACAGAGCTGAGCAGATCACTCTTCACCTGGAGCAAACTCAAGCGCTCCTGGAGCTGCACGCTGTTTTTAAGTAACTTCTACAAAGAACAAAACAAAAGAAGAAAGAGCACACTCAATAACTTCAAAGAGAACAAAGCACTAACACCAAATTAAGGTGCCAAGACAAAGGCAAAAATCATTGCAAATGCTTAAAATACAATATGATCATATCCACAACAGATTGTAGCATAAAATGGATTTGTAACCTTTATTTTCTCAAAAAAAAGAAGTGTAAATCAGGTGTCAAAAGAACCTAATGGGAAAACATTGCAACATTCAGAGTAAAAAAAAAAAAAAAAAGAAAAAGAGGCTAACCTTCAATACAGCTCAAATCTCTTCATCTCTTCAAGGCTTAACAAAAACCCAATATGAGAGAGATTCAAACCACAGTAACACATATTAATGTTATTTAACTAGCTAACATAAATGATTTTGTCTAAATTGAAAGAATTACTTAGGATAACCCTAAAAGCACCATTTAGAATAAGCTAGAATTATAAATACATTTTAAGTATTAAGTATTTTGCGCCGTAAGCGTGTTTATGAATTTATAGCTATCGAGTTACATACCTATAGTTTCCAGCTATTACTGCAAATTAAAAAACATAATACATTATTTGTTAAATATTTATTTATTAATTTTTAATTAATTTATTTTACATTTTTGGAATGTTTTTGTTGAGTCCTGGGGTTAATATTTGCTCTGAATGATTTGATTCACATACAATTCTTTACTAAACGATGCAATGCATGATCCAACATGAAGTCTGGTCACAAAAGAATTGAAAAAAATTGCTTTAGACGTATACTGTTCAATAGTTTGCGGTCAGTAAGATTTTTTAGAAAGAAGTCTCTTACGCTTACCAAGCCTGCATTTATTTGATCAAAATACAGTAAAAAACAAACAAACAAACAAACAAAAAAAAAAAAAACAGCAATACTGTGAAATATTACTACAATTTAAAATAACCATTTTCTATTTTAATATATTTTAAAAGTAATTTGTTCTGTGATGGCAAAGCTGAATTTTCAGCATCATTACTCCAGTCTTCAGTGTCACATGATCCTTCAGAAATCATTCTAATATGCTAATTTGCTGCTCAAGAAACATTTCTTATTATTATCAATGTTGAAAACAGTAATATGTTGAAATTCAGTATATGCTTAATGTGTTTCTGAAAACTGTGATACATTTTTTCATTATGAATAGAACAGCATTTATTTGAAATAGAAATCTTTTATAACATCATAAATGTTTTACCTGTCTTTTTTGATCAATTGAATAAAAGGATTAATATTTAGAGAAAAACAAATCAAATATTGACCCCAAATGTTTAAACAGTAGTGTATCTGGAGGGACGCATTTTACACCACCCTGCACATGAAAAAAAAGGGTCCCACTTTATATTAAGTGGCCTTAACTACTATGTACTTACATTTAAATTAATCATTTGATACAATGCACTTATTGTGTACATACATGTTTTTACATTGTACTTATATTTTAAAAACACCTGCATGTAATGACATCTGTAATTAATTTCTGTAATTACATTTATAATTACACTGTTGACCCATACATTGTACTTATTTTTTGATGGAAGTACATAGTAGTTAAGGCGACCTAATATAAAGTGGGACCAAAAAAAGTCTTGTTGAAAGCTCACACGCTTTTTCAAGAAAACTGTGGCTATAAATAATTTACCTCTATATTCTGCACGAGCAAAGCGATATGGGAGAACTCCGTCACCTCAGCGGAAGCCTCCAGTACCTGAGAAACCACCTGACTCCACTGGCTGAAGCCATACAGAGGGTCCTGCAGTATCTGCCGGAGAGCTGTCTCGCTTTCAGAGGACAGCCTGAAAGATCTCCCTTTCACACTGTCACAGGAAACACAAAACAACAACTCTACAGAGTAGTCCTTTACAGTACGAGCTTATAGGGCTTTCAACAGATGGCTTCCACAAAACAAATGAATAAATAAATGCAGTAAACCCTGTGTGTAATGCACTAATTGTTTGAAGTGCTTACATTAGCACTCTTTTATTGCTGGATACACATTGTTTATGGCTGATTAGACCTATGTGAGTGACATGCCACTGACAGTCACACAAAGGGGATGAAAACCTACATGTGACGAGCCTCCCACTGTGTCTGCATGACAGAATGTTTACCAACGTCAGTATCAATAGCTAATGATTAATAAAATATCCATCAAAGTATTTCTCCTTGCCTCGTTCCTCCTTTGCCGGAGGCTCTTTGGATGTGCGTGTAAGGTTTCTGCTCACCTCTGGTATTCTTTCACCACTGCTAGCACCTCATCAGACACGTTTTTAGAATCTTGTGGGAATCGGAATAACTCTTTCAACCGGGATTTTAGCTGTTCCACCCTGGGCTCCTCTGCGATGAGCTTGTTGCGCACCCCCTGAAGTGTGGATGTAGAGAACAAATCAATGAAATTAGTACACACATCGTGAGTTTTTATAGGGAGCTCATTCAAGCAGGTCATTAATGCTGAATTTCTCCACATGGGGTCCAGACAGCTTTCATTGATCTAAAAAAAGGTTTTCATCCTTGTTGGTTTCTCCCCACTGCTAACAGTAAACTTGGTCCAATTAGTAACTTTGTCAAATTGAAATAAAAACATCAGTTTTCAAATGCCATTATGATCATCTACAATTGATTGGGTGTTTATCAGTAAAAGTTCAACTGTGCAAACAGCATATGGGTACTAATAGGCTGCGTTTTTTGCTCACATCTGACACAGATCGGAATTTGACACAAAAATCCGCACGAGATCCGATTTTTTCGCATCCGATCTGAGCCACTTCCAAATGTGATTTTAAATCAGATACATATCCGATCTCTGGACATGCGAAAACACGCATATCCGATTCCCATTGGAATTCCAAGCCACCACAAGGCGAGGGCGACACGTTTGCTTACTAAAAGGTATCTTTACATTTACATTTTACATTTATTCATTTGGCAGACGCTTTTATCCAAAGCGACTTACAAGTGAGGAATACAACAAGTGAGTCATCATGAAAAGGCAAATAGACGCAAGCAGTGCTCACAATACAAGTTTTAGACATTGCTTAGAGTATCATAAGCTACAATAGAGAGAGATTAAAGGTAATGAAAGGATAGTTTTTTTGTTTTTTTTTTTCAAGATGAGGTTAAGTGCTCATGAAAGAGATGAGTTTTCAGCTGCCTTTTGAATATTGCCAGGGATTCTACATTCCGGATGAAGGCAGGAAGATCGTACTACCAGCATGGAGCAGTGAACGAGAATGTTCTGGAGAGTGATTTTGTGCCTCTCTGTGATGGTACCACGAGCCTTCGCTCCTTTAGTGAGCGTAGGCTTCTGGTAGGGGTGTAGACTCGTAAGAGTGAGTGGAAGTAGGAGGGTGCTAAGCAGTGTTGCCAATTTGGGGATTTTGTTGCCAAATTTAGCTACTTTCTCATTGTTGCTGCGACTTTTATTAATGTTTTGCGACAAGGAGCTATTTTGGCTATATTTAAATAAAATTAGCGATTTTTTGTCGATTTTTGTTATTTTGGGCAATGGTTGGCCACACCCTGCCAGAATCTCATGTTCGCACTCAATCCTGCCATGAGCCTGCGCACTGCGGTACGCATGAAGAGGCTCTCTAAAGTAAATATAGAGCTGAATGGTGGGAAAAGTTATCAGAGAGTCTGTCCAGCAACTAATGATGAATATAGCGAACTGTGGACTGTCTAAATAGCATGCCGGTGATAGTCCGTGATGCTGAAGTGCAAAAGACCCAGAGTAACGTTGATCAATTGAGCCGATATGGTATGTATAATATTGATTTTTATTTTAGATAATCTATTATAATGTTTATCAGAGCTTGGCAGAAAGATAATTATTATATTGTAAGACTTAGACAGATCATTAATTGATTATAATATTATTTATCATTTTTATAATTAATAGAATATATATATATATATATATACACACACACACGACACATAAAAATAATCCTAGTCTGTCATATACAATTTGACATTTAAAAAAAAGTTTAAAAAAAAGTTTGTTTACAGTGAAATTTTTTTTTTTTTTTTTTTAGAAATAATTAAAATGTAAAATAATATAAAATGTGTTAAAGATACTTTATTGTTGTGCTGTTGAGTTGTCATGAATGGGGTGTCCCTAAAATGGGGATTTTTTTTTTAAATATACACATATGCAGACCTGTTTGTACTTTATTTTTAAATTTGGTGACTTTTTGTGAAAAATGGAGACTTTTGAGGGTGGTCTTAGAGATTTTCAGAGGGAGGGGTTTGGCAACACTGGTGCTAAGCCTGTGGTAGATCTGTAAGCAAGCGTCAACGATGTTGTATTATGAAGCAGACGTGTCTGTATGCACTCGCACTAAAAATTTGCAGCTTAATTATTGAGGAGGGAACTTTATATGTCTATCAATTTTTTCCTTGAAAGAAATTGCGTGCACACACACACACACACACACACACACACATTCAGCAGCTGAATTTCAACCTCTGCCTGGTTAATTTAAAAGAGACCGCCGTGTGTTTTTTATTTTTTTATTTTAATAAACCAAAAGCTTCACTGGGTAGGCTACTCCCTCTCGTGTGCGCCCTCTCCTTCGCTCGCTCTCTCGTTATCATTCATTCAAATAAATGTAATCTTACCTGCTATTTCCCTGCACAATTCTAGGTTTAACGTCTGTGTAGATAAAATAACAAACGCAAATTACCTTTATTTTCCAGTCTATATTCGTTCAGTCAGAATTCACGCTGCAAAACATCCATGACACTGACAACTTATCCATTCTGACAGGTAATCATGACCACCCGACTTGAAATATATAAATAATTTTAATAGCACGGCCATTCAAAACCTGAGGGTCTAACGTGCATGCAAAGCTAACAATGACAATCATTTTGGGCAGGAATTAATGTAGACACATATCGGATACCAGTCGTGTCTAAAGTGAATGTAAACATGCTGGCCAAAAAATCGGATATGGTCAAAAGATCGGATCTGTACGTTAAGATTTGCAATGTAAATGCAGCCATAGTGCTCTCTCTCTCTCTTTCTCTCTCTGTGCATGCGTGGGCGTTTGTGGAGCGTGTGTGAGAGCTTAGTGAGTGTGAGCGTTGAGTTTTTTTTTTTTCCTTTATTTTTTTACTTCTAAGTTTGTTTATTTGATTTAGTATTTATCTTGCGTGTGTTTTGTTCGTGCTGCCTGCTTTCTTAGAAAGCATGGCAGCTCAGGGTGGGAATGGGCTTGATTTCTTCACACGGCTTCACAGAGTTAAAATAGTATATCCGCGGCGAGTGTGGAGGCTTGCTGTCTGGGTGTAGGAGAAGTTGTTGGCCATCAAAACATTCTCTCTGCATCCAGAATAAATAACGCGACCGTGATTTTTTTTTTTTTTTGAATATGGTGGAAAGAGCAAACGAGGTGGTTGTGCAAGGAATAATCATTGATGAAATACTTACACCTGTTTTGCCTCTGATCTTACCATCAAAGAAAGTCACAATATCGAATATTCCTCCATTCCTTAGTGATGACATTTTGACACAAGCACTTTCACGTTATGGAAAGTTGGTTTCGCCGATGAGAAAGAGTGCGATCGAGTCTCCTTAATTGAAACATATTGTTTCATTTAGGAGATTCGCTTTCATGATAATCAAAGATGACGCTGAACTGGACTTGGCACTAAATTTCTGTGTGGACGATTTTGAATACGTAGTGTTTGTAACTACTGACAAAATGAAATGCTTTGGATGTGGTAAATTGGGCCACTTAATCCGTTCATGCCCTGATGCAGCTGGAGGTAGTAAGGATAGGGCTGCAAATGAGGAAGACAGATCTACTGTAATTCCGTCTGAGGTCAGTCTGGCCGAAGCAGTGCCGACCACGGATAAACCTGCTAGGAAAGGAACATCTGTCGTGGGGCCTGTGGAAGCTGGATCGACCTCAATGGAATCAATGAATGAAGGTAGGGATACTTCAGAAACTTCTCTAAATGCAGAAACTGGATTGTTGAACAGTGATGTAGAAAACGTGAGGGAAGAAGATGTGTCTGAGATAGAAACAGAGAGTAAGATGTTCAAATTGCCGACAAAAAGGAAAGATGTGGAAAAGATCAGTAGTGTAAAGTGTTTTTAAAAAAGGAGATGTGTTTGAAGAACAGAAAGAGTCAGAATGTGAAAGTGAAAAGTCTGATTCAAGTATAGTGTTGTCACAGACTGAAGGTATAAGCAGAAGCTATGATGTTGATGACATAAAAAGTTTTCTTAGTATCACAAAAAACAAAAGAGGTGTGATTGTAAAGGAATATTTCCCTGATCTAAAGCAGTTTTATGACAAAGCCAAAAGTCTAATAGCAGAAGGGTGCCTTTCAAACAAGGAAGTTTACTGTTTGAAAAAGATTGTGAGGAAAGTTGGCATGGATTTAAATGAAAATAAGGATTAAGAATATTAGTAATTTGTTTTTTTTTTTTGGTTGTTTATTTATTTCAGTATGGCTGAAGTGCAGATTGTCTCCTTGAATGTTAATGGTGCTAGAGATTATAGAAAAAGAGCTGAGCTGTATGAAATTATCAAGCAGAAAAAAATAGATGTTACTTTGATTCAAGAAACGCATAGTGAACAATGTAAATGATTGGATGAAGGAATGGGAAGGGTTATCTTTTCTTAGCCACAACACCATGTTAAGTGGAGGAGTAGCAATTTTGTTTGCAAAAACCTTTAATCCGATCTCGTACCAAGTTGAGAAGTTTTTGAAGGGTAGACTTTTAAAAGTGGAGAATTATAATTTTGTTTTTATTTGTGTGTATTTTTCCAACTCAACCATTGATAGGATGTTGTTTTTAGATACACTATGTTCTGTTTTACAAGATGTTTCTAATGATGATTATTTATTTTTGGGAGGTGATTTTAACTGTACAGTGAGTAATTGTGACAGAAATCATATTGAACCCCATATGCCTTCAAGAAAACGTCTCTTTTAATAATTAATATGCATGAGTTAATTGATGTATGGAGGTTTTTTCATGAGGATAAAAGACAATATACTTGGTCACATGCCCGTGATAATGTTTTATCTCTGGCAAGATTAGATAGATTTTATGTGTTCATGCAGGTATTTTTAAAAATTGTTGTATTTTTTCCTGTTGGGTTCTTTTATTTTGAATTCTGTCAAGCCTAAAAGTGCTTATTGGCATTTTAATTCAACTTTAATAAGGATTATAAGGATGATAAGGATTTTATATGCACTTTTAAATTGTTTTGGGCTGATTACAGAACAAAAAAAGCATCTTTTCAATCAGTACAAAAATGGTGGGATTTTGGTAAAATACAGATTAAACAGTATTGTCATCAGTATGTTCACAACAGCACCAAAGTTTTAAATCAGTCAATGAAAGACTTAGAGACTGACATAATTAAGATACAGGAATTGTCAGTATCAACAAAACAACAAAGTTATTTGAAAATTCTTTCTAAAAAAAAAAAAAATTAATTGGCAGAATTATTAGGGGTTAAAACACAGGGGGCTTTGGTCCGATCAAGATTTGTAAGTCTTGACTAGATGGATGCACCTTCAAAGTATGTTTTCAATCTTGAAAGGAAAAGAAATCAAGAATCATTCACGCTTTGCGATCTGAGGAAGGATTTCTGTTGTCCAATCCTGTAGCGATTAGGAGGAGGGCAATTGGTTTTTATGAGAAACTGTACAGAAGTGAATTAGGACCAGACAATATCAGTGAGGGTGTCTTCAAGGATTTACCAAAGGTGTCTGATGAAGCTAATGCAGAGATTTCAGGTGCGCTCAGCCTGGGAGAACTGCATAAGGCTGTTCAGAGCATGGAATCCGGAAGGGTGCCTGGAATCGATGGCATACCAATGGACTTCTATAAATGTTTTTGGGATGTTTTAGGAGAGGATCTCTTAGAAGTACTCAATGGTAGTTTGGACGAAGGTCTTCTGCCTTTGAGTTGCCGGAGAGCAGTCCTAACCCTCCTTCCCAAAAAAGGAGACCTCACAGAGATCAAAAACTGGAGACCTGTTTCACTTCTGTGCAGTGACTATAAACTTCTTTCAAAGATTTTAGCAAACAGACTATCAAAAATTATGAATAAGGTGATCCATCCGGTCCCTTATTAGGGATATCTATGATGTCTCTAAGTTATCAAATAGTGACATTGGATTGATTTCGCTAGACCAAGAAAAAGCATTTGACAGAGTTGAACATACACTACCGGTCAAAAGTTTGGAATCTGTAACATTTTTAATGTTTTTAAAAGAAGTTTCATCTGCTCACCAAGGCTGCATTTATTTAATTAAAAATACAGTAAAAACTAGGGGTGTAACAATTCATCGATATAGATCGATACATCAATTTAATGTCTAACGATACGATGCATCGATGCAACACATAAAAAATCGATACCTGTGGGCTATTTATAGAGGCACCTTTGTTTTAACACTCTCCACATTTTCACACAATGACAGTCTATGCATTATCGCCAACGTGTGCATTCTGGTTTAAACTACCTTTCAGAACTTGTGAAAGACGCTCGGGGCTGTAGATGGAACTGCCAGTGCTGAATCTTCACGAAAGTTTATAATTTGCTCATGTTTAAAGCCTTGCAAAAAGCAGTGCGCGCACATCTCAAACAGTGTCTGTTACTTAGATCACAACACTGGAGAATAGAGCGCTATGAATCATTCTTCACACACACAGTAACTGAAATTAAAACTGTTAAAAGAAAATGCTCAATAAACTGCTGCATAGGAGCGTCGCGCTATGACTCTGTGTTGCTTCAAGCGCATCATTCTGCACACGGGATGCGCATAAGTGCTTTGTGCCGCTGTGTATTGGAGCCTTTATAATACTTTTGCACAATGAAAGAATATTAATAGCCTGTCTTGTTCTGTCCTACGTATAATATGTTGCTGCTTCATTAAAAAGCTGCGCTGTACATTTAAAATAAATGTCTTTTAATTTTACTGAATATAGGCCTATATACAATATATAAACAATATATAGCTACAACATTTCCTTGTTTATCAGTTTTTTGACATTACACGTTTTAGCACAGAAGCCTAAAATACTTGACTGTTGTCATGTCATCAGCTGTCATTAGATTACTGTGTGAGTTTTTTATTTGTGGATGTTCCAATCAGAGTGCAGGATGTGAAATTATGAAATAATTGCTTATGTTATATAATTTGGTTGCAGTTGTGAGTTAAAAAAAATTGTAACTGGTAGTGTAAAATAGGCACATAATATCATAATATCGAAATATTGATCGATATACCCCTGAATCGAATCGTATTGCAGAACTTTTTGAAGTATCGGAAAATACTGTATCGCTGGCTATGAGAATCGATATTGTATCGAATCGTGACGAACTGTTCGGTTTACACCCCTAATAAAAACAGTAATATTGTGAAATATTATTACAATTTAAAATAACTGTTTTCTGTTTGAATATATTTTATAAAGTAATTTATTCCTGTGATCAAAGCTGAATTTTCAGCATCATTACTCCAGTCTTCAGTGTCACATGATCCTTCAGAAATCATTCATATGCTGATCTGCTGCTCAAGAAACATTTATTGTGTACAATTGTACAAAATATTTGTGTACAATATTTTTTTTCAGGATTCTTTGATGAATAGAAAGTTCAAAAGAACAGCATTTATTTGAAATATAATCTTTTGTAACATTATAAATGTCTTTACTAAAACTTTTGATCGATTTAATGCATCCTTGCTGAATAAAAGTATTAATTTCTTTAATTTCTTTTCAAAAAAAATAAAAATAAAAATTCTTACTGACCCCAAACTTTTGAACGGTAGTGTATAATGTTACAAAATCTTTGTATTTCAGATAAATGCTGTTCTTTTGAACTTTCTATTCATCAAGGAATCCTGAAAAAAAAGTACACAACTGTTTTCAGCATTGATAATAATCATAAATGTTTCTTGAGCAGCAGATCAGCATATTAGAATGATTTCTGAAGGATCATGTGACACTGAAGACTGGAGTAATGATGCTGAAAATTCAGCTTTGATCACAGGAATAAATTACTTTATAAAATATATTCAAACAGAAAACAGTTATTTTAAATTGTAATAATATTTCACAATATTACTGTTTTTACTGTATTTTTAATTAAATACAGGTGCTGGTCATATAATTAGAATATCATCAAAAAGTTGATTTATTTCACTAATTTCATTCAAAAAGTGAAACTTGTATATTATATTCATTCATTACACACAGACTGATATATTTCAAATGTTTATTTCTTTTAATTTTGATGATTATAACTGACAACTAAGGAAAATCCCAAATTCAGTATCTCAGAAAATTAGAATATTGTGAAAAGGTTCAATATTGAAGACACCTGGTGCCACACTCTAATCAGCTAATTAACTCAAAACACCTGCAAAGGCCTTTAAATGGTCTCTCAGTCTAGTTCTGTAGGCTACACAATCATGGGGAAGACTGCTGACTTGACAGTTGTCCAAAAGACGACCATTGACACCTTGCACAAGGAGGGCAAGACACAAAAGGTCATTGCAAAAGAGGCTGGCTGTTCACAGAGCTCTGTGTCCAAGCACATTAATAGAGAGGCGAAGGGAAGGAAAAGATGTGGTAGAAAAAAGTGTACAAGCAATAGGGATAACCGCACCCTGGAGAGGATTGTGAAACAAAACCCATTCAAAAATGTGGGGGAGATTCACAAAGAGTGGACTACAGCTGGAGTCAGTGCTTCAAGAACCACTACGCACAGACGTATGCAAGACATGGGTTTCAGCTGTCGCATTCCTTGTGTCAAGCCACTCTTGAACAACAGACAGCGTCAGAAGCGTCTCGCCTGGGCTAAAGACAAAAAGGACTGGACTGCTGCTGAGTGGTCCAAAGTTATGTTCTCTGATGAAAGTAAATTTTGCATTTCCTTTGGAAATCAGGGTCCCAGAGTCTGGAGGAAGAGAGGAGAGGCACACAATCCACGTTGCTTGAGGTCCAGTGTAAAGTTTCCACAGTCAGTGATGGTTTGGGGTGCCATGTCATCTGCTGGTGTTGGTCCACTGTGTTTTCTGAGGTCCAAGGTCAACGCAGCTGTATACCAGGAAGTTTTAGAGCACTTCATGCTTCCTGCTGCTGACCAACTTTATGGAGATGCAGATTTCATTTTCCAACAGGACTTGGCACCTGCACACAGTGCCAAAGCTACAAGTACCTGGTTTAAGGACCATGGTATCCCTGTTCTTAACTGGCCAGCAAACTCGTTTGACCTTAACCCCATAGAAAATCTATGGGGTATTGTGAAGAGGAAGATGCGATATGCCAGACCCAACAATGCAGAAGAGCTGAAGGCCACTATCAGAGCAACCTGGGCTCTTATAACACCTGAGCAGTGCCACAGACTGATCGACTCCATGCCACGCCGCATTGCTGCAGTAATTCAGGCAAAAGGAGCCCCAACTAAGTATTGAGTGCTGTACATGCTCATACTTTTCATGTTCATACTTTTCAGTTGGCCAAGATTTCTAAAAATCCTTTCTTTGTATTGGTCTTAAGTAATATTCTAATTTTCTGAGATACTAAATTTGGGATTTTCCTTAGTTGTCAGTTATAATCATCAAAATTAAAAGAAATAAACATTTTGAAATATATCAGTTTGTGTGTAATGAATGAATATAATATACAAGTTTCACTTTTTGAATGGAATTAGTGAAATAAATCAACTTTTTGATGATATTCTAATTATATGACCAGCACCTGTAAATGCAGCTTGGTGAGCAGACGAAACTTCTTTTAAAAACATTAAAAATGTTACAGATTCCAAACTTTTGACTGGTAGTGTATATACCTATGGGGAACATTAAAGCTTCTGGTTTTAGTAAAAGTTTTATAAATAAAATTAAAGTTTTGTACAGTGATGTTGAGAGCATACTCAAAATTAATGGTGGCTTATGCACTCCTTTTAAAGTTTTTAGAGGTGTGAGGCAGGGATGCCTGCTCTCTGGAATGTTATATTCGTTAGCAATTTAACCTTTTTAAGAACAATTAAGAAAAAATGTACAAGGTTTTAATGTGCCAATTTTTGGAAAAAGTATAAGTCTCTCTGCATATGCTGATGATGTTTTAGTGTTTGTTAGTCAACAGAGTGATGTAAAGGTTTTAATGAGTGTACTTGATGATTAAAAAAAAAAAAAAAAAAAACTGTCTTCTGCTAAAATTAATTGGGAAAAAAGTGAAGCGCTTATAGGTGATTGAAAAAGAGGGTGTTTTTCCCTTCCTCCTGGTTTAGTGTGGAAAAAAGGAGGCTTTAAATATCTGGGGGGTTTTCTAGGAGATGAAGCAACTGTACAAAAAAACTGGGAAGGAACTATTGAAAAAGTTAAAGGTCGACTTGAGAAATGGAAGTGGTTAATCCCAAATATGTCTTATAGAGGTCGAACCTTAGTTATAAATAATTTAATAGCTTCCTCTTTATGGCATAAATTAACCTGCATAGATCCTCCTTTGCGTCTGTTAGCAAAGATACAAGCGATTTTAGTTGATTTTTTTTGGGATATGTTACATTGGGTTCCTCAGAGTATATTGTTTTTACCCAAAGAAGAAGGAGGACAAGGATTGGTACATCTTCAAAGTAGAACAGCAGCTTTCCGTTTACAATTTTTGCAAAGACTTCTTAGTGGTTCAATAACTTCAAGCTGGAAAGTAGTTGCATGTAAAATACTACAAAATCTTCAAATTTGAAAATGGACAAATCTTTTTTTATGGACTTGTCAAAATTGAACATCAATGGAATGCCTATTTTTTTATCGGAATGTTTTTAAAGTGGAACATGTTCAAAGTACAAAGAGAAGGACATTTTAAATCCCTTCACTGGCTCCTTGAAGAACCACTAATATATGGAGCACGCTTTGATTTAACATACATTGACTGTACAATTCCTGGACTCACTGAAACACTTAAGGCTTCCAAAATATGTACAATGGGGAGTCTAGTTAATTTGACAGGACCAGACTTTGAGAATACGGAAAGAGTTGCTATGAGTCTGAAAATTAAGTCAAGACGATTTGTTTTTCATTCATTAGAAAAATGAAAAGAAAAAGAAAAGACTCACTTCTGATGAACTGAAACTTTTATCGGACTACTGTGAAAGCAAAAATGTGCCTAATGAAAGAGATGTCTTATCTGATTTTTTCTTTTACCTGTTTTAGATGATGTTTCAGGAATGTTTCTAAGCTCTGGAAAATCCCTATGTCTTAATTTTTTTTTCAAGTACTGGTAAATCTTTTTATAAAGCTTGTGTTCTTGTTTTTAACAACAACAAAAGAAAAAACGCTTGATAGGGTTGAAAGGGTTGATACACCATGGCGTGATGTTTTAAAACTGTGTGATGATGATAAACCAGAATGGAGATCGTTGTATAAGCCACCTTTAAGTAAAAGAGTTGGGGACATACAGTGGAGATTTTTACATGGTACAATAGCAGTTATTTCTTTTATTTCAGTTTTAAATTCTGATGTCACTGCAGAATGCCCTTTTTGTTTAAAGAGAGAAACTGTTTTTCATGCTTATATGGATTGTTTTAGACTGAAAAGGTTGTTTAGTTTATTACATAATTTATTTGATAGTTTTAATGAATCTTTTTCTGTAGACATATTTATTGTTGGTTTTAAATATGTTAGAAGAAAGAGGTTTATTTGTCAGTGTTTACATTTTATTATAGGTCAAGCAAAATTAGCAATCTATATGAGTAGAAAAAACAAAATAGAACTGGGTGTAGATCAGGATATTAATACTCTGTTTGTAGCCACAGTAAAATCCAGAATACTCATTGATTTTCATTTTTATACATCCATAGATGACATTATTACATTTGAAATGAGATGGTGTAAGAATGAGGCTCTGGGCTCTGTTATTGATGGAAAAAAACATTTCTCTCTTCTACTAACGTAAAAGAGGGATTTGTTTTGTTTTCTTTGTGGTATAAAAGGTAAATGTAAAATGGTAAATGTTGACTTGTTGAAAAAGGGTTTTATGTGAAAAATTGTAATAAAGTATTTTTTCAAAATTCAATTCTCTCTCTCTCTCTCTCTCTCTCTCTCTCTCTATCTATCTATCTATCTATATACACAATCAAAAAAATGAACTTTCACTGTTAGTTTCACTCAAACCATCCTTGTTCACATACTTGTTTCTACTAAAAATGAGTATTATCAGCTTTACTTAAGTGTTTGTTCAATCAACTTAACATTGCTGAGTGAAACGCACAAATTAATGTTGACATAACTAACTGGGCAGGGCATCCATAGATCCAGCATGCTTTGCAAGGAACTGTATTAGGAGAGTAAATTTAAGTGTTATTTTATGTTTTTTAGTAAAGGGAAAGATGTTGTTAGTTTATGTTAGTGTTTAATGTTCAGTTATGTTGGACATTTAGAGTAATTTCTGTAATGTTTTTGAATTTTGTGGTTACCATTTCCATGCAGAAGTGTGGCGCCTTTGTTTAGGCTGTGAGCACTCATATACGCATGTTTATAAGATTCCTGCTCTCAATTAAATTGAGTTTGTTCAATTAGTTATTTTTTGAGCACATTTTGTAGAGCAAATAGTTAATTTAATAAGGTAAATTAAGTCAATAAATGTGTTCACTTTGCATAATAAACTTTAACATATGTAATAAATTTAACAACATTATTAAGTAAACGGCACATAAATATTTTGTAATAGTGACAAATTCAAATGATTTGAATTTACTCAAAGAAATTTTGTGAGCTTTACTTGAATTTCTTTTGTTCATACAACTAAATTGTTATTTGTACAAATTACTCAATATAGTTGCATGGAATCCATTTGACACTTCTTTTCTAAGTAAATCCAACAATTGATTTCAAAATAACTCAACACACAGCCATAAATGTCTAAACCGCTGGCCACAAAAGTGAGTACACCCCTAAGTGAAAATGTCCAAACTGGGCCCAAAGTGTCAATATTTTGTGTGGCCACCATTATTTTCCAGCACTGCTTTAACCCTCTTGGGCATGGAGTTCACCAGAGCTTCACAGGTTGTCACTGGAGTCCTCTTCCACTCCTCCATGACGACATCATGGAGCTTGTGGATGTTAGAGACCTTGCGCTCCCCCACCTTCCGTTTGAGGATGCCCCACAGATGCTCAATAGGGTTTAGGTCTGGAGACATGCTTGGCCAGTCCATCACCTTTACCCTCAGCTCCTTTAGCAAGGCAGTGGTCGTCTGGGAGGTGTGTTTGGGGTCGTTATCATGTTGGAATACTGCCCTGCGGCCCAGTCTCCAAAGGGAGGGGATCATGCTCTGTTTCAGAACATGTACATGTTGGCATTCATGGTTCCCTCAATGAACTGTAGCTCCCCACTCATGCAGCCCCAGACCATGACACTCCCACCACCATGCTTGACTGTAGGCAAGACACACTTGTCTTTGTACTCCTCACCTGGTTGCCGCCACACATGCTTGACACCATCTGAACCAAATAAGTTTATCTTGGTCTCATCAGACCACAGGACATGGTTCCAGTAATCCATGTCCTTAGTCTGCTTGTCTTCAGCAAACTGTTTGCGGGCTTTCTTCTGCATCATCTTTAGAAGAGGCTTCCTTCTGGGACGACAGCCATGCAGACCAATTTGATGCAGTGTGCGGCGTATGGTCTGAGCACTGACAGGCTGACCCCCTACTCCTTCAACCTCTGCAGCAATGCTGGCAGCACTCATACGTCTATTTCCCAAACACAACCTCTGGATATGACGCTGAGCACGTGCACTCAACTTCTTTGGTCAACCATGGCGAGGCCTGTTCTGAGTGGAACCTGTCCTGTTAAACTGCTGTATGATCTTGGCCAACGTGCTGCAGCTCAGTTTCAGGGTCTTGGCAATCTTCTTATAGCCTACGCCATCTTTATGTAGAGCAACAATTCTTTTTTTCAGATCCTCAGAGTTCTTTGCCATGAGGTGCCATGTTGAACTTCCAGTGACCAGTATGAGAGAGAGAGAGCGATAACACCAAATTTAACACACCTGCTCCCCATTCACACCTGAGACCTTGTAACACTAACAAGTCACATGACACCAAGAAGAGAAAATGGCTAATTGGGCCCAATTTGGACATTTTCACTTAGGGGTGTACTCACTTTTGTGGCCAGCAATTTAGACATTAATGACTGTGTGTTGAGTTATTTTGAGGGGACAGCAAATTTACACTGTTATACAAGATGTACACTCACTACTTTACATTGTAGCAAAGTGTAATTTCTTCAGTGTTGTCACATGAAAAGATATAATAAAATATTTACAAAAATGTGAGGGGTGTACTCACTTCTGTGAGATAGTGTATATATATATATATAAACATTTTATAACATTTATATCTTAATTTTACTACTAAATAAATAGATAATTGCTCTGAAATGGCTTAAAAATGTTACTAAATGAAAACAAGAAAAAAAAACAGACATTTCATAGTAAGTGTCATGTAATAATAAAAAATATATAATGCATATGTTGTTCTTGAACAACATTACCTACAATATAAAAAAAAAAAAATCTAAAATAATGCTATTTTTATCACATATATTATGCCATGTAGTCACTTCTGTGAACACGGTTGAGTGATAGTAGTTTTTGCTAAGTTTAAATAAAAAAACATTATTAAATCATCTCAATGTCTAATAAGTCGAATTTAGAAAAAGGTGATTGTGAGTGGTGAAGCCCTAGGCAGTTAAAAAAAAATGCAAGACGTTTGCACTGAAATACTAATTACAAAGTGTTACAACATTTTACCCTTGTGTGTCCATCATTCAGGAGGTATTCCAACATCACAGAGATCTTCCAAAAACAAATATGATTTACTACGGCTCAAATTACTGTCACACCCCCCATAGGAATTTACGTAAGGCATTCCCTAAATCACCGTAGGTATCGTGTGCTGTCACAAAAATATGCTGTGTCCTACAAGAAAACATCAAAAGTATTTGGGAGCGGTGAGAGAGATGAACATAGTGCTAACCGTGTGCGTCTTCCATTGAGCTACCAAGTGTTCCTCAGTCCTCTCTCCATCCCTGCTCTCCAGCTCACTGCTGAGGTTCTGAACCAGGGATCGAATCTGCACCAGGTCCTCCCACAGCTCCTTACAGCGGTTTGAATACTCGCTCTCAGAGTCCAGTGAGCTCTGGAGCTCTTCTTGAATCTCCACCAGTGCTTGGCGTAACCTCTGCCAGGCCAGCCTCAACTCCTCCATCTCTTTTGTGATCTTCTCCGCACCTGCTGGAGACGTGTTGGCCTTCACCACTTCAGACAACTTTTCAATGTGCTGGAGAGTGAGTTCTTCTTTGGCTATACTTGCGTCCAGCTCCTGATAGAGATAGGAGGGGTGAAAAATATTGAATTTCACATATTCTTCATAATATGTTTGCAACAAGGCCTCTAGACATGGCACGAGAAGTGGAATGTGATACAATAGCCAAAGAAGTCCATCTAGATGTGTACACAGACTAGTAAATAAGAAATATTGCAGATTGAATATACAATTACCACTAAAACTCTGTATACAATCATTGTTTTTGTTAACTAAAGCTACAACTAAATCTAGTAAAAAATCGTTTTCGGTAATTGAAATAAAGTTGACAAAATAAAACAAATATTGGATAATTAACTTAAATGAAAATTAGAAATGCTGCCTTGGCAACTAACTGAATTATTTACAAAAACTAAAACAAAAAATAATAAATGCTATATAGAAATATAAAATAATAATAAGAATAATAAAATGTCAAAGAGACATGACAATTACTAAAACTTAAAACTAAATTTTAAAATGAAATCTGAAAATGTAAAAATAAAGCGAATTCAAAATATTAATAAATACTATAATAGTATATTAATAAAATGAAAATAGAAACTGAATCTAGCACTGTATATAATCTACAATTATATTAAATTATATATATTGATATTAATAATTAATTGTTACTTGCTTTTTATCAATAATTATTAATAACTATAATTAATTATAGTTATTATAATTTTTTAAATCATTTTGTTTTTGTCCCACATTTTCAGTTCACACCATCAAGTACCATCAAGTACCATCAAGTTCACATCTGTCAAACTCTAACCACCGTCATATAAAAAATATGCAAAATGGCAGCGGCCTCAACAGTGAAAGTCAGGTCAAGTTTATTTGTATAGCAATTTTCAAAATACATATTGTTTCAAAGCAGCTTTACTGAAAATCATTACTTAATCCCCCAGTGAGCAAGCCAAACATAACTGTGGCAAGGAAAGAAGCCGCATAGGATAGAGGCAGTCAGGGAGATACCTTGGCAAATTTGAATATGGTTGATTTTATTGCTCAATATTTTGCATGGGAATATAGAAATGAATTAATGTAATGATGGAGTATCTTCCTGTCAACAACAACAAAGTCATGGATCCATTTTGGCATGTTGGACGTTGCTATGGAAACAAAGAATGAGCCCAAGGATGTGAATAGCTCAGAAAGGAATTTATGAGTTGTCAGCTCATAGTTTTATTTATTCTGATGGGACCATTAAGTACTACAAAATGGAGTATATTATAGTGAAGCATAATTTTCTTTGGGTGTTTAGAAATAATAGTATTTGTCCTACTTCCTCATTATTCCTTCAAGTTCCTCAACATAGAAATTGTGTTTATTCATGAGTCGCTTTTGCATCTAAGGTTGCAATACATGTTTTACTTAACTGGGGTTCTGCGTGTTTACATTGTACTAGAGTAGTATTAGACATAGTATTAGACATACCCGTAGTAATAAGATTTTTCACATGACCCCTTTAATACAGTAGCCCAAAGTGAAAACGAGGATGCAAATTAGCAAATACTCAGCCAAACTTATCCACAGCTTGACCATTCTGACCTCCCCTCCCCCAAATAAGTAGGTCAATGTACCTGCAGGGCTTTCAGCCTATTCTGTGTCGTATCCTCCATGTCACTGAAACGGCTGACTTCTCCTGTTTTAGACACCAGCCAGGTTTGGAATTTATGAATGCAACTTTGGTATTGCTGGTGCTCCTCTGCTACCTTCTGTGCCAATGCCAACCTTTCCTGCAAATAAGTAATGCATTTCAATTAAAAGACAAAGTCATATCTTTGACATTAGTATTATTTTCAATTTGATATACTCATTTATGCAGGTAACAGCAATAAATATACAATTTATGCATTAAGATGGCCAACATCAATACAGATTAAATTATAAATTATACACTACCATTCAAATTTTTAAAATAAATATATGATACAATAAGTGACAGTAAATATTTTGCTATTATTTGCATTGTTGCAAGATTTCTATTTCTATTTCAAATAAATACTGTTCTCTCTCTTTTTGACTTTCTATTCTTTCTAATGGCTGCTGAAATTCAGCTTTGTCATCACAATGATAAATTACATTTTAAAATATTTAGAAAACAGTTGGGCAGTTTTAATTTACGTTTTAAAATATTTTAAAATAGAAAACAGTCGGGCAGTGCTCCGACACGTAGCGTGGTTTTGCTTCGGGCGACCCGTCCCCGTCCCCCTCTCTCTCTCCCACTTCACTTCCTTTCAGTCTTCTACTATCCTATCTTAATAAAGGCAAAAAATGCCTTTGAATTGTAAATTTATTTCACAATGTTTTACTGTATTTTTGATCAAATAAATGCAGTCTTGGTGAGCATACCCCCTTTCAAAAACATTTAAAAAATCTTACCAACCAAAAACTTTATGTAGACCCCTAATAATACATACATACTTTCACAATAACTATGGAAGAGCAACACAAGTTACAACCAGTCAGTGACAGTAGTGGAGAACTGAAGGACAATGTACCTTGAAACTAGATCTTTTGAATGACTTTCAAAAGTGGATATAAAAGATATGGAAGATTTAAAGGCTGTTTTTTTTTTACTTATTTAACAACCTTATAAAACATTAACAATAGAATGCAGCTTCAAAGGTTTTCAAATCAATGAAATGCATAAATTTAATGTAGAACAAAGGCATTACCTTAATTCCCTTAAAACTTAAAACTTAAACCCTTAAAATATTCTGAAATGATTCAACACACACATCTGTTCTGGATGTCAGTGATAACTAAATTACTGACCTGAACAGATGAAGGTTTACCTGTGCTCGGTCTCGAATGAGGCTGTAGGCATCTTGAAGACCTTGCTGAGCCTGCTCATTTACACTGGGGTCCTCAGTCCGGTTGAACAGGGCTGCAGCCTCATCCAGGAGCCTCTCCAGAAACTGAGCCTGGGCTTGGATGTCACTGTGAAGGACCCGCAGATGATCTACCTGCCACCGCTTCTCTTGGAGACCCAGCTGCATCTCAAGCAGGGGCTCCAGAGCCCTGTGCATCTTCTCCAGCCACATCCCAAACTCCTCATGGGCCTTCAGGTATTCACTCCAGTGCAGCCACACCCACTCGATACGACTATCAGAGGGGCACAAAAATATGAAATAAATGAATACTTAAACATTTTATATTCTGATTGGTCAATCATGGCATTCTGTAGTCAAATATTATTGTATAATGACAAAATTAATAAATATTTTATACGTAGCTGTGTTAGTTACACGTTTCTCGTACCTGCAGATAATCCTATATATTAGAGCTGCACGATTCTGGATAAATTGAGAATCATGATTATTTTGTTTCAAATAGACATCACAGTTCTGAATAGAAAGCCAAACAAAACAACATGTAATTTACTAGAGTATCGAAAAAAATGGTAATTGCTGCAGTCCATTTAAAAATATTTAATTAATTTCAATTCTTTTTTTTTTTTTTAAAGTCGGTTTGATTGAATGATTCAATGACTCACTCATAAAGACTTCACTTGTTTCATTACTGGATGAATCAGCGTTTTTTTAACAAATCTCTTGAATGAATGATTCAATGATAAATAGGCTTTTTTTAACAGTCACTTGTCACCCCCTACTGGTGTAACAATCTAATTGATACAACCTTTATTTGCAGTGTCAAGTTATTTTCAAAATGTGATTTACTTTTTGATCGCTATACCATAGACATCAGTGTTTATATCCAAAATATGAACTTTTATCCAAACACAGAAATAATGATACTGTGTGGTTGAAAAGACAGTTTGTGAAGCTGTTTCATACCTATACATGACAACTGCAGATCTAGATAGACAGACAGACAGACAGATAGATGTAATCAAAATTATTCAACTCCCATTGCAAATCAGGTTTATTGGCAAAATTTACAGACTTTCAGCTGTTTGCAAAGAACAAATCAAATAAAAGTAATTGAAATAGCTCAACACAATGAATGTTCCAAGTAGTTTCCCCAAATTCTACTACAAAAAAGCAACTTTTAAGGACTTCTGCAGTCTAAAAAATTATTCAACCCCTTCATGGAAGCATCTTTAGTACATAGTAGAGCACCCCTTTTGCTGTTATGACCTGCTGCGAATGAGATGCATAGCCAGACACCAGCTTCTGGCAGCTGTTCCTATTCCTCAGGAGCAATGGCCTCCAGTTTAGTTCTGAATAATCTTAGGTTTGCGTGCTGCAACCACCTTCTTCAAATCCCACCAGAGATTTTCTATGGGGTTCAAGTCAGATGACTGGGATGGCCACTGTAGAATCTTCCAGGACTTTTTCTGCAATCAAGCCTTGGTGGAATTTGAGGTATGCTTAGGATCATTTTCCTGTTGGAAGGTCCAATGATGCCCAAGCTTCAGCTTTCTCACAGATGGCATGACATTTTCTCCTAGGATTTCCTGATGCTTCAAATGTGTCCATCTTTGCTTTCCACATGCTTTCTAGTGCCAGAGGATGCAAAGCAGCCCCAGCGCATCACCGAAGCACCACCATGCTTGACAATAGGCAGAGTGTTCTTTTCACACTGTAAAAAGAACACTGTGAAATGTACGATAACTTGCTGGCTGCAATTAGCAAGTAAGTTGCTGTAGTCCATTCCACAGTATGTTTACTGTAAATATAATCACAGTAACTTCAAATATACAATATTTTTAACAGTAATAACCACAGTATGCTACTACTGTAAATTTAATCACAGTAACTTGCTGGCAGTAATTACTGTTAACAGGCATTACTGCTTTGATTTTGTGTACTTTAAAATAAAGACAATGTTTTTAATCACAAAATGACATTTAAAACTTTCAACTTACTGCTAATCCATAGGGCCGAAAAATTCCAGTTTTGTTTCATCACTCCACAGAACAGAATCCAAAAACTTCTGTGGCTTACTTATATGATTTTGAGCATATTGGAGCCAACTTTTCTTGTGCTTTTGGGTTAGTAGTGGTGTACGTCTTGGAGTTCTGGCATGGAAACCATTTGTGTTTAGTACGTGCCAAACTGAAACCTCAGTGCCTGTTGCCACCAAGTCTTGCTGCAGGTCTTTTGCAGTCACTCTAGGGTTTTTCTGAACCTGTCGTCTCAGAAATCTGGTTGTAGCCACTGATAACTTCCTTTTTCTGCCCGTCCAGGTAGTGTAACCACTGTTCCTTTAACTTTGAACTTGCAAACTATGCTTCCAACAGTGTCTCTAGGAACATTTAGTGCTTTCGCTATCATTTTATATCCTGTTCCATGTTTGTGAAGGGTGATGATCTCTTCTCTTAACTTTTTGGACCATTCTTTTGACTTCAAACGTGATACTCAACAAACCCCTAGCCAGTTCAGGTATTTCATCTGTTCTAGCTCAAGCACACCTGGTGCAATCAATGAAGCCCTTGATTAGCTGCATCATGTGTGCTTGAGACAACACCTATTTTGCAGATTTGTGCTGTTGTGAGGGATTCTATTCAGGCGGTTGAATAATTTTGAGATAGCATAAGTCATTAAAAGTTGAATTTTCAGTTGAATTTGGAGAAACCACTTGAAATATTTATTGTGTTGAGCTATTTCAGTTACTTTTGTTTGATTTGTTCATTGCAAACAGCTGAAAGTCTGTAAATTTTGCCAATTAACCTGATTTTCAATGGGTGTTGAAAAAAATAAATTTATATATATATATATGTTTCAACAGGATAAGTTGCTCTTAAGGACAGTTCTTTTTTTATCCCTGGTCTTAAATTAGATGACAAGAGAATAAATATAATAATTTCTAATTGAAAATTGATGGAGCAAAATAATTTGTGTAAAAATGATTGTTAAAAAAAAAAATTCTGATTGAAAATCATGTAAACACAAAAGTCCCTACATCTGAGGTGAAAGAACCAAAAAGATCCATCTGGAACGGCCAATGGCTGTAGTAATATAGTGGCAAAAGTCATATCGTAAATGTCACCATATGAAAATACTTTTTTAGTATAGGAAGACACTTTTAAGTATCATTTAAGTACAAGTGAACATAACTGATGATACATTGGTGATATGATTGGTCTACCTGTGGACAAAATCTGTACCTGTGACAGTGAATGATGTAGGTTAACGTCTCCTCCCATAGCACTTTAAGATCTTTGAGTTTCGAATGAGTCTGATTCTTCATCTCTTCATCCCCATTTCGAAGCAGAGCTTCAGAAGCCACAAGCACCCTGTCCATCTTCACATGGCCTTCAGGCTCTGAGCTATGGATTTTCTTTACAACAAAGAAAAGTCATGCTTAATGGAAAATTTAAACTGATGAGATTATATAAAATTTATCTCAGGATAAAGGCAGTGCAGTGCAGGATTCTGGCTAAATTGAAAATCACAATTTTTTTTAATGAAAATCGAGATCAAAATTCCCACGATTCTGAATATACAACAAAATAAAATAACATGTCATTTACTAGAGGTGAACTTCTGACAAAATGTTATTTGCTGTAATCTATTTAAAATATTTAATTAATATATATATATATGTATATATATAAATTCAAATATTGAATGAATGATTCAATGACTCGCTTATAAAGACTTCACTTGTTTCATTACTGGATGAATCAGTGTTTTTGAATGAGTCTAATGAAAGATTCAATTAAAAAAATACAATTTCTAACAGTCACTTGTCACCAACTACTGGTGGTGTAACAATGTAATTGATACAGTCTTTATTTGAAGAGTCAAGCTACTTTCAAAAGGTGATTTATGCTATTTTGATCACTACTGTAAACTTCAGTGTTTATATCTGAACTATAAACTTTTATCTCATCACTTCTGTGATGATTTTAATTATTGTAACACAGAAATACTGGTACTGTGTGATTTAAAAAAAAAAGATTTTGTGGATCTGTTTCATACCTATACATGACAATTGCTATACATATGACAACTGATCGTACTTGTCAAAGGTTTAATAGCCGAATCATTTAGAAATAAGATTGCATGGGTTTTTGAATTGAGATCGCAACCTTTCAACGATTAATCATGCAGCTCTACTGTGAAATGATCACAACAGCTTCTTTAGCAAACATGAGACACATCTGAGAAACTGAGATGGTTCTATTTCAGCACTACCATGCCCACAATAGGTTAAAGGTCAAGGAAGGTCTCACCTCTGTCTCTCGGAGCCTGACCTCCAGCGCTGATCTGGGCCCTTGGGTGTTATCATTTTGTTTAAGCCTCTCCTGGATGGCCTGCATCCAGGACAGGGCTTCCTCCAAACTTTCCCTGAACTCATGCTGCTCTTGCTGGGTCATTAGGTTAAGGCTGACCTAATGCAAAAACATAGGAGTCACATTTTCTAAATTCCAAAAAACCTGTGAATTTTGGTAAAGACAACCTTATTACATACAACACACTCAATTTAAATCACTTAAAGCAGATACTTTTACCCAAACCTTACCTGTAGCTCAACTGGCAAAGCCAAAGTACCTTTTAAAGGGGACATGAATTGCATTTTTTTAATGATCTCGGAGGTCCACTTATAGTGTTCTCAAGATTTTTACAACATAAAACATTCTAATTTAGAAGTAAGCTATTTTCTATCCTGTTTTTTAACCTCTTTTTTGAACACTCTGTTTTAATGGGTGTGTCACATTTCAAGACTTGGAAGTAAACACCCACTGCTATGATTGGGTAACAGTTTTGTATTAAATAATAAGTACTTGGAGTTACCACAGTTATAATTGACAAAGGATGACTTATAGTGTTTCGTGTAAACGGAATTATGAATTTTGTCGAACTGTGTCTTGTTTAAAATTAAAATTAAGTGAACAAATGAACAATGTTATACTGACATGATCTGACTGGAACTTCGTTAAAAATTAAAGTTCATTCACAGTTTATTAAAGTTAGGATCACAAAAATGGCTTTGGAAAAAAGACTTTTTTCCACAACTTGGCACTTTAAAATGTCTTGTTTGATTGTGATTGTTTGGCATCTCTATGGTTTTGTTGCTGACGTAATCCCTTTGTTTGTGTCAGTCTCGTATGTAATACTACATGACATGTGAATTGGTGGGTGGGGCTAAAGAGGCAATGATGTAGAAGTCGATCTTCTTCTGAGGTGGTTTTTCGTCGCACTATGACGTAATAATGTCATATTTTTAAAAATGAAAAATCAGAAACAAGTCGTTTTCTGAGCTTGGTTTCAAAAGCTGTTTTTTGGAATAATGAGGAAGTTTTGAGTTCTAAAAATTACAGGACACTTTTATAATACAATGGCAAAAGATCAAGGAAAATATGATTTCTCAATTCATGGCCCCTTTAAGGCAAGTCTGTTCACTCAGCAATCATACTGGTAACAGCTATTTTAAGTCACACAAGTGTAGCTTTATCTACTTGAATGGGGAAAGACTGAAATCTGGAAAACTGTTGGTCAAAATTATGTCCCTATAACATTTCAAATTTGTGATCTAACCTGAAAACAATGGTATCAAAT
Organism: Hypophthalmichthys nobilis; assembly: GCA_037950665.1. Taxonomy (NCBI): domain Eukaryota; kingdom Metazoa; phylum Chordata; class Actinopteri; order Cypriniformes; family Xenocyprididae; genus Hypophthalmichthys; species Hypophthalmichthys nobilis. The sequence continues at coordinate 11,478,936 of CM075478.1, forward strand.
TGTGCTTCTTTAGCTTTAATCACACAAAAAAATTCAGTTTTTTCAGGCTAGAAGCTAATGCTAACCTCTGGTCATTGGAATTGAAAGGTGTTCAATTGAAAGGAATTCAACTGAGAGGTGTGACTTCTGTTCCAATGTGATTAGTGTATAATTATATAATTAATACAATTATATAAAATAATAATATAATTATATATAGTGTGATTATATATAATACACACACACACACACATTTCGGTTTCAGTCTCTTAGTCTCTCAGTCTCGGCCTACTCTCTAATAGAGGATTGCCATATCATGAATTTGATTTCCAGGAAACAGGAAAAGCAATTAATACCTTCATTAAGCAAGGTGTTGATGTTTGTCTATCTGACCATTCCACTGTCTTTTTTAACTTAGAGGTATTAGCTTCAAGTAGGCAGGAAAGGGCTGGACGATTATGACTTGAAAATTAAATCTCCAATAATTTAACATTTTACCTCGATTACGATTAATGAACGATTATTTTGTTTGTTTGTTTTTTTTCACTTGCAAGGTTTGTGCTGACACATGCTTGAAAGGTGGGATATTTTTCCCTAATGAAAGGGTGCTCCGACATAGCTCACTTTCAGCAGTTATTTTATCTATGGTGCGTAACATTTCTTTCAGATTTCTGCTCGTTGTAAATCAGATACAATTAAATTAGCACAGTACCACTACGTAATGAGAGCGATTGCATGTGTGAATTAGTCATACTGTCTCTCTATTAATTGTGAAGTTGTGGGCTGTAAGTAGTCACTACAAAAGTAGAAAAATATATGCTATAAATGTTGAGTTTCTAAGCTACTTGATAAATCAACTAGTTTCTGTATTCCTCTCTGTGCGCGCGATCTTCATGTGATGTGCAGCTACTGTCAGCAGTAGCTCAATATAATAATACACATCCGATAGTCTAAAATCGTTTGAATGTCCAAACTGGCAAGCCTTAAAAGGCATACAATTGACAAAGTTTAGTGAAGACGCATGTGAAAGTGATCTCACTTCAGGGCTCACCGCTCACGTGCTGTCTGTGTGGGTTGACTCTGCGTTAGCCTCCGTGTTGCTTCCATGCCGCTGACTGGACAGGGCCGAGTCACGTGACTACACACACGGTAGTATGTTTTTAAGGGGAAAGTTTTAACAGGACTAAAAAACCCGAAATAACCAACATGGGAAAATTACTTCAGTTAGAGGTTCTGAATTTCAGTTTCGATTCCTTTTCGATTAATCGCCCAGCCCTACTACACGCTGTTTCATTTCATAAATGGCAATCAATTGACCATACTGTTTTTGCTGAATCCATTGCCTCTTTGTTAGATGGGTTGTCTTCAGCTCCCCTTGAGGATAAAATTGTTCTGTTAAATAATGCCCTCACTGCCAATTTGAACACATTTGCTCTTTTAAAATCATACACTGTCTCTTTTGTACACTCGGCTCCTTGGTATAACGACGATCTGTGCTCATAGGAGGTGCCTTCACAATTGAAAAAGCAAGATCTTCCTACTTTTCACAGATTATTGAATATAATCAAAATAATCACAGACAGCTCTTTCACACTATTAGTCTATTTAAAGCTGATGTTGCTAATTCTCCAACTGCATCAGTTCAGTTATACAATGATTTTCTCAACTTTCAAATCTTCCATTCTTGGCAAAAAATTTAGAGGGTGTTGTGGCTTCTCTAATTTACACAATCATTTAACTGTTACTGTTAATAACCTTTTTGAGCCCCATCAGTCTGGGTTTCAGAAACTGCAGAGTACTGAGACGGCCTTTGTTAAAGTAGCTAACGACCTGTTATTAGCATCATATACCGTCGATCACTCACTACTACTTAATCGATTTGAATGTATCTTTGGTGTAACGGAGACTGCTCTGGACTGGTTAAGATCCTATTTTTCTGATCGCAGTCACTTTGTTTTTATGGATGGGCACAAATCAGAGGTTGGTTCTGTTAGTATGGGTGTCCCCCAGGGCTCTATTCTTGGTCCTTTGATTTTTAGTATTTATGTTTTCCCACTCTGTCAATTATTGAGATCTCTCGACCTTAACTATCATTTTTATGCGGACGATACCCAGATTTACATCCACTCAAAACCAGGTCAAGACGTGGACATCTTTCAAACTATATTTTAGAGATTAAGATATGGATGTCTAGGAACTTCCTGTGCTTGAATAGTTCCACAACTGAAGCCATGCTTCTTGGCTCTCCCCATCAACTGCTTAATGTTGGTTCTTTAGCTTTGTCTGTTGATGGTGTTGCCTTGGAGTTACAAAGTAAAATTAGAAAATCTTGGGAGTTATTTTTGATGCCAGTCTGTTGTTTAAGCCTTTTGTGCAGAATACTGTTAAGACCTCTTTCTTTCATCTCAGAAATATTGCACATCTACGACCTATGCTGTTTTTTTCTATTGCTGAAAGGTTTATTAATTCATTTGTATTCTCACGGATAGACTATTGTATTGCCCTTCTTCTTGGAGTTTCCAAATCTTGTATTAACAAACTTCAATATCTGCAAAATTCGGCAGCTAGAATTTTGTCTGGGGCTATTACTGTTGACCATATAACCCCATTGTTGCATTGGCGACCAGTAAGATTCCGTGTTGATTTTAAAATCCTTATGTTAACATACAAGGCTTTGCATGGTCTGGCTCCTCAGTACTTGGCTGAGCTTTTAACACCTAGTCGCAACCTGCGTTCCTCTCAGAGTGGACTATTAGTTGTTCCTAAAACACGGCTTCACTCTAGGGGTGACATGGCTTTCTCATCTTGTCCCCCCAGATTGTGGAATTCTCTCCTGTCTGACATCAGGGAAGCAAATTCATTAGTCCTCTTTAAATCACGTCTTAAAAAATGTTATTTAAGGATTGCTTTTAATTGACTAATTTTGTTATTTATTCAGTGTTATTTCATGTTTCTTTTTCTGTGTTGCTCTGTACTTTGTGATTTATTTTGTTGTGTTTGCTTGTGTTCTAAAGATTTGAGAAAGCAACTTTTAAAGGCGCTATACAAAATAAATGTATTATTATTATTATTAACAATGTTTTACAAAGCACAAAGTTTTTAAAATTGATAATAATAAGAATTTTTCTTGAGCACCAAATCAGCATACCAGAATGATTTCTGTAGGGTCATGTGACACTGAAGACTGGAGTAATGATGCTGAAAATTCAGCTTTACCATTACAGAAAACAGAAGAGTGTAATTTTAAATTGTAATAAATAATAGTTTACTGTATTTTTGATCAAATAAATGGAGCCTAGCAGCATAAGAGACTTCTTTTAAAAACATTAACAAATCTTACTTACCCTAACTTTTGAATGTGTATATATGTACATCAGGACCTGAAATTCAACGCAGGTATCGCGCATCGTTTAACACATTCCCGCAGGTTTCGTGATTATAAAGCGTGATTATAAAATATTCCCGCAAACATTTATGCAATAGGCCTTTTAGCAGGTTGAATGAGAAGCCTAAAGTAATCCACACAGATTATCAAATCAAATCAGTTAAAAACTTTCTGTGAGACATAATTTCACAAACAGCGTGAGTGTTTCTCTCTCAAAATGTGCAAGTGGCTTCACATCACCACATTGCGTCTTAATCCCTCATTAGCAAATAGACACAAAAATATTGATATTGAACATAATACGTCATAAATCAGTATTTTCCAGAAACTCAAAATTAGATTAACCTCAAAACTGTTTCAGCTGACTAAATCTCATAAATATTGATATTCAGATGAAAAGACAAGGACCCAGGGGGCATCTTACCCCATACCCTATGTGTGTGTTTATATATATATATATTAAATATTTTATCATATCTTTTCATGTGACAACACTGAAGAAAGGACACCTTGCTACAATGTAAAATAGTGAGTGTACAGCTTGTATAACGGTGTAAATTTGCTGTCCCCTCAAAATAACTCAACACACAGCCATGGCTAAACCGCTGGCCACAAAAGTGAGTACACCCCTAAGTGAAAATGTCCAAATTGGGCCCAAAGTGTCAATATTTTGTGTGGCCACCATTATTTTCCAGCACTGCCTTAACCCTCTTGGGCATGGAGTTCACCAGAGCTTCACAGGTTGCCACTGGAGTCCTCTTCCAGCACTCATGCAGCCCCAGACCATGACACTCCCACCACCATGCTTGACAGTAGGCAAGACACACTTGTCTTTGTACCTATATAAATAAATAAACCTATATAACTAAATAACACCGGGTTGCTGCCACACATGCTTGACACCACCAAATAAGTTTATCTTGGTCTCATCAGACCACAGGACATGGTCCCAGTAATCCATGTCCTTAGTCTGCTTGTCTTCAGCAAACTGTTTGCGGGCTTTCTTGTGCATCATCTTTAGAAGAGGCTTCCTTCTGGGACGACAGCCATGCAGACCAATTTGATGCAGTGTGCGGCGTATGGTCTGAGCACTGACAGGCTGACCCCCCACCCCTTCACCCTCTGCAGCAATGCTGGCAGCACTCATACGTCTATTTCCCAAACACACCCTCTGGATATGACGCTGAGCATGTGCACTCAACTTCTTTGGTTGACCATGGCGAGGCCTGTTCTGAGTGGAACCTGTCCTGTTAAACCGCTGTATGGTCTTGGCCACCGTGCTGCAGCTCAGTTTCAGGGTCTTGGCAATCTTCTTATAGCCTACGCCATCTTTATGTAGAGCAACAATTCTTTTTTTCAGATCCTCAGAGAGTTCTTTGCCATGAGGTGCCATGTTGAACTTCCAGTGACCAGTATGAGAGTGAGAGCGAGAACACCAAATTTAACACACCTGCTCCCCATTCACACCTGAGACCTTGTAACACTAACGAGTCACATGACACCGGGGAGAAAAAATGGCTAATTGGGCCCAATTTTGGACATTTTCACTTAGGGGTGTACTCACTTTTGTGGCCAGCGGTTTAGACATTAATGGCTGTGTGTTGAGTTATTTTGAGGGGACAGAAAATTTACACTGTTATACAAGCTGTACACTCACTATTTTACATTGTAGCAAAGTGTCATTTCTTCAGTGTTGTCACATGAAAAGATGTAATAAAATATTTACAAAAATGTGAGGGGTGTACTCACTTCTGTGAGATACTGTATATATTACACCCAAATAATTTGAGTCATTATTGTGTTAAATGAGATAAGCATTGCATCACATAGACATTACAAAAAGTAGCTTTAGAAAGGAATATTTTATTTGATTCCGCATAGAATTTATTACACACACACACACACACACACACACTCATACTTGTGTATTTGGTTTACGGGGACTCTCCATAGACATAATGGTTTTTATACGGTACAAACTGTATATTCTATCCCCCTACACTACACCTACCCCTAAACCTACCCATTACAGGAAATCTGCATTTTTAAAAAAAAAAAACACTGTTTAGTATGTTTTTTAAGGCATTTGGTTTACGAGGACACAGGAAGCCATGTTTACGTTGGTATACCCATGTTATTATACATATATACAAGAACACACATTTCCACCCCTTAAACTGTCTCTGGTAAAACAATGCCAAGTCATGGATTTGATTCCTAGAAAACAAATACTGAAAAACTGTACTTTGTAGACCATACACCAAGTAAGTCACTTTGGATAAAAGAATTTGTCAAATGGACAAATATAATAGACTTAACAGTACACCTTAAGAAAATTCTCTTAAAAAAAAAAACAAAACCTAAAATTATAACCATAATTTCTGCTAAAAACTTTGTAATTGCAATAAAACTGCCATCTAAAAATAAAATTAAACAAAAGAGTAAGAGTAACAATGATTGTGACAGCATCTTACACTGTTGGAAGGAGATCCCAGGCTAAACATTTATAACATACCATAGTAATTATAGGAGATTGACGGGTTTGTTTTACTCACAAATGGTGACAGTTCATGAATCACCCCTGGCAGCTGGTTTGAACTAAACACCTTTTGGTTGCCAGCCAATATTTGTAACCACTAAACCACTCCACCCTACAGCACAATGTTTCCACCAAACCCTGTACATTGGCAATGGCGCATAACTTTTCGTAGGGGTCACTAAACACAGTTCCTTGTGGCTACATATGTTCTTTCAAAACAAGAGATTGAATTAAAAGCAAAGCCAAATGTGCCCTTTTTCTTCTTTACAGAAGGCGCCCTGAAAAAAAGGATTACAAGCCACTTTCCTGCATGAGTCATATCTCCCACAGCATTCCCTTCTCTGGCATTCCCATTACCCTTTTCATATGAAAATACACAAACAATACATCTGGAGAACACTGTAATCCCCTAGTGCCTTGGTTTTCAACCTTTAGGGGTCTTAAAGGTTATGCAGTGGGTACGTGAACAAAACATACACATACAAAATATCTATACAGTTTGACCATGTATAGAACATATAATATTTACCAATTATATATTGGTAAATGGCTCAAATTGCAGATTTTAAGAAACAAATGCCCCTTAAATGAAACCATCTGTCCACTTTTAACAATGTTATAAACATAAACACATATAAGCATGTCAATTCACAACCAAAACAACCACACGCCCTCTTTACACATGCATTAGGTATTTGCATACATGGAGCATTTGAAGGTCTATTCTCTGCTTGAGTCTGAATATAACATAAATTCAACCTTAAAGTCACGTATAATTCAGTGTAACAACAAAATACAGAGGATTACTGCCTCGACTGAACCATGCAGACACGGTTAAGTGCATTAAATCCCAGTGCTGCACTTTATAAGCTGTAAACTTTGTGTATAGAAAGTGACACAGCACAGCAATGCAGCTATACTGAAATGACTGCGTATTCAGATCTTAAACAATCGATAAAGTGGTCGTACTTACGGATATATGCGCATCTGATGCGAGTATTTATGATAAGAAATGACCTTAAGTTGTTCTTCGAGCTACAAAGTTACTGTGATCCGTCAGGAAGTCAATGCAGGCCTGTCAGTTGCTTGGGCTGTTCGAGGAGAAGATCAGGCAGAAGCAGTACATCCGCTGAGTAACTGATGAGCGCACGTCAACTGCGCGCCGAAACGATTTAAAAATAGAGCGGGCTTTACTGACCGTTAAAGGTTAACAGTGCTGCCGAAAATAAGTAAATAAATAAATAAATAAATGAAATAGTAAATAATTAATAAAAAATAAATATAAAATATCTAGAATTACTTCAATGAATAAAATAAACTGGCAGGATGCTTTCAAACCAATAATCTATAAATATCTACACTCTTAAAACAGATGTGTTAAAAATAACACATCCTGTGTTAGATCTTAACACACCCGTGTGTCTAGTTAAGGACAACACATTTTATGTTGCTTTTAACTCAAACATGTGTTATTCCTGCTCATTTTCTACACACTAATGTGTTATATTTACACAATTTGTGTCAATTATGTACACAAAATGTGTCACAAAAAATAACACAAAAAATGTGTTATTAATTAACACATCTTTTTTGAGAGCGTATCTGATCAGTAGCTTCAGACTAATTTTCAACCTATCTACTGAATTATCACTATTAAACAGAAAATGATAAAATAACCTAAAAATGAAATGTTGCAACTTTTTGTTTTCATGGACAAATAATCTATAAATTCCACACAGTTTGGAAGAGAATTAGCATCTTTGAACCATGGATTCCCTCAAAAGGGTTATTAGTATAGCTTTATTTATTTATGAATAAAATAAGGTTTTTGTACACAGCTCTACTGCTAGATAAATAAATAAATAAATAAATAATCTCACCAGAGCCTGTATGACCTTGTTGAACTCAAAGAAAAAAGACATTCAGGATAAAGGTTGACTTTAATAGTTTTTATGTGTTTTCATAAACATCTGACAGTGTTGACAGAAAGCAGGGACTCAGCTGTGAAACCTTGCTATATTTTTAATTAAATTCTGCCTTCTGTCAGGACACAGTAGTGATGTTGTTTTGTTTTTTTATTGAGTTATTATCTTAGGACAGGCAATTTCAGGGGTACTGAGTGATAATGTAATGCAACATAACTAACAATAACCTGAACTGCATTTTAAAAAAAATACAAAATATGTTTACATCTATACATACACATATTATATGCTATATATATATATATATATATATATGCTATATATACATATATACATACACAAACATTTAATTACATTGCACCTTTTTCTGGTCAACACATATTACATTCTTAACTTTTCAACAATTACAAAAAACATCTTATGGAGTGGAACTGCCAGATTTGATGATTTGGTTATACCTTTCAAATATAAACAAACTTCAAGCACATATAGTTCACAGTATTTCATTTACAGTAACAGGTATTTTGAAATTTTGCATGTGATTGTATGCGTACTAACGGGCACTAAAATCGTCCTACCAAAATGAACCATCACCTTCAGTGTTTAACGTTACACAAGGCAGTTTCAAGTTGAATTCAAGACCATTTCATCACAAACTAACCTTTAGCCTACCCTGACTGCCTATAAACAAGCTTTGTACTCCACTCTTGTAAGGTATCATGGCAAGTTCAGGTTGGAGTATAACTGATATAACATAATAAAACATGCATTCAGATGAACCACAGTGAAGACATACTGATTTCTTTTGCATGAGAAATATAATGGTATCAAATACACACACATACACACTCACTCACTCCACGTAACACGTACATCCAAACAAACCTCAAATTGAAAGGAGATTCTTTCTCATTACTGGTAATTGCGATATATTAACATGAGTGATTGCCTAAGCATAAACAAACGACCTTGCCTAAAAGAAATAAAACTGGACATTGTGCAGATAAGCAAATACATACTTAAAGGTGCACTGAATAATTTTAAATTAGTGTTATTGCATTATATTTTGTTTATTAACAACTGCCACTTTACTTCAAAGCTGTTTAATTTGTTATTTGTTTTGTTCTGTTCGTTGTTTTTTTTTTTTTGTCTGATGACAAATTTTGTTGAGTTGTATCCTTAATATGTATATTTTATTTGGTTTGTTTTATATGTACTTTTCATTTATTTTTGCAAAGCACCTTGAGCACTGTAAAAAATTATGTATAAATACTTGCTATATATTTATAATAAGTTTATAAATATATCAAATTGCACAACACAGATCTCAACATGGCGGCTTCCATGAAGGTGCAATCCACCTTACGTAGAAAAAAAAATATTTTCAAGGCCAATGATATGACTGGATCTCATGTGACTAACATATTTGTCAAAAGCACTATTAATTTTTTTAGGTATAAAAAAAGTGCTTTCTTGCTCTGTACATACCATATCATTAACTCTTTCCCCGCCCTAGACCGAATTTTCTGGCTTTCCGTGTTTTCACTGTTGTATGGTAGGGGGCGCTATTACACATCTTCTGAAAGAGTACAGAATCTCCAGATCAGAACACAGACAAAAAGAAGCAAAAACAAGCAATAAAAGAATTGCTTATGTACATTATAGTCTTTGAAAAAAAAAGATTTTCTCAGCTTTTTGTTCAATATGTTGTATTTTTTATGAAATTTACCCACATTCAAGTGTTGATAAAAAAGAATGCATGGAGCTAGAATAATTTTTTTTTTTTTTTAAAGCAGAGGCTCTGTTCTTTCTTTTGTTATATATTTCATGTTCAGATATTCATACAAGAATATATTTTGGGGGCCATGAAATCTGTGTGAAAATTATCAAAAACGCTGGCGGTGGCTGGCAACTTTTTAAAAAAACACTGGTGGAGAAAGAGTTAATAGTCCAATGATGCAAACATGAGAAAACACATAAGCCTGTACAAAAGTCCAAGTGTTTTACAGTTAATTTGTCATAAACCTGAAAAGGCCTATATGAAGCACTCAACCGTTTTTCTCTTCATCAGTCTTTTTGCGTATGAAAGTGACAAAGGTAACCGCAGTTTAGTATCGCATGAGCCAATGTTTGATGTGCATCAAAAAGTCAGAAGGATGGTTGTATAAACCTCCAAAAGTCCAAAAGAGTGCAAGATGGATGTAGCTGGAGAATGATCAGCAGTACACCGACCAGTAAATAAGGTTGAAAATTATATAGGCTCCTGGGAAGATCATGCGGGAGTACTTATCAATGGCATGGGTGTTCTGGTAAATGCCCTTTTTAAATGCCCGGATGCCCTTTTTTTTAGTGGCGGTGGACTCGCTGCTCATTGACATGTGAACCACCATGTGCTCCTGTTTCTCTGGCACCACTTCTTCTGGAACCATGGGAGCCTCTGTGTAGCCAGCCAAGCTGTTGGTGTCAGCCTCACTGTAGGTCCCATCCAACATCATGGTCCTGGTGTGGGACATACCGCAGGTGCATGGTAATGACTGGAACATGTTGAGTTGGCCGACCCAGAGAGAACAGAGAGCAAAGAGAGAAGAGATCATTAACAAGGGCAAATTATCAGTTGGCATTAATAAACCAAGGCCACTGAAAAAGTTGGCCACTATAAAGAAGGGCCTATTTTTGGGGGGGGGGAAATAGCCAATATGAGTAGTTTGTAGTATATAGTATGTATACTATATTCTGTATGCATAGAAAAAGTTAAAAAGTGTAGTATACAATACAACCAGTGCACACTGAGTGAAATACAATATCCCACAATGCAATGCGCTTGAGTTGACTTTCCATTCATAGAAGAGTCAGAAGTAATATCCACACAAACTTTTGTGTTTTCATATTTGATTGGAATAACGAGTTAAGATGTTTGTGCACAAGATGGGATTAAAATTACTTTTAGTTTTACTAATGAGGTCATGTGGGTTATGACGTGAGGTTATGACAACAAAGTAACGGATTACAGTTGGAAAATACTGCATAACGAATACATTTTTGTTTTAAAATAGTAACCATTGTGAAGTAAGTATTATGCTAGTATTCAAATATCAATTCAAAACAGCTTGTGGCTATGTAATCGCATACTTTTATTTTTGCAGTATATAGTATGTATAATGTGCAAAGAAATTATGACTTTTCTGTACCCAGAATTACTCGCAGAGCAACACAAGAGTATAAAAAGTGTATGCTGTTATCAGTACCGTATCCCACAATGCATTGCGTTCAACTTTCATTTCCAGTTTGATGAACTGGTAGTCATATCAGCCGTGATTTTCAACAGCTCTTAAAAATCTAATTATTATATCTCATTATTTGATTGGATTGCTAAAAGTGAAGACATTTTATAACCATTAAAAATGCAAATAATCATATTTATTTCCGAGAAGATAAAGCTCCACAAACCAAATTAAATATGCAATAAAGTCTAGCATTCTATAACTTGAAATGTTTATATTTTTATAGCAATATTTTGGTCCAATTTTCCCTCCCAAAATATCACAGTTTTAATCACATTTATCAACTCATTTTTAGGTGTATGTTTGCAGACAGATTCCACTCAAAACTAGGGTTGGGTATTGTTTGAATTGGTCTTACTGATTGCTAATTTAGATTCCAATAAGGTATGTAAGGTAATGTAGATATCATTCACATTTATTCTAAGTCTTTGTGAAAAACATTTCATTGTAGCTGAATACCATTACCAAAAATCAACAGGCTAAAGAACACTTACACAAGGAACCTTTGCCTATGGTTTAAAAATACCACAGAAAAAAAAAAAACTAACCTAACTAAGCTAAATTTTAAGCATTATTAAAGACAAGTAAACATTCAGTAATTAAAAAAACTGTAATCAAATGTAAAATATAACACTGCACTTTATAAACAAAATATACTTTACAAATATAGTTACAAAAGTTATTCAGTCAAGAACAGCGAGGGAATTTTCTCTTTGTCTTTTGTTGTTTTATTAACGTTATTATAGAGACGGCAACAGGAATATTAGGCTGCTGTCACTTTAAGAGCTGCACGGATCCAATATACTGTTACGAATGTGTTTTCTTTCTCAACTGTTTACGTTCACTTAAGACATAACCGTCTGTGTTTATGAGAATATTTTGACATATTTTTGTGTGTATTTGTCCGTTCAAGTGCAAAAAGATGCGAAAGAAAACTCAGTTCAGTATCGTGCACTATACTGTATGAGAGGTGGCTTTCTGTGTGCATGTTTTGGATATGTGTGCAGCACAGAAAACCGTGTGCGAGTCTTTTCACGCTTGAATAGTTTAAAATGACATTAAAATCCCTTTTTCAGTGCACGCGTTTTGGATGTATGTGCAACACAGAAAACAGTGTGTGGGTCTTCTTGCGCTTGAATGGTTTAAAATCATCATTTCTGTGCGTGCGCTTGGACGAAATTTAAATTTTACAAGTGTCCGATTCCTGACCTTAAGTATTCAATTCCCAACCCTACTCAAAACTAACAAACAAGGACTAAGAGCCACAGCTCTCTACATTTCATGTCATGGGTTCTTTAAAAAATAGTGCACCCATAATTGAAAATAAATTTTCATTTTAGGGTGAACTGTTTTTTACCTGCTCTCGAGCTGCCCGATCTCTGAGCTTACGCTCTCTCCTCTCCTGGACCGTGGTCAGATAGTTGACTGCCGCATACTCCAAGACGGACAGGAACACAAACACAAAACTAACCCACAGGTAAATGTCCACAGCTTTGATGTAGGAGACTCTGGGCATGGAGGCGTTCACCCCAGTGATGATGGTAGACATGGTAAGCACCGTGGTGATACCTGGATAAAATCACCACATCCTGTTAAGATCTGCAGGTGCGTGACACGACATAGGAAGCAGCAGTGACGCCTGAGGCCAAAATACTGATTTGTGATAATCTTACCTAATGAAACTCTGGCTGGAACAGCCCTGCGATCAATCCAGAACGACACCCAGGACAACATAACCATAAGAGTGGCAGGGAAATAAGTCTGCAGCAAGAAGAAGAAGATGTGGCGGCGAAGTGTAAAGTTTATGTACAGGCGGTTGTACCATCCTAAAGAGAAAAAGAGAGATAACAATGCAGATGGATGATAGAGTCAAATATTAACTCCACCACACTTATAAAACTTTCAGTGGATTAAATGAAAAAATAAAATAAAATCAAAACAAGTGACATTTACACTAATGTTCAAAGGTTTGGGGTTGGTAAGATTTTTTCATGTTTTTGAAAGAGTTCTTTAAGGCCCTGATATACTTCAAGCGAAATCGAAGAACGAACTAATGTGACGTCATTTCCAACAAAATCAGGCCAAATCAAAGTTTGTTTGGAGTTCGTTTTGGGAGTTCGAAACCGCTTGCCAAAACAAACTTTGCTGAAAAGTTCACTCTGACTAGTAAAATACATAATAAGTAGGTGACAAACTCTTTTCTGGTTCATTTCTTCTGTTCAGTCCATCGAGGTCAGATGTCCATGAGTAAAACTTGAAAACACTGGAGAGCTGCTTTATAGTAAAAATTGAAGTTGTAATTCTAATTGAAAGAGACACTGACACTGTATGTTCATGGTTAAAACTGTAAAGCTGTTTGCTTTTATACAGTCTATTGTATAAAGCGCTAAGCGTCACGTGATGTGACTTTACTGGAACGCAGAATTGGAGCAAATATATCCACGTCACTATGATCAGATGCTTTCTTAACTGCTATTTTCTCACTGCTTTAAAGCAAGACAGCACGCAAGCACATTTTTCAAGCTAAATATTTCAAAAAAAGATGTAATGAATAAAAATATTTATACAATCAGCACACATTGTGGTTGTTGAACACAATCTGATGAACCAGTAGCACCAGTTGGTTAAATGTCACTGTAAACCCGTCACAGAGAAGTGAAGTTAGTTCGGAGGAAAGCTCTAGCATTATTTGCTTGCAGATGCCACTTGCTTTGATATTTAATGTAATAACATTCCAACACTTTTAAGTGTGACTTAAGTGTCCAAATCTGTCTTGGGGCCACAGTGTTTGAAATAAATCAACTTGACAAATAATCCCCAGATACCTGTGCTGCTGTAGAAAGCCAGCCGAGAGGTAGTGTGAAACTTCTGTATGAGGAACTGAGAGAGAGAGATTTTGTCATCTATACTCAAAGACTCATCTCCACTTTTCCAGTATAGCATCAGATCCTCATCCGTGTAGGCGTCTAGAAAAAAAGGATCCAATTCAGGAAAAACTAACTTGGCAGAGTGGATTGAGCATGTGTTGCACTAAAATAACACAAATTAGTCATTCACTCACAGCTCTCCAACTCCAAAGTGCAGGTCTGTGAATCCAGCGGGAAACGGCTGAAGTCCATGTTGCAGGCTGCTGTAACAGTGACCCTGGGCATAAGAACCATGTATAACACGGATGAAAATACAGAAACCTACCGTCTTAGATCTTTATATTTCATCATATTTCTCACAGACTTCAGTTTTCGAACCCAAAATCCATGGAATTTTCATTTGCAGTTACAAGGAAAGTGCTATCTGTATTGATAATTCACCCAAAAATGAAAATTCTGTCACCCTCATGCCGAAACCTGTATGAGTTTGTCAATAACTACTATGAGACTACTAACTACTTCTAAGATTGAAATTAATAATTTGATAGAATGCACTTACTTGTTTTTACATTGTACTTATATTTAAAAAAAAAAATACCTGCATATAATCACATCTGTTATTAATTTCTGTAATTATATCTATAATTTCACTGTTGACCCTACACCTACCCCTTAACCAACACTTAAACCTAACCATACCACCAAACCTTACCCGTATCTCATCTCAATAGAAGCGAAAGTATTTTGCAATACAACATGAACACAATAAGTACACTGTACCAATTTTTTTTTACGTAAATACATAGTAGTTAAAGACACCTAATATAAAGTGTGACCTGACTTTCTTGCATTTGTGAAATGCAAAAGGAGTTTTCTAGCAGAATGTCCAAGCTGCTCTTTTCAATACAATGGGTGTAAGGGTAGGGACACACCAAACCGACGCCAAACAACTAGCACTGGTAAAACCCAACTGTGTTGTCGCCTCACGTCGCCTGCATCTGGGCAAAAAAAACTGAATGTGAACACACAGAGAGAACTTAAGCCGACTCTCAGCCAGTACACGCGTTTTTTCATATTTATTTGTCTACATTCGTAATTCGGAAAGGGTGACCGGCACTGCAGGCTGCAGATACACAAACCATAAACAAAGCAGTTTTGAATATGATTCATGCTGATCACTTTCTATAATTCACTCGGCTCACGTTAATATTAAACATTCGCCCCCAGGAACACTCAGGTACATGACGTAAAATTAGAACAGCCTTGACTTGTTTGGTCACTGTTTTGATATTACTCTTGTGCTTCGACTTGTTTGCTGAACCAAAGACTATAGAGTAACACAAGACGCGTCACTTGTATTGTTTTGAATGGGCGAAAGTGCAACGCGCAATATGGCGGAATAAGTCCCGCCTTCTAAATAAGAGCCAATCGCCGATTGGTAAAGTCATCGAGTCACACCGTTAGAAGCTCCGGTTCCTATAGAAACAGTCAGACGCGGGCCTCCGAAATGAGGCACATTTAGGACTGCGCATTAGCTTGATCCAGCCTGAAAAATATCGTTTTTTTGTCATGATTTCAGCGTTTAGATACAAAATTTATGAGACAGTTGTTGTCAGATTTCATTGGTGATTTCAAATATGGAATTTAAATGAAAGCTTGGCAAACAGCTTTGGAGAATTTGATATTTCCCCATTCAAAGAGATAGGAGCTGCACTTGAATGCCCGAGAGACGTTTCAAAGATGGCCGCCGAGTGAAATGACTTGTCTTAAAGGGACTTTGGCTAAACTGAACAGCCAATCAGAGTTCTCTCTCAGAACGCACCGGAAAAACTTAGTAGGTTGACGCTTAAAAACGCTCCGACGTTGCACGATCATCGACTTGGTGTGTCCCGGGCTTAGAAGAGCATCTTGAACATTCTGCTAAGCATCTCCTTTTGTGTTCCACAGAAACAGAAAGTCATATGGGATTGAAATGACAGTGGCTTTAGTAAGAAAGCTTCTGCTAAGAATAAAAATGTAAATGTGATGCAAATGTGCTTAGTAATGCTAGTCAAGAACAGAATATTAGCGCCATTTACTGAACTGGCACTAAGGCCATCTCATTTTTCTCTCAGTATTTCTCTCCTCTGTTCTCTGCAGTGGTGTCCATCATTTGTCGGACAACGGAAATAATCTGGGCCAGTCCCATCAATAATGACACTTTCCCTGGAGCCAGAACAGTGTCTGAAATTTGACTTTGAACTCAGCACTAGCCCTTGATTATAGCCTGCACGCAGGTAGCTTGGCCTAATTTTTAACTTGCAGCACAAAAGACACGGCAAAAACATCACAGGCCAGAAGCATCGTTCTAATTTTAACACCACAGCAATATGCAAATGCTTAAGCCCAGCGACGTGCTTTTGTTTTCAAACCACATTTTATTTAAATGAAACCACATGCAGTAGTTGAGTTGCTTGGAGGTGTAATGTAGTAACTGCTGAACAACTGGAAAAATATTAACTTTTTCTTACATTGTACAAAATAAACACGAATAATAAATATGTATAAGTACATTTACATAAATACATTTAAACTCTATACATATATACATAACTTACATATAATTGGAATTATAACGGCTCACTTAAAAGTCAGAAATGCTAGTGTTGATAATCTGCTTTTTTACCTCAGGCTGTAGAGAACGTGACCATCAGGGAACACTCTCAGCATGATATTTTCTGTGGTGGTGTCATGAATAAAAGATCTTTTAGAGTGGACGAAGAAGACATCAGGAACCCAGATCTTCTTCACCAAGCGGCCGTCGAAAGTCATGCTTTTATTTGTGGTGCTGGTGAAGGACAAGCGTTCATCCTTCCAGTAGTGTCTCAGGTATAATGTCATAGTGAAGTCCTTCACAGATGGAGGAAAAGAGATTGTGGAAGTTTTTACAATATTCAGTCACAACAATCTTTACAGGAGGCTCTATCATCCCTGTTTTTTGAACATGCAGAAAGGAGATACACTACCGTTCAAAAGTTTGGGGTTAGTAAGATTTGTATTTTGAAAGAAATTAAAAAAGTGACATTTACAATGTTACTGAAAATTAAGTAAATGCTAAATTACATTTTAAAAAGTAGTTTCTATTTTCTTGAAATAGAAAACAGGTATTTTAAAGTGTAATAATATTTTTTTTTTTACTGTACTACTGTTTTTACTGTATTTTTGATCAAATAAATGCAGCCTTGGTGAGCATAAGAAACTTCTTTCAAAAACATTTCAAAATCTTCTTGCCAACCTCAAACTTTTCAATGGTGGTATATATTTGGATTAATGTCATTATGATTAAAAATCATAAGACAAAAGCAAGATATTATATTTTCCATTAATAAAATAAAGCCCTTTTTATAGTACCATTAAGTAGTACCATTAATATTTTTAGAATTAGGACATCATTTCCCTCAATGTCTCTTATTATGAGGTAAAAAAATGTATGATTCTCATGAATGTAAAAAATATATATAAGTGAAAGAAAAACATATAAAGGATGAAAAAAGAAAATCCATTTTATGTTGTTCCAAATCTTTATGACTTTCTTTTTTCTTTGGAACACAAAAGGAGACGTTTGGAGACTGTACATGTCTCAAGAATGGGGACTAGAGCTTAAAAGGGACACAGAAGTACCATAAAAGTGGTTAATATATGACTTGTGTGAAATATTCCAAGTCTGCTAAATCTTATGACTTCTGATTCAAGATTGAAGAACAAGTCATATGAACCACTTGTATGGTATTTCTGTGTCCTTCTGAAGCTTAAAAGCTCCATTCCTTGTAATTCCAATCAAAAGAGAGATGACATTCTTCAGAAATTCTCCTTTTGAGATCTAAGGGAACAATGAAACTCATGTGTTTGCAACAACTTGAAGAGTAAATGATGAAAGTCCATTGATTTGCTGCATTATAGTAATTAGAATGGGATTTTCTTTGCATTACCACAATGAGAATTGAGAGGAGGGGATATGATTAATTGTCATAAAAATTAATGTCACAATGCTAAAAACCTTAATGGCCCTGTTAAATACAGTAGGCTTCATTTTATAAGCAGCATGTTGTTTCTAATTTCTTCCTTTTGATTTTGGGGTGAAATATGATCTGGACATGCTCTTCAAAGGATATGTGAGATTCACTTATTCTTTTGATAAATAATGACAATGGACACACTGCAAAGTTTTGGGAGCAACAAATGACAACGGTTTTTTACTGCAGCAAGCACATGGCCAATTTTACATTCCTAACATGTCTCTCTTTGTAGTCTAACTATGTACCTCTCAATTCTCAACATAACGGCTATGTCTCTTTAAATCACCCAAGCAGATCATTCGTTCTCTATTCTATCTTTTGGTTATACAACCATAAACACTTGGAGCGGCCAGTAATTATATATGGTCAATAAAAGCACCACAAAGTTTCTTTGTTACATCACACAAAGGCTTCTACCAAGAGGGAAATCCAAAACATGAGAACAGAATGACAGAATGGGTGTCATATTCTGTTATAACAGAAGTAAAAAGAAGATTCATGATCAAAGTTTCTGCCATCAGAGACACAGAAGCTCTCTTTTTTAGAAATATCTTTGGGACACAGTAACTGTAAAACAGCCAGTAATAAATGGAAAAAAAGCAAGAGAATTATGAAATTGAGGGTGGATCTTACAAAATCTGTCAAGAACATGTCCAGGTCATTTTTCACCCCAAAAACAAAATAAATAATTTATTTTTATTCAATTATTCCCCAGTCTATGTCACGAGTGGAGTGCCCATGAGTATAAGAGGGTGCCTGCAAAACATGTCATCAACTCTTTTGTCTGAAGGAGACATTCAGGCAAACCCAATGCATGGCAACGAGGTGCCACGTCTCATTCCCCTTCTCAGGGAACTGGGGTTGCATACCTAATCTAGACATTCCCTTTCGAAGTGGAACTTTGATGTGTGGCATGGAGTTGACGCTATGGGGAACTGATTCCCACTCTTCCAGGCTAAGGGGATGCCTGCCTCACTAGGCTGTGGATGTGCAAACCATAGTGGGCATAGAATAGATTGGCTCTACAGATCACCTAGCTGGAGTCAAAGCACATCAATCCACAGGGCGCAAATTGCTTAGTAATTTCTCTAATAGCAAGAGAAGGTAACCAAGCTTTCATGCTCTATAGCAAGAGAAGTCCTGGCCTTTACAACCTTCCTCCCTCCCTTGCAGGGCAGGCAAAGAAACCTAAAAGGCCCCAAGAGCAAAAGCTCTAATAAACAAAGCCCTTAGGGAGTAGCTTGTCAAAGGATGTAAATCAACTACGACTTTCAATGTACCACTACTTCCAAAGGGGGAGAATATAACTAATTTTGCAAGGGATTCAAACATGAGAGTGGCATAGAATAAATGACAAAACTCTTGCCATTGCAACTTAACCCCTAGGGAAACCGCAGGAGAGCTTAAACTCTACTTATTCACACTAAAGTCATAGGTGAGAGCACTCAACACTGTTTGAGCAAAAAACCTCTCCAGGAACAACTAGGAGACTCCGTGCACTCATCTGATCAGAGTGCTGCCCTAAAAAGAAGGGAGGCCACCAGGCAGACTGCCTCTATTTGTCAGGTTTTCCCAGCATGGACCAACTAGAGATTTTGCACGATACACAGCCATGGGCGAGCAAAGGGTCCTACTTCAAGACCCAACCATAGTTGGGGAGGGAATAAATGAAACTGAGAAATTTTGTGAATACCTATCACAATCCCATCCATTCTGCTCTACCCCAAGGGTATCTTGAGGGCAGCTCAATAAAGGGAGCATGGCTTAAGTGCTCAAACCCTTAGTAATTAGTCCTTCAGACTATTTACTACTGTTGCCTCTCCAAAGGGAAAGCCTAATCCTTACTCCTATTCAGGGAAGAAAGGAAAATGAAAGCAAGGCATAATGCAGTGTGCCCAGTACTTCTCATTACCCGGGCTCTAGACTCTAAGGAAGCCACAGGGGAGCTTAAGCCCTACTTAAAGACCCCAATGTAACTGGGGGAGAGCAGCTTATACCCTGCCTTAAGTAAAAGCATTCTACCTAAGATCTGCTATAGCTAGTGCCTCTTTTTTTGCACCAGACCATAGTATGTGACAGCAAACAAGGAGGAACCACTCACAGGCAAACTTCCTCTACTTATTAGAATTGTCAACCATAGTAGAGCACGCTTCCAAAAAGGAACAATATCCCTACTTCAAGCCCCAATATTAATTGGAGAGGGAGGTTAACAAAACAGAGGGAGTCCTGTGAGATGCCCATCGTAGTTCTATCCTCCCTGCTCTAACCTAAGGGTTATCTTGAGAGCAGATTCAAAGCTCTAAAAAGCTTAGTAATTAGCTTAGTAATTACTAATTAGTAATTATTCAGGCTACAACCTTCACTTATTTCTACCCTTCTAAGGGGAGACTAATCTTTACTCCTACTCAGGAAAGGAGGGCAATGAGAGCAGGGCATAATTCAGTGTAGCCACCATTCTTATCACCCAGACTCTAAACCCCCCAGAGAACTGCAAGGGAGCTTAGGTTCTACTTCAAGACCCCAAATGACTGGGGGAGAACAGCTGAACCCTGCTTAAAAGGCATTACGTGACAGATAACAAGGAGGGATGACATAGGCAAACTTCCTCTACTTATTAGTACTGTCAAACCAGGGCCATAGTCGAGTGCCCATCCAAAATGGCGAGCAATATCACTGCTTCAAGACCCAACAATAGTCAGAGAGGGAGGTAAATGAAACAGAGGGAGTTACGAGTTGCCCAACATACTTCCAATTACCCTGCTCTACCCTAAAGGGTACTCAAGCAGCTTATTACAGGGAGGCAGCAAGGTACCAAAAACCCATAGTAATTGGCCCTTGAGGCTCCATGATGTTGCCACTCCTCCTTACATTTGCCTATTGAAAGGAGGCAAACTGAAAGCAGGGCATAATGCAGTGTCCCCAGTAACTCTCATTACCTAGGTTTTAACCCTAAAGGAGCCACATGGGAGCTCAGGTCCAAAATTACTCGACTCAAAGGGTTAGCTAGAGCAAGAGAGAATTTTTTTTTTTCTCTGCTGATATACTCATCCCTCATGGACCCCCAGAGCGGGATATATCTCCTGAAAGCTGCTGACTGACTCCTAGCCTCTGTAGACTTCTCTACCTGAAGAGGTCAGAGTACGAGAAAAGATCATCAAGTAGAAAGGTTTTCCCTTTCCTTCTGCCTTTCTGTGGCACAGATGGCTAGATCTGTAGCATCTTTTTTCAGAAGATTATACCACTCAATGGGTAGGCCTGGTTTCCCTGCAACACATGTGCCTTCCTGGGGGAACACCACCCTCAGTTTTCTTTATTTTCCTGGCTAGGCAGATTCCATGGTGTGCAGGGCCTCAGGCCTGTCTCGCCAACATATATATGCCTTGCAACAAGTCGCAAGTTGGTAAAGCAGAGGAGGCAGACTCATCCACCTGCAACCCCACCATCGAAGCTGCCGCGCTGTTCCAGCAGACATGGGGCTTCAACCATGAGGTGCAAACACTTGACTTTCAGAGGAAGCAGACTCATCCACTATAGCTCTTAGCTCACCTTAGCAGATGAGACAGACTCATCCACCTTAGCTCTACCCACCTGCAACCCCACCATTGAAGGCAGACACGGGCTTAAACTGTGAGGTGCAAAAACTTGACTCCCCCCCCCGCCCCTCCCTTTTTAAGAGAATAAGTCAAGCAAGAGGGCTTTTAGGTCATTCACTTGGCTTACAACAGTGAGTGCATTCAGCTCCCTTGAAAGCCGAACACACTCGCTCTCCATTGGCAAGGCAGGAGCTTTCCAAGTCGATGCAGTACCAAGGGAGAGATAGCTCACAAGCAACTAATCAACTGGGGCATCCTCTCTATTGCTGCTCATACAGTCCTTCCACACACAAATAATTCACTACATGAGAGACACTATACGAGCTGCATAAAGATTCCTTCATGAGCTCTCAATGTGGAGATCTAGGAAAAATAAAAGGCTCACAGACTTAAATGCAGGGCAGCAGAGGTGGCACCACCAACTATCTTATTTCTTAGACTAGACACTCTTAATATGCTCTCAGTCAGGTCGGAAGGGGCAGCAGAGTGGCTTCCTGAATCAACATGAGACCAATGGTGTTTAATGAATCTCCATTCAGATCAGAAGAATTTGCTCTCTTTTAAGAGCAAGCTTCCAAATTCACCAAATGGGATTGAGAGGAATGGATCTATCAGGAGCCCAAATATGGAAAAACTCCCATCAGACTTCTCCCCAAGCTTCGCCTACAATCCTCACGATCGATTCTGCTCTGCCACCTCAGAAGCAGTGAAACCCGAAGCACGAAGTGCAGGTGCTCGACTCTCATCTCTCAAGAGCGAGTTAAACATGGGCGGAGCTTGCCACAGCGAACGCATTACAGTGAATGGATTCAGCTCCCTCGAGAGAACGCGCTCCGTACAAACGCTGGACTCTCATCAGTCTAAGAAAAAAAAAGCAAGAACAGAGCTTCCTACTGCAAATACATCGCTATGAGTGCATCCAACTCCTTAAAGAACTGAATACGCTTTGTGCAAATGTAGGAATCTATCCCTCGAGAGAAAATCAAGAAAAAGTAAATGCTCTTACCGTGAGTGCACCACAATGAGCGCATCCAACTCTCTTGAGAGCTGAACGTGCTCCATGCAAATGCTAGATTCCGTCCCTCAAGAGAGAATCAAGCAAAACAGAAGCTCTTGCCACGAATGCAGCACAATGACCACATCCAGCTCTCACAGATTCTGGTCTTACACATGCATACAAACAAATGGCTCCTGAAGACAAAAAAGCTGATGATGTGTCTTGCAGGTGCCCTCTTATACACACGGGTGCTCACTCGTGATGTCATAGACAGCCGTCAGCCAATATTTGGCGTCTTTGGTACATGTGTTCAGACACCAGTCACGCTGAGGGCATTCCCCATTGTGTCAACTCCATGATGCAGTGTCAAAGTTCCAAAGGGAACTCAAAAGACATCTGTACATATCTCAATAATTTGATGAGAAAATGTGCTTAACTGGAATGAAAATAATGTCACAATGCAAAAAAAAAAAAAAAAAAAAAAAACAGGCTTATTTTTTCATGCAAAAAATTATTTCTTGTTTGCTTAAATTGAAATGTAATTGTTTAATGTGTGTTCATATGTTCTAGAATTTAGAGTCAAAGAGTTGAGGATGTTACATAAAACAATACATGTGAAAAGCAAATGTTTAGGATTACCTACCATGTCTACTTCTGAAATACTGTCCAAGCTTTCAACTTGTACATCAACTCCCACTGGAATAGCAGGACCTGCAAAAAACAAAACAAAAAACATTTATCCATTTATACAAAATATACAACTCTGTTTGTCAATTGATTTACACCATTTTCTCCATCCCGCTGCTTTATGACCTCTTTTGCATATGCCATGCATAAATTTTTCATAATACTCATTGTTTATTGGAGTCTGACAGCTTCCTACCAGTTGCAATTAGCAGGGTGTTTGCTAAGACTTCTGTGCGCTTCGTTAAATACGTCCTCACAGCCGGATCTGAATCTGTTTGCTTTCCACCAGATCTGTTCACAAAAGGCTTAGCAGCTGCTTTGACATCTGACAGATTGTAAGGAATGCTAGTTCTCAAAGGACAGGCCTTCAACCGGAACTGCAGCTTTGATATCCTACATAGAGCTGCTCTTGTAAGGTCTTTTGTAGCAAACATAAACCCTTGCTCTTTCCCAGGATTAGTGTAATAGGGCTATCTGTCACTCAGAAGGTAAGACATTTAGGTAAATGGGCAGGGGGCAGCCAGTACATATGGAAGGGGATGATGCACAAACGTCGGACAGATTCAAAACGAGATTTCCAGTGTGTTCCACTCCTAGCTTTAGTAATCCGACGAGATTACTGGAGATGGTAAATGGTGGATTAAACTTTGATGCTCAAAATGATACTGACACTGACTGAAACTTGCCATTATGTGTCACTTAATGTGTCGCTCATAAAAAAACCCTTCATGAAAAGCACAAGGATTGCTTAATATGCTGCAGAAAATGCATTTGAGCCCTATAGATAAATAACTGCCAACTGGAGATGACTTTTACAAATTTGCTTATGTAATCCAGATCCTCATAAGTAAACTTTGCCATGCAAACACCCACCGGACTCCATCCTGTCAATTTTCCTGTCATGTATCATCAAGGTTTTTCATTTCAAACAAATAAGCCTAAATAAGGACACAGCTTCTAGGTAAAATCGATCTGTCCAAACTAATCAACCCCCTGCTGTCAGTTTGAATCTGAAACCATTAGAATGACCTTGAGTGTCCCATTTCTCAGTTATAGTTACCACTTGGAGGTGGTTATTTGTGCTTTTCCCATTAAAAACAAATGCAGAAAACAGTATATGCTCTGTTATTTACACACTCTCATGTTGTTCCAAACTCACTTTCTATCCTCTTAAAATTAAAAAAAAAAAAAAAAAGTTAAATGGAAGTCAAACTGGTTTGAAAAGACAATGTTTATGACAAAATGTTAATTTTAAATTGACAAAAAAAAAATCAAACACCCCTTTCCAGGGTTGATTTTAATAATAGTGCTTTTCTTTCAAAGTTCCCGAGGCCACGCCGCTGAGCTGGTGATCGCTGGTTGATGTTTGTCGAGTGGGTGGTCTTTAAACCAGCTGTCTGCGGGGCAGGGCAGGCTGGGATAGTTGCATGTGCTAATCCATGAGGATTGGTCCGGTCACTACAAACCGCTGCCAGATTAATCTCGTCTCTAGCGCCATAGCGCCCCAGTCCATAACAGATCGAGCGATCCTCCAGATGGACAAACCCATCAGCGAGGATCGCTTAAGTCTTTAACGGACAAATAAAAAAAAAAGAAAAAGTGAGAAAAGAGAGAGAGGAGCAACAAAATGTAATGTGATTAAAATCATCTTCAGTTTTGCATGCAGATTGCAAGACTAACTGATCCTTTCGCCGAATGTCAGAGTTCAGCCAATTTTGGCTATACGAATAACATGAAAAACACCGCTGGCTTTGAGACGTGGCAACCTGGCACAGAGAAGTTACTTGATATCTTTTGATCTTTCATCGTTCGTATCTGATTTTCGGCCCAGCTGGCCAGAACGTTAGTATTAGAAGCAGCATTGAACATATGCAAATCTGCAAACAGAAGTAAACAGGGATGCATGTCATCATACAGCATGAGACAAATCCTTAATATATGTAATCCTTCACATCAAGAAACACATACTGCCCTGTAATGACCCATAAACACACAGTGAGTGCTATAGGTTTTCTGTGTACATCAACCGATACTCCCCTTGTGGAGGATTAGGCATAAGCTTTATGCACCATCAGTTAGCCGTCTCTGGATTTAAACCAGACTGCAGTCATGCATTAGCAATTCTCTTTTGCTTCTGAAATAAATCTCATTTATTCAGTACACATGGCACATTATACCTGCGCTACCTTTTACTAATCATTGCTTAGGTAGAAAACTGCAATTTGATGACGAAAAGCATGCTAAAAAGCATTATTCTGGATAAATTGTATATGTAATTTTTCCTGGTCCAAAAGTGCATGATGATTAAAAAACAAATACTGGTACTGACAGAGCTGTGAAAAGAAATGGATTTAATAAAACCATGCAAATACTTTTGATACAGCAAGATATTTTTGAGTAACCTCTAAATGCAAAAATAACCGCTTGTTCTGAACCAATCTGTTTTTTTAGTCACTTGGCATTTCATAACCACTTAAGTATTTTCACTTAAGAAGATCTTCTCTATTATTATTTTGGTTTTAGTACGGTCTGATACATTCAGTATAGGCATATTTCGCAAATGCAAAGTCAAATAGGGCCCACTTTGCACATCCTTCACAACACATCTATTCCCTCCAATAATGGAAAACAATTTGTGCCACCCCAGTGTGTTCAGTGGCATTTTTCTAGTTAAAATTGCGATTTGTGATTTAAAATGTGATTTTTTATAACAAATGAACAAAAAAATTTTATTAAGTACACCAGGTTTGTTGTGCTTGTTTGTAGGGCCGAACAATTTGGCCCAAAATTTGTGCTTTTATATTAATACTTATATTATATTAATATTTATGAAAAACTGCAGGGTTAACTGTTAACATGCAGGCAGCCTATGACTATAAATCATTAGAAAGGTCTAAGGATTTATTATAAAATATTATATTATCATGATAGAAATCTGTGACAATAATTTCTTAATTTTTTTCGGGAGGTATGCAAAATCCAAACGGAGTCCATGTCTTTAATATGAAATATGAGCCTCTTATGCATCCACTGTAAAAAAACACTCCTGTACACTGGAGAAAAACATATGGATTATCATTTTTACTTCAAATTCCTTTAGAGAGAAGTATAATTTTTCCTATTTTACCCAAAATAGGATGGAGTGAGCATTACTGAGTGCTAAACATGTCTGTTTCTTTCATACTGGAAGCCAGAGGGTGCCCTCGAGCAGAAACAAAAAATATGCTTCACAGAAGTAATATAATAGATCCAATGGGCCAAGGCTGGGCGGGGCAGCAGGGGGTGGGGCGCGTTCAGTATGCCATGAGAGTATCGCGGTGTTCTTACCGTGGGTGGTGTATTACGGTTTTTCAGTTCGGTTAGAGTATCGTTACACCCCTACTTTAAGGTCATTTATCGATAAGGCTATTTTTTTTAAAAACTAGATTTTAAAAATCTGTTCAGTGCATTAAAAAAAGCTTATTTTGTGACTATTTAGTGTTTTGGGAGAACATCAAATGAAAATGCCCTTTAACCCCCTGCCCCCCATGGGTGAAAATCTATAATACTATGAATCGATGACACTGGATAACAGTTGTGAACTCATTACATCATGTTTTGAACTAGCAGTGAGATTTTCACTGTCAAGCAGATGCAACAATGCATCACTGAAAGAGATGACAGATCTGTGTATGCGTCTGAGGGGGTGAATATGTTTGGGCTATTTTCATTCCCTTTGCTGTGACCCCCTGCTGAACAAAGAGCAATTCCCAAACGTACGCCGAGTCAGAGCATCCAAATGAGTGACTTTTTAGATACTCTATTCATAGGAGGAACAGCATCAAACACTGGAGTGTTTCTTTTTCTTTGCCCTATATAGGAGCACATCATTAAAAAAAGAATAGGGGGACTGTATGGACTGGCAGGAGAACTTTCATTAGTACTTAGCCTTTACTGCTCAAACTTTTAAGTGTCGTACAAAGAGAAGCCTTGAGCTCCCCCTTATTTCATCCTTTAATACCATTCTAACCGTGGTAGACTAGAGGAGTCTCTGCATTAAAGGAATAGATCATACAAAAATTAAAATTCTGACATGATTTTTCTCACCCTCCTGTCATTCCAATGCTGTTATTTTTGTCCATGGATCACAAAAGGGGAAGTTTTTGAATCTTTACACTTTATAGTGGCCATGATTGTCAAACTCCATAAAGGACAAACACCAAACACCAAAAATAAAAAGCACTATAAAAGTCTTCTGAAGCCATATGAAGTCATTATTCCCTGATAAGCTTACATTTTTGCACACACAAAACAATGGCGTTATACTGACCTTGCAACTGGCCATTTTTGAATCTGGACGTGTTTATATCAAAATGCCTATAGAAAATATAAAACAGCCCTGACCCGTCGAGGCATGGACTCCACTAGACCCCTAAAGGTGTGCTGTGGTATCTGGCACCAAGATGTTAGCAGCAGATCCTTAAAGTCCTGTAAGTTGCGAGGTGGGGCCTCCATGGATCGGACTTGTTTGTTCAGCACATCCCACAGATGCTCGATCGGAGATCTGGGGAATTTGGATGCCAAGCCAACACCTTAAACTCGTTGTTGTGCTTCTCAAACCATTCCTGAACCATTTTTGCTTTGTGGCAGGGTGCATTATCCTGCTGAAAGAGGCCACAGCCACCAGGGAATACCGTTTCCATGAAAGGGTGTACATGGTCTGCAACAATGCTTAGGTAGGTGGTACGTGTCAAAGTAACATCCACATGGATGGCAGGACCCAAGGTTTCCCAGCAGCACCTTGACTGGTCTTCAGCTATGCAGCCTCAAACCTTTCTATCAGAACTAGCATTAACTTATTGAGCAATTTGAGCTATAGTAGCTCATCTGTTGGATCGGACCACACGGGCCAGTCTTCGCTCCCCACGTGCATCAATGAGCCTTGGCCGCCCATGACCCTGTCGCTGGTTTACCACTGTTCCTTCCTTGGACCATTTTTGATAGATACTGTCCACTGCAGACCAGGAACACCCCACAAGAGCTGCAGTTTTGGAGATGCTCTGACCCAGTCATCTAGCAATCAAAATTTGGCCCTTGTCAAACTCACTCAAATACTTTTGCCCATTTTCCCTGCTTCTAACACATCAACTTTGAGGACAAAATGTTCACTTGCTGCCTAATATATCCCACCCACTAACAGGTGCCGTGATGAAGAGATAACCACTGTTATTCACTTCACCTGTCAGTGGTCATAATGTTATGCCTGATCGGTCATATGGACTACTTTTATGATACATTTAAGGGTTTTTTAAGCTCCTTTTTGGAGCTTCAAAGTCTCTTGTTGCTATGATTATCACTGAAATTCACTGAAAATATCACAGCACAGTATAAGGGTTATGAGACAAAATGAGAGTGAATAAATAATGGCAATTTTTGGGTAAACAATTCATATTTAAAAATCTCATCTTCCCAGAGGATCAATTTGCACACACATCCAGCTGTTTCTATGTGATCTGATTGATTGTTAACGCTCCTAAAAGTGACAGTGACAATCTCATTAAAACTTGTGTAAAAACCTTGAGTAAAGTGTACAAAGATCCATCTGCCAAGTTAAAAAAGCTTAAAACTGCAATTGATTTGCATGAGTTTAATAAGGTATTGCTTTGTAAAGGAAATATGTGGAATCAAGGTCAAAGCAAATCCATGTCAAAGCATAAATTAAATTAAATCAAAGCACACAGACCAACCTTCCATTGTTATTCTTAAAGGGGTACATCACCGCTGGCAAAATGGGCTTTCAATAAAACTCGTCTGCTTTGCAGTAGAAAGGCAGGGGAAAAAAAATTTAAATTGGTGCTACCTGACTAGAGAAAACAGAAAAAAAGGCTGCTGTCTTGTCTTTTGCTAAATAGGTAAGAAAACACCCATAATGCACTGGGCATGTTGCTATCCAAGGCCACTCCCACCAGTCTGCTATGGATACGCTTGACCAGAGTCAATACTGCCTTGCTTTAGTAGCAAATACTTCTAAGCAAACTTTAAGTCATACTGGGTGTCGACTTGTATTGTATACAAGAATTCAAAGAGTAAACGTTTAGCAGGAGTGAGATACTTTCGGTTTCCAGTGAAGGATCCTGCGTGTTGTAGGCAATGGCTAAAGGCTGCAACGAATCGTAAATATGGAGAGAACGCTGCGACTGAATATCTAAATAAAAAGTTTGTAGTTTGTAGTCAACATTTCAAACCGGATGACCATGAACACAGTGTTTCAGGACAAACATAGGGGAAAAACTGAAAGAAACTCCGTTCTGTCAGTTCAGACTAGTGCTGGGTGGTATGACCAAAAATCTGTATCACAGTTTTTTTTTTTAAGATTCTGGCGGTTTCACGGTATGTCACGGGTTTTTTTTTGTTTGTTTGTTTGTTTGTTTTTTTTTGTCATATTTTAATGTCAGGAGTACAGGGAATATATTTGTAAGGACAAATAAAAATGTATTTAAAAATGTAATCAAATCAGTTCATAAATCTAAAAATTTAGTTTAAAATGTAATCAAATTAAATTAATTATTTAATTAAATTAATAATAATAAGTTGGCTACATTTTTACTGTAATTTCAATGAAGACCTTTGGAGTTTCTGTTTTAATAAACAGTGTTATTATGATGATGATGATGATGATGATGATTATCTATATTAATCGAATTACACTCGATTGTACAATAGTATATTTCTGTTATTTCAAGTTATACCGAACTTTTATTTTGACAGGGTTGTGAAGACGTTTGACTTCCTGTGTATATGATACGACAAATGTCGATAGTTTTATCAAATTAAACGGTGAAATGTTCATAAAGTGACTCTAAGAGCATCTGCAGATGAAGATCATGTATAGTGAGTGAGACAGCAGACACTGAAATCATCGCGAGCGTCACGCGTGCTTCAGTGTGTGTAGTAGACGAAAATGCGGCGCTCATTCATACAGACTAAACATTTCAATAGCAGTCATTTTTAGCTTTAATATTCACATACACTAGTCCGTATCGATATCTGATTCATTGTACAGTCCTACTTTTGATTTATTCATCCAGAAATGGCCAAATTCTGTGACGTCCCGCTTTATAGATACAGCAAGTTCTATTTGTGACTGGATTCTGTGATTTCATCCGTGTTTTCTGCATCGCTGAAATCATTTGGCTCTACATGGTATGTGCAGTATTAAAGAGAGTTATTTTTGTGAGTTATTTATTGTTCTGTAATAAAGTTGTTTCCAGGGTATGCAGTTAATAGAAGTCCGCTCTCTATACACTCTACATAGCGCTTCATGGCCATTGAATAGATACAGCAGCTGTTTCAGCTACGCACCGGTATGGCGGTTTTTGAAAAATACATATCGGCCTCGAAATTGAAACCGGTATACCATATGAACCGGTATACCGCCCAGCACTAGTTCAGACCGTCGTGTACAGGTAAGAAAGCTGTTGCCATAGTATTCCATTTTTACCATAATGCGGTTTAAAGAGTAGACAAAGTACAATACAATTTTCAGTGATAAACCTAGCTTTACAATAACCGTTCTGTTAATAACCCTCTGTCGATACGACTGTTGCTAGGCAGGGATACAAAAATGTGGAAGTATAATCTGTAGTTTTCACGAAAACTCCGGAGCTGACAAAAGACTGCCAGATGACGCAAAACGCTGACAAAGAAACATGAATTTCTCTGTCCAGGTAACATGGAGAACGAGTAAACATACCGACATTGTAACAATACAAACCGGGTTGAAAGTTACACTTTAACATGAAATAATTTAACTGACTAAAACTGAGTGGAATATTTACCTGAAAATTTTGAAAGAATTTCATGAAGTATTTCGTTCTTCCCCTTTTGCTTTAATGACAGCAGCACTTAAGCTGCATGAACTTTACAAGTTTGTGTAAAACCTGATGATCATGTTCTACAGAATGTTTTGAGATGATCCAAAGAGCATCTTTTGCTTCAATGGAAGCAAAAACGTTTGACTGTCTGTACAAAGTCACATGATCAATGACACAAATGTACTTATTTAGTTATAGTAACCCAGAAATAATGCAGAATCTATTTCTTCAAAACTTTTCTTTGTTTCAGAATCGTAAAACTTCCAACTCAAAGACTTCTTATATTACATCAGCTAGACAGTAGTCCATATTTGGAGATTTTATGCAGGTAACTGTATGGATAATATCAAATAATAATACTCTAAATTCACCTACCTAATGCACATTACAAATTCCAATTTTCAAAAACATATGCACTCCAGTTAAACTGAAATCCCAGTCTTATTTACAGCAGTGCTTGATAGGGAGGTTGTTTACCCCTCTAGAGGGAGCCAGTGTAGATTTTATGCCTGCTGGTCAAATAACTGACCCGAATGCTCTCCAGTTGTGCATACTAAATATGTGCAATCTGTACATAAGACCAAATCAATGAAACTAAAGATATTTTAGGTAAATAATGGACTGAGGAATTTATAATAGTATTTTATCAGCTTCGTTGACAGGACTTGTGTCTTTCTTAGTCTCATGCCCCAAAGTACAGTATTTTTAACTAATCTTCAGCTGCTCATGGAGGATGTTGACGCTAATCCTTTTACATTACACATACTGTACATGACTTTGAAGATTTGTTTTAAAATAGACTCAAATGAAGGTTATGGCAAATAAATTAAGGGAATTCAGTTCACATTTGCAACACAGGAGAATGATGAACTAACCTCCAAATGCGGGCCTCATGGTGAAGTCATGATCATCCACTTTCAACAACTGCTCCGTTTTCAGGCGGCGTGATTTTGTCACATCTGGCGGCTTCTTTGCCAGAGAGCTGTGGGTTTCAAAGTCACAAAAACACTCAAATCAATTATATCATGAATTTGGACAATGTGCTCTATTATTATGTGAAAACGAGCAGAGGTTACATGAAAAATTCAGCCTGAACCCTCAAAGTCAATGACGTTTATATAATTTCTGTGAAAATGCAGCCACAAAAGTGTAATGACGGATTAAGATCATACACTGCGCTTGTATCAACAAATTGTTAAGGCAGTGATGAACTAGCTGCCGCAGCCGGATCTGTTTCAAATTACAGGAGATCTTATCGACAGACGCTCAGATGAGTCCTGAACACTGGATTTCATGAACTGTGCTTGTTCCAGTCAAGCAATGAACATAATTAACCCTTTATAATAATCACTGACAGTGGCTTAAAAGAATCCAGCGAGTAGTCAGCTGCCTCATTCCCCACAGCTTCTTGCCATTTGTAATTTATTTCCTGTTGCGAATATGAGACAGAAGGCAGCTTGCCATGACTGGCACCCTGTCTGCAGCGATACTGCTGGATTTACTCATGCAAATTTGCAGGCTTTTGCACTCTAAAAACATGTTAATTCTGAAGATTGCTTGTTTGTTTTAATTTCATAGAACCATGAGGCTGTACCCATGTCAGCTTGTCAGGACAGCTTTGTGCCAACGTACTGTCCTTGGCAGATGGGCGAAACGTGCCTGTGACACGTGGCTGTTTGTCTGAGTAAAAGCACCAGTCCGAGCACACCCGTCATACGCATTTCGGTTCAGTGGCGGTATCATCTGTCTGGGTCACGTTAATTGCACCCCGGCCCCTGGCCTCATTTATGGCACTCTGCCGTCATATAGAAATCAGGCTAATAAAGATGGTGGAAAAATGAGTCTGATGAGAGACATCAATGGATGAGGTCACACCATCACCTCAGTTCTTATGTGCAACACTGTCATCTCTGAACACATAAATCAGAAACTTTATCATCAAATGATTGCAATTAGTAATGGACATTATATAAATATCCAACATATGATATTTGACTATTTGGAGATTACCAGCATCAGCCGATAACTGTGACCACTTGATCGATTAACAGAAGTGTTTTTCTGGTGCAAAAGAGTTGCAAAGTCTGACACATTCAGTGAATTTTTGCTGTTTTTGTTTTCATTTACCTAAAAATGCATAGAATTAGACACATTATCTGTATACCACAACTTGTTTGGTTAATGCAATGTAATTTTAATAATGATTTAGATTGTGAGACAACTTTATTGAGGCATTCCTGTATTGTCAGATGAAAAAAATCCATTCATAGACAAGTATAGAAAAAACTGACAACCAGACACATGCATTTTAGGGTCAACTTATATAATTTTGTATATCCCAATTAAATTGTATAATATCAGCCACTCTGCACAGTAAAAATTTGAATTGGCCAACTAAAAACCTGCCTTAAAGCGAAAATTTTGTCATCACTTACCCTCAAGTTGTTCCAAACCTGTATGAGTTTCTTTCTTCTGTTGAACACAAAAGAAGATATTTTAAGGAATGTTGATAACCAAACAATTGACAGCACCCATTGACTTCCATAGTAGGAAAAAAAAAATACTATGGAAGTCAATGGGTGGCGTCAACTGTATGGACACCAACGTTTTTTTTTAAATATTTTCTTTTGTGTTCAACAGATAAAAAAAGAAACTCATACAAGTTTGGAACAACATGAGGGTGAGTAAATGATGACAAATTGTTCATTTTTAGGTGAACTAGTTAAATAGATGGAATCAAAGATGTTGTGTGTACTTGCTGACAGACATTCTCAGTCATCTTCAGTGTGATTATGTCATCAGCATCAGCAACTTTTTATCATTAACAGTGAGCCCAGCAATGTGCAGGTGTAGTCTACATCATCATCAGCATGAGATGTCAATCCAAGTTTAGCTGTCAAAGATTGAATTGCCACTTACGTCCCATGCTTCTGAGTTTCCACAGCTCCGGTCCACCTCCTCTCTCTCGTTGCGTGTTTATTCCGGCATTCCCCAAACGAGCCCAGGAAGAGCACTAAAATCAGTAACTGTCTCAGATAAGGCATTATGCAGAGTAGGTGAAAAATCTACAGGTGTGTCCTGAAATCCAGCTTAATCCATGAACACGGTGGCTCGGGAAAGGCAGCATCTTTCCGTTCTCAGCGCAGAAATCGCTGTAGCTCGCATCTCTGGCATGCGCGATGTGAGAATGGTTTAAATATCAGCGCGACGCGACTCATGCTGCAGCTCCGCGCGGCGTCTGCTGCCTGTCATTGGTTATCAGCTGCACAGCTGCTTTGACCACATGCCATCAACGGTGGGCATACACGCGCTTCCCACAGTTGTCTGTAGGGTTGGAGGAAAAGACGGATTAGACAGACACATATGACCTGAAAAAAGCTCTGCATCGGAGACTATGGTTTCAAATCTAATGCACGAGTGAAATGCATCCACTAAATGCCAAAACATCCTCTAACGTTAAGTGTTTGACGCATTTCCACATGATTCTCTTTGGCTCGTGGGATCAATGCATCGCAGTTCTGGAATTACAAGTTTGATTCACTTCCAATTATACGATGAATGGATTTCTGTTTAAAATTTTGTGTATTACATAATCTAACTACTATCCGCTACTATTTTAAGATGCCCATCTTATACTGTAAAACAATCAACTTACATTTCAATCCAACTCAAAAGTTTAATTGCTGCCTTGTTTAAAGGGTTAGTTCGCCCAAAAAAAAAAAATTACTCACCCATAGCCTATGTCGTTCCA
Source organism: Hypophthalmichthys nobilis (assembly GCA_037950665.1). Classification (NCBI taxonomy): domain Eukaryota; kingdom Metazoa; phylum Chordata; class Actinopteri; order Cypriniformes; family Xenocyprididae; genus Hypophthalmichthys; species Hypophthalmichthys nobilis. The sequence goes on from CM075478.1 coordinate 11,513,848, forward strand.
CACCCGTAAGACCTTCATTCATCTTCGGAACACAAATTAAGATATTTTTGATAAAATCCGTAAGGTGTATGACTCGTCCACAAAGACTGCAATTTAACTGACACTTTCAAGGTCCAGAATGGTAGGATACTAAAGACATCGTTAAAACAGTCCACGTGACTGCAGTGGTTCAACCTTAAATTTATGAAGCGACAAGAATACTTTTTGTGCGCAAAAAAACAAAACAAAAATAACAACTTTATTCAACAATCTCTTCTCTTCTTTGTCATTATCCTTACGTAGTCACTGCAGTAAGCACAGTGAAGGCTTCCTTGTTTACATCCGAATGCCGGCTTAGTATTGGCCAAAGCTGATCACGTGAGCAGCACGACATATGCTGGCCAATAAGTCAGCGTTGAACCTGAGAGCGCTGGATGTAAACAATGTATGTTAATGACACAGAAGAGAAGATATTGTTGAATAAAGTTGTTATTTTTGTTTTGTTTTTTGCGCACAAAAAGTATTCTCATCGCTTCATAAAATTATAATGTTGAACCACCGCAGTCATGTGAACTATTTTAACAATGTCTTTAGTACCTTTCTGGAGTCACACCTCTCGGATTACATCAAAAATATCTTAATTTGTGTTTCGAAGATGAGCGAAGGTCTTACAGGTGTAGAACGACATGAGGGTGAGTAATTAATGACAGAATATTCATTTTTGGGTGAACTACCCCTTTAAGAACAACCTGCAGCAATAACTGCAACGTGCCTTTCTACCACTATGAATTTAAAGGTGCAATAGGTGATTCTCTACAGAAACAATTTTTGTTATACTGGTTGAAAGTCTCCTCATATCATGATAACAATCATTATGTTAAATGGTCTAAATGTATTTTTATAAATATATTGTTTGTGGAAGGGGTAGGACCATAAAATGTTCATCCAATCATTATATTCGGTCCGAATGAAATAATACGATGTACCTGCCTGCCAACGTATCATCAAACGTCATGACATCATACATCATCAGTGCGTTTCATGCTATGCAGAGTTTATGTAGACAGACGCCAGTTACGAGCACCACAACCAAAACAGCAGCCACGTTTTTACAGTTCCTTCCGAATCAAAACAACGAGCTTATGCAGCGTTCATGCCTTAACTACCATAATTAAGAGATGGCAACACATGACGTTCTAACCAGAGCTGTTCACGTCCTCAGACTCAGAATAATGCATTTCCATGTCAACAGTATCAACACCGAAATGAATCTGCAGCAGTCAGGTAAAAGCTCTCTAAGTTGTGTACGTTCACTATTATTTTAACGTTAAGTGCTTTGAGACATGAGGTAGATTAACGCCGTCTCTTGTGACGATTTGCAGAGAGCAGCTGTGTGTAGGGTTGCCAGGTCTGTGGAACAAAAATGCTATTTTCTCCATCATGTGGCCGAATTTGTACGTCTGGGGGGTGTTTTGGGGCTGTTGGAGCACCGAAATCATACATACAGGGAAAACATTTTTACTTGTGGCAACAATTTAAAATTAGGCCAATTCCACGGGAAAACCGCAGACTTTGCATTACTGCCTTCATGTGTTTTGGAGGAGGCTTGGCTTTGGACAGCGCGCTGAAGGGAGGGTGGATGTTGTGATTTGAAAGCTAACTCGTTATTGCTAGAGCCGGCTATTGCTAGCCTCTCCGAAAATGTCCTATTGCACCTTTAAATTTCACTTCAGAAGTAAAATTGCCTGATAATTTACTCACCCCCTTGTCATCTAAGATGTTCATGTCTTTCTTTCTTCGGTCGAAAAGAAATTAATGTTTTTTGAGGAAAACATTCCAGGATTTTTGTCCATATAGTGGACTTCAATTGTTACCAACAGTTTCAAAGTCCAAATTGTAGTTTCAGTGCAGCTTTAAAGGTCTCTACACAATCCCAGATGAGGAATAAGGGTCTTATCTAGTGAAATGATCGGTCATTTTCTAAAAAAAAAATAAAAAATTATATACTTTTTAACCACAAATGCTCGTTTTGCACTAGCTCTGCGATGCGCATTCCGTAATTTAAAAATTAAAAGTTAACCTTTAGTTGCAACTCAAAATGAAGCCGTTAAATAATGACATAAATTTTTTAAGCCCACTCCGGCTCAATAGGCGTTTATTAGCCGTTTTTGATTTCTGTGTAAAATACAATTTGTGGTTATACACAAATTACAAGCAGTTTACCTCAAACATGAATTTTGAAGCTGCTGTTTGTTTGTTAAAAAAAAAAAACGTAGGCCTAAATTGCTAAGTTGCTATATACGAATTTACAATCCCTCAGGTAATTGTAGCCCTTACTTACAAACTTGTTAGCAACTTCCATTAAAAAAAAAGTTTTATCAAGTATTGTTAACCACAAGCCTTATTTTACTCACAAATCCAAAACCACCATTCTAAAAATACATAAAACAGTCCCAAGGGAATCCACGGCTTGAAAACTGTTCTGGATTTTAGGACTACAAACATAACAGCTCTGCTGGTTAGAAATTATTGTGCCAACTTAAATGGATGGAAACAAACATAATGAGAAGATTGAAAATCTACTGATATGTTCAGTTTCAGTAGTTTCAACTGCTTAAAGATGTCTTTTAAATATCATAAAGATTATATATACCATTCTATGAATAAACCATGCTATAAAGGATCGTAATAAACTGTTTATTTAGTGATATAATAAACTCTGATAGAAACAACCCAGAGATTGAAAAAGAATCAAATTATAGTAGTCAATGCCTTTCCCCACTGTTTCTTTTTTTTTTGTAATTTCTTTCCTGTTGAGAGAACATCAGACAGAAGGCAGTTTGCCACGACTGGCACCCTACTGTAATACTGCTGGATTTTCTTTTGTTAATTTGCATGCTTTTTGCATCTGCATCAAGACAAACTGCATCCTCTGAGTGATGACCGCAATTCCAAATGTGTCTCTTTGAATGGTAATGATGCAGTTTAGGAATGACAAATTTGATTCACTACATGTGAATAATGTTGGGAAACATGCATAATGTGAAAACACCAATGAAAATTTGATACAATTACAAATATCGGTAACACTTTACAATAAGGTCTCATTACATGTTAGCTAAGGCATTAACTAACATTACAATGAGCAATACACATGTTATAATATTTATTAATCTTTGAACTGTCTGTTCTGGATTTTAGAACTACAAACATAACAGTTCTGCTTGTTAGAAATGTTTGTGCCAAGTTAAATGGATGGGGGAAAAATGATGAAAAGATTGAAAATCTACTGATTTGTTCAGTTTCTTGGTTTCAACTGCTTAAAGATGTGAATAAAATGTCATTTGTTAAAGCTGCAGTCCGTAAGTTTAGCCTCTTTGTCACCATCTCTGTTTGAAACCTGTAATTGCAGTTATTTGCAGAATTATCATCTTTATGTGGGTTGTGCATCGGTTCGGCACCTCAGCGCGGATGAATCTAATGTTTTGAGGAGAATGTGTGGCTGTCAATCACCACACCGGTTGATACTGTACAGGTACTTAGGAATCACAGATTGTAGTCTTGGAAGTATAACCAAAATAAGAATTTTCACCAGAAAATGTCATCTAAACAAGTAAATAACAAATCTGCCACTTTTGTTCTGACCAACTGACAGAACAAAATTCTTGTTTTTTTTTTTAGGAATATTGCAGTATTTATTATAAATGAGTTATCCATGCATGTCAATATATATATATATATTTTTAATTCAGGTGCCCCTCTTAAAATTTAATCAAAATAACTTCCCCTCCCTCTTGTTACTGGCATGAGGGCAGGACAACCTGTCATCCAATCAATTCCGAATTGGCAAAATCAAGTCCCACCCTACAATTTCAAGTCCTGTTGTTGTCTTCCATTTCATGCTGACTGTAACAAACCGTAATTGTAAAATTGTGCAACCTTATTGTAAAATGTTACCCAAATATCTGATATCATTAAACATCAAAAGCAAATGGCTTTGAAATACAGTCAAACCAAAAATTATTCAGACATTTTTGATATATTTTTACTAGTGGGTGCAGGACACTATAGTTCATTTATATAAGTGAGAATAGCAAAATAAAGTAAACTGTGACATTATACCCAAAAATTCTTCATACAGTGGACTACCAGTAAAATTTATAAAAATTTGGAACCAAAAATTATTCAGATACTTTGACCTGACCATGTTTTGCTTAAATGTTATCTGACATAATTAAGATTATTTTTTCCAGTTTAACTCTGAGATCTTGTCATATTTTATTACCATTTTTTAAACTATAGTGAATAAACTGTATTAATGAATGAAATGTTCAAGGTGTCTGAATAAATTTTGGTCTGAGCTCAAGTAAAACATTTGACAAAATTTGTTAAGCTCGAAATTTTAAAACACCTGTGAAGAAAACTGACGTAATACATTTCCAAAATTGACTTTGACACCAGTTGCTTAAAAGTCATTGCAAAAATGTATAAAGTAAACTTATTTCTGAGAAAAAGTCTATTTTGTTATCTAATGCAATTGAAATCTTTTCAATCTCATGAAGATTTCACAAGAAGATTGGAGGGGAGGGGGGGTGATCTCCATCCAGGGGCTTGCCTGAAGGTCTGCCTTTCTGCCACTGTCACAGCAGCAGATGGTAAGGCTCTTTTTTCATGCATTTGTCCTCCCACTCACTCAGCTCTGGCTCTACTGCCACTGAAACTCAGCTTATCTGGGATTTCACAGCAATTCAGCACTGCCACGCCCCAGCTCCGTATCCACTTGATGCCTGCCACTGAGCTGGAGCATCGCCAGTGTGTCACTAAAGGATCCGTTACGTAAAAGTTTGTCAGGGCTCTCATATTAAAGGGATAAATCTGTCCCCTGCACAGCCAGGGCTTTTGTGTTGCAGTGTTTGCAAATCAAAATGGAGAAATTCATTTGGAAATATAAACAAAGCTATCCTTGGACGTTTTTTGAAAAGACATGGCTGATGGCATGTAGGAGGCTTTTCAAACGTGCCATGTCAACCTCATGATATCCAGCCTTAACTGTGTCCAAATGAGCGCTGCCACATTGGCTCTGCTCTAACAGCCAAGTGACAAAGATTGGCAATCTGAGTGACTCTGATTGGAGGTTAGTGCTCATGCAGACAGGCGACATCTTTTGAAGTGCGGAGCAAAGCACTGTAGGGCCTCTTTTGCGTTAAATTTGCTCATCTCCTCCCTAGATGATGGGTGCTGGAATCATTCTCGCAGTTCACACTACTGGAAACCTCAAATTGTGGACTAATGTTGCATGCATTGCTCTTACAAATTTAGATAATAAAGGGAGAGTGACGTTGTGTCTTTTTCCACTGTATTTTGTTCAGCGCTGATCTATTGATTGTTTGGTGAACTGCAAGACTCGTGCAAACAATCTCATACTGAGATATACATTTTGCTGGAGCTATGATGAAAGAATTACACAAAATGTACTGTATGTGCAGTAATGAAATACAGACTGTTAATCTATAAATCATAACATAGAGATAATGTACAGCCATGCGTTATCCCACTTAAATGGCTACTTAGCAAATAACTAAATCAGTGTTTCCCAACCTTTTTCAGTCACGGCACCTTTTGAAAATTTTCAAAAATTTGTAGCACCCTGTGTTGTCATACTAATTTCGATATGATACCTTCTTGAAAAGTATCGATTTTCGATACCACAGGGAAGAACCACCGTATATAGATATTTTTTAATATAATATTATCTAATTTTTTTGTCCATCCATTGAATGTCTAGGCAATCAATAATTTCTTCTGAAGAGATCACTGTATAATTCCATCATCAGAAGAGTACGCGCACCGCTGGATTTTTGTAACCGCGCAGGTCGCACATGCGCATTTAATTTTTTTTGTTTTGTTTATCCAACGCTATCTCACGACCAATTCGTACGTGTTTTACGAGGTGGCTAATTCGTATGAATTCATACGACCTCACTTGTACAAATTCGTACGATTTGTATAAACCCCACTGACGGGTAGGTTTAGGGGCGGGGTTTGGGGTAGGTCATACATATAAATACATACGAATTTGTCAACTCGTAAAATACGTACGATTTAGCAAAAAAACGTACGAATTCGTACAAGTGAGGTCGTATGAATTTGTACGAACTAGCCACTTCGTAAAATACGTATGAATTGCCGTGAGATCGGGTTGGTTTATCCACAAAGTGGCAACCGTGCCCTGGGGGCGTCGATTCATAAGGTAGTCAAAGAAAAACTGCATAAACAGAACAGACAGAACTCATGCAAGCTACAGCGACAATGGAGGCCTACATAGACAAGAGATTGTGTGAACAGGTTAGAAACTACCCTCATTTGTACAACTCTAGCATGAAAGAATACAAAGATGTTTACATGGGTTGTAACTCGTGGCAAGAGATTATTCAAAACTGTCCATGCGTTGAACGCCTGTCAAACGAAGTTGTAAGGTTGTGCGTTCGACAGTGCGCGTGCACTAGCGTACGCGTAAAAAAACTAAGTATAGTGCCCAGGGCTTTACAATAGAAGGGCTATACTACAAAAACTGAATAAAGTAATTAAATATAATATAACCTTGGATAGTTTACATTGTTAATCAAATTAAGTTACAAAAGTTATTCAGTCAAAAGCAGTGAGTGATTTTCTCTTTGTCTTATGTTGTTTGATTAACATTAACAACACAGGCAGCATGTTTATTAGGCTGCTGTCACTTTAAGACCTGATGCACGGATCCAATATACTGTTGCACATGCGTTTTCGTTCTATAGCGTTTACATTCACTTAGGATGTAACTGATGTGTTTATGTGAATACTCAGCAAGACGGACATCTGTGACAATGTTTTTGTGTGTATTTGACTGTTTAATAAGAACAAGCTGTGAAAAAGAAATCAATTTGGCACTCGCGAGCTGCTTGAGAGGCGGCTGTATGCGTACTTTGGATAGAGGAGCACCGAAATTCAGACCAACCATTCTTACGAATTGCATTTTTATTATAAATTTGTGTGTTATTTGTTGTTATTGGAGACATCAGAGATTGACAGTACATAATAGATGATTTATTTTTTTACACATTTTAGCAATTTAAAAGTTTTTTTTTTTTTTTTTACACCCCTGCTCTAGCCAGATAGCACCCCAGTTGGGAAACACTGAACTAAATAAATGACATGAAATATTGATTTGAGTTGAAATTATTTTAATTATGTAATAAAAAAATACCATAAGGTGACAAGATAAGAAACTAGCGACGTAGTTGCCTGGGATAACAGTCAGTTATGCAAAAACAAACATTTGGCCAATCAGAATCAAGTTTGAATATTGTAATATTCATTCCGTTATGATTTCTCATGCAAATTGACATGAAATACCAATCTGAGTTTAAATGATTTTATTATGTAAGAAAAAATTACCATAATATGATGATACTACAGATATGAAACTACAGCTAGAAAATCTGTAGCTTTCAATTCTGCAAAGATTTTTGAATGGCATGATTGACCAATCAGAATCAAGTATTCCAGAGAGCCATGTAAATTATTCTAATATTCATTTCACTATGATTTCTCAATACAGTAAACAAATAAGTGACATGAAATTTTGATGAGTTGAAATTATTTTATTATATGAGAAAAAATGAAAATAAGGTGATGAGAGACATGACACTATAGTAACTAGAAAGTCAGTTGGCTTGGATCAGCCAATCAAAATATATAATATTCACTTTGCTATGATTTCTATCATAACATAAAAGGTCCCAGCCTCAAAGAATATTTTAATTACAAATCAGATATTGAAGCGATAATAGATGTTAAATATGTGGGAAATGACTGCAAGCTCAGCATAATCCAACAATGAAGAAAGATAAACCAGTAGTTATATAACTGTTAATGAATACTATGGGATAATTATTCATTCATAGCAAACAGTGTTTAAAAGTACACTGAAGCCCATGCAGAGAAGTTTAGATATTATATATTTATTATGATTAAATTCACATGAGTGCAATGAAACCAGCAAGTATAGCTTAATCAAAAGTCATTTTGGACTTGCTGCTTGTGAGTAAATAATGTAGATATTTTTACAATGCATAGTGTATTCAAACATGCCCAAAATTAATAAAAAATGTATTAATTATTAAACAATTAAAAATGTAAAACTCTGCATATTATTTTAGGGCTGTTGCTGCCAAAGAAAAAAAGGCTGACCCAGTTTATTTGTTTTTTTTTTGAGAACCTTTCATGTCTATAAGTTTTTTATGGGAGCCTTTAACACAGACAGCATAACTAAAGGCTTTTTAAAGTTGGTGAAAAAAGTATGTTACATGTAAATGACTTCAATGCAGTCTCTCTATACATGCAATGCTTCACAGAGCTCTATGAAGTGATCTTCAGTTGCCTTCAATAGAAATCTGTTTCCAAGGTGATAAACATCAAGAAAATTATTCAATACCGAAGGTTAAATTTAGAGATTTTTGATATGGATGTGCAGTTTGTAACAACTAACTGAAGAACAGCTCACATGTGATGAGCTCTTGTTGTTTTGTGCCACATGTATGATTACTGATCTGACATTTAATCTAAACTCGAGAAACATGTGACATGCTGCATAACTGAAAAGAACAAAAAAGTAAAACATCTGTTGTCATTAAACTTTAATCTGAAGGCATAAAACATGCAATCTCTGTCAATACATGAGAAAATAAGGACCATTGTTACCACTGCTAATACAAAGGAACATATGTAATTGAAAAGTTTTAAAATCATATATAATCTCATTTTAAAATTATTTATTTATGTAGGCATATTGAACTGTTTTGTTTTTTTTAGCACAACCTTCATTTCCTCTTTGCGGGGTTGCAAACAAATTGTGGCATATGAAATTTTAAAATGGGTCACAAAAAATAAGATTAAATTGTTAAATTGTTAATTTATCATTAAATTAAATGTTTGCCTCGGTTGCTGAAAAATTGAAATGGTTCTTAGATTTGCTGGATGCTGAGAGTCTAAATTATAAGTTATCTTTAATGAGGCACTTCTGAATTGTTAATAATAATATTCGGGCTGCATATTCATGTGTCAGCGGGAGGTAAATTCACAAGTCAGATCTGCTGTTTTTCCTCCAACTTTTTCATTCCGTCGGGGAAATAGCGAGGTCAAAGAAATGCAGGCTGGATGCTGGGCTGTCCTCACTCGTCACAGAATCTGGGGCTGTTGATCAGGGCCAATAGTTATGCAACAACAAAGATTACTTTTAAGAGAGGTTGAAACTGAAGAGAGTTCCTCTGGACTTCATATCATCTCTTGAGCCATAACCGCTCTCACTGACTTTCATTTGAAATCAGAAACTGAAATTAACTCGAACACTGAGTTAGTGTGTATATATATATATATATATATATATATATATATATATATATATATATATATATATATGACCAAAAGTGATGTCCGGAAGGGAGGTTTTTTTTAATGACCCTACAAGTTCGATTAAGCAATCATCAAAAAAAAAAAAAAAAGAGGAAAATATTTTATATTTTTTAAATATTTTAAATATGAAGGAAAAACAATACACTAAATTTGGTTAAGGTATTTATCAAAATTATTTGGCAAAAAACAAAACAAAAAAACAAACTACAGCTACAGGTTTTATTTTACTATGCAAAAGAAAAAAAAAAAAAAGCAAAAGCAAAGAAATTAAAAATCTTGAAAAACATTAGACTACAGCATAAAATGTATGACAGCCTGGCCACAAATTATGTCCACACATTTTGGCATGTTATATATTTTATATATATGGGGCCATTCTACAGAATTGGTGCAAAGTCAGAGTTGGAAACTTCTTGAAAATAATGTATTTTTCCACAAATTTTGTATGTATGCAAATTGTATAATATCCATGGTACACATAGTAATTATGCAGTTAATTCTCATATTGTTTTTTCAGAAAGTTTTGGAATATTTTTCCTCTTCCCAAATTTGTCACTACCGAAACACAATAATAAATAATTTAATAAGAAGGGTTATATTGATCTATTAACATTTTGTTAACATTAACCTCGTAAATGTAGTTTTTGCTATTTTATAAAAAAGTTTCAGAGGTAAATCAATAATTACAATTTTAACAATATTTCAAGTGCAATTTTTTTTTGTAAAAGGCATAAAGTTAATTATACAGATTTTCAAAGTTACGTGACTGCACATTTTCGCTAGTGACAGCCACCACATCACAACAGAATTTTAACTCGCACACTAAAACACTACTAAAACATATTAAAATACTAATGATTTGCATAACAGTACTAAAATTTTGTTTATTTCCCCCAAATAAATGATTGTGTTCCCTTTTGTCACTACCAAAACAATAATGACATGTTTCGGTCGTGACTGTTTCGGTAGTGACAATTTAAGATATTTTTGAGCCTAGTTCAAAGATGCTAATCAGCACATGGTTATCACAGTTCTGAACAGCTGTACACAGAAAACAAACTAAATTTGATCAAATAACACTCAAAAAATGATGTCACTACCGAAACTTCACCACGTTTCAGTAGTGACTGTTTCGGTAGTGACAGTTTTAGATTCTTTGGAGCCTAGCTCAATCAGCACATGGTTACCTCTCTGAACAGCTGTACACACAAATAAACTAAATTTAAATTTCAACTATATTTAAAATTCAGCTTACTGATATTTTAAATATTACTGTGGGATTCAGTAGATAAAAGAAGGATCTTAGTAAACATCTAAGATTTGAATAGTTAAATGTTTTTTAAGTGTGTTTTTTGGTTGTGGGACAGCCGTTTGCACCAGTTCTGTAGAATGGCCCATATATTCTACAGAATTCACCCCTATATTTTAAGTTATATATGCTGATAGTAGCATTAGTTTACATTCAAAGACTTAGGAATGTCATCAAAATTTTATTCATATTTATCCAATGTGTACATTTTAATGACTTATTAATGTTCATCATCATAAAGCATTATTAATGAGTAATTCATTAATAATGCTCCTCAACTCATGAGCTGACTTAAAAAAAAAAAAACACTTAAATGAGTGATTTTAAAAAAAATAATGTGCTTCACTCATATTACACAAAAACAAGCAATTTGCAAAAACTAAATTAAGAAGCTTAAATATATATTAAAAATCCCTCAACAGTGTTTGTGTACTTGGAAGAATGGCAGTGGAAGTATCTGGATAACTTGACATGTGTCTGATGTGTACTCCATGTCTAATAGCACGAGTTACATGAAGACTGCTCTCTTTTCACCCAATCAATGAAGAACTTGTGAAGAGCCCATAAAGCCTTTTCTTAATGTGGAGCGACAGCTTAAGTCTTGAAGCAATCTAATCCTCTATGACAGCCTTTGATTGGTACATTCACTATAGCTGCTGACTAGTTGTGACTGAGAACTATGGCTGATAGATTTAATTTACACTCGGTTTGACAGCAACACTATTTAAAATGCTGAGAGGAAAGAGTCTTTCCTAGATTCTAAAATATTCACACTAGGAGAGAGTCCCAACTTTCACTTCAACCTCACTTGTGTGCCTTAACAATACACAAGTGCAAAGGGAAAAGCCCTCAGTCACAGATGCGTCCTTGCTCTCGCCGAGTAAATAGCGCTTGGCCGGCTGATAGAGATTATAATACTAAACATGAAATTGTCTTACATAACACATTGTAGTTTCACTACAGATGATTTAGTGTCCATCCAGAGAGGAGCAGCTCTTGCGTAAGCGGCTCTGACCTCATGAGATTTACCCATCAGCCCTCATTGCTGAAGCAAAGGTATCCCCTGGGATTAGCGCTGGTTCTCTAACCCGCAGCGAGACACTTTCACTGCGTAGGCATTAAAGCCCTGACAACACACACCAACCTCTGAAATCAGTTACATGATATTAGCGGCGGGGCGGAGGCGGGACCATGTACTTCCTGTGGCGCCAAAGAAGTGAATTGTTCCTTGCGAACAAAAGCTAAGTGTGGATGGCCTGGAAAGGGAAAAGCATTTGGGAGTAAAGATACAATGCTTCTTGGATTTGTCAGAATGAGAACATTTCAGCAATAATACATTTTCAAATATGTTAGATATGTGGGAGTGAAATAAAAGTATTTTTCCATATTGTGAGTGATAAAGTAAGAGACTTTTTATTATATATATATAAAGCATTTTTTAAACAATATAACTATTCTGCAAATTATTACACTTTTTTTTTTTTTTTTTACTTTTAATGTAGGCAATCTGCCAACTGTATATGCAAGTGGTTCTTAACCTTTTTGACTGGAAGGCCCCCCATTGTCCGACACAATTTTCAAAGGCCCGTCCATATACGGTAAGATATTTTCTCCAGTATTTCTGTTTTGTTTTTATGACAAAGCTGCTTGTTTTTCTTTCTTTCTTTTTTTATAAACATAAACTGAGAAACAATAAAAAAAGAAATAGGTCTTCTTAATTTTATGTATTTTTTAATATATTTAATAATATATTTTTCTATATTTTAATTTTTAATTATAATATTAATATTAAAGTCAACATGAAACAGAAGTTGCGATAGTTTTTCTTCTCTATTGTGACGTATATCCAAGAGAAACGGCTTCTTGTACCAGAAAAAAAAAGTAGGGCGGGGCTTGATTTTGTCCATCGAGAACAGAGTGGTTCGTTGTAGTTTGATTTCATGGTGACTTTAATTGTATTAATAATAATAATAATAATAATAATAAGTTAATATGAAACCTGCATCCCCCTTGGAAGTTTTCTGTGGCCCCCTAGTGGATCCCGGCACCTTAAAGGGATAGTTCACCTAAAAATGAAAATTTGATGTTTATCTGCTTACCCCCAGGGCATCCAAGATGTAGTTGGACATAGTGGTATATTCGAGGTAAAAAATGATATAAATACTGTTCGGTTTCTCGCACAAACTGGTCGTTTCGTGTCTTAGGACATCAATGTGTCGTCACGAGCCGCAGGGTTTAATTTGGATTTGTCTGTTCATGTTTTTTTTTACTCTCATAGATTGTTTTCCCATTGACATGCATTATAAGAATGACAGACTGCAACGGTTGGAGTTAAAAATCATCATTTGTGTTCTACTGAAGAAACAAAGTCACCTACATCTTGGATGCCCGTGGGTAAGCAGATAAACATCAAAATTTCATTTTTGGGTGAACTATCCCTTTAATTGAGAACCACTGATATATGCAAAACAACCAATCATATGCTTGTTCATTAACTTAAATTTGCTGACATGCTTTTTACCATTTTACTTAAAAAAAAAAAAATCAGATCAAAAATCATCTTCAGGGGTAATAAAAATTTTAAAAGGGAAAATTCATTTTTAATTTTTAATTTTAAGCAATCAAAAATGATCTAAAAAAGTCATTTTCTTGTTTTACAATGAATCTAAAAGTTAACCGAGATGTTTGTGCCCTACATATGCGACAGAACTATATGATCTTGAACTAGTGACTCTGGAAATAGCTTTTACCATGTATTTTGTGGGAAACTGTAGCACAATTGATTGATTTTTTTCAGTAAATACAAAATGTTGCATTCTTTGCAAAGAGTTAAAACATGGATGGCTAAGTTAGACGTGCAAGATATTTAATGCACAAAGCAGTCTGTATTGGATTGCTGAAGAGCAGTAAGCGACCCTAAAGAAGTTTCTGACAAACTTAAATTACAATTTTAAGTTAATAAAGCAACATATTTATGAAACTGAATAGCCACTTAACCATGAACAAATGACAAAGTAAAAAACATTAGCAGGGATAATAAATATAAATAATTCTGAATTAAAAGGGGGAATTCTTTTTTAATTTTGAGCAATTAAATTGCTTTGTTTTTTTTATAGTGCATATACAGTAGGAGTTAAATGACATGTTTGTGCCCATCTAAACATATGCGATAAATATCTTGCACTAATGACTTTGAAAATGGCTTTTACCATGTATTTTGTGGGAAGCTGTAGCATAGTTGATTTTTTTTTTTTTTTTCAGTAAAAAATATTATTGAAAATAAAAAATGTGTTCTTTGCAAACAGTTAAAACATGGATGGCTATAGTAGATGTGCAAGATATTTAATGCACAAAGCAGTCTGTATTGCCATTTTGGATTGCTGAAGAGCAGTAAGTGGCCCTGAAAAAGACTCAGAGCACAAGCAAAGTCTGTGTGAATCCTTCACACTCGAGTCACTGTAACAGGCTGGACGGCTTTCAATGCTCTTCAATGAGGATGCACCTGAGTCCCGTTTGGCACGGTCTGTCTGCTCCACCTCCTCTGGCTCAGAAGCTTCCGACTCCTCTGCACTTTCAAGCGCACGTCAAAAACCTCCTCTATGGCTTTCTTGAAACAGTGGAAATTGTAGTCGATAAGTCCTGTGTGAGCAAAGACAAGACGACCCATTCCCAAATTAGACCACTGCATAAATGCACTTTGAATTAAGACTGTGACACACATAACAAGAGATGTCATTTAGCTTTGATCCAGAGAAAGAAAAAAAAAAAATCAACATAAAACATTTACTAACACCTACATGCAGCTATAATATGAAAGCTAGTGTAAAACATTCAGTACCACATGACTGGTACCAACTGGCTTTATGAACTCACAAATTATTAAATAATCAGTTTGAACCAAAGACTTTAGATATGTAAAAATAGTGCACTCAATATTACTATGAATGGGAGAAAGTGCAATGCACAATATGGCAGAAACAGTCCTGCATTCTAAATAAAAGAGCCAATCGCCATTTGGTAAAGTTATCGCATCACTGCAGCTGCTGTTAGAAGCTCTGGTTGTTATAGTCAGTTTTCCGAGACACATGATCATGATTGCATATGTGCATTGACTGGTCCAGACTGAAAAATGCAGTTCCCTTTCAGTCGGTCACGCGTTCGACGTCGTCAGTAGTGACCGACGAATTGGGATATCGCTAGAGAGCCCTATCAGCTTCGAGTGAACTACAACAAGCCAATGAAGTTGGCGTGCGATATTTGCATAATGCGCACGCCCCGCCAGGTGGTATAAATAGGGAGCAGATGCAATCGCACTCTGTCTTTTGCTTCGGAGCCAACCTGTGTGTTCCTGCTATTAGTCTGAGAGTGACTTCGCAAGCCTTTGAAGAACTTTTGTTCTACAGTGCTGGCTTTATGGCACCTTACAGCGAGGCCATGAGCTTTCCCAGAGTGAGCTTCTTGAGCTGTTATACAGCTTTCAACTGCTGTTTTCACAGCATTATTTGCCCCGTTTGGTTTGCGATTTGGGCCGGTTCCTCTGTGTCTGTGACTCAGGGAGTGAAAAGTGTACCTGCAGTCACATCGCGGCTGTTCCCTGTGTGCTTCGGCACAAAGAACAAGAGCTTCTAAAGAGCTTCACAGACAGACACTGCGTCTTTTTCAAGACGTCATTCTGTCTGTGCGTTTCTGGAGGCGGTCGTTTCCTATCCTCACTGGCGGCCACAATCACTTTCTCTCATGTCTGCTTAGCGTGCTGAGACTGTGTTTGTGGGTGGTTCATGTTCTCTTGTAAAAAGAGAGCACGCCCACGTCGGCGCGTTGTTCATCTTGCCTTTCTCATAAGGGCTTGAGCGCTCAGCGCCGTGTGCCGTCGAGCTGCCGGCTGACAGCGCGCGTTGCCATGGCAACCCAGCGCGTTGTTCGGCGCTCTAGATGCATGGTCGAGACTCGAGTGCCTCAAATGAGGTGGAGTCCCCTCACCTATTCCCGATCTAGTTTCTCTTTCTGAATCAGAAAAGTACTACTTTTGGTGAATAAGCCAGGGTGACCAGAGGATCACAGTGGGGCAATACCCGCCGAGCCAATCTCCGTGGGCCCCCACTCCTCTAATGCATCGCAAAACATGTTGTGACTGTGTATGCGTGGGTGGTTTATGTTTGGTAACAACATGGCCACGTCGGGCGCTCAGCGCCCGTGTCGTTCAGTTAGACGGCCACGTTCACTGTCCCACATGGCTGGTAGCTTCTGGGTGGATTGCTGGTCCTTCTCATGGGGACCTAGCGTCTTAGTCAGGGCTCCAGCAGAGGATCAGATGTCGACTGCTACATTGGAGAGAGGGTTGTTGGGTTCTGGACATGAAGAGGAGGCTGAGCGTCCACGGTTGTGATGTGCTCATGCTGAATCGGATTCAGAGTTAACGACCGTGCTTTCCGGGCCCCTGGGGGTGTGGTGCGGCAGCGTGCTCGCCTTGCCCCGCCCCTGTCTTTAGCCCGGACGTGCATGAAAACTTGGCAGTTTGGAAGCCTTTTCTGGTGCCAAATATGGAACGCCAAAAGGGTCATAATCTGCATTAAGTTTTTCTCTCTCACTACCCTCTGTGGTGGGGTGGCAGTGCTACGGGCACACCACCTCTGCCCTGCATGGGTCTTGGCCCGGCAAGTCTGTGGAAGGCCAAAGCACTCATCGCATATGGGTAGTTCTGAGTCGGGGTTGAGCTACGCATGATGTAAGTCATAGCGCAGGCCCCTGGCCAGACAATGTCCACCATGGTGGTCCAGAAACACCCCTGGCTAGCCTTGCAGAGGTGTGTCGTCGTCTGGCACGCTTTCTCGATGCTCTCATCTCACAAGCTGGCCTAAAATCCAGCCCGCTCAGCCCACAGCCAAGCCAGTTGGCTAGCGAGAAGCGGTCCTGGAGAAATGGGTGACCTGGAGCTGAGGTAAACAGTTCTTCGGGAGACGATGCCCGCATCGCTCCCTCCCCGGAGGAGGGCCGGGTGGAGAATTTTGGTTTGTTCCACCGCTGGCTCTCCGGAGTCCAGCGGTACCCACGAAGTAGAACTGTTTTCTAACTCTCCAGGTCCCAAGAGGTCGCGGCTGGCAGTGCGCGAGGCCCCGCCTCGCCGCTCTCAGCCCCCTCTCACTTCGCCAGCAGGTCCCAGTGTGTTGGTTGAGGCCGCCTCCCATGTGCCGTCTCCCATTCACACTGCCACCTTGCAGAGTCTGACCCCACTACGGGCCGCTATGCCGTCCGAGTCGGGTCCCAGCACTCTACCTCGCTGCCCCACGCCCGCATGCGTCTGTGGTGCATTTGGTCCCGCTGGCTCGGTGTCTGGAAGCCTGGCTAGCGCTTTCCAGCCCGTCCCACTGGCTCATTCGTACCATCAGACTCGGCTATGCGATTCAGTTCGCCCGGCGTCCCCCGGTGTTCAGGGGTGTCCATTACACTCATGTGTCCCTGGACAATGCACCTGTTCTCCGGGCGGAGATTGCTGTCCTCCTGGCGAAGGATGCAGTCAAGCCGGTCCCTCCAGCCGATATGGAGTCAGGGTTCTCCAGCCCCTACTTCATTGTACCCAAGAAGGGCGGTGGGCTACAGCCAATCCTGGATCTGCGTGTCCTGAATCGGTCCCTTCTTAGGCTGCCATTCAAGATGCTTACGCAGAAGCGCATTTTCGAATGCATCCGTCCCCAGGATTGGTTTGCAGCGATCGACCTGAAGGATGCGTGCTTTCATGTCTCGATTCTGCCTGCGTCACAGACCCCTTCTACGGTTTGCGTTCGAGGGTCGGGCATATCAGTACAAAGTCCTACCCGCCGGGCTGGCCCTGTCGCCCGCGTCTTCACGAAGGTTGCGGAGGCGGCCATTGTTCGCTCAAGGAACAGGGCGTTCGCATCCTCAACTACCTCGACGACTGGCTCATCCTGGCCAGCTCGCGAAAGCAGTTGTGCGAACACAGGGACATGGTGTTAGCTCACCTCAGTCGGTTGGGTCTTCGGATCAACTGGGACAAGAGCAAACTCTCCACCGGGCAGAGGATCTCTTATCTCAGTATGGAACTGGATTCACCGAGGAGCGCGTCCAGTCAGTGTTGACCTGCCTGAGTACGCTCAAGCGCAGGACAGCGGCCTCACTGAAACTCTTTCAGAGGCTCCTGGGGCATATGGCATCCGCAGCCGCAGTCAAGCCGCTCGGATTGCTTCATATGAGGCCGCTTCAACACTGGCTCTGCGGCGGTTCCGAGATGGGCGTGGCAGCACGGTGCGTTCCGTGTCCCCGTGACACCGAACTGCTGTCGCACCCTCACCAAGTGGTCGGACCCGCCGTTCCTGCGGGCTGGAGTTCCCCCTTGAACAAGTGTCCAGGCATGCTGTGTCCGCACAGATGCCTCCGCCACGGGTGGGGGCCACGCGTCAACGGGCATGCAGTGTCGGGTCTGTGGGCGGGGCCCCAACTGCATTGGCATATCAATTGCCTCGAGTTGCTAGCAGTGCGTCTTGCACTGGACCGCTTCCAGGAGCTGTTGACAGACAAGCGCGTACTGGTCGCTCGGACAGCACTGCGGCGTTGCGTACATCAACCATCAGGGTGGTCTACGCTCCGCCGTATGTCGCAACTTCGCCCACCATCTCTTGCTATGGAGTCAGAAGCATCTGAGGTCGCCCGTGCCATTCACGTCCCAGGCGTGCTCAACCGTGCAGCCGACGAGCTCTCACGGCAGCCTCCGCTTCGGGCGAATGGAGACTCCATCCCCAGGTGGTCCAGCTGATCTGGCAGCGCCTTGGCGAGGCACAGGTAGATCTGTTCGCCTCCCGGAGACTGCCCACTGCCAGTTGTTCTATTCCTGACCGGCGGCACGCTCGGCACGGATGCCCTGGCAATCAGCTGGCCCGGGGCCTACGCAAATATGCGTTTCCCAGTGAGCCTTCTCGAACAACTCCTGTGCAAAGTCAGGGAGGGACGAGGAGCAGGTCTTGTTAGTGGCTCCATACTGGCCCACTCGGACCTGGTTCTCGGACCTCACGCTCTCGCGACAGCACCTCCTGGCCCATTCCTCTGAGGAAGGACCTCCTGACTCAGAGGCAGGGCACCCTCTGGCACCAGCGTCCCGACCTGTGGAAACTCCATGTGTGGTCCCTGGGCCGGGACGCGGAGGTTCTGAGTGATCTCCATGGCGGTCGCAGACACTATCACTTCCGCTAGAGCTCCTTCTCACGAGGAACCTCTATGCGCTGAAGTGGAACCTGTTCGTCGAATGGTGTTCCTCTCAACCAGAGCGAGAGGACCCCCGATCATGTTCGGTCAGAACCGTGCTTTCCTTTCTGCAAGAGGGCCTGGAGCGAAGGCTGTCTCCCTCCACCCTCAAGGTGTATGTTGCCGCTATCGCCGCACATCACTATGCAGTTGATGGTGAATCGCTAGGAAGCACGATCTGATCGTCAGGTTCTTGAGGGGGGCGAGGAGACTGAATCCTCCCCGGCCCCCCTCTGTACCCTCTTGGGATCTGACCCTGGTTCTTACATCTCTCCAGGGTCGTCCCTTCGAGCCTTTGCAATCAGTCGAGTTAAAAGTACTGTCCCTAAAGACCGTCCTCCTGGTTGCATTGGCCTCGCTCAAGAGGGTAGGGGACCTGCATGCATTTTCGGTTGACGAATCGTGCCTGGAATTCGGGCCCGGTGACTCTCACGTTATCCTGAGACCCCGGCCCGGATATGTGCCCAAGGTTCCTACCACTCCCTTTCGAGATCAGGTAGTGAACCTGCAAGCGCTGCCTTCGGAGGAGGCAGACCCAGCCCTAGCTTTGCTCTGTCCCGTCCGCGCTCTGCGCCTGTACGTGGACAGAACGCGGCTTCAGGACCTCAGACCAGCTCTTTGTCTGTTACGGAGGCCAGCAGAAGGGAAAGGCTGTCTCCAAGCAGAGGATGGCCCACTGGATAGTGGGCGCCATCGCCCTGGCTTATGAGTCCCAGGGCGTGCCTTGCCCGTTCAGGTTGAGAGCCCACTCCACCAGAGGAGTGGCCTCTTCCTGGGCGCTGGCGCACGGCGCCGCTGACAGATATCTGTAGAGCTGCGGGCTGGGCGACACCTAACACGTTCGCTAGATTCTATAGCCTTCGTGTAGAACCGGTATCTTCCCGTGTACTCGCTTCCACCAGCCGGTAGACGCGAAGAGCCCGTTCTAGTGTCGGCTTGCAATGCCACTCCCGCCCCCTGGGCCGGATACGTGCATCCTTTTTACTCCAGTCGAGTTCCCCGCTTGGCGAACCCTGTCGAGTTCCTCCGCCTCCCCCTTCGGCTCGGACATTGCGGAGTGTCTGATGCCAGGCCAAACCTCCGTCACTGACGCTGACGTTTGGCTGGGTTCCACATGTCGTGACCCCTCCACGTGAGTGGTCCCATGTGTGTATTTGTCCACGGTCAACTCCCTACGGCGAGCCCGTGTCTTTCCCTTAGCAGAGCCAGCTCTGCTGTCACCTGTCAGATGAGTCTCCCCCTACCCAGGTGGAGCCATCCCAGGGACTCCATATGCGTACTGCCCACGGCCAGTCCATATGTGTACTCTCCACGTAAATTCCTCCCCTACGGGTGGGTAGTGGTTTCCGCAGCGTCCCCTACGGGTTCGCTTCCCCAGTGTAGTCTAGTTTACTTAGTGGGTTTATCGGAACAGCAGTAGACTCTCTCAGCGTAAGCTCGCCCCCTTCCCCGTCCCACTGGTGCGCCGGGTGGCTAGAGCTTGCGCTGGGCACTGGAAGGGGTTCATACTGTGGCGCTTTATTTGGGATCCCAATTCGTCGGTCACTACTGACGTACGTCGAACGTGACCGACTGAAAGGGAACGTCTCGGTTACGTATGTAACCCTCGTTCCCTGAAGGAGGGAGCGGAGACGTGCGTCCGTCGCCACAGTTGCTGTACCCTCGCTGTAGTGCGGACTAGGTTGTCTCCTCAGCGAAAAACAGAGTGCGATTGCATCTGCTCCCTATTTATACCACCTGGCGGGGCGGTGCGCGCATTATGCAAATATCGCACGCCAACTTCATTGGCTTGTTGTAGTTCACTCGAAGCTGATAGGGCTCTCTAGCGATATCCCAATTCGTCGGTCACTACTGACGTCGTCTCCGTTCCCTCCTTCAGGGAACGAGGGTTACATACGTAACCGAGACGTTTTTGTCATGATTTGAGCATTTAGAAACAAATTTCTTGTCAGTTGTCATTTTCAAAAGAATAATGGACCAGTTCCCCAGATTTTTCTCTTCATAACTGACTTAAAGTATTAATCGAGTGTCTTTTTACACCAAGTGCAAATAGCCCACATTGTTGGCAGAGGATATTTACACTAGCTCCTCCCACCATTGTCTGGTTGAGCCAGACAAATTAACAAAAGGAGCCCATCTGATAACAGGAGCAGTGGTGTGGACAGTAAGGCGGATGGTGTTAGCTTCTGACACGACCAAAGTCTGAATGCATCTTTTGCTAAACTCATTCTTCTCCCTTTTCCCATCGCATATCAGAGAGGTGTTTATTTTAAATAAAAATGAAGAAAATATTAGAAATAAAGTGCCTAATGGGTATTTAGGCATACTAAATACCCATTAGGTACGACATACTCAGATACAAATGTATAGTATAATGCAATGTAAGTTGCTTTGGATAAAAGCGTCTGCCAAATGCAATGCATAAATTTAATAGTATGAATAAAGTGTTTAATGGGAAGGGTTAGGAGTAGATGTAGGGGTAGGCTTTAGGGATAGGGATAGGCCTAAGTAATGTTGCAACAAGGAGGCATCCATTTATGATTTTACTAATCGCATCTGACATAAAAATTTGTAAATATATAATAAACAGTCATGGCCAGAATTATTGGCACCCTTGGTAAATATGATCAAAGATGGCTGTAAAAATAAATCTGCATTGCTTATCCTTTTGATCTTTCATTCAAAAAAAAAAAAAAAAAAAAAAAAAAACCTAACCTTTCATTGAAGAAAAAGAATTGAAAGTAAAAATCACATTATGAAATAAATGTTTTTCTCCAAAACACATTGGCCACAATTATTGGCACCCCTAATTTTTTATGAGTAAAATATCATTGAAGTATATTCCCATTCATATTTACATTTTTAGCACACCAGGGTGATCATGAACATGAAATTGTCCAGCCATGACTCCTTGTTTCACAGGAGTATAAATGAGGAAACAAAAATTCCCTTAATCATTCATGACAATGAGTAAAATCAAAGAATATACACCGATCAGGCATAACATTATGACCACCTTCTTAATATTGTGTTGGTCCCACTTTTGCTGCCAAAATAGCCCTGACCCATCGAGGCATGGACTCCACTAGACCCCTAAAGGTGTGCTGTGGTATATGGCACCAAGATGTTAGCAGAAGATCCTTTAAGTCCTGTAAGTTGCGAGGTGGGACCTCCATGGATCAGACTTGTTTGTTCAGCGCATCCCACAGATGCTCGATTGGCCAAGTCAACACCTCAAACTCGTTGTTGTGCTCCTCAAACCATTCCTGAACCATTTTTGCGTTTTGGCAGGGCACATTATCCTGCTGAAAGAGGCCACAGCCACCAGGGAATCCCGTTTCCGTGAAAGGGTGTACATGGTCTGCAACAGCATAGGCAGGTGGTACGTGTCAAAGTAACATCCACATGGATGGCAGGACCCAAGGTTTCCCAGCGGAACATTGCCCAAAGCATCACAGTGCCTACGCCGGCATGCCTTCTTCCCATAGTGCATCCTGGTGCCATGTGTTCCCCAGGTAAGTGACGCACACGCACCCGGCCATCCACGTGATGTAAAAGAAAACATGATTCATCAGACCAGGCCACCTTCTTCCATTGCTCCGTGGTCCAGTTCTGATGCTCACGTGCCCACTGTTGGTGCTTTTGGCGGTGGACAGGGGTCAGCATGGGCACCATGACTGGTCTGCGGCTATACAGCCCCATACGCAAAAAACTGCGATGCACTGTGTATTCTGACACCTTTCCATCAGAACCAGCATTAACTTCTTGAGCAATTTGAGCTACAGTAGCTCGTCTGTTGGATCGGACCACACGGGCCAGCCTTCGCTCCCCACGTGCATCAATGAGCCTTGGCCGGCCATGACCCTATTGCCGGTTCACCACTGTTTCTTCCTTGGACCACTTTTGATAGATACTGACCACTGCAGACCAGGAACCCCCCCCCCCACAAAAGCTGCAGTTTTGGAGATGCTCTGACCCAGTTGTATAGCCATCACAATTTGGCCATTGTCAAACTCGCTCAAATCCTTAAGCTTGCCCATTTTTCCTGCTTCTAACACTTCAACTTTCACTTGCTGCCTAATATATCCCACCCACTAACAGGTGCCATGATGAAGAGATAATCACTGTTATTCACTTCACCTGTTAGTGGTCATAATGTTATGCCTGATCGGTGTAGTTCTGATGTGCCGGAAAAGATTGTTGAGCTTCACAAAATAGAAAGTTAAATTTACAGTTTTTGAAAGTGAAAAATAAGTCATTGTATAATTTACAGTGAAAAACTGTAAATTGACATTCCCACAATTCCCTGCGTGATACTTGATGTACACTACCAGTCAAAAGTTTGGACACGGTAAGACACTTTTAATGTTTTTAAAAGAAGTTTCGTCTGCTCACCAAGGCTGCATTTATTTAATTAAAAATACAGTAAAAACAGCAATATTGTGAAATATTATTACAATTTAAAATAACTATTTTCTGTTTGAATATATTTTATAAAGTAATTTATTCCTGTGATCAAAGCTGAATTTTCAGCATCATTACTCCAGTCTTCAGTGTCACATGATCCTTCAGAAATCATTCTAATATGCTGATTTGCTGCTCAAGAAACATTTATTGTGTACAATTGTACAAAATATTTGTGTTCAATATTTTGATGGTGTTTAGTGTTTGTGGGAATGACACTGTGTGCACCTTCTATATATTAGTATTGTCCTTCTCAGCTTGTGGAAAAGCTGCTTGTGATGAGCTTTGATTCATCATGTGACTCTCACCACCACTGTGTTTGGTGGTAGTCAGTGTATTACAAAGGTACAAAACAGATATTAATACTTCAATAGATTTGGTAAATTAACATTTTATCAGTTAATGAAATACGTTTTTTTTTACCGTGTTTTTTTACAGTGTAGCTAAAGCATTGAAAATTCCCATTTCCACCGTCAAGGCAATAATAAAGAAGTTCCAATCAACAAAAGACGTTACAAATCTGCCTGGAAGAGGACGTGGGTCTATATCATGCGTGGTGAGGAGGAGAGTTTGAGTGGCCAAAGACTCTCCAAGGATCACAGATGGAGAATTGCAGAGATTAGAGTGTTGGGGTCAGAAAGACTAAAAAAAAAAAAAAAAAAAAAAAAACACCTACATCCCCACAAGTTGTTTGGAAGGGTTTCAAGAAAAATCCTCTGCTCTCATCCAGAAACAATCTCCAGCATATTCAGTTGTCAGACACGACTGGAACTTCAAATGGGACCGGCTTCTATGGTCAGATGAAACTAAAAGCTTTTTGGCAGCAAACCCACCAGATGGGTTTGGTGCAAACAGGGATAAAAAGTACCCCATGCCCACGGTTAAATATACTGCTGGATCTTTAATGTTGTGGGCCTATTTTTCTGCTGGAGATCCTGGACACCTTGTTCAGATACATGGTATCATGGACTCTATCAAATACCAACAGATAAAAAAATCAAAACCTGACCGCTTCTGCTAGGAATCTTATAATGGGCCGTGGTTGGATCTTCCATCAGGACAATGATCCAAAACAAACAAAATCAACCCAAAAATGTGTCACTGAGCACAAAATGAAGCTTCTGCCATGGCCATCCCAGTTCCCTGACCTGAATCCTAAAGAAAATGAGTGGAGTGAACTGAAGAGAAGCACCACCAACATGGAGCTGGGAATCTGAAGGATCTGTAGAGATTCTGCATGAAGGAATGGTCTCTGATATCTTGTCAGGTGTTCTCCAAACTCATCAGGCATTATAGGTGAAGACTCAGAGCTGTTATCTTGGCAAAAGGAGGTTGAAAAAAGTATTGAATAAAAGGGTGCCAATAATTGTGGCCAACGTGTTTTGGAGAAAAACATTTTTCATAAAAAGATTTTACTTCAATGAAAGGTTAGATTTTTGTGATTTTTTAAAAAAAATAAAAGTTAAAAAGGATTAACAATGCAGATTTATTTGCACAGGCTTCTTTGTTCATATTTACCAAGGGTGAATTCTTTACCAAGAATTTACCAATTCTTACCATGACTGTGTGTGTATATATATATATATATATATATATATATATATATCTGCCACTTTTTGTATAGAATAAACCTAACTATTTACACTAAGTGCAAAGAAAATATTGCTGTTTTCACTTCTTAGTGTAAAATAACCTGTGTCAAATATTAATCAGTTCAGTTAAAGATCTATTAGCGTGAATAAATAACTACAATGTATATATTACTATGACTCTCTTTAAACGCTAAGTTAAGTCATCAAAGAAGTCAGTGCTGTAGGTTTCCTCTGAACAAATCCACGCCTATGTAAGATGCCTTGTTTTCCCCACTGACTAATTTGATTGCTCATGATACTTTCCCTAACCCCCTTAGTAATTCCTAGCATGAATATTTCAAACTTCATTAGCCTCCCAAGGATTCCACTAATTATCTCATTCTCTCATGTGAGTGCAGCTTACACCAGCAGGTTCTTTTTTGACTGATTTAAGACAAATCTACTGTAGCTGTAATTGCTAAAAATAAAAGCTGCTCTTTAGGTTATTACCGTTGTCCCTGTTGAATCTATATGTGCTGCATGAGAGAATGGTTAATAAACATATGGCGCATGCTAGTTTTCCTTTCAGCTAGGTCACATTTAATTACAATTAAAGAATGGATATTGGTAGAGCAGTAAAAAAAAATTGCTACTGATAACTGGAAAGTGGGGCTTGTTGTCATTTTTTACTCTAGTGAGTATTTATACTTTTTTAAAAGGCAGTTTGTGTTTGGCTACATAAAAAAAAAAAAAAAAAAAAATCACATTTCTACCATCATTGCTCAGGAAATAAAATATTCAGAAAAGTTCAATTAAACACATCTTAACTGTTATTGGAGAATGGCAACTCATCACAATGGGAATCGACTGTTTATTGACAATTTTTTTAAAAAAAGTTTTTTTTTTTTAAAGTTTGGGGTAAGTTTTTTTTTTTTTTTTTAAACAAATTAATACATTTATTCAGCTCAGATACTTTAAATTGATCAAAGGTGACAGTTAAGACATTTATAATGTTACAAAATGTTTCTTGAGCACCAAATCAGCATATTTGAATGATTTATGACAGATCATGTGACACTGAAGACTGGAGTAAGGGCTACTGAAAATTCAGCTTTGTCATCACAGGAATACAATATATAAAATGTATTAAAATAGAAAACAGTTTTAAACAATAATTTTACACCAAACATATTTCTTTGTTCTCCAGAAAGCTCACCTTTCCTCTCAAAACTCTCTTCCCTGAGGAAACACACCAGGGCAAGAAACTTGGTGACCTCTTTTAGGTACATGACTGTAGTGTTGTTCAAGTGGATTATGGCCATGGATTCTTTATCATATGGAGTTCCTGCCTCATCTCCAGTCAATCTATATATGTAGAAAAAAGAACAATTAAAAAAGCAAAAGCAAAACCACCTCTCATCATGTCTTCCTTGTGTTTGTCCATCAGGAAGACACTTTCCCAGTTCAGCTAAAGAACAGACTGTATACAGTTGGAAAAAAAAATGTATCTGTGTGGAACAGATGTTGATTCATATCATAATTATCAAAATGAACAGATGCCCTGTCATAATCCCCTGCTTTTATAACCAAACAAATTTATGCCATTATGCATGGATATTACAAATATATAAATATTTTCACACAAAAAAAAGCACAGAAAAGATGATGAACAAATTGAGTCAACATAATAAAGCGTGTAATTTGAAGCATCCTGATACTGAGAGCACGGATCAAGGACGTGAACATGATGAATAGGAAACAAATAAGTAGCTTATTAATTTCAATGAGTAATAAACAAGGCTTGCGGAAATTAATTCCACAGCAGCTCGACTAATGTACAAATATAAATAAAAGTCATGCAAAAAAAAAAAAAAAACAAGCAGGCATGCAAAAATGGGCCGAACTAAATATAACCATTATGTGGCTTAAAATCCATGCATGTCAGTTACCGACTAAGGCTAAAATTTGCAGGGTTAACAGTCCTGCCTGCTCCCCTATTCATGGGATAGTGCTGAGGTGGCCCATCTGCTCTTGCAAGCCACTGCAAACCGACAGCTGTGCGGCCCCGGGTCAGGCCTGCGTTCCTGTACCTACCCAGACCGCGGTGTCCCGTCAAATTACAGGATAAATAGGGTCAATGGTGCTGGAGGTGCAACTCTCTGCCCTTACAATGTTTACAGCCAGTGTTTACATATCCCTGAGTTATATGCTGCTAATCCACAAAAGATTAAATCATAGCCCACAATGGCTATAGGGAAACAAGGCTGCTGCATGTAAAATGTTGTATTTTATTGTGTATTTTTAGATGTATGGCACAAAAGAATTATAGTGAGGGAAGGTGCAAGGCTTGCCACGCTGCTTCATGTCTATTGGATAAGAATGTGTTCCATTGTGTAATGTGACTGTGGAGAGAACTGTAAGGGATGGTGGGGAATCTTGGTGTCACTCACCCATAGATGCACGAGATGTCGATAACCACATCTATCATGTCACAACACAACTCGTAGGTCTGCATGTCCACCGGGCTGCTGTCGGTTGCTATGTAAATCTTACTAACCACATCAAAGAGAAAAGCCTTTTCAATCCCTGAATTCTGCAATGAGAGCACAGGATCGGGTTAGGGGTCAGCTGTTATTCTTAAGAAGAAATGCAGCGGAACAGGACATCATATCTAAGAACACTTTGAAGTGGAAATGAATTACGCAACCAAGTAATCAACTGCATTGCAAGTACTGTTGTTAGAAAATGCATCTAATTCTATAAAAGCTGTTGAAAGACTAGAAAGCCTCTTCCCAAGTTAAAACTTTTTTGACTGATGTTTTTAAAAGCATCACAGTAGGTTTTAAATTGCAGTTAAATACTTTAAATAAATTAAATAATTTAAATAATATTTTAAATGTTTTTTTTTTTAAACATTTGAATATATAAGCTACATCGTTCACATCATTCAAAAGAAAGATTTTTTTGGAAAGAAGTCTTTTATACTCACCAAGGCTGCATATTTTTGATCAAAAATACAGAAAAACAGTAATATTGTGAAATATTATTACAATTTTGTTAAATTTTCAGCATTATTACTCCAGTCTTCAGTGTCACATGATGCTTCAGAAATCACTGTAATGTGCTGATTTGGTGCTGAAAATATTTCTTCTTATTATCAATATTGTAAACAGTGCTATATTGTGCTGCTTAATATTTTTGTGGAAGCCATGAGATTTTTTTTTTTCAGGATTCTTTGATAAATAGAAAGTTCAAAGGAACAACATTTATTTAATATAGAAAACTTTTGTAACATTATAAATGCGTTTACTGTCACTTTTGATCAATTTAATGCATCCTTGCTGAATAAAAGTATTAACTTCTTTAAAAAAAATCTTACTGACCCAAACTTTTTGACGACAGTCTATGTACAGTAAATACAATTATTTTTATATATTCACAGTGTAGAGATCAAAGACATGAATCAATCTATCAAACCAGACAATGCATAAAAAACAGATTAATATCACAATGCATTGAATGGCAGATGGTTAAGAGATTTCAATCTCCATAATGTCAAATCTATAAATTGTTCAGCTATCATATTTGAATAGCAGGCTTTTTACTATGTTCATTTACCCTCTGCTGCCACCAGCTGGCTAACTCCTCAAGTATTTATGATTCTGCTAAATGTAATTGCTTTCCTGCTCAACATAAAAATAAAACACAAGCATCATGAAATTATATCATGTCTGAAAGAGATCATCATAAATAATAATGGGTTTTATGATAATCAAGTTTGTAGGAATATTTTTTCCATTACACAACTTCAGGTGGCAAATCACAGGGCAGTGCAAATGTACCCATGCTAATGGATGAATGTGACCATATATTGCACAACAGATAGCAAATTATGCTTTCTGATTATGTGTCTATACTTGAAAATGATTAGCAAAAAACATCAAATACATAATTTCTTTTTACATGTTCTTGCATGATACTGAAACCACTTTGCAAGTTATAATTAGTGTATCGCTCTTTAAATTCTAAATAAGACTTCCCATGTACCATCATTTACAACCTATGACATCATAATTGGTAAATTCTCGCTACCTCAGTTCATGCACAAAAAAATACAAATAAAAAAAATATACGAATTACTAGAAATTTTTGAGGTCTTAACGATAACAGTCATTGAGAAGGAACACTGAGTACTGATCAGAGATTCACTTTAGTTATCAACGCTGAAAATAAGTGAAACCAAGATATTAAAACTAATGAGGTGGGCCACAGAGAACTAAAAGATATTCAGCTACTCACAGATATGAAAATGTTAAGCAGATTCTCAAGGGTGGGAAGTTGAGGGATGAGTTTCTGCACAACTTTACTGAAGGCCTCAAAGATTGAATGATCATAGATGCTTGTCAAGTAGAAACTGAAAGAAATAATAAACTTCACATCACAAATCCAACATCTGAAGACGTTTTTGAAACTGTCACATAATATCTGAGCTGTTACAAAAAAATAATACAAACCTTAAGTGTATTCTTTCTAAACCGGCATCGGCTAGATCATCATTGGCTCGTTTGTGTATGTCCCTCTGTTTCTCAATCTTGTGGTCATCTGACAGCCCATCCACTTTGTGGATGAACACCTCAAAGTTGATGTCTGGATTGACCTTGTAGGCTCTTGTCACAGTGAGGTGAAGTCTACTCAATGCCTCCACATAATCATCCTATGCAGTAAGACATTATAGTGTGTTTTTTAGACAGACAGATAACACAGATATACAAATAGACAGACAGACAGACAAACAGATAGACAGACAAACAGACAGACTGACCGACAGACAGACAGACCAACCGACTGACAGACAGACTGACCGACAGACAGACAGACAGACTGACCGACAGATAGACAGACAAGACAGTCAAGACAGACAGACAGATAGACAGACAAGACAGTCAAGACAGACAGACCGACGGACAAGACAGACAGACAGACCGACAAACAAACAGACAGACAAGACAGAAAGACAGACAGACAAGACAGATAGACAAGACAGACAGACAGACAGACAGACAGACAAGACAGACAAACAAACAGACAGACAGACAGACAGACGGACAGACGGACCGACAAACCGACAGATAGACAGACAGACAGTCAAACAAACAGACAGACAGGCCGATAGACAGACAGACAGACGTCAGACATACCGACCGACCGACAGACATACCGACAGACAGATGGATAGATGATAGTCATTTCACCTGAGAGTCTATGACAAAGATGAGAGCCCCTGTGCCACGAAATATCATCTCATAGTCGAATGTGGGGTCAAAGAAATCAATCTGACCAGGAAAGTCCCAGATTTGGAAGCTGACAAAGGAACTGTTGGAAACATCTTCTCGACAAATCTTATTGGTGCTCTCCAGAAAGAGAGTCTCGTTGGGTGACATCTTGTGGAATACAACTTTCTGAATGGAAGACTTGCCACTTCGCCTCAGGCCCATGAGCAGGATCCGAGGTTTCACCTCACTGCTGAACGGATCACTGAACCCCAGCACTGTAAAACAGCCGAACACAGAAACACTGCATGAGAATATTCATCATAAACACATTTTGGTTAATGGTAAACCAAAGGCAGAATTCAAACAACTAAACTGAGCCAAAATGAAATGCTAGTGACACAAGCTACACTACAACTTAAACTAATGTTCAAAATGTCGGTTTCCTCAAAAATATTAAACAGCACAACTGTTTTCAACATAGATTATAATAAGAAATGTTAATTGAGCACCAAAGGATTTTTGAAGGATCATTTGACATGAAGACAGGAGTAATAATGCTGAAAATTCAGCTTTGCCATCACAGGAGTAAATGACACCTTAGAATATATTAAAATAAAAAACAGTATAATAAGGTTTTATAGCATTACTGGCTTTACTGTATTTTAATCTAATAATGCAGCCGTGCTGATCATAAAAGACTTCTTTCAAAAAACAAAAATCTTACCGACTCCAAATCTTTGAACAGTAGTGTATATAAATATATCAAACTATATGCTCCTGAGAACCAGAAAAAAAGTTTTGTGAATTTAGGTTTTTTTTTTTTTTAGGTCATTACATTGTTTGGAGCAAAAGAAACAAATGTAATAAAGACATTTTTGAAAAAAAAACATACAAAAAAAAAAAAAAAATTAAAGGAACACTTTTTAATCAGAGAATAGCATCAAGTCAGTTAAACTCCTGGGATATTGATCTGGTCAGTTAAGTATCAGAGGGGGTTGTTAATCAGTTTCAGCTGCTTTGGTGTTAATGAAATTAACACCAGGTGCACTAGATGGGCAACAATGAGACGACCCCCAAAACAGGAATGGTTTTACAGGTGGAGGCCACTGACATTTTTTTCCCTACTCATCTTTTCTGAATGTTTTTCACTAGGCTAGGGTCAGTGTCACTACTGGTAGCATGAGGCGATACCTGGACCCTACAGAGGTTGCACAGGCAGTCCAACTCCTCCAGGATGGCACATCAATACGTGCCATTGCCAGAAGGTTTGCTGTGTCTCCCAGCACAGTCTCAAGAGCATGGAGGAGATTCCAGGAGACAGGCAGTAACTCTTGGAGAGCTGGACAGGGCCATAGAAGGTCCTTAACCCATCAGCAGGACCGGTATCTGCTCCTTTGTGCAAGGAGGAACAGGATGAGCACTGCCAGAGCGCTACAAAATGACCTCCAGCAGGCCACTGGTGTGAATGTCTCTGATCAAACAATCAGAAACAGATTTTAGAGGGTGGCCTGAGGGCTAGACGTCCTCTAGTGGGCCCTGTGCTCACTGCCCGGCACCGTGGAGCTTGATTGGCATTGCCACTGAACACCAGAATTGGCAGGTCTGCCACTGGCGCTCTGTGCTTTTCACAGATGAGAGCAGGTTCACCCTGAGCATGTGACAGACGTTTAAGGGTCTGGAGAAGCCGTGGAGAACGTTATGCTGTCCGTAACATCGTTCAGCATGACCGGTTTGGTGGTGGGTCAGTGATGGTCTGAGGAGGCATATCCATGGAGGGATGCACAGACCTCTACAGGCTAGACAATGGCACCCTGACTGCCATTAGGTATCGGGATAAAATCCTTGGGCCCATTGTCAGACCCTATGCTGGTGCAGTGGGTCCTGGGTTCCTCCTGGTGCATGACAATGCCCGGCCTCCTGTGGCGAGAGTATGCAGGCAGTTCCTGGAGGATGAAGGAATTGATACCATTGAATGGCCCCCATGCTCGCCTGACCTAAATCCAATAGAACACCTCTGGGACATTGTGTTTCAGTCCATCTGATGCTGTCAGGTTGCACCCCAGACTGTCCAGGAGCTCAGTGATGCCCTGGTCCAGATCTGGGAGGAAATACTCCAGGATACCATCCATCGTCTCATCACGTTGTCAGGCATGCATACAAGCATGTGGGGTGATATTCTGATTTAAAACCCCATAACATTTTCCTGATATGTTGATTTCTAACAAACAATTTGAAAATTACTCAGATTTAGTAGACGCTCATGTGGTCAAATGTGTTCGAACAGCCACAAAAGACCACCAACTCTCCGCCTACTGACCTAATGTGTAAACATTATGGGAAGCGCACTAGCCAGACGGGATTTAAACTTTGTTGGTTGGAGACCCAAGTTTGGTTTGAAGACAGAAAAAATACCAAGCACAATGTTCTCTCACCAATCCTGATTTCTAACACACACTCACAGTGTCCAGCGTGGTCATGCGGCTATCAGAGCAGAAATGAAATGCTCTCCCTTTGTTTTTCCGTTATCTCTGTGCGCAAATTGTAAATGTAAATTGCGTTAAGCTTATTTTGTCCATTAGATTGACAGATCTGAAAACCCCCATACATTTACCCACCCATAGACCCTCCCCTTGAAGAAATCAGGACAGAAGTGGTTGAAAGTGTCCAAAAATGACATAAAAACATCAGGTGTAAACAGGTATGTGTCTCAGGCCCGTCGCCGGGGGCATTGGGGGTCAAATATCAAATATATATACCTATATATATATATAAACACTATAAAATGTCTAAGATAGATAGATAGTTTCAGTCTCTCTGGCTGTCTTACATATTTGTCAGGTGGTTGGTAACCACAGTTAACCTGACTTTCAAGAGAGTTGACAGTGAGGACAGTAACATTATGCCCTTGAGGGCAGATGACAACGCTACACAATAACACCTGATTAACAAGCTGTCATCAGCCAGCAAAGGTTATTATCCACTTTAGTCAGAAGGTATGCTGCAGATTTGTACTAGACAGCTATGTTTAGATAAGGTTACTCCCCTGAAGAGACAATGTATGTATTCAAAATGATAATAACTAGTCCAAAATTAAAGTACACCTAATTTTTAATGATGTTTTATTAAAGTTCGGGAGGAACACGTTCAAATGATCTATCCAGTCAGCATGAGAGGAGGCCTATAAATATATTCCCCGACGGGAATATATACATAGCCCATTCACCTATGTTCCTCGACAGTCTCCTCACACTTGCCTGGTTACTATCCTAACCAGAGATACGGGGGGAGTACTCTGGGTTCGGGCCAAAATACCAAGCTCGGGGCCCTCTCCTTGGACAGCACGGCAAATACGCATACTACTCTGATTATATGCAAGTGTGAACTTGTGAAATAGAATAAGAGCTGCATGTGGGCTCTTAACGAAAAAGATCTGACTGAAAATAATTGCAACCAGCTCTAATTTCTACACAACCCTGAAAAACCATATGACAGAACATTTTGACATGAAACGTCTTATAGAAAGTTTAAAGGTGGCATTAGAATAATTGTCATTTTTTTCATTTATTTTCAAAAGAGATTCATTCTGCATCATTGCACATACTTCAACATCTAAAAGAGGCATGAACATTGCCACAAACTGCCGCTAACAACATCTGCTGGGGACAAGTTCATACACTCTCAATTATGTAGCTAAGAAGTGAAAAGAGAAATGGCATACTAATCCCATCAGTTTAAATCATATTAGCAGGATGACTGGTAGAGGACATGAGTGTGGAGTTGTGGGCACAGCCTACACTGGCATTCCACTCCTTCATATCACATGCTGCAGCTGATTTGATGACTGTGACCTTGCTAGCTCTCAGCTGAGGAATGTCAACTGCATTTGGTGAGACTGAGGGACACTTCTAGTCTCAAAATACAGCCTGCAGTGTTTATCGAAGTGTCTAACTGGGGCACCACATAGTGAGGAGTAGCAGTGTGTTTGTTAAGTTGGTAAGCAACCAATTGTAAAAAAGCAAGTGGAGGAAATCTTCAGCTCACTGAGCTGACAATCATAGTTTACATCTAAAGTTGTGTAGAAACAATAGAATGAGCCATAAGAAATGCTTAACTTAAAAATCTAACTGCTTTCTAAGAAATCCTGCCACTAGTTAATTTATACCATGGTCTAAGTGCTTGATTCTGATTGGCTGGAAGGTGTGCAATAAAACCGTTTAATGCACAGGTAGTTTCAAGTCACTCGCACACGGACATCAGAGATTGCGCTGTGCAAACACAGAAACGCCGCGCACACATTGTTGTCAATGCTGCTCCGCGAGTTTTATTAATAAATTAACTTCGCTACTGAATCACTACATTATATTACGCATCAAGGAGGTTGTATCATCGCTGTTTTTGAAGTCATTAAACTCACAGCTTCATTGCTTGTAGAGAGACGCAAAGAACCGCCCGATGGGAAGCTTACATTTTGGTGTTAATATAGAACTTGGTCTATTTCAGTAATAATATGTTATTGTTTTGGTGAAAGTGTGTTTCTCGGATCATAAAAATGCGTGCCCCCCCCCATGAATATGAAATGCCCGCCAATTCTATATGTTCTGGTGACGGCCCTGATGTGTCTCCCTCATCTACATGCGATCCAATCGACCAAAACACATAAACTTACAGCTTCATTGCTAGTAGAGAAACGCAAAGAACCACCCACCAGGAAGCTTACATAAAGGTCAAACAGCCAAACTGATCAGAAAATACTTCGAAGTCACAAATCCATACACATGCTTATATAATCTAGATGGTCTTTAAATAAATCCAGGTGAGACAAGAAATGTGTGCACTCATTAATAAACCTCTTGTAAATATTTACCATAGTATTTCTACCAATAAGTGGTACCAATTTCTAAAGTACCACAGTTACTGCAGTTTGTTGCTACTTTCAAACCCATATTTGTTATTTCAAGTAGCTACATTTGGTATGATACAGGTGGATAATGCCAAATCACCAGTTTTATTTTAGCAACACAGCCCCCTTATTTCTCATAAATATTTACCATGCTAAACAGTTTTAACCAAAACACAAGTTATTACCAGTACTATAATAAATGGGATCTCAAATAGAGTAAGCAGCTTACAAAATAATTTATTGAATATTTATTTTTTTTTTTAAATAATAATATCAAGTTACCACAGTTTATTAATAAATCCCTCATAAATATTTACCAACCGAAGTTTCCACCAAAACACCGTAAGATTGTTGGTACTTTCAAAACCATAACAAATTGAAATATGATCTTAAACTGTGTAAGAAGCTTACGGACTATTTAAGTAGCCCATTTACTCTTTAATATCTATTTATTATTTTGCTGGCTAATATCAAGTTACCACTTTTTTTTATAACTTGTAGTAACAAATTAACTGTTGTATTTTAAGAGGGATACCATGGTTACCATGGTCATTGCGCCGGTTTAGAAACATGTAAAATATACATGAGCCCTTATTTACGATGTGCTACATTAAAACTATCCCTAACCTCCTTCATCACAGTCGCAGTCTCCGTCCCCGTCAGTGAATGTGTCGAAATCATCATCGTCGTCATAATAGTCGAACGACAGCGCTTCGTTTTCTCCGTCCACTTCAATGTAGTTCCGTTCGCTTGTCATTCTCCGAGTTTAAGAAATTTAATCTGAGGAGACAGCTAAACTTTTCCACATTGTCACCTGATATGGCCAAGCCATGGTGAACTTTCACCTCCCCCCTCTCTCACACACTCAAAGCAGCCCGCCTGCGCGAGGAATCACAGCACACTGAGACTATTCATCACATCATCACAGAATGAAGAGCTGCAGTGCTGAAGAACTTTGTCAGAGAAGAGTGAGAGGACTCCTCCCGTCCCTTCCCCAAACAAACAGGCTATGCATGGACTCCAACGATGGCTGAGGATCTCGGGAGATGTAGTTTGAAGTTCACACTTAGAGAATCGATTTAGCCTATTTATTTAGTAAACTTCTTGTTTACTAACCTGCTCTCTCTTGTTTGTTATTATTATTGTTGCTGTTTTATTATATTAGCTACATAGAAATGCTAAAGTAATAGCAAAACAAACATTAAAATAATATATGGCTATAATAATTAAATGTGTAATAATAACACAAAAATAATTATAATAGTTTTTTATATGTATTAAGATATAAATATAATTAATGTTTGATGTATTTTAATTATGTATTTAGTATTAATATCAATTCATTAGCCTATATATATTAATTTATTATCTGAACAAAATAATACTTTTAATTAGCTATTATTATATTTAATTTCTACACTAGATGCTAGTCGAAATGATCTACTTCTGTTTTCTGAAATAAAAATAAAAAATATTAATTTCAAAGCCAAGATGGGCTGTTATTTGATTATGAGCTGCTGTACAAGTCGCTGGATGGCGCTGTGATGTAGCGCTCAGTAACTATTTATATGGAGAATGTTCAAGCACGTTTATGAAAGAAGAGGCTCATTCTCTCATCATATTCACCACTGAACATCTGTATAATTAATAATTGTTATATTAGGATTAATTCTCTAGTTAATTTTCTAGTTTAGCTCTCTTTCTGTTGGGAGCAAACTTTATTATTGTACACTGTATACATACTTTGTCCTGATGTTCTAATGTGAGCCTTACAACCAAAAAAGGGAATGTTCAATGCATTGCCTAATATGCAATAAAGACAATTGCATCAGAGAGCTGCACACTCTTATAGCTGCACAGATATATAAGGTAGTAACATATGCATAGTGACTCCAGATTGAACTTCAGCCCATCATCGCTTGAAAGCTGTCATAGTCTCACATGATTTTCCCCTGCTTCTGTACTGCCTGCTGATGTTGTTAATTTCCTCTGGGGCAGCGGGCAGGTGAGTGTGGTTAGGTGGTGTAGTACAGATGTTTAGTGTGCACTGCTGGAAGTATATGAAGAACTCTGGCCTCTGCTTTTTCAGCCACTGATGCTGTGGAACCAGTCCTGCCAAGGGAACCCAACGGAAACTCTAAAATGTAATAATTTTATTATTACTATTAATCACCTTTTTAGTTGAATTTATGATGATTATTCAATCTTAAAAGGCTAGTTCACCCAAAAATGAAAATTCTGTCATTTTATTACTCACTCTCATGTCGTTCCACATCTGTAAGACCTTCGTTCATCTTCAGAATACAAATTAAGATATTTTTGATAAGATAAGATCTATACTGAGTGGTTTCTGTCTCTCCATAGAGATCCAACGCAACTACCGCTCAAAGATCCAGAAAGGTAGGAAAAAGACATTATTAAAGTACTCCATGTGACTCCAGTGGCTTAAACTCAATTTTATTAAGCGACGTGAGTGCTTTGTTTAAAAAAAAAAAAATGTACCACTTACAAAAATATTGATATGTAATGTGCGTTCACGAGAGCATCACGATGCATGCGTGTTGTTTTCAGATTTGTGCGTCATCAGAACGCATGCACTTTGTGTAATATTATTTTGTAAATAAAGTGGTATATTATTATTATTATTTTTTTTTTTTTTTGCTCAAACAAAGCACTTGCGTCGCCTCATAAAATTGAGTTTAAGCCACTGGAGTCACATGGAGTACTTTAATGATGTCTTTTTCCTACCTTTAATAATTTTAATAATTGCGTTGGATCTTAAGAGCGTTCTTTAGAACTTCCGCAATAATATAAGCCAGCTCGAAAACTTCCGGTGAGATGTCATTTGCTGGTGTGTTGAGCATCAGTAGTGTAATACTTAGTTTATAATCAAAATATAGTCACTTAAATAGTCAGGCATAGCATTAATTTAGTTATTCAAACATAAGCCACATAAAAAATAAATAAATAAAGACGCACCTCATTGTTCCTCCTCGGCTAAATTCAATTCGACCATCAGTTTTCACACTTATATGTGGAAAAAAAAGCTTCAAAAATTAAATATTTATTGTGCACTTTAGTTAGATTAATTGAATAAAATGTGTGTTTTTACAAGTGTGCTGAAATCATTGATCTTGCGCTGCACTGACTGACAGCTGCTGTGATTAAAGGGAAAATGCGGTGCTTGCTTTCTGTGTCATTCATTCACAAGAGAAGTTAGTTTTTCTTAAGATTTTTTGAGTATTTCATACATTGACAAAATGTATTTTTAAACCTAGTTATTTTATAATGTTTAATATTTAGTCAAAAGCAGTGAAAATCGATTAGAGGAAATGGCTGATATATGCGCAAATAAATGCTACTTTGCCGCCACCTGCTGGTTAAAGTGGTAATTATTGTCTTTTTTATTTTTAAATAATAACCGTGCATATAGCCTATTCTCACTTCTGAAGTCGTATTTACGAGCTTATCGCATTCAAGTTTCGATACTAGAGGTTTATGTGCAATTTTTTTAACCCAGAAAACTCGTATTTACGATAATTCCAAGAGCACGTGAAGGCAGCATTATTTATTTGAATTCATTACTGAGAGAGAGAGAGAAGCGTGTGATCAGCGTCTCTATTAACAACAAAGCTGTGAGTTGAATTACTTCAAAACCAGCGATGTTACCCCCTCACTGCTGAGAAATACAATGTAGCGCGATTCAGTAGCAAAGCGCATTAATACAGTATATAGAATGGTGATTAAACTTGAAACTACCTGTGCATTAAATGGTTTTATTGCACACCTTCCAGCCAATCAGAATCGAGTATTCAGACAGACCATGGTATAAAAATTATATTATATTACATGAATTCCTATAGATGTGTGTAGCGTTATTGTAATGTTACCCACATGTAGACATAAGCTAAACCATATAAACTATTTCATAACTACAGTATATTGCACTGGAATATTAAACATGGAACATATATAAATAATTTATTAAACACAGAGATATTTAATGTGTAGGCTACAATACGCTGTTGTTCTTAGTGACAGCCAGGTAATGAATGATTTAACAGCGTGATTTAAGTGTGCTATATATTTGTTTTGTTCTTAGCAGAGTGGGGTTCAGTTTAAGCTTTGAGGTCAGTTGATAATTTTATACAAGATCAGCTTAGAAATGATCCATGAGGCTCGGGCTATAAGCAGAAGGGCTGTTACTGCAATAACAGGAGCTGTACATCTGTTCTGATTTCAATTTGGATATAAAATATAGACTATAATATGCTTATACTGTAAAAGAACGACAATATGCTGAAACATTATATGATATACATAGATTTTAACTGAAGCTGAATTAAAATTATGGTGTACATGTACAGTGCCCTCCACAAATATTGGCACCCTTAGTAAATATGAGCAAAGGCGGCTGTGAAAATAAATCTGCATTGTTTATCCTTTTGATCTTTAATTAAAAAAAATCACAAAATTCTAACCTTTCATTTAAGTAAAACAATGGAAAATGGGGGGAAAAGCTCATTATGAAATAAATGTTTTTCTCTAGTTCACTTTGGCCACAATTATTGGCACTGAATTATTGCAACATCTTTTTCCCAAGATAACAGCTCTGAGTCGTCTTCTATAATGCCTGATGAGTTTGGAGAACACCTGACAAGATATCAGAGACCATTCCTTCATACAGAATCTCTCCAGATCCTTCAGATTCCCAGCTCCATGTTGGTGCTTCTTCTCTTCAGTTCACTCCACTCATTTTCTTTAGGGTTCAGGTCAGGGGACTTGGACAGCCATGGCACAAGCTTCATTTTGTGCTCAGCGACACATTTTTGATGTTTGTTTTGATGTTTGTTTTGGATCATTGTCCTGATGGAAGATCCAACCACAGCCCATTGTTGGATTTCTAGCAGAAGCGGTCAGGTTTAGATTTTTTTATCTGTTGGTATTTGATAGAGTCCATGATACCAAGTATCTGAAAAAGATGTCCAGGACCTCCAGCAGAAAAATAGGCCCACAACATTAAAGATCCAGCAGTATATTTAACCGTGGGCATGGGGTACTTTTTATCCATGTGAGCACCAAACCCATCTGGTGGGTTTGCTGCCAAAAAGCTCTTTTTTTAGTTTCATCTGATCATAGAAGCCGGTCCCGTTTGAAGTACCAGTCGTGCCTGACAACACTTTCCTCCTCACCGCGCATTAGGACGATTTAAACACACGTCCTCTTTCAGGCAGATTTGTAACATCTTTAGTTGATTGGAACTTCTTAATTATTGCCCTGATAGTGGAAATGGGGATTTTCAATGCTTTAGATATTTTCTTACAGCCACTTTCTATTTTGTGAAGCTCAACAATCTTTTGCTGCACATCAGAACTATATTCTTTGGTTTTACTCATTGTGATGAATGATTAAGGGAATTTGGCCTTTGTGTTTTCTCATGTTTATACTCCTGTGGAACAGGAAGTCATGGCTGGACAATTTCATACTCCTAGTCACCCTGGTGTGCTAAAAATGTAAATATGAATGGGAATATACTTTAGAGATATTTTACTCATAAGGATTTCTAGGGGTGCCAATAATTGTGGCCAACATGTATTGGAGAAAAAACATTTATTTCATATTGTGAGTTTCCCCCCACTTTCAATTGTTTTACTTCGATTAATTTTTTTAATGAAAGATCAAAAGGATAAACATTGCAGATTTATTTTCACAGCCGCCTTTGCTCATATTTACTAAAGGTGCTAATATTTGTGGAGGGCACTGTATATATTAAACTTTTAAAACAACAAAAAATGTTAAGTTTAATATTTGTTATTATTATTTATTATTATTATTATTATTGGGTCACTTCCTGGTTGTGTTCCTTAGATGTACAAGCTGTCAAAGGAAATGCTATGAGTAGAGATTGTATCTTATTCGTTATTATTTTATGATACCTAATACTGATCCCATCTGCCCTGCAAACACTTTTAATTTTCGTGTTATCTTAATATGCATAATTTCCCTGTGGACGGAGTAATGCAATATTCATGAAACCATGAGTGTGGCCTTGAAAACAACAAAAACTGCATGAGCAAAACACACAAATCCAGAATTGCTGTGTTCTTATGATTGCATCCAACCCACCTTAAACTCCCAGATATTGCTTTTACATCATGATGACTTCAAAGGAGATACATTGATCGTATAAGGTCATTAATGCAGAATTGCTGTGTTAAGAGCTGATTGATTTATTTTAAGATCTGAGAGATGTTGAGAGACATTGACATCTCTGTCTCCTTGACATCCAGACTTATCAGTTTGTTTTATCATTTAAGAGTTGTATTCTTTTACCTCAAAGTCATGTGTTTTTCCATGAATGCATAACCTCCTTCAAACACCTGCTTTTCTTTGCTTAATGTGATTTTATTTGACAAATATGCATAAATCTCAGCATGATATTTTCAAGTAGAATGCGAAATCTTCACATCTTTGACATACCTTGTTGTAAGATGAGCAAATGTTGGCACGGATCCATTCAAGCAGTATGATCAAGCAGAGGCTTCTGTCAGAATGAATGTGGGTGAAGAATTTATCTATGTATTATTAATTCAAAATTTGTGAGCTATACTTCCAATATGAACAATTTCAGACCAGTCTCAATTTAAAGAATTTTAAATATTTAAATACAAAGCTTGTTTCAGTGCAGCGTGACATCAATATTCATGAGCTAGCCTGAAAGAGGTTATGAGCGCCATTGCATTCATGAACTGTTGAGCAGCGTGCAACAGTAGTATTCTGTGGGGAATTTTATTATTTCTATTTGACTAGTAAAAGATACACCAGAGTTCTTCTCCATCTGTCCTACTATGTCCCAGCTGTAGCTCATAGGACTCACATCTGGGACATCTTAAACCCAGATGAAACTCTGCTACTATACAATCTAGTGTCTTTTTTTTTTTTTTTTTTTTTTTTTTTTACAGCACATTTAGTCCACGCATTTAATGTGTCCTTTGTTTAATGCATATTTTAAGCTGTTTTCCCCAGACTTCAGTGCAAATCTCTCTAATGCTGTTGCAATCCAGATCTCTTTTTAGTGAGAGAAAGAGATCATCACATGCTCTTTTCTGAGATACTTATTCTTGAGACACGGGACAAAAATGTCCCATTCTCATTTTGAAATTAATCAGAAAAGTGGTATTTTAGTATTATAGTATTTTTATTGTTATTTATTAATATTGTGAAAAATATTAATAATAATAATATTTTAGTATTTACTAATATTTAGTATTTATTATTTTTTTAATACATATTTTAGTATTTATTTATATTTTGAATTTGCTTTTATTTTTATATTTGATATTTTAGTAATTATAGTACTTAGTTTTTCATCTAATATTTTTTCGGCATTATTTCAAATAATTTGATTGTTAATTTTAGTGCTGTCAAACGATTAATCATGATTAATCGCATCCAAAATAAAGGTTTGTGTTTACATAATATATGTGTATGCAGTTTGTATATTTATTATTTATTGTGTGTGTGTATATATATATTATATATTATATAAATTATATATAAGTTTATACTTATATATAATTTATATTATATATAAATATTTTATATATAAATATATTTTTGTTAAATATATACATGCATGTGTGTGTATTTATATATACATAATAAATATACACACTACACACACATATTATGTAAGCACAAACTTTTATTAAAAATGAATGGATTTTCAGTTTGACTGTGGTAACGGTTGAATAGATGGAGCTGAAATCATATTCATTTGCTGATTATTTATTATAAACAAATATTTTCCATGACCATACACATTATTATCCTACTGCGTTGATGTACTAAATTACAGAAAGGGAAATTTTGTGGGAAAAAAAACATTGAAAACATAAGTGAAGTCTCCGTAATAAACATTTATTTTCTCAGTTCTTGTTTTGTCCTAATTTAATCACAAAAGAGGAGCATAATGTCACACACAGAATTTACAGAGACAGACCTGAAATTAAAACAAGAGCTTAAATCATAGAGTTTTATGCTTATCCAGAAATATTCCCTCTTGCCCATGTGCAAGGAAAGACTACAATGAATCTCTCTCTTTTTCCTGTGCAAGGGATTACCCATGTGACTCTTTTAATGTCAGTTAAGCCAGCTGGTCATACACTCTCAATCCTGCGTGCGGGATTGTGGCACATCTGCATGTGATTTCTTTAATGTGAGCATGCGTGACTTGTTTTCCCCAGAACGTTTGCTGTCCAGCTCACCTGGTCTCGCTTAACGGTCACACGGAGGCAGCGCTCACTCCGCAGGGGGCGGTCGGCGGTTACCAAGGCGGCCTGGAAGATGTAAACTCATGGTCTATCTCTTTTGCTTCTCTTTTTGTGTCTGTATCATTCCATTAAGAATGTTTAAGCCCAAATTCTTAAGATTTGTTTTTTGCTAAGTCCACAATTTGCAATCTTCTAGCAAAGTTTAAATGTGACTGAAATATGACCTCTGGTGGCCTTTAAGCTTAGATGGAATATAGGGCCACAGAACAGTGCTAAATGTTAACCACAATCAAACTGGATGTGTTTTTCTTTCTTCTAGGGTCATCAAACAGCCCTGCACCGGGCAGCTGTTGTGGGAAACCATGACACCATCTCTGCCCTCATCCGTGGAGGCTGTGCACTTGATCTACAAGACAAGGTCTGTTCATTTGCAATCTGAAAATTGTTACATTATGAAT
Source organism: Hypophthalmichthys nobilis (assembly GCA_037950665.1). Lineage (NCBI taxonomy): Eukaryota > Metazoa > Chordata > Actinopteri > Cypriniformes > Xenocyprididae > Hypophthalmichthys > Hypophthalmichthys nobilis. The sequence goes on from CM075478.1 coordinate 11,557,778, forward strand.
ATTGTAATATCAGAACTAAGTAAATTATACTGAAATCTTGTTAGCTGTAAAAAACTGTTAGACCTACGTAAAAAATCCAGACTATAGTACACTCTTGTGCTGGAGTCGCTTTTGCCTACTGAAAAACTATTTATTTGTGTTAAAATCAATGCTATAGAATCTGATTTTCTTTCATCAGGAGGGAAACACTGCTTTGCATGAGGTATCATGGCATGGCTTCAGCACATGTGTAAAGCTACTGGTCAAAGCTGGTGCCGATGTCCAAGTGAAGAACAAAGTAAGTTGAATTCATGTGCATTATTTTCAAGGATTTTTTTTTTTAAATGCATATACAGTATCCACTAAAAGTTTATCAGTTTACTGTAGATCAACTAAAAGCTATCAGATATGGTCTAAACCTAGTAAAAACTCAACATTTTGAAAACCAGAGATGTTCTGTTAAATCTCTTTTGGTGGATTCTAATTAATGGTCATTATACAGTCCATAAATGCAATGATTTATTTTGGATTATTATTTTATTTTTTAAGGCAGGAAACACTCCTCTACATCTAGCCTGTCAGAATGGACATTCCCAGACCGCTCGAGTGCTGCTGCTTGGTGGAGCTCTGCCTGACAGCAAAAACAATGCATGTGCACTCTTTTAAAATCATTACTATTTATTTTTAACAATTATACACTACCAGTCAAAAGTTTGGAAACATTACTAATTTTAATGTTTTTGAACGAAGTCTCTTATGTTCATTAAGGCTGCATTTATTTCATAATAAATACAGAAAAAACAATAATATTGTGAAATATTATTACAATTTAAAATTATGGTTTTCTATTTTAATATACTTTAAAATATAATTTATTTCTGTGATCAAAGCTGAATTGTCAGCATCATTACTCCAGTCTTCAGTGTCACATGATCCTTCAGAAATCAATGTAATATGCTGATTTATTATCAATGTTGGAAACAGTTGTGCTGCTTAATATTATTTTATAACCTGTGATACTTTTTCAGGATTCTCTGATGAAAAAATTTCAAAATGAAAAAATATCAACATTTATTTAAAATAGAAATCTTTTGTAACAATATACACTACCGTTCAAAAATTTGGGGTCAGTAATTTTTTTTCTTTCTTTTTTTTTTTCAAATTCTTTTATTCAGCACGGATGTGTTAAATTGATAAAAAGTGATAGTAAAGATTTATATTGTTAGAAAAGATTTATATTTTGAATAAATGCTGTTCTTTTTAACCTTTTATTCATCAATGAATCCTGACAAAAGTATCACAGGTTCCAAAAAAATATTAAGCAACACAACTGTTTTCAACATTGATAATAAATCAGCATATTAGAATGATTTCTGAAGGATCATGTGACACTGAAGACTGGAGTAATGATGCTGAAAATTCAGCTTTGATCACAGAAATAAATTATATTTTAAAGTATATTAAAATAGAAAACCATAATTTTAAATTGTAATAATATTTCACAATATTATTGTTTTTTCTGTATTTATTATGAAATAAATGCAGCCTTAATGAGCACAAGAGACTTCGTTCAAAAACATTAGAAATAGTAATGTTTCCAAACTTTTGACTGGTAGTGTATATAAATTGCAATGTGAAAGTAAAAAGTTTTAAAACCTGAAAAACAAGAGGAATCATTTCTTTCCTTTCAGGCTGGCGACACATGTTTGCACATTTCTGCACGCTACAATCATATATCCATGATTAAGATCCTCTTGGGTTCTTTCTGCTCTGTGGCTGAGAAAAACCAGGTCAGATCCTCATTCTGATTGTTTTTTATCCAGCACCAATTTATTTATTATGCTACTGCTGTGTCCTAATTTCAAAATTATTCTGTCTATTAAGTTAATAGGCAATTATTCTATAAGATGTCAAAAGATAACAAAACTACATCAGTGTTTATTGATGATGTATTATATTATACTTCAACAAACCATAAGAAACTGGCACACAACGAAAAATTCAGAGACAAATGAAAACAATTAAAGAGTCTTTGTCTGCTTTAAACTCCAAGATTGTGGTTTAGATTACAGCAGCCTTCCCCTGTTAATTCCATATACAATTACAGATGTTTTTGGTGATAATCTTGAGGAAAATCTACATATTTTTCAGACAGGAGACACTTCGCTCCATGTCGCTGCTGCTCTAAATCACAAGAAAGCTGTCAGTCTGTTACTGGAAGCAGGAGCTGATGCAAACATCAGAAACAATGTAAGTCATTTAATCTCATATTGTATGGTCATTATTAAAATTAGTTATAATGTAGGTGTCTGGAGCTGGATAATGCTACAGCTAAACTATCACTATTGCACCCTTGACCATGGCATTTAGCCTGACAGTAAACTGCTTTGGATGACAGCATCTGCTAAATGACAACTTACTTACATGCTAAAACTATCAACAGACAGGCCACACTGCTCTTGATAAAGCCCAAGACAATAACAACCGAGATTTGGCTATTCTTCTAGCAAAATCTAATCAGGTAAGTAATGTTATGACATTTAAAGATTTTCCATTTAGAACCAGTTCATTGTCCCATCAGACATACTCTTTTTTTTAGTAAAGCATTACATGAACACTTGATTCGCTCCTGAATAAATCAGCGCTATTGAACGAACCTGTTTAATGAATGATTCAATGACTCATAAAGGCAGTCTCTTGATTCGTTTTTGAACAAATCGGTTGACAAATAAATAATTTGACTCACTCATAAACACAGTCATGTGCTTCCGCCTAAGGTGCGTTCATGCTATGTTGTAATTTCCATAATAATGAGATTTCAACTTCATGTCCTCAGAGCTCATAGAGCATAGTTATGCAAGCTTGTTTCTGCCACAAAAAAAAAAAAAAGTAATTGCAACTTTTTATCTCACAATTCTGACATTTTTTCCTCACAATTACGAGTTTGCATCTCACTTTTTTCTCAGAATTTTGAGATTTAAACTTGGCAATTGCAAGTTATAAAGTCAGAATTGCGAGATATAAATGCAATTCTTACATTTTTTCTTACAACTGCAAGTTTTAATCATGCAATTCTGACTTTATAACTCGCAATTCTCTTTTTTCTAAGAATTGAGAGATATAAGCTCACAATTGCGAGTTATAAAGTCAGAATTGCAAGAAATAAACTCACAGTTGCGTCTTATAAAGAGATAAAAACGCAATTCTGACTTTCTAACTTTAAATTCTGACTTTATACTGTCACGGAATGGTTGTATATAGATGCACATGAGGAAAGAAGATCCTTTGGAAGACTTTTAATTAAATGAAAATACAACCAGGAGAGTAAATTACAACCAAAAACACCATCAAACAACATCAACGCAATACAAAGAACAGACTAAAACTAAGGGCTTATATACAAAGGAAACAGAGGAGCTAATGAGGCTAATTAAGACACACCTGAACTGAGGACACTAATCAAATCAGTAACCTAGGATACAAACAGGCTGGTACTGGTAATCTGGGATGTAACCCATAGGGGTCATTCCCACCGAATGCGTTTTTACGTTGAAAAACACAAGGCGTTTTTAAGTATACTGGGCAAGTTTTGAAGAGGTCTTTTATAAAAGTTAAACTTCTTTTATCTCGAGCACTGCGTTTTAAAAATGCTGTCGTGTGTGAGACACTGCAAAAGTTGTGAGGCGTGAACGAATTCAGGTCAAACATGTCCGTTTAGTGCATGTTTACATAGAAAACAATGAAAGAGTAGCGCAGTGGAATGCAAAAACATTCTGTGTGAACGACCCCTAACCAGTTTCAAAGACCGAAACAAAGTGTTATATAAACTATAATATAATTAAATATATAATGTAAAGATTTAGCTTGTGAATAATTTTTGTGTAGTCAGAATAAACGCTTACTTTTGAATTGCCATCGATGGGAAAAAGGCTTTGTGCCCTCAAATAGTGTAGTTACTGCATGTACCAGCAGGAGCTAACAGAACTACCATCCAAACTTCAACCCTATTCTATCAATAGCTTCTCTAACTCAAGTTGTATGTCCCTATTCAGGTCCAGAAGTTTTCTCGTGGAAAGACAGTGAGAAAAAGAAGAGATGTGTTGCGGGCCCAGAAGAGAACTCAGTCCCTCCCCAGAGCTCAACCCTCCCGAGAGAAGGTGGAACATTCAGATAAGGTTCACCCATCTAGGATGACATCTGCGCTGCCGCAGATTCATCATTTGTTATATGATTGGGGTCTAGAGGCCAGTGAGAAGAAAATGTCACATGACTACTAAGCTTCCATAACCCTCAAAGAGATCAGAGGTCATGTGATTGTTTTTGCCTAAAAATCCCTCTCACGCTGAGCACTGCCATCATTGTGCAGGACTGTACTGAAGTGGCTGAAGACACAAACAACAGCGATCAAGTATTTCACAGGATACAACCTGAACAGAACACAGCAACTCTGAGCCCCTGCACGAGGAGAAGGATCAGGAGTCCGAGAAGCAAGGTGGTGATATTAAATTAATATCATTATTAATTAATACCTATTATAATATTGAATACTATAATATATCATACTATGTACCATGTAAGGTTTATTTTGCAATAATTCTGACATACTGATTGTATAATATTGTCAATTAGATGGCTTAATAACTTAAATGAAGTTATCCTTTATTTTAATATTAATAAAATGAATTTTAATAATACTAATATTAAAACAATTTACAGATCATTACAAAAATTCCAGAGAGCTATATATGAAACTATATCAACTGTAAATAGTAAAAGAAACCTATTTCTTTATGATCTGAATTACTTTTATTGGCATAACCTAATATAATCAGGTTGATTCTATATATATATATATATAAAATCCTTTTTTTTTTTTGTCTTAAAGGGTTAGTTCACCCAAAAATGAAATTTCTGTCATTAAGTACTCAACCTCATGTCGTGCCAAACCCCGCAAGACCTTCGTTCATCTTCAGGAACACAAATTAAGATATTTTTGATGAAATCCGAGGGTTTCTGAAAGTAAGAAATTTAATTTTAGGGTGAACTAACTCTTTATATCCAGACAAAATATTTTCTATAGCGTACAGTACGCTATTAAGATCATTCCTGCTCTATTACATGAACACTTGAAAAAGTACAACTCTTCTAAATATGTTTTACCTATTAAAAAAGTTGGAACATGTGTCCCGGAAAGAGTATCATCTTTATGAGAGAGGATCTTCATCCCAGAGAGTGAAACACAGCAGCCCCAGCTCTCAGGAGGAAGATCAAACTCCAGGAAATGCCTATCAGCTTTATACACTATACAGAGACAAAGATGGACAGATAAAGCAGGTAAATTCTGCATTAGAGCTATAGTGCAATGCATTTGTTTGTTTTAAACCTCTTATACAGTGACTGTCTGCAAACAGGCTCCTGCAAATGACTGTCATTGTAAGCCCCTCATTAAAACGTTGGAGAATAAGCTGAAAGCCATAAAGATGGAGATGAGGTCAGAAATTCACACTGTCCAAGAGGAGATGAACTGCAGGCTCGGCAGAATAGAGCAAAAACACAAGCATCAGGTTTGTCTTTTCAGGTTTTGTAACTTTTTCACTTTTTTGTTTACTTTTTCCCTTGTAACTCACCTGCCATCTTTTGAGACGAAACATATAATATGTACATACAATATCTCACAGAAGTGAGTACACCCCTCACATTTTTGTAAATATTTTATTATATCTTTTCATGTGACAACACTGAAGAAATGACACTTTGCTACAATGTAAAGTAGTGAGTGTACAGCTTGTATTACAGTGTAAATTTGCTGTCCCCTCAAAATAACTCAACACACAGCCATTAATGTCTAAACCGCTGGCCACAAAAGTGAGTACACCCCTAAGTGAAAATGTCCAAATTGGGCCCAAAGTGTCAATATTTTGTGTGGCCACCATTATTTTCCAGCACTGCCTTAACCCTCTTGGGCATGGAGTTCACCAGAGCTTCACAGGTTGTCACTGGAGTCCTCTTCCACTCCTCCATGACGACATCACAGAGCTGGTGGATGTTAGAGACCTTGTGCTCCTCCACCTTCTGTTTGAGGATGCCCCACAGATGCTCAATAGGGTTTAGGTCTGGAGACATGCTTGGCCAGTCCATCACCTTTACCCTCAGCTCCTTTAGCAAGGCAGTGGTCGTCTGGGAGGTGTGTTTGGGGTCGTTATCATGTTGGAATACTGCCCTGCGGCCCAGTCTCCGAAGGGAGGGGATCATGCTCTGCTCATTCATGGTTCCCTCAATGAACTGTAGCTCCCCACTCATGCAGCCCCAGACCATGACACTCCCACCACCATGCTTGACTGTAGGCAAGACACATTTGTCTTTGTATTCCTCACCTGGTTGCCTCCACACACGCTTGACACCATCTGAACCAAATAAGTTTATCTTGGTCTCATCAGACCACAGGACATGGTTCCAGTAATCCATGTGCTTAGTCTGCTTGTCTTCAGCAAACTGTTTGCGGGCTTTCTTCTGCATCATCTTTAGAAGAGGCTTCCTTCTGGGACGACAGCCATGCAGACCAATTTGATGCAGTGTGCGGCGTATGGTCTGAGCACTGACAGGCTGACCCCCTACTCCTTCAACCTCTGCAGCAATGCTGGCAGCACTCATACGTCTATTTCCCAAACACAACCTCTGGATATGACGCTGAGCACGTGCACTCAACTTCTTTGGTCGACCATGGCGAGGCCTGTTCTGAGTGGAACCTGTCCTGTTAAACCGCTGTATGGTCTTGGCCACCGTGCTGCAGCTCAGTTTCAGGGTCTTGGCAATCTTCTTATAGCCTACGCCATCTTTATGTAGAGCAACAATTCTTTTTTTCAGATCCTCAGAGAGTTCTTTGCCATGAGGTGCCATGTTGAACTTCCAGTGACCAGTATGAGAGAGTGAGAGCGAGAATTTAACACACCTGCTCCCCATTCACACCTGAGACCTTGTAACACTAACGAGTCACATGACACCGGGGAGAGAAAATGGCTATTTGGGCCCAATTTGGACATTTTCACTTAGGGGTGTACTCACTTTTGTGGCCAGCGGTTTAAACATTAATGGCTGTGTGTTGACTTATTTTGAGGGGACAGCAAATTTACACTGTAATACAAGCTGTACACTCACTACTTTACATTGTAGCAAAGGGTCATTTCTTCAGTGTTGTCACATGAAAAGATATAATAAAACATTTACAGAAAATGTGAGGGGTGTATTCACTTCTGTGAGATACTGTACATACTGTTCAAAAGTATGTTTTTATGTTTTACTCACCAAAGCTACATTTATTTAATCAAAAATACAGTAAAGACTGTAATATTGTGAAATAGTATTAAAGTTTAAAATAATTGTTTTTTTTATTGTAATATATTTTAAAATATAATTTATTCCTGTGATCAAAGCTGAATTTTCAGCATCATTACTCCAGTCTTCAGTGTCACATGATCCTTCAGAAATCATTCTAATATGCTGATTTGATGCTCAAGAATCTTATTATCAGTTTTGAAAACAATTTTGATGCTCGATATTTTTGTGGAAACCTTGATCCTTTTTTCAGTATTCTTTGATGAATAGAAAGTTCAAAAGAACAGCATTTATTTGAAATAGAAATATTTTGTATCATTATAAATGTCTTTACTCTCACTTTTGATCAATTAAATGCATCTTCGCTAAATACAAGTATGTATTTTAAAAAAAAAAAAGTCTTACTGACATCAAACTTGTGAACAGTAGTATACAAAAAAAAAGCAACTTATTGTGATTTAGAATGGTTTGAAATTGAATAAAAAATTTAATTGAAAAATTTAGATAAGTAGTACCATTTAATAACTTAGATTAAGAAAGACTTGATCATGGTTGGTTTTAGTGCATGGCTCATTATTGTAGATTTCTTTGTAATCCCTATGGATAAAGTAAATTGGAAAAACACTTCCAAAAGCAATGAAAACATGGGTATTAGAGACTTAGATCTCTTCCTGTTCAGATTAAAGTGCTTGAGAAACTCAATCAGGAGCGTGTGTCGGCTGAGAGGATGGAGTGTCATTATCGAATCAATCAGAGGGCCACACTGGAACGCATGGAGGGCGAGAGAAAACAGGTACATCAGCTCTAGAGAAGAGATGCAAGACTACTATCGCATCAGCCTAGACATGATTAATCCAGCTGATTTTGCTCTGTTTTTATTTTTCAAGCAGTTAGCTGCTACCAACGCTGTAAAAAGCTGGTGCATGTCTAAGATTCAGGATTTTGAGGTGCAAAAGCCTGTCGAGACACAATACTACAAACTCCTGCGCTCTCCATCGGTGGATCACTCTCTGGTGGACTCAGACCCCGAGGGTCTTCCGCTGCTGTCGCTCGTCTCTGAGGAGAGCTCCAGCTCACTGGCCACCTACGTCAATGTGTTACCCAGCCCAGGAGCAGCTCCTAACACTGATGTGAAAAGTCTTGAGTTTGGGAGGAGATATTTTGAGATGAAGCTGAATGGTTCTGCAGGTAAAAAAAAAAAAGTATTATTATCAGTATCATTATTTCCAGTAAAATATCTAAACATCCTTAAAATCATTTGTACATTTAACTAAGAAGCATGTTGCATTTATTAAATATAATATAAAAGAAAATTGATGAATTTTTTTTATTAAATGTTATCTATCTATCTATCTATATATAATATATAATATACCCCTCACTTACGTTAAAGATAACAAACTGGCCTCCCCAACCCATTTTACTGCCATAATATTAAATATTTGAGTAAAATGTAGAAAGAAAAAAAAATATGAATAGGAAAAGGTTGTTTTTGATGAAAAATTATGAAGAAATATTTCTCTATGAATTAATGAATTGTTCATAAAGACCAGAAAAATATATTAAGAAAGTAAATAGGGTTCATTTTTTATTTCATGTTGACTTTAAGCATTAGGCTTTAAATCTATTATTTTAAGTGATTTTTCAGTGTGTTTTGTAATATGCTGTACTCTAAAATAAGACCATATTTAAATTAGCAACATTTATTCAATGAGAGTATGACTCTAAACAGTAAAACATCCCGATAGATAGATAGATAGATTGACTGATTGATTGATTGATTGATTGACTAAAGTATCTTTCCGTATTCACACAGATGATTATCTTAACCTGACAGCTCCTTCCATGGTTAAACACAAGCCTCTTTCACGGAAGATGGCAACTGCTGACCCCAAGTGGCATCGAGCTGAACTGCAGGAGGTTGATGTCTCAAAGTCCAGGTCAGACAAGGGGGATGAACTCTGTGACAGCAGTGCCAGTAGTAGCCTGTCCACATCCAGCAAGCAATTCAATGACAGCGATACAGAACCAGCGCTTGGCCCGGCCTGGAAACACAGCAGGCACCTGAAGGATAGGATTAAAGCACACCACACTCAAACCCATCAGCGTGGCACCATGAAGACCCTGGAGGTGTTTTCCCAGCGGCCCGTGGAGGTCACCTTCACTCAAGAGCGGGCAAACTTGCACGCCATGGAGGTGACGCAGCGTTTCTTTGAGACTGTTTCCACGCAGCTGGAACGCTGGTATGAAAGGAAGATCCAGGAAGCGCAGATGGTGTCGGAACAGAAAGCTCTGCAGGATAGAGCCAGTCTGTTGGAGAAGATCAACGCGCTGGAGGAAGAGTTACAGAGGCTTCGCACTAACACTAAAACCAACTCTTGACACATACGGTAAAATGCCCACATACCTGGATTCCACTTGATATGAAAGTTGTGGCAGTATAAACTAGATTGGAGCTTTGTTAACTGTGGTAGAGTAAACTTTAAAGTAGAGTTTTATTGTACTATAGTAAAACACAGGGATGCAGAACTCATTTAAAATGTATGGAACTGTCTCCAAATCATTTCATTTTGACAGGAATCATTATATGTAGCTTGTGGTACTTTTTTGAGACCACAATGCCCTGTTACCTGATTAAGTATATCTTTGCTCAGTGTTTAGTAGAGGTGAAAAAAAATTCTGTCATGGAATAATAAAATTTTGTCATCATTTACTCACCATCTTTGTGACCATCTTTCATAACAGGGTTGATAAAGATTCAGAATTGAAAAACTGGCTTCCTTTCATTGAGCTGGAATGTGACTTGGATTGGCCACAGCCCACAGGAAGTTCATATGGGATTTGAATTGGAATGACAGGGAGAAGAAATCAAAATGGCATTCTGGGAAATGAAGTGTTGTTCCTCTCTGGAGAAATATATTAAGTAAATACAAATTTCTATAGGTGGTATTTCATAGATTTAGTTTTCTATACAATGAATGGAAGTTAATAAGGACTGGTCTATCAAAAAAAAAAAAAAAAAAATAGATATAAACATACAAATATAAACAATAAAAATAATATAAGTAATATATATTGAGTATAATGATTTCTGAAGGATATTGTGACACTGAAGACTGGTGTAATGGTGCTAAAAATTCAGCTTTTCCATCACAGGAATAAATTATTAATATTTAATTATTAATTAAATTCTAAAATAAATTAAAAAAAAGTTTTTTTTTAAAATCATAATAATACTTTACAATATTACTGTTTGTACTGTATTTTTGATTAAAGCCTGGATGACCATAAGATACTTTTTTTTCAAAGACATACTGTAAACTTACTGACCCCGAACATTAGTGTGTGTGTTATATATATATATTATACTGGATGGCATCAGGGTGAGAAAAAAATGTCAATTTTCATATTTGTATAAACTATTACTTTAAATGTGACTAAATTATCTTCACTCCAACAAAATGGAGTTGTAGCCTGTGTGGATTGCAATATTGTGAATTAGGAAACTGTTATATAGAATTTTTTTTTTTAATAGTCCATTATTAATTAATAGTTAAGACTAGACTAGATAAATAGTTAAGATATTTTTTTTATTTACCCTAGATAGAATTACTGTAAGTTAGATACTTGTTGTTGTAAAGTATGACATATTGTTCATTTCTTCATACTGTGTACCTGTACATACAAAATATAAATAAAAAGTTATAATTAAATTGCAGTGATAGCAGTTTAACTTGAGAATAAAGAGAAATGTATGCAAAGAATGCAGTATTTTTTGTCGTGATTCATGATACATGTGAAAGTTATTAAAAGTTTGGCTAGGCAAATGTTGTATAACAGGTCATGATCCGCCATGACCTCTGCAGCACCCCATTTCTGTTTTGCAGCGGTCTAACAGGTCGCATAATCATCCTATATATATATATATATATATAGTGTATGATTTCATCAGTGAATCTCCTCGTTTCAGACTTTTCATTAAGAATTTATATCTTTTCCACTAAATAATTAATTGTGTCTATAATAAATCTGAGGTTGAAAACTATGTAATACTTTGAAACTCAAGTACAAGACAATACTAAACTAAAAAAATAAATAAAAAATACAATCTTTGAAGTCTAACGTTATTTTTAGATGTTTTCAAGGGAATGCTATTCACGTTCTGTTTGTTACCTCGTTCACACCCAAAATCTGTTCTCAGTAAATATCCGCAGGCGTGCTGGAATCTCATTATCTCCAAACAGTCAGATCAGGGCTGCACGAGTCTGTATTGATTGAAATGGATCAGAGTGAAGTAATCTATCAGCATGGTGGACGGCCATCCAACTGCCTCCATCCATTTTCGAACTCCCGCCCCAACAACAAAATGTTTTTACACTTCAACAAAAACAAAACGCTGTTACATTGTTACCACTTTAAATATTTTTATTTTTTAATATTTAAATTGGCAGTGAAAAAACTCTAACAAAGGAAAATATATACTGTAAAATTAATGACGTGGCTCTCTGAAATACTTGATTCTGATTGGTCAATATGGAATTCTGCTGATAAATAATTTCTCTAAACTGCATATCAGAGCATTGTGCCTGGCAACCAGTCTTTCACATTGTGCAACCTTGATGTCTCTTGTATCACTCTGCATTCTTTTCTTTTTTTTAGGGCCCAAGCCCTAAGGAGCGAAGGGCCCTTTTGTTCTCCTTAGGTAAGGGTTTTTTTGTTTTTTGTTTTTTTTACTTACGGGCACTTTTGGGTCCCTTAACATGCTCAAAAACTCTTGAAACTTTGCACACATGTTGGAATCATTGGCCATCAGGGCATTGTATTTGAGGGGCTCTACGCACCCCTTTTCACCTACAGTAACCAAACTTCATACAGTTATAGAGCTCATCAGCACAAACAACTTTCGCACTCTGATTTTGATGAAACTTCAGCTGTGTTCGTTGTAGGATGCAGATCACATGAATGTGACTATTGTGAGTCAAAGTCATTGTGCCACCAACTGGCAGCAAAAAGTGTCACTTTCAATGTGCTTTAAAATCTCCCTCTTATTTTTACCTGATTTGCTTCAGTCTTCATCAGAATATTGTCAAGACACTGCAGATGTAGACCTGTGAAAGGATTCTTGATATCTTGAATACTGTTGTCATGGCAATGCGTCAAACTTTAATATTCTTTTTGGGTGTTTTTGAGTTTTTAGCATTCAAATTGCATGAAACTCAACACACCTAAGTGTTGTCAGCCAGAAGACATGGGCAAAGCCTTAGAAATGGGTGTGGAGGAGGGGCTCTATAGCGCCACCTTTTGACAAAAGTGTTAGTTTTACCTACAATCACCAAACTCTGTACATATATTGTTCTCATTGAGCAGGACAACTTTCTAATTTAGTCATTAGCTCCGAGCCTCCGACCAACAGGAAGTCAGATATTTTTGTTTGAATGTGGATTTTTCAAACCAAGCTCTGAATTTTAACTACTGTTCCAAAGGCCAGCATACAATTTACACCAAACTTTCTCAACATATTGTCCAATATATTGAAGATGCTAAATTGTGAACAGGTATTGGATATCTTAAAAGGTGTTACCATGGCAAGGGATTAAAGTAATGACAAAGAGTCTCATATCTTGTAAATAATAAATTATACACCATTTATTTCTATAAAAATTAAATTAAATATTATAAATACACATTTCATTCTATTTTTCAATAAAACAGCATTTGTATATTAAAAATAGGCAGATTAGTGCCATCTCGTTAAAATAATTCAATAAACTCAAATGTCATATGCCTATTTTTAAACTGTTGAGAAAACTGGGTGAGAACACTGTTTGCTGAGAACACTGTTTTCAGGTATAACATTTTTTTTTTTTTTTATCAGGTATTGCATTTAGGTCTAGACATCATATTTGATTATTTAGAGATTATCAAAGACTAATTTCTTATTAGACTTAACTAACTGGTCTCTTCAACTGATCCTGTGTGTGTGTGTGTGTGTGTGTCATTTACACTCTTGATGGTTTAGAGTTGAACCCTTTCATTGCTGTGAGCTTTTGCCTGCATTAAAGGATAAGAAATCACCTTGACTTTTACTATACACGTTTGAATCACAAAATAAAGGCATAGAACCAGTTTATTTGTTGGGCATTGACAACATAGTTTTATAATTAAGTAGGTAGGTTAATAATTAGGTTAATAAAAATATAAAAAGACTTTGAGATAAATACTGGACTTCTGGATTTATGAAATTTTGAGCTGCAAAATATAAATTTGCACTCATTTGAAATTGACCAATGACATCCTATGACATGATATTCATCTAAATTTAAATGAATGTGGCTGTTGTGGTTCACAGTCATAGTGGCACCAGCTGGCTGCAGTAAATGTGGCGTATTCAAACGACAGGGGGTCACATAATAAAAATCACATAAAAAAGTTAAATCAATATTTCATGCACTCAGAAAAAAGGTACAAAAACTGTCAATACCCTTTCGAGAGGAACTAATATGTGCACTTTAGAGCTTTTCACACTTGAAATAGTTAATCCTGGGTCATTCTAAACCCTGGGTAAATGGAATCCTGGGTTATCTTGATTCACGTTTCACACAGCTGATCATTTTCCCCGGGGTGAACAATTAATCCTGGGTATTCGTAAACTGTACATTCCTAAACCCTGGGGTAACATCCTTATTTGCATATTTTTGGTGTCATTGTCACTGATTGGACGAAACCTGCCCGCAATATGTTTAAGGCTTAATTGCGCATCCTCATATATATATATTGCCAACTGAATGGACTTTTTGGACTACAAAGATAAAAATGAAGCAGTATCTTCTTCACTCCAATTGACATGTTTTCTGTCACCGTTTGACATTTTTCCCCAATCAAGGCAATTAGATCAAATAAAGAACCACAGAACAAAGACCAATAGAGGATGTTCTGCCGTTCGATCTCTCTCTTTTTTTTTTTTTTTAACAGTCTATGCTTGGTACCATATGAACTCATTATGTAATGCAACGTTTCTGATGTGACTTCTGGCATTTGCAGTTCAAGCTTCTGCGAGGGAAAATTAAATCAATCCCCCATTGACTCTGTCAGCATGTGATGGAAAGCTAATTAAAGGCCCCGAGGGACGGCTGGTCATTTTATGAAGCATGTAGTGTGATCGGCGAGATGATCCAGTTGTGCAGTGCCTAAGAGGTTTGGGCAGGGACGAATCAGGATAACAAAATCACATGCACGTGCTGATTGGTGGATCATGGCTTGCCACGGTCCCTCCTGTTGTTTCAATATAAAACCATGTTTTGTTTTGTTTTAAATCAATTGATATTTGATTTATAGGGTAAAAGCACAATATTGTGCAAATATGCTTTTAATGAGATTTGTGATAAATAAAACCAGAAAAAAGAACATGCTAAACAAATCACTGCAGTATTGATGGATTGAGTTTAGGAGGGGGCCTGATGCAATCGAGTGCAAGGTCTTTCATTTGACATTGAGTGCTCGCAAATGTAAACAACATGGAAAGCTTCAGCACAAACTCAAAGGGGAACACAAAGGAAAATGGTGAAATAGAGTTGATATATTTCACATGTATCGTTTTGTGCTAGGTGCTGTGTCAGATAAAAAAGATCACAATCAATGCAGTTTGCTATGAAACTGGGCTTGACTAATTGGCTAGCTTAAGATTAATGGTTAAATAGGATGAATATGCATGCTTACAAAAGTTTGAGACCCATTTTGAGTCAACCCGGTAGTTGAGCCAAAATGAGTGGGATTGCATGAATACGACTTGCATGATATCTTGATATTTTGTGTGGCAGAACATTGTATTGACTGCATGAGGGACATTCGGTTGGTTGGCATCGCGGCAACTTTTTATGTGTGTGGGGGTGCTGTTTTCAGCAATTGCTTGATAAGATCTGCCATGGGGCATTGTCCCGTCAGCTTCTGATCAATTTCTACATCCTGTGAACTCGCTGCATGCAACAACTGTGGGGAACATTCACTGTAGCCGACATTATGCTGAGAGACTAGCTGCGTTTTAATGTGCAAACTCCATTGCTGTAAAATGAAGGAATGATTTTCCTTGTTGGAGAAAACATGCTTGTTTATATACAAAGGAAACTAGACAGCAAATCCCACTGAAATGTAAGTGCATTTTAGTTTGGTTTTGCGGATAATGCTTTGATTAGCTTAGTTTGTGTCTATGAACTATCATTTTGTGCAAAATTAAATACGAGCAGTTTGTTGTTGCATGTGCATGTCTGTTAGACTTGCAATTTATGTCAAACATCATTTTTTTGTTTGTCGGATACCTAATGGATGTCGGCTAAAGCATAAATGCTGAAAAATAAAGAATAGACCAACTTGAGCATTAGGCTAAACTCATATTTTTTTTGTCTTAAACTAAGCACTGACATGTGGCGGTGAAGATGGGGGACTGGAACTTGTTGGGGAGCATTTTAGAGGAGGTTCATATTCACTCCACCATCGTGGGTAAAATCTGGCTGACCATCCTGTTCATATTCCGGATGTTGGTTCTTGGCGTGGCGGCCGAGGACGTTTGGGTGGACGAGCAAAGCGAGTTCATCTGCAACACGGACCAGCCCGGATGCAAGAACGTCTGCTACGACCAGGCATTCCCGATATCGCTCATTCGCTTCTGGGTGCTGCAGATCATTTTTGTTTCCTCGCCTTCGCTGGTCTACATGGGACATGCTCTGTACCGGCTGAGGGCTTTAGAGAAAGAACGACACAGGAGGAAAATCCAGCTGAGAGCCGAGCTGGAAGAAACGGAGCCCCTCTTGGAGGAGCACAAGAAGTTGGAGAAGGAACTGAGGAGGCTGGAAGAGCAGAAGAAAATGAAGAAGGCTCCTCTGAGGGGCTCCTTGCTGCGCACATATATTATTCATATCCTTACCAGATCAGTGGTGGAAGTGGCGTTCATTGTGGGGCAGTATATCTTATATGGCATAGGACTGGATCCTTTGTACAAGTGTGAGAGGGTGCCTTGCCCGAACAGCGTGGACTGTTACGTCTCCAGGCCGACGGAGAAGACCATCTTCATGGTTTTCATGATTGTCATTGCAGGGGTTTCGTTGTTCCTCAACCTCATGGAAATATCCCACCTGGGGGTGAGAAAAATTAAACAGACTTTAAGCGGACTCAAGTTTGTCGAGGACGACAGTCTTTGCAAACCCAAGCATTCGACCATTCAGCAACTGTGTGTGATGTCGGAATTGTCGCCCCACAAAAACCCGCAGTTGAAAACTTTTATCCCGCCGGGGCAAACGGACCCACCGCTGTTCTTTACCAGCGCTTGCGCCGGCTCAAGCAACGACATGCTGCGGCACAACAGTTTTGCCGCGGCCACCCTCCCGGTGTCCTGCATAACCCAGCAGCCCCGCCAAATGCGCCAGCCTAGCCAGGGAATGATCCATGAACTGCACTCCCAGGGGTCCATGGAGCTGCTAGAGGACCGGGAAAACCGAGACCAGCATCTAGAGAGCAGTAACGGCTCAGATAGGGACGTTAGGCCTTTTAACTCGGGTCATCCGGGTTCTGAGAGTCATACCGAAATACCAGCCTGCCTTCGCAACGCTCTGCACAGGCCCAGCCGCTTGCCGGACCTGGGAAATGATACTTTGGAGTCCTCCGAGAGCGACTTCTGTCAACCAAACAGAAAAGCCAGTTTCATGGTCCGTATGCCCTCAGACAGCATGTCCGGCAGTCCGTCCTGTCCCTCCACTAGGAGTTCAGAGTCCGAGCTGGGCTCCCTCAACGACCTGCCCATGAACCCACCACCAGGGGGGGGACGACGGATGTCCATGGCAAGTAGACACAAATGACACACAACCACTCAGATGGTCAAACAGACATATAAAAGCTTTCATTTCCAAAATGATTTTTTGCGTACACTCTCAGAAAAAAAGGTACGGCACTGTCACTGGGGCAGTATCCAAAGGTACAAAAGTAAAAAGGTACATCTTTGTACTTATTTACCCCTAAATGGTACAGGTAGTACTTTTAAAAGTGCATTTTAGTACCTTAAAAGTACATATCAGTACCTGAATTAGTTCACTTTTGTATCTTAGGGTACTGCCCCAGTGACAAGCGCCGTATCTCTTTTTTGACAGTGTATATATTTATATATTGAATTTACATATTTATTTTAGAACAGTAAAATGAATCGATTTTGTGGTTATTAACAAAATAATTCTGCTAAAACTCTTAGAACTAATAGAAATTGTTTACTGACATGAAAATGTCCTTTTTTTACAGAGTGTATTCTTGGATATCTCTTCCATCATGAAAAAGTGAAAGTGAGAAGGACAGAAGGACAACAGGAATGTAACAGGCCGTTCATGAGCAGAAATGAATGGAGATATCAGCAACAAATGGTTTAACTCTGATCTGCTCTGCTGGGGAAGCACTGGTTTAATGCAGCTTTATTGTGGTATAAATAGTGCTGTTTTGTACCGTTCGTTTTTTTAATTGCAAGCACCTTAATTTACCAGTAAAGCATGGTGTACAGCTTTTCCATGTCTAATTATGGAAGCCAAAATACATCTATGCATATTTATAAAAGCTTCAGACCTTCAGACAGCTGGCAAAAAAGAGAACGTTTTAAATCATTTAGCTTACATCCATAAAATGTGATGCAAGCTGATGGATCCTTACATCAAATTACAAAAAAAATAAAAAGTTTTCTTATTTCCAAAAGTGTTTGTGTTTGAATTCAGGGTGAACACAGATCATGCAAATTTTATATTCCTCAGAGCAAATGATGCAAAACACATTCAATCTGCATAAAACATGCTTGGCAATTTATTTAATATCCTAGTAGACAAATTCAATGTGGACACATTCAAGAATGTAACAAATACAGATTATGAACATTGAGGTCACAACTTTTCAAGATTTAATTAACAAAAGAAAGCAAAACAATCATTTTCGAAGAATCCCACAAATAACTATAAACAGAATATGTACAATACATACAAAATCTACATAAAAGAAATTGTAAAACGTCTTTTAAAAAGGTTGTAAACCAGTTCTGCTACAGACCTTGTCCGAGACGAGAGGTATATCGATTTTACAGGTAGATCTGCGAATGTCCAAACTCTCCCTTACTGCATGTAAACTAATAACCAATATTCATATTTGCCCTTATCACAGTATTCATATCACAACTGTGGTGCATCAAATAACAAAGGCATGATCCAAATCCAAATTCAAAGGTCATGAGAAAAAAAAAAAAAATCTGAATATGCACAGAATTCTTAAGAATTTAATCTGGTAATTTGTAAGACATTTGAATTCTTGACAGTCAATTATTTGGGAGTTGTCGTTTATGGTGCACAAATTAACCCACATGACTATATGAGATTTTTTTTAAGGCCACAACTATTTGATTTGTGGCCAATACAGACTTAAGCTAACATGAAACATGTTCAATCAGAATCCCAAAAGATTTGGTACAAACAAAATATTAAAAACACAGCTTTAATCATGTCTTATTTGTCATTAAAGTCATGCAGTTCACAATAATTTGAAGTAAATAGACTTAATTAAAACAGTAAAACATATACCCCATCTCACCTTTGAACTTTAGTATTGTGACGATACAGATGGAAGTCACTTAAAGCAACAACAATGTAATGCAGCATTGAGATCTGTTGTCACCTTAAGGCTTGAACTTTCACCTTATGTTATTAAGTCAAACATGTAAAAGTGTTATAATTACACTGAATTGAAGGAGGGACAGTATTGGAAACTTTTAACGGTGAAAACATTAGAACCGCGGAAATAATTGAACACTGGGAGTGGAGTGTGGTTACGTGTAGAAACTTTTTAACATTTAAAAAATGATAAAGGTCCGCATCCGCCACCAAAATATAACCGAAACATAAGAGAGAAAAATAATATTGATTTGCTTATCTGACAACAGTAAAATGATAATGTGCGTAACACCCTGAAGGAATCAAGTCAGATCGGAGAGATCTAAATGTGAGCTGCCAAAATAAACAAACTCAGAATGAGTAATTTACTAAAGTTTGCTTGGAGAGTTTTATACATAACAGACATCCCTGATCAAACATTTTAACAGTCTATAAAACCGAGCTTCAGAAAAATCTGTAGAAAAAAATCTGGACCGTATTAAATGGTGCTTCATCACAAAATATTGGAGGGGACAATCATATAGGCAGCTAATTGTCATTTATGATCTATTCTGACCTTTTGTAGAGAGAAAAAGAGATCAGATGTTCATTTCTCTGTGTGGAAAAAAACAGATTGCTCAGCCTCTTGCAAATTCAGGTGAGCAGCTGTTTAGTTTCTGTTATCCGATTTTGTTTTTTCTTTATGCACATTAGGAATGCTTGAACGCACAATAGGTGCAAAACACTTTCAAACACTCAATATCACGTTTGCATATGCTGCATGATTTGAAGTTGCCTTGCCACAAAAACAAAGTCTGCAATTCCTGAGATAAATCTGAGAACCATATATATATATATATATATGTGTGAATGAAAGTGAAAATGAAAGTGAAAGTGATAAATGATTTTAGCATCCTATACAGCATGTATGAGAACACATCCATTTACACACAAAAACAAATCAGGAGCAACATGTAAACAGAACAGTCACCTAAAATAGCAACAAATAAAACTTAACACTGGGAAAAAAAGAAGGAAAAAAAAGTAACATTTGAACACGTACTGAACCAATACTCGTGTTAAAAGATAAAAATGCAGTTTACCAGACTCAGTTTCTTTCAGGGAGCTCTTCTGTTGTACACTTCTCGGTCATTTCCTGGCAGAAATCAATCGTCACACTTGAGCTGCCCATCTGGGAGGGCTCTGACCTCATAGAGGTGACAGTGACCTGGGGCGGCACAGCCTCTCTGTCCACTCTAATATGCGGGTGTGAAGGATCGGCTATGGTGTGACAGTCAGGGGATGACACTATGCTGCCATGTGAGGTGAGGGTGATGTCTATACTGGTTGGACTGGGAGATATTCTAAGGTCTGTACCAGTTGAACCAGATAAAACTGGGTCTGGTTGTAGATTATATAGAGATCGAGACTGATCCGGACTCCATTGTTCCTCCCTGCAGACCTCCTGAGACAGAAAGGAGAAGTTTTCCCACAGCTCCCCCATGCAGGTCTTTAAATGGCTGCGCTCGGTTAGGAGCTTCTGTCTCTCGCAGACCTAAGCAGGAGAAACACACATAGTAATGAAGGTGGGACAAAAAAAAAAAAAATCTAGATTCTGGTGGAGTGTGCAAGCGAACACTTGTGTTGCCTACCAATTTGTGAATCTCACGCTCCAGGTTTTGGATGCAGTCCAGCTTTCTTTTCCTGCAGCGCTGAGCTGCGATGCGGTTTTTACTGCGGCGTCTCATGTCGTGGATGAAGTCTAGCTGATCCGAGGTCAGTTTATGCATCTTTATCATCAGCTGAAAGTCGTTGCGTGGAAGCTCTGTGATCTGGTCGACTGAGAAAGGCAGTTTCACCTGCAAGTGTACAGCGTATTATAGTTAGATGCATTTATTGCAACATAAGCTACTTTATATACTGGAAAAAGCAAATATAAACAATTTACAACACAATTATAATATATTTATTTGGCAAATTTCATACATCCTTCACACCACAAAATATGATGCTTCACCACTAGATGACACTGCTATCTAACTTGTATGAAGTGTTTTATTTATTTGCGTTCAGAGCCCTGATAGTAAAGGCCTCGCCTCCTCAAATGAGAAAACTTATCAAACTCATCAAACATAAAACAAAAGTTTAGGAAGAAAATATCAGAATATGAACGATATCAGAATATATATTAGTTATTAGTAAAATTCTTGACAGATTTTCACATAAATGATATATGATGATAAAATTATTCAATATCAGATCAGTCGATATTTTTGGCCTTTTACACATAATAAAAGATTTTAGGTATACGATACCATTCAAAAGTTTGGGGTCAGTAAGATTTTATGGATTAAGATTGTTTTGACATAAATTATCACTTTTATTCAGCAAGGAAACATTAAATTGATCAATTGAGTGTCAGATCAGTGAGAGTAAAGGCATTTATAATGTTAAAATATTTCTATTTCAAATAAATGCTGTTCTTTTGAACTTTTCTATTCATCAACGAGTCCTGAAAAAAATGTATCAAGGTTTCCACAAAAATATTAATTAGTGCAACTATTTTCAGCACAGATAATAAAAAGAAATGTCAGCATATTAGATTGATTTCTGAAGGATCATGTGACACTGAAGACTAGAGTAATGATGCTAAAAATTCACCTGTTCTTACTGTATTTTTTATTAAATATATGCAGAAATTCTTGATAGATTTTAAAAGAATTTAAATTTCCATTCAGATCAGCTGTTGGGTCAAAATTTTGTTCTTTACATGTGATGAAGGATTTATGTAGGGTGCTTGTAACAAGCTTCAGCAAAGAGCTTATTTTACTGTCTTTAGATGGTTCAGCCAATCGCAGTACAGCTCTGCAAATGAAAATATGCACAGGACACATTATGGTTCAATTACAAATTCTGCAATCAGAGCAACCTGTATTGTTGTTTCAGTGCAATGACAGAGATGAAACCTGACTTAAAACTCTGCCAAGGGAGTCCGTCATAGTGATCACCATGACGAATACTCCCTCTCTCTGTGGTGACCTTGTGCCACTGCTCAGTCTGTGTAAAATGGAGGTCTATATTTAACCACTCTACTACACACAGCTCTGTAATAAGGCTAGAATGACAGATTAGGCTTCCAGCAGCACAGGCACGTTTTCTCCTCTCCTTCTCTCTGAAGTCAGGTCGTTTCTGGGAGAAGACACTCATACTGTGAAGTAGGGCTCATCTGTTAGCCAGTGAGGTGAAGCGGCCCATCATCAGATGGGAGCCTGGGGGCTGCTGCCCCACTTCTGTCTGGGGACCTGCAGCTGGGAGCTTTGAGCTCCGGCGGAGTGAAGGGCAGAATAAAGACGGCTATAGAAAGATTGTTTCTGCAGAGATTTCTACGCTATATTGGGTGGAAATTTTGCATTTTGTTTTAACCTCATTTTCCTTTTATTTGTGACTAAAAAGTCAAAAAGTAGCATGTTATTACCAAGGTGTTTTGGACATGTACCACTGTATTCTTACAATAGTTAAATAATAAAATAACATTTATTATTATTGACAATTATAATAAACAATTATTCTGAAATAATATAACAAACTGCAAAACAAGTATTTTTTGTCTAATTTCTCAGTTAAAAAAGCCACATTCCTTAAGATAGTAAGACTTGTTTTCAGAGAATGTCTTTATTTTGTCCTACTTTTTTAAAAAAAAATTCATTTTACAAAAGTTAAAAACATGAAAAAAAAAAAAAAAAAAATCTGCCAGTGCAGTAATATATAATAAATATATTATACATAATATATATATAAATGTATGTGTGTGTGTGTGTGTGTGTTTTGAGGAAAGTTACTTTACTTAGTTACTTTATATGGAAAGTAATGCGTTGTGTTACTTTTGCGTAATTTTTTCTCATCTGGCTTGAGCTAGCTCTTTTGTCAGGCTAAAGGAAATGCGAATTCATGCCTATACAGTAGAGGGCGCAGCTCAGAGTTCTGCATGCGGGAGAACCGCTAATGTGATGGGTGAACCGCTAATATTTGATGTAACGGGTGGAATAATATTTATGTTGTCATTTGTGGTGTGGTTGTGGGACAGGAATCAATAGGCAAGGGTGGACTGCGGGTCCAATAGCAAAGACTATTTTGACTCAATTCGGTACCCATTGATAGGCAGGTGCTTTCAAACGGTCTTGTGCTTATTTGTGTTCAAGGTCTGTAGTCTGAAGACCATCAAATGTTTCTAATTACAATGCGATTTGCAGCATTGTAGCTAGGGCTGCACGATTAATTGAAATTTGGCAAAGGCTGTGATTTTTTTTATGCGCATCTTGTCAGTGAAGCACGGCTCTGTGATCAGTAGTAAATGCTGCTCCATCTGAAAGCCAGAGGGCACTCTCGCACAGAAACTCCAAATATGCCCCAAAGTACGATAACGCATGTCATTCCAGGAAATCCCTTTGGGCATCATACTATCGCTGTAGCTGAATAAACAGAAGATTGAAACTCTTTGATTGATTAAACATGATTAATAAACACACGACTACGACAATATATGGTTTATCTGGGTTCTTCGAGCCTTCTTGGGTATTTTCATGATAATAAAGTATATTTATACTTCAATACTAATGACATAGCCTTTATCACTGTATAGAATACTATGAAATAATATGTTGTGTGCCTGTATTCTGTGTGAAAACTTTTTTTTTTTTTTTTTACAATGCATTTCCCAAAGGTCCCTAACTTGGCACATTAACATAGAACTAATGTTTGGTCACAGCTGTGCATATATCAGCTATTTTACAGCAGCTAAGAAGGCAGCTCATCCAATTAGATTGTAGAATCTGAAGCTATCGGTTTCATAAAGCTGCTGTGAAAATATCTGTGATTTATGCAGCAAAAAAAAGCATGATCTCTGTAGTCACTTGTATACTGACAACAACTCCTCAATTGGGTCATCAAAAATCAAAGTCAATGAGAGTCAATTAGACAACAAATTATCATACACAGATTCTTGAACGGGCAATGTATCAGTGTTGTCAGGAGGAGGAACAATTTTGTCACTGGGACCTAAGGAACAAGAATGGCTCAGAGCTTATTGCCATAGCAACCCTCCAGTGTTTGCCAAGTTCCTGCAGCTTTATTCTCAATCTCAGAAGCTCGGGTATCATTTGGGAATGTTTTGTAATGATTATATTTTTCATATTTTTTCATAAAGATGTTGCTTTTAAATAGGATCAAGTATCAGATTTGAATTTTTGCCCATAAAAAGCTCAAATGTCAACAGCAAGTGCGCTAACCACTGCAACAGGATTTTGAGGAATGAAAAAAATAATCAAATTGAGATTTTTCTGAATTTTTATAAATTGTGATTGCAATATGAAAAATATTTTGTTTTATTTTGATTAATAGTTTTAATTTCTACATATTTTTAGTTTCTACTTATTCTTAATTATTTGGGATACAGAATCAACAAAGTGAAACAAATTTTTCCAAAGATGAACCAAAGTGTGTACCAACCTCTTGACTGTGCTCTTTGGTGGTAAACAATTCGCTATCTCCATCAGAAAAAGATCCAGATTCATCACTGGAATTAGTGTCATATGACTTCTCACACTTGATTTTTGGTGTCCCCGACGTGCTATGCTCCCGGTGTTCGAACGCCAAGCATCGCGCCATGGTGGAACAAGGAGAGGTAGAGAGCTCAAACTGGGGCAGGCTGGAAGGAGATCCTCCACTTCCATCCTCAGCGTAGGAGTAGGAAGAGCAAGAGCTGGAGGTTCTGATGTGACTTTCCGCACGAGACGAGCGAGGACACATTTTAATGGGCACCGGACAGCTGCTTTTTGGGCGGCGGCGGTAGGTCAACTGGGGCTCTTGAGAGACAGAAGTAGGGGACAGTGTTTGGGAGCAGGGGAATGACTGGCTGGAACCTGCCCATAGGTCTTCCGGGGTTTCCTGCCCCAAACAATTCTCACCCGGATAAGAGTGCGCAGGTGCCACCAGATGGTAGGAGGTCCGAGAGGAGAAGATGACACTTTTTCGGTCGCTCTCCTGTTCAGCTTCCTGTGAACAGATCCTCTCAAAGGAAAGTGACTTGAGGGACACCCCATCAGTTAATTTCTCAGCCTTCTCTGAGGACATCACATCAAGTCCCCCAATGAAAGCCTGATAGTCCTTTTGGAAGTCACCCGGAGCAACTTCTCGTTCTCGAACGGGAGAGCTTTTGCTGGCGGGCTGCAGATCAGTGGTAAGATAATCATCCGAAGAAGTGACTTCCTTTTTAACAAGGGAGCTCAGGCACACTGGTGAACTTTTGCTCATAGACAATTCAGTGGGTGTTGAACTAAGTTGCCTCCCTTCAAACTCCATTTCCATGTCCATCTCTATGTCACAGCCTTTACCCCTAACCAGACCATCCTGCTCCAACTCAGACAATTCTAGTGGTACACAGACTTCTCCACTGGCTGGCTCTGCCTTCACCTTTGACAGATCCAGGCCCCGAGCATTGCTGCTGGTGACCGTGTCCTGCAAGGAGCCATGAAAGCTTGAGGTACTGCTGTGTGAGGAGGTTGTTGCGTTGTGCTTAGCATGAACCTGATGGTACTTTCGATATTTGGGATAACGAGGGAGGTCGAAGGTTGGAGAATGGAAGTTTTCGGTGACTTTCAATTGCTCAGTTTCAGGGTGCAGCCTTGATCCGAACAGTGGAGGTTTTGAGTCACTCGGCCGCACGTTTCCGTCTTCTGATGGGGGTTTCTGGCTGGTGTGCATGCCATCAACCTCACCTTTCATCTGGGCCTGTAGGAAGTGGAAGCAGGAGTCTTCGAGGTTGTGCATGCCCAGAAATTCTGCACAGCACATTACATCCTGGATGTTGTCCCTGTTGAGTAGCAGCTTGGCTGTGTAAGCAAACTGCAACAGTGGGGCAAAGCCTTTCTCCGTGATCTATAGAAAGAAAACAATACAAAATTTTAGGGTCATCAGTGGTATTTTAATCATATTAAAAGGGCCACTTTTGTAACATTTTATTTGTTTCCCCAAAGACCACTTATATTGTTACTCAAGGTTTCCTGCCATAATTTTCATACATTCTCTACCTTTTCATGACCCCTAGAATTACAAAATGCTGTTTTACCTTTAAGACCTTTAAGTAATAGTGATGCACTGATATTTCTAATTAATGGCAGACATAAAAAAAAAAAAAAGTACTACACTGTCTAAATAAATACATTAAAAAAAAAGAACACAACAAATGAAAATGATCTTATATCCAACATGAACATTATAATGTACAGTATGAAAAGTAAAACTTTTGCTAAAGATTACATTTAACAGTGTTATCATTTTGAACAATTAAATGTAATTTAAATGTAAAAAAATAAGGAAATGAGCATTAAATGAGCATGAAATATTAATTGATATTTATAGACACAACCTTTTACAAGTGTGAGGTCAGTATAGTTTTTGAAAGAAGTCACTTATACTTACCAAGGATGCACTTATTTGATAAAAAATACAGTAAAAACGTAATATTGTGAAATATTATTAACATTTAAAATAACTGTTTTCTATTTTTTATATATTAAAATGTAATTTATTTCCAAAACAGAAGTTATGGCCGGACGGTCGCACCACATGATATTTTGACACTTTAAACAACAGAAAATTACAAATAACTAATGTTTTGAGTAACTAAAGTGAGTACATGCACGGGAGAGGTACTACATATATATGGTAAATTTTATGCATTTAAACCAAATTTTTGTAACCTCTTTGCAACTGAAAACTCCTCTATTTCAAAAATGTAAGTGAACCCCTATTATGAACCCTATGATATCTCCTTCATATTAAGAAAAGGTTTCACAATCAAGAGGTATTTTTGAGACTGAAAATGATCTGCTTGTCCTCAAATCAAATTTGAAAAATAGTAACTGTGTCTATCAAGTGTGTGAGATTCCTATCAAGGTCTTACAAGCTTTTTGCCTGGTAATAAAATGTAGTGAACCACATAGTGTCAGGAACAAAAATAAACTGCCCTTCTCATCACTTTCAATCACTCTATCGCTCTCGCAGGTATCCACAAATGCTCGGGGCAGCGCTACTACATCAAGAACATCATCTTTAAAATAGAAAGTCATCCTGCTGAAAATACAGCTCCTCCAGACATTCAGTCAGTCCTCCCAGAGCTGCTAATAAATAGAAAAGCTAGGGGGGGAAAATGCTGAGCATTCTGTGGATCTATTTTCAGCTGGCATCAGCAGCTGCCGCCTGCAGAAGCATGTCTTTATGGAAGCCAAGCGCCATATGAGACTCCTTTAATGTTATAACCAGCAATCCTAATGAGGGCAGCAGGCAGGGACACATGTACACACACAAAGCAGAAAGCAAAGACTCGACACTATAAAGCAAGAGAGAAGCAGCACAGCATAGCTCTGAAGAGGGAATGAGATATGAAGCCAATTTCCTGGTCATTACAGAATACAATTTGACATTAAGTGTCTTGAAGATGAACAATAATTAATATATAAGCAGTGGCAAATGGAGGGCCTTCTGAGATATCTGGGATATTGTAATATAAGTTTGAGCTTTGAAATCGCAAAGCACCTAAAGTATTACAACACAGAGAATCAGCCATGAATAAATCATACTTCCAAGTTCTGAGAGGGAACTCTGCTAACACTCCTGGCAAAAACAACATCATAAGCAATTATACCAACTCAAAGCTGCAGACGCTGAACATGTTTTCTCCATAGACACATTCCTGCCAGACTGCTCTATCTATCAGTGCAATAAAGAAGCACTTGCTGTTGAAACACAACATTCCTAAAAGAGAAATCTTTTAAATCACAATTAATATTGTGAAATATTATTAAAATTTACTGTTTTTCAGCATCATTACTCCAGTCTTCAGTTTCATGATCCTTCAGAAATCACTGTAATATGCTGATTTGGTGTTCATAAGAACATTTCTTATTATTATCAATTACTATCAATTGTTTCTTGTGGAAACCTTGATCAATTTTTTCAGCATTTTTTGATGAATAGAAAGTTCATAGGAATCGCATTTTTTTTTGAAAACTTTTGTAACATTATAAATGTCTTTACTGCCACTTTGTGATCAATTTAATGTGTCCTTGCTGGATAAAAGCATTAATTTCTTTAAAATAAAATAAATAATATAATAAGTCGTACTGACCCCAAACTTTTGAAAGGTAGTGTAGAAATTTCAAGAAATTTTGAGGTCTTGAATATTAAGACTTTTTAAGGGCTGGGTATTTTAAAATGACCAAATATCTTTAATGACAATGGATACACAAAATTCACTCAAAATTCAAAATTATAAATATTTTAAAACATATGAACAGGCCTTTAATTTTCATCCAGGTGGACAAGGTTATCAGACAATGCCGATTATCTCTGCTAAAAATCGTCAGCACAGGTAATTTAGGTGTATCCTTGCAGGCTGTTAATGTATTCCGATTCTGTACCTCTGCCAAATGAGGACACTCACCTTCTGTGGCAGGCTGATGACCGGCTCATGCTCCGTCTGGCCCCTGAGCAGCAGGGAGAAATACTGGCTACAAGCTGCCAGCACTGCCTTGTGGGCACGGATCTCCCTCCCCTCCACCAGTACTGTCACATCACACAGGACGTCCTGCTTCCGCTGTTCATTCAGGCACAGGAGGATGTTGGCACAATGCACTGTCGACTCATACACATACATGGGAGCTTCAGGCTTCTCCGTAGACATTCCTTGCTCAGAGCCTGGGGACGAAAGCAAACCGACAAGATGCATTTACAAAACAGGGTTACTCCACATTATTTAGGTTTCAAAAATTATTTATTGCACATTTGATGAAAGCAAACGCACACAAACACACTTAGATAATAATATCACAATTGCTGATGCAAGTGCACAGATGTCTCAGATCAAGCTGATGACCAATTAGCAGCATGTGTCAGCTCCAAAAATGGACTGATAATTATTAGAACTTTGATATGTGAATTCCCAAAGTAAGTAACACAAGACAGCTAATAGACTTTCAAAGAGGGCGTATCAAACAGTAAATGAGTAATGGTCTCAAAAATAATGACAGAATATGTCAAACAAGGACACTGTAGCTCATAGATAAGGATAGCTGATTACTTTACAGGGCAGTTGCTACACAGAAAGCCAAAAATATGTTGTCAACTGTAAAAAATGTGAATCTACAATAGTATGGGTAGCCATCTCAAGGGAGTCTAATGATGGCTGTGCATGGCCATATAATGGCAAAAGAATATGAGCCTATTTTGCAAGACCAGGTTGCAATAGTAGTAGCCTCTGTTGCACTATTCCCACTGTAACTATTTTCAAGATAATAACATCGTCATTGCTAAAGAAAAAAAAAAAAGAAAAAAGTTTCATACACACCAACTTGAAATGAAATGTCTTCTGTGGGCTCCCAAATAATCAGATCCAAACATCATTGAGGTAAATTGATTTACAGGAAAATTTGAAGTGTATAAATTTTATGTCACTTTTGATCAATTTAATGCATCTTTGTTAAACAAATATAAATTTCTTTCAACAGCAATATATATGACTTTCTTCTTTCTAATGAACACAACCGGAAATATCCATATTTAACAAGTTATAAAGTAAAATATCTATCTTCTGCCAGACCGCCTTCCGTATTCAACTTAGGAAGAAAGTGTAACACCTCTCGCAGTTCAAAGCTACGTCATACGCCTTCCATATTCATCTTACGAAAAAACTGTAACTGACGCAACACAAATGCATTACTTCACTTCAGAAGGCCTTTATTTTCCCCCAAAGCCGTGTGGAGTACATTTATGATGGATGGATGCACTTTCTTGAGCTTCATACTCATTGGTCCCGTTCACTGCCATTATAAAGCTTGGATGCATCAGGATATTTATAAATATAACTCCAATTGTGTTCATCAGAAAGAAGAAAGTCATATACACCTAGGATGGCTTGAGGGTGAGTAAAGCTTGGGCTAATTTTCATTTTAAAGTGAACTAATCCTTTAATGTTGATTATATGGTGAGCACAAACCTTTTAATGATGGTTATCAGTTATTACATATAATATTACATTAGTTATGTTAGAAAACTAATCCAAAAATAAACTTGATATATATATATATATATATATATTTATTAATATATCTAAATTTATATTGTGAAATTATTAATACAATAATATTGTACTATTTATTCTCTTTTCTAAGTGAAAGCTAATCTGTAAGACAATACTAGAATTTCAACAACACGTTCATGTTTATTTGATAAACAGTCATGTCATAAGTGGGAATATTTACAGTCAGCCTGTTATTTATGCAAAATAAACCTCGAGGATGATAGAAAACCTGATCCGGATTTATTTAGTGATTCTACAACACCAGATATGGTTTCTCTCTGTTACCCCACTTTATTTAGCTCATTCCTAGAGGTATTGAAAAGTTGAAAGGAGAAACTAGGAAGGGGGATATTCCAATTATTTTGAACCAGTCTAGTGAAGATGAGCTGTTGAATCGCAATCGCTCACTCTAACATACAGAATATATCACATTTCTCAGCATCAGCTCGTGAATCATTAACACATTTCCCAATAAATCACATACAGAGCCACTCACACTGACAGAGAAATGTCTGATAGCAGCTGTCATTCGCTTGCTTTGCCCACACTAATGAGACATCACCACCATGTCAATTCATTCAGAGATGCCGCTCTGAAAAGCAAAAATACCATGCAAATAAACATGGAATTACAGCATGTTTCATCATCGACACTGATGCATGACTATGTCAGACAACCATGACCATAATGCAGATGAGCGTCTTCACAATGGAGCTCAAAGTATGGTTTACTGTGAGTGCTGCACGAATAGTACAATGAAATATGTTATCAAAAGACAAATTACTCTGAGAAAAGTGATACACTGAAAACTCATTCAAGTGCAAAACTAGGCTTAACTGGTCGCTGTGGAAACAGATCGTTGCGGTCTCTTCTACAGAGCCTATTCTGTTTCTATTCCTCCAGGACTGAATGGAAATATAATTAGAAAGCATTTTTTTTTTTAAATGTCCACGATGTTGACCAGCCTTGCAGTCTCCCTAATTTATTAAGCCCCTAATTCCCCGGCCTAGATCCACTGCCAAAACCAATATGGCTTTATAATGAGGAGTAATAATTTCTTTGATGGAAAAGAGACTGTAATGAGCATGTACACACTGTAAGAATAAACAGTAATCAGATAAAATGTAAATCTAAAATGTATAATTCTGAATAATTAAGCTTATTTATTATTACATACAGAGTTTAGACATTTACAGCACAATTATTTTCAAAAACTACACTCTAAAAATTGCTTGGTTAAAAACGAAAGCAAATGGACAAACCCAGCAAATGGGTTATTTTTAGCCCAGCAGTCGGGTTAAATGTTTGCCCAACCTGCTGGCTAGTTTAAAACTATTGTTTAAAAATGACTGTATTGCTTGCTTAAAATGAAAGTATGTTGGAAATTAACATTTATTAATATGTTTAATAAATGAACATTTATTAATAAGTTTAATGAATAATAATTAAACAATAAACATTTATTAAATTGCTTATTAATAAATGTTCACCTTTTGATTATTATTGTTGCCTCTAGTAATTGTGACTGATTTTTAATTCCAACCTATTTTTTTGGTTCATTTTAAGCCAGCCATTTAGTCATTTTTAAACAATAGTTGGGTTAAATGAAACTGCCCAGCATGTTGGTCAAACATTTAACCCAACCACTGGGCTAAAACAACCCAATCGCTGAGTTTGTCCATTTTCAACCTAACTTGGGTTGTTTTTAACCCAGCATTTTTTAGAGTGAGGCTAGGCAAACATTTAACCCAATCGCTGGGTTTGTCCATTTTCAACCCAGCATGTTTTAGAGTATAGGGTGCTCTGGGTGGTTGCTTATTGGTTCACATCAAAAGAACCCACCCACAAGTCTCTCTGATATTCTAATCCATATATATGGCTCAGATTCCTATGCTTCAATATAAGTTCATGGAAATGTTTTAATCGCTCTCCAGACGAAACCGTAAGTCTGATTACTCAGAAAAGTAACAGCAGACCTCTCATCAGCAAGCTGCATGACTTCCATAGCACATCATTCCATAGCACAAATAGAACAGGCAATGGTTTAATACTTAAGGTTTGTTCAGTGTGTCCAATTTAAACAACAAAAATTAAGTTCAAGAAAAGAAGTCCATTAGATCCCACATGTAAAAACATTAAATAATTGATTACACAGCACAAACGCGGTGACCCCATTTTCCACACAATCAGCAAGACATTAATTAAAAAGTACATATAATTCAAGGCCTCCTACTTCAGGGGGTAATACGGCCGTTATGACCACCAAGAGAAGTCTGGCCTAATTTCATACTGACCTGATTACAGCGGCTCTTCTTTCAGTTCCAACCACCGAAGAGCTTTCTGAGAATAACAAGAGTGCTGTCTTGTAAAAAAAAAAATGAGATTGTGAGATAGTTTAACATGTGAAAAAAGAGAAACTATCAGTCAGTAACTTTAATATAATTTAAATGTTCTTTAGAAACTTCCATGACAAATATTGAGTAAGGATTTTGCCGCCCAAATCATTTTTCAAAACCAGGCTGGATTACCATTTGCATTTCAGCTAATAGTCTTTGATATATGGATGGAGATTTTTACTCTTCACAAAAAATCTACCCATTAAATACATCAAACAATATAAATATAGAAATATATAAAATATAATTATACACAAGTTTGTAGAGTACCTACCACCTTTCAGTTAACCATTACACCACACCACTGTATCTCATCTTTAGAGAGCTGTCATTGACCTACACATGAACTCTACGCCTGTCTGATGCTCTTGTGCTGAGAACAGTTGATAAATACTTGAGCATATCCTCGTAAAATATATAGTCTAACCACTATCTGCAGATTCCATGAGCTCATGGTTTCTGTTGCAGGACGTGGCAGGAGCAGAGATCCTGTGCTGCCTGTTGGCTGATGCTTTTAAGCCTACAGGTCAGGAGAGAAAACCACACAGAACCAAACAAAATGACACAACACACCTCAGATAAGAGCTCATCTTGGGGGGATTTTCCAGCAGGAAATTCAACAATGACATCATTAGTTTCAACAATGAACTATTGTGCTCAAAATAAGGTTAGCGGTCTCTCTTTCAGAGGGTCACTCTCATATTCACAAGCCAGTATAAAGGACGTGAACAAATGGTGTTTAAAAAAAGGAATCTCATTGAAAAAATGCAAGCTATTTTTTGATACTCCATGGGAAATGTCCCACAATGCATTCGTGACTACATTCACATCTACCCTGGTTCAGTTCCCGATACAAGTTGGACACAAAATGCCAATGAAAAGTCCTTGTTATGGTCAATCTAGAGTAAATGCACTTGTGCCAGTTCACGTAGACCTATTTAAATTAATTACAGTTATGCAAAATATAGTTGTTCATTAAAAGACAATCAGGTGTTAGCTTAACAGCTGAAAAATCACTCCTCAAGTCAATCAGGGCATTCCTAAGAAGGCTTTTCAGTGTAAAGATAGGGGGGTGACTCCATGCTAGAGTATTTTGGGCACTGGTTGCTGAAACAGAGCTTGAATGAATCATGATTTCCCAGACTGAAGTGAGAAGTGACTCATAACTGTCTTTAATATGGGCAGAGACAACCGTGACACAAAAACACAGCAAGCCAGCTATAAATATACAGAAGCTCACAGTGAGGTGGATAAACATACTTCAGTACAAGCAGTACATAATACAATAAGCAGATGGTCAGGATCTATGCATTAAAACATTATTTTAAACTAAATTAATCACAAGAGACATTACAATAAATTTACCATAAATAAGGGGTGTTAGGCACATATATTAACTGCTAACAGTTTACAATGGCTTCAAATGTGATACAATCATACAATTAAAACAGAGAGTCAGAACTAATTAGAAAGCTAGAAAGAAATATACCATATATTTAAGAGCTTAGTCAATTTTCAATATCTATTTATTTGCTGTTAAATGACATAAAATGGTTATTTTAATCCCATCACTTCAACCAAACCACCATCCTATGGTGATGTCAAATACAATAAAAACTCCAGTACAAGTACAGTATATGTTCAGTTTTTTTTTTTAGTGTTTTCATAAAAAGAAGTATGCTCATTAATGCTGCATTTATTTACAGTAAAAACAGTAATATTGTGAAATATTATTACAATTTAACTGTTTTTGTTAATAAATGTATTTCTTATTATCATCAAAACAGTTGTGCTGCTCAATATTTTTGTGAAAATCCTGATCAAATGTTTTTAGGATTCTTTGATAAAATAGAAAGTTAAAAAGAACAGCATTTATTTGAAATAGAAATCTTTTGTAACATTATATCTTTAATATAACTTTTGATCAATTTAGTGATAAAAAAGTATTAATACACTGTAAAAAATAATTGTTGGTTTAACTTAAAAAAGTGTTACCTGGTTGCCTTAAGATTTTGAGTTAACTGAAATAAAAAATTTGAGTTAATACAATGAAGGCAATTGGTTTAATCAACAGAAACTCAAAATATTATGTTATCTGAGCCACATTAATTATCTAAGTTGATTTGACAAAAGAAAAAATGTCATGATAAATCATGAAAATGTTTTTTTAGTGTACTTTGCTGAATACAAGTTAATATTTTTTTTTTTAAACCTTTTGGAAATTTTATTGACCCCAAAGTTTTGAATGTTTAAAAAAGCTTTTATATAATGAATCAAAGTTAGCTAAAATTACATTTTTGCAATTCAAGTTTAAATCAGTTTAAAAGACACTATTAAAGGCACACTATGTAGTTTAGCGCCCAATAGAGGTCACCTATTCAAAACAAAGGCGTAGCTAGATGAGTTTGAGCGTGGATTCTTGGGAGATGTCGTCTTCACCTCACAGCCGGTGGAAAAGAATCAGGACGGGACTCGGGCAGAAATCATGTTCATCGATGAGATTATTAACGTTACTGTAGTATGAAGCAGAGCAGGACCGAGTGTTGTGGGAGCTGAATCGCTGCAGCGATTGCTAATGAGAGATGAGCACGACACACGTCTCGAGAGCAGTGGAACTTTTATTATGCTACAGTCGCCGCTTCCGCTTCTTCCGGTCATAAGTATGTGTGGTAAAGCAGCGCTCTTTACATTTGAGTGTGTTGAAAATGATGTTATAACGTTACTTTGTGCGTTCGCTCGGCGGCTGCTGTGAGACACTTGTTGCACACTGCAGTAAACTAGATAGATATTAGTCATGGTAAAACATGGTACTCACTCAGATCAATAGGATCACATCAGTTAGAAATACCAAGGGTTTGCTCTAAACAAGGGGAGTCTGCTTTTAGCTATTATGTCAGCCGCAGCTGGAACCAACTTCCAGAAAGATCAGATGTGCTCCAACAGTAGTCACATTCAAATCCAGACTCAAAACACATCTGTTCAGCTGTGCATTTACTGAATGAGCACTGTGCTACGTCCGAACTGATTGCACTTTATTTTATATGTACCCTTTTAATTATTTTTCTTGTTTCTATTATATTTTTTCATTTTTAACAGTTTTTAATACATTCTTTATCAATCTATATGCATCTATATCTATATGCATCCTCTTTTTATTCATGACTGTTTTAATGCATTTTAAATTCTTCAGATTTCTCTGGTAAGAGTTAGAGTGGGGAGTGATCCATGATGGTTGAAACTCAGTGGTGACTAATGTGGGAGAGAGTAGTGGGTTTGAGCGAACCCGAAGTCAGGGACCAAATTTACCGAGCGCGAACTGAGGGCAGTCCTAGAGCTCTACCTGGCCAATTTTAGGCGAAAAATCGGATCTGTTGGAGACGTCCAACAGATTCTTTAGGCGCCGAAATAACCACAGAAGACAACCATCATGTCCGAGTCTGAGAGTAAGAGACAAATAAAAAATTATATCGAAAATTATACTAATAATTTGGGAAAAATGGAAAAAAGCTCTGTGGTAAGCCATTGTGGTTAAGAGATTTCTTTGATGAAAACAAAATTGAAACCACGTGGTGAGAGTAGTGGGTCTGAGTGAACCTGTGGTCGAGGACCAAATTAACTGAGTGTGGACTGGAGGGTCAGTCCTGGAGCTCTTCCTGGCTGATTTTAGGTGAAAAATCGGATATATTGGAGACGTCCAACAGATTATTTAGTCGCAGAGAGAAAACCACAGAGAAAGACAGCCAATATGGGGAAGAGACGAAAAAAAAAAATACTTCTGAGTGAACAAATATTCTGAGTGAAACTCTCTAACCCTTCAGATAGGAGTATTCTCTGCTTTATTGTTACTTTTATCTCCTATGCATTCAATTTTTATCCTTATGTATTTGTTTCCTTTTCATTCCATTTTTATTCTTATATATTTGTTTCCTTTTCATGTAAAGCACTTTGAATTACCATTGTGTAGGAAATGTGCTATATAAATAAACTTGCCTTGCCTACTCGCTGTAAATCAAAAATACTTGTACTTCTCGTTTTCTTCATTATTAGTTCATGTTTACTAATGTAGGTAACTAATAATGTTAACAAATGGACCTTATTGTAAAGTGTTACTGGAAACTTAATTGCAAAACACACAAAAAGACGTCAAATACACTGCACTATTGACAATGTGGCTTAATTTTCAGCTACTTAAGTGAAGAGATTAAGAAAGCAGACCTTTTTTTTTTTTCCTTGTTTCCTTTTTGAACTTATCTACACTATGAGCAATGCTTGACAACACAACAAAACTAGAACACTCCCGATATAATCAACACAGCTGCCTAGACTGCACTTTTGCAGTTTGACTTCACACGACTTGATTGTAACTGGAGCATGCTAGTTTTGTCATGTCATGTCACTCGCATGTAGTGTAGATAGGATGTCAGCATGACCATGTCCTGGACATCCTTTCTAAACAGATGGTAATTGAGGCCAGCATGGGAGGCAGTAACCATCTGAGGGTGACTGATGGTTCAGCCAGCAGGTTGCACCTGATTTGCTCACTACAGTAAAATATCATACATTTCACACAAATATCACACAAGTACTGTGGGTTCAAATAGCTCAGGAGACATTATTAACAATCAACTAGGAAACATTGAAAAGCTTTGAAGATTTAATTCTGCTGTGATCTCACAAACCCATCATGAAACATCAAAAAGAAGGAATGCAAAAAAAAAGCGAATGGTGAAAGGTTTAAGCGCTCATTAAAATTTCCTCATGCTCTACAAATTTGACGAGGAACATAAACACACATTTGAAGACAGTTTATTACTTTTTATCCATGTAAGACAACCTAGACATTTGCAAAGGCATGTCAAAACAACAAACTTTTGAGAAACGTTAAAAAAAAAAAAGTAGTGATAAAATCTGTTTCTCTACTAATTAATATGGAAGCTTGTTTCTGCCACTGAATACAAAATAAAAAAGGTAATTGTGACTTTTTCTCACAATTGTGAGTTTACTTCTGGCAATTTTAACTTTTTCTCAGAATTGTGAGATATAAACACACAATTGTGCGTTATAAAGTCAGAATTGTGAGATATAATCTTGCGATTTTGAGGAAAAAAAGTCGTTTTCCTCAGAATTGGACTTTATATCTCGCAATGGTATGTTTATATCTCACAATTCTGAGAAAAGAAGTCAGAATAGCGAGATATAAACTCGCAACTGCAAGACAAAAAGTCAGAATTGCGAAAAACAATTGTGAGAAAAGTCAGAAACTCGAGATATTAATCATAATTGAAACACAAAAAGTCAGAATTGCGAAATATTTATGATTGTGAGAAAAAAAGTCAAAATTGTGAAATGTAAACTTGCAATTGTGAGAAAAGAAGTCGGAGTTGCGAAATATTTACGATTGAGAGAAAAAAAGAATTGTAAGAAAAATTCAAAATTGCGAAATTACGATTGAGAGAAAAAATGAATTATAAGAAAAAAAAGGTCAAAATTACGAGATGTAAACTTGCAATTGTGAGAAAAGAAGTCAGAATTGTGAAATATTTACGATTGAGAGAAAAAAAGAATTATAAGAAAAAAAGTCAAAATTGCGAGATGTAAACTTGCAATTGTGATAAAAGAAGTCAGAATTGTGAGATATAAATTTACAATTGCCAAACAAAAAGTCAGATAAAAAAGATGCATTATCTTTTACATTTTATTATTCCGTAGTGGAAACATCTTCCATAAATTAATTACATGTGACAAGGCAAAAAGGTTTGCATGAACGATACCATGAACCATGTTAAATATAGTGCCCTAAAATCCACTGACTTTTGATTTATTTCCTTATTTGTACTGTCATGCTTTGGTCACTAATTGGGCAAAACTACTAGATTAATTAAGGCCTTAAGTCATGAGCAATTCCGCTATAATTACAATTTCTGCGTCCCTGTTTCCAGGACTCAGTTGTGCTTCTTAAACTGCTGAAAGCAATATTACAATGACATTTAGAATCATCACCCTGAAGTGGAGCTGAAGTTCACTGTTGTCATTTCAATAGATCTTTCCTAAAAAAAGCACACGTATATCAATCCACTGGGAATGACCTTTCTTTCCTGTCACTCCATTTTCTAGGATGTCGTCTTCTCCTCTCTTATTTCAGCTGAACCACTGACATCACATCTCGCCTGAGGTATGTTTCCTCTGTCTGCAGCGAGAGTATAACTGGACCACTCAAGCCAGTCAAAGCGAAAGATAGCAACAAAAGAGGTAACAAAATTCAGTGAAATCTAGGATATTCATGATCAAATTACACATTATGAAATGTATAGTTCCCATCCTGGAAGTTGATTTTTCAATACAGCTGCACATTGTGCTTAACAATGTAATTTAGCCGTGACTACATTCACAATACAGTAGAGCATCTTGTACCTTAACTGAAGTACTATAAAAACTAGTAAGAACGATATGAACCACACGTGTCAAAGAGCACAACCAAAGAGTTTATCAGGTTAAGTTCAACCCACATGTCATACTGAAAACCATGCGTGTTTACTGCTTACTACGCAGCTGGTTTCCTGCATTCATATTCAGCTGTGTTACTTTAACCAAAGTCAGCTGATGACCTACTTCAAACAGAGGATAAGAGTCACAACTCCTGTTTCATCTGTCTGTCAATTCCGGTAAAATACAAAGAAAAAAAAACCGCAGCGGTAAGCATCGTGACACTTATATTCAAAGGAATAATAGAGATGAGATGGGGGTGTAGCTGGAGATTTGTGCTTGCTACTTCAGCATGAATGCATCTTGAGGCTATACATTTGGATTTGCAGACTGAAGCTGCAATAGCTGAGATATGCATAATTTCATAAAATGCTTGGTAACACATAGAACCGTTTTGGGAATCTTTTGTCAAATATGCAAAAACATCTAGTGAAGAAACATTACTCTAGTGACTATTATTGTGCACCACTAAAATGTAACTTTTGCACCAAGTTAAGAATAAATTATGAATCTATATGAATATACTCCATTCCATTACATCACTCAATATATAAAGTATTTATTTAATATGTTGCAAGTGAACACATCTGTGTTTTGTATCATTTAAAAATTCAATGTTTGATTTTTTTGTATGTTCTCTTTATTTCCAGACAAATTTAGCAAATATTATACATTTTTCTACATAACTACCCCCTCCCCCACCCAAATAGCCCAAAAACCACAATATATAGATATTTTTAATATTTGTTTACTTTGTATTTTTTATTTGCTTTATATTTTCAAAGGCAAAATGTAACAAATATTATACATTTTTCTACATTACTAACCCCCTCCCCCCACTCTAACATATCAAACACCGCCATTAATTAAAAAATAAAACACTTTTTTTTTTTTTTTTTCTCTCAAAGGGGACCCATTATGCCCCTTTTCACAAGATGTAATATAAGTCTCTGGTGTCCCCAGAATGTGTCTGTGA
Source organism: Hypophthalmichthys nobilis (assembly GCA_037950665.1). NCBI lineage: Eukaryota > Metazoa > Chordata > Actinopteri > Cypriniformes > Xenocyprididae > Hypophthalmichthys > Hypophthalmichthys nobilis. The sequence goes on from CM075478.1 coordinate 11,597,735, forward strand.
AGTTTCAGCTCAAAATACCCCACAGATAATTTGTTATTTCTTGTCAAATTTGCCCCTATTTGGGTGTGAGCAAAAACACACCGTTTTTGTCTGTGTCCCTTTAAATGCAAATGAGCTGCTGCTCCCCGGCCCCCTTTCCAGAAGAGGGCAGAGCTTTAACAGCTCGCGCTTCAGATACTCAACAACAACAAAACTGGAGAATCTCACGCAGCCAAACTGTCAGAAATCGTCAGTAGCGGTGTTCGGCCTTACCTGTTCGAACCAGATTTGGACACTGATGGAGAGACTCAGGAAGAAGTTACAACTTTTAGAATGCAAATGGACGTTTCTGAATGGTTAGTGGATAAATTTATGAAGTTGTTGTGTAGTTAATTTGATTAAACTCATTAACTAGCATGTAGCATCATGTTAATCTTTTGTTCAAATCCAGCCTTGGACTGACCCTCGTTTGTGAAGCAGTCTAGTGTTCTGACGAATAATGCTACCTATTAGATTATGTTACCAACACTATATTTGCATTGTGTCACCTACTGTTTTAATGGGAGGTAGCAAAATCTGATCGGGTTTACAAATCGTCACATAGGCGTAAAATGATTTGCGCAAATACATAACACTTTGCCTACTTGCTTCAGCACATTTCCTTCATAAATGAAATTCAACCACGGTTTCCTCAGTGGCTGAGATGCCGAGAATCTATGGAGACTCTTATGTCCGTTGGTACACCCGATAACATAACATTTGTATAAAAAAAAATATATATATAAAAAATTTCCGCAGACATTGTACATCTCCAGCTGCTATAGCGAGTAAACAGAAATGGCGGAGTGCTGCGGCTTTCTCAGGACGGTGTCTATGCTAATAGGGCATGGGCGGGGCTTCCCTACACTTACGTAAGAGTAGAGGGAAATCTGGAACCGCGTGTCTGGAGAGACTGTTTATGATTTATGGTGATTATACAAAAAGGGAGTGGGTGGATTTTTACCATTATAGACTGGTCATTTACACACACTGTGGACACACATCTGTGAATTTTGCATAATAGGTCCGCTTTACGTTTTTGGCAGAATCCTCTGAACTGAGTTGGTGGTTCAGGATCATTATTACAACAACAACATTTCCCATATTAGACCATCCTGTGTAATTTAAATAACTAAGGAAATCTTCACCACTAAGGAAATCTCTTAATGGCCCCATTAGCTACGTTTGTATTCTCTTGGATTGAGTCGATCTCTCAGACTAACACTACTCTAGTCCAACAGTAAGTGAATCAGTACTCAATGAGTTCATCAAGTCCACACAGTTAATAAATGACAGCTGTGGCCAAGTGCTCTGTTTTTTTTTACCCTTTGGTCCTTAAGAGCATTAGAGGCATTAGTATTATCATATCATGAACAGGCACTTCATTATTAGCTGTGAACTGCTTTAATCGCAATATAGAAGGGGCATACAAATGATTTAGCAATATTGCGGTGAAAAACGATACACGCAGTCAGCCGAACTGAAACTAAATGAGCAAAAACACAACTCTGAACACATCATTCAGTGATCTGACAGTGCAGAGATTGAATAAAATTGACATGCACACACAGTAGTGCAGTTCTTGGGCTTTTTGTGTTTGTTAATATTAGTGTTTGCCAAATAAAACAATTATTAATGCTCATACTTAGAGGTTTTTTTTTTTGTTTGTTTTTTTTTTTTTTTTTTTTTAAACCTGTACCTTATGCTACAGACATTAATTATACCACAAATCATGCATGAGGAAAGGTGCGCTATTTCTTTTCAAAGCAATCAGACAAAACGGGCTAAAACTTCCCATTGACTTACATTGAATTGGGACAGACACCAACTATCTAAACAACCACTCAGAAACCCTAGCAGCCCCATACAATGCACAAAAAACACTGAGAACACCTTATAACTGTATAGAGAGTCATTTTGGGTATGATTATTTCTTCTCAAAACTAAATATGTTGCATCTGAGATGCTGATCTGTGTACAGTGCAGCTTTTACATGAGAAATATGTCACCTTCCACTGCTGAACACTATAAATGTCATGTATAGGGTGACTCAAGCACTTCACGACACAGAACCGGAGTTCTGTTTGCTTTATCACACCATTACAGAAGCAGTCTGTAATAGTTTGAAGAAACATCAATCAATGAAGAAACATCTGTTATGTTGCAAACACAAGCAGAAGACAAATAGCATCTGTTTCTCAACCGGTGATAAGCGACAAACCCACAACTGCTGACAAAACAGTTGCTTTCATCAGAAGAACAAACCACTGTTACATGACTAAGGAGAGGTTTCTGCACAGTCAACAGTGAAGACGAGCCATTGATTAGGCTGTGGCCATTGATTCTAACACTTCTTATAAAGACTGCATATGGGAATTGCAAAGGCTTTGGAGGAGAAAAAAAAAAAAATCAGGAAGAACACTAAAACAGATTCAAGTCCTATAAGCCAGATCTTTGCTGTCATAAAGATCCTGAGAGCTCTGAACATCAGTAATTGGTACTGAAGAGTAGTTGAATCTCATTATCACATTAAGACCAAGAATGGTTATGATATTACCACACTAAGGTCACAGCTCTAAATAAAGATGTGTCAGAGAGATAAAGTGCAAATCTAAGTTAAAAGGTAAAGGTGGTTAATCCATAATAAATCTGAATACTTCTAGAATATGATAAAAATTTCCACAACGAACACAGGAAATTAGCTAGTCTCTTTGCTTCACCACAAAGACCTGTAAACAAATCATCTCACAGGATGTAAACCACAAACACATCCACCCAACTGTATCTCATACACTCCCTACTTGATCAAAAACACATCAAATCTGGGTCTATGTGGTGCAACACAATTGTTTTCTTAAATAGTTACGGAATAGATAGGATAAAGATATTTCAGAAGAGCTTCTGTGGCATACGTGTATTAAAACTAGCACAGTTCAAGAAAGCAACAAACACATGCTTGTTTTGACAGGCTGACAGTAAAGATTCACAAAGCCACCAACCAGTGCCCTTTCACACTTCTTCTTTCAATACAACATAGTGATGCAATTCCTCTAAATGTTTTAACATCCCCACATTGAAAAAAAAAATCCAAATATAAGAAACTTTAAGAGACAATAAAGTCTATTATTTCTTGATTTACTTTTGCATTTTAACAATGCCTTGGTTATCAGTTGATAATCTTTACTAGCTTTACTTCCCCCAAAGTCATCATCATACCTCTATTTAAAGACATGACATTTTCATGGTTTAAGAAACGTCAGCATTAGTGCACTTTAAATACAGCACATATTCAGACCTATAAAGTCAGAATGGAGTAACTCGACCAGCACAGAGTTAAAAAAAAAAAAAGCTCTTTGACTGCATTTTGATTTATTTGATATCAAATATTCAATCTGTTTTCTCTAAATTTGAGCATAATTTATAGTAATAGTTTGTGATTTCAGTCAGCTTTTATACATATATCTTATAGTTTTTATTTATATTTTGAATGAGTTTGTATTTTTATATATTCTGTTGTCATTTTATATAATGTTTTTGTATTTTTATTGTCTTTTTTTTGTCATTTTTTTTTTTTTTTAAATGTCCCTATAGTTTTAGTACATCAAGTTAAAGTCTTGCCTTGGAAACTAGCTGAAATAAAATACATTTACAAATACAAATTATTTTTTATTTTAATTTCAGTCAACGTTTATTTTAAGAAAGGAAATTGTATGGTTTTAGTTAATTATAATAACCCTGTGATGAACACAACATTTTGCCTTTGTATTTAGATAGATAGATAGATAGATAATGAACACACAAAATGGCATTAAATGTGGTCTTGCTGAATCACTGTTTCCTATTGTCTCAGTCAGAGTACAGTCGGTCCAACCCATAATTGTACCTGCCATCTACTAGTGACTAAATGCAGCACGAACCTCCAGACCTAAAAATGTCAGTGCAGCCCCTCTGACTGACTGTATCCGAAAACGTTGACGTAAGCTTTCTCTCCGTGCTGAGACATTGCCTCTTCTGGTACCGCAATCAACTTACTCCTGTCGACGAGACTCTCACACCCAAACAGACATAAACTGTAATGAGCAGTACCACACTTACCTAAACTTTCACTCGTTCCCGCACGAAGATATTCTGCAAGACGCTTTCACATGGTCTCTTTCTTCGCGCTTCGTTAACAGCTGGAGGAGCGTGCACGGCGATTCGTTTCTTTGATGCACAGGAGGAATGATGTGTTCGGTCTCCGTCTGTGTTGGATTACATTCGAGACCGCGTGCTTTTGCTTTGCTCTTTGCTGATTGTGGCATTTCCAGCACGCGCCTCCTCTAAATTGCTACATTGTTGACATTGGGGCGATGACGTCATGGCGATGCGCCCATAGTAAAGGGATAAAATAGCACGAGCCATTCAGCGTTTCTACAATTTGTGAATCTAACTAACATCTTCACACCTGTAAATTAATCACCTTCTGAAGTGCTACATGCTGCGGATAGGTGTATAACGCATTTGACGTGCTAATGATTTCACAGATTTTGACACCGTATACATGCAGCATTGACTTGTTGAAACCCTCTAGAACACATCACATTTTTTTTTTTTTTTTTAAAGTAGCCTATATGATAACAAAAATTGCAACCACAGTTCAGGTTATTCATACTTTAAAAATAGATTCTATAGTGGTTGTATTTAGATTAGAGCAAGGCCAGAGTAAGCATAACAGCACTTAATCTCACTGTACCCCAAAGGAGCTGGCAAGCAATTACGTGAATTATCGGGTTGTCGCAGACGGCTCTTGCCTTTGATTCTGATCCAAACAACAAGCCATAATTTCACTGTTAGGTTCAGAAATAACTGTGACAGATTCTCAAAGGCGCAGAGTGGCACTGACATCAAAGTCCTCTTTATCGCAGAAAATGGAGACCTTAAGATGCGAAAAATGCCTCAGCTCTGCATCCATCCTTACAAAGCATCAGTGGAACCTGTCAGTGTGCATGGTGCACTTTGGAAATTATTGCTTTCTAGCTTTGTTTGAGTCATTCAAGTCATTTCAAACACATTGATTGTGATTTCTACAGCAGCTCAGTATTGATGTTAGTGTGTGTATACATATATATATTTATACAACAGTTCTTACTGGTTCTCAAATTTGTGTGGCTGAGAGCCGTGCGATATTCTAGTGATAACAGCACTCCTACCTTTTCACTCTTTGTATCACTCCGCTTGAAGCGACTGTCATGGGGGCCAATCAAATCCACCGTATTCTTTTTTTTATTTTTAATTACTTTTTTATTTTTTTTAACAAATACTACACTTGTTGTACCACGAACTGTAGTTTTTTTTTGTTGTTGCGAGAATGTAGTTGTTTAGACCTGAAATATATGACTCATATTTAATCATAGCGCCTATTTTACAATTTGTTTAGACATTTTCAGAGATGCGAGCTCAGTGCTCGTGTAGGCTACCTGTCGAAAACAATAATTTCGGCCAGTGCTTCGGGGATTTGGCTCCTGTAGTGGTTAAACATGAGATATAATTCATTTTGGGCACCTAAAATGGGCAAATGGGCTTATTAATCTATTACTTGTTTCTGAGCAAATCAAACTGGGCTATGTTAAATTTAAGAATTTAATATTAAGGCTATATTTAACTTACACCCTGTATATTTAAATAATGTTATATATATATATATATATATATATATATATATATATATATAGTATATATAAACATAGTGCAAAATGGTATTAAAATTATGTGTAGAAGTCGTTGCTTTTTTATGAGAAAGAATATCCAGAAAAATGAATTTCTGTTGATAAAGGGACCATTTTGGATCAAGTCATATGGTCAATATCATGTGACAGGAAATTACATCAGACACCTGCAAAGGACCACATGATCATGAAGCAAAGTAACTAACTCTCTCTCTCTTAAAGGGATAGTCAGTGGCGGTTCTACATTGAATTACACCCTGGGCGAGACCCCCTTCGTAACCACATAATTGTTTTGTATTACCTATTTTTATTAGCCATTTCACACAATTCAGAAAAACAAAAATGTGCAGGAACTATAGGCCTGTATTTATAATATTATGAATAAAATTATTTGGAAGAAAGTCGAGGTGTGACTGACTTCAGCCCACTAATTCCATTAATTCCATTAGAGTATTGCTCTATACAGTGGATCCCCCGTTCCTTCTCCCCCACCCTTGTCCGTTCCATTTGGGAGAGACCCAGAGGTGAACTGTCCCCCGCGCCGCGCCCCGCTCCCCTTTCCCCTTCTCACACAGCTTCTGTGCACGGCACCTTCTCAGCAAGCAGGGGCGCCAATTTGCCAATTCCCCACACAGTGAAATGATAGATAATAGAAAACTGCTTTGCGGTGGCGGTGCAGAGGATTTTTTTTTTTTTTTAACTGCTCGTGCCGCCCCCCATGTATCATGAAAAAATGCCACCCCATGCCAAAAACCGCTACTGGGGATAGTTCACCCAAAAATGAAAAAAATTCTATCATCATTTACTCACCCTCAAGTTGTTCCAAATCTGTATACATTTCTTTGTTCTGTTGAACAAAAAGGAAGATATTTTGAAGAAAGTTTGTAACCAGGCCACTTTGGGGCACCATTGACTTCCATAGTAGGAAAAAAACTACTATGGAAGTCAATGGTGCCCCAAAACTGTTCAGTTTAACACATTCTTCAAAATATCTTCCTTTGTGTTCAACAAAACAAAGAAAATTATACAGATTTTGAAAAACTTGAGGGTGAGTAAATGATGATAGAATTTTCATTTTTGGGTGAACTATCCCTTTAACTATTTGAAAAATTAATGTTTTCACTTGCTCGTACGCATGTCCCGAAATATCAGGTCATTCGGTACAACTGCTATAAAACATGGAAAATGTTGTAATATTTTAAAAACTTGTACTAAATATAAAATGTTTGATTGTCCTTTAGCTAGCTAGATATCAGCCTGTTAGCATTGTTTGAAAATATATTCATTCGGTATAACCAAAAGTGTTATTCGGTAAAACCGAAATTTTGGTTAAACCGAATGACTTTTTTGGTGACAAATTTTATCCAGCTTGTAAAAAATGACAAAAGCAGTGTTAATTGATTATTAAAACCTCATAATCTCATTGTTAACACTTCAAAATCAATTATATCTCCATTATGTTTTTTTTTTTACACTTTTAAAACCTTATTCGTCAGTGACCCATATATATATATATATATAATCTACATCCAATAAGCTAGATTTGCTGTGCCTTTATTGATTGCTCCTTTAATTTGAGGTGTGCAGACCCAGAACTTTATCTTTTTAATTGTTAGCCAAATTTGATTTTATTGATGCAATATTGTGGAAATTAATAATGTATTTGCACATTATGATGCATGTGTTCATTATGAACAATCAACGTTCAAGCAAACATGCAGATAACTGAACAAACATGTAACAATGCTTAATGCAGCCTTGCCATTACTCCAGTCTCTACCCACTTTATTTTAATGCAAACAGTGCCCCCTCGTGGCTACGACTGAAAATGTGATTAGCTCGAAATTTCAAACCAAAATATCGACCTGCCGAAGTTTAATTAATAATAATAAAAAAAATCTTCTATTTAGGGCTAAAACCACAACACTCTATTTTTGTATTCATATATATATATACACACATACACACACACACACATATATATATATATATATATATATATATATATTTTTTTTTTTTTTTTTTTTTTTTAAGTTGCCTAAGGACATTTCGGACGTTTTCATTTTGTTGTCATGGAAAATGCAAAACACAGCAGAGGAAAGGAAATTTGAACTTCGGTGATCCAAACTGAAACAGACAACGAGTGAATGAGACGACTGATTACTATCATCCGCCGTCTGACAGCTGCCATTACAATCCGGGTTGATTTTCACCGCTCTCCAGACAGCGAATTTACAAATGTTACTATGGAGAAGGCTTAGCTCATGAATATTAATCAGGCTTCGTGATTGGCTTTTCGCCAAGGAACATAAACGCTAGCTAATTATTATTCAGGAGTTAAGCCTTCTCCATAGTAGGAGTCATATATTCGCCTCCCGTCCAGTAGATTGCAGTAAAACTCACGGATATCTAAAATTGCCGAATAAACAGGACAGAAGAAAATGCTGTTCACTAATACTTCCGTATTAGATTAAAGTGTAAGATATTTTCCGTACACAAGATTTGTCACTTGATGTCTGTCAAGAGAGGTATGACGCTGCATAACAATGTGTGTTTCAGTCTCAGTTTTGATAAGTTAACCAACTAAATGCAATAATATCCATGCTTTCTTTCATTCATTTATTTGTTATTTTGAATGTTAAAAAAGATTCTAACCATTTAAAAGTAATAATGTCCATGCATCTTCAGCATACTAATATTGCCTGTAGTATGTTTAAATGAATACAGTGATTTTCACCAATGCTATTCCCTCAAATCAATGTAGGAATAACCTATAAATTGATAGAAGAAAGATTGCCTTTCTATCTTACTGCATGCATACTCTGTATAAAACGGAGCATAGGTTAAAAAGTTAATGATTTGTAAAATCAAAGTAAGTTGTGCAATTTAAGTGTACAAGATGCCTTGATATGACCTACTGCCTTATTACAGACTGAGTTTCATTTAAACATGTTTATTTATTATTAGTAGTAATATAATAATTTTATTTATTCATAGTTATTTAACTCTCTAAATAAATTTAAAAATCTATTTAAGTGGGGTTATTTATTTAATTAAATTTTATTTTTATTATTTTATTTTTTTTTACAGCTATTCCAGCAGAAGCCAAAAGATGAAGAAGGAACCTTGAGAGTTTTTTTTAAACATATTTGTTCCACCATTGACTGAACATCTTTGATGGAATGGACTTTAACCATCCTCCAGGGTAATGGCACGGTTTAGGCGGAAATCATGTTGTGCACTTATCGTTTTAGCCTTGGTTGTGTTTATTATAACAGTCGTCTTAAAGTCTCTGAGCCCTGAGGATAATAATTTTGGCAGTCAGTTTGCATTAAGACTTATTGAATCTCCAAGAGAAATGGAAAAATATACCAAGGTTGTTGTAACCGCGAAACCTGCGCAGATGATACAAGCAGAGAAAGCTGATAGCCTGAAGAACAAAATGCAAGATTTCCCTGAGCCAAATTACAATGTGCACGCTTTCTACTATGTGTGGTATGGGAACCCTCAGTTTGATGGAAAGTATGTTCACTGGAATCATCAACTCTTACCTCACTGGGACACCAAAGTGGCCTCAGGTTATCCCACAGGACAACACCAGCCTCCTGATGACATCGGGGCAAATTTCTACCCTGCACTGGGTCCATATAGCTCCAGAGATCCATCAGTTTTAGAGGAACACATGCGACAGCTCCGAACAGCTGCTGTTGGTAAGAAGTCTTTTTGAAACACATAATATGGTTACTTATTTATAGTTGCTCCATCTATCTACTATATATGCTTTGCTTCAGGTGTTCTAGCAGTTTCGTGGTATCCACGTAGTATGAAGGACGACAATGGTGAAGAAATTGATAACTTGCTGCCTTTGATTCTGGATGCAGCTGACAAATATCAGTTGAAGGTGCTGTAGATACAGATGAAGGTTTGAAATTCATATTCTTGCTTTTGCTTTTGTGTCTCATGCATTTTTTTTTTTGTCCCTAACAGGTTGTTTTTCATATTGAACCATACAAAGGACGAGATGATGTGAATATGCGTGAAAATATTAAATATATTACAGAGAGGTATGTTTGATGTCTTTCATACAGCTCTCGCTATTAAATAACTTAAAGGGGTAGTTCACCCAGAAATTAAAATTCTGTCATTAAGTACTCACCCTCATGTCGTTCCAAACCCGTAAGACCTTCGTTCATCTTTGGAATACAAATGAAGATCTTTTAATGAAATCTGAGAGATTTCTGTCCCTTCATATGTGAGTAAAAGCCTAAATTAAATCTTTTCATCAGAAAAAGCCATCGAGTCTCTTCAGAAAATTTGGACTAAACCAGTTAATTCATATGGATTAGTTTTACGATCTCTTTATGAACTTTTTGAAGCAAGTTGCGAAGCTGTCAGTGGAGGGACAGAAAGCTCTTAGATTTCATCAAAAATATCTTAATTTGTGTTCTGGTCTTACGGGTTTGGAACGACATGAGGGTGAGTAATAAATGACAGAATTTTCATTTTTGGGTGAACTAATCCTTTAAAAATCAAAAGAAATAACACTTATAATTTCTTAACATTAATTAAATATATAGAGTATCAGCTTACAAAAAAAACCTGTCACTCACATGACATCACAGCAATAGAGCACAACAATTGGGTTCCGGAAGTAAAAACTTAATTTATTTTCTCCATAAGGAAATTGATTTTGAATGATAAATTATAAACCTTTAAAGACAGACCTACTGTGAGCTACGAGGTTGTTAATACATGGTATTTGCTTCTGCTGAAGCCATCAGCCTGCATTATTCCAGCTTATTTTTAAAATCGTGTTTAACAGTGGAATTCCTAATGAAAAACTACATTACCCATGATGCTGTACAGACAATTACACCAATCAGAAAATAGCTTTTTAGCTCCGCCCACTTCCATCAAGCACTGCGGCTGACGTAATCGAGTCTCTCAAATAATCAAAGCTCTCAAAATACTGAAATGTTTGTATATATATGCATATTTAGCAATAAACTTAAAGGGTTAGTTCACCCAAAAATGAAAATAAGACCGTAAGACCTTCGTTCATCTTCGGAACACAAATTAAGATATTTTTGATGAAATCCGATGGTTCAGTGAGGCCTGCATCGCCAGCAACTGTACTTCCTCTCTCAAGATCCATAAAGGTACTAAAAACATATTTAAATCAGTTCATGCGAGTACAGTGGTTCAATCTTAATATTATAAAGTGACAAGAATAGTTTTTGTGCACCAAAAAAACAAAATAATGACTTTTTAACAATACCTAGTGATTTCAAAACACACTTCATGAAGCTTCGGAGCTTTACGAATCGAATCAGTGGTTTGGAGCACCAAAGTCATGTGATTTCAGCAGTTTGACGGTTTGACACCCGATCTGAATCACTGATTCAACACAAAAGATTCGTAACGCTCCGAAGCAGTTATTTTGTTTTTTTTTGGGTGCACAAAAAATATTCTCGTTGCTTTATAATATTAAGATTGAACCACTGTACTCGCATGAACGGATTTAAATATGTTTTTAGTACCTTTATGGATCTTGAGAGAGGAAATGTCATTGCTGGCGATGCAGGCCTCACTGAACCAACGGATTTCATCAAAAATATCTTAATTTGTCTTCCGAAGGTCTTACAGGTGTAGAACGACATGAGGGTAAGAAATAAATGACACAATTTTCATTTCTGTGTGAACCCTTTCAAATATAAATTTTTTTTATACATACAGTATCTCACAGAAGTGAGTAGTACACCCCTCACATTTTTGTAAATATTTTATTATATCTTTTCATGTGACAACACTGAAGAAATGACACTTTGCTACAATGTAAAGTAGTGAGTGTACAGCTTGTGTAACAGTGTAAATTTGCTGTCCCTCAAAATAACTCAACACACACCCATTAATTTGTAAACCGCTGGCCATAAAAGTGAGTACACCCCTAAGTGAAAATGTCCAAATTGGGCCCAAAGTGTCAATATTTTGTGTGGCCACCATTATTTTCCTGTTCTGAGTGGAACCTGTTCTGTTAAACTGCTGTATGATCTTGGCCAATGTGCTGCAGCTCAGTTTCAGGGTCTTGGCAATCTTCTTATAGCCTACGCCATCTTTATGTAGAGCAACAATTCTTTTTTTCAGATCCTCAGAGAGTTCTTTGCCATGAGGTGCCATGTTGAACTTCCAGTGACCAGTATGAGAGAGTGAGAGCGAGAACACCAAATTTAACACACCTGCTCCCTATTCACACCTGAGACCTTGTAACACTAACAAGTCACATGACACCGGGGAGAGAAAATGGCTAATTGGGCTCAATTTGGACATTTTCACTCAGGGGTGTACTCACTTTTGTGGCCAGCGGTTTAGACATTAATGGCTGTGTGCTGAGTTATTTTGAGGGACAGCAAATTTACACTGTTATACAAAGCTGTACACTCACTATTTTACATTGTAGCAAAGTGTCATTTCTTCAGTGTTGTCACATGAAAAGATATAATAAAATATTTACAAAAATGTGAGGGGTGTACTCACTTCTGTGAGATACTGTATAATCAACATTTGTAAATGAGTAGTTTTATATTTCTCCATCATTTTTAATTAGATTCTGCTGTTTGCAGTGCTTCATGGGATTGTAGTTCTTTCCCTCACTAAAGCCATTAAGTACAGTCTTGTACTTTTGTCTTTTTGTCTGATTTTCAAAAACTTTTTTTGCCTCAAATAAAAGTTTGTTGTGTTGTGGTTCAGCTCATAGCTGATTGGCTTGGTTCAGGGCTTATAACTCTTTAACAAAGACTATTTAAAAATCCCTATGAGAAAAATGAATGAAAAAAAAAAAACAGCGCAGCTGAAAAAGGTTGTGGATTTCCCTCTATAACAATCCACAACCATCCAGTGGCCCAATCAATTCCCGATAGACAAAATCAAGTCGCATTCCACAATTTTTCTTGTTCGAGAAGCCATTTCACTCCAATATACATCACAATAAGGAAGAAAAGGCTATCGCAACCCCCATTTCATGTGGACTTTAAAATAGAAAGATTGTATTTGCTATTTTGTTCATAAGAAAAGCCGTGATATTAATCTCTAATTATTCTGTAGTTAATCTAAATAATCTGTAGTTATTCTCAGTGATGAATGATCAATGTATAGATTTGTGTTTAATAACACTTATATATTACATTTTACAGGTATGGAAACCATCCTGCTTTTTATAGATACAAAACAAGCACTGGCAAATTTCTTCCACTGTATTATATATATGACTCCTACTTACAAACTCCAGATGTTTGGGCACAACTGCTTAAGCCGAATGGTTTATCGACCATCAGAGGGACACCGTATGATGGCATCTTCATTGCTCTTCTTGTGGAAGAAAAGCATAAGAAGGACATACAGGCTGCTGGATTTGATGGACTCTACACGTATTTTGCGACCAATGGCTTTACGTATGGTTCCTCACATCACAACTGGAGATCCATCAAAACCTTCTGTGATTATAATGACTTGGTATTCATTCCAAGTATAGGGCCAGGTTATATCGACACTAGCATTAGGCCTTGGAACTCCCAGAATACAAGGAACCGCATTAATGGGAAGTATTACGAGAATTCTTTTAATGCAGCCGTGGAGGCAAGGCCACAGATCATCTCTATAACTTCATTCAATGAATGGCATGAAGGAACGCAAATCGAAAAGGCCGTCCCCAAGACATGGGGTAAAACTGTGTATCTTGACTACCTTCCACATAAACCTACAGTTTATTTAGAGTTAACGCGAAAATGGGCTAGAAAATTCAGCGAGGAGCAGAAGAAATGGCTGGAGTAAAGAGGAGTTATTGACTTCATAGTTAATCCTGAAAAAGCAATATTGCCCCTAAGTAGTGCTTACTAAGGCCATGGTTTGTTTAATTTCATTCTGTTTGAGTTGTGTGCAGTTTGTTTTACTTACATGTCTTTTACCACTCTATATGACAACTTGACTGTTTAAACTCATCAATTATTAATGCTAAATTGCAATCAGAAATTTTCCACCTGGAAGCTGTACATAACATAACAGTCCTACTTTATACTAGATGTTTTTTAACTACTCTGTACTTAGCTTAAAATTTAAATGGGTTACATTTATTTTGAAATATGCATTTTAAACTGGCATTCTGTAAAAAGTCTTTCAAAATTCACATATGATATTCATGAACATTACAATAAGTGCACTTTGTCACATGCTTTAAATTTTAATGTAAGTGCATAACATTAAACACAACTAATATAAAGTGTGAACAATAAATTATTTAAAATAAAATCATTGTGTTGCACATTTTCGTACAGCATATGCGTATATTTATCAGTAGTTTAAAGATTTTTCTGTGCATTGCAATGGATTCAAACAGCAATGAGGAATATAAAACATAATATATTTACTGAATTGTTACTCTTGAATAGTGCCTAATTGGGCCATAATTGGTTTTGTTGTTTTTGAGTTGTGTGCATTTGTTTGGCTTGCATGCCTATTTACTCCTTTATGAAATCCTGGCTCATTAAACTCATCAAATTGTATTCAGAGATAGTCTGACAGGAAGCTTTAATTATATGAATTGCCTGTAAAAAAATTTTTTTTTTTTTCCTGGGTTGAGCAAAGCAACATACAGGGGAGCGACTCACTTAAACGAGTGTTGCATCGGTCTTTTCGCGTGATGTAAACGCCTGATGCCTTGCATAAAATGTTATTATTTTATTAAAAAAGATGCAGAATATATATACTTAGGATGTTAAAATATGTGCTCAGAATTGTACACTGATTATTTATGGATGGGTTATGGAGCCAGTCACAGCTACGAGTGAAATGCATGCGGCGGTCTAAAGTTAAAATTTCCCCGCCGAACACGAGCCATCTCCGGCACGAGATCCAGCGGTGGAAACAGGACAACAGAGACTGGTCGATTACACTTGAATTACTTGTAAATGTTTATTTTTTTCTAATATTTGTTAATCAAGCTTAAATGTAGGCATTATGTGGGTCATTGACAAATAATGTTTTTAAAAGTGTAAAAATACAAAACAAAATGGAGATATAATTTTGAAATTTTATTTAGTGTTAACAATACGATTATGTGGTTTTAATAATCAATTAACACTGCTTTTGTCATTTTTTACAAAATGGACAAAATTTGTCACCAAAAAGTCATTCAGTTTAACCAAAATTTCAGTTTTACCGAATTACACTTTTGGTTATACCGAATGACAAATCTAGGGGCACAATCAAAGGACAATCAAACATTTTATATTTAGTACAAGTTTTTAAAATATTACAACATTTTCCATGTTTTATAGCGGTTGTGCCGAATGATGTTTCAGGTCATGCGTATGAGCAAGTGAAAACATGAATTTTTCAAATAGTTAAAAGAGAATTAGTTACTTTGATCCAAAATGGTCCCTTTATATTGGTTACTCCAAATGACATTAATGTAATTAATTTTTCCGACATTCTTTTTCTCATAACAAAGCAACAACTTCTACACATTTTGCACCATGTTGATATATGATGTTATAAAATCATGCCAGAATAAAAAATATATACATTTATTACATTTTAAGACATTTTGATCACAAATAACATGGCTGTATTGGCCTTTGGGCGGTTTAACCGAATGACCTTTTGACACTTCAAATCTTTAAAATACCTTTATATATAGCAAAATATAATTAAAAAGTTAGTTGTACTACCTTACTTACTTTGGATGTCATATCTTTGTTTTTTATTGTTATTAAGGCCTTTGGACAAAAAAAAAAAAAAAAAAAAAAATGACCTGTCACGTCATTGACCCATGTATTAAAAATGATATAAAATATGCTATACTATAAAATATTATCGAAAATAATGGTATTATCAAACCATGGTTGTGTGGAGTATTTTTTTTTTTAAAAATAAGCTAGTATTATAGTAAAAATGAATCAACCCATTGCTTGGTTAAATCAACACATTATGCTGGGTTAAATAACCCAACATTACCCAGCCCTTGGGTTGTTTTTTGCCCAGTGTTTTTTTAGAGTGTGTCATCCTTTGCCCAATTAACTGTTTGTGTAAATACATATTTATCAATCTATTAATCAATTTTTTAAGACAATAAATTATTAAATTAACACTGATTATTCGATCCATGTGTTTTTAAACGTTTTTTTAAATTATTTAAAAATGTTCATACATCACATGCACTTATGTATAGGCTAACTAATACACAGCTGGCTGGAACAGGCTGCAAACTAAACCACTGAATCCAAACAGCAATGATGAACAAAGGAATAATCCTTGAGTACATACATAATCCAGTCTAACGCCACTATTGCATATTTCATTTCCCATCCCAAGCATTTGTTTGCATTCCAGCATTTGCATGTATTAACTGCACAAGCACGCACGCTTGCACACGCACACACTCTAAATCTATAATTGCATCCATGCATATGAACAGCACGGGCACTGGAAAGGTATCAGGGCGCATGTGGGGAGGGGGACATTATTCTACATCACATCACACGGCGTTACATGGCGTCTTTTCCAGCGACGCACTTGCTCGCACTCTCCGTTTCTGACCCATAGGATCGTACGTGTTTTGTCTTGCACGCGCTGATTTGAGTGTCATCATTGCGGACACATTGCAAGATGCAGTGATGCTCTGACGCGAAGGCTATGGGTTCAGGTGCATCCTATCCAAATATTGCCTCCATCGGAGATTTTTCAGCACCATTCCGATATGCGAAGTGTGTGGGATGTAAATAAAAGAAGCGCATGATGTGGCTTTCCCTCGAGGATGATTGCTGATGGAGAGGTGAGACAAACGATTTACCGATATGAAGGTTACCTGTATGCTTTGCATATGTTGCACGACACGAGTAGAGGCTTTAAATATCACGCACTGCGTGCACCATCATTTTTTCATTCATCTCTTTGGGGATTTTTGATTTATAATAATTAATCAAGGCACGAGCGCAGGGACATTCATTCTCATGGGATGCTTCATGCGTCCTTTTTGGATGCGGTTTTGCTTAAAATAGACAAAGCAGTCGAGATGGTATAAAGAGAGAGCATGTCATATTGAAAGAATAGCCATATTTTCGCATAGTAAAATGTCAGATGTGACAGTCTGTTTTAAGATGACCTTCAGCATCACTGGTGAAAGCACATCACCTTGCACGGTACCATATTCATTTATGATTTTATGAACAGTAGAAACACTATTTTAGATGAAATAGCCTGTATTAACATCATGTCACTGATTGGATAGACGCAAATTCATAAAGCCTACTAAATAATCTACACAAATGCTTTATATTTAATGATTTTGCATCTTCTTTTCATCTTCATGTCCTTCATCCACATCTATTTATTAGACGTGAACACTCAAGCCAACTATAGCAGCGTGCAACTCTCTGTCCCAAATACATCACAATACATTTAAAACAAATGCCTTTCTTTTTCGAAGACTCCCAGAGAGACACAAATATGCAACCTCTGTTTACTTTAACAGGATCATGCATTGTATGTGTATTGTTGGCCAAAAATATGAAATGTGCAATAGTTAGCGGTTAGGAAACAGGATATGCCAGACACTTTGCTTATTAAAAGACCCCCCCTCAGGACATTTGAATCCCCCTAAGGGTTTTTAAACAGCTGATTATTGTCCAGTGTTTCTAAACCTTTAAAAATATATCGTGCATTTGTAGTAATTACATTCTATTATGTACTGGATGTGACCAATGTTTGATTTAACAGGTGTATAATCTCCCTGAAGCCTTATGTGTCCCGCTCATTTGCAGAGAGGTTTTGCCGTGATATAAGATGATTGAGTCACAAATGCACTGATAAACCTTTTAAACAGCTCTTATGTCCACATGTGGATTAATGGTAAATGGACACTGTGGAGATGACACAACGCTCATTTCTCAACTACAGTATAGTGTAGATGTAAAACCCCACAGCAGAAATGCAATATAAATATGAGTAGAAACAGGTGTATTAGATAGGGAATATCTCACGAGCTGGGCATTTGCATATGAGAACCCTAAATCACTTTATTATATAGAAAATGTCATTTTCATTGTCATGTTTTTATTACTCCCTGAGATCCATACATGCTTTTATTTTCTAGTCCACACAACTTTATAGTCAGTCATCAGTGTGTTCATTGAATTCTTCCATTATTAATTCACTAATATCTGTCAGATTAAATATGTTAGAGATGTGAAGTTGAATAGAACATGATGTTATTAAGTGGAAGCGTGAAGATTTGTTTATTGGCACATTTCACAGTCCCTGCATGTGAAATTGTACAGCTGAGTTGTTTATTCAGTTCACTGAAGTTTACTGAGTAAGTTAATTGAATGTGTATTGGTGTATACTATTGGTATTAAGTTGAAGACGTTGGTTAACTTTTGAAGAATGTGCAGGGCAGTTTTCAGGAACACCTTTAGCAGTATGGGAATGTAGGAAACTGGTACAAAAAATAGATTCTGTATACAGAAAAACAAAATCTAAAGTTTTCAGATCCTAAAACTATTATTGCCATTATGAATATTTGGTGTAAATAGGCCTTTTGGTTCTATTATCTCTTGACATCCTGAAGATGGCAGTGTTCTTATGTGTAAAACTGATTATCTGAATATTCTTTGTTATGATCCAGAATTATTTTTGGCCAATTCAGTTAACAGGGCCACAGTACCACCTGAACAGTGGTCAATAAATATGGAGTTTCCTATGAAGAATTTGGTTCCCCCAATCTAAAATGTTTGGTTACACCGTTTCTATACAAAGTATTGTTTGATATTCAGCTTTGAAGTCAGTGATTTGATTGTATAGTGATTTAATCAATTTTCTGTCTTTTTCCCTCATGAGAAGACCTATGATTTTAAGACTGACATTCTTCTGGTAGTAAAAAGAAGAACCTGGAACATATAATCATTTTACCTATTGGATATCAGCAAATCTGTCAGGTGAATTTTTAAGATTATTTACTATGCATATACATTGGATTTCTCAGTGCTTGTGATTAGCTGACTTTGTCATGATGGTAAATATATATTAGTCATATTTTTTCTTTCTAAAGTAATTAACTATTGCATAAACTATTTTGGAACTATTCCGTAAGTCTTAAAATATCATATTTGGATCCCCACATATTCTACTGTCTATAAATAATCTGATTTCAGTGAGTAAACCAGACAGTATTTTAATATCTGAAGTGTCCTAGTACAGTTTTACAACGCAAGCGTCCTAGACATGTAAGTGCTAATTTAGTCGAGGATGTTTCCTGCTTATGAGTTATGTTAATCTTCATTACAGTAGCATACATATGGTCAGCTGACAGACAAGACACAACATATATGTAAATGTCAAAGTGCTCGTTTTGAAATCTGAATAGATTTAAATGCTTTTTTAAGGTATGTACAAATTAATTCGCCTTGTACAATCAATGTAGTTATGTAATTATATTGTGTTAGATAATGTTTTTATTAGTACAGTAACTTACTGTACATTATATTTTGTTAAATATTGCAGTTAACATGCAGCATGTATTAAAAGCAGTTAATAGTTAAATGTTGGTAAAATTAACAAATAACATTTTAAAAACTCTTAACTGAATTAGCAGTAAAAAGCTAGAAAATTTAAATATAATATATGCTTCACATTAAAATACAATATAATGATATATATGCTTCACATTATTCAGAGAAATAACACTGGCTGTTTCCAAACATTTATTCTGCTGCTCCAAACAAGATGATGCATGGTATAAGACCTTGAATTTGAATGCAATATATTAATACTTATATATTCTGCATAATTATTTACATACAGAAATAGGCTATATTTTTTATTATCAATCACCCGTTTTGGCAGCGTGCAGTAAACGCACCAAACATGCAAAGTAATCATTTATTTACAGAAATATATCCTATCCTGTCCGACTGAAACTTTGCACACGGGTCATTTTAGGTCAAAGAATTGTCTGTGGTGGATGGGAATACTAATATGGCTGCTGGAACAGTACTGGTTGCTGACAGTTTAGAAAATATTTAACAGCAGTTTCAGGATATTAAAATGTATTAATTTAGCTTAAGATGGCACAATGCAGTTCATTAACCCTTTATTTGTCTAATAGAATGTTCTGAATCTTAAAGGGTTAGTTCACCCAAACATCAAATTTCTGTCATTGAGTACTTACCCTCATGAAACCTTTACAACAAATCTGACGCTGTCGTCACACATCACAGGGACATCAACAGCGACCTCTCCAAACCCGTAAGATCATTGTTCATCTTCGGAACACAAATTAAGATATTTTTGATGAAATCCGAGAGCTTTCTGACCTCCCTGTAGATAGCAATGTCATTACCAATTTCAAGGCCCAGAAAAGGTAGTAAAGACATCATTAAAATAGTCCATGTGACTACAGTGGTTCAAACTTAATGTTATCAAGCGACAAGAATACTTTTTGTGTGCAAAAACAAAACAAAAATAATGACTTTATTCAACAATTTCTTCTCTTCCCTGTCAGTCTCCTACTGCATGCTGTTCATGTTGTAAACACAGTGCAGTGCTTCCCGGTTCTACGTCAGAATGCCGGCTCAGTATTGGCTGATGCTGTTCAAGTGAGCAACACGAGGCATGCGTGTGATGCTGACACAGGAGCCGGCCAATAGTCATTATTTTTCTTTCTGGGCCTTGAAATTGCTGTCTATAGGGAGCTCAGAAAGCTTTCAGATTTCATCAAAATATCTTTATATGTGTTCTGAAGATGAACAAAGGTCTTATGGGTATGAAACGACATGAGGGTGAGTAATTAATGACAGAAATTTCATTTTTGTGTGAACTAACCCTTTAAAGAAATGACTTCAAAATCAAACTGAAATTGTCTGCTGTTTCATATAATGACCGATAACCTCTTTTTTTTTTTTTTTTTTTTTTTTTTTTGCCTTCCCACCATTATCTGTTTCCTGTTTAAAGGCCAGAGTATGCCATCTGCACCAACTTACAGAATCCTACGACCCCTCCTGCTTGGTATCTTTTTATTGGGATGCTTTGTGACTCTGTTTTTAATGTACATCAAACCATCTACGAGCTGGTTGTCAGGCCCTGTCGAGTCGGAAACATCCACAGCCCGAGTGAAAAGCCTCCTTTCCACCAGAAGTGAACAGAACCAGACCACAATCCTGGTCTGGCTTTGGCCTTTTGGCGAAACCTACGACCTAAACGTCTGCAGCTCTTTGTTCAGTATCGATGGCTGCTTCATCACCGCCGACCGAAACCTTTACAACAAATCTGACGCTGTCGTCATACATCACAGGGACATCACCAGCGACCTCTCCAACATGCCGCCGGCTTATCGGCCCAAGTTGCAGAGATGGATTTGGATGAACTTCGAGTCACCGTCGCATTCATCTCAGTTACCTGGAATTGAAAACTTGTTTAATTTAACTCTAAACTATCGGCAGGATGCTGATATAGAAGTGCCTTATGGATCGATTGTCGCAGCCCAAGGAGAGGAGGACTTCGTGCCGCCAAGCAAGAACAAGCTCATTTGTTGGATCGTCAGTAATTGGAACCCAGATCACGTCAGAGTGAAATACTACAATGAACTGTACAAGCACATCGAGGTTCATGCATACGGACAGGCTTTTGGTGAGTACATTTCCGACCAGGACTATTTCCCCACAATTGCCAGCTGTAAGTTCTATTTGGCATTCGAAAACTCAATTCACAAAGACTACATCACTGAGAAATTGTACAATCCACTTTCCGTTGGCACCGTACCTGTGGTGCTAGGACCACCAAGGGAGAACTATCAGAACTTTGTGCAGGGAAACGCTTTTATCCACGTCGATGACTTCCCGTCTCCGAAGGAGCTGGCTGATTACCTCCTGTTCCTTGACAAAAACGAGGAGCTTTACCTGAAGTACTTTGACTGGCGTAAACACTTTAAGGTTAAAAAGGCATACTTCTGGGCCGAACACACATGTCTGGCCTGCGATTACGTCAGAAGGCACAATGAGTACAAGGCAATTAACAATCTTGACAAATGGTATTGGGCTTAATCCACACCTAAACCACTGGACCAGCTTAATGAAAGTTGCTTGACAATAATGAGCTTCGTGTAACTTAATTCAAATGAGGGTCTGTTGTGAGCACTTACAGACTTTTATTTTTGTAAAATGTCCCAAAGTAGCTGTACATTTACTTCGTGTTCGGTTTCATGTGTTTATTAACCTGGATGCAAATCATGCATTTTAGAGTTTAATGAGTACATATTTATTGGGAAAGCAGATTTTGACGAAAATGTGCAAAATGCATTTGAATGGATAGTTCACCCAAAAATGATGCAAATCATGTATTTTAGAGTTTAAAGGGTTAGTTCAACCAAAACCTGTCATTAATTACTCACCCTCATGTCGTTCCAAACCTGTAAGACCTTCATTCATCTTCGTAACAAAATTTAAGATATTTTTGATGAAATACGTTTTTTTTAAATCTCCCATAAAAAGCAATGAAATTGCCACATTCATGGTCCAGAGAAGTAGTAAAGACATTGTTAAAACAGTCAACGTGACTACAGTGGTTCAACCTTAATGTTATGAAGCGTCGAGAATACTTTTTGTGCGCAAAAACAAAACTAAAACAGGACTTTATTCAACAATTTCGTCTCCTCCCTGTCAGTCTCCTAACTCAGTGCAGCGCTTCCATGTTTACGTCCGAACGCCGGCTCAGTATTGGCCGACGCTGTTCACGTGACCACCACGATGTTTGCATGTGATGATGACGCAGGAGCCGGCCAATAATGAGTCACCGTTCTGACGTAGAACCTGGAAGCTCTGCAATGTGTCTTCAATGTAAATTGCATATTAGAATGACAGGGTAGAGAGGAAATTGTTGAATAAAAATATTTTTGTTTTGTGTTTTTGTGCACAAAAAGTATTCTCGACGCTTCATAACATTAAGGTTGAACCACTGTAGTCACATGGACTATTTTAATGATGTCTTTACTACTTTTCTGGACCTTGAATGTGGTAATTTTGTTGCTTTCCATGGGAGAAGGTATTACGGGTTTGGAACGACATGAGAGTGAGTACTTAATGACAGAAATTAAATTTTTGGGTGAACTAACCCTTTAATAAGTATGTATTTATTTAAAAAAAAAAAAAAAAAGAAACATATTTTTGACCAAATGCACAAATCCGTTTAAAAGTTTAGAGTTTAATAAATACATGTACTTAAAGGGATGTAAAAATGCACTTAAAGGGATAGTTCACTCAAAAATGATGCAAATAATGCATTTTAATAAGTACTTATTTATATATGAAAAGAAACATATTTAGATTGACCAAAATGCACAATATCCATTTAAATAACATTATTTGCTCACCCTATTGTTGTTTCAAGCCTGTATGACTTTCTTTCTTAATTGGAACACATTGCTAAGTGTTTTTGCCTATACAGTGAAAGTCAATGGGGTCCCAAATAACACACACAAAAGTTATTTTTCCAAAGTATCTTCTTTCCTGTTGATGAGAGAATTTTCATTTCTGGGTGATATATCTCTTTAAAATTTCGCTGTTTTCATACATGACATCGTATAGGACATCTGTTTAATGAGAACCGAGCACTTTCTGAAACTGAGATTTTTATGCTTCATTTATATCATTGGTTATTGTGTAAATGTTAGTGCTAGAGACATCTATGCAGTGTTTACAGAACTTATGTTGTGCAAAATGTCTATGTACTGTAAATGTAATGTGTATGTATTTTAAGACAACTTGCCTTTCATTTGGATGATGTTTTGCGCATTCATATTTTACCATGCTATGTTGGACCCCATAGTGACCAACGTGCACTTGCTACTGAAAAACAAACATACCAAGAGTGCGTTACTGCTGATAATGTTTTACTGTACTGAATAACTACTGATAATATCACTGTTAAGTAGCTTACATGGCTTGGATGTGTGATACTGTGAAGTATCAATGTGTACTGTGAAGTTTTGTTTTTGAAATATTGAAATGTTACTTTAACAGTGAAGTGTTGAACAGAGAGCAGGAGGCTAATATTCATAAAATCATATGTGGGTGGTGCCATATTCACAGGAATGCAAAAGACCTTTTTCCAAATGTTGCCAAATGAGTAGACGCACTCGATGTATGAGACAAACGAAATCATAATGTGAGAAGCATAATGACTCGCTTTTCTAATTCTGAAGTTGCTTTAGCTGTAAGCTTAGAAGATTTGTTCGCTGCCAAAGTTTTCTTTCTCAAAAGAGATGCTTCTGATCTTTTATCTCTGGGATTCAAGTCATCACATTTCTCAGATCGGCTTTTATTTCATGGTGAAGGACTGTTTTTGATGTGCTTACACACATGTAGTCTGTCTAATATTAGATGAGGGTAAAGAACTCTATTATTGATCAATGAGCATTTTTTTTTTTTCAGCTGTGGATCACAGACTGTGCTGCTGATACTGTCACTGCAAAAAATCATGTTCTCAAATGCTGTTTTGTCTTATTTCCAGTAAAATAAAATCTAAATCTCCTTGAAACTTAATATTTTTTCTCTGAGAGAAATATTTAATTTACTGTTTTAATCATAAATCAAACATAATTGTATGAGGTTAATGTTTAAAGGGATAGTTCATTGAAAAAATTCATTTATTTACCAATTTTCACTCTCTATCCCCTTAAAACAAGAAACAAATAATGTGCCAAAATATTTTTTTCCTCATTTTAATCATAAACTTCAGTAAATTTTGTATTTATTCTTAAAGCAAGAAAAAATCCAAATGGATAAAAAGTACATTTATTTTCATTTACACATTTGGCAAATGCTTTTATTCAAAGTGACTTGTATGCATTCAAGGTACTTTTATGGAACCCCTGGCCTTGGCGTTGCAAGCACCATGCTTCACTGATTAAGCTTCTGGAATGTATTTGACAGATAATAATCTATAATATATTGTGTGAAAACAGGTCTTATTATCTCACACAATTTTGATTCAAGCTAATTTATCTAATTTTAATGATTTTTACTGGGAAATAACACAAAAAGTGATCAGGAAATTGATTTTTGCACTGCTTATATGAAAAAGCACACTTTAATAAGGCCCGGTTTCACAGACAGGGCTTAAACTAAGCCAGGATTAGGCCTTAGTTTAATTAGGGCATTTAAGTAGCTTTTATAAACATGCCCTAGAAAAAAACATCTTGAGACAAAACAATGGCACTGACATATTTTAAGATATGTCAGTGGAAGTTGCTTTTACTTAAAACGGCTACAATATGCTTTTTGGTCTAGGACTAGCTTAAGCCTTGTCTGTGAAACTGGGGGTAGATTATATAAACGGATGCCCAATTACTCACAAGTTTTAAATCACTTACAGTAAATTCTTGTTGTTTTTATGTCTGAAGCACATATGGTTGTGGGTTATTGCTGTTGTGTGTCCAATTGAACATATGAACAGTAACTCCATCATCAGTGGTTAAATATTTCATGCTTGGGTTTTTAACTTTTGTATTCATGAGGGACCATCAGTTTTGAAAAAAAAAAAATTGTGCTATTTTAACAATGTCCATCTGTATATTACTCAAATAAGCCGGACTTTTTTTATATGAACTGAGATCATATGTAGTAACAAAGCCAGCACTATACATCTTGGATCAACGTTTGTCGAAGATAATCGGTTTGCCGTGAATGCTCTTTATGCATTGTACATAGCCGTATTGTTGGACGATCTCAAACCTGTAGCGAATGCCTGAGGATGAAACGCTGAAATGAGATGGACAAAGTAAGCCCTTTCTGAGCCTTTGCACCGAGGAAGAAAAGTCTCCTGCTGAAGACAAAGATGACAGTGTTACGGAGAGGCCATTTTCTGTCCCTAAAGCGGTTCTCACAATGAACATCCGTATCGTTTTTTGGGATTAGGAACTAGTCCTTTGAACACTGTTGGACTGGAAAAACTTTAGCTAAAAGTTTCTCACATTCTCAACTGTTTGATTTATTGAAACAATGACAGTACAAAGATGTATTGTGACTAAAAATGTGAAATAAGAAATGTTTATGGTTTCATCATGTTGTACAAAGTGAATCAGAGATTGCTTATTTAATTACTGACCATAATTACTGACTTGTATTGATTTGTGGTCTCTCTCTCTCTCTCTCTCCACCTCTGTATCTTTATCTCCCGTGCACGAATGTTGGCTGTGAGCTCTTGATACCCTTTAAAACAGCCTTTGCATTATGAGTGTGTTAGCAGTGTGTGACTCAGAGCCCCTGCTGACTCACACATGTAGGCTGGTCGCACTGACGCCGGCATGGAGTATGATATCTCCTCTATGCATTATGGACTCAAATGCGAAATGAACCCACATTCCTATTGTGCTGAGGAACTCGAGGGTGTATAGAACTGTTCTTTGCCACGTTAATTGCCAAAAGAGTGTTATTTGCCAAATTATTTACTGTAGATGTCTGTTAGTAAAATAAAGAGACGGAAATAAAATTACGTTCACAGAACATTTAGCTTCCCATCCTGATTTCAAGCATGAAAAAAATTATACAAATAGTTCAACCCAAAAATATTTACTCACCCATATGTTGTTGAAAACTTGTATGCTGTTATATTTTTCCAAAAAGTTCATTGTGACCACATCTGTCAAGATAACTGTAACCTTGCCCACTCAATGAGCTCACAGGTATATTATGTATAGAATTAACCAGCAGTCAAGATGATTCTGGTACAAAATCTTTTACACAGTATGTAGAACACCAAAATACGCTTTAGCATGGACACATTAAAAAAAAACTAATAAACAAAAGAAAACAAAACACAAACGTACTCGGTTACTAACGTAACCTCGGTTCCCTTAGATACGGAACAAGTACTGCGTCGAACGTCTTATTGTACATAAGACAAGAGGCAGATGGGGAAAACTCGTTTTCTCCGATTTCTGAAGCCTTTTTCATTCACGCAGTGAAAACTGCACGGCCATTGGATCATTGAGTTAAAGTAAACGAACCAATGACGGCGCGTGAGAGCCGCGCGAGCCAATGGTGAGCGAAACCGCTTGAGCCCGCCAAAAGGGACAATAATCGGGCTATATAAGCGGCCCTCTCACCATAGCAATCGATTTAATTCGACTGAAGCGATGCACGAGGCGTCTCACGTGTAGCGCGGCAAAGTACGCAGTAGTCATCCCGTATCTAAGGGAACCGAGGTTACGTTAGTAACTGAGTATGTTCGACATAAACTATTAACAGCGAGTTCAAAACTCATTGAAACACCACATTAAGTAAACACAGTAGAATACTAGACTCTAAAATAAACAGATAACAATCGGTGCTAGTCCTTGTCTTAGTACCTTGCACTATCCACTGATATAATCGACATCAGCCCGCTCCTGAACCATCAAAATGCTTTGCAGTTTGCGTTATCCACAGCTATAATCATCATCAGCCTGCTCCTGAACAATCAAAGAGCCCAGCTTCCTGTTCACATTCGACTCTTCTGAACATTTATCTTCTTTTAAAATAGTTTTTTTCACCTGGTCTAATTTGTGTGACAATTATTAATCCTAACACCCTTTCTGGTCGTGCCTCACACAATTCTCCCCCAGGTCTTAGTGTCCCCCTACCACATAACAAACAATAAAACCAAGATTCCAATAGAGGTAGTCTGATCTGACTTATAAAATGACATCATATAGTCTTATGATAAATTTAGGTGAGGAACAGACAAAATTAAATTGTTATTCTTTGATAATCTTTTTCTTTTCTGCAGCTTCAACTTGAGCTTAGATATACAGTTTATTGAAAACATTAACAGATATAAAATAAACAAAAAACTTGACAAAGCCAGACTTGGCTTGGCTTGATTTGAAATAACATGAACTAAATTTGAACAGAAACATGAACTCACCTACAGCAGATTACAGGGAACAAAGCTAGACAAGATACAATGGTAACATGAGGGCTATTTATACACAAAGACTAATGACATAAGACACATCTGAAAGCAATGAACCAATGAGAACAGAGCAGAGTATCACATGACAAGACAAACCAATGAGAACATGAACTCATAACCACATGACATGACAATAAACCAATCAGCACATGACACATTAGGCTTGTTCGGCTTCATGCGGTGCCGCAAAGATCGGCTGTCGCCTGACAAAAACAATGCATTCTGGTTAGAAAATTTGTCTGACTTTGATCGGCGCTGCAGCCGCCTTACGATCATATGCCATCAAAGTAGAGAGCAAAATGAGACCAGCCGCCTAGGTCAGGCGCTGCAGTTGCTTAACATCGGCTGCGAAAGCCTTGATGACGACACATGATATTTTATTAACAAAGTTCGGGAGGAGCAGATTCAGATAATTAACCTAATTAACACGTATGGAGAGCATTCAGTTAATCAACTCGTTAACGACAAGAGGTGTATATATACAACAGTCTTACCTCCATTCGTTTGACAGTTTATCAGCATTTGGTTCACCTGTTGCTACAATGTCTCAAATTCAACTCTTCCCGTCTGACAATGAGGCCAAATTTTCTCTGGATCCTCCGCCACAATCTGCCGTCCCCAGGACCACTCCTTCTCTAGCTGATACTGCCACCGAGCCCCAGGCTTCATCACGTGGGCGTCGGCCTGCTCAAGCAGCCACTCGCTCGCCAAGACACCGAGGCCTACCCTGGCCACCAGCAGCAAGAATTCCAGCTTCCTCCCTGGCGCCCTCTTATTGTTCGGCCGTGCCAACGATTCCAGCCTATTGGAAAGTGGACAGTACTGAGTCTGAGGCAAAAGCTGATTAATTCTGATGTTTGTACAAATCTGACAAAGCAGATTTGTACAAACTATACGTTACCTTGCAATCAGCCTACCTCTCGTCTAAGTCCACCCCAGCCTCCAAGGCAGCCAATAGGCAGAAGAAATCCTGCGGGGCCTCGAATTCGCCTCGCCCAACACCACCACCTTTCTTCCCGCACAAGATCCAGCGCTCTGCGAGTGTCGGGCCACAGCGGCAGATTCCCCAGATTCCTACGCTACAAGACCTCACATGCCTCCTGCTTCGGCTCAGCCTTTCACCACGGCTCTTCCTGCTACAGCACTATATGCAGCTGGGCCCACTGGCCCTCCCTCAGCCTCTCAGTTTTTTCCTCCAGCTGTTTCCAACCCCTTTCCTTTGCAGTGGCCTCCAGCTCCTGTAGCAGATGCTAGTGTGAGGCTGACACCTGACAACGTGAGCTGCTCCCATTGGAGGCTACATGGGCCCTCTCGGTGGGCCGTTCGAACCTCGCCGCTCCCCCATCCATCGATCGGTAACATTCATCAGCCATCCTTGGTCAAGCAACAATGCTTCTCGAAACGCCAGCTCGCCAATTCTCAAAGCTTTTTTTGAGGGGTCTTTTAGTCTGATGGCCATCTCTGTACTCCTCCCCCGCCTGCAACCGGCAGATCTCGCCAGCTGGTGGCAGGCTAGTGTAGTTTATCTCAAACAAGCCTATTAACTAAGGGAGCACAATGAGGAGCAAGAGAAGCAATGAACAAACAAGCAGCATGAAACCAACTACAAAATAAAAGACATGAAATCATAAACATGAAACAAGACCCAACTGTGACACACAAGCACACACATACAAACAGTAGCGTGTACATCACGTGCAGATCTCGCGCACACAGAAACATTCAGTAGCACAGAAATGTATTGTCAACACTGTTCTGTGATTTATGAATAGAATTTATAAGTAAAAAACTGAAAAGTTCTAACATATATTTCGTAGTTACTAAATCCCACAGCTTCAGTAGAGAGACGCCGCCAAGTAGAATTAATTTACACACGTAATCACTCTCTCACTAATGCATTCATATAAATGTAATCTTTACTGTGCTACTTTATCTGTATATAGAATGAGCAGAAATCGGTGAGAAATATGACCCAAAGACAAAAGAACTGATAAGCTGTTATGTAAGAGCAATAGCCTTGTGGGAAGCGCTGTGTCGTATGCCATAGCTGTGCACGAGGCAACCCGCGTTCGTGTCTGAACCTAAACCTTAGCTTGATGATGATGATGAAATGATGATGATGATCCAGGTTCCTCCAGTCTGCTGTTTGGATAGGAGGGCCCACACTATGATCTGAACCGGAGAGCCTCCATGGACTAGGACACAAGGGTCACACTGCAATTCAGAAAGGGAGAAAGCCCACTGCGCCCAAACAAAGGGCTCACACTGCGATTCGAATGGGAGAGCCCATGTTGAGTTTCGAACGGGGAGCCCATGATAAATATCTAAGACATGAAAGCTCTCACTGCAGTTGAATGGGAGGGCCCATACTGGGATCGAATGGGAAAGCCTGCGTTGCATCTGGATGGATACGTGGCCAGTGGGGCTTGGCAAGCAGCGAGTTGTGTCCCTTTTTTTTTGAGCTTATGTGGATGTAAGAGTTTGGTGGGCTTGTCTGATGTGGAAGAGGTTTGATCTGAAAGTGTGGGAGGCCAAGCATTTAAATTTGGTGTTCTGATGGTGTTCTGGGCTGCTGTGGTGGCTGCTCCTATGCAGAAGGAGTGGGAAGAAAAATATTTTGTGGGGATGCTGGAGCTGGTGAAGACAATTTTTAGTTTATTCTGGAACCAGTGTTTTTTGGAACATGAGAACAGCCTTTGTTGATGCAATGGACTGTTGTTTGGTTATTACAATAGTAGGAAATGGTTTCTCTTGACCAGTCAAAGCCCCATAAAGGTGACTGATTCGTCAGAATAAGTTCAGCGAGATCATCTAGACCAGTGGTTCCCAAACCTGTCCTGAAGGACCCCCAGTACTGCACATTTTGTATGTTGCCCTTATCTGACACACCTACTTCAGGTCTTGCAGTCTCTAATGAGCTGATGAGTTGAATCAGGTGTGTTAGATGAGAGAGACATCCAAAATGTGCAGTGCTGGCAATTATTCTGTCTATTCTTTCCTTCTCATTGAGAAGATGAATGAGGTAGGGGATGGCGTTACAGGATGGTGTTTTGCAGTAATTATTACACTGATAGTGTAGAATATTTTCAAGCTGCTTTTGCAACTGATTGTCAAACGGACTGTGAGCAGAGAAGGAATATCAGCATCAGCACCTACTAGGATTAGAGAGCAAAGTTGTGAAGATACTGGTGGAGTTTCCAGGGCTACTGCGTGAGGAGGAGGTGGAAGAGGTGCCGCTGAAGTGAGGGTATGAGATGGCAAGCAAGCTGGGGCTGTAGACATGGAGGATAGGTGAGAGGGGGGCTGAGCTAGAGGCATCTTCGTTGATGGATCTGCTTCTTGACTAGTATAGATTGGAAGAAGAAGAGAAAAAATGTGTGTGGGGGGGAGGGTGGCGGACATTCAGCGGAGGCAATCTCGTGCTGAATTTTGCCTCTTTGTGAGAATTAAGATCAAAAGTAGAAACAGAAGCAAAAAAAGTTGAGGTTGAAGGGATTTCTGTCTCATACTTGGAAGATGAGGATCTCATGCTCAGAAGAGGAGCATGTGGGTTATTTAGAGCGGGTTCGGCTGTGGAACTATGTTCGGTGGCCACTGTTGCTGGCCTAGACGAGACAGGAATGGACAAGGAAGTACGAGCGGCCACTTTGAAATTAGCGTGCTTAGAGTGGTAACTATTCTGCTGCAGCTGAGAAGAACAAGGAGCTGAGGGGTACTAAATTTTGCTCTTAGGGATTTTTTTGTTTAGGAGGGCTGGGAATGTTTTGAGAACGATCATATAATTGGATCTTTAAGGATCTGCGAAAAATGGATGTAGAAAGTGCTTGTTTACGGACCATTTTGAAAAAGCAGGAATTGACAAAGAGTCTAAGCAAGTGGGTAGAGACGAAGTCTGAAAAGAAGAGAGAGCGGTCTTCCTGAACGTGACTTGTACGAGCACTGGAGTTGGCTACCTCGGCACTCGGGCATTGAATCAGGTTCCAAGGTGGAATGATCTGGTCTTGGTTGAAGTAAGATAGCAAGCGTCTCTAGGACGCTGGAGAATTTGTAGTTGGACGGGAATATGTGGATTTCCAGGAGATTGGACGTTTTGGTGATGGAAAATTATAATTAATAATACATTTTTACGACATAACTGCACTGTGCTTATAATAACCAGAACGATGTTGTGCATTGGATGCTGATATAGTTATTGTTATAGTTATCTTTATAGTTACCGTTTTTGGTGTAAACAAGCCTTTAAAACGTTTTTTTTTTTTTTTCAATATTAAGATATTGAATATAAAATATCTTATGTCCCACTTATAGGACCTTGACAGACATTTTCACTATAAACTGTCATTGTACTATATGTAAAAGACCAGTGTAAAGATTCTACAAAATTACTACTTTTAGGATTACACTGAAATAAAATAATAGCAAACGGACTTAAAATGATATAAGAATGATTAAAAAAAATTGTGAAATATTTCTTTAAGCAACTGCATTAAAAACACAACTGCAAGCTTACAGAATTTCACCACCTGCATTAGTCAAACAGCAACATGCTTTTTCAGCAACATATTTCAGACTGTAAAAATAGCACACCAAATCCACTGTACACTGAATGATGACACCACAGGGACAGTTTGGTTTGCTGGCCATCAAATCCCTCGCTGTTGTTGTGACTTCTCTGTGTTGATACTCTGGCATTCAAAACAATAGGACAGACAGTTGTTCAGGTTATATGCCAGATGAAGTGGTAAAGTTCATCCAGTTACTACATATTTTCTGTATTACTTTGAAGAGGGAATATGTATGTTTTTTTTGCATGTTGTGTGTGTGTGTGTGCGCATGCAGATAACAAGAATATAATCAGTGTGTAAATCCATATAGGACTAAGCTTAGGCATTAAATTATATTCTGCACTGGGATATTTAAAGATCTGCACAACAAAATCCACAAACAGAGAAATAATGTAGATCAAGCAGATTTTACACAATACCATCGGAAGCATTACTGCCACAATTCAATGAAAACCACCCATGAAATTTAAGGCCCTTTCATTTTTCTGAAGGATCATGAAAAGTCATATTTATTATGAATTCATAAACAAAATAAATGTTTGCTTTAGCTAGATGATTGCTAAAGGCTTCTCCAAAGAACCCCCAAAAATTTGGAAAAATAAAATTAGAAAAATAAAATAAAATATTGAACACAATGCAGTACACTACAGTATTAGGTTACATGAGTTACAAAGCTACATGATTAAATATCAATACACAAAACATTGGTGTCTATAAAACAATAATAATAACAATAATAATAATAAAACCTTTATGCTTTTAAGCATAACTTGTCATGCAATGTTTGTGCTTCGTACATTACATAGGTTTTTTTGGATCACTTGTTTCTGATTGGTCAATCGTGGCATTCAGCCAACAGATATTTCTAAATATTAACTTTTGCTCATGGCAACTACTCATAAAGATAATATTGTCAGGGTTATGTTTAAGTTTTATTGTGTTTTGGTTTCTTTTTTCCCATTCCCGTTTTGCCTGTGTTCCCTGTCATTATTAGTTTCCATGGTTTCTGATTAAAAACAAACCTGTTTCTGTTCCAGTAAATTACCTCACTCTGTATACTTAAGCCCTTAGTTCCTCTCAGTTCTTTAAGTCTCGTATATGTTGAACGTAGTGAATTTCTCCTTGGATTTATTATTAAAGACTTTATTTTACTTAGAGCAGGAAGAGCAAACCCTTGAGGACCACACAAGGAAATTTCTAGACCTGGTGTGCCTCACCCACTACACGGATCCAAGGCACGCTTTGCCCTGTGATGGTCCTCGGGGGAATTTCGTCACATTTGGAGGGTGGGTGCTGGTGAACAATGGATCACAGTTCACTATCTACCCTGCTGAGGAGAACATCACCAACCCCACTCCGGATCCAGAGCCCAGCAAGCCGCCTCCCACACCCTGCACGGAGCCTACGCCAGAGCCTGCCGCAATGCCAGCACCAGAGACAACGGCTGAGCTGATCATCGCCCTGGAGCCCAAGCCTGTCGGAAATTCTGACCAGGTGCGTGAGCAGGCAACACCGTCTGTCTCCGTGGGCGTGCTCATGGAGTTTGAGGGAATGGAATGGAGCCCCGCCCACACTCCTACCACTGAGGGTGGCCTCTGTAATATTTAATGAGGATTTGGAAGAGGATTATGCCCGTAGTCTCCCGTCTCTGCTGGTCCTGCCCAGCTCCAAGTCTCCAGCGTCTCCGCTGGTCCTGCTCAGCCAGTTCTTTGGCTCCTCTGTCTACTTCACTCTGCTGCGTGGATCCGCCTCGGGTCTTCTGGTCTCCAGCTATGCCTTGGTAGATGAATCCCCTGTCTCCACCTTGGGCAGCTGAGCCCGTCACTACACCTTGGCTCGTCGACCAGTCGGCTCCACCTTGGCTTCTCGACCGCTCAGTTCCACCTGGGTCTGTTGTCCTTAAAGCTCCACTGGGACTCCCTCGTCCCTCCGGCTCCACCTTGGTCAGTCGTCGCTCTGCCTGTGCCACAAACTTTGAAGCTTTCAGCTGCTGTTCATCACTCCACCCCTTCGGCTCAGTCAGGCTCCACCTTCCCTCCGGCTCCGCCTTGGTCCTTAGTCCCACCAGCTCAGTCCTCCGGCACCCTGGCTCCACCTCGGCCACTCATCTTTGCCTTGGCCTCCACGGTTATTAGAAAAAAGTATAAAGGTCCTCCCCTAACACAACTCCTAAACATAACAGTCATTGGGGCGTAAGCAGATTGTATGAAAATGTACATATGAGATCATATGAAATAATACAAATTAGCCACCAATTCGGCAAAAAGTAAAATAGTTACTAACTGACATGAGATTGTGTTGTTATATCAAAGACTTGAGGTGGGCCAATAAGCAACACCTTAGCAACTGCCTAGCAACACCCTGGCAACTACACAGAGCATCCTTGCACAATGGTAGCACAAAGAAAATGTGAATATCTACTTTATAACTGCAAATTCTGCAGTAAGCATTAGTGAACTCTGTGTCCTACAAGTTAATCAGCTTTTATTGCATATCCTGTCACCTTGTCCTCCGTCAATCCCACCTGGGCATAGCTGAGAGAGCATCTCAGGGTCCCTGAAGGGGTGTACAGTTCTGCAAGATCATAGGGTTTGTGATTTTGCCTCTTTGTCTCTTTGTCCACCAAGCCTATCTTATTTCCAGCTGAGAGCTCTGCCGAGGCTTGTATGCTCGGAGCAGCTGGGAAAGGCAATCGTCAACTCAGAGAAGCTGAATGGTGTGAGACCACTTATTGCTGTAAAGGCCACCTGATCTCAACCCAATGACTCCACTTATGCTGTCAACACTTTGTTAAGCATCTTAGTCCTGAGTAGAATGTGTGAGAATGAAGTAGCTGAAGAGATGCCTTCTTATAATCAGTGTCAGATCAGCAGATTTTACAGCAGATATGTCACAACAGATTAAATAGACTGTTGTTAAGTATACAATTGTAAGATGGGCTTATTGTTTCTGCCATTAGTTTCAGTAAAAGGTAAAAAAAAAAAAAAAACATTTGTTAAAGTTAGCACATCCTTCATCATCATATTATTAAATTATTTTTTAACTATTAATTGAATATTTAAACTGGATTGTAAATATCAGATTTTCAATGTGGTTGGAGACTAAAACTAACTAAAAAATAATTGGTAATTGAAATAATTAAAATAAAGCTGAAATAGAATAAAACACAAATATTAGACGGAAATTTTAAAATTAAAAGCCTGAAATGAAAATGAGAAATATTCTCTTGGCAACTAACCGAAGAAAAGTGTAAGTTGAAGTACTAAAATAACTAAAAGTAAAAAACTAATTAGAAAGCACTGATGCAATAAAAGCTAGCTTTCAGGTACTTGCTTAGAATATGTTTCTGGCTGCAGCTCATCATTTGCTGTCATAACCTCCATTTCTATAAAATGGTAAAAAGTCTAGAAATATTAGAAACATTAGTAAATTGTTATGTTTTTGAAATCCCAATTACTTCCTTTAAAAGATTCCAGATATTCATATTTCAATTTAAAGAGATTTTTTCCTCGCCGACATTTCCTTCTCTTAATCTTTCAAATCGCACAATCACGTATAAACATACACACATTTTAATCTGGACTCACTTGTCTAGTTTCTGACAAAACATGCTGCATGCTCTGAGATGCCTAGCAACCAAAAGTCTGTCCATGTTTGTTTATTCTGAGATGAGCTGCTAACTTCACAGTTGGAGGTTAAACTATGGTCGCAACAGCCGTGCTCTGAGCTTAAAACCCCAGGTGACGGATGTTCATCAATTCAGACATCTAGCAGGTCATGCTGACACCTGGTAAAGAGAACGAAAATATAGTCATGAATGCTTGGGAAAGATAATGAGACTCAGAATACCGCTGTCAAGAGTTACGTAATTGTCGCATGCAGTTCTGCAAACTGTCACTTTTGGCATCCAGGACACTTCACCTTACAAGACACTTTTGCAAGAAGGATCATATAAACTGAATGTCATCACACTGAATAAATCACCAAGAAATGAATGCAGTTCTCTTCATTCATCACCAGGATTTAAAACAGATTATGTGAGCCAGAAACAGCAGAAAAACTAAGGTAGCATTGATCTCTGCTTTCTCTAAGAGACGGACCTCTCTTTATGCATGCATGATGGATTAAGTTCTTTAACTGCTGATCTTCAGAGCTATTTTTGCACAAGATCATTTCTCTCATCCTCTTGATAAATGATATGACTACAAACTCATAGACACATTTTTAAATTGTTGGATGCAGCTCAAGTGTCAAGTGCAAAATACTGCAAACAAAATGGATCTGTTTATTATGGTTCTTTACATATAATGTATATATTAGATTACTGCAAACTTTCCACAGG
This sequence comes from Hypophthalmichthys nobilis, assembly GCA_037950665.1. Lineage (NCBI taxonomy): Eukaryota > Metazoa > Chordata > Actinopteri > Cypriniformes > Xenocyprididae > Hypophthalmichthys > Hypophthalmichthys nobilis. The sequence goes on from CM075478.1 coordinate 11,634,361, forward strand.
CATCACAGCAATAAATAAATATAAAGTTCATGATTCTTACATACTTTGTTCATCATGATAAGTTTCACAAATAAATGCAACTTTTATGAATTTTGAAACTTGAATACAATCGCACACAAAAGAAGATATTTTGAAGAATGTCGGTAACCAAACAGTTGATGACCCCAATGACTTCCTGTATTTTTTTTTTTTTCCAAATTATGGAAGTCAATGGGGTCCATGAACTGTTTGGTTACCCATAATCTTCAAAATATCTTTTGTGTTCAGCAGAAGAAAGAAATTCATACATGTTTGGAACAACTTGAGGGTGAGTTGTTGATGACAGGAATTGTCAATTTTGGGTGAACTATCCCTTTAAGAGTTCTTACGGAGCCCCACACATGACATGCAGGAAAAAAATAGTAGGCTAACTTGTGAGCACAATTTACTAATTTGTTCCCCATGATTTGCTAAACCGTGCACACAATTTATAAATTGAAGGAATGAATTAGTAAGTCGTGCACACAATTTAGCAAATCGAGGGAACAAAATAGTAAATTGTCTGCACGATTTAGCAAATCGAGGGAACGAATTAGTAAATCATGTGCATGAATTACTTTTTTTTTTCTTGCATGTCATGTGCGGGGCTTTGTAATAGTTGGCAAGAGCGTAATTAGGCTATAAACATAATGAAGCTATAATGATGTTTCATGTCACAGACCATCTCTGCAGTCCCTTTTAGCCACTTGTTAGCAACCACTATTCAAGAAAATTAAAAGCTTTAAAAATTACTATGGGGCATTATTGATGCATTTCATAAAATGTGAAAATATCTTGAGCTTGCCCACAGATTTCAGGCATTTAACCAAAACCCTTTTAAAAAAACACAATAGCTGCATCCAAAATCACGTACTGAGTAGGTACTACATTTGAATTTAAATTTACTTAATGACCATTGAAAAAGTATGTATTATATAGTATGAATGCGTATAGTATGAATGAAATCCAGACGTAGCCTACTACATCCGTCATGTTGTTACTGTCACATGACCTACCAGCGTCAGTTACGTCCCTTCAACTACATTCACAAATCCTCTCCTGTGGCCTCATGGGATAGTAAAATGTCCCTGTCCATCGTATGCGCACTTCAGAATCTCGCCGGAAGTAATAAGTCATCCGATACTTTTTACTGTTTTTTGAATACTATGAATTCAGACATACTACTCTGTTCACATACTGTTTTTCACGTACTATGTAGTAGAGAAATATTCGATTTCAGACGCAGCAAATTACTCCAAGATGATGGAACATATACATATACCCCCAACTCAAAAACCAACTCTCGATGACATTTACAGTTAAGGCATTTAACAGAAACGGAAACCCCCTATTTGAAACCTGTTAAGCTGTGGAAATTGCTACATATTTCTTGTAAACAGAGGTCCAAACAACTCAAAGTAATTTTAGTGGTCACAGAGAATCTTGGCATCCACTGTAACATTTGCTTCAACTCTCTCTAAGCCTTCAGCAGTTGCTTGAGGGCTCAGATGTGGATTCAGTAAGATATCAGATATCTGAGGTCAGAGCAATCGCTAATTTCACTGATATTTGAGACACAAAGTATTGTAACTATGAAGATAATGTGTTAAAGATTCATTTCACACAAATTCATTTGGCTAAAATGATGATTTCTGTAACTCTTACAGGAATAATACGAAAAGTAGTAGAAAAGTACTTGTCCAAAGGTCTCAGAGTCCAATCACTGATGTAAGAGTACACAAAAGGCAATAGCATTTCAGTGGCACCATTCACTTATCATCTTGACCATAAGGCATGCGTTGTGATTGGACTCCCATAAAAGGTGCAGAGATAAGCAACTGGACCAATCTCCCCAGGGATTTCAGCTAATAAGAGCAATCGTATTTATAGAGGGTCATTTTAATGCATCCACTCAATCGCTGGCCGTCTCACCCTGCAGCCCTCAGAAGCCCATTGAGTCACTGAAGGTGAGTTTTACTCACTATTACAAACGGCAGTCTGCTCTTCTGATATCTTCAAAGGTGGTTTAAGATGCTACAGAAGGGACCTAGTTTGCAGAGACCATCATTTTAGCGCGTTGTGTCTATTTTAAGAGGAGTTCGTATTTCGTGGATGACACCTTTCTGATTGCTTTAGCCTAGTATGTTGTAACATTTTTATGGTTCTGTTTACTGCTTTTAAGACATAAACAACGATGTCTATGGAACGATTTGACTGCCATTACTGCAAGGACACTTTGCTCGGAAAGAAATACATCCTAAAAGAGAACACACAATATTGCACGAAATGCTATGAGAATCTGTTTGCTAACTGCTGTGAGGTGTGTTCTTTGCCAGTTGGATGCAACTGTAAGGTAGGCATAAGAACACATTTACTGCCATCATGATTCACACGTTTACAGTACATTTGAAAATGTCAATTCTTTTTAATGCAGCTGAACCAAAAATCAAAAACAATGTTTGTGAGAGCAATTAATGAAGACTTAAAATGAGTGACAGAAAGTCAGAACAGATTTGCAAGCTTCTAACTAGACTTTCTCTGCATGCATAATGAAGGACCTTTCCTACAAGGACCGGCACTGGCATGAAAACTGCTTCAAGTGCGCCAAATGCAGTCGATCATTGGTTGAAAAACCATTTGCTGCTAAAGATGACCTTATGCTTTGCACCGAGTGCTATTCTCATGAGTATTCCTCAAAATGTAACACCTGCAAGAAGACTATCATGCCAGGTAGGATGCTTTGTATTTTATATTTTTTAAAAATATAATTGTAACTAAATTAATTATTTTATAAAATGAGGAATGAAATGTTAAGGATCTCAGTGTATAAAGGTGGTGTTCTGCTCATGTGTTAGGAGCACGAAAAATGGAGTACAAAGGGAACAGCTGGCATGAGACGTGCTTTCTGTGTCAACGCTGTCAGCAGCCAATAGGAACCAAGTCTTTCATCCCTAAAGATAACAATTACTTCTGTGTCCCTTGTTTTGAGAAGCAATTCGCCTACCAATGCTGTGCTTGTAAAAAAGTAAGTTGCATATGCTTGCAAGGAATCAGACATTTGAAAAACAATATTACTGTTCATTAAAGTGGTTCACCCAAAAATAACACACCTACTTACCCTCATGTTGTTCCAAACCAGTATGGCTTTATTTCTAATGTGGAATACAAAGAAATGAAAATTTTTTGGGGAAAAAAGAAAAATGCACTGGTAATTTTTTTCATGCAACTGGGGATTTTGAGATTCAAAAAGCATGCAAAAGCACCACAAACATATCCAAATTCTCACTCAAAGCCATTATTTAGCACCAAAGATGTGGAATATAGTGCATGAAATGTATGGACTACTGTACTTCTATGATATTTTATATTGCTTTTGCATAATTTTTCAACCATGATAGCTTTGTCCCCATTCATTGCAATTGCATGGAAAAAGCAGTGCATATAGGTTTGGAACAACAGGAGGATGAGTAAAAAATAGCTGTTTCCATCCAACTATTTTTATGTGAATTTTGAGATATTGCAGTTAGAAAAAAACGCTAGATGCTAAGATGTGCATAAATTTGAAAAGTTTGCATAAAAAAACGTACACTCTAAAAAATGCTGGGTTAAAAACAACCCAAGTTGTGATGAAAATGGACAAACCCAGCGGTCGGGTTAAATGTTTGCCCAACGTTCTGGGCAGTTTTATTCAAACCAACTATTGTTTAAAAATTACTATATGGCTGGCTTAAAATGAACCCAAAATAGGTTGCAAAAAAAAAAAAACAGCATTTTTTAGAGTGCATGCACTCAATTGAGACGGGTAACTTTTTTATCCGATAAGAAGACATGCTGTTTGGGTATATTTTAATCTCCCAGAACTGTCTCACATGATTGCATTTCTAAACAGACAGCCACCTCCAAACACAAAATAACATGACAGCATTTCTTGAGCCACAGTGGCTTCCCTGATTGCAGCAACTTCAATTTTTATTACAGATATTTTCCGCCAATTTCCCAGGAAGTGACAATTTTGTTCTCCTGAACACATGGAATGAAAATGGTGTTTTATTCGCAAATATTTTATGCACCATTCCAATTTTGCACATAAGTTAAATTCGCAACTTTGGATGAAAACATAGTTAATAACTATTTTACGTTTTGGCAAATTGGTGGTTAATTCATATGAATGTGTACAATCTTATTATTACACTTTCGGCCAATCCATTTACGCCACACTGACAGTTATCTTCATGCTTACTTTAAAAAAAAAAAAAAAAAAATTATACATTTCCGTATGAAACACATCGTTCAAATTCATATGAAATCGCCACCTCAAAATAGTTGCGTTTCTCATGCGATCGAGTTAAAATTTTCATTTTTGAGTGAACTATTCCTTTAAATGTGCAATATTGTCCAACACTTATTGTGCTGTACTGAAATCCACTTTCAATTCTGTAGTCCATTACAACCGGCGGTATCACGTATCAAGATAAGCCCTGGCACCGCGAGTGTTTCACTTGCATTGGATGCAAGAGACAACTGGCAGGCCAGCGCTTTACCTCGAGAGAAAACTACCCATACTGCCTGGATTGCTTCAGCAATCTGTATGCCAAGAAATGCGTGGGATGCACTAAGCCAATTACTAGTATGTTTTCATTCTTTACATCTGCCGGCTATTTTTATACGCCTCTAAATTAAAATTAAAAATTTCATCAGCATCGTAATTGACTGTAAAACAACTATGTGTGTGTCCAGGCTTGGCAGGTGCTAAGTACATCTCGTTTGAAGAGCGGCAGTGGCACAGTGAGTGTTTCACGTGTATGCAGTGCTCTGTGTCTTTGGTGGGCCGTGGATTCCTCACCCAGCGGGATAACATCCTGTGCACTGACTGTGGAAGGGAGAAGTGAGCCCATCTGACAGGGTCAGACAACCGCAAGTGCAGCACAGTTGTCCAACTGTTGCAGGAAAGCTGTTGAGGGCAAAATAGATTCAGATTTGGATTTCTGCTCACATAAACGGAATGATGAATAAACATGAACAATGAATATATTAATTATCTGTTTCGCCTGCTGATTAGAATGCTTAATGTTTTGTTTAATGAGTTCGCTATAATGAAAATTTGGAAACAATTGTCCTCATAAAGCATGGAAAAAATATTGAAAATGTTTGAAAAGTTTAAACGTTCAAGCACACACAAAGTGTGCTTTTAGTCAATAAACTTGTGTTTTCTTCTTGTCTACTGCCTGTTTTATAAAGTCTAAAGAAACAAACATGCACTTCCCCATTCTACAGCTACAATGCATACATTAATGGCCACTATGAATTAGGTGAATGGTGGGAATGATTCTCAGGGATCTATGGTATATAGTGAGAAATTAAGTTTACCTAAACTTGTAAGTCTCTGGAAACAATATCAGTCATTGATCATTTTGGTTCATTTTCCTTTGATAGAAAGACTGTACATTTAAATGCATAAAACTGCTATTTTGCTGAGGCATAATTATACTAACATAAAAAAACCAAAAACAAGATTTACGTAAAGGACACAAAATACCCATTTTGATTTAAAGGGGAACTTTTCTGTTAAGGTTTCACAAGTGAAATAAGTGAGAAGAGGTGCGTTCAAGCCATGTCAGAATTATTGCAATTACGATATTATGACTTGTAAAAAGCATTCACGTCCTGTAATTACAACTTGTAAACTCCGAATTATTTGAGAGCAGTCTTGTATCTGACCACTGCAACGTCATGCCTGCAGCTTCAAATAAGTACTGAAGTAGCTTGTTATATCGTATATTTTGATGTAATTCCTATAATTGACTATTAGTAATGCAAAATAATCTGAAAATAACCAGACATAAAATACAGTTTAGAGACCCACACTTGAGCACTGTCCAAAGCCACACCTCCTTTGAAACACATGATTCTGCAAAGCCTCACGGGAGACGACGTTAAGTTACCTCATGTCTCAAACCACACAACATTACAATAACAATGAATGTAAACAACTTACTTGTACCACCTGACTGCTGCAGATTAATTTCGGCATTGAAAAGTCTGAGGACGTGAACAGCTACGGGTAGAACGTCACAAGTGGCCATCACGTAATTACGTTTACAATATGTCTTGAACACAGCATCTTTGCGGCACTAGGAACAAATGCAATGATTGGACGAACCAGTATAACAAAAAGTGTTTATAAAACAAATTTGTAACGTTGGAGATCGAGACGACAGGGTTGTAGATCCAAATGCAAACTTTATTAAAATGAGCGGAGACGTGACGGGGCTGGGCTCAGGAAGATCAACTGTGACTTGGCTCACGAAGATCAACTGTGACTTGACTTGGCTCAGGAATGGCGGCCAACTTGATTGGAGCCTCTGACATGGCAACCACGTTGTAAGAAGTCTTTGAAGTGGCAGCCATGTTGTGAACTGGAGACGAGACGAGGATCTCGAAGATCTGTTGAGACGAGACGAGGATCTCGAAGATCTGTTGAGACGAGACGAGGCTCTGGGATATCTGCTGAGATGTAATGAGACTCTGGAATGGTCTTAAATGCAGAAACGGAATCCGATGTGGCCACCATTATGTGATTAGGAACTGTCGAGAGAGTTACTGGATTTGGTAGTACAAAGAGTTTTGGGGTTGCAATAACTAGACTGGACGGAATGGAAAAGTGCGATGGGACAAGCTTGGCTGCTGCCGGAGCTTCCTCCACAGTAAACGGTGAACCACACAGTATTAAAGCATAGTCCATAAAGTCTCTCAGAGAGGAATTTAATGTTCCTTCAGGGAACCAGGATCTCAATGGCTCATTGAGTCCCAAATGAACAATATCCTTCAAAAACACCTCATCACAAGGAACCAGAAAAGATAACTCACTGAATTGGTGGATATAATCCTCAATTGATAGCTCTTCCTGACACAGAGCTAGTAGCTGGTTGACCGGATCCATAGTTGCACTGGGAACGCTCAACAAGCTGCTGGATCTTGGTGAGGGCTGAGTATTCTGTAACATTGGAGATTGAGACAACAGGGTAGTAGATCCAAATGCAAGCTTTATTAAAATGACCGTAGTCGTACAGGCAGAGGTCAAACACCAGCAAACAGATACAGGAGGGCAAGGCAAAAGAGTAATCCAAGACACAGGCAATGGTCAAGACAGGCAGCAAACGATCATCAAACAAGGAAAACAGTCCAGGGTCAAAAACAAAGGCAAGGCTAGGCAAGGCAAGGACAATGAAACACAGAGACAAGGTCAGATAAGGCTAAACAAAACTCAGCCAAGGTGTGTGTGTATGAGTGCAGCTTATAAAGTGTCACTGATGGGAAACAGGTGTGGGTGTGTGATTAGTTCCTAGGTGTGGAATTGTGGGAAATGGAGTCCAGAGTGAAGTGACTGCATGTGTGCAATGAAAAAGTCTTAATGGTGAAATGGAGACCTCTGGTGGGGAGTGAGAGGAAGCAGCAGGCGACGGAAACGTGACAAAATTGCCTACACTACCTTTGATTACTTGATAAGTAAGTAAATTTAAAAAGGCATTTGTCTATTGATTAATCAAATTACATACATTTGGCATTGATAGTAGTTCGATCCAACAAATAAGCCTGAGGAGCTCCGAGTAGTAATTATGGTAATCATGATATGGCATGAATGCACCTCTAATAAGTGAAAAAGACATATTTAAACATATTTGTCAAATACTATTTATTTATTAATAATTACTGAGTGCACCTTTAACTATAATCCACTTTTAAACTATTCACTTTTGGAAAACATGTATCTAGACTGTAAAAAAAAAAAAAAAATTTGCACCTTGAAAAAAGTGCAAATGACTGGTTTTGTTGTGTTGGCTCAGCAAAAATCCATGAAAAAGTCAGCACAATTACGTTTAATTTATGTAGTCAACCTAACCCCTTTTTTTTTACTTAAAAATAATCTGTTCTGTAAACAACACTTTGCAAGTTCATCCAAAAAACATTCTGCCAATTTATTAATTTAAGTCAATCTCATTTAGGAACTGCCCTCCCATGTAGTAAAAAGCAAATGCTAACTGTGGATTAAAACAATTTTATGTATACTAAGGGAAAATGAAAAGAAAAATGGATTTTTAAAAGAATGTAGGCTAAATATGCCTAATGTATAATTGTATGATAATATGAATGTATAATAATAACAACAACAATTATTATTATTATTATGAAAATGTGCATACTGCATAATTGGATAATCTTGTGCACAGCATTGGGTGCAGGAAGACTTTTACAGTGAAGTTTCGTTAACAGAAGTGAGTGCCTATGGTCTCATATCATTTGTTGTGTAATACGCTGCACAAAGAGAACAGAACACAATTTTCATAAATGGACTGTTCTGTTTTATTGAATTGTTATATTTAAATAAACCATACATTTAAAAATCTATATTTGTAGATGAGATAATTTTTCATTTTTAAATGTACTCAGTTACTAACGTAACCTCGGTTCCCTGAGATACAGGAACGAGTCCTGCGTCACTAAACGCGATGGGGAAAATTCCCTTTTTTCTGATTACTGTGGCCTTTTTTAATAACGCAGTGAAACTGCATGGCCATTGATTCTTGCAGTTAGAGTAAAACAAATCAATGACGAGGAAGCGGAGCTGCACGAGCCTATGGCGATGAAGCCCGCCAGAGCCTGCCGAAATGGGCGGGGTCATCTAGCTATATAAGTGGGCATTCTGGCATAGGATCTCAGGTTTATTCGACTGAAGCGACGACACTGAGTCGTGCAGTGACATAGCATGGCTAGCAACGCAGTACTCGTTCCCGTATCTCAGGGAACCGAGGTTACGTTAGTAACAGAGTACGTTCCCTTTCGATACTTCACTCGTACTGCGTTGCTTGACACAGTGGGGAACCAGTACAATCACACCGTGCTATGATAGAGTAATGACTGATAAGTAATTAGTCCTAAGGGCCCAGAGGGACCATGTACAGCAGAGCAAAGCTATTAGTTAGGGACTCAGCCTGGCTCTGAATAATCATTCTAAAAACTTTGTACAGCCTAGGCACTTAAGAGGGCCAAGAGCATACAAGAAGCTAAGGCAAATGCCTGAAGCCAACGACCCAGATCTAATCGGAGTTGCCGAGAATTCTAACAAGTTTGAGCTAAGGTCAAGCTCTGCTCAGAACAGGTCCTGCCTCAGGGCAGGAGTGTGGGTTCCCAGAGGATCAAGCTCCAAGAGGCCAGCTATGCAGAAAGGACCTGTGCCTGCAGGGCAGGGATGTCCAGGTTGTAGAACCTGGCGAAGGTGGACGGTGAGGCCCAGCCGGCCGCCGCACAGGCCATACAGGAGCATGAAAAGCTGCTATAACCACACCACATAGACCTTGAGAGTGGAGGGGCTGCGACCCTTATCCAACAACTCTTGGAGGAAGGACAATATCAAAGATATGTCACAGGAAGATGGGTTTTCGCCGCAGGCTGTGCACCAGGCAGAGAAGACCGACCATTTAAGGGCATAGAGGCGTCTTGTAGATGGGGCTCTAGCCTGTAAAATCATATTTAGGATGTTCTCTGGGAGGTCTGCAGGCTCCCATCGAGAGGCCGTAAGTGCAGAGCCCACAGCTCGGGCCGGGGTGCCAGATCGTTCTGTTCGCCTGAGAGAGGAGGTCCCATCTCAGGGGAATGGGCCATGGGCTGCTATGAGCAGTTGAGAAAGCTCTGAAAGCCAATGTCGGTTTCTCCATGGTGGAGCCACTAGGAGAACCATGTGATTGTGCTTCCTGATTCACCTGATCACCTGTTCTGTGAAAATTAAATTGGGCAGTGAAAGTTGTCTTCTGAGGCAAAGAGGTTGTCCTCTGTTTGAGGATGGAGCATCCACTCTTCCGAGGAGACATTGTTCCAGGACAGCATGTCTGCTCCCTGGTTCAGTTTGCCCGGCACATGCGGTGCCCTCAGTGAACGCAGGTTGCAATGTGCCCAATCCAAGAGGCTCTTCACCAGAGTGAAGAGACGTTTCAAGGAGAGCCCGTCTTGGCGATTTATGTAGGACACCACTGTCATGCTGGCCGAGCGGACCAGGATGTGGTGCCCTTCCAGGTCTGGCAGGAAAGTCTGAAAGTCTTGATAAACTGCCAGCATTTCCAGGCAGTTGATGTGCAGCCTGCTTTCCTCATTTGACCAAGAGCCGAAGGCTGGTCTGCCTTCACAAAGAGCTCCTCAACCCGTGTTGGACGCATCTGTCGATATGACCTTCCTCCTGCATGTCATCCCCAGAGCCACACCCTGCTCAAACCAGCAACGGTTCTTCCAAGGGGCCAGGGCTGCAACGCAAGCCTGGTCCACCTTAATACGTAAGCGTCTGTGTTGCCAAGCATGGGACAGAACTTGTGGTTTCAGCCAGTACTGTAGGGGCTGCATGCAAAGCAGGCACAGCTGTAGTACCGGAGATGCAGAGGCCATGAGGCCCAGCATTCTCTGAAACTACACTGAGAGGTAGAGAGGCTCCAACTATGAAGGTGGCCACAAGCTGCTGTATGGCCAGAGCGTGCTCTGGCGTGACTACAGCCCTCGTATGGGTTGAGTCGAAAACTGCTCCCAGGAACGTGATCTGTTGGCTGGGAGACAGTGAGCTTTTGGCAAAGTGGACCCTGAGCCCCAAGCCTCTGAGCCGGCGGAACTGTCTCTATGGCTCACAGAGCAAATTTGCACACTATTCAACTAGCCTTGTTGGGAAAGAGAGGTGACATAAGAGAATGTGACTATGGCATGTTTTTGAACCAATAATGATTTACAGACACTTGCGAGAGAGGGTTTGCATGTAGTCCAAAATCAGTTTGTGACTGTCTCTAGACAATCTTGGGGCACATGGCCTAGCAGGATTCCATGAAAGTTGGAGAAGTAGTGGGTTTTGTCTTGTAAGTTAAGTAAGTTACATGTTGTCTGTTGTACAAAATGTTGTCCTGATTGTTTATAGACTTTAGTGTTCATAGATTTTTTTTTCTCTTTTACTTAGGTCAAAGAGTATAGAACCCAAGAGGCGACACTCTGATACTTTTTGGGCAACAGCCACTAGATGGCGCTCCGGTAGCGCGGCCGCCATTATGGGGTGAAAATACTAACTAGACCATAGAATCCTTCACATCTTATGCACCCAAAATTGGCGAATTTCACAGGCAAATCAGAAGGGCAAAAGAACATTTTTCAAATGAAATCATCAGTAAATTTTATGGCACCTTCAGTAAATGCTGTACTATTGTCTTATGTTACCAGTTGTGGAATCCAACCATTCATCCATCTGAGGTAACGCAGTTAGCCTACTTTATTGAGTATTTCCATTTTATGCAACTTTACACATTTATTAATAGTAAATTAATACATTTAAGATCATCATGTTTGCAGCGAACAATATATTTCAGACCTAGTGGAGTAATAGTAATAATCACTCCACTAGGTCTGAATTGAAATAGGCTATTGTACGTTTTAATGGATCACGCTACAAACATAATGATCTTATAATACATGATGCATTGCTGTGTCCGTTATCGCATAACTCCCACTTTTGGACACTTTTATATTTTATATTCACTGTTATATTCATATATTTATTGTCCAACATTCCCAATTTTTCTGATGCATGTCCCTAATTTAATTTCATATGTTGGTATTAATTCAGTGTTTATAAGCCTAATGCTAATACTAGATCTTTTAAAGAATTTTAACCCAAACTGTCTGGGTTTCTAGAGAGCAAAAAGGTTTTGTGAAAAAAGTGGAAGACTTAAACACAAAGTCTGTAAAATAAACTGTTAAAAGGATTTGATGATCACTAGTGATAGTATTTTATTCTGTGTTGTCATCATTCAGGTTGGATTTTAGCTTTAATGTACGTTTTTTTTTTTGTAACAAAGCAGCTGATATTGCCATAGAAACTAGTGGACTGCCGAGTCGCTTTCACCCCAAAATGGCGGAAACGCAGGGCCACTGCTGGGCGCGGTGTTGCAATGGAACGTTCTATTGAGTGTCGCTTCTTGTTAGTGTATATTCTTTGCTCAGGTTTGTGGACCTCAAAACAGCAAAATGGCTTTCATGACCTCTTTCAACAAACATATAGCAACTCCATCATCATAATGTATCCTATCGAGCAGAGAGTAAAGGCCTTGCAGATGAGATGTAAACTATCCGGGACTATTTTGATAAGCAGGTATGATTCCTTTTATTTTTTCCTACAGACATCAGACATCACATCACACAGATACACTACTACTAACGTAGGTTATTTACAAAAGTTGAATAAACAAGAAAAAGCTAGGGGAAATTAGTACTAAGATTTTTTGTTATTGTTGTTGTACGGGCTTAAAAATGTTTACAGTGTAGGGTATACAAGAAATATTTAACCAACGGTTTTATGTCTCTATGTCTCTTTCTTGGATATTTGGCATTGTGCAACCAACCATCCAGTCAGAGCCATGAGAGTAAAAGCAGTAAAACTGCTGACACCAACTTCCTCTCAGGATGAGAGTCACATGGCAAGGTCAAAATACACTTGAGTAAAAATGAAACGCTGACAGCTTCTACGCTAATGAGGTGAGACCATTCTTTACTCGTTTCATTTATCATTGTGGCTAACAAACACTGTATATCTTGAAAATATTGTTTGAAATGGTTGTGTTTTTATTATTTAACCTAATTGTTTGCTTTCCAGCATGTAGATTTCTGAGCTAATGAAGGCTGTTTTCTTTCTCTACCCAGTTTACTAGGTTTCTCATTTATTTTTAGGTGCCACTGAGAGCTAAATTAAGAGTAAATAACCATGAAAGTCTTTACTCCTGTGCTAGTCTGTCAAAAAATGCCCTCAGGGAAAGGCAGAGACAAATCCAGCATTCAATGTTTGGAGTGTTTTGGTAAAAACCTCTATATTGGGACCAAAGAGGGAGTCGTCGAGTACCTCACTGTAAATAGTGTGAGTGGTGAAGAAAGCCTTTCAGTGCGGGAGGTGGGGAAGAGACAGATGGGCCGAAGCGGAGCAATCAGCCAGCTGACAGCGGTCCCTGTTCTGAACCACCTCTTAGTTCTCTGGGATGGTTCGGTCACGGTGCTCAACATGTTCTCCCTGGAACCTATTCCTGCCCTGAAGAAAATCCAGAATGTGTCACTCTTCTCTGTCTGTGAGTCAGCGGTTCAGACTGATTCCGTGGAGCTCATTGCAGCTTCGACCAAGAGGAAAATAGTGAGCGTTTATAAGGTGTGTGTGGACAGATGGGAGTGTGTAAGGCAGGTGGCTCTGCCGCAGGAGCCTGTGGTTCTGGCTGCGCATGGGACGTGTCTGTGTGTGGCCACTTGTGACAGATATTTTCTCCATGATTATCATAGCCAAACCACCCTAGATCTTTTCCCACATAACCTGGCAAAACAAAACATCATTGCCAACAAATATGGAAAAGGAGAATTCATTTTAAATGGACCTGGAAGTTTGGGTAAGAATTTTCCCTAATCTCATATGAGTCAAACACAAAAGAGTTAAAAAAAAATGACCTCAAACATTTATCATTACATTTTTCAGAGACCAAATGATCTTAGCTGTTATGCACCTTAATTTTTTTTAAGTAATTATATAGCTGTATTTAAATTTATTTCTGTTTTTATACCCTTTTATTTTCAATTATTTAATCTAAAGGCATTTTAGTGAACTACTTAATTGACACATAACTGAATAACAACCTCTGAATAATTTATTTTATTTAATGAATGTAGAAAAAATCAATTGACACACTTGACACATTGAGAGCTAATCATTGTGCAAATTAATTATTTGCTTTAAAAAGTAGCTTATATGTTACGCAGGCATGTTTGTGATGAAGAATGGTACTTCCCAGCATCCTCCCGTACAGTGGCCTGATGGAGTGGTGGACGCTGCAGTGCATTTCCCATATGTGCTCGTTCTACAAAATCAGACTGTTCATATCTACAGCATTCTGGACCAACAGCTGAAGCAAACTGTCCCTTTACAAAGTGCCAAATCTGTCATCTCAACAGAAGGTTCATTTTACAATCCAGCATCAATCTTTCACAAATCATTCATCAGTCAATTCAGAGGCGTCATAATCATTCTTGATATCTCGTATATTGTATATTTTTAAAAAAAAACTAAGTTCTGCTACATTTTTAAAATAAAATCTAAAATCAAATAATCTAAATATACTGTTTCACACAAAAGTAAAATGGGTTGCTTCATACTGACTTTAAAATATTTAGATTTGAGTATGCAATTTAAGCTTGTTGCAGTTGTTGCCATAATTTGCAGACATTAAGGGTATGTTTAAACAACAATGATGTATTAAAAACGGAAAAGCTTTTCTTTTGCGTTTTTCGTGTACAGACTACAATGTTGTCAAAATGATTTCCGTTCACACAGATCCACAGAAACGACTAAAAACGCTGTATTATGCTGCCAGGCCAGTAGTTGGCGATGTCACTTTGTAAAGAAACACTACACGCCTATTAACACGTAATACGCATGACGTCACCGTTTTCACAAATTCACGTTTTTGTAGTTTATACGGAGATGATAACGATATCTTTTTAAAAAATGTGCAACTTGCAAAAGTTTTCCTTTTTTATTTGAAAATGGTGTCAACGACCCTTAATAATAATATCTTATCATACTTTTGATTATATAGTCATTTAACTATTTCCTAACTCTTTCTTATTTGCTTCTCTTTTACTTTATAGAAAGTGTTTTCGTTGTTGCTGACAAAGAGATTCATCGGCTGTCACCAGTTCCGCTGCAGGATCAGATTCAAGAGCTGGTTAAGAGACAGAGAGTTGATGAAGCCCTTACGCTGCTGGACAGGGTTCAAGATCTCTTGCCAAAGGATTCCTATAAGGTAAGACTGATGATAAAGTACTAAACAAAGTGGATTTATGTCTTATCTTCCTTAAACACATTAGAAAGATGTACTATATTAAGACAGTGTAAATCAAGGAAGTGTACAATACCCCTCATTCATTTCAATGGCACTAAATAATAATAATGAACTGATAGATAGATAGATGGATGGATGGATGATAGATAGATAGATAGATAAGCACACACACATATGTAAGTGGTCCTACTTGTACCTGCTCTGAGCGGGATTTGAACCAGTGTCACTGGTATGGGAGGTGGGCACGCTAACAAGAGCAGCCTTTAGTGCAGGGGTGCCAAACTCAGTTCATGGAGGGCCACTGTCCTGCAGAATTTAGCTCCAACCCTAATTAAACACACCTGAACAAGCAAATCAAGGTTCTCGGGATTATTAGAAACTTCCAAGCAGGTGTTTTGCAGCTGGTTGATGCTACACTCTGCAGGACACTGGCCCTCAGGAGTGGAGTTTGACACATGTGCTCTAGCATCAGTCACTAGTGTCTCTTGAGGCCAGGGGAGTGAGATTTACCTGCACAGCTTTTTACCAGCTGACCTCTGTTACACATACACACATACATATTGTCAGCGTACACTGCTACTTTTGAATGGTCATCAATAAAGAAACAACACAGATTAATGGTGTAGTTACAGCATCTACCAGCAGGAGGTTATAGACCATGCTCTGACCTATTTGTCAAAAATACCTCATTAAATCATTCATTCATATGCTAACACGTGGATTTTGTTTAATGAGTAGGTATATTCATATGAGAATGAGAGTAAATGCTTAAAGCATAGAAACTACACATTATACCTTTTAATGGAGTCACGGGGTCAGTGAAAATAAGTAGGTCTGTGTCTGAGCGTCTTAGACACACTGAGCAAGGTAATTCATATGAGCACTTGAACCAGATGCACAGATGTCATTCCATCAAGATGAAAATCATCTTACAATGGTATTAGGCAAAGATCAAAGATGCATTAGTTCAAGGACTGAATGTCTGAGCTCACATCAAATATGCTACAAGATTTTAGTATTAAATGTGCTCTATTTAACATTTATATTGGAGTGGAAGCTGAAACATGGTTATGATAAAACAATAGCTCAGCTAAGATATACTCATATATCTCAATCCTTCATGCCATCCATCACTTTACTTTTAGGATCTACATAAAAATGTCATCTGCGCATCTGGAATGATAAAGTTCTACAGAGAGGATTTTGTGGAAGCAAAAGAGCTTTTTATGTAAGTACTGCTTTAAGATTTAATGGTATTTGGGAAACCAATTTGACAGCTTTCGCTTTAAAAATAAATGAATACTACAATGACCACCCAGCTACACTGTAAAAAATGATTGTTGTAGAAGTTGTAAATAGAATGGAGTACATTTACAAGAAAATACTATTTCAGTCATTCACATTTCACATATAATTCAATAATTTCTTTGTAATTATTTGTGAAATTTACTATCAATTTCTGAGTAATCACTGTCAGTGCTGTAAATCCTAAACCAGTTTTTTTTTAGTGTAATCTTTTATCTTCCAGTAAAGGTGAACTAGACCCAAGGGAAATCATTAGCCTTTATCCAGCTATGCCTGTTGTGAGTGAAGACTTTACACCTCAGACAACAGCAGTCAGCAATGCCAAGGACCTGTGGACGTTAAGTCGAGAAGACTGGCCGACATTTCAGCAATACCTAAGCTTTTTGGATGACTTCTTGAGAGAAGTCAGGCCAACAGGACAGGGCCAAATGTGTCCGCAGGACATTGACTCTGCACTTTTTAAGCTGTATTTGGAACAAGGAGAATATGGAAAACTGGACCAGCTTGTGTCATCGCAGAATAACTGTAACCTCCAAATGTGTGTGCCTGACTTGGAGCAGCACAAAAGGTTTGTGCTCATCATACTTCAGCGTTTACAGGTTATTTTCTAGTGCACTCAAGAGCCAAACTAATTTTCTGCCATTTCAGGTTTTTCACACTTGGATTGCTCTATCAAAGCCAAGGCCAGCATGTCAATGCAATTCAGGTATCTTTGAATCATACTGAAAGAGCCAAAGCAATGACGATGAATCAGGAAGGAAAGTAAGCTTCTTCTTTTTTTCAGACCTGGGTTAAAATTGTGGAGGATGAGAGCGAAGACCCCTCAGACATCAGTGTAATCCAGCATATAGTTAATACTCTTTCAAATCTGAAGCACAAACCCATCGTCTTGAAATTTGTAGATTGGGTTCTTCAGAGAGACCAAGA
Source organism: Hypophthalmichthys nobilis (assembly GCA_037950665.1). Lineage (NCBI taxonomy): Eukaryota > Metazoa > Chordata > Actinopteri > Cypriniformes > Xenocyprididae > Hypophthalmichthys > Hypophthalmichthys nobilis. The sequence goes on from CM075478.1 coordinate 11,651,502, forward strand.
GGCAAGTATTTTAACGATCATATACTATTTATCAACAGCAGAGGGCAGAGTTACACAGATTTCATTTAGTTCAGTTTACTCTTTTGCCCCTGGCATGGCAATATAAAAGAAATAACATTATGTTTCTAGAATTTGAACAAACAAACTGCAGAACAGCAATTTATCTGAAATAGATTTTTTTGTAACAATGTAAAAATCTTTACTGTCAGTTTTGATCAGTTGAGTGCATCCTTGCTGAATAAAAGTATTGATTTCTTTAAAAAAAAAAAAAATCTTACTGACCCCAAACAGTATTTTGAACAGTATTGCATTTGATTTATTGCATTACCAGCAATTTGTTTAAAATGCTTCTAAATCATGTTCTTTATTTTAATATAGGCTGGAATACTGATCTTTACAAAGATGCATGCAAGCAGCCACATTATATTTGCACCGGAAGAAGTCCTTACCATTCTCACCAACTACTCAGTTGCCATGATTCTTTACTTGGAATTTTTAGTCAATGAATTACACAGCAAGGTACTATTCTATTTGCAGCCTTATAAGGATTTGTAAGGTCATGAGGAATTAACTTTACATTGATCTTTTGAGATACAAAAAGCTTATATGTATGCAATTTTAGTATTTACATACTACCTATTCATATTTTGAATTTTATTTTATTATTTATTATTTATATTTTCAGTTTTCATTTTAATTTCAGTTTAATTTTTAGTAATTTTGCTGTGTGCTTTTGTCATTTTTTTTTTTTAATATTTAGTTTTTTTTAGTTTTATTTTACTTAACAGAAATTGGTTTTAGTTAAAAATAACAACACTGGTATAAATTTTTTTTTTTTTTTTTACATTGATAACCAAACGCTTCCTCCTCAGTTCAAAAAGAGATTTACTGAAACTAAGTTGCAAAAAACTTGTTGTGAACTTCTGCAATTATGTGGCATGACATCAACACATGACCGTCCACGTTTACACATCAGTACTGGGCGATCGGAAACTTCACCCGGCTATTCACAGTGACGTAATAAGGAGAAAGCAGGATAAATGCTATTATTTCTAAGTCTCAGGAACATATTACAGAAAGTTAAGTCTTAAATTAAAGACCTAACAAGTTTCAAACAGAAATCACCATGGTTACTAAACAGATAGGACTCTAGAATTTGGATGTTTCTGAAGTGTTCCCAGAAGAACCAACGATAAAGGCCTGTTCAAACCAAGGACGATAACTACATTGATAAAAACATTGACAGAATTTATCCTGCTTTAAAGAGCTCGAGCATTTAAAGCAGCAGACGAAAGAATTGCAGAGTGTGCTTATAATAAACAGAATGATATCATGCATTGGTGTGGACGCTAATATAGTTATCATTATATCTATCTTTATAGTTATCGTTCTTGGTGTGAATGGGCCTTAAGAGTAAAATGTCTGAAAAAGTGTAAAATTTTTCTGATTATATAAAAACACAGCAGCAAAATATGAACAATTTAAAAATGGTTAGTGAGCCATCTGCAGTGTAAGGCCAAGGATGTGCTTCCCCTTTAAAAACACATTTAAATAGATTTCCTTTAAATAATTTTAAGTTACATATCGCCTAGCAACCACCTACACATCCCAGCATAAACGCTCCTGATAAATTATTTGTTATTTGTTCACAAATCAATTTTAACAGAAAAGCAAGCACACTGTGGGATTTGTCAAGGCAGAAAGTGCACAAGGAGTGCTCCCTTTATAATCACTAAAAAGCTGTCACTCATCTTAGTTCATCGCCAACTCAAAAAGTTCCGTTATAATCAATGAAGCTGACTGCACACAATAAATCTCTTATTTACATAATTGTTTGTTATAATGAGAGGAATCAGCGAGCGTGCAAAACACCAGAGTTTTTGTTCAGTGCTAACTTGAACACGTCTGATTGGCCATTGCGTTCAAGAAATCAACAGATATGTCTCTGATTGGCTACACTGCACAATGCTGCAAAATAGAAACCTTTGACGTTCTCCAAAGTGCAAACACAGATCGTTTGCCAAATATGTTTTGCCAATATGCTATTATTATGAAGAAAACTGATCCTAGACCAGCAGTTATGGGCAGCTTTTTCTTCTAAAAGCAATCAGAAGCAGCAGCTGTCAGTGGTTTGAGTGAGAGAATTCCACTAGTCTTAAGTCTATGCCCTAAGGGCTAGGCCCTGTCCCAAATGGCACACTTGTGCACTTGCGGTCTTGCGGACGGTGTGCGCGTGTCCAGAAGACCGTAGAGTGTCCCATTTCAGAAGGATGCGGACCCTTTGCGGTCGATATGTGCCCTTGATGCGCACTTTTCCCGAGCCCGCACTGAAGCAAGCTCCACAGCAGACTTCTTCCCAACAGTCAAAGCAGCGTTATGTCACGAAAGTGTGGACTTGTAGGAAGACCGCAAGTGTTTAGGGTGCTATTTGGAGCAGAGCCTAAGCCTTGCCCAGCCTTACACAAGCTCCAGTGAGGAAGTAATTGTGAAAAACTAAATTACAATGCAAAAAACATAATTTAGTGGATCTCAGTGACAAAATGTATGTAAAAAATCTATGACATGACCCCTTTAATGTCAGTTTTCCTTGACTGAAAATTCCATTTAAGAAGCACATTGTCTATTCACAGGAGGAAAAGCATCATACCACACTCATCAAATCATACATCAAATGGATACTGCAGTCAATCGAGGGTGACTACAGTAATGAAACAAGCAGGGAAGAGATGAGACATAAACTACAGAAGTTACTCTGGCAGTCTTCTTTCTATAATGCTGATACTATATATGGTGAGCACAGCATGTGGATAAAGACCTTTGATACACTGTCAGAAAAAAGGTACAAAAGCAGTCACTGGAGCGGTACTCATTTAAAAGCTAATGATATGTACCCTTTAGGGGTAAATAAGCTACAAAGGTGTACTTTTTGGAAGGGTACCGCCCCAGTGACAGCTGAGAGTGTAGTTTAAATTGTTCCTTGTGCACTGTCCATGAATGAAACAAACTGCTATACCTTTTATTGTCACAGACCAAATAACATCCTCATTTCTTCATGTGGAGAAAGCAATTTTGCTTGGGAAATCTGGTAAACACAAAAAGGCCCTGCAGGTTTTGGTCTATGAAGAAAAAGACCAGCAGGCTGCTGAAAGCTACTGTTGGAGGACCTCTGCTGGACGAGACAGGAAGTTCACACAGGAAATGTTCCTCACCCTGCTTCAGATCTACCTCGAGTCCACTCATCATGTGATCGCAGCAGTGGACCTGCTGAACAAAAATGCTGCGTCTTTTGATTTAGTCAGTGTGTTGAGGGTGCTGCCGGGCTCCTGGTCTATGAAACTGGTGTTGCGGTTCCTTTCTGAATCACTGAGAGGAACGGTGCATGACAAAAGAATGAGAGGTCTGGAGATGAGCCTAGCCAAGGTGGAAACTCTAAGACACAAGCATGCCTGGGTGAGACACACTATAAATGGAGCCAATTAACATGCAAAAAGAGCATCCCAAATATTCAGTAAACCCAAACAGCAATGCTAATGTTATTCTTTATGCTCCCAGATGGAAGCAACTCATGAAAAAATCCGAGTTGACAGAGGATGTGTTTGCTATTTCTGCCAGAAGCGTCTTACAGGGCCCGAGTTCCTGCGCAGGCCGACAGGAGAGCTGACACACATATCCTGTCATGGTGGTGAAAGCAGTCAATGAATAACAGAGACACTATTATTCACACCTATTCCCATTTACACTACATTTATACTCCTAGCAGATGCTGTCTTACTAGGTTGCTTACAATAAAGACTGTAATTACTTGGACAGCAAGGCAATTACTAGGACAAATTGCTGAGAATATATGACACATGCAAAGCTAGCCAGAAACACCAACTGGAAACCACAACAACTGTACAAATATACTTCTACTACACAATATAGCTGGGATGATACTGTTAAATTTAATAAATACCCTTATAGGACAGATGACAATGTGCACAAATCTTTTGTATTATTATAAGTATCAATATATAATATTATTGCAGTTTAAAATACCATTTTTTTTATTTTAAAGTTTTCTATTTCAATAGATTTTATAATGTAGTTTATTCCTGTGATTGCAAAGCTGAATTTCCTGCATCATTACTCCAGTCTTTAGTGTCACATGATCCTTCTGAAATCATTCTAATATGCTAAACATTTCTTATTATATTCTTAATGATGAAAACAGTTGTGCTGCTTAATATTTTTGAGGAGCCCATGGTCATTTTTTCAGGATTCTTTGATTAATAGAAAGTTCAAAAGTTAAAATAAATCTTTTGTAACATTATAAATGGCTTTACTGTCACTTTTGATCAATTTAATGCATCCTTGCTGAATATCAAATTTCAAATAAAATCTGTTTTGCATTAATGTCTTTTGTTTGGTTTTTGAAATATGTACTTTCTCTGCAAATAGACATACAATTCAAGTACAAGCCAAAGCCTTGGCATGCCAGTATAAATAATAATAAACTATTCTTTTCAACCATGTTCATTCATGCTTCATATAGATTCATTGAGGCTGTATGTCTTATGACTTGGCTGAAATGACCTTTGCATACTGTAGTCCTCGAGAAGGGTGCCAGAGAACAAACTATATAATAAACAAGTCGACATCTCTTTTACACCCACTGGACTGGGTTGGCTCAATGTTGTCTGCTTCTAGCCCAAGCATGGTGTGGAACTGGCAGCCTGACAAACCCAGGCTCAACACCACTTCAGGACATGGTGCTCTCCAGACAAGCCACCTTATGTGGACAAATTCTCATACCAGACTGTTTAGTTTGTGGACATGAAAAAATAAATCACAAAACACCTCAAATATGTTATCCACATGAATCATAAAATATATCGAACAGACTGTGATATGTCAAAGTGAATCACTGTTGCATTAAGTCTTCCGCTTCCATTCCTGTTTTGAATAAATGTCTTGCCACTCTATTCCTATTGCACTAGATGGCTTTCAGTGGTGTTTAAACTAAGCTTAAAGATAGATTGATGTGGCAATCTATTTGTATATAAATATATATCTAGTGTCTATAGAGTATTCATAGCTTTATTCATAGGTCAAATTAGCCAAACAGATGCATTTTGAGAGCATATATGTATTTTTACATTATGCAACTTACTAGGCAAATGCGCACACGCATTTGCCTTGTTTTGACATTTCAATAGTGATTCTAATGGTGTTAAATTTAATCAGCATAAATTAAAGGCAACAGAACAAATATCTCTATGATATATAAATATTTTACATTTTTTATTTATAAAAAAAAAAAGGATTTTCACATTGGTGAATGAGTAAGGATAATGAGAATTGTTGGGAAATGTGCTAAATTGTCACAATGCAAAAATCCGTTTCTTTAAGTAAAATATATAATAATGTTAAAAACTGAGGTAAAACCTACACCAGACCGGATGTGATTCGTGTGAAGTATGTTGCAAACAGTGTGCACATGGTTTAGTGTGCAGTTTTGCATTAGGGCAAACAAAGTGATTAAAGTATGTGCATATGTGTGCATGTTCAACAGAGAGTGTATAATATTCAATATGCACTGTATTTATGTGTTGACCACACTGACTGTGACTCATTCTGCCCCCAGTTAAAGCTGTCCATTTGTGTACAGGGCCGGGACTGGTCATTTGGGTGGACTCTGAGTTTACTTTAGGATCCCTCCCTTCTTTGATAGCTGCCTCTTGGGGCCTTCAATGTTTTGACATTTCAGGGCTAAGGAGACTATAAACCCATAAGCTTGCAGTTTTGCAGCAGTTTTAGTAGGTTTGATTTAAAAGCTTTCAGGTGTTATTTATGCTCACCAATACTCAAATAATAAAGCAATCTGGTGCAGATACTTGCTTATATGGCCGGTCAGCATGTCCCCTGGAGAGGAGCCCGGGATCTTTAAAGGCTTTTGCACAGATGGTCATTTTACACATGAGGAAACAGGATGGATGCAAAAATCAACAGTTACAGAACAAACTGTGGTAGAGAACCAGGCATTGGTCCCTCTTTATAAATATCTATACCACAAACAGAGGAAAAGAGGAAAAAAACAAAAACATTTTCCTTTCATGCTTCTAAATATAAAAGCAGACATTTTAAAATGCTGGTGTTTACTTCAAAACATTTTTATTTTAACAGACATCATTTCGAAATGCATTGGAAACTTACCCTGCATTTTAAAATGGAATCAGTTTTATACCTTGTGTTTGTTCATGGCTGAGTTTAATGGGCATATAAATTAAGTGGTGCCATTATAGGATTCACATATAAACACTGATCAGCGAACATAAACAGAAGCTCAACTGAACCTGAGCAAACCTCTTCTGAAAGTTCAAACGTGCTGCATAATGCAAGAATGAACCTCACTGGTTCTTGCATGTGAAGCAAACATGCTTGAGCTTCTGTTTACCATATCTGATGTGTGCGTTGATGAATGTTTATATGTGAATATAAGCCTAAATTCAATCTGTTCATTATATAAAGCAATCGTGTCTCTTCAGAAGCTTTGAACTAAACAACTCAATTCATAAGGATTAATTTACAATCTCTTTATGATCTTTTTGAAGCGTCAAAGTGTCAGTTGCATAGCTGTCTATTGAGGGACAGAAAGTTCTTAGATTTCATAAAAAGATTTTCATTTGTGTTCTGAAGATGAACAGGTTTGGAACGACATGAGGGTCAGTAATTAATGACAGAATTTTAATTTTTGGGTGAACTAACCCTTTAAGATACACAATGAAATATGTTGTGACAGACTTTATGTGTATATATAGTAAAACTAACCCGCACAATAAAAAAAAAAAAAAAAAAAAAAATATATATATATATATATAGATCTTGACAGCTCCTCAACATCATGAACTCTGGTTTTTGTGTTCCTCTGGAACACTGTAAACCCGAATAAGTTGGCAAAACTCAAAAAAATTTGAGGTAATCAGTTACATCATTTTTTTTAAGTTAAGAAATTCAAAGTTTAAGTAAGCAGAACTGGCAGATTTCAATTCTGTACTTATACATTTTAATTGCTCTTAACTTTAAATTATTGAGTAAGTTAATTTATATATTAAACTTGAAATTATGTAATCTCAACATACTTTTAGTAGTGGAAATTTAGCTAGCTATAACTAGCTAATTCAGCAAATGCTAATTTGTAACACAATGCTTTGATAACATTAGCATAGCATAGCAATTGCTGAAAGAGTACAGCAACGTAGAACATTTATGATGTACCTGTTCTCAAACTAAGCCCATGCTCCACTTGTCACCATGATGGTTTTGTGAACTCAAAAGAAAAATAAAATTCTAAATACTCATAAAATTTAATTTGATTGAACTAATTTGTTTAATTTGAGTTTGCCCTACTCAAACCAATTAATTATTTTGAGCGTTAGGGTTTACAGTGAAATTTACCAACATAAAGGTTTTGAAATGCATGAGGGTGAGTTAATAATGAGGAGTGAACTATCTCTTTAAGACAAACACAGAGATGCTCAGTCAGCTGTTAGTGCCAGCGATGCCAACAAGCAATAATCCTGAGACATCTGTTAGGCATCTGAACAAAAACACATCACACTGTGAGCGCATTCTGAGCATCAGGTAGCTGCTTAAATACAACCATGGAAACCAGTACTGTATATAAGAGGAAGTGCATCTTGGACACTTTTAGCAAGTACGCCACAAATGATTGCAACATATTCTATGACGCATTTTTATGGCCTCAGTGGTTGCTGAAAAACAAGGGGAATCTTAATTTGCAACCTTTGGATAGCAATAATGGTAAGGTACCAAAGAAACATAAAGATAGAACCATCTCTAATTTGCAGTTTCCTTGAAGAAGCTAATGCTACAGTGAGTACATCCGAGAATAAATAGCCCAAAGGATGATCAAAACATATCTATTTTTCAACCTCTATAAGCAACGCTGTCATTTCCCTAGCTTTCTTTACCTTTGGTTTTGGAGCCAGGCCACCAGGGGATAGTCACAGCATAGACCACTGGAGACACCGGGGGAGAGGCGAAGACCACAGGCTCCTACCATGCATCCTGGCTCCCAGACATGGCCTGTAGTGTGGAGTGTAGAATAATCCCACAGCAGGGCATATGGGCTTTGTTCATTCCCGGCACACATCCCTTCTCTGCTTTGTCTAGCCGTTGTGCCCTCACACAATGGATTGAATGCTAATTGTTAACATGTTTGACGGCCATGCAATCAGTCTAATTAACATGAAACAATGGCAATGTCAAACTTTAGCTGCCTGCCAATTTGTCATCAGAGTGCTATTTAAAGGCTAAAACGAAATTTGTTTAGTATGCAGAAGAGCTATGCAAGCTGGCAAGGTGAATTGGGTTTAAACTTGCAGTAAATGGGGCCTTTTGCATGCAGATGTTTTTGAGAAGTAAATATAGATTCATGAACACGCCATACTTTTGTACTTAACTGGAAACCTGTTTATCTTCTACTTACGGGTTATTAGCATAATGAGCGGAACTATGAGGACTAATGACTCTACGAGATTGGTTGCTGTCCATAAAAAACTCTTGGCTCGAATGTGTTAATTAAGGGAAAATAAAGATATTGAGTTTAAATATTATATAATAGGCCAGGAAATTTACAGATCTTGGAATCATAAAACAATATTGCCATGCTGGCACTAAACTGAGTGTGTGCTCAAGGGTGGTTCCCTTGACTGGCTTTTGAACTTGAGGACCCGAGTGTAATATACATTTAAAGTAGTTTTCCTAACCCTATCCCAGCTTCTGGAAAGGAAAGCAATTGCTTTTGCTGACTCATGAAAGTTCACATTGTGGCATTGTTATCCTTGTTTTTGGTGTGTTAACCCTCTGATGCTCCACTACAGTTAAAGGTCATTTTTAACCATTCAGGGTGGTTAAACCCACCATCACTTTCCCATACCTATAATTCCATATAATTATCTACTTTGTATGCCATTGTATTTTTTTTTTTTTTTTTCTTTAATGTAAGACATATTCAGGATGGCTGATGAAAGAAGCACAAAGTACTTAGAATATCTAGAATGATCAATAGAGTAGGATCTAAGGAATAATTCTGGGAACACTTTACAATAGTTAATGCATTAGCTAACATGAACTAACAATAAGCAATACATTTAAAAGCATTTATTAATCATTGTTAATTTTAGTAAGAATACAATTGTTCATTCACTCTAAAAAATGCTGGGTTGTTTCAACCCATGTTGGGGTCAAATATGCACTAACCCAACCATTGGGTTTAAAAATTCAGTTTAAAACTTTAAACCAAGGGTTGGGTTTGTCCATATTTGACCCCAACATGGGTTGACACAACCCAGCATTTTTAGTGTTGTTTGTGTTAGTTCAGAGTGCATTTACTAATGTTAACAAATTAAATAAGGGCCTTATTAAGTACAAATTGTTAAAAGTAATTTACTTATAGCCTAAGTCTAAATGTCTAGTCCCATATTAGTATTTGGGTGTCTGCTGTATATAGAGTCTAATTTGGAATGATAACTTTGTTATATGCGAAACATGCAAAACTTTGTCACTTTGTCGCGTGATCACAAGTGAAAAAAGTGGGACAGCATATTTACTTTGCGTTTAAGATCAGTACCAGTAAACAAATGCTTATAGGGTTAGTTCACCCAAAAATTAAAATTCTGTCATTAATTACTCACCCTCATGTCTTTCTAAACCTGCAAGACCTTCGTTCATCTTCAGAACACAAATTAGAATATTTTTGATGAAATCCGAGAGGTTTTTTTATATCTCCCATAGAAAGCAAAGAAATTACCACATTCAAGGTCCAAAGAAGTATTAAAGACATAGTTAAAATAGTCAACGTGACTACAGTGGTTCAACCTTAATGTTATGAAGTGACAGGAATACTTTTTGTGTGCAAAAACAAAACAAAGATAACAAATTTATTCAACAATTTCCTCTCTACCCTGTCAGTCTCCTACGCAGTTGACGCAGTGAACGCAGTGCAGCGCTTCCATGTTTACGTCTGAACGCTGGCTCAGTATTGGCCGACTACTCTGTTCACGTAAGCAGCACGACGCATGCGTGTGATGATGACGCAGGAGCCGGCCAATACAGAGACGGCGTTCGGACGTAAACACGGAAGCTCTGCAATGTGTCTTCAATGTAAACAATGTAAACAAAAAGTATTCTCATTGCTTCATGGTTGAACCACTGTAGTCATGTGGACTATTTTAACTATGTCTTTACTACTTTTCTGGACCTTGAATGTGGCAGTTTTTTTGCTTTCTATGGGAAAAAAAAAACTCTCGGATTTCATCAAAAAATATCTTAATTTGTGCTCTGAAGATGAACAAAGGTCTTACGGGTGTGGAACGACATGAGGGTGAGTAAAAAATGACAGAAATTTCATTTTTGGGTGAACTAACCCGAAATTCTAAAGAGCAAAATCTGGTGCAAAACAAATTTATGATAGTTCAGACAATATACTGTATTACTATTATGATTATGATTATGATAATCAATGTTTTTTAAATAAATTGCGTACACTTCATGAGGAACAAAGATATAAACAATGAAGAGAATCATGTTCTGACCAACAAAATTTACTCTTAAACTCTTTTACAGCAACTCTGCGGATTCATCCGAAATATAACACTGTTGATTAAAGGCTGAACATTCCTTGACATACACTTAAGAACCTACAACCAGCATCAGCCATGCAGTAATTAGAAATTCAGCAACATCACTTTCCACAAATGAACACACCCAGACAAAACGCAGCCTGGTTGGAGAGGAACTACGCACAAGCAATTCCCAGCGGCACATGAGAAATTATGAGACCCCAACCACACAGTAATGTTCAAGCATGTCATCAGTTTTCATAAAGTTCCCATGAAGACACATCTGTTGAACCCTGGCACAATCAACGGTTTTACACCCAAGCACTAGATCGAAATTTAACCATTTTATGGGTAACTCTTTACAGTAAGGTTCATTAGTTAACATTAGTTAACTACATTAGTTAACATGAATTAATAATGAACTGCACTTCTACAGCATTTATTAATCTTTGTTAATGTTAATTTCAACATTTACTAATTTGGTTTTAATAATGCACAGTGGGCGAGTGTGTTTTAATTGAACTGCGCTACTGTAAAGAGTTTGTTGGCTGAGAAGAGATGTGACCTTATAAAAAGCAAGGTACATCTCTATATAAATGTCAGAGGCACTATCATGATTTATTAGCATAAAAACGGTGCACTTCTATATCCAAGCATATGAGTGTTGGATTATATCTTTTTATTTGCAAGTATGCAAATTTTCAACCTAAGTAACCTGTCACAGTTTAGGAATATCAAAAATTGCTATTGTATATTCACAATAACGAGCACATGGTGTGAAGTTAACTGTCAGCCGCTTATATCTCACATTCAGATAGATAGAGATTGAGTAGGCGCTGCTTTAAAAAGCACATGGCTCATAATGTTGGGCTCTGGCACATTTCTGTCCTTTAATTTGGAAAGGGCGTTTCAGAAATGTCACGGAACTTAGAAAAATAATGGAGGGTAAATGTATAGATTACAGTGGATTTCCAAGGTCCAACGATATAATTTGGCTAATTTCAATGGAACAAACCCACAGGCGGAAACCTGGATACGTAGTTTAACACTGATAAAAATCTTCAGTTGACTTTAAATGTTCAAAAAAACAAAAGGCACTTAACTCTCGTCCTTTAAAGAGGTCCTTTTTTTTTTCTGCCAAATAAGAAGATCATTTCTGAATTCTTCCAAAAGCATCATATTTATATAACATACAACATTATTTATAGGTAGTTTATGCAAGGCTGCCATGTTTAGAAACCAAGCAAAGGAGTTTATTTCCAAGCAAAATTGCCTCTTAAGTGGTGATGAAGGATAAAGAAAACCTGTCCAAATGAAAATGTTTGGATCTTGGCCACCTGCTCTGGTTTGTGGATGAATGAGCGGGTATTTTAATGGAGTAACATATCTTTAAGGAAAAGCAAATCAAACCGAGTAAGAAAATCTTCTGAAGGTAATTTGTCTGCAATTGTCAGTTCTAAGTTGGAACATCTGTAGAAGAGGAAATTTGAAGTTTTATTTCTACCACTAATAGCTGAATTTTGACCAAACACAACTTACCAAAGGCTCTAAACCCACGTTTCTGGCAAGTTTAGCCCTGTGGTTTCAGCTGTTCTATTTGTACAGCATAAAACCACAAACTGCCCTCTCTGAATTTATTCATATATCACTACAAATAGCTTAGGTGTCCCCTTCAATCAACATAAACACCTTAAAAGCGACTCCTCTCGAAGTATACTGCATTTCAAAGCTACCAAAAATGAACTTAATTAATTTAATTCTCAAGAATGTCTTATCACACAACACAGGACTACAGCATACGGGAAAAATTTAACGTCCCGTTCTGGAACACTAAGCTTCATAGTGTTGTTCACTTCTGTTTTGAGGCCAGAATGTTGCTATTGAGGAAAAAACTCAGAAGAGATCATTATTTGGGGCAGAGGAGACTATCTTACATGTGGTTATTAAAAGTCAACAGGTCATCAGTTGTGGTTCCTGAAGAGCAACTTAGGCACATGCAGAGATCACTGCAGCTCTCACAGACAAATACTCTTGAGGTTGTCTCATAGTTTGGTGCCAAGCTCCTATATTAGCCCAGACTTTCCGCTGAGGACTCGTCTACTCATCTGGACTCCAGCTGTTAATGACTGGCATAGTTTATAAATGCATTAGCCCACAAATATATGTTTCTAAAATCTGTTTGGCAGTGTAGGTCTTGATTCAGCATGGTTATTTAAATGACATCTCGTATTTATTAAAAGAGGAAATGCAAGTTGTAAGTTCTTACACATTATTTAAGAATTTATGGATCATTTCAAAAAGAATATTGCACCATATTTTTGGAATAACTACAGCCTCCATTAACCAATTAATAATAATCATGGATATTTTCATATCTCAAAAAATGTATGCCTATATCTTTAAGGCCTGCAGAAACAAGGTAAAATCAGCACCAGATACCTACATCTCTCCCTCTTCACATTAATAGCATTAGTTTTATTCAACCCGATCTCACGGCAATTCATAAGTATTTTACGAGGTGGCTAATTCGTATTAATTCATACGACCTCACTCGTACGAATTTTTGCTAAATCGTACGTATTTTACGAGTTGACAAATTCGTATTAATTCATACGAATGACCTTCCCCAAACCCTGCCCCTAAACCTACCCGTCACTGGGGTTTAGACAAATCGTACAAATTTGTACATATGAAATAGCCACCTCGTAAAATACATACGAATTGGTCGTGAGATAGCGTTGTTTTATTCTGTATTACGTCCTATTACTTCCCAACCCAAAGTAAAACTATGAACATTTAACCATTTAAAGGGGGTCAAGGGGTTATTATTTTAATGTTCCTTTTCACTTATTATGTTAAAGGGATAGTTCACCCAAAAATTATAATTATGTCATCATTTACTCACCCTCAAGTTGTTCCAAACCTGTATGAGTTTCTTTTTTCTGTTGAAGACAAAAGAAGATGTTTTGAAGAATGTTGGTAATAACACAGTTGACGGTAGCCATTGATTGCCATAGTAGGAAAAAAATACTATGGAAGTCAATGGCTACTGTACGTCAACTGTCTGGTTACCAACATTTCGTCCCCTTGGAATTATAAGGTTCTATCTGCATTCTATTCAGTTCTGAGATATTGAGCTTCAAAGTTTTTGCATTCCATTGGACTTTGTAGACATAACCTTTTTGTTTTCTAAATAAAAAGTCCCCAAATGTACTCAACATTACCAAAAACATCACATAATGTAAATAATTTGTCACAGAATAAGAATATATATATGAATAACTCAATTTTGACAAAAATGTCAGATAGAACCTTATAATTCCAAGGGGACGATTTTTTGTTTGTTTTTTTAAAACATCTATCACATGCCATGATGTGTATTAAGTTGGCTTGCACTATATGTTTCACGCTTCAGAATTTGAACATAGTGAGCATCAATGTTCCCTGGTTTTCACTATGCATTGTGGGACTGGAAGAATATTGTGATTGAGACAGCCCTTAAAGGGTTAGTTCACCCAAAAATGAAAATTAGTGAACAGGGGCCACATTTTGAAGGCAAAAAAATAATGCATCCATCCATAGAAAAAGTAATCCATACGACCCCAGGAGTTAATAAAGTACATTTCTGTAAGAAAAATATCTATATTTAAAACTTTATTAACTATAATAACTAGCTTTCAGTAGACGGCCGTACACATCGATTTTCGGTGGAAGAGTGACCTCTGACCTGACGCACGACGTAACGACGAAGGCGGAAGCGCAGAGGATAGAACAAAACAAAACACCGGTCACAAACTAGAAGTCTAAAACTATCATTTTTAAAGAGAAATGTCAGAGGTTTTTGATATAAGAGAAGAGGAGCTTGAGTTTGTTGTACAGCCCTATTTATTTGAACCATGAGAGGCGTCTAAGCTTACAATACTCCTTCATCCTACGTCATACATCGTGTCACGGGTTATTCTTTTGGCGCATGTCGACTTGCACAGTATGCGTACGGTCGTCAGCTAGTTATTTGTCCGGAAGCTAGTTATTTGAATTTAAAAAGTTTTAAATATAAATATTTTTCTTACAAAAATTCATCAATTCGTTTCAGAAGGCCTTTATTAACACCCTGGAGCAGTATGGATTACTTTTATTAAGGATGGATGCATTTTTTTTGGCTTCAAAATTTTTTCTGTTTATAAACCTTGGAGGAGCAAGGATATTTTTAAATATATCTCTGATTGGGTTCATCAGAAAGAAGGCTTGAGGGTGAATAAATCATGGGATAATTTTCATTTTTGGGTGAACTATCCCTTTAAAATGGCTGACTCCCTTATCGGTGTACTGACTACTGAACTAGGGAGCTGACTGAGATGCACGCATAGTAATGTTTAATCAAACTCCATGGTGAAATCTCTCTGGTGACATACTGTTTGTCGGACTTCTGCAAACATTTAGTCTGCTTAAACCCCACCCCTTCACAATTGACTGCAACACCCACATCTCCAAATCCAATCCCAGTGGATGGAATAAAACCAAGTCCCCATCCTACATTTTTTTTTCATAGTCCGTTAGGCCTACACTTTAAACTGTACGTCACAATACAGAAGAAAAGATCTGTTGCTACTTGCGTTTCATCGCAACTTCAATGTAGATTTTATTCATTCACATTTATAATCAAGCTGATTATACAGTATAACACAGCCTCTGTACTTCTTTGCTTTGAGTACTGCATTGCAGAACACTTCCCTAAACTCCAGCGTGTTCTTTAGACCTTTTAGATGTTTGTTGTGTTTTATTCTAAAACCGCTTAAATTGTTTCTTGCAGACAGAGAACCTGCAATTATCTTTGG
The DNA here is from genome assembly GCA_037950665.1 of Hypophthalmichthys nobilis. Lineage (NCBI taxonomy): Eukaryota > Metazoa > Chordata > Actinopteri > Cypriniformes > Xenocyprididae > Hypophthalmichthys > Hypophthalmichthys nobilis. Next base: position 11,666,962 of record CM075478.1, read on the forward strand.
AAGACACTCTTGGATCAGTTATTATCTTTAAATACAGGACTTAACCACCAAAATTTATGTTCTGAAAAACCCATTAGGTAGCTTTATTTAACCGATTTCTTTAAGTGATTCTGATTCCCTGAAGTGAGGGATATATTTTTCCTCCCATGCTGACATGAAAGAGTGAAAGGCGAGACATGTCTGAAAGGTAGAGGATCAGACATACCAAGTCCAAAGAAAGAGCCTCTTTGTTGCTGATGCTTTTAGAAGACCCACCTATAGGTGGAGATGAAAAGCAAGTGAAGCCAATAATGCGTTTAACTCAGAGCTGAGCACTTGACACCGTCAACACACCTTTCAATTTCACGTTTTAGTACCTGGGATCTTTCTAATGCCACTTGGGACAAATAACAATGATGGTATCAGCGTTCGTTTGACGTTTCATGGCTTGATGAATAATGTCCCAGAGACCAGTTTTAGAGTGTCTATTTCCGAGACCCTATAATTTCACCGCCAATCTACTTGAGTAGTTCCCATCCACCCTTCCATTCATAAAACTCAGAGTAGCTTTTAGTGGTACAGTTAGTTTATTGAAATCTTAAATTTGTGTCCCAGTCTAGATGGGGTATCTTTAGCTTTCACTCAAAGGCAGATCCCTGTTGCATCAACCAATAATTATTATATAGCATGTTCTCCTCCTGGGTGAGGAAATGCTCTGGTCAAAGGGAGGTGAACCAGAAACATCTTCATGTATCTTTAAATAAGAGATAAGTAAGCTAATAAAGGTTGGAGGTTCAAACCTGTACTTCCACCATTGTGGCCGCTCAGTAAAACACTTGACCTCAGGTTGCTCAGAGGCAGTTGTTCTAAGAGTGCTGTATATGTTGTGATTTTTATGGTCCAGGCAGTGTATTTGTCTGTTGAATGACAAAATTATTTAACAAAATATTTGCATTTTCTTTGTAACTGTCTATTTGCTTTCCATCAGAATAGACAGCTACATTTGAATGGCAAAACATCTATAATATAATGAATTTCATCACATTATATATGTTTTGCTGTTCAGAAGTGTATTCAATGAATTTCATTACATGGCTACTTTTACTGGCAAAACATTTATAATTGTTAATTTCATGAAACATTTATAATATATGGATTTCATTACATCATGGATATTTTGCAATTCAAAAGTAGCTGTGTATTTTGGTGGAAAAAGTACCAATATAGAATCATTAATTTAATGTTTTTGTAATTTATATATTGGTAGCTTCCATTTCAATCAAAATGCACAACTGTTTTTGAATGACAAAAAAAAAAAAAAAAAAAAATATTGCTGTAAAAAAAAATGAGATATTTGAAATTTCTATGTTTTATTTCTCTCTCTCTCTCTCTCTCTCTCTCTATAACATTATGACCACCTTCCTAATATTGTGTTGGTCCCCCTTTTGCTGCCAAAACAGCCCTGACCTGTTGAGGCATGGACTCCATTAGACCCCTGAAGGTGTGCTGTGGTATCTGACCCCAAGATGTTAGCAGCAGATCCTTTAAGTCCTGTAAGTTGCGAAGTGTAGCCTCCATGGATAGGACTTGTTTGTTCAGCACATCCCACAAATGCTCGATTGGATTGAGATCTGGGGAATTTGGAGGCCAAGTCAACACCTCAAACTCGTTGTTGTGCTCCTCAAACCATTCCTGAACCATTTTTGTTTTGTGACAGGGTGCATTATCCTGCTGAAAGAGGCCACAGCCACCAGGGAATCCCATTTCCGTGAAAGGGTGTACATGGTCTGCAACAACGCTTAGGTAGGTGGTACGTGTCAAAGTAACATCCACATGGATGGCAGGACCCAAGGTTTCCCAGCAGAACATTGCCCAAAGCATCACACTGCCTCCGCCGGCTTGCCTTCTTCCCATAGTGCATCCTGGTGCCATGTGTTCCCCAGGTAAGCGACGCAAACGCACCCGGCCATCCACGTGATGTAAAAGAAAACATGATTCATCAGACCAGGCCACCTTCTTCCATTGCTCCGTGGTCCAGTTCTGATGCTCACATGCCCACTGTTGGTGCTTTTGGCGGTGGACAGGGGTCAGCATGGGCACCCTGACTGGTCTGCGGCTATGCAGCCCCATACGCAAAAAACTGTGATGCACTGTGTATTCTCACACCTTTCTGTCAGAACCAGCATTAACTTCTTGAGCAATTTGAGCTACAGTAGCTCGTCTGTTGGATCGGATCACACGGGCCAGCCTTCTCTCCGCACGTGCATCAATGAGCCTTGGCCGCCCATGACCCTGTTGCCGGTTCACGACTGTTCCTTCCTTGGACCACTTTTGATAGATACTGACCACTGCAGACCAGGAACACCCCACAAGAGCTGCAGTTTTGGAGATGCTCTGATCCAGTCTTCTATCACAATTTGGCCCTGTCAAACTCAAATCCTTACACTTGCCCATTTTTCCTGCTTCTAACACATCAACTTTGAGGACAAAATGTTCACTTATATCCCACACACTAACAGGTGCCGTGATGAAGAGATAATCAGTGTTATTCACTTCACCTGTTAGTGGTCATAATGTTATGCCTGATCGGTGTATATATTTTTTTGTCTTTTGAATCACCATTAATAGAGATCAATACTTTTTCACTTTTTTGTTACAGTATCCACCAGCAGGGGCTCAATGAAATAGTTAAAAAATTCTCAACATTTACTCACTCTCAGTTTTAAAGCTGTATGACTTTCTTCTTTGGAACACAAAAGAATATATTTTTAAAAAAAATGTCAGCATTTTTTTTTCTCCATAATGAAAGTTTGTTCCACAAAAGAAAGCAAGGCATACTGGTTTGGAACAACATGAGGGTAGTAAAACTGTGACAGAATTTGAATTTTTGGTGAACTGTCCCTTTAAGAAATCATTATAGTACAATATTAGTGTCTGCAATGACAATGAATTCACTCTTTTAACGTTAGCTTTCTGTAGGTAGACACTTAATTCAGATGTACAGTATCTTGTTAATTTTATTAAAGCCTACAATGCAGGCCATAATGGTTATTATAAAGTAAGATGGTAACCACAACAAGAGTGTCAGAGAGGGTAATGAGTTTAACAGAGGCCTACATGGCTGAAAGGCAATGTATTTCTTTTTATTTCTTTATCTTCTCCTCTGTTACTGCAAAGTGAAGTCACCGTAACCTAAGTGCTGTGTCATTTTATGGGCCTATGACACAGCTCATAAAAAGAAAACTAAATCACTCACATGACAGTATAGACTTTTAATGACCTGTACAGCAAACAGAAGCATGATTTCATCAGATGGACACATCTTGAGATCTCAGGTTGTGAGCTGAGTGATGAAAAACCCTCCATGCTCTTCATTTTGAAAGTTTTCAAAAGAAGTAAAGACATAAATTAACAAAACCTGAAAATGTAACAAAAAGACAGACTCCACCCATACTTGCTCTGTCATTAAACTAAATGTCAGTAGCATTTTGAGTCACTCGCCTCCTTAGTGGGTTGTACACAAACACAAACATAGTTTGAAAAAAAATGAATGTTTGCTGGAGACTTCACTGCAGGAGGTGCAACGACACATTTAGAAAGAACTGTTGTCAGCAGAGGAAAGTGTTCATGGGGTTAGCACACACTTAAAGGCATAGTTCACCCACAAATGTAAATTTTGCCATCCTCATGTCATTCATAATCCATATGATGTTATTTTATCTGCATGTGGAACACAGAAGGAGAAATTCAATGATGTTTTTCACTAATAATCTTGTATTCCAGAGAGAATCTGATCACTGAGTTCAACTCAAGAACCAGATCAGTTCATTAATGAATAATTATTTTACATTCACATTCGTTCATTTAGCAGACGCGTTTATCCAAAGTGACTTACAAATATCATAGAGCCAACAATATTATGTGATGCCATAGATTTTTAAAAAGGTTGTTTTTGGCATGATTCTTTTCAGTGAACCAGTTCATCCACTTATGATCTCAAGATCTGATTCTCCATTTGAACTCAATGACTCAAATAAATTAGTTATTTAAATTTTAGCTTGTTCATAACACAAAGCTATCAAGCTATTTAGCGTGACATATACTGCAGTTCAAAAGTCAGTACGAATTTTCTGAAAGAAGTTAATACTTTTATTCAGCAAGAATTCATTAAATTGAAGGTGAAAGTAAAGGCTTACGTTGTTACAAAAATAATTTATTCAAATAAATTTTAAATAAATGATGTTGCTTTTTAACTTTATAATCATCAAAGAACCCTAAAAAGCATCAAATCAGCATATTAGAATGATTTCTGAAGGATCATGTGACACTGAAGACTGGAGTGATGATGAAATTCAGCTTTGCCATCACAGGAAAAAAATATATTTTAGTTATTTTAAATTGTAATAATATTTAATAATATTTTACTGTTTTTACTGTATTTTCAAATGCAGCCTTGGTGAGCATAAGAGGCTTCTTTCAAAAACATTTCACCTTTTGTGTTCCACAGAAAAATAACTAAGTGACTAAATGATCACACAATCTTCATTTTTAGGTGAACTATCCCTTTAAATACACCGTTCAGAACACAACAGAATTAAAGGAAGAGGAAAAATCATGCCTTTGGAAAAAAATTAAGTGTCTGAGTGTAGGTTGTAATCAAACACGTTCTGCAGACAGCTTATATTGTGATCTTTCTTTTAGATGTCATGCCATGTCTATAAAACAGCATGTTTTCATATTCTCAGCAATGCAGTATTTTACCAAGTCAAAGAAGTTGTTTTTATTTTCATGAGCAGAACATGTTAAAACAATGCTTGTCAAATGCAATTATTGTTCTAAACTATTTAGGCACCACTTTGGAAAATTATACTTGATTGAGACTAATTCTGAAAATTGGAGATGTTGAAACAAACTTCATGTTCAGGGAACACTTAATGATACACTATGTGGCATAAATCTTCCATCATGTGTGCAAAAGGGATCTTCCATTCAACCTAGTCTTTTTGCTTCAGTGAACAGGAGTAGGCCTACTTCATATATAGAGTCATAAGGGCAGAACCATACAGTATATGTTATTATGTAAAGATTTAGGAGCTGTTGTCTGCCGCACATAGCTGATCATGATCTTACCTCAAGACCACTCTTGTGTTGTAGAGGGTATGATTAATTGGGTGTGCACGTTTCCCATGCGGCCAAAAATAAATTGGAGAAAAAACCCAGCAGCAGCCTCAGAAAGTGAGGGAGAGCTGTGTGAGAAGACCCAATTTTAAGGAAATAAAACATGATGAAAGGACCATAATGGCAAGAAATACTTAGTGAGGAAGATGCTGACAAATCCAGAAACATTCAAAGACGTGCACTTAAAGAGTACTGTACAAAATGTGCCCCCTTCTGGACGCTTTGAGAAATTATCAGTCTCTCTCCACACAAGAGGGTAAAAAAGTCAAAGTCAGATGTATTTTCCAGAACGTCTTTTTATATATTCTTTATTAGCTGTTTCTGGGTGAAGCACTTACAAAAATACACACGTAAAGAACCATAAACTTGTTTGGCCTGAAATAGTAAATTTTATGAAAGCCTCACACACTCTCCGAACAGACATGCTGAACAAACAGAGTCAAAGTGGCTTCTGTATGAGTATTTCTCAAGGAAAAGAGTTAAATGTGTTCTTTAATGGTCAGACACATTTGGATCCATCGTGTTTGTTGTTATGGACAGCAGGAGGTTTTCAGTTCCCACACCAACCTGCTGAATCTGTCTTCCCTCTTATGTTTTTGTATATGTTTTTCTGGGAGAAATTCAAATGCACCAGACAGGCCAAAAAAAAAGCGAGGTATTTGTAAAGACAACCAGCCAGACAAGGCTGAAATTGTTAATGTAATTTTCAATAGCAAACATTTTTAAACAGATAAAAAGTGTTTATAATTGGACATTTCTAACAGATAGATAGATAGATAGAAGTGGTCAGATGATAGATAGATAGATAGATAGATAGATAGATAGATAGATAGATAGATAAAACCAATCGCCTTCATTGTATTAACTCAAATTTTTAATTTCAATGGACTCAAAATTTTAAGGCATCCAGGTAACTTACTTTTTTAAGTTAAACCAACAATTTTTTTTTTAAAGTGTAGATAGATAGATAGATAGATAGATAGATAGACAGATAGATACTCACAAATATTTACAAATATATATTTGTCTATAGTATACTACAATATAATATATTTGTGTATATTTCAAACAAGTATAGTATTAAATAATAGCATTTAATAGCAAACATTTTTAAACAGATAAAAAGTGTCTATAATTGTCAATAAAATTGTTTAAAATTTCCAGATAGATAGATTTACAAATATATATTTGTGTATAATATACTATCACATTTGCAATGCAATGTTAAATGTCACTAACTTCTGTGTCAATTATTGTTTACATCATGTTTCTAAAGATAAGAACATTACATATAGGGAAGGTCACATCATACAGGCCTAAAAATGACATTTTCAACCCAAATTTAGGACTAAAATGCATCTTTTGCAGCTTTGAGGGGAGCTTAACAAGATCTAATCATGGGTCTAAACACTCAAAGCAAAAGCCATTCTAAAGTGACATGCCAACAGTGGGCAAATCTGCTTGGTAATTACAGCCTTGCAATGAGAGGGGAGGTACTAGTGTGGTAGGTGCTTTTTTAATGATGCAAGGGCCAGATATGGTATAAAAACCCTCATCATTGTGCTAGTCAGCAGCAGATTCTGTCTGGCTCCTACCACAAGGATATTCAGAAGTGGGAGCTGCGGCTGTGTTAAACTTCTTATTTATTTGGAACCCAAGTATGCCGGTAGGTGTCCATTTTTTCTTCTCCTTTGTTTTTTTTGGGAAACTAGGCCTTGATATTGAGGGACATCTATCAGCAGGTGCAAATGGGAGGGTGCTCTTATATATTACTTTGAGTTATGGCTTAAACAAAATTATTAATAATGGAATGGAAGTTGAAATCATAGTTTACAGTTGTCACTGAAAAAATGGACTAATGAACTAATTGTTCCATTAGAATGTTTCAGCCTTCATCAACAGCGGTTTACATTATCACATCTAACTCTTTCAATTCCATTGCAGATTTGACCTCAGAAAATGGAACTACGAGCAGCAAGCATTCTTCTTCTCCTGGTTGCCTTGACGGCTGTCCATGGTGAGAGATATGTTGTCAAGAAGGTGATGAAGGCCCCCCAGTACCAGCCTTACTCAGTGAAAAGCCATGGTATGTGTTTAAAATTGAAAAAATGCTTTTCTTTGCTTTCTGCGGTGTACTGAAGATCTGTGTTTCCATCTAAGATGTTTAATCTAAAGTCGTATTAGATTAACACATACTCAGTTTAAATGTAGGCAAATCAAACCAATTAGATATGTGCATAAAAAGGTTTCATGGGTAGTCCAGCACACTGATTGGTTACTGATGCACAGTGCTTCCTCCAATAGTACAATGCAACCCGTCTAAGCTTTTGAATATTCAAATGATAGATTCATGTCATGCCTCTACAGATGCATTGTACTATAAAGTCTGTTTTGCTGTCTCTGATTACATATCAGACATTGTTTCTTTTAGTTTAGTTAGTAAAAATGAATTTTACATAGCACGGATCTTTTAGTGCATCTTTGTAATCTTTCTCCACACATCCTTCAATCAAATCCATTTTGGAGTACTGAACAATAAATTGAAGGATGTATGAAAGATTCGATATTTTAAATCTTGTATCATTTTCTTATATCATGCTTAAAGGGACAGTTCACCCAAAAATGAAAATTCTGTCATCATTTATTCACCCTTAAGTTGTTCCAAACCTGTATAAATTTCTTTGTTCTGCTGAACACAGAGGAAGATATTTGGAAGAATGTTTGTAACCAAGCAGATCTCGCCCCCCATTGACTACAATAGCAGGGAAAAAATATACTATGGTTGTCAAAATATACTATGGTAGTCAACATTCTGCCAAATATCTTCCTCTGCGTATAGCACTGGTTTGGAACAACTTAAGGGTGAGTAAATGATGACAGAATTTTCATTTTTGGGTGAACTATCCCTTTAACTGCATGGTTTGATGAAATATTCAAAGTTCAAATATAATCATTTGATTGCTCATATTGTACAACAAAATACTACACAGATCCATATGATTTGTTTGAGAAGAAGTGTTTCAGTGTTGTTTTAGCTTTTAAAGGATATGCATGTCAAAACCAACAAACTTTTGTAGGTTATGAACAGCTATTTAGAATTAGTCTCTAGAGACATGTTGAAAAGTGATTTGTCTGGGTGTGTCAGAGCAAAATCTAAACACATCTGTTTTGGTTCATTAAAGCTGTGCCTCCAAGAATGACCTTTGGTATGATGTAGTTTACAAACCAATAGATTTGACCACATGAAGGCAATTATAAAACTGGAGCCCTAGCCGCATATATATATTCATATTATACAAATTCAGAACCATCCATTTTCAGGATTGCATTACAATATAAATTATTTTTGTGCATTGTATAATTCCACTGGAGAATCTAATCCCTGTTCCAGTGGAATTATACGATGCACAAAAAGAATTAATATTGTAATGCAATCCTGAAAATGAATGGTTCTGAATTTGTATAGTATGAATAGAAATATATAAATTACATATAATACTAAAGTACCTCAGCTTTTAGGTTAAACTCACAAAACAATATTTGGAAAGAGTTACATCCACCAAGTCTTTGGATAGATATTCTGGGAGGCCTTTGTCAAGTCAAGTTTATTTATCAACAATAAAGCAAAACAATAAAGACTGCAACTGTAATTGTAGGAATGAAGTGTTTCTGAAGGCTTCAGAGAATAGAATAAAACTGAATCACAGATATAACATTTTAAGTTAAAACCTAAACATTTGAGGCAAGCACAAAAATTACAAAAAGATAAGAAAAAATATTTTACTTGACACAAATGTATATGCATGTTATGCATCAGTGATACACAAGGTTTGAAGTTTAAAATGTATTAATTCTGATGTCTGAACACTGTGTTTTAATAAAAGGGACTTGAATAAAAAAGAGGATCATAGAGGATCGTAGAGCATTCTCTGAGTGCATACTCATATACTCATACTCAACATAACTGAAGATACTGACTTCCTGTTGTTTTAGAAAACAGCTCTATTGGAAAAAACCTGTATGAACTCTTCTTCAATAAAACAATTTCTAGCAATGTAGAAATGGGTGAAAGGCACCATTTGTTTATAGGAACAAATTTTAGTCATACATTTCTGAGGTCTGTCTAAATTTTATCTGGCATGGTCCTCTAGCATTGCATTTTATCAATTTTTTTTTATATACTGGTATATTGTACTTGTAGTATATTATACTTTTCAAATCATTTAGTATATACAGTCAATATAATTTCTTTAACATACACTATAGAATTACATGAAAAACATTTAATTACATTAAGTCAATTCCAAAATGCCAATTCCACCCATAACTAATTATTGAATGAATACAGTTATTGCCACTGCCATACATACTGATTATGAGTATTGCCACTGATAAACTTCTTGTTTTATTCCAGTGGTATCCGTAGCAGGAGAACCAGGCACGCCTGGTGAGCCAGGCCCACCTGGACCTCCTGGCGCCCCTGGACCTCCAGGAGAAGATGGTGAAGGACTGCCAGGACCACAGGGACCCCCTGGACCACCTGGTCCTGCTGGTTACTCATCACCTGGAAAACCTGGTTCTCCAGGTGGACCTGGCAAACCTGGAGCCACAGGTGCACCTGGACCTAAAGGAGATACTGGTGCAACTGGTCCTCAAGGCCCCAGAGGCATGCCTGGTCCTGTTGGTAGCCCTGGACCTGCAGGCATTTCTTCAACAGGCAAACCTGGAGCAGCAGGTCTTCCGGGAGCAATGGGACCACGGGGAGAGCCAGGTCTTAAAGGACATCCAGGTATTCCTGGTCTGCCAGGACAAAAAGGAGAAAGAGGCTATGGGGTTCAGGGGCCACCAGGTGAGAGAGGTCCAGCAGGAGCAATGGGTCCTTCAGGGAAGCCTGGTGAGCCTGGTGTTGGAAGACCAGGCAAATCTGGAGCTCCTGGTGAACCAGGTAAATCAGGCTCACCTGGCCGTGATGGAGAACCTGGACCAATGGGTGCACCAGGTCCAAAAGGTCAAACGGGTGCTCCTGGAATTGGAATGCCTGGCAAGCCAGGTGACAATGGTGCCCCAGGTATGCCTGGCCCTACTGGCCCCAAAGGTCCACAAGGCGCAGCTGGTGCTCCTGGTTCTCCTGGTGCTCCAGGTTATGGTAAACCAGGTGAACCTGGTGTAAAAGGTGACAGAGGAGTAGCTGGTAGCCCAGGTACAACAGGTCAGAAAGGTGAGCCAGGTGCTAAAGGGCACACTGGATATCCAGGTGCTACTGGTCCTGTGGGTCCAGCTGGTCCTCAAGGTGCAAGAGGTTTCCCAGGAGAGAGGGGAGCAACAGGTGATAAGGGTGATCAAGGTCCAGTGGGACCTCCAGGGCTGAAGGGGCACAGGGGAGAACAGGGAGCTCAAGGTATTGAGGGCAAGCAGGGATATCCAGGGGCAACAGGACAACCTGGTCCAAGAGGAGCTACAGGTGCTCCTGGTAGCAAAGGAGATGCTGGAAACACAGGTGCTCCTGGTACCCCAGGAGCACCAGGACCTGCTGGACCAAAGGGTCTTACAGGATATCCTGGAGCAGCAGGTGAAAAAGGAGAGGAAGGAGCTCCTGGAGCAAGAGGCCCCGTTGGCCCAGCAGGTCCTGCAGGCCCACCTGGCCTTAAAGGCCACCCAGGTCTTCCTGGACCACCTGGCCCAGCTGGTTTGACTGCTAAGGGAATTCCTGGACCTCAGGGTCCACCTGGACTTCCTGGATCTGATGGGCCTGCTGGACTTCCAGGTCCTGCTGGACCCCCCGGCCCTCCTGGTCCTCCTGGTGAGGTCATGTTTGAGAAGGCCCATGGTGAAACTGCATTCCCAGTTCTTGTCAAAAGTCCTGTGTCTGCATTCACTGTTGCAACTGTGACACCTTATCCCCCATCTGGCACCCCAATTAAGTTTGATCAGATTGTGTATAATGCAGAGCAGCACTATGATCCTGAGACAGGTCTGTTCACCTGCCAGATTCCAGGAATTTATTACTTCTCCTATACCATGCATGTGAATGGAGCTAATGCTTTAGTGGCACTTTATAAAAATGGTGATCCAGTCATGTTTACCTATGATGAGTACAACAAGGGATTTGTGGATCAGATGTCTGGTAGTTCTGTCCTTCAGCTCAATGAGCAGGACACTGTTTATATTCAGATCCCTGATGATGAGGCTAATGGTGTTTTTGCTGCCGATAATGTCCATTGCTCTTTCTCTGGGTTCCTGATTGCCTCCACGTGATAAGGAGATCAAACCATATCACTTCTAAAACATCACTATTTCTCAAACAAAATATCCTGTTCTGCAAACCTCAATGCACAACAGACTGTGCTATTGTTCTGAGAAATACAAGCATCTCAACTTGAAAATTCCAAGCAGTGGTGCCTATAAGAAGGAAGTAAGTTATGTAATATGTTATCAGGGATAGCAAGACAGTTAAAACCTTAACTATTTCAATTTTTGTGTGTGGAGAGAGCATGTGAAGTTGTGTTCTGAAAATTTCTCCCCTTTTCCTGAATTGTCCCCTTTTTTTTTTTGTGTATTTTTGTTACTGATCACAGTGGCTAATTCAAATCTTTGTGTCTTGTTTTTATTGTTGTTCTTGTATCCTTTCTGATTAAACGGAGAATGCTCTTCCTGACATCCTTATTTCTGACTTGAATATTGTGAGATGGTGAAAATGGTGAAAAACAAACTCACAAGCAAACAAATAAACATCTTTAAATGTTATCCCAAAATATTAATTTTCATCTGCAAAACATAATGGCTAAAAATAAAATATTTCCTAAATCCTAAAGTTTTGTCTGTGTTTGTGTTTTTGAGTGTGCTGAATAATTTTTTCACTTTTTTTTTACTTGCTAACAAAATGTTATACAATGCAACAGAATTACAACAGTACACATATTTCAATAAATTTGATGGTTGCAAAAAATAAATACACCAAAAACCTGTAGTTCCAAGAGTAGTGTCTTTAAAAACAGAATATGGAAGTAAAGGAGTATGCTTTGATAACTGTGTTAAGTTAACCAGTCAACAAAAAAGATGTGGGTTAGGTGGAGAGGCAAGTCAAACACAAGCCGCTGGGTGGAGGCAATCAGAAGCTAAGGAGCCACAAGCCACAGGCAGGCACTGCATTTGGAGGATTTGAGGGATGTGGTTGAATAAAAAAAAAAGAAGACAAGAGCACCTGGAGGGTAAAGTCGTTACCATCTGTGAGTGCAGAGGTGGGAGCCACAAGTTTAACACTGGCATTTAACATGAATATCCAGAAACTAAACTAGGAACAGGAATATTGGGTGAAAACACACCCATCATGTGGTTGCTAGATTAGTGGTGGGGTTCATCCTGGAGCACAGAAAATGCATGGTCCTAAATTATCTTTAGCTTCTGTGGTAGGCTAAAAACATCCGAGTAGTGTCTGTTAACATTTATCTTATACTTGGAAAGTATTTGGCTTTTTTTCTTTTTTGGATTTAGAAGAACAGCATTTACAAGTGCTGAGGATAAATACAAAAAAAACAATGAAAAGTTTTTCATATTTCAAGGTCTACTTGATATGAGAAAGAGGAGTAAAACCTACAAACCCTTATATAGTTACATAATTAGGCGTTTTACCATGGTACGGTTGTTCAGTATGAGTTGGCACAATGGGTTTGAGGACAGAGATACTCAGTGTTGGAAGACCTCAACCAACATAACATGAAAATAAAGTTAGAAATGTTTTGCATTATTCTCTTGTAAAATCACATAAATGCGAAGGCATTCATATTACAAAGATAATGTTGCACAACCAATGCTCAAACAAAACCACTCGTATATTGTCTGTCTAAATCCTTTATTTTTGTTTTGAGTGCCCCTAAAATGAAGGGGTAAAAGAAGCATTGTGAACGATTTGCACGCAGTTACATTCCATTTAAAAATCAAGTAGAGATGGTGCTGAAGTATTTACAGGAAAAAAAAGAAAAATCTACTTGACGATTGCACCGGCATTTTTTCAAACATTTGTGGAAATCTGCTGGAATAAAAACCACTTTGACTGCATTACACATGACAGGCCAAATGTTGTGATCTTAAACATTTCAGAACATTATTCTCAATGAAACAGGAGTTTTTCCAGAAAGAGAGAGAGAGAGAAAAAAAAACTTCAATTGATACCACTGATATAAAGAAAAAACAAACAAGATAAAGCCATTTTCAACATCGTGAAATCCAGCAATGACAAAAGCCAATACCAATACATAATGCTGCGGGGTATTGCACAACGCAGCTGCTGAGGTTTTGAGCACCTATTTTAACGATTGATGTAACGGCAATAAAAACAAAAAAAAAAACAAAACAAAACAAACAAACTGACCAATAGCATCTGTAAATTGTTCAATGATGTTGTTTCTGATAGCTCCTTTTTCCACACGCTTGATTTACCCAATAGAATGGCACCAGTACCTTCAACTAACATTTCAACTCAATGTCCTTACGACACTAATGTAACTTCATCTACAAAAGAAAACAAATGAAAAAAAAAACAAACAATTGAAACAAGCAATGCTCTATTAATCTCACTCATGCGCACACACACCCACACAACTTACAAAACTGCTACAAAAAAAATTATGAAAAACATGGGAAAAATGTGCCTTTCGCTTCCAATCATTCCATCCAACTTCCCTCCTTCAAAATGCCATATACAATGTAGTGGATGGAACAGGAACGGATGAAAGTATGGGAGAAAACAGAAGGTTTGAAATGTCATTGGTTTTGTACAAATTTTCCATGTTTGTGCTCCTCGGACTTCATCTAAAATGGGCTTTTCACCTCCATCTTACTCTGTGGCAGCGGCGGGGGCATCTGAGCTCTCTGCGGCTGCTGGTTCCTGAGGAGCAGCTTCTGCTTGCTTCTCCTCAGCTGGCTTCTCTTCGGCTACCTCACTGGATGGTTTTTCCTCATTGCTTTCGGCTGGTTGGTCAGCTTTCGGTTCCTCAGTTGGAGCCTCCGTCTTGGCCTCTTCACTGGAGGCCTCAGGCTTGGCCTCCTCAGATTCAGGTTCAGCATCCTTCTTCTGCTCTCCGTTCTCCACAGCTGCCGCCGCCGCCGCCGCCGCCTCTCCACCTTCAGCATCTTTTTTGGCACTCTTCTTAAAGGAGAAACCACTAAGTTTGAATGGTTTCTTAAAGGAGAAGCGCTTTTTGGTTTTGGCAGGCTCAGCACTCGCAGGGGTAGAACCGTTTTCTTCTGTCTTGGCCGAGTCTTCGCCATTCGCAACGGCGGAACTTTCCGCATCACCCTCTGGAGCGGCCTTCTCTGCGCCTCCTTCCTCGGCCTTTCCCTCCTCTGCTTTTACCTCCCCATCAGCAGAGTGCTTTCCATTGGCCTGCACATCCTCCGTGGCTGCTTCTGCATTTGGAGAGGCATTCCCATTGGTTTTAGCATGGCCATTTTCCTGTGGGAATAAGAAAATGCTTCATATAAGCTGTGTAATTGTCTGCATTTATTTAGCATATTTTCAATCTATAAAATAGCAAAGGCTATATGAAAACACTGTCTGGAGTCTATAGGTTCGCCACGTGGGTGAAGTCTCATGCACTTTGTCTGGCTGGCTGATGCTGTTGCCATCTAAGTGAAAGCGTTGCAAGATGGACGAGTAGATCCACCAGCGCTGATCAAGCCGAGGAGATCATCGTGTTAAGTACATAAGCGGTCTTGCAAGGATACTTCTCATATTAAAGCCATTTCTCATATTAAATCTATGGATTTTGTCTCGTGGCTTATTTGTACTTCCATTTTATCAACAAGATGCAATAAAGGCGTGGTGATTTTACCGAAATGGCTTTGCACGACGGAAAAGCTTGATAAAGATACGAAGATATTCCCATTTAAAAAAAATCGGAACGGAATCACCGAATTTCAACGTAATCGTGATTTTATTATTTAAAAATAAAAAATAACTCGCCGCTTAAACGCACTTTTTTTTTTTTTTTTACCATGGGGGGTCTAATATAATCAACGTTCAAATGAAAAAAATGCGATTTACACCAAACATAACCCATTTATGCTCATGTTTTCAATATTTATCCAATAATAACATCGATATTTAATACAAAGTGTTGATTTTCAGTGGAAAGCGGAGAGTCCCCTTTGTTGATCGGCTCATTGTTCATTTGAACCGACTTGATTTTTGGTACTGCACACCCCCTCAAAACATCATACGCCTGTACAAAGATAATAATTAAAGTTATTACCTGTCCATTTGATTTATTCGCAGCCTCGGCTGGTTTTTCGGCAGCAGTCTCCTCTTTTGCTCCGTTTTTGGAGATTTGCGCTCCCATGCTTTCACACGCAACAAAGAATCGCAGATCAAATGAATGAACAAAGAGCGCGAGCTTCTCCCTCAGACGCGTCGCGTGCTCGCTCTCAAGAGCGTCTGTTTTCAAATAAAACCGCGGAAAAGAGAGAACGAGAGGCAAAGCTGTGATCAACTGATCAGAAAAAAATAATAAATATGACTCTCTCTCAAATAAAATATATTATTTTGGGATACGAGATGGAGATAATGAAATTGTTCTCTTTTGATAATGAGATGCGGGATACAACGCCCAAATACCCCTGACGTCACAGAAGAGCTGTGTGAGCCAATCAGACGCCTCCGTGAAGCCGAGGGGAGGGGTTACACTCACTGACTGGAGGGGGAGGAAGGGCGCGCAACCAGCAACTGGTGATTCGGTACAAATGAAACCAGTAACAAAGGGCTTTTTTCTTGCTATTTATATTTCTTTTTTGGCAGTTGCTTTTATTTTTTTCTCTCCGCAAACCTGTCTTTTAAGAAAATCTTTCTTTTGGTTTCTCAAAACTGAAGGGAGATAGCAAACGTCATAGATTTAAATGGCTGAGTATTCACTATAGGGCGCTTTATCTAAATAGACACTAGATATGTTAGGCCTATGTGATCATTTCACTCCCAACGCTCCAACCACGGATTACATTTTTCCAATATAAACATCCAGTCACATATTGCATGCCTGATGAATTCATTCTGAGGAATCCTGGTGACCTAGATTCAGTCACAGTTTATTGTCAGCCCAGACGGAGCTGTTTTGAATGCACTGAAATAGTCTAAAGCACACTTTCACACACCATACTAACTCACGTTACCATGGCAACTGCTCAACGTCACAGCAGACTGCTCATAAACAATAATAATATTATCAATGTGCAATGTTGAAATACGTATTTATGTCTGAATGAGTGAATGATCTGTCTGAGTAATCCAAGAAACAGTAAGGAGAGATTTAGATTGCAAACTAAGCCCTTAAACATTAAACCTATTCACCACAGCCAACTGGTTTGTGCAAGCTGGACATTTATCTTTAAAAAACTTAAATGTATTATATAATTAAAGTAGCCTAACAGGACAAAACAGATTTCATACTTTAGGGCCCTATGGACATATTTATGACATTTGATCAACAACGATTTAAAAAAAAAACACATGACCATATTTATAATCATTTATAATTTAACCAGTGAAACATCACAAAAACATTTTGAAAAGTCAGCTCTCTGCATGAAGTGACTCAACAAAATGTTCATGATTATAAAATGTATTAAAATATTTCAAAATCTCACTACGGTTGGCCGACGCTGCAGCAACAGATGTTGATTTAGGACGAGAGTCCTCTGGCAGAGTTTCATTTCCTAAGATTAAAACTAATAATATCGAAAATGCTTGAAAGTCAGCCCAAACCTTGATCTGTTTTTGCTGATTACTGATAACGAATAGGCCTATCTGTAACACTGCAAGTCATATGCACACATTGCTATTTCTTTGGGACATGGTACTAGAGCTTTTTTGAGACATGGCAGTACCATTGGCTTTTTACATGTACCAAATTATGATCATTCGGTATGATGGTATAGAGGAGACCGGGGCTATTGTAGTCAAGTCAGGTAGCAAAAGTCAATTTTATGCAATCACATACCCATAAAATCATCATTTATTCATGTTCTTCTAAACCTGTATGACTTTCTTTGCTCTGTGAAACACAAAAGAAGATGTTGGGGAGAATTTTAGGAGAATTTAAAAAAGACTGTCAATCTGTCAAACATATCCTTTTGTTTTCCACAGAAGAAAGAATATCATTCACAGAATTGAAATTTACAGCAAACAATCCTTTTTAAGTGATTTCAACATTTACAACGTTATTGCCTGAGAAAAAAAGTAAGATTGCGTTGAATGAACGCACATTGTGCTAATATTTATGATTGTGTGTTATCATAATGGAACGTAACTTTAAATGCCCATTGTTGGCTTTTCAGATAAACAATTCATGAAACAGCAAAAAAAAAAAGGTAAAATGTCAAACCAAGGTAGGGCAGTGAATATTATAATTAATAAAACATGTAATGACTTGCCCCAACCTGACATCTATGAAAAAATAGAACACATTGCAAACTTTCAGTTAAATGATTTGCATAAACGTGCATTTATAAAGGGTAGGATGGGGGGAGATGCTCCCCTTAGGAACAATGTGGATTTACTTTTAAATTGTAACATATTTAGATTTAAGTTTAGCATGTGCAGGATGATGATGCATCAGCCAATGTGTTATTATAGGAAATAAATAGAAAAATTTGCTAGTTGTTATAGCACAAAATGTCAAATATTAAAAGGGGGGTAAGATGGCCCCCCTGGATAAACTTTTACAGAATGTATAAATGACTTTGATATAATGCTTATTAATATTTATATATATATATATTTTTAAAGTGTCATCAATGTAAAATACTAAATAAACTAATGTATTTTATTAAAATCTAAATTTTATTTTGACAATTTAGTTGAATAATTGAATAACCGAGACAAAGCAGAATCCCAGTAAAAGAGATTAATCTGACAGGTGGAATTATTCTATGACTTATATTCAGTATTTACTTATTTATTGACGATATTTTAATTGAAGATATGTCATAATAACACTATGAATATAAATGTAATGATTTCACTCAACTAATCTATAGGTTTTAATGAAAATGAAGATGTTTGAAATGTACATCTAATTCATGGAAATACTTAATAATAAACCCATTAATTACAATAGCCAATTATTACATTTAAAAATAGTAACACCAACAACGTGCACTCGAGGCCTCTGCCAATTCTTTTATCTTTTTATTTCAAAATAAAAACTGTAACTTTTACTCCACAAGTCCAAAAACATTTATGTGTCGTGTCCACAAATCCTTCACTAACAAATAGACACAAAAAACTTTGATATTCAACATAATACATTGTCATAGAGCACTATTTTCCAGGAAAACAAAATTAGATCAATTAACCTCAAAACAGTTTTGGCTAAATGTCACAAATATTTATCATATATATATATATATATATGTGTGTGTGTGTGTGTGTGTGTGTGTGACAAAATTAAAAATAGCATAGCTGTTCATCAAAAGTGCTGAGATGAGATTTTGTGCCATCTATGGTCAGGAGAAAAAAATTAAGGTGTCTGGTTCACCTTACTAGGATGAACACGAGACTTAACCTACTTGTGGCAGGCGATATGAAAGGAAACGTTTCACACCCATACCGTTTCTAATTTAACAGAGAGTGTCTAGAAAAGCAGGTGTACCTCACAACATGATTGGATTAGAAAAAAAAAAATTTTTAACTCACACCAAAATTATTGGTGTCACAGGAGCTTGTCGACGATTACAGAGAGATTTGTGGAGCATGACCAGACAGTCCTTGTTTTCCTATAGTAACCACACAGCTGTGCCCACGCTGCATAGTAGGAGCAAGAAAGGACCATAGATGAGGCAAAATATGCGCGCGCACGCACGCAGGCGTCTTCTGCGCCACCTGATTGGCTGAAGGCCCTGTCAATCACACCCTCGGTCCCCAGAGAGAATCCGCCTCAGCAACGCCATCATCTGTTACACTCGGCGACAGGAGCAGCCTGAGCCGTCAGGGCCAATGTTGTTATTTTCATAATTCACCGAGATTTTATTAATAGAAAAAGCTGTCTGCAAATGACCTATTTTCGATTCTCTCTTTGCGGTGAAATACAAAACACTTCAGGCAACCCCTCTCTTGGTAAGCATTTTTTTGATGGTCTGGCGTTTTTGATACACTTGGTGCAGCCGATGTGGTTCCAATGGATATTGTGGTTAATGGAAATGATGGGAGATGGAGGCATTATAGTGCCAGTGCGAGCAGACTAACCACAATGCGTTCGCTTTATCAGCCGCTTGGTATTTAGGGATGTTTAATATCGAGAACGAATGTGTTTTGTGTAGGGATGGTGTGATGCTTTTGCTCCGAGGCGCTCGTCTGTGGCAGCAAGATTGATGCGCAGCAGAAAAAGCCTAACGTACACAATTGAATGGAAGAATAAGGCCTCTGTCACTGGACAGTAGTAGTCATCTTATGATAGAATGAAATCAAACAATACAATATCCTTTATCGGAGTTTACATTCTCAACAGACAAGTATTTGTGTGACCTAAAGAATTTTTTATTTTTAGTACAATCTGTCTATTGATTTTTTTGGTTGTTTTATGTCTATTCGAATGTATATGCAGTGGATATCAGGCACAAAAAGCCCTTTCCCCCTTTTATTGCTTTCTTTATGCATCCAGAATTATAAATACAGGGTTACCATGGTCATGGAAAACCTGGGAAAAATCTGGGTATTTTAAAGTAGTCTGGGAAAGTAATAAACCATCACAAGTCATGGAATTGTTTCTAGTGTACATGTTTCTGTGGTTTTGCTTTGAGTCTGAGAAAGTCAAGTCCTTCATTTAAAATTCAAATCTTTTTGAGACTTATTAAACTGTAGTTTAAATTTCTTAATTTAAAGGATTGGTACCTGAAATCCTCACAGCAATCTCTAAAAATATTTGGCCAGTAATTATGAACAAAATTACATGCAAATCCATTGATAAAAAGCATGGGTGTGATTTTATTACTGACTTAATATATATCCTAGGGTCTCATGAAATGTTTATGTTGTGATGAGTATAAAAGTATATAACTTTATGTTTTTTTAGGGAGATAGTTCTTTGAATATATTTGCTATAATCTCTGTGGGTGAGACTCGAGACTTTTCCTTGTTCAACAAAACCATGAATGGCTCTTTCTACTGAATTATGTTTTCTGCAGATTATAAAACATACAAACATAAGATCTTAAGTACTGCATATAGCTACCCAGAAGTTGTTTGCAAATATAACAATGTCTCTGGCTTTTGTTTTGCCCACTCAGGCAAAGGAGTAAATCAGGCAAAGGAGTGTTTTCACCCCATCTTTAATTGAATGGAATGCGAATACTCCACTGTGGTAGCCCAGTGCTCGCCTTGGTATGTTTATTGAATGTATGTTTTCGTTTACTTCCTGCATGTGTTACATTTCTGTCAAAACAAGCTACTCATATTAAAGGGTTAGTTCATCCAAAAATGAAATTTCTGTCATTAATTACTCACCGTCACGTCGTTCCACACCCGTAAGACCTTCATTCATCTTCAGAACACAAATTAAGATATTTTTGATAAAATCCGATGGCTCAGTGAGGCCTTCATTGCCAGCAAGACTGTTAACACTTTCAATGCCCAGAAAGCTACTAAAGACATATTTAAAACGGTTCATGTGAGTACCTTAATATTGTAAAGCGACGAGAATACTTTTTGTGCACCAAACAAAAGCTAAATAACGACTTTATTCAACAATATCTAGTGATGGGTGATTTCAAAACACCGCTTAATGAAGCTTCGAAGCTTTACGAATCTTTTGTTTCGAATCAGTGGTTCGGAGCACCTATCAAACTGCCAAAGTCACGTGAACTATTGAAATTTCGAAACACTTATGACGTAACTAAGATTCATTTACTGAAATCACGTGACTTTGGCGCTCCAAACCACTGATTAGAAACAAAAGATTTGTAAAGCTTTGAAGCTTCATGAAGCAGTGTTTTGAAATCGCTCATCACTCGATATTGTTGAATGAAGTCGTTATTTTGTTTTTTTGGCGCACAAAAAGTATTCTCGTTGCTTCATAACATTAAGATTCAACCACTGTACTCACATGAACTGTTTTAAATATGTTTTTAGTACCTTTCTGGGCATCTGAAAGTGTTAATGATCTTGCTGGCTATGCAGGCCTCACTGAGCAATCGGATTTTATCAAAAATATCTTAATTTGTGTTCTGAAGATGAACGAAGGTCTTACGGGTGTGGAACGACATGAGGGTGAGTAATAATGACACAATTTTCATTTTTGGGTGAACTAACCCTTTAACATTTGTTAATCATGATGTTCAATCAACAGAATGGAAAACTGGCTATGGTGGCATAATAGTTAATAGTAAATGTGAAGTTGGCGTCACATTAACTGACTCACTTATCCAAATCATTATGCTATTGGATGCAAATAAGATGAAATGAATCACAAATTCAGTGAATGACACATTTATTTGTTTTCACTGTAACTACAGACTTTTTTATTTTACTAAAAACCAAGATGTCTTGCTGAATCAGTTGTCGAATTTATTATTGATTTATGTCTCTTTCAAGTAATTATTACTTAGGGGTATTTGTTTACTTCCGGTCAGTTGTTCTGAATATGAATCTGAACCTCGTCTTTAATATGGCTCATTTGACTAGATTCAAACTAATAAAATGTTCAAGCAGAAGTGAATATGTTATTATGTCTGTAAATAAATGTTCATTTTCTTCACCTCAAAGAATATAGATAATGGGCTGTGTGCAATGTAAGGACAAAGAGGCAACCAAACTCACGGATGACAGAGAAACTAGTGTCTCACAGCATGCAGGATATCGATATGGGGCTGATCCGACACCTCAGCACTACCCCAGCTTTGGAGTCACCACCATACCCAACTACAACAACTTCCATGCGCCTGTCAGTCAAGGAGTGACTGTGTTTGGTGGAGTGAACTCTTCTTCACACTCAGGAACGTTGCGATCCCGGGGTGGAACAGGTAAAATGAGGCACTTTGCTTTTCTGGCACTTCATCTTCAAACTGTCCTGAATGTTGAAGTCAACATGACATAAAAACCATCCTTATTTATTAGCCTACTCTTTCTTAGTTTTATTGTGCCCGCTGGATTGGTCCACATCATTCCAAATAAAAAAAATGTTTGTCTTCCTTGTTAAAACAACTTCCGTTTTGGCTGACATCACTAAGGCCTCTAATTTTTCAGCTCCTGGCTCCATTCTGGTATCAAGCATGCACATTTTTTGTGATTCAATCAAATTTGTTTGCTAAAATCAAGTCCTGACCCACTTTTTTCTCATTGAATATCTTGTTTTATTCGGAAATGAGTTGTAAAATGAGTTGTGAATACTGCTTAATGTTGACTGTTTAAAATAACATATCCCTTTTTAAAAAAATCCCAAATATTTCCACTTCGGAGCACATTTTTGAGACATTGTAGTATTTCTATAAAACTATGTATTGTTTTAGTCTTTTTTAGTCAGTATGCTGATGTTATTTGTCATTTACTTTGCAGGAGTAACACTCTTTGTAGCACTTTATGATTATGAGGCAAGGTCAGAAGATGACCTCAGCTTCAGGAAAGGGGAAAAATTCCAGATTCTAAATAGCACGTGAGTTTATAGGACATATTGACATATTATTATTTTAAAAAAAGACTTTTCAGTTGGATAATTTGGAGCCCCGCATATGACATGCGGTAAAAAAATATGTATATCGTGGCCATGAATTAACAGTTAATTCCCTGCGACTTACTAATACGTCAGCACATTTTACTAATTCATTCCCTCGTAAATTGTCCGCACAATCTAATAATTTGTTCCCTCATTTTACTGAATTGTCTGTATGATATAACAATTTGTTCCCTTGTTTTAGTTCAGTCAAAATGAAAGAAAGAAATAATACAACATTGCCACGATTTACTAAAACGAGAGAACAAATTTTTAATTTGTGGCCACAATATATTTTGTCATGTCATTTTGTCATGTCATGTGCAGGGCTCCATAGGATACTGTTTAAAATATTAACTTAAATTATAATTATAGTTAAATTATCCCATAATTTACTTACCCATAAACCATCCTAGGTGTATATGACTTTCTTCTTTCAGACGAACACAATCTGAGTCTCTTTCAAGCTTTATAATGGGAGTGAATGGTAATATATTGAATCCCCATAAAGCGCATCCATCCATCATAAAAGTAATTCATACGGCTCTAGGGGGTTAATAAATGTCTTCTGAAGCGAAGTGGTGCGTTTTTGTAAGAAAAATATCCATATTTATAACTTTATAAACTAGAATCACTGGCTTCTGTAAGCGAGCCGATTCCGGCGGAATAGTGAACTATGACCTGATGCCAGACGTATTGACAAATGTGGAAGTGCAGAGGATAGAGCAAAACAAAACACCGGTCATGAATTAGAAGTCTAAATTGAGAATTTTTAAAGAGAAATATCAGAGGAGCTTATTTGTTTGAACCGTGAAAGGAGTCTACTCTCACCTAAGCTTACGTTAGTCCTAAATCCTACGTCATACGCTGGAACATGACTCTCTTGTGAACGTGCAGATGGACGTTACCAGAAACTGGTGATTCTAGTTTATAAAGTTATAAATATGGATATTTTTCTTACAAAAATGTATTGCTTTGTGTTTGACTGAAAGAAGACAGTCATATACACCTAGGATGGCTTGAGGGTGAGTAAATTATGGGATAATTTTCATTTTGGGGTGAACCAACCTTTTAAAGTGTTTTTAAGTCTCTTATTCTCTGTGAGGCTGCATTTATTTGACCAAAAAACAGTAGAACTGTAAAATTGTGGAATTATTAAAAGCAGTACAACTGTTTTCTACTTTAATATATTTGAAAATGTAATTTATTCCTGTGATGGCAAAGCTGAATTTTCAGCATCATTACTCCAGTCTTCAGTGTCACATGATCTTTCAGAAATCATTCTAATATGCTGATTTGCTGCTCAAGAAACATTTCTTATTATTATCAATGTTGAAAACAGTTGTGTAGCTTAATATTTTTGTGGAAACCATGATTTTCACAGGATTTCCTGGATTCTTTGATCAATAATAGAAAGTTAAAAAGAACAGAATTGATTTGAAATATAAATATTTTATTATATTATAAATGTCTGTCACATAATCTTACCCCAAACCTTCGAACGGTGATGTTTGTGTACATTATCTTTTGGGAACCAACGGCATTATATGTGCATTATAGAACAGCCAGTTTACTTCTAAATAATTGAAACTTGACCCATTAGAAATGTATTCATTGTTTATTTGTTCCCTTGCACCTGTTGCCATATATCAGGGAAGGAGACTGGTGGGAGGCCCGCTCTCTCACTACAGGTGGAACAGGATACATACCCAGTAATTATGTGGCTCCAGTAGACTCCATACAGGCAGAAGAGTAAGTTCCGCTTTAGTACTAAAATAAACAAAAGTGAAATATAAATAGGAGGACTGTCTAAAAGAACTATGTCTGTTTTTTGCATTACTCTTAAGTGTTTTCATTGGGGCAAGCACAATAACTTAACTTTGTCATGTGGTCACACTGTTAACTAAACCAAACACTTTGTATTCCTTTGTAGTTGGTATTTTGGAAAACTAGGCCGTAAAGATGCAGAGAGGCAACTGTTGTCGAATGGAAATCCCAGAGGCACATTCCTTATAAGGGAGAGTGAGACCACGAAAGGTAATTCACATTTGCACAAACCCATTCACAGATAATTTAAAATAACTGTATATTTTAATATATTTTAAAATGTTGAAAACAGTAAGTTCTACTTAATATTTTTGCGGAAACCGTGATACATCTTTTCAGGATTATTTGATGAATAAACATTTCAAAAGAACATTTATTCGTTTATAAATGTCTTTGCAGTGACACTTTTGCTCAATTTAACAAAAATATTAATTTCTTTCAGAAAAAACTGTCTTAAGGTCTTTGCACACTGAGTCCGAAATTCGCGTCCAAAATTTTCGCACGTTGAAAAATAAATACGACCTCACGTTGTGTCAATCATGTTTACACACTGCCTCCAAAACTTTTGTCCATTATAAAAAAATTTGGATCAAGTTCGATTTTCTGCGTTTTTCGCATCCGTGGCACGCATTTTGAGAGACAATTCAGAGCCACCGTACAAGCAAACGCCAAAATACCGAATGCCATCTGACAAGTTGATTCACGTCGTCTACAGCACAAAGCAGTAGCACTATATGACAAACAAAGTGCGGAATACAAAGAGACCGAATATAAAGACAGACTGTGCCAGTATCGCTAGCTAAGCATCAAACTGAGCCATGACATCCTGAAGTAAACTTGGAAACGCTTGGGATAATCACGCAGCACCTTGATGAGGTGGAAATCTCCTTCCTCTCTACGCAATCTCGGGATTGGATGGACTCAATATTTCCTCTTTCTTTTTCTCTTTTTAAGAAGAGAGAGGACAACTAATTCATGCTCACTGCTTGAAGACTTCATTTCGTATTGTTTTGCAAATTTTTTCACAACGGATTCATTAATACGCATCGGACTCAGTGTGCAAGGTCTCTGTGCGTGACAAATTTTTAGGATCACGAATACGAAAAAACGCATACAAAATTTTCAGACTCAAAGGCCTTTACGCCAAACATTTTGAACAGAAGTGTACATTAGTTGGAAGTTTTGCAAACTTTACATCTTTTTCTCTGAATTATTAACTGATATTTCAGACTCCTGTACTATCTAATTTCCTGTTCTCTCATGTTTATTCCAGGAGCGTATTCCTTGTCCATACAGGATTGGGATGAAACTAAGGGCGATCATGTGAAGCACTACAAGATACGCAAGTTAGACAATGGAGGATATTACATCACCACTAGAGCTCAATTTGAAACTCTGCAGCAGCTTGTGCATCATTATTCTGGTAAGTCTGTATTAAACTCTAAATACGAAAATGATGATAAAACGACAGTACAAGTACATGCTATTAATATCTCTGCATTCAGCCCGGGCTGCAGGACTCTGTTGCCGTTTAATAGTCCCATGCCATAAAGGCATGCCCCGCCTCGCCGACCTGTCCGTCAAAACCAAAGATGTATGGGAGATCCCACGGGAGTCACTTCAGCTCATCAAACGATTGGGGAATGGACAGTTCGGAGAGGTCTGGATGGGTAAGTGATTAGCTTAACCACATGCCCAATAAAAGAGTTTGATATTCATGCATTACTTATAATTCCAGGGGTATAAATCTAGGCCTGTCAGGGAGGCAGAGAACATTTCCTCTTGTCAAAAGAAAGCCAGCTGTCTCGGAAGGATTTATGTGTGGTTCCTTTCAAGGGCTGTGTGACTCACTATGAAGTCTTGTCTCTGAATGGCAGGCACTTGGAATGGCAATACTAAAGTGGCAGTGAAGACCTTGAAACCAGGCACAATGTCTCCAGAGTCGTTCCTGGAGGAGGCTCAGATAATGAAGAAACTGAGGCATGACAAGCTAGTGCAGCTCTATGCGGTCGTCTCTGAAGAACCCATCTACATTGTGACAGAATATATGAGCAAAGGTAGGATTTTGCAAACAGAAGTACTAAATAAAGGCAGTTCTTCTGAACGTTCTATTCATCAAAGAATCCTTAAAAAAATCATCACAGTTTCCACAAAAATATTAAGCAGCATAACTGTTTTCAACATTGATCATAGTAAGATCATAATGACACTGAAGACTGGACTAATGATGCTGAGAATCTAGCTTTGCCATCATAGGAATACATTACATTTTAAAATATATTCAAATAGAAAACATAACATCTTCCGATTGGTTCTTCTGTGGACTTAGAGGCTTTTGCTGGCAAAGGGAAGTGGCATTTAGTGGTTTCTGACAATGAACTGGTTATATGTGTATATATATATATATATATATATATATATATATATATATATAGACAGAGAGAGAGAGAGAGAGAGACTATATATATATATATATAGACACATTTATTTATTTATTTATATATATATATATATATATATATATATATATTTATTTACTCCTCCAAAGAAGTCAGATAGGTTTGTTCACATATATTCTGATGGTCTTTTAAGGAAGCCTGCTGGATTTCTTGAAGGATGGTGAAGGACGTGGGCTTAAATTGCCAAATTTAGTGGACATGGCCGCTCAGGTTAGTAAAATGTTTTGATACCCATAATCATTAAAGGTATCTGGTATCAGTAAGCACTACCTGACCACGGGACATTTAAATATTTCATTGCTTGCACACTCCTCTTTTAGGTTGCTGCAGGCATGGCTTACATTGAAAGGATGAACTACATCCACAGAGATCTGCGGTCTGCCAATATACTTGTTGGTGATAGCTTAGTGTGCAAGATTGCAGATTTTGGACTGGCCAGACTAATAGAGGACAATGAATACACAGCTCGACAAGGTGAGGGATACGATTCCAAATCGGGCTTATCTACTCTGTCTTTGTAGACTTAGTTATCCCTCTATGGCAGTGGTTCCCAAACCTGTCCTGAAGGACCTCCAGCACTTCGCCCTTATCTGACACACCTACTTCAGGTCTTGCGTCTCTACTAATGAGCTAATGATTTGAATGAGGTGTGTTAGATGAGAGAGACAGCCAAAATGTGCAGTGCTGGGACAGGACAGGTTTGGGACCCACTGCTCCATGGTACAGTGTTGCCATATGGTGACACTATTTTCCCTCACTTTACACTTCACACTTACCATTCAGAAAAAAAGAACAACAAACTGCATTATTGGAGTTAAAAGATCAGAGTTTATGAAAACAATTAATATGCTGTTTTTAAGTCATATGATACTTGGTTTTCTCTGCAAGATGCAAAATTCAAATTTCCTATTACAGCTGGATATTTTGCTGCATTTTGTATTATTAAAATAGATATTTTAGTTCACAGTCTAACATAGTTTTACAGTAAACTGTTAACATATGGCAAGTGTTTAATTGAATTGCAATAATCCATTTACTCACTAGGCATTTCTATACATGTTGGCATCACTTGTATTACTGCAGTTATGTGTTTATAGCAATACAATTGTTTTTATGCATAAAAATATGTCATTTGTTCATTAAAGAATATAATTAATATATATATTCTAAATAATTTGTTTGTAGGGGTTCCAAATGAAAAAATATATTAATTTATTTGAGAAACTTGTTTTTTAACCATGGTTAGTTGCCATGTGGCAATATTTTCAGCATGGCAACATCAAAAAGTAATTTAGATGATGTGGCCATATAGGTCATATAATTTATGACTAAGCTGTGTTTTATCTACTAATGTTTGTTTCCTTATGCACATATTCAACAGAGTTAAATCTGCAATTTCCCTGGGAACATTGCCCAGTTCACAAGTAGGCCACATTTCGAGCTCAGATCCATAAATCCAGTGTTCCGTTGTAGGTGCCAAGTTCCCAATCAAGTGGACGGCTCCAGAGGCAGCACTCTATGGAAGGTTTACTATCAAGTCAGATGTGTGGTCGTTTGGAATACTACTCACAGAGCTGGTCACCAAAGGACGCGTGCCCTATCCAGGTGAGATCTGATGGTGGAAGGAACATTCTTAGATCGTTATCACTGACAGCAACTGACAAAAATGACCAAAATCCATTCATTTTTATTTAAGTTTTATTTAAGTTTGCCATTTGATGCAATATGAATTCTTAAAGGGACATTTAACTCAAAAATTAGAATTCTATCATCATTAACTCACCCTCATGTCATTACTAACCTGTATGAACACAAAAGAAGATATAAAAAAAAGTCTCAATGTCTCCTTAGTTATTCACTAACTTTTAATCCAAATGATTCTAATCTGATTTCAGATTCTGAAAATTCTGTTTATATGAACCCTAAATTTTGTTTAGAATACATGCATTACATGTATTCTGAACAAAACTTCAGCATATGCGCATTGCCCAGTCGCCATGTTCAGAACGATAAAGCCACCGTGATAATGTCACTGGAGCTACCATGAGTATATAATTGTTTGTCGTTTTTGCCTTGATGACATACAGTATCTCATAGAAGTGAGGGGTGTTTGGGGTCGTTATCATGTTGGAATACTGCCCTGCGGCCCAGTCTCCAAAGGGAGGGGATCATGCTCTGCTTCAGTATGTCACAGTACATGTCGGCATTCATGATTCCCTCAATGAACTGTAGCTTCCCAGTGCCGGCAGCACTCATGCAGCCCCAGACCATGACACTCCCACCACCATGCTTGACTGTAGGCAAGACACACTTGTCTTTGTACTCCTCACCTGGTTGCCGCCACACACGCTTGACACCATCTGAACCAAATAAGTTTATCTTGGTCTCATCAGACCACAGGACATGGTTCCAGTAATCCGTGTCCTTAGTCTGCTTGTCTTCAGCAAACTGTTTGCGGGCTTTCTTGTGCATCATCTTTAGAAGAGGCTTCCTTCTGGGACGACAGCCATGCAGACCAATTTGATGCAGTGTGCGGCGTATGGTCTGAGCACTGACAGGCTGACCCCCCACCCCTTCAACCTCTGCAGCAATGCTGGCAGCACTCATACGTCTATTTCCCAAACACAACCTCTGGATATGACGCTGAGCACGTGCACTCAACTTCTTTGGTCAACCATGGCGAGGCCTGTTCTGAGTGGAACCTGTCCTGTTAAACCGCTGTATGGTCTTGGCCACCGTGCTGCAGCTCAGTTTCAGGGTCTTGGCAATCTTCTTATAGCCTACGCCATCTTTATGTAGAGCAACAATTCTTTTTTTCAGATTCTCAGAGAGTTCTTTGCCATGAGGTGCCATGTTGAACTTCCAGTGACCAGTATGAGAGAGTGAGAGCGATAACACCAAATTTAACACACCTGCTCTCCATTCACAGCTGAGATCTTGTAACACTAACGAGTCACATGACACCGGAGAGAGAAAATGGCTAATTGGGCTCAATTTGGACATTTTCACTTAGGGGTGTACTCACTTTTGTGGCCAGCGGTTTAGACCAGGGGTTCCCAAACTTTTCAGCCCACGACCCCCAAAATAACGATGCCAGTGACTCGTGACCCCCACTATCCTCGGAGGTGGTTAAAGTATACAAACGTTGTGTGCAATGGTGCACATGCACTAACGCCTGTTTCACACATACTCTGTTTGCAGTGCGTATGCGGTGCATATTTTTTTTCCGTGCCCATGTTAACGGATTAGAGCGTTCACACTGCACACGGATGTGGTCCGGCAGTGCATTCGAGGAGCGGTGCGTCTGCAGCTTTATTTACTTGCGTCTGCAGTGATCATTTACGCACCGTCTATTTTTGCTTTACATGTATTCTGAATTAAAACTATAGCGCATTGTTCGCATTAAAATAAACTATGTCAAATGTATTGACGTGAAAAACTAGTAATTTCACAATAGATGCATATAATTTAAAGTCTCTGTTACACAGTCAACACATGGCTTTTTTGCTTTGGGTAAAGCAAGGAAAATGGCACCTTACCAGGCATTCAGGTGAACAAGGAGACATAATTGATAGCACTCG
Organism: Hypophthalmichthys nobilis; assembly: GCA_037950665.1. Classification (NCBI taxonomy): domain Eukaryota; kingdom Metazoa; phylum Chordata; class Actinopteri; order Cypriniformes; family Xenocyprididae; genus Hypophthalmichthys; species Hypophthalmichthys nobilis. Next base: position 11,697,676 of record CM075478.1, read on the forward strand.
TCTCTTCGTGAAGGTAGAAAAACAAAGTTCTTTATGACCTGAGGGATTTCTTGTAAAAAGATTTAAAAAGAAAGAAAAGAGGAGAGTTGCCTGTTTTTGTCTATTTTAAGTTTTAATTTAAAATGTTTGTGATTTTAACATAAAACTTATGTTTAAATGTTTTGCCACTTGAGTGAGCAACGTAATATAAAAATCTAAAGTATTACTTTATATAAATATAAAGTAATGAAATGAATAAAACGTTTAAGTGTAGTGCATTTAAACGTGACATCTATAAATATAGTGTATACAAAGAGAATCGCAATGCTGACGAGCCATGTTCAGTAACAACTTTTGGATTTGAAATAAAAATAAGTAAATGTTGTGTTTGTAATATAGGCCTACAGGCACGGATCAGTTGCGCGCTGCAAACGCGGCATCTGTGAAAGCACAATAGCGCGTGCTGCATCGCAAACGTACTGCAAAGGCATGACGGTGGTGCTTCTCCGCTCTTCTCCGCTGGCCTCCCTGCATTGTCTTTGGTCGATTTTAACCAACGTTTAATTTCGACAAAAATAATAATCAGAGCTTCAAGCCTAAAGAATTACCTACGTGCACATGTCGGAATGTTTAACGTGGTGCTGTAAATTGACCTGCTGCAACTGATGCTGTTGCTAATATGTCGTTAATCTGTCGTAATCACCTCAGGAGTCACGGTTGAGGAGAAGGGAAATCAATAGGTTGATGGCTTTTTTTTTATTTGCATGGTTTTTGTTTTTAATTTAACTACTATTTTTTAGCATTTTGTTACAATTATTGATAAAATATGCTATTTCTAATCGTTTACATATTTTTTTTATTTTTTTTTATTTCTGGAAATCATCTCGCTGACCCCCACTTTGGGAACCACTGATTTAGACATTAATGGCTGTGTGTTGAGTTATTTTGAGGGGACACTGTAATACAAGCTGTACACTCACTACTTTACATTGTAGCAAAGTGTCATTTCTTCAGTGTTGTCACATGAAAAGATATAATAAAATATTTACAAAAATGTGAGGGGTGTACTCACTTCTGTGAGATACTGTATTTAAAATGAAAGCTGAAATTTATGTCAGAAGAGGATTTTTTTGTCAGATATTGTCTCCTCCACTGACCAGTTCGTAAGACATAAATAAACATATACATGTTCATAAGATGTAAAACCTCAGAGATCTTATTATAAAAGTGCTATGGTAAACATACGTAGTACTGAGCAAGGTATTTTTGAATCCGATTGAGAGAATATATGTTTTCAAGCATTTACATGCTTATTTTTGTCCTTTCCAAACATGAGAAGCATTTATGAACCTCTTGTCCAACAAAAGACAACATTTAATAGCATGTTTTTACTCCAAATTCACTTCATAATGTCAGTCGAGTGTTTGAAACAACATCCTTCTGTGAGATGATGTGGCTTCTTACTCAGAACAGGGCATAAAATAATATTATTTCATAGTATTCTATACAGTGATACTGATAAAGGCTATGTCGATTAGCATTGCATTGTAAATATACTTTATTTTCATGAAAATACCCGAGAAGGCTTGAAGAACTCAGATAAACCATATATTGTTGTAGTTATGTGTTTATTAGTCATGTTTAATCAAAGAGCTTCAATCTTCTATTCAGCTACAGTGATAGTATGATGCCCATAGGGATTTCCTGGAACTATGTGCATTATCTTTCTTCTAAGGGGCATATTTGGAGTTTCTCCGCGAGAGCGCCCTCTGGCTTTCAGATGGAGCAGCATTTAGCAGTACTTCACTGGCAAGCTGTGCATAAAAAAAATCACAGCCAATTGCCAAATCGCGGGCAGTTTATTTTTGATTAATCATGCAGCCCTAGTGCATGTAAATGTTGGACCCCATAGACTTTGACTTTGAAAAAATAAATAAATAAATAAATAAATATATACATAAGGAAATAAATGTATAAAAAATTATTTTTGATTTTTTGCTTTTCAATGTATATTTATTTATTTATTTATTTTTAATTTCGGCACACATGGCATTCCATATTTCACTGCACAATTGTCGCATTTCGCCCCCTAGTGGCAGTCGCACAGAATTTTCAAATTGGTCGTGCCTTTTCACCATGGTAGAATGAATAAATATGAATAAATTAACAAATGCATATTGGATAAACTACCAACATTACTTCTGAAGGAAAAATATTATGGGACTTATTTAATAATTATTAATTATTTATTTCAGATTTAGAGAATCATAACAAACATTTACAGAAATAGCCTAGTGTCAAACAGTCTAAGACAGTCTGCAAAAACTAAATGTGAAGAAATGAATGAAAAGACTGAATGATGATCTTGATGAGAAACAGAAAATCCTCTAAAGCGTTTAACCCCTGGAAGCATAAAAACTATAAATTAATTTCTGTAGAAATAGTACAGAAAAATATCAAAGTGCATTAAAGGTAAAAGCGCAAAAAAGGTAATGTGTATGAGTGTTTAACTTAGTTTTGTACTAAAAACATCTGTGAACAAGTAAATAAAGCTTGCAAATGGATGGATTTAAAATACTGTCTGTGGTTGATTTTTGTCTGCTCAGTGCTCAGCACAACAGCGGCTTGTTTTTCCGTTCATTATAGGTCATGGAAATTCAGCTTTTTAGTCAGTGAATGTCAGGGAAAAGTCAGGGAATTTGACATTTGGCTTAGAGTGGGAACCCTGCTCTGACTCTCTAACCATTAGGCCACAACTGCCCTATGTATGAAGTAAAACAGCATCACACAGGAATTTAAGGGCCCCACAACTTTTCTCAGTTAAAGAACACATGCTTTGCATTTGTCCCTCAGGCATGAACAACCGGGAAGTCTTGGAGCAAGTAGAGCGTGGTTACAGGATGCCCTGCCCCCAGGACTGTCCCAGCTCCCTGCATGAGCTCATGCTCCAGTGCTGGAAGAGGGACCCCGAGGAGCGGCCCACCTTTGAGTATCTGCAAGCCTTCCTGGAGGATTATTTCACTGCCACTGAACCACAGTACCAACCCGGGGACAACCTCTAAACACAGAGCTCCAGAGTACAGAGAGTGCCACAACAGACTGCCCTTCAAAAGACTGATCAAAAGACCGTTTGATGAGAGAAGCTTCCAGGTTTTGTGCCATCTCGACCCAATATCTGACACAATCCATCTTCCATTGAACAAAGGACATGCAATCGCATTATATCTGTCAGTAAAGCCAAAAATAGTGTTCTGTGGAGAGACATCAGTCATGATTAATGATAAGAATGGCTTGTTTGTATGTAGTGTAAATAGTGTGTTTAGTTTTCCCTTGTATTTGGCTTGTTTTATTACTTTTATAATGCTGTTTTGCGTTCTTATCCAGGCCGAGAAAGAATCGACGCTGTGAGGAAAGCATGATCAACAGAGGCGACATCGAACATTTTAAAATTTACAATGATTCTGGAAATCATTCTTAGACACTTCCAGTAGGATGTTGACCAGCCTCTTTTAAATATTAAGGGAATTCTGTCAATTGTATATTAAATTAACTGTACATGTCAAAACATTCCCTTTTAGCCGAGACATACAGCAGTGCATAGGTAGCATTTCTGACACATTATTGTGACTTTCACAGAGGGTAATGATGTCTGCACTGGTTTTAGTGAGTTTCCTGGGCCTAATTATTTTGCACCTGCTTTTAGCAAGCGCTCAGTGTCTCTCTTTTGTTTTCTGCTTCTTAGAATGAGTGCATTTTCTATTTAGTCACTTTGGATTAACAATAGAGCAATGTATGTATCAGAATAGTATGAGACCAAGTGGGCATTATGCTTGACCATACTTGCATCTCTCCTGCAAATGAGATAAAATGACTGCTAACATCCTTACTGTTGTGAGAGAAAATAAAAGGAGTGCATTAAATGTATCTCACAATATCATGCATTATAAAATAACACAACTAAATACGTAGAGAAATATTATGAAATGGTAGAATTTCACTCAAGATAACTCATTGCTGGTTTGTTTTTGCCCCTCATTTTGTCTTTCATGATAAAATGATACATATGTCTGAATATTCATTATTGGGTCATTCTTTACTTTTTTCGCTTTTAAGAAGTGACAGACCTCTCTGTAAGTCAACGATACTTTCACATATTCTCATTGCAGCAATGTCGGCATGAGCCATTTTCCAAGAGCAGTTACTCACCTACTCTAAATGATTTCAGACAATATTTTGGATAGAATAAGAGGTTCAATTGAGGGTTGCTTTTATCAGGGCCTATAATTTAAATTATGTGTTGCATTTGTGTTAAAATCCAACCTTATAATTTTCACATTTATTTTTGTACCATCTATATTTGGATTAATTCATAAATATTTTGTTTATTTAATTTCTTTGTTTCATTTATGCACAAACATTTTTAGAATAAAGTGTCATTCAAATCCATTTCTATCAACCTTTATTTTTTCCACCTGACATCAGATTATAATTGAATATCTTTTTTGTTGAGTTTGGCAGGTACTTCAAGATTTAAAATTCTCAAGATTTAACTTTTTTTTTTTTTTTAATCACAGTTTGATATTTATGAGAAAAAAGTGGTCTTAAAACAAATTCATATTGATGCATTAACACACATTTTAGATTTTAGTAAATGTTAACGTATTTGGACACTTTCTGGCTGTCAAACATTAGTGACCACTTTGCTTGATATTTTATTTAATACGCTGCTCAAAAAAATTAAAGGAACACTTTTTAATCAGAGAATAGCATCAAGCATCAACTCCTGGGATATTGATCTGTTCAGTTAAGTAGCAGAGGGGGTTGTTAATCAGTTTCAGCTGCTTTGGTGTTAATGAAATTAACAACAGGTGCACTAGATGGGCAACAATGAGACGACCCCCAAAACAGGAATGGTTTTACAGGTGGAGGCTAATGACATTTTTTTTTCCTACTCATCTTTTCTGACTGTTTTTCACTAGTTTTTCACTAGGCTAGGGTCAGTGTCACTACTGGTAGCATGATGCTATACCTGGACCCTACAGAGGTTGCACAGGCAGTCCAACTCCTCCAGGATGGCACATCAATACGTGCCATTGCCAGAAGGTTTGCTGTGTCTCCCAGCACAGTCTCAAGAGCATGGAGGAGATTCCAGGAGACAGGCAGTTACTCTAGGAGAGCTGAACAGGGCCATGGAAGGTCCTTAACCCATCAGCAGGACCGGTATCTGCTCCTTTGTGCAAGGAGGAACAGGATGAGCACTGCCAGAGCCCTACAAAATGACCTCCAGCAGGCCACTGGTGTGAATGTCTCTGACCAAACAATCAGAAACAGACTTCATGAGGGTGGCCTGAGGGCTGGACGTCCTCTAGTGGGCCCTGTGCTCACTGCCCGGCACCGTGGAGCTCGATTGGCATTGCCATTGAACACCAGAATTGGCAGGTCCGCCACTGGCGCCCTGTGCTTTTCACAGATGAAAGCAGGTTCACCCTGAGCACGTGACAGACGTTTAAGGGTCTGGAGAAGCCGTGGAGAACGTTATGCAGCCTGTAACATCGTTTAGCATGACCGGTTTGGTGGTGGGTCAGTGATAGTTTGGGGAGGCATATCCATGGAGGGACGCACAGACCTCTACAGGCTAGACAATGGCACCCTGACTGCCATTAGGTATCGGGATGAAATCCTTGGGCCCATTGTTAGACCCTACACTGGTGCAGTGGGTCCTGGGTTCCTCCTGGTGCACGACATTGCCCGGCCTCGTGGCGAGAGTATGCAGGCAGTTCCTGGAGGATGACGGAATTGATACCATTGAATGGCCCCCACGCTCGCCTGACCTAAATCCAATAGAACACCTCTGGGACAATGTGTTTCGGTCCATCCGACGCCGCCAAGTTCAGACTCTCCAGGAGCTCAGTAATGCCCTGGTCCAGATCTGGGAGGAAATACCCCAGGACACCATCCGTCATTGTCAGGCATGCATACAAGCACATGGGGGGCCTTACAAACTACTGAGTACCATTTTGAGTTGCTGCAATGAAATTTCAGCAAAATGGACTAGCCTACTGAATCTTTTTTTTTACTTTGATTTTCGAGGTGTCTTTGAATTCAGTCCTCTGTAGGTTGATAATTTTCATTTCCTCAAATGATGTGGCATCCTTTCGTTCCTAACATATTACCCAGTCCATATCAGTATAGATATCCAACATGATATTTTTCCCCAATGAGATCTGATTTGTTTTCAAAGTGTTCCTTAAACTTTTTTGAGCAGCGTATAACGGCAAACACTATCGTTTAAAAGTTTCGTGTTGGTAAGATTTTTTAATATTTTTGAAAGAAGTCTCTTATGCTCACCAAGGTTGCATTTACTTGATCAAAAATGCAGTAAAAACAGTAATACTGTGAAATATTATTAGTCTTCAATGTCACAAGATCCTTCGGAAATCATTCTCATTTTGGATTTTGTGCTCAAGAAACATCAGTGTTGAAAACAGTTGTGCTGCTTAACGTACTATTTTTGTGGAAACCGTTATGAATTTTGATTAACAGAAAGTTCAGAAGAACTACATTTATTTGAAATTTTGTTTAACTTAGTTTAACTTTTGATCAATTTAATGCATCCTTGCTGAATTAATATCTTAATTTGATTAATATGTAAGCAATAATGTACGAAAGGCTGTGCTCTATCGTGAATAAGTCATGGCTGAAGGGGGTTGTTAGGTACGACGCAAAGCAGAGTACCTTATTGCTTTCATAAAACGGTTACCACACAATACAAAACAGATATTAAAGCCAAAAATATGTATCAATGCAACTTTCATGAAGTAAAATCACTAAAAGCCTTCCTTCCGCCGGAAAAAAATAGTCCCTAACCGTGAACAGCAACAGAAGTTACATTATTACGCCATTAGATGGCGGCAAAGACTGTCTTCATGAGTGTGTCAGTCAGTAGCGAAGACTTTTACATTGAAAAGACTGAATTGTTGTGAACATGGAACAAGACGCAACTGACAAATATTTTGACTAGCGCTGTCAGTCATGGGAAAACCCCTTAACTGTTAAAAGGACAAGATAATACATCAGACATGTAAACAGATGTTTTATTATGAACGTAAGACTGACCTGAAGGAAAATGCTAAATCTGAATGCAGGTAATAAACTCGCTCACTCGATCTCTTTCTCACAATACTCTTCTACATAATACCGTAAGCATCAATGAACAATATCAATTGAGAACATACAGTTTACCTTGCTAAGAGTGGTTGCTAAGGGTGGTTGCTAAGTGTTGTGTATCAGAACTGTTGGGTGAAGCGGTCATAGCCGTGTTTTATCGTGAATAAAACACAGCTATTGACCAATCAGAATCAAGGACAGGAACTAACCGTTTTATATATATATATATATATATACACACACATATCTCTCTGTGTGTGTGTGTGTGTGTGTGTGTTTTTGTGTGTGTGTGTATATATATATATATATATATATATCTGTGTGTGTGTGTATATATATATATATATATATCTCCGTGTGTGTGTGTGTGTGTGTGTGTTTGCAAGCAAGCAGCAACACGTTCTGTGCTCATCTTCAAAATTGCTGCCACCTTCAGCAATACAGTTCTGTAATTCCCTTCATGTCCAGAGGAGGGCCACTGCATTCCAGCCAAAACAAGACCATCCGTGTCTCATAGATCCACGTCTCAGCTAGTTTGTTCCCTATAAAAATAGGAGTCATGCTTCTATATTTCAGATATGTTCTACGAAATCACCAACGAAACAGTATGCAGTGAGATTTGAATAAAGCATGATAAACTTTAAATCAAGAGTAACAGACCCCGATACCATTTAGTCTGAATTAAATAAACACTTAACTTTGGAAACAAAATTATTGGGTAAATTACTGTAGAGATGCAATATTACATAATATGATGCATGCAATGTTATTGATGGTACGTGCATTAAATTAATGAAAAGATGTGAAATACCACAAACCATTGACAGTATAGTCTGTGAACATGCAGCTGTCAACTTTTCTTGTGCTTCCAGTAGTTCACACCCCCTACCGCCTAAAAAGGCAAGAGAGAGTGCAGCTGGTAAACTCTACACTGTCTAAGAATAAACCTGGCTTGCAATGGATAAGGTTACCTTGAAGCACTGCAGCACTTTTCCCGTCCCACACCCATGTGAGGCACCAATAACATGGGCTAAATTACCAGCACCTATTTGCTGCGTCCCCTGCCTGAGCCTGAACTCCCCTGTTTACGTCCCTGACCTAACATCCCATTCTCCCACAGCCATGATCCCAAATCCGGCACTTTGAAAACCCTCATCCCACTTTTCTCACAAGATTGGGAGGTTTCACCCCTGGATTGGATGGGGACGACAAAGAGGAACATCATTTCCTGAGTGGGATTTAACATCAACTGGGTGAAACCAGCAAAATAAGATTACACAAGCAAAATCAAAGGACATTCAGCTGAAGAACCACCAGAACTACACCATGGCTCAGGCAACTAAAGGTACTGCAGGTTTTCTACTCATGATCTCATGCATTTGATTGACAGACAGAGCCTAACAAATATAGATAGATAGATAGATAGATAGATAGATAAAAAAATAAAAATGCATATTATAATACTTTATAATAATAAAACATTAGAATAATAAAACACTGAATTATAATAAATGCTGCTATGATGCTATAAAACAACTAAAATTAATTTTAATCTGGTGAGAAAAATTATATGCTGTACTTATGACATTTATGTATCTTAGAACATTTTTAAGACTAATACAGAAAGGTCCATAATTAACTTAAAATAATTCATATCCTTTGAAGTGTATAGATTTTTTTAGATGTATGAACTTTCTCTGTATACATATAGATATATAGATAATTTCAAAAAGAAATTAATACAATTTATTCAGCAAGGGTGCATTGAAATGATCAAACATGACAGTAAGGACATATTTAATACCATAAAAGATTTCTATTTCAAATAAATGCTGTTCTTTCAAACTTTATATTTATCAAAGAATCCTGAAAAAAAAAAAAAACATTTTTAAAATATCAAGCAGCACAACTGTTTTCAACACTGATAATAATAAGAATTTTTTCTTGAGCACTGAATCACCAAATCAGAATCTGAAGGATCACATGACACTGATGACTGGATAATGATGCTGAAAAAACAGCTATTTAAAATTGTAATAATATTTCACAATATTACTGTTTTATTGATTTTTTTTTTTATCAAATAAATGCAGCCTTGGTGAGCATAAGACATTTCTTTCAAAAATCTTATGGACCCCAAACTTTTGGTGAATCTAGCAAATATGGTTGATATCTGCAATGACAAGTACAATATTAAGACTTTTTGTTAGTAATTTGTTTCTTTATTTAGTTCATGATGTCATTAAACTCAAGCAGCAGGGAGAAAATAACACAAGATGGAGATACAGTTTATTCTTGCAAGTGTGAAGTCAGTCATGTATCTAGACTGCACTTAATGCAAGAGAACAGCTGCAACAAATATCATGTCATTATGGTGCTGTATTTATATAGAAATCAAAAAAAATATGTAGACATAGCCATTTAGTAAGCAACCTATGGGTAATATTTTCTCCTGTGTGACATTTAGGAGCAAGTATTTCCAAGGTTTGCTATAGACCGTGGTATATGTGTAAAATTCATGCATGTGACTCCAGGTCCAGTGAAGTCCATCCCTCCCACTGCTGTAGATGCTCCGGCTGGGGCTGTGCATCCAGTCTTTCTTATGGCTGGGACCCACGGATTTTTACGAATCATGAATCGCCCGGCACAATGGGTGGTCATCATCACACTTCTGATCTCTTGGTCAATAGCAGGTGTTGTCATGTTCGACTTTGTCAGTGACGATCAAATTGCAAGTAAGTTTTAAATAATTTTCACAGTTCCTACTTTATTTATAGGCCTACTTGTGCTGTTATTCGATTTGTTGGGTTCACTCTGAACTGTTTTCCTGTAGGCATCCAGGATTTTGGTTCCGACCCAGTGTTAGCAGTGAACAAGGCCATTGAAGGGACTGAAAACAAGATAAACCACATGAACAAAATGTTTAATGATGCTCATGGTATGATTTCATAGCGCAAAACTAGTTTCTTTTAGTAGGTATAATTATCAAATTTTGTAATTTGTTGCTGAATGAATAGTTTAGCCTATTCTGTTCAGTGCAATTATAATGGCTGAAGCTTTCAGTCCTCAAAAACGGTGCAAAACAATTAAAGCCTGTCATACAAGTAGTCTAAAAGACTAATGTGCTATATTTAAAGTCTTCTGAAGTTGTACAGTAGCTTTGTGTGAAGAACATGTCATTATTCAGACATATAGCCTAATCTTTAACACGAGAATCAGATTAATCCGATTCGCGAACAATTCAGACCGTATCAACCGATTCGCTGAAAAGATTCAACTTAAAAGAATGATCCATTTATGAATCGGTCATCGCTACTTCTCACATGAACGCGCCAATGAGAGCGAAATGAGGCGGAAGCCAGAGAATCCTCACAAATAATGTGGCTTGAAATCTTGAAATATAGCGCAGTAAAAATGTTGACTACTTTTATGATACTTTTGCCAAATGTTTGAAAGCCAGTTTCATTATAATTGCATGCAAAAGAGTAAACTTGTGTTATGTGGAAGAATAAAATCGGGTTTTGAAGACATGAGGTGAGTAAATAATGACAGACTTTTCCTTTTTGACTTAGCCAATCCTTTGGTAACTATTTTGTATTTGTTGATGATTTTTAAAAGTGTATTTTATATGCCATTAATATTCTCTTCTATTTGGAATACAGAGTACATCACTGAAATAATATTTAATCCGAGGGAGGCTATTAATTTAGCAGCAGATTCATCTGTGTCTTATCTGACAGGAATTTTTAGTGTCGATGGTATGTAAATGTATTATTTTATGGCTTTTAAAAGCTTAAACACTATTTGTTTACTTAGCATCTATAGGCTTATGCTGTATTAATATGTTGTTTTCCTTACAGGAGATATAGGAATCACTGAAACAGTGAAATATGGTGGCACTGTATTGGATGAGGTTACAGAATGGATCAGATCCCCAGTGGGCTACTTATTCCACTTATTTGAAGGTACTTGCATTACTGACCATGCTTAAATATGTGCCCATTGTTGTTTTGCGAGCTCACATGTAATCAGAGACTCATGTACAATAACTCTTAACATGGTAAAAAGAAATTATTAGTCATATTTGAGCATGCCAGATGCACTAATGTCTGTTAATACTCTCCATGCTGCATAGACATCCTGGATATAGCAATTACTCCAGTGGATATGGTCAGTGAAGCTGTTGTGCAAATTTTAAGTGGGATCAAGACCATTATACAGTATTTTTCAACCATGTTCGGGGGCATTGAAGGTACTGCAAAGCACCAACATTGATTCTTCTCAGAATTGTATATATGTCTATATCATCTATAAGGTGCATCTTGTCAATATTCCAGCGTGAATTCTCAAAATAAGCACTGATCCTCTGCATTTGGTCGGATTGTTTATTTTTTCTATTTATTCTGACTTGCATTTTCTTCATCAGGGGATACAGGCATCACTGAAACAGTGAAACTTGGTGGCACTGTATTGGATGAGGTTACAGAATGGATAAGATTCCCAGTGGGCTACTTATTCCACTTATTTGAAGGTACCTACATTATTGTTCTGAGATGCAATCAGAGTCTCATGATGTGCTCTAACTCAGTACATGTTTCAATCAACATTTGAAATTGCCACTGATTTCCATGCATAAAGAAATAATTAATCATATTTGGGTGTTTCAATGAACCATGATTTCATGCTCATGCCAGAGTCACTGATTTCTGTTTAATGCTTTCCATGCTACATAGACATCCTGGATGTAGCGATCATTTATCCAGCAGACATGGCGAGTGAAGCAGGTCTGCAAATTTTAAGTTGGATCAAGACCATTTCTTCAACCATATTCGGGTACCTTGAAGGTATTGATTTCTCACATTATTTTAGACATTCAGTGATATAATTTACACTACTGTTCAAAAGTTTGGGGTCAGTAAGATATTATTTTATTTAAACTCTTAACTCTTTTTTTTTTTTTTATCATAAACTCTTACTGACCCCAAACTTTTGAAGGGTAGTGTATGTATATCAAAAATATCTCTATATATTAAATGCACCTTGTCAATATTTCAGCTTGGTTTCCCAAAATGAGCGCTGATCCCACGGAACTGGCTGAAATTGTTGTAGAGGAGGCCACAGACGTAAAGACCACTGTCTCTAATTACCTCTCCAGTCTATTTGCAGGGGATGAAGGTATTGTTCATTTATCAGCTCGAAACATTGTGTTTAATCTGTGCTTTTGCCCACTCAACTTTCATTTGTGTTATATTATTTCATTTTATTTCTCCAGGTGGTATTTCTGACATTAGCTTTGATCCCATGAAAGTTGTCACAGACACTGTTGAGGAGTTTGCTGACAGGAGGGATATGTTCGTGGCCTACCTCTCAAACATGCTCATGGAAGACAAAGGTATCCATAATATCAAGTATATCACAATTGTATGCTTGCATCTTAAAATACATATATCTCTTTAACTATCCCTATTGTTCTCTGTTTCAGATGAGACACCACAAGTAATAAGACGAAAAGGTTTGTGTCAGTATTCATTCATTTGTTGCTGTACTATGAAACTTCAGCTTCTCTAATGCCATCTGTTCAGTTGAAACATAAAGTTGCATGCTGCATTACAAGGTTTCTTTGTTTTGTGATTTAAAATAATGTAAAATAATTTCTTAATTTTTTTTACTTCCATATCTATCTATCTGTCTATCTATCTATAAACTAACAATATTCCTGAATCTTCTCCAGGAGAATTTCTGCCACCTATGGAAAAAGGTTAGTAACTGCACATTCTTTCATCTACATAAAAGCTATAGATTAACACCAAAACTAACATAAGTACTCAAACATGATCACTACTAAAACAGCATTGACAAACTTAATAAACAGGACTAAGTCTTCAAATGTGTTTGTTTTTAACTTGGAAAGGAACAAGAGCATGTGAAAAAGATGTTTTTTTGTAACAAAAGATCTTGAGTTGACTAAAATTATATAGTTTCCTGACTTGTCGTCATCCCATATACTGTTGTGTTTTACCATATTTCAGCCCAGTAATTAGAAGATTTAAAAAACAGTGTTATAGGTTATGTAATATGGTGCATGAAAAGGTCCTGCATGACTGCATACAGGGATGATTGTCATTTCTATATTCTGTCTGTATTATAGTGTGAATGTTGATGTCCTGCACTCTCTCTTACAATACTTCATATTATGTACTTCATATTATGTAAAAGTGCTTGCATTTTCTTTCTCCAGAATGTTTTAAAAGGTGCATGACAGATTTCCCAAATACAATAATAAAAAGTTTATGTCAAATGCATTTCTTGCTGTTTGATTTCCTGCTCCCTTCTTGCGGTGTAGTGCGACGTCTAACCTTCTCTGATACATTCGTCAGTTGATATTCACAAACATAAAGCATGTAGGAGTTCACAGGTATCGCACATGTTGCAAGAATATTGTGACATTCACAATATTAATGCCCTGAGATTTTAAGCTGAGGTTGTGGAAAGAAAGAATTTTCAATTGGTTTTGCTGCGCTCTAGATGCGTGTTTCCTGTAGCTCAAACAGTAGAGATTTTTGCCAACAAGGTAATTCTTGAACTGAAAAAATGTGTACCTTGAATGCAATGCAAGTCACTTTAAATAAAAGTGTCTGCTAAATGCTTGTATCTAAATGTACACGCAAGAAATCATGATCTTAAAAGGTTAAAACGGTTCAACTGAAGTTTTTTGTCAGGGTGCAACATGTGCATACTGTTAAGGTCATCACTGTGATGTAATGTGTAACCGAATTTCCAATCAGAACAGACTGTAATGTCTCATACATAAACTGGTAAATTTGTTTTTATCTGCAAATTGAGCTCAGTTCTGTCATAAACCTGAATTGAAAAATGACTTCATGAACCAGTTGCAGAAATACTAGGCAAAAAACAGGACCCTACCTATGCTGCCTACATTGCTGTGAGATCCACAGTGAAGGAGACCGACAGCAATAAACAGGAAATAAAAGAGGTTGAGGAGGAACTTGGTGAGGTCGAAGCTGCTGAAGATAAAACTGAAAAAGCTCAAGCTATCTTGGACGTTACAGAGGAGGAGGAAACGGCTGAGGACAACACTGATATCAGAGTTGAAGACACAGAAATGTCCTCCGATGTCATGGAGGAGGGAAAAACTACTGGAACAGTTGTTGAAAATATTGCAGATGTTACAGACGAAAGACATTATATGCCAGAAGTTATAGATGAGGAAACAGCAATTGAAGATATTGCAGTAGATGAATCAACTGAAATTACCTCTGATGCTTTAGATTTGAAGGACAGTAATGATATCTCAGATGTTGTTGCAGAGGAGGAAGAAGTTACTGAAACGGTTGAAGATATTGCAGATGTTACAGAGGTGGAAACTTCATATATGTCAGATGTCATAGATGAGGAAATGGTAACTCTAAAGTTTGAAGATATCTCTGATTTTGCAGAGGATGAATCAACTGAAAAAACCTCTGATGCTACAGATGTGAAAGACATTGACGATACCTCAGATGTTGTTGCAGAGGAGGAAGAAGTTACTGAAACGGTTGAAGATATTGCAGATGTTACAGAGGTGGAATCTTCATATATGTCAGATGTCATAGATGAGGAAATGGTAACTCTAAAGTTTGAAGATATCTCTGATTTTGCAGAGGATGAATCAACTGAAAAAACCTCTGATGCTACAGATGTGAAAGACATTGATGATACCTTAGATTTTGTTGCAGAGGAGGAAGAAGTTACTGTAATGGTTGACGATATTGCAGATGTTGCAGAGGTGGAACCTTTTGATATGCCAGATGTCATAGATGAGGAAACAGAAACTGAAAAAATTGATGAAATCTCTGATTTTGCATCAGATGAATCAACTGAAATAACCTCTGATGCTACAGATAAGAAGGACAGTGATGATACCTCAGATGTTGTTACAGTGGAGGAAGAAGTTACTGAAACGGTTGACGATATTGCAGATGTTACAGAGGTGGAACCTTATGATGTTCCAGATGTCAAAGATGAGGAAACAGCAACTGAAAAAAATGAAGATATCTCTGATTTTGCTGCAGATGAATCAACTGAAATTACCTCTGATGCTACAGATGTGAAAGGCATCAACGATAGCTCAGATGTTGTTACAGAGGAGGAAGAAGTAATTGAAACTATTGAAGATATTGTAGATGTTACAGAGGTGGAGCCTTTTGATATGACAGATGTCTTAGATGAGGAAATGGCAACTCAAAAGTTAGAAGATATCTCTGATTTTGCAGAGGATGAATCAACTGAAATAACCTCTGATGCTACAGATGTGATGGAAGACATTGATGATTCCTCAGATGATGCAGTTACAGAGGAGAAAGAAACAACTGAAGAACCAGCAATCAAAACAGCAGAAGATAGTTCCAATGTTACAGCCAAAACTGAATCAGATAATACAGATGAAAACGAAGTTGAAGATGTCCCCAGTGTTACAGAGGAGGATGAATCTGAAACAGTTAAAGATACTTCTAATGTCATAGATGAGGAAGAAGAACCTGAAACAGATGAAGAAAGCATCATCACAGATGAAACAGCTGAAATTGCACAAGAAGATGATCAGCCACCTGAATTGGCTGAAGCTACTCCAGATACCATCTGTGTGAAGGAAAAGGAGGAAGCAGCAGAACTTGAAGATCATGACATAGTCAACGGTAAGGATGGTTTAGAAGTAGAAGACAAGGAGGAGAAGGAAGATGTTGCAATTGCTGATCATGAAAAGAGCACAAAGGACCTGGAGAATGAGGTAGATGAAGATGAGGTTGAGGTTTTAAATGAGGAGATTGAAGAGTCTGATCAAACTATCCTGGTAACCACTGCTGGTGAAGAGGACCATGATGAAGAAGAGGAGCTTGTCCTTCTTACTGTCCAACATGACGTCACAGACAGAGATGATGAAAATAACAATAACAACGACAAGAAGAAAGATGCCATAAAAATAGGCCTGAGCAGGAGAAAAAAATCCGATAGTCATTCCATTGAAACAGACGGCCAAGAAGCGCACAAGGATCTTCATGAAGAGTCTGACAAAGGTATAGCAAAATTTTGTATAATTAACAAATGGGAAAAAGTAATAGTTGACAGGTGGCAACCAATATCTCAATAGATGACCTTAAAGGGATAAAATTCTGTCATCATTTACTCACCCTTAAGTTGTTCCAAACCTGTATAAATTTCTTTGTTCTGTTCAACACAAAGGAAGATATTTTGAAGAAAGTTTGTAACCAGGCCACTTTAGGGCACCATTGACTTCCATAGTAGGAAAAAAAAAATACCGTGGAAGTCAATGGTGCCCCAGAACTGCTCAGTTTCCCACATTCTTTAAAATATCTTCCTTTGTGTTCAACATAACAAAAAAATGTATACAGCTTTGGAACAACCTGAGGGTGAGTAAATGATGACAGAATTTTCATTTTTGAGTGAACTATCCCTTTAATAACACATTATATTTCACTGACCATGGGGAAATTAATTACTAAAATAAATAGACTGTTCATTATTGTAATTTTGTTTGTTTAAAATCATTGTTAACTGAATCATAATTTTTTTTTTTTTTTTAATAAAAATATCTTAAAGCTAACTTTTTAAAAAAATATATGCTTTCCTATTCCTCTTATAATTGCACCCGAAAATAATTTATTAATTACAGTTGTATAAATAACGTGATATTTAAAGGGATAGTTCACCTAAAAATGAAAATTCTGTCATCAATTTCTTTCTTCTGCTAAACACAAAAGAAGATATTTTGAAAAAAATTTTGATAACCAAACAGTTGATGGACCCCATTGACTTTCATAGTTGTTCAGCAAAAGAAAGAAATTCATACAGGTTTGGAACAATTTGAGGGTGAGTAAATGATGACAGAATTTTCATTTTTGGGTGAACTATCCCTTTAATATAGTTGGCCAAGCAGTGTTTGAATTCTTGTTTAAATTCTATGGTTCACATCATTGTAACTGAACTGTTTTTGTTGGCCAAATACAAATTAACTAAATAGGTTGCCATAACGCATCTAAAAATGTCAGTTACTCTTCTTTTCTATAGAACACAGCATAGTTGTTGGCTATATGTCTGTATTTTTCAGTGATAATCAGTGCAATAGCACTCTTGCCTGTTTAATATTGCACACATCTCTAGAATCTTACAATTTTGACTGGGAAGAACAACAAATTGATGGATGAAGATGAAGTTTCATTCACTGTTGCTTTTACTTCACCTCTGCTTCTGGAAAGACACTTAAAAGAGGAGCAAAATACAGCTGGAGGATTCTCTAATGGGCTCTGCTGTTGTAAATGGTTGTTTATAGATTGGTTTTATTGGCCATTTTTTCTGTTCTTCTTTTTGATTAAATACATTTTTTGTGTAATTTAGAATGATTTAAATTTCTCAAATCAAATCATTAGGGAAAAAAATATTTGTAAAGAATTACAGAGTCTTGTTTATTAAGTATTGTGTAGTATCTGGTAGTCTTCATGTGTTAAAGTTGATGGCAGAAAAATGCAACTATAACTCAAAAAAGCTGCATATAATTATTGTGAAGACGTTTTATTTTGCTTACCTTAATGGCTCCATTATGACAATTAATGATTTAATTCATCCATTATACATTATTAATTTCATTTTGCCATCTAACACAATGACATGGCTGACAACCTGCTTAGAAGTACTATTAATGTTAACACACTTATAGTGCACTAATTCATGCACTAATTCCCATTGTTCATTAATCATATGGATGTTAAAAACATGTAACTCTCATTTAACATTTACTCATGATTTCAGTTCTTGAACAAGTGAAAGAAGCCAAAGAGAAAAAAGCTAGAGAGGAGATATACAAAATCATTCAAGGTGAATGGTTTGTTGTTTACATCAGTGTATGCAAACTGTAAAAAATAAAGTGCTTGTGCAGAATGTAAACTGCATTTTATGAGAAAAATGTGACATGATCTTTTTTGTTATTCCAGATATGAGGGAAAAGAAGGGCGAAGGTGAAGAGGAAGAGATAACACTACAACAAATAAACATAACAGTAGAAAAAGTCAGGAAAAAAGCAAAAGAACATGACAAAAAGGAGATAGAAAAGGTTAAAAGAAAAGAAAAATCCAAAGTGGTCAAGACTCAAGAACCAACAGGTAAGACTGGTAAAACATATTTAACTTATCAATTTAATTTATCTAATTTCTCATATGTAAAAAGCTCAACTACCACATCTAGATTGTACATAAACTCTAGATTCTGCTCTGTTCCTCAAAGGGGAAGGTTGAAGGCTATGGTCAAGACGTACTCCAAAACAGTTGCTTTTTATAGATTAGATGTAAAATCCTGCACCTCTCTTTCAAAAGATAATGTGTTTGTACTGTTATTATGTGTTCTAGAAAAGGACACCAAGAAAAAACCTGACAAAAAGGTCAAGGTGACTAAAGTGGATGAGGAACCCCATCTAAAAAAGAAGAAATCTGGTACATAAATAATGCACTAACACCAGTAGAATAGATAAATAAAGCTCTCTTTCTTCATTACACTCTCTGAGGGTTAATGTTAAGTTAAAAAACATTATTTATTGCAGCTATAGCCCATTATATTTTCAACATTTGATCTTTTTTTATATATATAATTATAGGATATATTGCTGCAGTAGTTTTTATATGGAATGTCATGATCATTAAAAGTCACTTTTAAGGCCAATTCATATTGCATAGACAGATGCTGACTAACATGGACAATCAGCAGATTACAGTATGTCACTTCTCAGATGTTCCAAGATCCAACAAATGCTGACTAAACATGTTCAATCCACGAAAAACAAGTGGCAACAGACGGCGATAGGGTTGACACACTGATCCGACAAAACCCAACAAAGTGTCTGTTGCCGTTGGTTGGCGTCTGTTGGTCCAGTGTGAATTGCCCTTTACAAAACCGTCTGATTCTAAAGAGAAAAAAAACTTCAAAAATGTTTACAAAATGTAATATCACAAAATTCTATGTAATGTGTACAATTTCATCTGCACAGGACCTGAGAAAAAGGTTAAACCAGCAAAGAAAGGTAATCAACACATTCTGTGATTATGATTAATCTGTTCATGGCCAATATCTTTCAGTTTTCCATGAAGTAACATTCCTAAATTCCATATTTAATACAAAAGCCGAACCTGTGAAACAAAAAGTGAAGGCTGTGAAAATTTCTAAAGGTACCACTGTAAAGTACATGCCAACATGTGTCATGCACATGTGAATGTAATTCAGTAATTCTTCAACTAAACAACTTCCAATCTGATGATTACATGTCTAAACACAAAGCATATGCTTTAACAAAATCAATCTGTTGTTGCTCTCATACCCTCAATCCCTCTGTTGTCTTTCAGAGGATGTTACTAAGAAGGTGGCCAAAGCTAAAGGTAAAAAAGATTCAAAGCATCAGTCATAGTATTTCCATAACAGCTACTAATTGACAGTAACCAAGTGGTGAACTGAAGGCTCAGTTCTAGTGGTTGAGATATCTTTGCAGATCTGGGAAGTATTTTATTCATGTGTTTAACAGCCAGTTCATCCACAACTGCATTAATATCTATTGTATCATAGATGTTGAGATTGCCAAGGACAAAACCAAAGCAGTCCATGTAAAGACAGGTATGTAACTTGTGTGGTAAGTGACTTTCTGTTTGGTTAAATCTAAATTAACAGGAAACAAATGTAAGTGTTTATTTACAGAAGCTGAAGCCAAAAAAGAGACCAAACCAGCACCATCTAAGAAAGGTATTGTGTTGTTCTTGCTTCACTAAACACACATAAAGCAAATTCATAATTGAAGTACATTATGTACAGTAAACTTCCATTGTACAGTTTGGGTTCAGTAAGTTATTTTTTTTTAAAGAAATTTATACTTTTATTCAGCAAGGATTCATTAAATTGATCTAAAGTAACAAAATAATTTTGCCCAAAAATCTATTTCAAATTAATGCTGTTCTTTTGAACATTCATCAGAGAATTCTTTCAATTAGCAAGTCACTTAATTGCATTTTTTAAAATATCTTTTGTCTCCATTTCAGCGGTTGTTGTTGCTAAAGAAAAGGATGAAGCAGCCCCTGTAAAGAAAGGTATGATTTACACCCATATTCTATTTTTCATATTTGCTATAATTTAAGTACTCTTAATTGTTCTTCACTCATTTGCAGAGCGTAAAGTTACAAAAGAAAAAGCCAAAACAGCTCTTTCAAAGAAAGGTATCACAATGCACATCTAATGTCTCTTGTATTAAAACGTCTCGGGTTACGACTGTAACCCTTGTACCCTGAGAAGGGAATGAGATGCTGTGTCGGAATGACACTTTGGGGAATGCCTCCAGCATGACAGTGTCTGAAGTACGTATTGAACTAGTCCAATCTTGATTGGTGTTGCGTCATGACATCACGTGTGACGAAGCTACAAAGGGGAGCCGGCACACAACAGTGTTAGCTTCTAATAGGTTGAAGCAAGTCATTCTCAGGTACTCAGGAGGTGTGGCAAAGGGACGCAGTGTCTTGTTCCCTTCTCAGTGAACAAGGGTTACAGTTGTAACCCAAGACGTTCCCTTTTGAGGGAACTCACGCTGCGTCGAAACAAGCTGTAATATCTTATGAAGGTGTACGGGGAGGCCCAGCCAGCTGCATCACCTCTTGAAGTGAAACCCCCGATAGCAGGGCCTTGGAGGATGCCACTCCTCTAGTCGAGTGGGCTTTGATCAAGAGAGGCGAGGGCAAATTGTGCGCCTCATACTCTGAAGAGATAGACCAGCTACTTGTGTGCTTTGGGTGTGCTTTGTGGAGGCTGACTTCCTCCAACCTGGGGACCTACGTACGTAGGCCTCCAAGGCTCTAACAGGGCATAATAAATGTAGCTTCGCATGATTAGCCGACACGTGGTGGAGGATGAAAAGCCTGCAGAATAACAGACCGAGCCACATTCGATGGCACCTTGGGCATGTAGCCCGGCCTAGGGTGGAGAATGGCCTTGACCCTCCCAGGAGTGAACTCGAGGCAAGAGAGAGCAACAAAAAGAGCCTGCAGGTCTTTAAAGGTATGTATTAGCCAGCAGGAAGGCCACTTCTCCGCTACCTCATCAATGGGTTCAAAGGGTGCCAGGGATAACCCTTCAAGAACCACTGCCAGGTCCCAAACAGGAACCCTGGCTTGGACTATTAGGAGTAGACTGACTAGTAGCCCCATACTAGAAGGTCGGCCTGGTACGCCTGCATGATGCCCATCGTGTGCAGGCATGCACCAGCCTGACCTGCCGCCATATATGCCTTACCCACCAACAAAGATGTAGTGCGGCAGGGTTTGGTTTGATGACGCAGCGTCGGGTGAGAGATATGGGGCCAAAGTCTCTTCAACCCGCAGCGTCACCCCATAGCTGTTCTCTCTTGAGCCCAGGATAGAGGAATAATAATGGATAGTAGGGCTCGATAATCTGGGCGAGAACAGTTTGTTCCACGATCTCGACACCTCGAAAATGGCAGACTCCGACGTGAAAGCTGCGACCAAGACTGAAGGAAGCGTTAATCAAGTTTCCTTTTCTTTTGCTCTTTCTGCTTCTCTGTTGGCCACTCAATATTTTATCTGGCCACTGCTCTGGTCACAACCTCCAGCAGCTCCTCAACAGCAGGAGAATGAGGTGGCAAGTCCTCAATTTCACCTGCCTTGATGCTCATAACCAGATAGTCCTAGCACCGTAGTCCTGGGCAGAAGAAGCCGCAGAGCGGGCTTCCGATCCCTGAATGAGAACACTGGAGCTAGTTTCTGAAAGCTGAGAAAGGGCCAAAGCCGTCTCAACATCCTCCACCAGCTCCATCTGCGACCCCCATGATCGTAATCAGCAGACAAGAGCAACACAGAACGCTTGCTGAAGAGCAGAAGCTAACACTGTTGTGTGCCGGCTCCCCTTTGTAGCTTCCATATACGCGTCACATGTCGCAACGTCATGACGCATGTCGACGTCATGACGCAACACCAATCAAGATTCGACTAGTTCAATACGTACTTCAGACACTGTCACGCTGGAGGCATTCCCCAAAGTGTCGTTCCGACGCAGCCTCAGGGAACTGAAGTGTTTTTATGCTGTAAGCTTAATAGATGTAATTATTTGCCACTTTTGTATTTGTCTTTTGCAGAGGCTAAAGTTGTGAAGGAGAAACCTAAACCACATCCTGGAAAGAAAGGTATTTTCCAGTCTGAAGTATTCGCATTTTTTTCAAATAAAGTACAAAACTCAAACTATTATAAATGCACTTAATACAACAGTTAACCCAAATTGAGTTCATACATTTATGATACTTTTATGGTATTTTGAGTTTTTATTATGTCAAAGAGCAGCTTTGACATTCTGTGTAATGTAATTTTGTGTTTCAAGGAATAAAGTAAATAATGTAGGACTGAATGATGATAAAATGTTCATTTTTAGGGGAACTATTGCTTTAAGCAATCACTGTTACCCTAGTGAAAAAAAAATATACTAAATGAATTTGAAATACATTTATTTTGTGCTAGGTATACTACAAATACATTTACATATTTATGTGCTAAATAAAAATACCCTGCAATTGTACTTTTGGTATACTAAACTGGTATACTTAAAGTCTGCTAAATTGGAACAACTAATTTTGTACTTAATGCACTTTAATTGTGTGGAAGTAGTGCTGAGGTCTAACTAAACATACTTAAGTATATTTGATTGTGCTAAAGTGGAACTATTTCAAATATACTTTAGGTATACTTAAAATATCTTGCACTGATATCATACAAAGACCATACAATCGTTATTAATAGTGATATTAAAACCCTTTTTAGGCATAATATTAAGAAATGTGCATTGTGGAATAAAGAAATACTCCAAATAAAGTTTTAATTTTATATCAGAAAGTCTTAAGTGATATGTAAATAAATATGTTAATGGATTTGAAGTGTACGGAGTATTAAATAAATGCATTTTAAATAGATTTAAAAGATTTATAGTTCTGTGTAATGATGGTGTGTGTTGATGTTTGCTCAGACATCGGTATAAAATTTCATTTTTTCTTTCAAAAAAACTAAAGATATCAAGGAAAAGGCAAAAGCAGCTCCAAAAGAAAAAGGTATGCTTGTCCTGCTAAAAGTAAAATAAAGTTCATAGGTATCATTCATAGGTAAATCCATTTTTTTTTAATTAGAGATAACATATTTTGTCTGTTTAGTTGCTGAGACTGTCAAGGAAAAAGCTAAGCCAGTAAAGAAAGGTAGTTTGTTGTATGTTTATGTATTAATATGTTACCATATATAATGTTTTGCATAAATGAACAGATTATATGAACAGTTTGTTTCAAATGCTTCCCAGAACCTGAGGTTACTAAAGAAAAGGTCCAGCCTGCACCTTCAAAGAAAGGTACCAGGCTTGCATGTTCTTCTGTAAACATATTTTGGCTGAAATGTGTCCTTTAAGAGTTAGAGATCCCCTTCTATATAACTTTGGGGTTAATGATCACGCTGTATCTTTCCTCACCTTACCCATGCTTACTCAATTTTAAAATCCATACGGATTATGTGGATTAAGCAAGCCAAAAAAAAAAAGGACATTTCTCTTGTAATACAATTTAAGATTCACTGAGGCGTTTTGCCTTCTTATTTCATATTACAGCTGAAGTTCCTAAGGAAAAAGCTAAACCTGTGAAGAAAGGTGTGTTTCTAATTCAACATTTTTTTTTTTGTTTCTCATTAAATATTTTCTTGAAATCAGTTTTATTGTATGATATAACATGTCATGCAGTATTGCAACCTGAAGTTGCAAAAAAAAACTTAAAGCAAAAAGTGTTGTTATTTTTATTAAGATTTTTTTTGTTTGTTTGAAAAAGAAATATACATTCAAAGTACATATATTTTTCACTTCTTTCAAAAGCTGAAGTCAAAGATAAACCACCAGCACCTGTTAAAAAAGGTATTTATTGGAAGTGCTTTTCAAATTCAAAAATGTAGTAAAATTGTTTTCAATTTAAAAATAAAAAATGCTTGTTTGATGTATGTTTTCTTATGCATTTTATTTTTGTTCACTTCTAGTAGCTAAAGTTCCTGTTGAAAAAGTAAAACCAGCTCCCTTAAAGAAAGGTATGACATTCCACAGACAATAAATGGCATTCTAAACACAATGCAGTGTTTTTTCAATGTGGCATAAACTGCTGATGTTAATAAAATTACAGAGCCAGAGATTTCCAAAGTGAAGGCCAAACCAGAGCCCTCGAAGAAAGGTAAAAAGACCAAAACCAGCTCTTTTAAGAAGTGTTTTTTCTATCACTCTCATTTATATATCACACACCTCTTACTTTCTTCATACTATAGAGCCTTTTTCAATGTGTATTAAAATTGCAGCAATTTTAATTTTTGTTTTTATTTAATTTCATATTTATTTCATTCAGATACCGCAGAAGTTAAAGAAAAAGCAATACCAGCTCAGGTTAAAAAAGGTATTCATTTTATGTCTTTTATTATTATATTATCTACTATTTCAACTACCATTAAATTTTGAAGAGAACGATAACTTAATCTATTGATAACTTTTAGCAGCTGAAGAGAAAGAAAAACCTGTCCCTGTGAAAAAAGGTACGAGTCCTGCTATTGAATACCTTACATTAATAACTTTTCAGAGACACATTTGCGTGTCTATGGTATAATGTGTTGTTTCAAAACGTTCCTACAGTCCTGCTCTTACGTATATGGATTCACACAAAAAAAAAGTATTTTGTTTTGAACTGTCAGTGTACATTTATGTACAAATATGGATTCACATAGACTGAAAACCAGCACCAGAAAAGAAAGGTGCTTGATTTTAGACAACTGTGAATTAAACCTGTGGTCTACTTAATTCAAATCTTAACAAAACATATCATGTCATACTTTTAGAGGATGAGGCCCCCAAGGAGAAAGCTAAAGGTATCACTTTTTTAACTTGAAATTATGTACTAGAAATTTTTATTTTTACTAGAAAAAAATATTGATAGTATTAACTTCCCATATCCACAGTCAGTTAAAAAGCTTGTAGTTTTGTTTGAAAAGAACAGTGCACATCAGCAATTTTAAATGTTTCTCTCTTTCATTATTTGATAATAATTCAGAGGCTAAAACTCCCAAGGACAAAACTAAACCAGCCCTTTTGAAGAAAGGTATGGTGCACATACAGTAACAGCATTTCATTTAAGTCTTTTTTAAATGACATTAACTGAGCCTGCTGACTCATTTTCAGAGCCTGATGTTTCTAAGGAGAAAAAAACACCAACTGCCAAGAAAGGTCCTTTCTTGATCAATTTTTTTTGTCAGTCTCATATATTGTATATAAAATTTATATTTATTAAATATATACGTACCCGCATCTTGTTCAGAAGAGAAGCCAACAAGCACTCCTGTAAAAAAAAAAAAAAAAGACGTTTGTAATTTTTCTTTCTTAAATGTATTGATCACTGCATTGGTCCACTCTTACACCTATTTTTCCTTGAATTGTAGAACCTGCAGTTGCAGATGAGAAAGTCAAACTGGTACCTTCAAAGAAAGGTAAAACCTGTTAAATTTTATTCAGAGGCAAAATATCCTGAAGATAGGACATCAATACCTATCAAACATTAGTTTTTTGAATATTATGTCACTTATAATACGCATGCAGTTATAATAATTTCAGATACTGAAGCTACTAAGGAGAAAATGAAATCAGTCCCAGTTAAGAAAGGTACAGTTCGATTTTATTGCAATTGTATGTTTTTGCAATGTTTATATGATGCTAACGGCATCCACTGATGTACAGAGCCTAAGGTTTCCAAAGAAAAAGCTATGCCAGAGCCGTCAAAGAAAGGTAAAATGAATGCAATTGTTTTTTATCGTTCAACATACATGCATATCATGAAATGGTTGTCACATCAGAAAAATGATTGAATCTTGCACAGAGGTTGAAGCTGTTGAGGAGAAGGTAAAACCAACACTGGCTAAAAAAGGTACAGTACTCATGCTCTGTATTTAAGAATCAATATTCTTCCGGTAACACTTTACTTAAAGCCTTATAATGCATTAAAAAAGTATTTTTAATGCACTCATTATTCCTTGTAATGCACCTTATAATGCACTGTATGATCTCATGAATAATTGTAACGTCTCGGTTACTAATGTAACCCCCGTTCCCTGAAGGAGGGGATGGAGATGTTAACTGACGCAATGGGATCTCACCTGAGAGCCCAATCACCAGAGGCCTGCGGGGACTGGCCCGGCAGGAGAGCTCCCACTATAACCCTCAGATCACCCTAAGTATTCACCGAAGTGGTCCTCTGCGGTGCAGAGAAACCACATCAGGGAACAGCAAAGGGGACTTCACCTTTTTCAAGGTATTGGAGTCTCAATCTCAACATTGCTATGGTCAAGTTCCCGCAGTGGGAACACGAGTCATCAACGACACGTAAGGCAGTGATCGTGGCTGTCAGACGGGGCCGGGAAACGACCCCATCTAGAAACACACAGGTGCAATGACATCTTGAAAAAGACGCAACATCACCTGTGTTTACTCTTTAAGGGAAATACTGTTCTTTTATTGTTGAAGCACCCAAGGGTGCAGTCGCTGCACTTAAATGTCCAGTGCTCTCAGATCACAACCACCACTTATACGCCATTATACCAACACAGAACTGCTTCCCTCCTGTTTAGCTCACATAAACGATGATTGTTAGAGCAGAGAGATGATAACCACTCTGCTCCGAAGTGAAAGCTTGAACTGAGTGTTGCATGCTGCCTTATACTGTATACCCATATGTACAGGGAGGAGAGTGGCTTGCCATGCAAATCTCACTTGCTATTGGCTTGTTTTGTTACCACTCAAAGGTGATTGGGCTCTTAAGCGAGATCCCATTGCTTCAGTCATTTCTGGCGTAACGTTAAACGTGACTGACTGATAGAAAACCACAGTTAAAATACTTATGTTATGCCTTTAGAAAGTATAATGCATTAAAACACATGATAAACAAACAATTTCAGATATAACAAGGAATCTGCAAATATTATAATGCATTATAATGTACATTATGAATACCTTTATAATACATTATACATAAAGGCTTTGAGTAAGTGTTACATTTTTTCCTTCCTGAAATGTGAGTGATAAGATTAGGAGGGAAATTATTTCTGATACATTTTCCAATCTTAACTGATACTCTTCTAGAGGATGAAGTTACCAAGGAGCCAGCTAAACTTGTGACTTTTGAGAAAGGTAGGCTTGTTGTTCAACAAAATATTATTTTCTGTTTTCCACATATATTGCTTTTTACTATAAAGAAAAAAATTCTCTCCTTGATATGTTTAGAGGCTGAAGATATTAAAAAGGCAAAACCAGGTCCTCCAAAGAAAGGTACTGACATTCCTTAAGTAGTTGATATTCATTATTAGTATAAGTTTTAATAACTGTATAATAATAATAATAATAATAATATACATTAAAACTTGGGCAACTTTTATGGAGGGTAATAGTAAAAGATCCTGATAGTGTAATCAGTTTCATAACATTGATTTTCTGAAGTATTATCCTAATCCATTAAGATGCAGGTTCTATTGAGAAGAAAACTTCCTGAATTTCTGAATATTTTACATTACTTAAGTATGTACATTAGCTCTACATAAATATTTTACCATATAATTTGAATTGATTTTCAGAGCATGAAATTATTAAAGAGGAGAAACCTCCAAAAAAGGGTAATTAATTACAAATGTTAAACCAGCACAAAGTACAACTCTTGTGTTCATGTTATTTTTGATGTTATATTTTTTATATTTTTTAGAAGCTGTAAAAGAAAAACCTAAACCAGCTTCTGTAAAGAAAGGTATTTATAATACATAACAAGTGTTTGTTTCTTGCTAGTTCATAAGTTAAAACTTTATCTGTTGATATCAAGAGAAAGAAGTGACCTTTAATTACTATTAAAGTTTTATATAAAATTATTTAATTTATATTAATTATTTAATAATTGTATTGTTTTATCTGAATATGAACACCTATTGTACATTAAACACAACACTGAATATGCTGTTGATTTTTCCATCCATTCACAGAACCTGAAGTTCCAAAAGAGAAAGCAAAACCTGAACCTTCCAAAAAAGGTTAATTGTCTAGTTTATAATGTTTTTGAAATTAAAATTGTGGTCAGTGTTTTATTTTAAGTACAATGTTTTCTTTTTTCTATTTTAATGTTGTAAATAGTATATTCTAAATAATATTATATATTTCAGAGGCAGAAGTTGCCAAGGACAAACGCAAACCTGTCGCTGTCAAGAAAGGTATGAATGAGTCTTTCATTATGTTATAATTAAATTAAATTATATTATGCAGTATAATTGCTATACAAGATTAAAAGACAACTGGAAATGTTAAACCGAACCTGGCAATCTAGGAAAACTATTTTAATAAAAATTTAAATAATCATTTTTACAATGTAATATATCAATAACCATTAGATATTCAAGCAATAATCTTATGATATTATATCTCAACATTTTGCAGAACCTGCTGTTGCAGTTGAAAAGGCAAAAGCAAAACCTGCACCAAAGAAAGGTAGAAATATTCTTTGTAAGGGTCTTATGACACAACTGCAAAGTTGCAACAGCAATTTTTCTAGGCACAGTTTCCGAACTTTAAGCTGCTATAAAGAAATCTATTTGCTCAACTGTTTGACAAGAATAACACTGAAATATCATTCTGTTTATAGAGACTGAAATTACCAAAGAGAAAGCTAAAGCAGAACCTCCACAGAAAGGTATTACATTAGTATGCAGTATATGATGTTAAATTTAGCAAACATTTAAAAATAAATACTAGACAAGAGGGGTGTAATGGTACACAGAAGTCAAGGTTTGATACAAGGAATTGTTGATTTGTACTCTGATATATTGACACATGCTGGGTAGTAAAATGTGACGGCTGTTTTCAAATTTATTTGTTTGGTTAACGTGTTGTGTGTAGCCTATGCTGTCATTTTCTTTGTTTGTGAGAGTTCATTAACGTGGTGACAACGGTGGATGCTCAAAGTTCAATATTACGCTATTATCAAGAGAGAAAAAAAAAAAGCCTACTTCACCTTTCCACGAGGAGACAGTGAGTGAAGTGGCACCTGAGGCTTCCCATTTTCAGGAGACGCATATTTCATCACTGGACTGTAGTAGTGAAACTTTCACGAGCCACGACACAAATCGGCACAATGCCAAATGATTTTGTCTCATTACAACAGCGGAAAAAACTTAAAATACTCCATCACTTATGGCCATACAGCGTAGGACATTATTTGAAACTGTAAAGGTTCTGTTTTTATTTGTTTACACTCTACACTCACAATAAAAACAAAACATTGTGCTTTTGTAAAATAAAGAAAACAAACAGGATGCCACTTTCTGCAGTCCTAGTTTCATTTCCATGAAGCATGTGGAGCGTCACAAAAAAATGAATCGAAACTCAGCATATAGGCTACTAGCAAGCTCTTGCGTGTCATCTGAACTCTTGTTTTGGGTTGGTGCATAGATCATCTCTTATTCTTCTGCTTTTTTTCCTGTTGTGGCGGTTAGCAAACAGCATTGCATTACTGAGTATGCCCACTTCTGGATTGGAGTGTGGATTGTCTGTGACTGACTTTGTCTGACTGTATGCACCGAATTGTGACGTCTGTACTGTGACGTTTCGGGACGAATACATGTACCGTTACACCCCTACTAGACAACACTCATGCATGTGTCATATTCCAAGATTTTTTATGTTTAATAAATCCCTTATTTAACAGAACCTGAGATAACCAAAGAAAAACCCAAGCCAACAAAGAAAGGTACACAAATTTATTTGTGAGAATAATGACATATTACAGTGAAGTAAACCATTACAATTTTAGGTGCTGTTAATGGCAATCTAACGTCTTCTTCTACCCAGTTTTAGGAAAATTCTAATATTTTGCCTTCTTGATGTTTTCATCATCACTATGTAGTGGCTGAAGTCATCAAGGAGGAAGCTAAACCAGCCCCTGAGAATAAAGGTTTCATTTACAGCATTAACAATCAAATTCACAGCTTAAGATAATGCTCAAGTAAACCATTTACAGTATTAAAAGTATTTCTCATCATTGCCATTTCAGAGTCTAAAGTCATCAAGGAAAAAGCTAAACCAGGTCCTGTAAAGAAAGGTATGTGTATTAATCAACATTTTCCCAAGAAACACAAGACTTTTATATTATCATCATTGCAGAGGCTGAAGTCATCAAAGAGGTTAAACCAGCCCCTGAGAAGAAAGGTTTTCATTATTTTATCATTATTTTAGCTTGATGTGTGCTTTTATGTTGTGTTAAATATCAATTAAAAAAATTAGCCAAGGACATTTAAACACAATGCTAAAGAAAACCTTTTACAATCTCTAAGTATTTTCACATCATTTTCATTTCAGATGCTGAAGTCAAGGAGAAACCAGCTCCAGTAAAGAAAGGTATGGATGACAATGAAATCATGCTGACACTTTCTACTGTATAATGATCATTCATGACATAAATTAAAATTATTTTATAGAGACTTACTAAAGAAAAGGTACCGAACCAAAACCCAAAAGATGAGAGTTCTTGAATGTTTAAAATCATTTACGGAACATATATATAATATAATATTTTTTCAGCAGTTAGTTTAATTATTCCATAGAGAGAGAGAGAGAGACTTTATCCTACTATTTCAGAAGTTGAAGCTGTATTGAAGTTGCATTGCTTGACATTATTGAAGGTGAAATATCCATCTGTTTTGTAGAGCCTGATGTTTTCAAAGAGAAACCAGCACCTCCAAAGAAAGGTAGTGAGATACTTTAGTTTCTTTATCAACATTTGCAACAGTGAATACTAGATAAGACTGAATCTCATACAGATATTTATACAGACAAGTTTTTCTTGAAAACATGAATTACCTTGTAACCCTTTCAGTCGAGGTTCTGAAAGAAAAGGCCAAACCAGTTCCTGAAAAGGAAGGTATTACTTTAAAACAGAAAAGCACCTTTCTTTATTATGAGACACTGTATCATTGATTAAATAACATATCTGCAAATGTTGACAATATGACTGACTTTTCAATTACTGCTCTGTTTTCCAGCACCAGAAATAACCAAAGAAAAACCAAAGCCAGCACCAAAGAAAGGTTAACTTGTTCATTTGTAATGATAATGCCAAACATTTTCCCTAGCCTGCTTTAAGACAAAAGCAAATGCTTAAAATATTTTGCTATCATCATTTTAGAGGCTGAAGCCATCAAGGAGAAAGCTAAACCAGCCCCTGAAAAGAAAGGTTTGATTTACTTTAACAATTAAATCATTATTATTATCCCCATGCAAAAATGATACTGCTAAAAATCTACCTTTTTTGTATATTTTAATAATTTTAGAGGCTGAAGTCATTAAGGAGAAAACTAAACCAGCCCCTGAGAAGAAAGGTAAGAGTTACTATTATTTTAACGTTTTATATTTTATCAATTTTATGTATGCTTCTTTCAAGTTTCCTGAGACATTTTACACAAGCTAATCCCATCTACCCATTTACAATCTCTAAATGTTTTTTCAGAGGCTGAAGTTAAAGCAGCTCCTGTTAAGAAAGGTACTATATTAATGTAAATGAGATTATCATATACTTTTGATTTGTGCTGTATGATGATCATTCATCACGTGATACTGTCTCATAGAGTCTGAAGCTGCTAAAGAAAAGGCACCTGAACCAAAACCAGAACCCACTAAGAAAGGTGTTAATATGCTATAGTTGCTTTTTATCTTTTAAAATGAGCAATTTTGAATGCATGCCTTACACATATTTTCATATGAACTTTTAGAAACGAATATCAATTTGACTTGTGATGTCTTTTCAGTTGAGGTTCTAAAGGAAAAGGAAAAAACAGTCCCTGAAAAGAAAGGTACATATCGAGTTTACCTGTCAATTCAAAATCACTTTTACAAATTATGCAATACAGTGCCTTGTTGATTCATCTGTGCATCTGTAAATTCTAAAGTTGAACCCTCATGTCCTGTTTTGCAGCAGCACCTGAAATAACTAAAGAAAAACCCAAACTTGTACCAAAGAAGGGTAAACTGTTTCAATCTATTAGTGAGAATAATGCTTAAATATTTTTTCCACTGGCCTTTTGTAAGATAATGCTAATTGTTTGCATTTTTCAATTTTGTTTTTTTATTTTAGTGGCTGAAGTCATTAAAGAGAAAGCTAAACCAGCCCCTGAGAAGAAAGGTTTGAGTTACTATGTTTTCTCTAACAGCATTTATGATTAAACTAAAAAAAATGTAAATATGTTTTGCATTTTTATGATCTTAGAGGTTAAAGTCAAGGAAAAGGTTAAACCTGAGAAAAAAGGTGAGTTCATGTTAATATTTTATCTAGACAAATTCAAAAGATAATATAATATATAATAAAATGCCTTCTACAATCACCACATTGCCATTCCAGAGGTTGAAGTCAAGGAGAAAGCAAAACAAGCTCCTGTAAAGAAAGGTGTGGATGTCAATTAAATGCTTTTGTTTAATGATTATCCATCACATTAAAATGACTTTCTTATGGAACCTAAAGTTTCATGACTTTTGTTTCTTTAAATATTTTATATTTTCAGAAACTGAAGTCATCAAAGAAAAAGCCAAACCAGCCCCTGAGAAGAAAGGTTTGATTTAATGTTTTGAGAAACTTTTTCTACAAACTCTTAATATTTAAGAAAATACTGTACATCAAAACCTCTAAACATTTTATATCATCACAATTTCAGAGGCTGAAGTTATCAAGGAGAAAGTTAAACCAGCTCCTGTAAAGAAAGGTATGGATGTGAATGAAATGCTTGTGTGATTATTCATCACATGAAATAGTACTGTGTCATAAAGCCTGATGTTACTAAAGAATAGGCACTTGAAGATTCTTTTTCCTAAAATACATTATCCCACAAGGATCTTTTACCAGCCAGGCAGTGTATTCATATCAGGAATCAGAACTAAAAATTTGGGTATGAATTTTTATGACCGTCATCTATCCTATCATTGTCACTCTATTTTGTGTTTTTGCCAAATTAGTTTAGAATAATGTTAATTTTTCCCCTAAATGTTGAAGTAATCTAAATTTTTCCCCTAAATGTTGAAGTAATCTTAGATGAAGTAATCAGAAAAAGCTAAAGCAGCCCCTGAGCCTATAAAGATAATAAATCTTTTAAAACCCTTTAATTTTTTTTACATCATTGTCATTTCAGAGACTGAAGTCATCAAGGAGAAAACTTAGAGCTCCTGTAAAGAAAGGAATAGATATCAATGAAAGTTAATGTTTTCTTTTAGCTAGTTTTTAATATAACACTGATATTATGTTTTCTCTTAATTTTTGTTTCATCAAAGAAAAAGCTAAACCAGTTCCTCTAAAGAAAGGTTGAAAAGTAGGAGTTTGTGTGCTTGTACTGTGTATTTTGCACACAGGATTAAAGGGTTAGTTCACCCAAAAATGAAATTAATGTCATTTATTACTCACCCTCATGTTGTACCACACCCGTAAGACCTTCGATCATCTTCGGAACACAAATTAAGATATTTTTGTTGAAATCCGATGGCTCAGTGAGGCCTGCAAAGCCAGCAATGACATTTCCTCCCTCAAAATCCATTAATGTACTAAAAACATATTTAAATCAGTTCATGTGAGTACAGTGGTTCAATATTAATATTATAAAGTGACAAGAATATTTTGGGTGTGCAAAAAAAATAAATAACGATTTATATAGTGATGGCTGATTTCAAAACACTGCTTCATGAAGCTTCGGAGCGTTATGAATCTTTTGTGTCGAATCATGATTTGGATCGCGTGTCAAACCGCCAAACTGCTGAAATCACGTGACTTTGGAGCTCCGAACCTCTGATTCGACACAAAAGATTCATAACGCTTCAAAGCTTCATGAAGCAGTGTTTTGAAATCGGCCATCACTATAAAAGTCGTTATTTTGTTTTTTTGGTGCACAAAAAATATTCTTGTCGCTTTATAATATTAATATTGAACCACTGTAGTCACATGAACTGATTTAAATATGTTTTTAGTACATTAATGGATCTTGAGAGAGGAAATGTCATTGCTGGCTATGCAGGCCTCACTGAACCATCGGATTTCAACAAAAATATCTTAATGAGGGTGAGTAATAAATGACATTATTTTCATTTTTGGGTGAACTATCCCTTTAAGTTTAATTTTTAGAATAATAATGACTATCATATGTTCATAATCCTTCTGAAAAATTAGAATAGAGCTGCTTTGTCTTAATATTTTATATTATCATAATTTTAGAGGCTGAAGTCATCAAGGAGAAAGCTAAACCAGCCCCTGAGAAGAAAGGTTTGATTTACTATGTTAATATTTAAAACATTTCCTTCAAGCAAAATGTAATATTATGCAAAAGGATTTCTTTGGCTTCCTCTAAGTATTTTTGCATGATCATCATTTCAGAGGCTGAAGTCGTTAAGGAGAAAGCTAAACCAGCCCCTGAGAAGAAAGGTAAGAGTTACCATTACTTTGCTTCTTGAATGATTTCACTTTGTGGTAAAGATAAAGCTAATAAACAAGATAATGCAAGAAGACATTTACAATCTCTAAATATTGTTTAAATCAATCTCATTTCAGAGGCTGAAGTCATCAAGGAGAAAGTTAAACCAACTCCTGTAAAGAAAGGTGAATGACATGAAATCATATCCTGCATATGCTGTAGCTTTCTGCTGTATGATCAGTCACATCTAGGGTTGGATATTGTTTTAATTTTAACAACTCAGATTCTGCTTATTGGTTCCGATTCTTATTGATTCCTAATTTCGGTTCCAATAAGGTAAAAAAAAAAAAAAAACAGATATCATTCACATTTATTCTTAGTCTTCTTGCAAAACATTTAATTGTAGCTGAATACCATGAACAAAATCAACAGGCTAAAGAACACTTACACATGGAACTTTTGACTATATGATTTAAAAATACCATAGCAAAAACAACTAGCCTAACTAATATAAATTTCAAGCATTGTAAAAGACAATTAAGCACTCTTAAATTAAAAAAGAATGAATAAAAAAATAAGCAATCGCACAAATAAAGACAAATAAACAAAGATACGATTGAAATAAACAGTGTTTTAAGATTTTCAGGTATTCAGGTACAGAAACTGAAATCAAATGTAAAATAACTGCACTTTATAAATAAAATATACATTACAAATATAATTACAGAAGTTTTTCAGTCAAGAACAGCGACTGAATTTTCTCTTTGTCTTTTGTTGTTTTATTAACGTTATTACAGAAACGGCAGCAGGAATATTAGGCTGCTGTCACTTTAAGAGCTGCACGGATCCAATATTCATATGCGTTTTCTTTCTCAACTGTTTGCATTCACTTAAGACATAACAGACTGCGTTTATGAGAATATTTTGACATTTTTTGTGTGTATTTGTCCGTTTAAGTGCAAAAAGACACTGAAGAGAACAGTATCGCACACTATTTAGCATGATAGGTGGCTGTCTGTGCACACGTTTTGGATGTGTGCACAGCACAGAAAACAGCTCGCGAGTCTTCTTGCACTTGAATGGTTTAAAATTAAACTAAATAAAATAATTAAAATAAAACTTTAAAATAACTTTTTCTGTGCTTGCGATTTCTGTGCGATTTACAACCCTAATCACATCAGATCAATTTTATACTGTTTTATAGAGCCTGAAGTTGCAATAGAAAAGGCTCCTGAACCAAAACCCAAAAAAGGTGAGATGTCTCCCCACAGTCCCTTTATCGGACATTGGTCAATCAAATTATATCAAAAATTAAAGATTGTGCTTGTTAGTATTTCAAAGATTTCATATGTGCATTTAACTGTATTATTTGACATGACTGAAATTTCTCTGTTTTGTTTTGTAGAGCCTGAAGTTACTAAAGAGAAAGCTAAACCAGCCCCTGAGAAGAAAGGTTTGACATTTTGTGTTGATTTCTGATTTGTCATTATCAAAATGTTATTCTTTCTCTAAACATATTGAAATATTATCATTTCAGAGGCTGAAGTCATCAAGGAGAAAGTTAAACCAGCTCCTGTAAAGAAAGGTGAGGTCAAACAAATCATCTGTTTTCCACTGTATGATGTTTATTCATAAAACAACACAACGCTGTTTTATAGAGCTTGAAATTTCTAAAGAAAAAGCACCTGAACCAACATTGAAAGGTATTCATATACTTTACAATTTATGCTATATTCCACATGCTAGAAACAAATCATAACTTTTCGAGGTTGCAAAACAAAAGACAAAACTTGAAATAAAAGGTGCTAATCTAGTTCAAAATTCAGATTTGCATCTTATATGACATTGATTTGATTTGACTTGATGCATAGCAAGTTCTGCCATTTGACTGTAGCCACTTGTGACTGCTGTTTCAATTGTTACTTGGCGTTTATAAATATTACAAAGAACATTATGATCAATAATGTCATGAGAGAAGTCGCAACACAATTTCTGTTTTTTTTTAAACATTAAACTCTTCTATGCTTTGTAGAACCTGAGATAATTAAAGAAAAACTCAAGCCAACACCAAAGATAGGTGTGTCTAGTTGCATTTATTTGTGAGAAATGACCATTTTTGTTGATAATATGATAATATAATGTTTACATTTTGCTTTCTCTTCATATTTTATGTCATAAAAATGTAGAGGCTGAAGTTATCAAGGAGAAAGCTAAACCAGCCCCTGAAAAGAAAGGTTTGATTTACTGCCACCTATGAAATTAACACAATCCTTAAGCAAAATATAATGTGATTTTAAAATGTTTTTATATTATCAACATTTTAGAGGCTGAAGTCATCAAGGAAAAGGCTAAACCAGCCCCTGAGAAGAAAGGTAGAACTTATCATATATATATATATATATATATATATATATATATGTACACTCACATATACATGTATGTATGTGTATACAGTATATATATACATTCTCTAAATATTTTCACATGATTACCTTTTTTTAGATGCTGAAGTCATCAAGGAGAAGGTTAAACCAGCTCCTTTAAAGAAAGGTATGGATGTCATTGACATTGTATTGCTGATGTTGACATTATTATGATAATTTATCACATGCATTTTTATAGAGCCTGAAGTTGCTAAAGAAAAGGCTCCTGAACTGAAACCCAAAAGAGGTGAGTTTTCCACATAGGCCTTCTAGAACATTTTAAATTTATATCAGAATTGTTTGACATGATGAAACTGAAATATCTTTCTGTTTTCTGTTTTGTAGAGCCTGAAGCTGTCAAAGAGAAAGCTAAACCAGCCCCTAAGTTGAAAGGTTTGTTTTACTGTGTTAACAATCAAAATAACACTATGCCTAAACAAAATGTTATATTATGCTACTATTATGTTAAAAAAAAATGTATTTTATCAACATTTTAGAGGCTGAAGTCATTGAGGAAAAAGCCAAACCAGCCCCTGAGAAAAAAGGTAGAAGTTATCATATGTGCTTTTACCCCCATGTTAAAGATGAAGTTAATATTTTCCCACAGAAAAAGATAAGCTATCATTTTCGTTTTTTTCTAAATATTCTCACATAATTTCCTTTCAGAGGAAGTTAAACCAGCTCCCGTAAAGAAAGGTATGATGTCATTGAAATCATCTGTAATTGCTGATTTCCACGTTATTATGATAATTTATCACATTTATCACAAATTCTGTTTTATAGAGCCTGAAGTTGCTAAAGAAAAGGCACCTGAACCAAAACCAAAAAAAGGTGAGTTGTCCTCTCAGCATTTTTAGAACATTTTACATTTTTAACAAAAATATGATCTATTAATAGCAAAAAGGCTTCATTGTTTGACATGATGAAACTAATAATCCTTTTGTTTTTTGTTTTGTAGAGCCTGAAGCTGTCAAGGAGAAAGCTAAACCTGCCCCTAAGAAGAAAGGTTTGATTTGCTGTGATCAATTTCACTTTTTTATAAGCAAAATGTTATACTTTCTCTAAACATTTATATATTATCATCATTGCAGAGTCTGAAATCATCAAGGAAAAGGTTCAGCCAGCTCCCATAAAGAAAGGTATACACTGAATTAAATAATCAGCATATAATGTTACTTTCATAATTTATAATGATTATTTATCACACCAAACCGTACGATTTTATAGAGCCAGAGGTTCCTAAAGAAAAGGCACCTGAGCCAACACCTGAACCTGCAAAGATAGGTATTATATGTGTGTTTCTCTTGTAACTTGTGCAATTTTGAGTACCTGAATGTCATTGTCATGTTTTCATTTGGTAAGTTTTGCTCTGAAACATCTTTATTTATCTTCTAATCCCTTTCAGTTGAAGTTTCAAAAGAAAAGGCAAAATTTTATTACAGGATGACAACTTACATGTTAACTTAGCTAACATTACAGCTGCTATTTTAAAGTTGAAGTTCTTAAGTTAAACACTCATGTTTTGCAGTACCTGAGAAAACTAAAGAAAAGCCAAAGCCAGCACCAAAGAAAGGTACCGCAATTTATTAATAAGAATATTACAAAAAAAAGTCCCTGGTCAGTTTTAAGATAATGTTAATGCTTTTATATCATCCTTTCATTTTAGAAGCTGAAGTCGTCAAAGAAAAAGTAAAACCAGCCCCTGTAAAAAAAGGTTTGATTTACTGTTTTATCTGTTAAATTAACTTTATTTAAGAAAAAAGACTAAAATTATGCTAAAGAAAGATTTACATTTTCTTTTCAGAGGCTGAAGTCATTAAAGAGAAAGTTAAACCGGCCCCTGAGAAAAAAGGTTTGATTGTAAATTATGGAATTAACATTATCAGTTGGGAAAAAAAACTTATACATTTTAAATTATGCTAAAGAAAAGTCTTTTCCCCACAAAATAATTTTACATTATTATCTTTTTAGAGGCTGAAGTCAAGGAGAAAGCTAAACCAGCCCCTGAGAAGAAAGGTAAGTTTTTTTTGTTTTGTTTTGTTTTCATTGTGTGATTTTATTTTATATTAAGGATAAAGTTAAGATTCTGTTCTCATAAATTTAAGATATTTTAGTCTCTAAATATTATCATTGTCATTTCAGAGGCTGAAGTCATCAAGGAAAAAGCTAAACCAGCTCCTGTAAAGAAAGGTATGGATGACAATGAAATCACCATGTGTGTGCTGTTGCCTTCCCACTGTATAATTTTTCAAGTATCACATGAAAAAATACTGTTTTATAGAGCCTGAAGTTTCTAAAGAAAAGGCTCCCGAACCAAAACCAAAAATAGGTGCGTTTTTTTTTATCCCAACACAAGCAGATAATATGTACTTTAAAGAAATCTTTTTCCCTTGTAGATTAGAGTAGTACTCTAATATATGTATTTTCTTTTCTATAAATGTTTATATTTTCAACATTATAGTAGCTGAAGTCGTCAAAGAGAAAGTAAAACCAGCCCCTGAAAAGAAAGGTTTGATTTACTGTGTTAATTATTGAATTAACATTATCAGTTGGAAAAACGTTTACAGTAATTATGCCATTTCAGAGGCTGAAGTCATCAAGGAGAAAGTTAAACCAGCTCCTGTAAAGAAAGGTATGGATGTTAATGAAATCTCAATGTGTGTACTGTTGCCTTTCCACTGTATAATGATTCAAGTATCACATGAAAAAAATACTGTTTTATAGAGCCTGAAGTTTCTAAAGAAAAGGCTCCAGAACCAAAACCCAAAAGAGGTGAGATTTTTTTTCCTAAACACAAGCAAATAATTATGTGCTTTAATGCAAGTGTGCAAATTGAGTAGTACTTTAATACTCTATTATATATATTTAGTTACATCTAAATATGTTTACATTTTCACAATTTCAGAAGCTGGAGTCATCAAAGAGAAAGTAAAACCAGCCCCTGAGAAGAAAGGTTTGATTTACTGTGTTAATTATTGAATTAACATTATCAGTTGAAAAAAAAAAAAGTACAGTAAACTGAATTATCTTTTCAGTGGCTGAAGTCAAGGAGAAAGCTAAACCAGCCCCTGAGAAGAAAGGTAAGTTTGTTTTTGTTTTTTTTTTCATTGTGTGATTTTTATTTTATATTAAGGATACAGTTACGATTCTGTTCTCATAAATTGAAGATATTAGCTTTTTTTCAATGTGAGATTTTTTTTTCTGTGTTAAAGATGAAGTTAAGATTCTGTTCTCATAAATTTAAGATATTTTACAGTCTCTAATTATTATCATTGCCCTTTCAGAGGCTGAAGTCATCAAGGAAAAAGCTAAACCAGCTCCTGTAAAGAAAGGTATGGATGACAATGAAATCACCATGTGTGTACTGTTGCCTTTCCACTGTATAGTGGTTCAAGTATCACATGAAAAAATACTGTTTTATAGAGCCTGAAGTTTCTAAAGAAAAGGTTTCTGAACCAAAACTAAAAAGAGGTCAGTTTTTTTTTTTTTTTTTTTTTTTTTTTTTTATCCCAACACAAGCAGATAATAT
Organism: Hypophthalmichthys nobilis; assembly: GCA_037950665.1. NCBI lineage: Eukaryota > Metazoa > Chordata > Actinopteri > Cypriniformes > Xenocyprididae > Hypophthalmichthys > Hypophthalmichthys nobilis. The sequence goes on from CM075478.1 coordinate 11,738,334, forward strand.
GTGCTTTAAACTGTTCCCTTGTAGATTAGAGTAGTACTCTAATATATGTATTTTCTTTTCTGTAAATATGTTTATATTTTCAAAATTTTAGTAGCTGAAATCTTAAAAGAGAAAGTAAAACCATCCCCTGAAAAGAAAGGGTTGATTTACTGTGTTAATTATTGAATTAACATTATCAGTTGGAAAAAAAAAAAAAACTTACAGTAAACAAAATTATCTTTTCAGAGGCTGAAGTCAAGGAGAAAGCTAAACCAGCCCCTGAGAAGAAAGGTAAGTTGTTGTTTTTTTCATTGTGTGATTTTATTTTGTATTAAGGATAAAGTTAAGATTCTGTTCTCATAAATTGAATATATTTTACAATCTCTAATTATTATCATTGCCATTTCAGAGGCTGAAGTCATCAAGGAGAAAGTTAAACCAGCTCCTGTAAAGAAAGGTATGGATGTTAATGAAATCTCAATGTGTGTACTGTTGCCTTCCCACTGTATAATGATTCAAGTATCACATGAAAAAAATACTGTTTTATAGAGCCTGAAGTTTCTAAAGAAAAGGCTCCAGAACCAAAACCCAAAAGAGGTGAGATTTTTTTTCCTAAACACAAGCAAATAATTATGTGCTTTAATGCAAGTGTGCAAATTGAGTAGTACTTTAATACTCTATTATATATATTTAGTTACATCTAAATATGTTTACATTTTCACAATTTCAGAAGCTGGAGTCATCAAAGAGAAAGTAAAACCAGCCCCTGAGAAGAAAGGTTTGATTTACTTTCAAATGTAGTAATTTTTCTTTAAGAAAATATAAAATCATAATAAAAAACCTTTTTATTTAATATTATCAACTTGTCAGAGGCCGAAATCATCATGGAGAAACCTGAGCCAGCTCTTGAGAAGAAAGGTAAGAGTTACTAGTAACACTTTACAATAAGGTTCATTAGTTAACTACATTAGTTAACATGAACTAATAATGAACTGCACTTATACAGCATTTATTAATCTTTGTTAATGTTAATTCCAACATTTACAAATACATTATTGAAGTGCTGTTAACTAACGTTAACGAAGATTAGTAATTAACAAATGTATTGCTCATGGTTAGTTCATGTTAGTTAATACATTAACGAATGATTAACTAATGAACCTTATTGTAGTGTTAATGAGTTAATTAATGTAGCTTGATGTGTGCTTTCAAGTTAAAGACCAAGCTCAAATTTGCTCAAATCAAGTTTTTCACATTTTTTAAATATTTTTAATATTTCAGAAGCTGAAGTCATCAAAAAGAAAGTTAAACCAGCTCCTGTAAAAAAGGGTATGGATTCCATTGAAATCATCCTGCATGTGCTGTTGTTTTTATGCTTTATGATGATTATTCATTATATGAATAAAAACGTTTTGTAGAGCCTGAAGTTGCTAAAGAAAAGGCCCCTGAAACCACACCAAAAATAGGTGAGATTTCCCCATGGCAAACATGAGGGTAATGTGTTAGACTCCATTGTTAGACATTCTTGAAACTGAAATACCTGCCTGATATTCAGAAATATTTTAAAGTTAAACCCCCATATTTTGCAGCACCTGAGATACCTAAAGAAAAGCCAAAGCCAGCACCAAAGAAAGGTAGTGCAATTTATATTTGAAAAATGTCTAGGTTACGTATGTAACCCTGGTTCCCTGAGAAGGGGAATGAGACAGGGTGTCTGATATTGAGACTAATTATAAAAGGTATAAGTATAAAAAGGCACCTGTAATACACGTCAGCAACTCTTTTGTCTAAAGGAGACATGCAAGCAAGCTCTAGGCATGGTAACGAGATGCGGCGTCTCGTTCCCCTTCACAGGGAACCAAGGTTACATATGAAACCTAGATGTTCCCTTTCGAAGTGAAACTTCGACACCACGTCTGATATCGACACTATGGGGAACCAATACCCACTACGCCGTGCTGCGGGAATGCCTCACTAAGCTGTGAATATGCACAAACATAATGGGCATAGCGTAAATTGACTCTACGGATTACTTAGCCAGAGTCAGAGCGTGTCAACCCCGAGGGCGCATCCAAAATGACTCATATAGACTACATAATGGCACTACTCCCTAAGTCAATATCTTCCAATATTATATACCCATGCTCTATAACAAAGGAAGTCCTGGCCTTTACAACCTTCCTCCTTCCCTTGCAGGACAGGTATCAGCATTATAAGGCCCCAAGAGCAGAACTCAAAGAAAAAAATGACTCAGCTATATCAGCTTCTTTTACCTTGACAAAGCCCTTAGGGAGTAGCTGACCAAAATGTCATCTATGACCTTCGATATTACCACTACTTCCAGGGGGGAATGCAATCCTCAACTTCAAGCATTCAAATAAGTGAGCAGCATATTATAATTGCCAAAGACTCTCGCCATCAAAACTCAACCCCTAGGGAAACTATAGGGGAGCTTCAAGTCTACTTAAATACCAAACTTACCTCTACTTATCAGGTTCTTTGAACATGGATCATACGAGAGAGGCTTCACACGGATCCCAACTAATGGGGAGCAAAATAACCTACTTTAAGACCCAACAACAGTTGGAGAGGGAGGTCAATTAAACAGGGGAATATAAAGTGCCCACCATATTTCAGTTCACCTTACTCAACCCTAAGGGATATCCTAAAGAGAAGCTTACCAAAGGGAGCATGCAAGGTGCTAAAACCTCAGTAATTGGCCCTTCAGGCTACAACCTTCAATGTTGCCACTCTATTCCTTCAAGGGGTGCCTATATCCCTACTCGTACTCAGGAAAGGGAGGAAAATGAGAGCAGGGTAAAGCAGACTCTAAACCCCAGGGGAGCCACAGGTGAGCTTAGGCCCTACTTAAAGACCCCAGAACACTGGGGGAGAACAGCTCATACCCTGCCTTGAGTAAAGGCCCACTACCTAAGACCCCCTATACCTAGCGCTTTGTCTTTTTATTTTAGCACTAGACCATAGTATGTGACACATAACAAGGAGGGACGCCCCGCTGACAAATTTTCTCTGCTTGTTAGCATTGTTAAACCAAGCCACAGTACAGCACCTATCAAAGGGGAGTGACATCCCTACTTGAAGATCCGACAGCAGTTGGGGAGGGAGGTAAATGAAGTAGAGGGAATCTAATTGCCCTACATAACTCCATTCATCTAACATCGACCCTTAGGGCTATCCAAAGGGGAGATATGTCCCAGACAAGAAAAAGGCAGTCAGCTTTTTCTTTAGTTTGCCAATAACTCTCATTCAGCATATGCCAACCCCAAAGAGGCTGCAGGGGAGCTTATACCCTACATAAAAACCCAAGTACGATGGAGGAGAGCAGCTCAACCCTGACTTAAATATAGGCAATTCTCCAGTACCTGCTATTGCTAGCACTTTACTCCAGCACTAACTATAGCATGCAATAGATAACCAGGAGGGACACCCTGCAGGCAGTCTACCTCTACTTGTCAGGTTTTTGAACCTGGGTCACACTAGAGAGGCCTATAAATCACCCATCCAAAGGGGAGCATACATCCTACTTCAAGACCCAACAGTAGTTGGGGAGGGAGGTGAACGAAGTAGAGGGAATCTATACTGCCCTACATAACTTCGTTTACCCTGCATCAGTCCTAAGGGGGTAACTACCAAGTAACCATCCATAGGGGAGTGTATAATTCTACGTTAGATCCTAACATGGGAGAGAATATAGCTCAACCCTGGAAAAAGATACTTCAGCATATCAGAGCGGAGCAAAAGAGATGCCAGAGACAATCAACTGTTCAATGCCACTCTCATCTTGGGGGCATGTGAAGGGGGCAGGATGTAAAAACACTCACCAACTTATATGTGGGACAGTGGAGGAGGCTGATTATTAATAGCACCTGCTTCAACTCTGCATCTAATTCCTCAGAATACCACATTAATCAGTCAGGTTGGAATCGGCCACAGAACGGCTTCCTAAACCAACATGAAAGCAACAGAGCTAGCAGGAGAAGCCCAAAAAAGAGGAAAAACTTCCTTCCAGGCTCCTCCCACACCTCTGCCTACAATCCCTTTGATCGATCCCGCCACTCCACCTCTGCGACTGCAGGACCTGAAACGCGAGGTGTAGACACTCGCCTCTAATTCCACGAAAGAGTGAAGAATGGAGCTTCCCACAGTGAACACATCCCAAAGAATGCATTCAACTCCCTCAAGAGTCGAACGCGCTTCATGCAAACGCTATATTCTTATTACTCTTATTAACAATCAAGCGAGAACAGAGCCTATTACCATGAATGCATCGCCATGAGTGCCTCCAACTCCCTTGAGAGCTGAACGTCCTTGTTCAAACACTCAGGAGAGAATCAATCAAGAACAGCGCTTCTTACCATTAATGCATGATAATGAGCACTTCCAGCTCTCTCGGGAGTCAGACACACGCCATCAGAGTGTTATCTTACACGCACATACAAACAAGTGGCTCCTGAAGACAAAAAAGCTGATGACGTGTATTACAAACGGCCTTTTATACTTTCGGGCACTCCAATTGTGATGTCATGGACTGTCGTCAGCCAATAAATTGCCGTGTTTGTCACACGTGCTTCAGACACCAGTCATGCTGATGGCATTCCCCATAGCGTCAGATGCAGCGTCGAAGTTTCACTTCGAAAGGGAACAATGTCAAAACATATTTCTGTTTTGGCCAGTTTCAAGTTGATGCTAATATTTTAAATATTTTTTATTATCATTATTTTAGAGGCTGAAGTCATCAAAGATAAAGCTAAACCAGCCCCTGAGAAAAAAGGTTTGAGTTACTGTCACCAAATTGACATTATCCCTAAGCTAAAATGTGTTCTTTATCTAAAAATGTTTATATTATCATCACTGTAGAGGCTGAAATCATCAAGCAAGTTAAACCAGCTCCTGTAAAGAAAGGTATAGATGTCAATGAAATCATCCTGTAATGATGTTGCTTCCCACTGTACGGTCATTCATCACATGAAACAATGCTGTTTTACAGAGCCTGAAGTTCATAAGGAAAAGGCACCTGAACCAGTGCCAGAACCTACAAAGAAAGGTGTTAATATATAGTATAATCTATGTTTATATTTTAAAATTTGCAAATACATAACATGCAATACATAACTGAATACCATATGCATGTTTTCATATTTCAAGGTTTTCTCAGAAACAAATCTTTTTTTTCCCCTTTTTTTTTTTTTTTTAACTCTTTTTCAGTCATGGTTCCCAAGGAAAAGGCAATACCAGTCCCTGAAGAAAAGGGTACCTGTCTAATTTTAATTCAGAATCACAAAACACAAACACAACTGTCCATTTATTTCTTTTGCTATCATAAAGTTCTACTTCCATGTTTTACAGAACCTGAAATAACAAAAGAAAAGCCAAAGCCAGCACCAAAGAAAGGTATTTTTGTGAGATTAATGCCATTTGAATGTTAGAATGAACTTTAAGGTTTATTAAACTACAGCTATTTAATAAGCTGTCAGAAATAATGTTAAATCAACAATTTTCCTTAGTTCTGTTTTACATTTTCTAAATATGTTTTTCCATCATCACTAATTCAGAAGCTGTAGTCATCAAAGAAAAGGCTAAACCAGCCCACCCGAAGGAAGGTATGAGTTCATATGCTTCCATTTTTAGTGTGATATCCTGTATAGTGTGATTTCAGCAAATCAGGTTTCCTTAAATAATAAGTTATTTCAGTCATCATTATTTTTCTTTTTTTTTGTTGCCTTTTTTCTGTTTTATTATTATTATTATTATTATTATTGCTATTTTAGAGGCTGTAATCATCAAAGAGAAAGTAAAACCAGCCCCCGAGAAGAAAGGTTTGATTTACCGTAACAATCAAATTAACACTATTTCCAAGCAGAATTTTATGTTATGCTATATTAATTTTTTTTATTTACTCTCTATGTTTTTTTTTTTATTTTATCTACATCATAGAGGCTGAAGTCATTAAGGAGAAAGCTAAACCAGCCCCTGAGAAGAAAGGTAAGAGTTACCATTACCAACATTTTACCTCCAATCTATAGAAAATGTATTTATTTATTTTAAATGTATTTATTGTAATTCTTCAAATATTTTCACATCATTTCCTTTTCAGAGGCTGAATTCAAGGAGAAAGTTAAGCGCCCTCCTGTAAAGAAAGGTATGAATGCAAATTAAATCTTTCTGCATATAGTTGTGCAATATGATTTTTGTATAAAATTATCACATGAAAAAATACCTTTGAATAAAGCCTGAAGTCGCCAAAGAAAAGGCACCAGAACCAAAAAAAAAAGGTGTCTTTATGAAATGTTGTAATTATACTGTTTTTTGTAATAGTGCTGCTGCATAATTAAAGCTTATTTGCACAATTTATTTTTATCTTACCATCTTATCAAATGCACAGAAGTCACACTTTGATCAACCACTTTAGACATTCTATTAACACTGTTAAAAACACTGATTTTACAGGTAATGGTCTGTATTTTTATCTTTAATTTTTTACAGAATTTTCCTGTTTTGTCATTATACAATGAAATACCTGACATCTAGTTGCAAATTAATGAGTTATTTGACATGTAGTTACTTATATTTAGAAAGATGTCTAAAGTGGTCTGTCAAAATAAAGTGTGACTAATAAGAATCTGTCTGAATGGCCACTGATCATTACACAAATGATTTCAAAACACTTGTGAACACAGATGATGTTGGTCTTATCGGTCTGGACGTGGAGCTCCTGAACTCCATCAACCAAAAACTGTCTCTTCTGGATTTACTGAGGAAGGACATTGGTGAAATGAGAAGTGATCTGGAGTCCACTCAAAATCAAATTACACTTTTACGGATGGACAACAGAACAATCAAAGGTATTTGGTCTATGTTAGAAATATTTTGAGTTTTGACATTATCAGGCTGCAAATAGACTTGTATTTCCATCAGTTATAATTCAAAGTAAAGCTAACAGTATAAATAATTTTTGACTTGCATGCTGCTTGTATCTCTTACAGAGCCGGAGACTGTCGGTGTGAAAGTAAAACCAGTGCTCTCCAAGGAAAGAGCCAAAAAAGGTATCAAAATTTCTTAATTTCCAAGCTGGTCATGAATTATAGTCATCGAGCTACAACTAAACAGGAACCAGACTGTACAAGTTTTTATATAAAGTGTGATTCCCACTGCAGTGTTCATATGCGAGTGAGTGAAACTTTTTCTTTTATAGATCGTGATGCTCTGATGAACATTACTAAGGCAGCACATATTAAAACAGGTAATTCTCTTATTCAGCCAATTATTTTACTTGTTAATTCTCAGGAAGTTGCCAGAGACAATTTGTTAATGAAATATTAGAATATTCTACATGTTGCACTTCCAATCATATTGGCTCTGCTGCTTTTTTATGTAACTGTCTTTTCATCAGCTCTGAATTTTGCATATATACAGTACAAGATGAGTGTAAATTATATCTAGCTCTCTTTGTACAGTTATGAAATTGAAGCTTGCATGCAGCTGAACCAGTTTTTCTTCTTCAAAACACAGAACGTGCTGCATTGAAAAACATCACTAAACCAGCACCTGCAAAGAAAGGTAAGTCAGAAAGCTTCAGCAGATCACCAAGTATAATATCTAAATATATGTTAATTGACAGAATTTTAAAGCAATTTTATGAATGCTGTGTTTTTGTGGGCAATAAAGACCATAAAAACTGAACATTTTTTTTATAAAGATATTAGTTTATATATATATAAATATGATATAAATATGAATGTTTTTATTCTCATTTCTTTGTAAAGCACTTAAACTGTTATTTAGTTGAAACATTATTAAAACTAATTATTTATATACACATAAATTATTAACTTTTCTTTGCTAGACAAAGAGGCTCCAAAAGCTAAGATCAGACCAGAGCCCAAAAAGAAAGGTACATTTTTATTTACTCTTAAAGATTGATGAATTTTGTTGCATCTACCACATTGACTTTCTTCTAGTTTTGTAAGGGATACTAAGTAAAAAGATAAGTTGTTGTTGTATCAGTGTTTGTTTGAATAAAAATCTCTCTTCTGCTGCTAGAAATCACCCTTGAAAAAGTCAAAGAAGTAAAGGAACCTTTACAGAAAGGTACTATGGCTGAACAGAATTTTAACAATGTCATTCTTCATTTCAGCAATAGTTCTGTATTTTTACACTCTAAGAATAATAATTATTTCAAATTTTCATTAACAGACGTAACATTTATAGTTGACCATATGATAGCTGATAGCTGGTTGAGTATATAATAGTTGACTCAGGAGTATAGAAATCTTTTCTTCTACATACTTGCTAAAATATATATTTGTAGACATGAATTGCAATCAAATATTCCTAGAGAAGAAATATTGAAAGCATTATTCCCACTGAACAATCCAGCACATAATGAACAAGAATCTGCTTAGCAGACCTTCTCATTAAATGAATGCATACTTCATGATTTAGTTCATGTCAACATTTTTAAGGTACTTTTTTCTTTCTTTTCTTTTTTTTTTTTTTAGAACCTGAGAAGGTCAAAGTAAAAGGTATGCTTTTTTTAGCCATGAGTGAATAAAGGCCTTTTATATTTTCTTAATCCTTGACTGCCTTGGCCTTATATGTTTTTAATGTGTGCTTTTTTGTATTTGCTTTTTTCTTTTCAATTTAATAGTAAAGCAGTTAGGGTATAATGTGCAGTCCACATATTCAGATTATGGCCAACATATTGTACTATTTACAACCCAAATGTAAAATGTACATTTTACCTGATTTTTTGTAATGTTCTGTAATCAGTAGGCCAGCTAACTGAGAAGGAAGCGGTCATAGACAAGGAAGTAAAAGGTAAGATATTAAGACATGTGAAGGCCAAGTACAGTAATCCATTCTCAGAATTTGACTTCTGCATTTAACACACACACACACACACACACACTGCAAACCATGGACACACACATTTTTGCTGTGGTGCCCGGGGAGTGATTGGGGGTTAGGTGCCTTGCTCAAAGGCACCTGAGTCATTTCCTGCCAGCATTGAGAATCAATCACACAATCTTTGGGTTACCAGTCTGACTCTGTAACCATTAGGCCATGACTGCCTTTTTATGTATTTGTGTGTATATGAGGAAATCAGCTTGTAAATCATATAGAATGATGTTCTTTTGGAAAATGTAAAAATGCATAAAGTTTTCTGTGAGGGTTGGGTTTAAGGTTAGGGGATAGAATATGCATGCAGTTTGTAAAGTATAAAAATAATTATGTCTATGGAAAGTCTCCATAAAACATTAAAACCCAAACGTGTGTGTGAAGTGTAAAATAATTACATTAAGATTAAAATGAAAAATATGTATTTTTCTCTGTAGGAGAAGAACCTGATGTCACCAAAGATATTCCAGAGATAGAGGAGGGTAAGTTTTTGTCACTATATCAAGTTTGGACTCCAGACTGCATTATGATCAAACCATATATAACATAAATACAGTATGTGCCTTTTTTTTTTTTTTAAAAAAGCAATCTTGTATTAATTTATAAACTATCTTGACAACAGAAATATTTCAAAGTCAGAGACAAAGGTCAAATGACAAGTCTGTTCACTGTACTTTTTCTTTGTATGTGTTGTTCCCAAAAAATAATCCAAAATCCAAAAAACAACCAATTTCTTTTCCACTACAGAGGACATTCCCTACTTCCAATGTTTCTTTGTGGATGAGGATGATACTCAGTATCCGTTCTTCCCCTTTTCACCACCGCTGTGGTGAGTCCAGCCAAACCTCGGAGTCTGACGCTAAACAACATGGCAAAGCCAGTAGAGGACAGACCTCTGAAGAATGAGGAACCTGCTAATGCAATGCAGCGTAGAGGTTCACAGTAGGTCCTACAACATTACACCAACAACGACCTAGAAAACTGAAAGAGATTTGAGTTACTTCCTGGATTTCAAAACTGGAAAACTTCCATCTCAAATTAACAAGTATTATCTTGAGGCTATCCATCTTTTAATTGATACCATGGATTTGAGTATAGTTTGTCCAGACAGCACTGACAGGAAGTAACGAAACAACTTTCTTCCTTTCTGAACACTGCAGTGGGGTTCAGGATCATACAATCTTTTATATACAAGGTACATTTACCTCATTTTGATGGGGTGCTAATTCAAAGCATTCCACTGTGTTTTCTGTCAGGAAGGGAGGAATAGATCAAGATATAATAGATCAAGAAATATGGAAACAAATATTTCATGTATATTTTCTTAGTAATACCGTTTACTAAACCGTTTACAGATGGAACAACTGCACTGAGAAATAAGGGCTTTGGACAGTAAGCTCAGTTCCTCTGAATGTATAGATATTTTTATTTATTTTTCTTATTTTTATTTCTCTGTATATTTTATTTAATATAATTTGCCAAACATGTTTATAAATCTATACTTCAGGCTCTATGAAACAAATGTTTTGTTCAGTGCTCTGTATAAAATGAACACACTGGATTTTGCATAAAGAAATGAAACTAAACATTGGTGCTAAATCCAGGAAAATGTATTAAACATCAAAGAAATTGCATTGTTTTAATCCAAGCAAATGCACATCTTTTTTTACAATTGTAAACACTACTGCATTTCTCCACAGAACATTAATAGTTTATGTAAGTAAAAATGTGGGTGTTTTTTTGCAGTATTACATGGATAGACCTACCTAATAAAGAAGAGCCAATTAAATGGCATTCTAATTGTGTTATAAAAATAGTCTGTATTGCACATATAGATTATTTTCAGTATATGGGATAAAATTCTGTGCCAGATGAAATGTGTTGCATGTTTCTCAGCACTGCCCCGGTGGATCCCTGGCACTGAACCTGATTGTCATCAGCTCATTAGCAGAGCTCTCCTTTACTTGATTTAATGGTGTTATTGAGTGTTTAATAGTGTGTACTAATGAGACTCCTAAAGTGTGCTGTGCCAGTAGGCCGCCCTGGAGCCATTTCTTTTACTGCCACGATCTTTTCTCCAGGAGTTCAGCATGTGGCTCCATAAACTCATGTCTGTACAAAGATCTTCATGTGATTTTTTTTTTTTTTTTTTTCTTTCTCTGATGTAGGGTAACCTGTACAAATGCATATTACAGCAGTGCTCAGTTGTAACAGAAATAGGTCTCTTACTTTAACCATAGATGATGGGCTCTGCAGCAATGAATAACTTGCAATTTTCCATAGTTCAAATACTTCTTTGCATAGTGTTACTTTTAAATCTAATTCACAGTTTATAAATGCTCCTTGGAGATAATAGTTTTGCATGATGTTTTTGTGAATTTTATTGTTTAAAAACATGTATCTAAACCAGACCATATTTAATTTGTTTTTGTAATTTGGAATTATATAATTTCTTATGTAATATTGTGGGGGTTCTTTTTGTCTTCTGCATGGCTTTGTGGTCAGATATTCAAAATGTAAAAAAGAAAATTAACTGGCCAAGTTGTGAACTGTATTAATATGTACATTCTCTGTAAAAGTTATAGCCATAAACTGAAATCAGGTTTATAAATCTATCAAAAGAATCAACAATATGGTCAAAAAAAAGCCCTTTTGAAAAGAAAAAAAAGAGCCAACTGTAATGCCAATGGAACTTTAATAAAGACTCTTAAGACTTAAAAGAAATAAATGTTTGCAATAATCAAACCAATTGTTTGAAGTTTATTTATTATTATTATTTACAGAATTCCTTATTTATTATTAAAAGAACTACTTACAGACTTTTTATGTTATTTACATGTTTGTTTGTTTTTATTAACAGCATTTTTATCTTTTCTTTGGTCAGGTCATTTTAAGGAACTATTTCAATATCACCCAGGCCATCATGTCAACATCCACTATCACCAGTAGGTGGCATTACTGCAATAGGCTCTCATGTTACCTTTCTGGTCCTTTTGTAATTTTCCTATAAAGGCAAGTTAAAGTGTAAACATCTAAAATCAATTAATAATTAAAAACATATGTTAATAACATATGTTAATAAGTGTATTCACATTAAAAAAAATTTCACAATATTAAGTGATACCACAAACTACATTTAAATGACTGAAATGTAAATGTATAATGAAATAATACATTTGAATAGCTATTTAAAATAATTGAGATGATTCTTAAAGATTAAGGATTCAGAAATATGCCAGTTTTTGTAAACTTTCCTACAAAAAGCTGCCAATAGTTCTGTGTGTTAACTGCATTGGTATGCACACCCTGCTTTGTGCTATTCAAGGTTTCTGCCAGAGCTATTCAAGCATCCAAAAAAAAAACTTAAATATCTCCATGCCAACAGAGACTATTCCTAACTGAGCCTATCCTAAAATCCCCTTTGCAAGGATAAGTTGTACATTTTATTTTATATATATACTGTGTTCCAAATTATTATGGAAGTGACATATCATTAGGATTTCAGTACAATAAACATTCATATTTTAGTTTTTCAAAGAAAGTGTTTGTTTGTTTTATTTCTTCATATATTTTTAGATAACTGGTATCAATCTCAGACAGGTTTGTTAAATAGTTCGCCAGGTCTACGTATGTAAATGGAAACCTACTTTGTTCTTTTGAACTTTCTATTCATCAAGGAATCCTGAAAAAAAAAGTACACAACTGTTTTCAACATTGATAATAATCATAAATGTTTCTTGAGCAGCAAATCAGCATATTAGAATGATTTCTGAAGGATCATGTGACACTGAAGACTGGAGTAATGATGCTGAAAATTCAGCTTTGATCACAGGAATAAATTACTTTATAAAATATATTCAAACAGAAAGCAGTTATTTTAAATTGTAATAATATTTCACAATATTACTGTTTTTACTGTATTTTTAATTAAATAAATGCAGCCTTAGCGAGCAGATTAAACTTCTTTTAAAAACATTAAAAATCTTACTGATTCCAAACTTTTGACTGACTTAGGTCCATTAGGTTATTAGGTAATTACAACAACACATGACATATTACACTGTGTCATTATTTATTTAACAAAAATAAAGCCAAAATAGAGAAGCCTTTATTAAGTACACTTTGCTAGTATTGGGTTGGACCCCCTTTTGCCTTCAGATCTGCCTTAAAGGGATAGTTCACCCAAAAATGAAAAGTTTGTCATCATTTACTCACCTTCAGGATGTTCCAAACCTGTGTAAATGTCTTTGTTCTGCTGAACACAAAGGAAGATATTTGGAAGAATGTCAGTAACCAGACAGATCTCACCCCCCATTGACTTCCATAGTATTTATTTTCCCTACTATGGTAGTTCGTGTTTTTTTTTTTTTTTTTTTTTTGGTCCATATTGACATGATAGCAGCACGCAGTTGCTGCATATTTGTTGGCTGCACATCCATGATATATATAATATTGTGTTCCAAATTATTATGCAAGTAGGATTTCAGTATAAACATTCAGATTTTAGTTGCACATCCATAATGCGAATCTCCCGTTCCACGACATCCCAAAGCTGCTCTATTGGATTGAGATCTGGTGACTGTTGAGGCCATTTGAGTTTAGTGAATTCATTGTCATGTTCAAGAAAAAGGGATGGACATAGTCAACAACAAATACTCAAGTTGGTTGTGATGCTCTTCTCCAGAGCTCAGTTGTAACGAGTGGTTATTTGAGTTACTGTTGTCTTTCTATCAGCTCAAACCAGTCTGGCCATTCTTCAGTGGCTGGTGAATGTGTTTTATAATGTACAACATTTATTTTATGCAGACATCAGCCAATCATATTTCAAAATGGACTGTGGCTACTAATACTAAGCTTTACTAATTTTAGGAGTACTTTTTTTTCTCTGCAATTTTACTAATGACATTTTTTTATTTGTGACTACTATTGAATTTTAACTAGTTCACACTGGTTCGATAAGGACAAGAAAATCAATATTGGGACATATGTGCCACAGATGGCTGTTGATTTTCAGTCGTAGAAGGATGTCTCTGTGTCAGTTCAGTTTAAGCATCCCTCCATTAATGAACATTTGAAACTGAAACCAAATGAAGACACATTCATTTGAATCACTCTCTCACACTAAACATTGTTAGCCATTATGCTACAAGACTGCCCTAAAATTAAAAGCAGTCCCAGAGTGAACCGTGGTCCAGTCCTGGAATGGTGCCTGATTACAATCTGTGCATTGTCAACTGAAATATTTTCTCTTCTGTGTTAACAGTTCCCATGGCAGGCGTGGAGGAGCGTCAGGGTTTCCCAGAGCCTCTTTGCCTCTTTTCTTTTCATTGGGGAACAACGGGGAGAGTTTCTTTCATGACGCTTGGCAAGAGCATAATCTGGCAGTGATGTCACTCCCAAACTTATAGGCTATTGGCCACTGAAGAACAGACTACTCTCAGCCCACAAAGAAGAGAGGCAAAATCAGCTTAAAGCTGAACTGTGGTTGGCCTAAAGAAGAAAAAAGGGAGAAGATGAAGGCAAGCATTCATGCTTCCTGACAAATGGCCACAGAGACTTGAGATAGACTGAGGGGCTGAATAGACCCCCCATATCCCCTCGCTTTTTTTCTCTCACTCAGTCAGTTTGTAGACAAAATTAGTCTACACGGTAGTCTTGGCACTTTTGGAAACACCTATGGTGATCTACAAGAAATGAAAGCTTTACTTAACTATAGGTTTTCAAATTTAGTTCCTGAATTAAGCAAGCAACTATTGTCTTTTCACCTACACTGCTACTCAATATAAATGCAGAGGAATTATTGAATACACATTAAAAATTAACATTCAATACTACAAATTCTTCATTATATAATAGAAGAAGCAAAAGCAAAAGAACGCCATGATTTTGCAAGCAAACGCAAAAGCATTGAAATATAGTTTTTCCTCACATCCCATGTGCCTTTAGTACTACTCCGTACTATGGAGCCCCTAAAGGGACAATGTGGTGGAAAAAAATATGAGATGGGACAAAAAATAATAAGCCAATGCTTTTGTTCTCTCGCAAATGTTTTGATGCATTCAGTAAGGGTTACAGGTTTAATTTGTGTCGTTACTTTTTTGCAATTGCTCTCAAACCAAAACCGGTTCTCATTTCAGCAATATTTACACTAAGTTAAGCTGCCTGTCTCAGTGTTTGTCCTGTATTCTGTACTGTATTGTGATGTGTGCTTAAACATTTGTTTCATTAATCAGAGCAAATTGCTCATGAGTCTCATGCTATTAGGTCAGTCGTGAGTGCACAGAACAATGGCTGATTACTTTCCACTCCAATTACGGCGCTTTTGTGACCGAAACAGTCCATTCACAATCTGCTGTTAGACTGAAGCCATCGTGACAGCTATGGGTCACACTAAACTGTCACTGTGCAATCTGGAACACACTGAATCTTGCGAAATATCATTTTGAGCAACAGCAGCATTAAGAGCCAAACTATTGCATATTACAGGGTTATTACAGTTAACTGAAACTAAAAAATAAAAATTATAATATATATATATATACAGTATCTCACAGAAGTAAGTACCCGCCTGACATTTTTGTAAATGTTTTATTATATCTTTTCATGTGACAACACTGAAGAAATGATACTTTGCTACAATGTAAAGTAGTGAGTGTACAGCTTATAACAGAGTATAGAGTATAACAGAGTATAACAGAGTAAATTTGTTGTTCCCTCAAAATAACTCAACACACAGCCATTAATGTCTAAACCGCTGGCCACAAAAGTGAGTACACCCCTAAGTGAAAATGTCCAAATTGGGCCCAAAGTGTCAATATTTTGTGTGGCCACCATTATTTTCCAGCACTGCCTTAACCCTCTTGGGCATGGAGTTCACCAGAGCTTCACAGGTTGTCACTGGAGTCCTCTTCCACTCCTCCATGATGACATCACGGAGCTGGTGGATGTTAGAGACCTTGCGCTCCTCCACCTTCCATTTGAGGATGCCCCACAGATGCTCAATAGGGTTTAGGTCTAGAGACATTCTATAGCAAGGCAGTGGTCGTCTTGGAGGTGTGTTTGGGGTCGTTATCATGTTGGAATACTGCCCTGCGGCCCAGTCTCCGAAAGGAGGGGATCATGCTCTGCTCATTCATAGTTCCCTCAATGAACTGTAGCTCCCCAGTGCCGGCAGCACTCATGCAGCCCCAGACCATGACACTCCCACCACCATACTTGACTGTAGGCAAGACACACTTATCTTTGTATTCCTCACCTGGTTGCCTCCACACACGCTTGACACCATCTGAACCAAATAAGTTTATCTTGGTCTCATCAGACCACAGGACATGGTTCCAGTAATCTATGTCCTTAGTCTGCTTGTCTTCAGCAAACTGTTTGCGGGCTTTCTTGTGCATCATCTTTAGAAGAGGCTTTCTTCTGGGACGACAGCCATGCAGACCAATTTGATGCAGTGTGCGGCATATGGTCTGAGCACTGACAGGCTGACCCCCCACCCCTTCAACCTCTGCAGCAATGCTGGCAGCACTCATACGTCTATTTCCCAAACACAACCTCTGGATATGACGCTGAGCACGTGCACTCAACTTCTTTGGTCGACCATGGCGAGGACTGTTCTGAGTGGAACCTGTCCTGTTAAACCGCTGTATGGTCTTGGCCACCGTGCTGCAGCTCAGTTTCAGGGTCTTGGCAATCTTCTTATAGCCTACGCCATCTTTATGTAGAGCAACAATTCTTTTTTTCAGATCCTCAGAGTTCTTTGCCATGAGGTGCCATGTTGAACTTCCAGTGACCAGTATGAGAGAGTGAGAGCGATAACACCAAATTTAACACACCTGCTCCCCATTCACACCTGAGACCTTGTAACACTAACGAGTCACATGACACCGGGGAGAGAAAATGGCTAATTGGGCCCAATTTGGACATTTTCACTTAGGGGTGTACTCACTTTTGTGGCCAGCGGTTTAGACATTAATGGCTGTGTGTTGAATTATTTTAAGTGGACAGCATATTTACACCGTTATACAAGCTGTACACTCACTACTTTACATTGTAGCAAAGTGTCATTTCTTCAGTGTTGTCACATGAAAAGATATAATAAAATATTTACAAAAATGTGAGGGGTGTACTCACTTCTGTGAGATACTGTGTATATGTATATATATATATATATATATATATATAGTGTTACAGTTAATTTTGTATAATGTGACTGATCATTTTCTGCTTAAACTCCACGATTAAATATGGATATTAGATGTAAACTGCTGTTTATTTTTTTACTTGTACAAGTGGTTGTGACAAAATTTGGCCAGTAACATCACACTATAGACTATGAAGCATCTGAACATGGTTGGTCAAATTGATCGAATGATGCTCCTACGTAAAGACAACACGGATTATAGGATTAACTTTGACCCAGTGACAACGTGTCCCCTCCTGGCAGGTTCAAGTTGCGGAGAGGTTACTGCAGGTCATCTTCATAGGGCTGCACGATCATACCAGCGTTATATCAAACAGACACAGGGTTGTTCTTCTCCCAGACATTTTCAATACAAATGCAGATATATTTGGCCTGCACTAAAGAGTCTTTTAAATAGTCTGTTGGCTGTGTTCAAACTGCTCCAGAAGTAAAACAAACAGTCATTCAGGACATCAGACAGCCTTTTTCTCATACACAACTCTGCAATTCAATGAGTTCTCAGTCTGAAGTGGGCGCTCGAAAATGCTAGCACAGTGAAAGAGTTAAATAATCCTGGATAATAGATTAAGTTCAGTCTTCTCAGATATGACTTGAGTGTTGGCCATCCGCTCAGCGGATTAATGCGGCGCAGCGTCGACTCTCAAAGTCAAAATCTAATTAGCATAAAGCACAAAAATGGCTGATCATTAATACTAGGAATCATCCCAGTACTTAAGGATACAATCCATAATCGGACTGGATTATGTGTAATGAAACTAAATTACATGTAAACAAAGTACCAGTTTGTACAGTACCATATGGTTATAGAACAAAAATTCAATTAAGACATTATTTGTTTGATTGTTAAAATTTTAAGTGAATTTATGGCACAAAATCAGTGGGTGTATAAAAAGCTAAACTGACAATTTTAGCTTAACAAATTACATTAAGTATTCATTGGCACTGGATAGAAGTGATAAAATTTATAATAAAAGCAATAAAATCTCTTATTACAAATAGCAAACTGGTGATTGTTCACTTCAGAGAAAAATAATTTAAATATGCACGTCTCTGACTTTAAAAAAAAAAAAAATTCTATATGCAATTTTTGTTTTAATCTAATGTAGTTTAATTTTAGTTTTAAAGGGTTAGTTAACCCAAAAATGAATATTCTGTCATTTATTACTCACCCTCATGTCGTTGTACACTCACTTTTGTTGATCTTCAGAACACAAATTAATATATTTTTGATGAAATCTGTGAGCTTTCTGTCCCTCCATTGACAGCATACGCAATTGCAACATTGACGCTTAAAAAAGTTCATAGAGATCGTAAAACTTATCCATACGAACTGAATATATGAACTGGTTTTGAGTGGTCAAAAATATCTTAATTTGTGTTCTGAAGATGAACGAAGGTCTTACGGGTGTGGAACGACATGAGGGTGAGTAATTAATGACAGAAATTTAATTTTTGGGTGAACTAAACCTTTAATTTTTTAATAGTTCTTAAATAGTTTCAGGAAATTTTGTATATACTGTACTGTATGTGTGTGTGTGTGTGTGTGTGTGTGTGTGTGTGTGTGCGTGTGTATACAGTACATAGATATACTGCTATACTGTTTTGTTCGAGTGACAAATATTAGGACTATGGAAACTTCAATATCAAACCAATGAGAATTAATCATTTGCATAAGACAATAAGAAACAAAGAAACAATCCGTTTTTGATCAAGTGTGTATTTCATTCAATTTAACACAAAGGCAGGCCTCAGTTATACAGTCCACCAACATTAATGACATTCTGCAACATTCAAAAAAAAAAATTTCACAATGTGCATTTTATATAAAAGGTCTTACAAAAAATGTCTTAAAAAGGGGAAAACACTCAGTTGAGAATGTAATGTAAAAATTCCCTTGTAATATTGTCAAGTTGCCAGGGTAACACTGAAACATCTATCAGTTTGGCATTATGCCTTTTCATATGTGCGGACAGCCTGCACGCCCTCAAAGGTCAAGGTCTGGAAACAGCAAAGACGAGGAGAGCACATTTAGAAACATTAAATAGCCATGACACTGATTAAGAAGAAAAAACTTTTGAATTACAATTTTAAAAATGATAATAATGCTGCTTACCATAATCATTTGACCATCCTTGATTTCTCTAATGAACTTAGTCTCCTTGCCGTCCCACCTCTGGACGTGGACAAGATTGTCTCCTTCCAAGGTTACAGTGGACTGAAATGAGAAAAGATGTAAGTTAAGTTTATCACTGTGGAAAAAGATAAAGTATATCATATATGATCAAATTCATGTATATTAAAAAAGACCTAACCTGCCAAAATACATGAAATTGCTTTGAAAACTGATTTTAGAGATGCTGTGGACATTGCATTCATCAATGAATGAAAAAAACCACAAACCTTTACATGTCTATCGTCTGCTGTGGTTTCGTCAAACTCCTCTCCCAGTTTGAAGGAAATCTCAGTATTTTTGAAGGTGCTCAGCGTCTTTATGACAACTTTGTCACCCTCATGACTGATGACAATTGTGGGTTTGGTAACATTGCCTACTTGCCTAGTGGCAAAACCAACACCTGTGGAACAAGAAAAATCAGAAAACATTACATACAGAACAAAACTATTATTATTATTATATAAACTGTACAGAAAATAAAATTCATGCAGTACACCAGGCTGCACTACTGCACCTTGCACATGCAAAGGATGTTAAGATGTCTTTCTGCAAAATAAATAAATGAAAAAATATTTTTTGCTTACCCAGTGCTTTCATGTATTCATCAAAGTTCTGGCTGTCAACCAGTTTCCAAGTTGCACAAAATGCATCAACCATTATGACAGTTTAAAAGCAGTGGTCCTTGTACAGAGTTCACAGTCTCTCAAGTGTCTGCGGACTGCAAAGCCCAAACTAATTAATACTGTCAGGGAGGCGGGGCTTTAGGGGAAGTTTGTGCTGATTGGATAGGTTTTTATCTACTCAAGCTGTGATTTGTTCAAATACATGGCGAGAAGTGACACTGTAATTTCAATAGGTTAATCCAATAACGGGTCTGGGATTTTGCATTTGAGAAAAGATTAATATGTTAATTTTTGTGTGTGTGTGTGTGTATATATATATACATACATATATATATATATATATATATATATATAATCGTCTAGATTATCATCTTAATAGCGTCCAAAATGATAAAATGACATATAATATGTATTGCACAGTAGAATATAACGATAAATAATTTTAATGCAATTTCAGGTGTGTGTAAAACGCTATGTTTGATTTCAGAGCTGGGCATCTCTGAGGCATTTTTGTAAACAGGTGCAATCATTTATTAGAGATAATTTACGGGGGTTTTCATCAATGCACAAAGAAAATGACTAATGAAACATAAATCCATTCAACTCTCGAGCATTTTGTATCACATCGCAGTGTACCAATGATCTGTAGAAGCCTATAGAGTCGCCTATAGAGTATGCACGACTGTAGAATAAGACGATCCTCCTCACACAATAAATTCTGGCACTGTAAATCTATAATAAGCAGTCACATGTAACAGGAGTTACATAGAACATTTTATTATTTCATATTATGTAACCACGTTCACTATGCTGGTACAGCACTGAGTCTTCATGGGGAGAGTTGTCTCCCTCCAGGGGGCGCATTAAGGCTCAGACAGCAGCTTTACAATGTCAGGGCGTGAGTGTGTTGCTCTCTGTCCAGTTAAAAGATTGTTTTTAATTTAGGGTTATCTGTCAAATGCTCCCGAGCAATCTCTATAAAATTATTCTATAGATAACGTTCTTCGGTAAACGACTGTGATTGGTTCATCCTGATCAGCATAGAGAAAAGTAATACGTATCATGTGACAGCGCCGATCCTCTGTTACTTCACCTGAGGAAAGAGT
Source organism: Hypophthalmichthys nobilis (assembly GCA_037950665.1). NCBI lineage: Eukaryota > Metazoa > Chordata > Actinopteri > Cypriniformes > Xenocyprididae > Hypophthalmichthys > Hypophthalmichthys nobilis. The sequence continues at coordinate 11,759,337 of CM075478.1, forward strand.
ATGAGAAATTATTACCACTAAGCTGAAAAAAGCTAGAAAAATAGGCAGTGTATTATTTAAACATATCGTATCTGACCAATTGGAGGACCCGTCCATTTTATTAACTTGTTAATCGTATCGTATTAAACGCCGTTCTACCCAATGATAATGTAGCAGAATGTCTGCAGTCCTTTGTGCAAAATGATTTGCACTTCTTAATGTCAGCCGCTAGATGGCAGTCGTGTCACATTGTGCACATGTGATTGCAGTTTACCTCAGTACTTCCAAGCGAGTCATTTAGTACGTTTTCCTCTGATATTATAGGCTACTTTAGTCACATATGATTTATTTTGGGATTATTCAGACATAACAAGACTATTTCAGCACACGGTGTGAGTCACCCCAGTGTCATATCACTTCATTATGCTCCTGATGTATGAATTACAACATAAAGAACTCGCATAAATATTAAAACATTAAAACAAGAATCTTCACACAAGTCATTTGACGTACGACAACATTGCCATCGATTGACACAATATCACGAAAACACATTCCCAGATAACAAAAATATGTCCCAAGAACGTTTTGTTATGAAATTTCTGAATTACAAAACATAGGCCTACATTTTTTTTTTTTTTTTTATGTTTTAAAAACGTTTTTCTTGGTTATACGAAAGTTAAAGGTAGGGTAGGCAATTTTTTATAAACACTTTTTGTTATACTGGTTGAAGCTCTCTTCACATCCTGATACCAATCAATAATAGAAGTGGTCTAAATATTAAAACATGTATAGACCTTATGTAGCCCCTTTTCAGCGCTGTGCTCGTTGTCTTTTGACTTCCGGTTTGTATTAGCGATCTTACGTATTTATGAATGAACTGCTCGTTTTAAAATCTTCTGGGTCTACTGACATTTGTTAAGACATATGCTTTAAACATTACAATGCTCACAATAACTTTAATTAACTCTACAACAAGTAAATCCACTTCACCAGCTAATTATTCTTCAGCAGCAATGCCAAAGAAATGTGCAGAGCTACCGCAAAAACGGAAGTTCAAAGACAATATTATAAAGATGGCGGCGCGCTTGTTTCTCTGGCGCATAAGGTCTATATCTTCTTGTCAACGTCTCAGGGCCAAAAAAAAAAAAAAGTTCATCCAATGATACAGTTGTCCTACCTGCCTGTCAACATAATGTATTTCCATACCTCCGCTCATTCTGCTTTTGCAGACATCACACGTCATCAGCACGTTACGTAAGGCTATGCAGAGTTTTGGACAGATGTCACCGAGCTCCACAAACGAACAACAGCCGCCTTTTACAATTCCTCCTGAACCAAAATAACCAGCTTATGTGTTCACCATGTCATTATGAGATGGCAACCCATGACCTTCTACCCGGAGCTGTTTAAGTCTTCAGACTCGGATTAATGCATTTCTGTCAACACTATCAACACTAAAATTAATCTGCAGCAGTCAGGTGGTACAAGTAAGGGCTCTGTAAGTTGTTTACGTTCATTATTATCGTAATGTTATGTACTTTAACCCTTTCACACGTACGTTTAAAACTTTCTGGCTGAGCCCCCGGCGTGAGTTTTTCAAGGCGACCGTTATTTAGAACGTATCACTTGTGACGCGTCATTGCTTGTTACGTGACGCACTGCAGCCACAATAACACTGTATGACTGATGATTGCTTTTATTTCATTTTTCATTCAAAATATTCGCTAATTTGTTAACTATAGCATGGAATGATATTCTGACTGTCAAATATGTGCAAGTGGATGTGTTTTGCTGTTTAAACACCTTTATAAAAACGATCACGTTAGTTGAGCTATACGCGCGATAGGGGCTGCCATGTTAGTTTGCGCCGCACAGAGAATCAGATCTGTTGGATTTACAACATGTGAATTCATCCACTTCTCCCAAAAATACACTAAAGTAAGTGAGCCTCGGAACTAGGAAAGAATAGAGCAAACTTTAGAGTTACTTACACAATGCGTATCTGATATTAATAATAATGGAAAGGATTGTTATTGCCACTTCTATAGACATCAGTGTGTATTTTACAAACTCTAAATGTATTGTTTTGTTAGTACTTATGTGTATTTAAATGTCTGAAACCTAAAATTAACATTATGTGGTTGAAAACACTGCATATTTGTGATATATGAAAAGCGCTGTGCGTGTCCGTCTCTGGTTTAGAGCCAGCCAAAGCGCACAAGCACATTTGAATTTGGCAGCTGATCACGTGATGCACTGAACGTTCTAATCACACCGGTGTGATCGTACGCGTCAAAGGGTAAAGACATGAGGTAATTTAACGGCATCTCTCCTCTTGTCTCGTGATGCTTTGCAGAGTTAGTATTTTGTGTTTTGGTGGAGGCATGGCTTTGGAGACACTCTGAAGGGAGGGTGGGAGCTAGCTTGCTATTGCTAGCCTCTCCGAAGTTGCCTACCATACCTTTAAGGGAACATTCCATTTCTTAAACATCATGAGAAGATTCTGAAACATGTAGTAACATTAAAAAAATTCTGGAATTTTTGGAACATTTCTGGAAAAAAAAGGTCTGAATGATGTAGGCCTATAGATGAAATTTTTGTGCTAATGTTTTGAGAACATTATTAAAGACCAGAACACTTGAAAAATGTTTGGTCATAACCAGTGTTGGGCAGTAACTAGTTACAGTAATTACATTACTTTTTGCAGTAACTAGTAGTGTAACTAATTACTATTAAGATTTCAGTAATAATATTACAGTTACCATCCATAAAACAGCTCGTTACTTAGTTACTTTTGATGCCTCGACCCCTACTGATTTGAAATGCAACAATCCAATAATTCCTAGATTTATTTTTATAATTTTCATGACTCGCACAGGAATATGAAGTCACCAGTGCAGCAGGCAAGCTTGGAATATAGAAAAGCTTACATTCAGTGGATGGAAAATTGCCATTACATTGATTTTGTAGGAGAAAAGATGATCTGAACACCGTTGTGTTATGACATTATGTAAGTTGTGGAAGATACACAATTACAACTTCTGTGTGGCATGAAGGAAAAGCAATATAACTAGTAGTGTAACTAATTACTGTTACCGGAAAGTAATAAGTAAAGTAATAATATCACTTTTGAAAGGAGTAATTAGTAATGAGTAATAAATTACATTTTTTAAGTAACGAGACCAACACTGGTCATAACATTGAGAGAACCTTGCCAGAACATTAGGAAAAAAATACATGTTCTGTTAGCTGGGTTAAAGGCAGTCCATATCACTTGTATACAATAATGAAACTCTTTTGAGACCTAAATTGAATTTCTTGCATCATAAACTTATGACTAATTTTCAGTTTTCTTCCATTTGATTCATCTACACAGTTTGCATCACGGACTCTCTCAATTCTGGACAATGGAGAAAAACTAAAACTGAGGTCAGTTAGTTGTCATGTCATGAGCCCAAAACAATAATGTCATGAGTTTTTGTTACATAAAAAGCTAAAAAAACTATGCCAACTGTGAGACTTATTGTGTTTTCTCCTTCAGCCAAGTGCTTTGCCTTTGTTTCCCAATAGTCCCTTCACAGTCCAATCCTATAGTACAGAAGACAAGTTCACCCACAAAAGTATCACAAAACTCTTAGAGCAGCTTAAAATGCTGGAGGAAATCACATGATACCACTTAATGTTGAGCTGACTTTAGTCTGTACTGCCGAATAAACCTCAGTGTCACCACAAACCATAAGGCCTATAACCACTCCCTTGTTTGTCCAAATGCATCGCTAAGGAGGAGGCCTGAATGTAACCATGGAGATTTTTGGTGTAGTGTGAATATTTAGTGTAATTAAAAAGATTGATGTTAATGGCATGTAAAGTTCACCTAATAGACCAAGACAAGCTGTTTCTACAAAGCCTTTAAGTACTATATCAAAAGTGCACCCCACAGCACTGAGAACAAAACGTTTATTTTTAGACAGTTTGTGGTCCTGCTGTTTACGCAAGTAGGATATCAAACATGTGCTATTTCATAAAGTCACACACAATTAGACACCGCAAATTTATATATGGTACACTATAATGCAATCGGTATGGCAGAACGTTCTGAACTAGCAGAACTAGACCCAGCTGTTTTCAATTAAACTGGCAGGCTGAAAGGTATGTCCGGCCGCCTCAGATCTTACAGTCGGCCAAGCAAGAGTAAAAGATGAGCTTGGCTGCACTTACCTTTTATATGTGTACTTTCTAGGTTTCTATTTAGAACCTAAAATGGAATTTTAAACAAAAAGTAGGTTTTAAAGTTTGTCAGGACAACTTCACTGGAAAATTCTTGACTTTTGAAGATTTAGGCCTTATGAAGTTGGAAAACATGGGGAAATTTTTAGTTTGAACGTTACATATTCTTGGTTGTATAGATAGATAGATAGAATATATATGATTGAGATAGATAGATAGTATAAGATGGAGATGATAGATAGATAGATAGATAATATAAGATGGAGATAGATAGAATATATATGATTGAGATGATAGATAGATAATATAAGATGGAGATAGATAGATATATAGATAGATAATATAAGATGGAGATGATAGATAGATAGATAGATAGATAGATAGATAATATGAGACTGAGATAGATAGAATATATATGATTGAGATTATAGATAGAATATGGAGATAAATAGATAAGATGGAGATAGAATATATATGATTGAGATGATAGATAGAATATGGAGATAGATAGATAAGATGGAGATAGAATATATATGATTGAGATGATAGATAGAATATGGAGATAGATAGATAAGATGGAGAGAATATATATGATTGAGATGATAGATAGATAATATAAGATGGAGATAGATATATAGATAGATAGATATATAGATAGATAATATAAGATGGAGATGATAGATAGATAGATAGATAGATAGATAGATAGATAGATAGATAATATGAGACTGAGATAGATAGAATATATATGATTGAGATTATAGATAGAATATGGAGATAAATAGATAAGATGGAGATAGAATATATATGATTGAGATGATAGATAGAATATGGAGATAGATAGATAATATAAGATGGAGATAGAATATATATGATTGAGATGATAGATAGATAATATAAGATGGAGATAGATAGATAGATAATATAAGATGGAGATGATAGATAGATAGATAGATAGATAGATAATATAAGACTGAGATAGAATATATATGATTGAGATGATAGATAGATAGAATATGGATAGTTAGATAGATAATATAAGATGGAGATAGAATATATATGATTGAGATGATAGATAGATAGATAGATAGATAGATAGATAGATAGAAGTGGTCAGATGATAGATAGATAGATAGATAGATAGATAGATAGATAGATAGATAGATAGATAGAAACGGAATTACTGATGGCTAACAGTGATGTATCTATCAGTTTATATTGGGCAATAAACACTGTAGAAGAACTATACGGTAAGTTTAAACACTTTTCAAACACTTTACTTTTGAGACATCATAATGTAATCATGTTGGTCGCTGCTGGTTCATCCAGGCTATACAGCTGGAGCTCGAGGCAGAGTTCTGGTTGAAAACTAAGTTAGTGTTTTACTGAGTTATTAAACATTCTTCAAAGTCTCATTTCATGACTGAAGAAGATTTCATAGATGCAAACTCCTCACCTTTTGGTGAGAATTCACCTTTTTGAGATCAAAATAGGTCACCTACGAGATTCGCGTAGATCTGATGAGAAAGTGTTTTTTTGGGGATGGGGGGTCTGAGAGGACAGTCTTTGGACAGGGTCACGGTGAATGAAATCATGAGAATCACGCCTTCTCAGTTGTCAAAAAAAAAAAAAAAAAAAAAAAAAACCCTCCTCCTGGCTTCGCACCATGTGCAACGCTCCTGGGAAGAGTGCATACGTTTGAGAGTCATCTCCGCTAGGTCTGCCCGCATGCCTTAACGGAAGAATCTCGTAAAGTAGTGTTATGATAACCTTCATTTAATTGTCATAAGTATCGATATGTAAAGCTTGGGACTGCTAATAAGCTTGACATGGCTGATTTGTTGTGATTTCCACTGTTTCGTTATTTCCACTTAATCGAACATACTTTTTATCCTATTCCAAATACAACTTGTATAACGCTACTAACATTGCCATTTTACCAACAAATACAACTTTAGTTGAACTCTACTATAGCCTACTATATTGTCATAACGTAGCCTAATTAAACAGTTTGCTTTTACACACGCAACATGTTCTGTGCAATTATATAATGACAAGGTTTAAAATGAAGACCTGTAAAATGCGGGTAAAAACCAACCGTGGAGGGTAACGATGTCAAATCACTACACTAGGCAGTTTGTTTCACAAATTATGTTCACTCAATTTGCTGGCGAAGTTTATGTAATCTGCGCAGCTTTAGCGCATATACTCAACTCATAAGTCAATATGAATATTAAATATAGCCGAGTTGAGTAGCACCTGCGCATTTCTGGCTTACTTCAACACTACCGTCACTGAGCAACTAATAAAGGCGAGCTGGTTTGTTTGCTTTGAAGGGAATAACGCAGACCCAAGAAACGCAATTATGTGGGGTAACTAACCCCAGTGTACAAAGGAAAGAAGAACCATTGCAACAATGATGCACATCTGCCAAATTTTAGCAGACCCTATCCAGATATAAACACTGTTGCAGCAGCGATTAAAATGAGTAAATGACCTTTGAAACTAATGTTACGCTTCAAATAAAGATTTTATTACATTGTTATGCCAGTAGGTGGCGACAAGTGACTTTTAAGATGAAAATCTAGCCCAGTGTCTGGGATGTCTCGCACCTTTTTCACCTCTGATGTGTTTGCATCCCTGACATTTACAAGGGGCAGATTAGGTCATATTTGATCATCCAAATGAGAAATGCCAACAATTTTATCTTGTAAGGTTTATTAATGCTTGAAATAGGCCTTTGATAATGTGCAATATTTTTCCATACGATAGTAAATAGCAAATATTTACTTTAATTCCTTTTATGCTACATAACCACACCATGTCCTTGACGCACATAGAATGCACACTTTTTCAGAGTAAAGGGCAGAGACACAGTTCACAGTGTTTTTTTGCCTTTCACATGTGGTTGGCAGACTTGAGTGAAAGCATGTGTTTTCATTTAGCCCTTCAAATAAATAGGAAAGTCGGAAAACAGAGGAAAAAGTTGAATCTAATTAACTCGTTTTAATTTCAGACTCTCTTAATGCTTTCATTTGTCAATCAGAGGGAGTCAATTTGCACTCGTGAATTATGTGAATATGTTAACCAACATTTATGTCAACACTTTACAGAAAACACTGATAAGCAGGCTTGCTGTTGATATTTACTGGCCCAGAGCAGAAGACTATGTACAGTTACTGTAAAGATTCCAGAAAACAGTGCTCCATTTATACGCGCTGGCTAACTTCCCATAATGGAAAAACGCTGTCGGAAAAAGAATGGAAAAAAGTTAAGATCCTGCTGGAGTAGAATGAATGATCTTAATTTATTCCAGTATGGTTAAACTTGATAGATTTCCTTGTGCTGCTAAACACTGCACAACAGACTTGATTTTACTCTTTTTCCTGATAAATAATAGTGTTAGCTGTTTCTAAATCGCATATGGGTAGTTGGCATTAAATACTTTTAGTTAAGAATAGGATATATAGGATATGCTGAACCCCATCTAGGGCCATTTTATGCTTTCTAATGATTAAAAATATATATATTAATATATATTATACTTCTTATAGTTACTTATTTTAATTAGTGAAGCTACATGGAATATTTGTAGCTTCAAAAATTTGTCTAGTGAAGTTAAGGTAAAATGGTGCTTAAAATGATAACTAAAAGAAATGCTGACCAGTTAGTGGACTTACAATTTCCATTACACATATGGACACATTTGCATCATCTAGCCATGTACTTACTGTTATAAATGTTTATTTCAAAGTAACCTGTGAAATTTTCACAATCATTGCTCATAAATACAGTTCTCTTTTTAAAAAAAATCAACAACAACTGTTTGGCATGAGTTACAATAGCAAAAACGAACAAAATAAATATATGCAGAAACACTGAATGAAACGTCATTCTTTGGATGTCAGCGACAGTGTCCTTTTCACAGTTTATTTAAATGTTCACCATTTGTCAAAGGTAGAATTGTCCTGTGTTTAAGGCTTCTGCTAGATGTCAAGATCATCCGGCCTGGCTCGACTGCTCGCTCGACTACTGGGTCGAGGTTCAAGCTCTTTGAGCAGCAGAAGATCCTTTCCCAGAGTTACTTTCTCAGGATATGGGAAGCGCTGGGTGTGACCCAGCTGGTTCTGTTCTGTACTGTAATTAGTCCAGTTCTGCTCATTAGCCTGCTTGTCGTAATTGTCAGAGGAGTTGGACTTGTCACCTGTATCTAGGTTGTAGCCCAGATTAGGGACGGGGGCGGGGGCGGGGGCCGAGCAGTCGTTGTAATAGCCGTAACTGGACAGGTTCCTTGGGCACGGCTTGATATTACATGCGCTATCAAAGTTTATCGCAGACTCTCTGATTTGGTCCTTCATCCTCTTGAGAATCACGTAAAAAAACTCAAAGACGTTGAGGGCCAGAGAAACCAGTGACACGACCAGCATGAAGATGATAAAAACCGTCTTCTCAGTGGGGCGGGAGAGAAAGCAGTCCACTTTATGCGGACAAGGAAACTTTTGACACGTATAAACGGCTGACAGCTTGAATCCGTAAAGGTGCCACTGTATCAGCAGGAAAACAACTTCAAATATGGACTTTAACACTATGCTCATTATGTACGTGTAAAATATCCCTCCTCTCATTTTGATCTTCCCGTGATCTTCCAGGCCGTACTTGAACTTTTTCATTTCGATTTTCCGCAGGAGCACATCCACGTCTTCGCCTTTGCTCTGCATGTCTCTTAGTTTCTCCTCCTTTTTATTCAATTTCTCCTCCTTGTGCATGAGGAACACGATGTGGCTGAGGTACAGGAGAGTCGGCATGGACACAAATATGATCTGCAGCACCCAGAAGCGCACGTGGGAGATGGGGAACGACTTGTCGTAGCACACATTCTCGCAACCGGGCTGCAGCGTGTTGCACTTGAACGCCGACTGCTCGTCTCCCCAGGCGGACTCCACCGCCGTCCCCAACACCAGGATGCGGAAGATGAAGAGGACGGAGAGCCAGACTTTGCCTCCTGCCGTGGAGTACGCCTGGACCTTGTCAAGAAGTTTCCCTAGTGCACTCCAGTCACCCATGATGAAAGATGTTCTGGATTAAGCAGCAGATGACCAACCTTCAAGCTGAAAAAGAGAGTAAATTCAATGAGTGTCATAAACACAGATGAACCCTGGTGTTAAGCACATCCGAGTGGTCTCCTCGCTCCACATATTACTGCCAAATACAATAACACAAGTCCTTGGCTCATCTTCAGAAATGTTCATGGGTCAATCTCCACTCTGAATGCTCTGGGGTTTTCTGACTTTTCAGCAGCTAACCTAAAAAAAAGTAGCTTTTTTTAACTATATAACATTCAAAACAAAGGAAATGGGTTAAAACACAAATACTAAAGGACAAAATATTTTAAAATTTATTCACATACGTAAGTATTAAGTATTTATAATCACCAAAAAAAAAAATGTCTTTCTGGAAAACAAACTACTCAGGTTTAACACTTTTATCACAACAGATTTAAATTACTGAATAAAACTGAATAAAAAGGAGGAGAAACTAAGAGACATCCAAAAACGACATATTTCGAAAAATAAGGATTCATGCTATGCTATAACCAAACGACGCTATTAAATACAAACCAAAAAACACACATATAGGCCTAATCCTTTTTATCCTACCAAAAATACCGTTTTTATCATACATTTATCATAAGTATTTAAACATCTCTCCAATCCATGTTGTACGAAGCTTATTTCTTACCTTGAAAGTCGTTAAAACCCTAAACTTCTTGACAGTTCACGATGACTATCTGTAACACATTTCAATTATAAACCCCCCAATTATTAGTAAGCAGTTTCGATATGAAATTTAAGTTCTCGACGGCGACTGTTCCCTCATCCCATGTGTCGGAGGTACTGAGTTAGAAGGGGGAAAAGTTAAACGTCAGCTGACTCAAACTTCTGAACTTCCAGAACTTCTCCATCTCCGTTATATTTTGGGAGGAAATGGCTTGGAATAAGTGAGTGCAGTGAATGTGGGAATTACCGCCATCTGGGGCCGGCTGCATAAACTGCTAAGTCTAGTCTTACAAGTTAGTCATCACATTTTTTTCTTATGATTGTTCATAACTGTTTTAAGTCAAGTACATAAAAACATAGATTGGTATAATTTGAAACCAAAAAGTAACACTGATTGCCCTTGACTAATCACTAGTTGGTCATATAAGTACTTAAGACACAGTCTTAACATATTGGCTATGTTAACTGGCAGCAGTGTGTAGAATCAACAACGTGCCACAGAAGCAAACAGGCTTCAAAATGTCGGGGCATGTTACCGCTCATCTGTTACCATGACAACGACAGGTATGAAAGCGAGGCTGTGAGGGAACTTACCGCGTTTTCAATGGCCTCCGCTGTAAAAAGCTCCTATATCACTTTTCAATTTTCCACATCTCATGTTGTCTGGAGTTTTTTTGTCTGCTGAAATTTCTTGGAAATATATTTTTGCAGTGTTTCGTCAGCAGAACCATCAAAAAACACATTAAATAATAGTACAACCCACTAAAAGGGTGCATGTCTATCCTCACAGCCTCGCCTCGCTTTCTTTAAAAATCAAACATGGCGCTGCTGTGAACGAGGTCTGTTGGAAAGATGAAACATTTAGGCTGGTCAGTTTTCAACGGCTCTGGGTCAGGTCAGTTCTTCAGTTATTTCATTATTTTATATATATATATTGCGTTTAACAGTTGATGTAACAAATGTGACCCTGGACCACAAAACGAGTCATAATGTAGCAATGTAGCCAACGATACATTGTGTGGGTCAAAATTATCGATTTTTCTTTTATGTCAAAAATCATTAGGATATTAAGATCATGTTCCATAAAGATATTTTGTAAATTTCCTACCATAAATATATTAAAAAATATATTTTTCTGAGCAGGGGCGCATTAAGGTAACCAAAGGCCCCTGGGCTACAGGATTACAGTAGGCCCCCCTACCCCAGATAAAAAAAAAAAAAAATTTTTTAGCTAATTTTAAATTTATGTAGAAATTTATATTGTCGATAACATTTAACATTTACAACACTGTATGTATGCTGCGTAAAAAAAATGGGTCGAATAAAGGTGAATATTCAAATTCACTCGTTGCTAGTAGATGGTGCGCGTGAAACAGCAGAATTATATCAGTTACATAAACAAAGCAGCGATGCGCTTATAAACACTATTACATCAGTGTTTCCCATTTTTTTTGCCACGGCCTGATAAAAAAGATGAAGCGCTATGCACATTATATTTAAAACTTGCTTCAACTTGATGGCAAAGTTGCAGACTAGAATATTCTTCGCTCTTCAAATACAAAAAAAAAAAAAAACGTTAGCCTTAATGGACATAGTGTTTCTTGAGTAAAGAAAATGCTGTACTTACGCAAACAGCAGAACTTTATTTAACATATGCGCACACAATCAAGCAGATCTCCAAACTTTGCGCGGCACATTCTAAATGGAGGCGGGGGAGGAGATAAGAGGTTTGACTGACAGTTTGAGGAACCAATGGATTTATGAGGTTTAGTCACAACCTCTTTTAAATGCTTTTTATTGGTTAAATATTTGTAAAACCCACATGCCCATGCACATGTCATAAAGAATGACCAATAGCATTCATTTTATAAAACAAAAATGAGGAAATATAGAGGCACAAGGTCCGACAGCGATGATATACTTTTTGTAGCATTTATTTTTACATATTTTTTGGAATTTGATCGTTTTCCACGGCACACTAGCGTAAAAGAAAATGCCATCAAAACTTTTCTGGCCAAAATGCGACTTTACAGGTACAGCTCAGATATAAATAACATAAATTACACAAAATATTTATTATTCATCAGCAGTAGATCAAATAATCACTTGGCATATATGTGGGCTATTTGATGATTGCAAACTGCTCTAAAATAGGGTGTCCAGACGTTTCCGGGGACAGTCCCGGTTTTTGGTGTTCTGTCCCCGTTTTATAGCTCGTTTAAAACAACCCGCAAATACATTGCAACAAAAAAAAAAAAAAAAAAAAAAAAAAACACGACCAGCATACAGCCTGTTGGTTATCGGAGTAATCATGTAGTGATCTTATTTACCAACAGAGGGGGCTGTGCTACACTGCTAGACTTGGTCGCGCGCCCGCCGCTGTTCATGAAGAACGAGAGCGTCATTATCGTCAAATATTAAAATAAACATCGTTATCGGCCTCAAGGTAGTATCATACTAACTATTCATGTTAAACTAAAGTAATACTGTTTGTATGTGTTTTATAACAGGGCCTCAACAGGGTGTGGGATTGTTTTGTACAATTTTAAACGTCCACAAAAGTTTCGCAGTGCAGCAGTTTTCACACACACATATTTTAACTATATCACGTGATGAAGGTACGCTGATATGAAAAATAAATAAATAAATAAATAAATAAAATAATACACTTGCAACTTGTTGCAAATAACTTAAGTTAAAAAGTTGTAATTTCTGTAGGCTATACAGTATAAACAACTTGTGAAAATGAAAATATTAAATTCGGTAATAAATGTTAAAAAACATTTGTTAAATGACATTTTATTGATCTTATATTTGTTGTTTTATTTTTGTAATACTTTTTACTTTTGTAAAATCATATTTCTTTTGCAATGTTTACTATTAATAGTGTAAGTTTTTTTTTTTTTTGTGAATTGTAGGCTATTAAAACCAGAACAAAAATCCTAATAATCAAACTAAATCATAATAATTATTTATGTAATAATATAAGGAACCCACAACAATTAAAAAACAAAAACATTCAAAAATGTATTGTCCCCGTTTTTTAATTAATATATAATACCAAATGAAATTTCTATGATATTTTGACCACTCAAATAGGAAATGTCCCCGGTTTCCATTTCAGAAATCTGGTCACCTTACTCTAAAAGCACAAGCATGTAAACCGCGTCTTTTCTTTGAAACATGAAGTGCTGGCGTTTTTATCAATCAAATCATAGCCTTTTAAAGTGTAATTAAACACATTTAAGCAATATTGCTGTTTTTCCATCGCCAGATTTAAAACCTGCTGAAATTGAGGCTTTAAAGCAGCAACAATGGAACAGTGACTGGATCCTTCAGATGACATGCAGATTATGGCCGCGTAAAAGTTACTGAACCCTCGTTCAACACAGGACGGCTCTCTCGCACTGAATGACGTTACAGAAAACTGTCCTGTCCGGTTCCGTTCGCACAGCAGGGCTTAGCCCAAAAAATACAGTTGAGAGTCCTGAAAATGTACGGGTGTGTGAGTTGGTTTAGTGTTGTTGTCACTGCTGCAAACTCCCATATATACAAAATATAATTTTCGTGCAGCCAGTAGGCCCCTCCCAGTGTAGGCCCCTGGAAACTTGTGCGTTAATGCGCCCCTGTTTGTGAGTAGACATTGCTAAGGACTTCATTTGTACAAATTTAAAGGCAATTTTCTCAATATTTAGATTTTTTTGCACCCTCAGATTCCAGATTTTCAAATAGTTGTATCTCAGCCAAATGTTGTCAAAACAAACCATACATCAGTGGAAAGCTTATTTACTCAGCTTTCAGATGACTGGTTTTGTGGTCCAGGGTTACAGATGTCTATATTTAATCTACAGGGGTTTGTGTTGAACAAATGACAGAATACATTTTATTGTACATCAGATGTTAATTATATTTCCATTAAAGAGAGTATTTCATCTCTTTTTTTCTTATTTTTTTCCACGAACAGTGAAATGAATGTAAAGACATTAGACAAGTTTTGTTTCACTTTTTTTTTTATTCTGGAACAAATCACAACTCATCTCTTAAAATACTTATATCAATTTATTTATAGATATATTATCTAATAGATTAGGCATATTCTACATAGCTGATTTCCAAATTTAATTCTCATCAAATTTATTTAATATACTCTTTTTATATTTTGTAATGAGACTGAAATGAAGAAACTGATTCGGTAATTGAAAATGCTTGGTTTGTTTTAGGAACCAAGAATTGTTTTTCTCTCGCAACTAAACATTCAAGACCACAAATGAACTTCAGGAGGTTCATTTCCTAGGGGTCATGGAGGACCTCAGGGGAAGCTCTCCCTCAACCCAGCTGTTTGGATTGGCCAACATTCTTTTCCATATTTGAACTTCCTCATTCAGTGAATCCATCCAGTCAACTTTCTTGCCATAGCTCTGGCCTGCAAGTAAACAAAGACACTGTTTGATGAAATGGCTTCATGAAACCTGCCGTCAGCTATTAAATCAGGATTCTAATGGAGATTAAGTGCAAAATACAGGTGCAGTGAAGGAAAAGGTTTTGTTATGTACCTGTCCCAAGACTGAGGCGCAGACCTCCCAGAAATTGATTGGCGAGTGTGTTGTGATCCCAAACGGTCAATTCGCAGCAGGCCTCAGTGACTTCCCCAGTTTTGAACCCGTCATACACCATGGCGTGGTTATACACAGGGTCCTGGCACTTTTTTACAACACGAGTCTTCTGGCGGCTTTTCTTTCTGGTGTCCGGTAAAATGTAGCTAAAAAACAAACAAATTAATTGGTGAATCTCACCTGTAAAGTATATGTCCAAATCATATTTCACCACAAAAAGAACATTTTTTTTTTTTTTACAATAAAATATTTTGAAAATAATCTCAAAAATAACTTTTTACAGTACAGTAATGAGAATATTTACTTATGCACAATATAATTTATTTATCTTTTTACTGGGGTAAAATATGTCCTGAACATGTTTTCCTCTGACTCAGTGGTTTTTGAAAATGTAAACAAAATAATTAAAGTGCTAGAACAGTTATTTTAAACCTGTAAAAATACAACAAGAAAACTGTATTATACTTTTGATCTGACCATGTGTAAAATTAGGTTGTGAAAATGAGCAAGTTCTGTATTTACTTTTGTCCTCTAAACCAAACAAAATGAATGAAATGGGTCATCTGAGTTTCCTTTCTTCTCTTGTCATTTTAATAGATGAAAACAAAACAAAAACATGACACTTCAAACATGACAAAGAGGAAACGTGAGAGAGGGAGAGAAAGTTAGAGATGGAACAATGGCTTTAGCTGCTTTGAAAGTCACAGATGACTGGCACACCCTCACCACTTAACAAAAGAATCCACTCCCTGAGGCTTCAGGCGACGTAATTCTTTGGCCTCCCGCAGCCAGACATGAATCTCCCCAGTGCTGTTCTTCGACCCACCTGAAATCAAATAACATGTTTTAGAGCAAATAGAGTTTGTTAGTCATGAGCAATATTTCTTAGATTAGATGTACAGAATGATATGAAATACACAGAAGCAACATCAATATTTGAAACTACCTGTGGACTCTGGAGGAACATATTTTAGTGAAATTGACAACAATCCATTAGACTCTTGCAATTCTTGATTTTCTGAAGTCTATAAAAAAAGGGTAATATTCTGTTATAACAGAGAACTAAGTTGAATGAAGATATCCCTTTTTTCAATGAAAGAAGTCTTTCCTAATCACACAAACATCTTTAGAAGGTGTACCTTTGGCTGTAGGTTGTACCAGGTGAGGGCTTCATGTCCCCAGTCCCAGGTCTTAAGACTGATCTCAACCTGCCCCAGGAACACATTTCGCCCCCTGGAGTCATTGTGCCACACGGACAGATTCAGAGTCTTTTCCGGCAGCTCTTCGCGCTTCACTTTGTACTAATTAGTGATTTACAGTAGATATAAGATTAAAGGTTTTATTAAATATAAATGTAAATATTATATTTCTATCATTTTAGTGTCACAGAGAAACATACTCTCAGGGATTCCACATAAACTGGATTCACAGTCCGTTTCTTAATAGTAGTTTTCCTTTTGCTACGACGAGACTTGTCTGGAAAGAGGTAGGTCTTCACATAACTGTAAAGGAAAGTTTGTTATTCATGATAGATAGATAGATACATACATACAAAAAAAACCACAATATGCTTACAAAATCTTTAACAATTTTTTTTTTTTATAATATTTGAATAAATGTTGAAGATGTCAGTTTTCCGAGGCCGGACATCACTTTTGGCCACTACTCTAGATAGTAGGGGTGTGACAATGTACAATGAGATCTCACGAGATTAAAATGTGACGAGATTGCTTGTCAAGGTGAAAAGCTGTCTTGCAATATTGCCATGACAGAGTTACACATTACACCTCCACTGTCATTTTGCTTTTTATAGAAATAAAAGGCATTTAATTCAGTTGAATAATGGTCACTTCAATTCTCATTCATTAAACAGGAGCTGCAGAGTTGTACGTAGTGCAGCAGGAATCAGAGTTTACTGATCAGGTGACAAGAGTGAGTGACAAGACCATGGCGGAGGATTCGTTGCACAACAGAGCCTAAGCGTCTAACAAATGTCTCGTATTGTAGAGTGCACGTTCAGTACTGCTGCTCCCTATTCACAGAGTATGTGTGATCGCAAAAGTAAAACACGAGCGCGCATTCAAACGTGATTTCAATACCCCGCGTTTTGGAAGCGTTTCCTTATGCATGCAAATATCTCCCAATATGAAAGCTATCTTAGGCTGGGCTGTGTTGTAACCATCTCTCAGCTCTGTATCATGCTTGAAAAAATTGTGGTCTCTATTTGCACTTTCAATATTGAGAGAGTACTTTGATTATGGTTGCTCTTATTGTTTGCACTTAACAGCCTAATAGACTAAGAGAAAGCTGTTATTTATTTTTATTTATACTGTTTTTATTTCTATGATCAATTTTTAGAAAGGAGTTCAGTTAGGAGGTCAAAAGTTGAAGAAACTCATAAATCATGTACAGTTCTAAGGTCTGAAATCATACAGGAGAGATACCTTTTACAGTGCTTGAGTATTGTCTTTTACTGCATATGATAATTCATAATCAGAAAGTAGAACTCAAATGACATTCATTACAAGATGATTAATTAAAACATTTCAAATGCACCAGCAGACTATTTTTCTAGTAATGCATTTCGTCATTGAGGATTTCTTAAAAATACTGTGTATTGTCTCGTTCTCATGAGCTAACTGTCTCGTCACACCCCTAGTAGATAGATAGACAGATAGATAAACGAACAGATACAGTACAGACAGACAAACAGATAGATAGATAGAGACAGATAACGGATAGATAGACAGCAGACACACTGGGTTAGTTTGCTGTGGTCCGAGCGTGACTGGTCTGGTTTCACGCTCAACTTGATTCTACTGAACTCTGGTGCATTTGCGGTCATCTTACATCATCACAAAAGTGCACGGCACATGACAGAGAACAGGACTCGGGTCAATATATTCTGTATTTTTTATTAATTTGGTGCTATTATATGCGCAGCAGAGTGAATGACACTTAGTTAACTGTATGTGCGTTGCATGAAGGTGATTTTCTGGTGCTAGCAAACTGACTCTTTTGAGGAGACAGCTGATTGCGAGCCATAGGCCAATTTCACAATTTTGGGTTTTTGGTTTCCGGATTGCCCAATGCAGCGGGTAAGCTTTTTTTCCGGTAACAGCGATGGTTGAGCCTAACAAGAGCCAGTTCATGAATCAAAGTCTTTGTACGAATTAAATATAATGAAAATGTTTGAACTGTCTTGGTGATTTAGTGGTCAGACTACAAAGCTCTAATTAAGAACTAGATTTAAGAAATAATTCAAATTGTCTTGATTATATCAAGTTGTCTGTTTGGTGTGGTTGTGCATTATCATCAAACTCCATGTAAAAACAGTGTTTTTCACGATTTAATAGGGAAATCATCGGCTGGCAGCTCCCTTCTCACACAGTTCTGATCTGCTGATTCATAATGAGAAGCAGGACACGTTTATGTGTTTCTAGATATATCTATCATAAACGGCAACACTGTCATCGCTCAATGATATTTCATCTCATTCACTCACAAAATCTATAAATATTCACAGTATTAACAAACCCATTAATAGTGGTACTGTTGCACATTTCATAGTTGCTTTGCTTACTATAGATTAATGCAAAGACTGTGGTTAATGTATGTATACAATGTGGCCTTGGAAATAAATTGTCTTAGTTTCATAATTTTAATCTGTCAGAATTAGTTATAATATATGCTTCAATGTGCGATAATGTCGTGGAGATTAATACATGCTATATAGGCCTACACTTTATGAAATTGGCCTATTCATTTGTGCTCTGATTGCACTCACTATGCGCGATTACACTGCATCACTCTTGCTCACATCCAAGGTACTGTCATCCCTTACATGTGTTTTTTTGAACTAATTATGTCGCCATTGGCTAAAATGCATGTGCAGTTTACTTAACAAGTGTGCACCCGAGTCTGAGTTGCTTTCACATTCAAGTGAATCGCACTACAGTTCCAGTGCAACCAGACCTCATACAGATCGTCTCGGGTTCGGTACCCTGGTGCGCGCTCCCAGGTCCGCATGACAGCTTTCATATTACCAATTTTTCATGCGAACCGTGCCCCGTTTCGAACTAAACTGCCAGTGTGCAAGCACCCTGACAGATACCGTAGACAGACAGACAGACAGAGTCAGATTGATTTATTTAATGCATTTCAGTAGTATATATTTTCTTTTAGGTTCATTACTCACGGGTCAGTGCGTTGTTTACGAGGATTAGCAATAGCCAGATCCTGACACTGTTCAATCATAATGATCAGCTCTCCAACAGGGCTGTACATCACTGCAAACTCCACAGAGCCTTGGACCTCAACATTCCCAAAATCCCCTGCATCGCTGTACACACTCAGCATACTACTGGTGCGCTTATAGGAGGAAAAAAAAAAATAGCAGAGATAAATCTCTGGAAGGCTATGTTTTTATTTTTGGACTTTTAAAGCCTTGTACTTGGATAGGAAAGTGAATGATGACAGGAAAGGGTGGGAGAGAGAGGGGAATATGGGATTGGGAAATGACGCAGTCTGTACTTGAACTTGCGCCCCACTGGAGCACAACGGCCCTTGTATCATAAGCACATGCGCCAGACAGAAAAACATAACACCATTGTCATAATGTCATTGAATGTGAATGAGTCATTTCATACCACTTAAGGGCTATTTAAATGTGTTCAAAGTATTTTTAGATGTTTAATATGCATAAACATCTATTAATTTCCAACACTGTGGCTCTATGGTGCTTTCTAAACAAGTCAACTTTGGCTCAACCAATGTCATGCGTTCGGGGCAGAGCTTATAATAAACTGTTTATCGGATAATTGACAAGCTTGGCCAAGCAATGTTAAATTGGCCTTTAAACATTGTTAAAAATAGAAAGTAAAAATGAAAAAGTCCAGCTTACATCAGTAAGAGACAATGCGCTAGCTGAATAGCCTTTTCTGCTAGAGAGATCCGATCCATGGCTGGACAATGAAATATCATCATCATCATCATCTGAATCGACGCCTTCATCCTGCAACATAGAAACAATATAAACATTAACGCTGCAAGCAGCGCTGAAAGGGCCCTCGCACCCGGGGCCGCCGCCACCTGGTGGCCTTAGGAAAACTGTGAATAGTGGGAGACATGCATGCAAGCGAGTAAATACAGGAGAAATATGGCAAAGTCATTTCGACGTGCCACATTTCCCGCTTCCAACAGGTGGCGCTTTGACTGTAAATGAATATTGCCATGTAGATTTCTTCATGCCAGGACTATTATCAAACATGTGAAGTTTGGAGCAAATCGGACATTGTATGCCTGAGTTACAACAACTTTGTGGCGTTAATCGCAAACATTAGCACTCAGCCAAATGTTGCATGATTTAACGTGTTTCTAGCAGGTTTGGTACTTAATGCCATATTTAAATGTGTTTCTGGGAGTGAATTACAGTGTAAAGCATGCCATTTCCTGTTGCCAGCAGGTGGCGCTATGATAACTGAATATTGGCATATAGATATATAACTGAATATTTGCATGTAGATGTCTTTAGGCCAGGACTCTTATCAAACATGTGAAGTTTGGGTCAGATCGGACATTGTATGCCCGAGTTACAACTTCCTGTTTCATGGTGAAACATCGAACTTTGTCAGGCCGCCGCGGACACGCCCTTCAACGAAAACTCAAGATCTTCACAATTTAATGTCGCAAATGTGTGTGCAAAGTTTCATGAGTTTGAGAGCATGTTTAGGCCCTCAAAAATGCGATTCATTTCGAAGAAGAAGAAGAATTGACCGAGCAATTACAATAGGGTCCTCACACCATCGGTGCTCGGGCCCTAAAAAACAGCAAAGCAGAACATAAGGGTACTTTTGACAGTCAAGCAACTTATTCTCAACACTTCATTCTTCAGAGGATGATAAAAGGAATGATGAAATTATATTTCAAGTACTGCAACAGTATGAATTATATTTGTGGGACAGTAGCTCACCTTCCAAGCATCTGCCGTGTAGGAAGGAGTTTTAGATATGGAATCCTCAAGTAAAGTCTCCAGAACGGACACCCCGTGTTTATTTCCTAAAGAAATCAAAGAATAAAGCTCAAACCAGATATAAATCATGGAAATCTACAGAGAGAAATCAAACAGGTTAAACCTGAGCTTAGGTGAACATACTCACAATACAGGGTGTGTCTTTCTCAAATATCAGCCCTTAAGGGCACTTCAGAAATCAGACACGCCATTTTACACTTCAAGCTTAACATACTGTATTAGCATGGTGAATAAGCCTCTAGTATTAGATCTCATAACCATTTACCATTCAATTCTGTTGGATCTGGAGATTCAGATGGTATAATGACTATTGAGGGAACTGAATCATCTCCATTCCCCTGCTTTGGCTCCTGAGCGGTGCTCTTCTGCAGGACAGGTGGTTTTGTCCTTTGAGCTCTTGCAAGAACACTTAGTAGAATATCTGACTGCGTCCTCTGCTCGGTTTCGACACTGTCCTCCTCATCTTTCATTTCTGAAAATCCTTGACCCAGTCCAGCAACATCTTCAATTGTAGGTTTAGCTGGTTCAGTTGGTTCAAATTTGTCGATTTGTTTAGGGTTAATATGCAATCCAGCATCTTTAATGTGCACTAATTTCCCATCATCTGTCATTGAAAGATAGTCTTGGCTCAATTCTCTTAAAACCTGACTTGGGTGGGTGTCTTTCGGTAAGTTCTGATCTTTTGATAACTTTATTTTTTCTTTATCTTCATGGGCATCAAGATATCTTTGCACAGTTTTGTCACTGACACTTGGTTTCGATTCAAAATTGTTATTCACACTAACATCAGCTGTTTTATTCTGCAACAACGGCTCCTTTTTATTGGATGTTTTCTTCTCGACTGGGCCGGCATTGCCAAAATCACTGGAAGCATCTTTTCCCTGCAGAGTGTTAGAGGGAAATTCATGAGAATTCATTTCAGTCCCCCATTTTAATGACTTACTTTGGGATGCTTCTTCAGTAGAGGAATGCTTATTGATTTGTTCCTTACCAGCTACACGCTCAACTACTTGATCTGTATCTGTCTCGGCACATAAACCAGCACTTACATTTTTTCCTCCACCTCCCTTCCTGTCTGAACTTGCTTCATCATTAAGAAAATCACCAGAGACCATCCTTCTCTTATCATGCTCATTAGTACAGTCTGAGGGACTCAGTTTATCGGTTTCAAACTCTCTAAATATAAATTTAACTGAACATGGCTGATCTCTGCCTGTATTATCTTGGAAAGCATTAGTAGACTCATTAACCTCCTCTGATCCTTCATGATCCGAGTGTCTAGTAAATTCTGGTCCATCGCTTGTGAAAACTAAGGAAGTCTGTGGTTGAATCTGAGACTTGGTCGATGAACATCTTTCTAAGAAAATATCTTGGTTTAAGTCTTTAGGCTCAACTACAAATACACTGCCCGGCCAAAAAAAAAGTCACTGTTTGGATTTTAATAGGCAAATACTTAGGAATCTATGAATGGATCATTATTACAGTGATTATTATTTTTTTTAGCATGTTATATGTTTGGCAACGGATATTTAAACCCTTAAAGATGGAGTGTGTAGCTTTTCATTTCTTAAACAACCATGTAGGAAGACACATCATGGCCATATTCCAGGATGACAATGTCATGATTCACCAGGGTTAAAATTGAGAAAGAATGGTTCAGAGAGCATGAAGAATCATTTTCACACATGAATTGGCACCTCTAAATCCAAAAATTGATGCACCTCCTGATGAAAATAACATCACAACATTTATTTCTATCAAGAGATGCATCATTTTTTTGGTCAAGATCTTGTATTGACAATGCAAGAGGTGAGCACTCTGTAAAGTCTCCTTCAGCACATCCCAAAAACTTACACTGAGGTTAAGGTCAGTGCCAATTCATGTGTGAAAATGGTTCTTCACGCTCCCTCCCAACAATTCTTTCACAATTTGAGCCTGATGAATCTTGATATTGTCATCCTGGAATATGACCTTGATACATCTTAATACAAGGTTGTTGTTTAAGAAATGAAAAGCTACACACTCCATCTTTAAGGGTTAAAAGAACCGTTGCCAAACATATAACATGCTAGAAAAATAATAATCACTGTAATAATGATCCATCCATAGACTATCAAGTATTTGCCAATTAAAATCCAAACAGCGACCAAATTATTATTATTTTTTTTTTGATGGGCAGTATACAATTCGAAATTATGTTTGATCCATGAATTTTAAAGATGGACCTGATTCTGCTTCTCTAGGGTCTCTGTGTTCTCAACATGTGATTTTACCTCTTTTAGTTTAGGTCCAACACTATTTTTTTCATCATGCACAGGCTTCATTGCGTTCGGTTCGAGGGAAATCTTCACCCAGTTCTCCTCAAACGATTGATCTCTCTGTAGTGCTGGAGGGAGTGAAACTTTTCGCCTTGGCTCTGGATTTGTTGCTGGTTTTGCAGTGCCTCTTTCAGGTTTAGTGTCTTGAACTGCTCTTGAAAAGGGAAAAACGGTTGTTATTCTGTCATCAGAGAGCTGTTTAGGTTGTGCTTCAGTTGAATTGCGTTCTGGGTCATTGCCATTGAGGACATCAATTTCTGCTTGTGGTTTTTCTTTTCTACCAGACACTCTTAGAGCAGATGAAGCCTCTGCAAATACAAACACCAAAACATCACCAAATCAGACTCACGTAATAACAATGTACTTTTTTTTTCAAATGTAAACCACCGTTATTTTTTTATTAATACTTTTATTGAGCAAACATGCACTAAATTGATCAAAAGTGACAGTAAAGACTTACATTTGTTACATTGTAACAAAATGTTTCTATTTCTAAGAAATCGTATTCTTTTGAACCTTTTCAATGAAAATATTAAGCAGCACAACTGTTTTCCACATTCATAATAATAATAAATGTTTCTTGAGCAGTAAATCAGCAAACTAGAATGATTTCTGAAGGATCATGTGACACTGAAGACTGGAGTAATGATGCTGAAAATTCAACTTTGCCAGAGGAATAAATACATTTCAAAATATATTAATATAGAAAACAGTTATTTTAAATTGTTATAATATTTTGCGACATTACCGTTTTAATCTTACCAACCCCAAAATTTTGAACAGTAGTGTAATTCCCTACAAAGCACTGAAAGTACGATTACTTAATGATTAATTTACTCAGTTATTCATTTATATTAAAAATAACATCCATGTTTAATCATGTGATTCAAACTCACCATCATCCACAAAGTCATCATCAGTATATTGATGATAAGTCTGTGAATAAATAGAAACATAATAAAAATATAAAATAAATAGAAATTCTGGTCTTATTTTTTGAATATTTACAGAAAAAGAAAAATCTTTGTGACAAACCTCTTTACTAAGGGCTGGATGAATTAATCTAGGGTCAGCTGATGGACTGCAGTGGAAAGAAAAAAATATATACATCATAATATTAACTTGTATATTGAAAATCTATACACTGAAAATCCACTCAAAATACATTTGGATGGCAGTTGCTGTGAAAATAAAGGCTATTACTTTGAAGGTGTTCTGTGCTCCTCCTTTTCATTTTCTTTGTTCTCGTCTGCTATATCATTCAGAAAAGGGTTGGGTTTATGGGCTGAGTTAAAAAAGAAAGAGTACATATACAGTAATCAGTTCTGACTCAAAACTACTTGATTCAAATCTAGAGGTAAAGTAATTCACAGACACTCTGTTCAACAGTGAAATGGAGTTTTACAGTTACAGTAGCGAAAAGCAATGCAAAGCATAATCAGGGCACATGACACAGTATGTTGACTCGCATGACTCAGTTAGAGTCCAGAAAGCTTGAAATCACCAGACAGGTGTGGTATGTGTACTCAAAGATAAATTCTTTTTAACAGCATCAGCTCAATAAGGAAGGCATGAACTCCTACACACCTGCTGTTTTCTTCCATCTCATGGAGGACCTCACCACTGCTGTGACATCCGTCTGCTGCCCATATCGCTTGACTCTGAGCTCTTCAAACCACTCGCCTGTCAAAGTCCTCAGCTGTTGAAGGTCAGGGACTGACTGCCTCAGTGACCTGGTATGACAGAAAAAGCACAGACAGGGAAACAAACAGTGAAAAGTGTGCAGAAATCATTATAACTTATAAAATGCAAAATAAATATGATTAGTTATTTAGCATATGCGTTTGGTTCACTAGCATACTTAGTGCTGTATTAGTTACACTGTTTTGGATTGATTGGACTTTCTGACACCACATTAAACTGGTTTAAATCTTATCTCTCAGAATGTTCCCAATTTGTCTACATGGGTACTAATAGATCTCAAATTGTGCCGTTACGACAGGGTGTCGCTCAGGGGTCAGTGTTGGGTCCTACTCTGTTTAGTATCTATATCATTGCTATGTTGAATGAATGAATGAATGATGCATTTATATAACGCTATCATATGTACTACTGTACACCCAAAGCGCTTCACAATTGTATCAGGGGTCTCTCCTCATCCACCACCAGTGTGCAGCATCCACTTGGATGATGTGACGGCAGTCACAGTACAACAGCGCCAGTGCGCTCACCATACATCAGCTATAGGTGGAGAGGAGAAAGAGTGATAGAGCCAGTTCAATGGATGGGGATTATTAGCAGGCCATGATTGGTAAGGGCCAATGGAGGGAATTTTGCCAGGACACCGGGGTTACACCCCTAATACTTACGAGAAGTGCCATGGGATACCGTGGACGATAGCCTAATCTCCCCTTCTGTCCAGGTGCGGTATTTTGGTATTATTTTTGATGCTCAACTTACTTTTAATACTCATTTTAAAAATATTACTAAAGTTTTTTCTCTAGGCTGAGCGCAGAAAGGCTTATTCATGCCTTTATTACATCTAGGCTTGATGACTGCAATTCACTTTTTGCAGGTCTACCAGAAAATTCTATGAAGTGGTTGCAATATATACAAAATTCTTGACTTATACATCTTCATGCCAACACATGACCCCTGTGCTTCTTCAACTACACTGACTACCAGGTCAATCACGCATTGATTTTAAACAATTTAAATTAGTTTAACTTATGAAGCAGTAGATGGGTTGGCTCCAGTTTACATTTGTGATTTGGTTACACCATCCATACCTGGTTCTCTTTATCACTCTCTTTGTAAACTCAAAACCATGGGAGGGAGGGCTTTTTCTTTCATTGCTCAAAAGTTATGGAATTTATACCTGCTTGATTAGGAATGCTTCTTCTTTTGATTGTTTTTTTAAGAAACTTTTCAAAACTTCTTTCATCTTTTTAGTAAAGTTTTTAATCTGTAATTATTGTTATTATATACTATGTATTTGTTATAACATGCTGTAACATGTTGTAACACGCTTTGAGTATGAGAAAAGTGCATTACAAATAAAATGTAAATAAAACTTTCATGGGGGATAACAGGAAAATACATAATCAGTGTTTGGGTTTCTATAAGTTGTAAGCATTTAAAACGGCAAGAAACACGTTGCATTAAACGTAAAATTTTGAAGTAGAAAAAACATATTTTTTTTGTAAACATACTCTAATAATCTTTGTTTTATTTACAAGTTAGGAATGTACAATAAGGCAATGAAATGTCTTGTAGTGTAGGTCAAACAACCACTTCCTACCTGACTCGTCCACTCTCTAGTCGCTTTAAATCTTCATCTCTCAGAAGCACTTGTCGGATGGCTGCCTCTTCCTCAGCAGACAGAAAGCTCAAGTCAATCAATTCCAATGTACTTTTTGATTGTTTCATCCTGTTCAATAAAAACAAACGCTTTCCAGCAACCGATCACTTTCCCCCAAGGTAAGCTGCAAACCACCGCGTCTTCCTGAAATCAGAAATCTGTCAACCCACTTTCAGTCCTTATGAATTCGTGCCCACACAGGTAAACGCATATTCCTCTGAGACGTTCCACCTTTTTCGCGTGATTGAGGAAGAGATTTGCTGCACTTTTAACGCGTGTCACAGTCGTTCACATTCACACGGTGTAAAACAGCTAATGGACGGTGTGACGTCATCTGTCAACATTTAGTTTGAGAATAGAGTTAATGTTTCTCTACTTGTGTCCTTCAGGAGTAACCTAGATCCCTGAACCAGAACAAATACAGAGGAGAAAATGTATTTATTTATTTACTACATTTTAATATTCAATAAAACTAGTCTCTTAGGTATTTGTGTTGTTATTGTTATGCAATGCACATATAGGGTAAACTATATATTTAGCTATTACAAAATAACATGAAAAATTGTGAATTGGCGTGTATCTATAAAATCCATTATAAAGAATCAAAATCAAAATACCTTTCTGTTCATTTTTCCTCATCCAGATCTTAAATTATTAAGCAATCTGAAGTCCTGTTTGTGTTGGAAGAAGACACACCTAATTCAAGTCCCAACATGCTTTTCTGCACCAAATTTTGTTTAAAATGACAGACCAAATAAGAGGAAGTAAAATGGTTAAAGCTTTCAGATGTCAAGAAGGAAGAAGATGAGATTATATCATCTTTCTTCTGATGATGTTTCTGGTTTCCTGTTACTTGGTTTAGGAGTCTGTGTGAGTTTGCATGGGGGAGATAAACATAGTTTGCTTTGCTACTTTGAAGGGTATTTTGAAAAGACAACCAAGAGTTTTAGAGCTCAAAATGTACATCGATACAGTAGGATCTTTTGTAGGTGTGCATTAGCAGTTGACTTTGGTGTGTTGCTGAAAGCACAATGTTGACCCACACCACACCTTTTAGATAAATCTTTTGCAATGTCTTGCAATTATTTCCTGGCCATCACATAACATGACTAATGAGATCCCAGAAGCCGAAAAAAGCATTACTTTTTACTCTTTGAAATGAGTTGGGTGTAGTAAACATCAGTAGAAACATATCACTCAAACTCCAGTAGGTGGCAGTAATTACTCAACAAAAGCACTTATGGACTCAGTAAAGACTTTTACTTGAGGTTTCACTGATAAATCAAATGTATGTCTGCAGATAGCCAACGGGGACATTTTTTGGCCATGAGGAAGACAGCTTATAAATCATATTTAGTGATGTTTTTAGAAAATGTAAAAATGCAGAAAGTTTTCTGTGATGGGTAGGTTTGGGGTTAAGTGATAGAATATACAGTTTGTATAGAAATCATTATGTCTATGGAAAGTCCCCATAAAACATGGAAATGTGTGTGTGTGAGTATGTGTGCGTGTGTGTGTGTGTATTTGCATAGATAGATAGCTTTAGTAATAAATAATATATAATTAAAAATAAATAACAAAAACAAAATTATTTTAATTAAATTAAATCAATTATATTAAAGAGAATATACCCAATATGCATTATAATATAATGTAATAGATGAATATTGGATAATATAATATTATTGCCTATGTATACACACAACTAAACAAATTATTTTAATAAAATTAGACAAATTAAAAAATATATAATAAAGAGAATATACTCCATAAAAACTATACCAGAGATATTATATTATACATATAAAAAGGTGTGTAAATAGATACTATAGGTATATATCAAATGCATAATATCACATAATTAAAACTAACAACAAATTTATTTTAATCAAATTAAATACAAATTATAATCAGATATACTCAATATATAATATATGATAGACAGATATTGATAATATAATAATATTGCCTATGAATACACAGAATTAATAAACAAATGAATACAATTATAAAAAAACAATAAAGAGAATATACTCCATAAACACTATACCAGAGTATGTTGTTATATTATATTATATATCAAATCCATAATAAATCACATAATTAAAAATAACAACAAATTTATTTTAATAAAATTAAATACAAATTATAATCAAGAGAATATACTCAATAATATATGATAGATGGATATTGATAATATAATAATATTGCCTATGAATACACACAATTAATAAACAATTTAATTTTATAGGCTACAATTATAAAAATGTAAAAAAAAAAAAAAAAAAAACAATAAAGAGAATATACTCCATAAACACTATACCAGAGTATTATATTATATTATATTAGGATGAATTCAGGTTGATTGGGACACGTTTTCCAAGTCATCTCAATGGCAAAAATGTCCCAATCACCCTGAATTCACCCCTTTATACTATTATATTATATACGCAACTAACCATACTGAAATGAGCAAATTAACACTAACCTATGCTTGCTGGTATGTCATAGTTGTGCTATTCTTTGTTTTGATAATTCATGGGCCCTTATGTATTTATATCACGTATTTGCAGCAGAAAAGCAGTGAGAGAGAGAGAGAGAGAGAGAGAGAGAGAGGCAACCGTACTGCTCTGACGTCATTTACAACTCTCTCTCCTCGCTCCGCATCTCCCACTGTTCGTGTATGTGATGATGCTCGAATGTTACATTGTAGCGCTCAGTTCATTTTCATTCGTTTCCCGCCATTGATGTCTGGCTGATGTAAACCAGCAATAACCACGTCTGTCATGAATCGCTAATATCAGACGCTAAGAATATTGATTGTTTATTGAGTCAGGTGAACAGTCCTTTCATCTGCAAACGGTGATCGATACGTATAGACAAACAGGATGATGGGTTTACATGAATTCATATGGATGACAGGTATACTGATGGCGCAGGATCATCCTTAACCCACTTGCGAGGGGTTTTTGATCGTGACAGTACGTGAAGATGGCGACGGGGACGGGCTGGCAGCCGCCGTACAGCGCTGCTCCGGGTATCAATCCTCCCGCTGCCTCTTCTGGATCAAGCACCAGTCCATCCTCCACATCCAGCCATTTACTCTACGAATCTGCTCTGACCATGGAATACACTCAAGACCTGCACCTGAAGATGAGTAAAAAAATAGCACAACTCACTAAGGTTGGTATGATCACATTGCTCATATTTTAGGGAAATTGTCTGATTTTAGATTGTATTATCTCAACTTTAATATGAATATACAGTCACCAGGATTCTGCATGATGTTTAATCCTTATCCCCCATAGAGATGATGCCCTACATATTGCATATTTTTGAACTGCAGTGTTTTTTTCCCCTGCAAAAATCTGTTTATAATCCCAGACAAGATTGGCAAACTGCATTTAATCTACGATTAATTTCTACAAAAACAACGCATCTTACATAATGAGTCTTTAATGCAGAGATAATCAGTCTACTGTAGTTTATTAACATTCATGTTTATCAATAGTGCGTGTGCCATATTTACCTCTGATTTCATTTCATTCATTATGTCACTGTTTTTGTTTAGAGTCCCAGACCTCAATTTGATGTATGCGTGAAAACAACAATAATTAACCTCTTATTTTCCCTTTCAGATGATTTTCATTTGTTCTTTTGATGTAAACAAAATCCAGTAGGCATGCAGATACAAGATTTTACCACAAAGTAGGCATGCATTTCACAGAAATGTGACTAGTATTTATTCTAGATGTTGTTTGTGTTTGGGTCCTTTTTGAACACATACTGTTTACAATACTATAGTGTTTAAGGTTATGTGCAAATTGCATTTATTTATAAGACCCTATTCAGAAGTAATGTAAAGGTTGTGTCGTGTGTTATGAAGTTGAAATTGTGTTTATACTGTATGTTTTCATGAGTTTCTCTTAAGACATGCTGTTTAAACATGATAATTTAATGTTAGGTATGTTTTTGAGCTTTTAAATGCACATCTAATCCACTTTTTCAATGTGGTATTTTTAATGAAAACTAAATCAAGAGCTTTGTTTAGGAAAATCTAGTTTTAAACTGACAGGGAATGTATTAATACACTAATTAAACTAGGTAGGGCTACTTTGCATAACTACAGTTGTGCAGAATAGGGAGTCCTTACAGCATATTAATAACATGGATGCGACAGAAAGGAATCAATTAAAGATGAAAAGGAGAACAGCAGCAAGTGAGGGCGGCTTGCTTTGATGTGCAACTCTTTAAGCACACGGAAAGAGAGTCATGATTATGAAATGTTTGGCTGGAAGAACTGTTGGCTCCGAAAGGAAAACAGACTCTTGTTTATTGAATTAAGGATTTAGTCCAAATCAGAAAGAGCTTTATAGAAATACAAGGAATTTGATTTGGTTTACAGAAGCTCTGAGGACATATATTATGTATGCAAGAAGATACATAACAAAAAATACAATTTTAAATATTTGTATTGGAATGGACAAATTGGATATAGAGCATTGAAACAGCATAAATATGTTTATGTAAAATGGTCAATAGAAAGAATCTGTTTTAGTTGCCAGTGCTCTGTGGTGCTTGCCAGAGGTCAGAAGAGGTTGTGTACTGGGTCTGTGATGGCTATTCCTCTATTTTTTGTCACTTTAGATGTGTATATGTCCTGCAGTTTTCCTCTGTTTGTTTGTTTTCATCTGTTCTTATGTCTGATTTGGTGACAGTGGTGCACACTTTGGAAGTGCACAAGACAGACACATCTTCATGTGGCTTGGAGGGAATATTTCCTGGCTTAAAAAGAAACTTCAGGTCAAATCAGCTTTATTTATATGGCACTTTATACAATACCAATTGTTTCAAAGCAGCTTCACAATATAGGAAAATAACAGAATCAGTGATGGAAACTAACAAATATGAAACAACTTTAACAAATTCTGCTATTAAGCAGCTCTACAAAGACAATAGTGTCATTATTCAGCTCAAATCAGTTTAGTGTTGATTTAGTTCAGTTCAATAACTGTGTAAAGTTCATCAATTATGAAATGAGTTCAATTCAGCTATAAACAACTGTACCGAAGACAATAGTGTCTGAATAGTTATTCGGCTCAAGTCAGTTTAATGTTGATTCAGTTCATTTCAGTAAGTGTCAGAAGACAATAGTGTGATCATCCAGCTCAGTTCAGTTCAAGTCTTCACCCATCATTTACTCACCCTCATATAGTTATGGCTCTATGATTAATCGAAAATTAATCGAAACCGCAAATTCAGATCTTCTAACCAACATAATTTTCCCATGTCCCTTACTTAGTTTTTTATAATCCATACTACCTTGTGTGTAGTCACGTGTTTTTGCCCCGTCCAGTCAGCGGCATGGAAGCAACATGGAGGCTAACTCATATGCAGAGTCAACACGCATAGACACACGAGCCCCGAAGTGAGATCACTTTCACTTGCATCTTCACTAAACTTTGTCAATTGTATGTGTTTTAAGGCTTGCCAGTTTGGACATTCAAGCAAATTTAGACCATTATAGACAGAATGTATCATTATATTGAGCTAGTGCGCTGATGGATTGTCGCACACGAACACTCATACAGACAGTATCACGTAAAGATCGCGCGCACAGAGGAGCTCAGAATCTCGTTTATCACTAAAGTAGCTTAGAAACTCAAAAGTTACAGCATATATTTTTCTACTTTTGAAGTAACTAAGTACAATCCACAGCTTCATAATTAATAGAGAGAAAGTATGACTAATTCACACACGCAATTGCTCTCTCATTAATTCATTCAAATAAATGTACTGATACTATGCTAATTTATCTGTATCTGATTTACAACGAGTAGAAATCTGTAAGAAATGTTACGAACCATAGATAAAATAACTGCTGAAAGTGAGCTATGTCGGAGCACTCTTTCATTAGGAAAAAATATCCCACCTTTAATAGTCAAGCAAATTTACAGTACAGTCAGTGAACTATGAGGGCAAAAAAAAGCAAAAACAAACAAAAATAATCGTTCATTAATCGTAATCAAGGCAAAATGTTCATTAATCGAGATTTTGATTTTATGTCATGTCGTCCAGCTCTAGTTCCAAACCTGTGTGTCTTCTCTGGAATACAATAGAAGATATTTTGATGAATGTTTCAACTGTTTTTGTCTTTACAATAGAAGTCATCGGGGTCCAAAACAACACTGGGCCCCATGAACTTTCATAGCATGAACAAAAAACCAAAAAGCAAAACAAAACAAAAAAAAAACAGACATTTTTTAAAATATCTTATTTTGTGTTTCAGAGAAATAAAGATCTGACCTCCACAATGCACTTTGCTGACCTGTGTTGACTATGATTGGATCCACCAATACTCATAAGTGAAATAATCCATGTAAAATAAACTCAAATTTCTTACCGCAGCTGCTGTTTTCAGTAAACATGAAGACCGAGCAGTCACATAATCACAGATTTTAAGGGTGCTGACAGCTAATCACAGATTTTTAGAGGGAGTGAGATGAAAGACAGAGAGGCTGTCCAGAAATGAATTTTCTGCAGCTGTATAAAAACTGATTCTTCATCATCACCCATGTTTCTCATAGGTCATTTACGCCCTCAACACGAAAAACGACGAGCATGAAGATGCCATCCAGTCTCTGAAGGAGGCCCATGATGAGGAGGTGCAGCACATCCTGACGGAGACTCGAGAGAAGATCCTTCACTACAAGAGCAAAATCGGGGACGAGGCTGACCTAAAACGGCGCCTACAGTCCCTGGAGGAATCTGTGGAGCTGCACGAACACATGAAGCGGCAAGCGCTGGCAGAGTTCGAGATGTACCGTCAGCGCATGGAGGACACGCAGCTCTGCACGGAGGCCCAGCACACGCAACGCGTGGTCTCCATGTCCCGTGAAGTGGAGGAGATGCGGCACGAGTTCGAAGAGAAGCTGCGCTCCTTCAGCCAGGTGCAAGCCCAGTTTGAGCAGGAAAAACGCCGGGCATTGGAGGAGCTCAAGTCAGTCCACCGACAGGAAGTCCAGGAGCTGCTGGAAAGCCAGGAGAACCAGAGTGCGTCCTCCAGCCTGGAACAGGAGAAACTGGCCGAGCTGCACCGTACCGAGCTGGAGTCGCTCATGGAGCGTGTGGAGGAGCTGATGCAGGACAAGGTTCGGCTGGTGGAGGAATACGAGGCCAAGCTGAGCAAGGCTCAAGGGTTCTATGAACGCGAGCTGGAGGCCATGAGGCGAACGCAGCAGCTCACCACAGAGAACTTGCTGGCCTGGAAGAGGACGGAGGTGGAACTGAGGAAGGAGTTTCAGGTGCAGGAGGCGGCTCTTCAGAGGACCCTATGTAAACTCCGCGCTGAACTACACAGAGCTCAGGATGAGGCGCGAGAGAGCAGGGACAAGACCAACAGACTCCAGGCGTCTCTTAACAATGCAGAAGTCACAATTACGGTAATGATTTTAGCATTTTCAGTAAATGAAGATTCATTGAAGAGTGCTTCTCCAACTCTAGGCACTTTTATGGGGTTGATTTTTTTTATTAAAACTGTCATTTTTTCTGTTATATTAAAGTCATATTAAAATAGTCTTGGAAATGTCTTACAGTGTCTTCATAATTTAATTTTATTACCTTTTATTGTAGATTTTATAGTTTAAGCCTTTTCCCAAACACAAAATTTCAATCTAAAAATGGAAATCTATCAAAAATATGAGATATTTTTAAAAACTATAATATAACAAGAAATGAAATAAACCATTTAATGTACACTAGCATTTTTGTTTTTGAAAGAAGTTATGCTTACCAATACTACATTTATTTACTCAAAAATACAACAAGTACAAAATACAAAAAACAATAATATTCAACAATAACAAATAAATGCAGTTAATAACAAATAACAACAACAAACAATAATTAAAACCAATAACAAAATATTACAATTTAAAATAACTGGTTCTTTTTATTTTAACACTTTTTAGGATTTAATTCCTAATTTCTTTTTAATATTTTTTTAGAAACTGTGATACTTTTTTTCAGGATTTTTTTGATAAGTAGAAAGTTTGACAAATATTTAAAATAGGAATCTTAATTGTCTTTATTGTCTTTTGATTAATTGAATGCATTATTGCTGAATAAAAGTATTAATTTCTTTAAAAATAATCTTACTGACCCCAAAGTTTTGGCAAACGGTAGTGTATTTTTAATTTACCTTGTTTTCACATACCAGAACTTTGACCCTAATAAAATTTGATCAAAAGTTCAAAAAAAAAAAATCAAAGTATAAAAATGACATGCTTGAGCTAAAGATAATATATTGTGCATTATTTCCCAAATGTAACTTTGCAAATATGTGAAAATAATATTTAGTTGTATTTATTTGGAATATATAAAATGCTAGGTATGAAATTAGCCTTAATGCGACAAAAGTGACGACTGTATTCCAAAATATTTAAAATGTAATTTCCATTACACAATGCTATTAAACACAACATAATTTGAGATGTGGTGTTATTAATATTAATGATGGTTCAGAAAAATTATAAAAATGACAGAATTCTCTCATGATGCATGTATGAACAGTACACTGTGCATTGTTTGTGGCCAAATTACATAAAGTATGAGTGTGAAAAGTTTGTTTAGACTCCACAAGGCCAAAAGTGGCAATTCTCTTCAAAATGTATTGGGTGCTTATTTTTAAAATGAAAAGAAACAAACAGCATTGAGATGAGTTTGTGAGTTTATATGCTTTATAAAATAATAATGCATCTCAGAAAAGTAATTTAAGTTTTTTTTTTCCTTGACAGGAGTTACACAAGCAGCTGGAAGAGGCCATACAGGATGGAGAGATTTGGGTGATGCAGCTGAAAGATACAGAATATGAGCTAGAGGGAAGCAGAGATCGAGTTCAGCAGCAGGCCAATGAAATCCTTCACAAAGCCAGTGAGAATAATGTCATGACCAAATTACATTTTTCTTCAGCATATGACTGTGACTCACTCAAGCTGCAATGTGAGAGGTTTTTTTAGAAAAGTTACAGTTTTATGATAGCTTGGCAGGGATTGATTTATGTAGCTCTGAATTTTCACTTGCAAAAAATGCTGCTCAGTTTTTGAATTTGCAATTGACTCCTTCATATCCACAAATAATATGTCACAATTTTTGAGGAAGAATTAATCTAACAACACACCCCATGTATTTCATTAACAGGTCAGATAGGCTCTCTTCAAGCGACCCAAATGAGCCACGAGGCCACTATCAGAGATCTTGGCTCCGAGCAGAACCGCCTGAAGGAGAAGATCCTCCAGCTGGAGGAGGAGAGAGAGAGACTTCAGAAACAGATTCAAACACTAGAAGAACAACAGCATCAGAAGATCCTCACTCTGGAGAAGGCAAGTCATTCTTCACCATTTTTCTTTTTATATTACATACCGTTCAAAAGTTTTGGGTCAGTAAGAATTTATTTTGAAAGAAAGTAATATTTTTATTCTACGAGGATGAATTAAAATTATTTATATTTCAAATAAATGCTGATCTTTTCAAATTTCTATTCATCAAAGAATCCTGAAAAAAATGTATCACATTTTTTTTAACGCTGGACTGCTTCACAAACGAGGGTCAATTCAACGCTGGATTTGCACAAAAGAGTCTAGTCGATGCTAGTTGATGAGTTGAATCAACTCCACAGCAACTACATACATTTATCCACTAACCGTTCAGAAACATCCAGATGCTTTCTAAAAGTTGTAACTTCTTCCTGAGTCTCTCCATCAGTGTCCGACTCTGGTTTGAACAATGTAAGGCTAAACAGTGTTACTGACAGTCATCATTTTGGCTGCGTGAGATTCTCCAGCTTTGTTGTTGTTGAGCAGTCGAAGCGCGAGCTGTTAAAGCTCCGCCCTCTTCTGGAAAGGGGGCCGGGAGCAGCTGCTCATTTGCATTTAAAGGGACACACACAAAAACGGCGTGTTTTTGCTCACACCCAAATAGGGGCAAATTTGACAAGCTATAATAAATGATCTGTGGGGAATTTTGAGCTGAAACTTCAGACACATTCTGGGGACACCAGAGACTTATATTACATCTTGTAAAAAGGGGCATTATAGGTTCCCTTTAATATAGATAGTAGACGCTTTTATTTAAAGTGACTTACAAAAGACATACAAAATAACATTTTATAATATATTAAACTTTTTTTATAATAATATATTAAAGTTGTTTTTAAATTGCTGCCATGGTGAGCATTAGAGACTTTCGAAAACATAAAAACTTTTAAATTGTAGTGTATTTCAACTTTTAATGTCCTAATATAGGTTACATTGATGCAACATTACAAATTCCCTCCAGTATTCAATAAGTATTGCTTGATCAATATGAGTTTTCCACTGACAGATTATTCGATTTTTACATTTATTCCCTTGTAATCTTGAGTATTAGGTTACATCCCTAGGAATTGGTACTTTATAATCATACAAACCAAATATCATCTACACAAACTGTTGCTTAACAGTATTTTGAAAACAGTCACTGCCAACTGAAAACAATTATCAGGTGTTCAACAGAAGATATCGAGTCTTGACAATGTGTAAATGAAGCTGTGCTGTTTTGGCAGTCTCTTCGTGAGGAAAAGCAGAGCTATGAGATGGAGCTGGCACAAATCAGGGCCAAATACGAGGAGGAAACGGCCTGTCTGAAAGAAAGCCAGGCAGAGTCCTTAGAAGAACTCAAGGAGAAACACAGAGTCCAGCAGGAAAGTGCTCGCAATGCCGCTGAGAGAGAGAAGAATCAGCTGCTCAGTGTAAGAACATATATTTTTACTTTGGATTTAGTGCTTAAGTGCTTATTCAGATCTATTCTGAACTTTAAGTTTTTGCTTTATTAGCCGTTTCGCTTTAGATATTCCCTCCCTTGTGTTCTCTTTTGCTTTTTGTTATTCTCTGTGTTCTGTTTCATAAAAATAAACTGCATCATCTTAATGCAAAACAAATTAAAAATATTACGAAACAAGACTGGTCTATTACCACTGTTCCCAAACCATCTATTGAAACCCTGAGAGCTATGCCTAATTACATTTTCTGCTCCTCGTTGAGTGGTGTTGATTATGCAAACAGCCGTTTCTCATTGCAGTGATGACAGCGATATTATTCCCACAGTTTTTGTGATGCTCCATAAAAACAGCTTTCAATCATGACAAATATTGAGACTAATCTTCTTGTCATCTCATGACAATCATGTCACTTTATTTTTTGAAAATGTCTCTGTGCTCAACAAAGCTCTTTTACAGCTCCTGTGTAATTAATAAAAAAAAAGACTCCATCTTTCAGCAGCAGATTGTCCTACTGTCTGGATTCACCTCTCATTACGATGCTCTACTATGGCTTTTCTAATGTTTTCGTTTCATGTTTACTCTGCCAGGAGATGAGACAACAGTTTGATATCCGGCGTCTGTCATTGGAAGAGCAGAGAAACCACCTGCAACAGCAACTGGAGACCATACGAGAGGAACTCACTACTAAGCTCAACATGGCCAACCAAGAGGTTTATATTAACAGCTGTTCAATTTTTGTTAAACTTTTCTGCTTCAAAACACATTTCATGGTAGCTAGAATTTGATTTTTTTTTTTTTTTTTTTTTTTTTTTTTGGTTTAGATGGTTGATCAGCTGCAATTCTAGCTGGTGGGCCTTATTTTGAACTTTACATCAGTGTTATTATAATTAATTCAAATTAAAAACAAACTTTTTTTGTTACTTGTAATATAATTAAAATACAATTTAAATATTAAAATGTTAAAAAAAATTAAAATGTAAATTAAAATTTTAAAAAAATTAAATAAAATAAAATATAAAAAGAAAACTTAAACTTATTTTATTTCAGCTAGTTGACAAGGAAACATTTCTCAATTTCAATAAGTTTAACTTGATGCGCTAAAATAACTAAAACTGAAATATTATTGAAAAATATTAAAAATACACTACCAGTCAAAAGTTTGGAAACGGTAAGATTTGTAATGTTTTTAAAAGAAGTTTCGTTTGCTCACCAAGGCTGTATTTATTTAATTAAAAATACAGTAAAAACAGTAATATTGAGAAATATTATTACAATTTAAAATAACTGTTTTCTGTTTGAATATATTTTATAAAGTAATTTATTCCTGTGATCAAAGCTGAATTTTCAGCATCATTACTCCAGTCTTCAGTGTCACATGATCCTTCAGAAATCATTCTAATATGCTGATTTGCTGCTCAAGAAACATTTATGATTATTATCAACATTGAAAACAATTGTGTACTTTTTTTTTCAGGATTCCTTGATGAATAGAAAGTTCAGAAGAACAGCATTTATCTGAAATACAAAGCTTTTGTAACATTATACACTACCGTTCAAAAGTTTGGGGTCAGTAAGAATTTTTATTTTTATTTTTTTGAAAAGAAATTAAAGAAATTAATACTTTTATTCAGCAAGGATGCATTAAATCGATCAAAAGTGACAGTAAAGACATTTATAATGTTACAAAAGATTATATTTCACATAAATGCTGTTCTTTTGAACTTTCTATTCATCAAAGAATCCTGAAAAAAAATATTGTACACAAATATTTTGTACAATTGTACACAATTAATGTTTCTTGAGTAGCAGATCAGCATATTAGAATGATTTCTGAAGGATCATGTGACACTGAAGACTGGAGTAATGATGCTGAAAATTCAGCTTTGATCACAGGAATAAATTAAATATATTCAAACAGAAAACAGTTAATTTTAAATTGTAATAATATTTCACAATATTGCTGTTTTTACTGTATTTTTAATTAAATAAATGCAGCCTTGGTGAGCAGACGAAACTTCTTTTAAAAACATTAAAAATCTTACCGTGTCCAAACTTTTGACTAGTAGTGTATATAGACATTTAAAAAAACTAATAAAAATTACAAAAACAACAAAATTACAAAAACTGTAACTAAAACTAAAATTAAAATGAAAACAGAAAATATAAATACAACTATAATTGCATCTCACTGATACTAAAATAATACTGCTTTAAGTCTCGCTGGAGAGAGCTGGTAGACAAAGTTGAACCAGCAACATGCCAATTTACATTTTTCATAAACCATGTTTACGTGTTTTTTCCCCAGTACCTGTTTAATAA
The DNA here is from genome assembly GCA_037950665.1 of Hypophthalmichthys nobilis. NCBI lineage: Eukaryota > Metazoa > Chordata > Actinopteri > Cypriniformes > Xenocyprididae > Hypophthalmichthys > Hypophthalmichthys nobilis. Next base: position 11,798,781 of record CM075478.1, read on the forward strand.
TTATTATATTTTACGCCGATATTGATATCGTCTGCTTCCAATATCAGTCTAATATGACAACTTGTAATTATCTTTCATATTATATTATATTATATTGCTTTAGAGTTTAAAGAAAAGCCAAAACACCACAGAATTCATTGCTAATGCTTGTTTTTTCACCAAAAAAAAAGTCACTTCCTGAAGAATAATGTCTTTTGTAATATTTAAATAAGAAAAAGGACATCATGAAGAATTTTTTTTAATAAATTGCTCATTTTTTTATTTAAAGCACATTTTGGATGAAAGATGGACACCAAAGTAGAGTTTATTGAAATATTGTGATGAAAATGATATACTGTTATATAATTTCCATCTTTAAAAATTGTGTTTAAAATTTATTTTCTTGATGATATTAAGACATGTATTTAAGAAAATGTAGTGCATAGTAAGAATGACCCACATACGTATTTTGATTTTGTACATGCATTTGATTGTCTTTGTGGCTTCTCTCAGGTGTCCCATTTGAAGGATCTTGTGAAGGAGAGTGAAGAAAATCTGGATTCTGCTGAGAGCCACATCTCCTGTCTTAAAGACAGCCAGGAAAAGCTTCTCATCGAGTTGGATGCCACTAGGGCGAGAGTGAGAGAGACAAGCAATCTGCTCACAGACTTACAAGTAAAACGCTCCACTTTTTTACTCCATTTATTATGAATTACTTGCATTTTGAGTTAGGCTCTCATTAGATAGAAAAATAGAAGCAGCTTTTAGAGATGTTGATATAAAATGTTCAAGTTCTTTCACGCTTTTAGAAGCGTGAAAACCACTGACGCATCTCGCCGTTTAGAGGGAGAAGCGGGAATTCGGCGTGGCAATCACTGCAATAGGAGACGGATAATGGAGCGTGGTGGAGATCTTAAAAGAAAAATTAAGCCTCATTCAATTTTTAAGACACCCCAAAACAGCAGCTTTTGTTTTGCACTAAAGCCTGCGAAGTGCAGGAAGAGCCTGCATATCTAAAGATGCCATTTGTATAATCAGCTCTACTGGAAACTGCTTTCTCTCTTTGCTTTTCCCGTGATGAATCATTATCCTCTCACAGGAGGAGATAGAAACCCAGAAACAGCAACATGAAGCTAGGGTCATCGCTATCAAAACAGAGGAGAAACAGAAAATGGACAAAATCACAGAGGAGCTGGATCTCAAGTGGACTGATGCTCTAAGGTGCTGCACAAAACATATGAGTCATACATACTGTAGAAAAGATGGAGCTAAAAACAGCGAGATTTTCTGTGCACAGTGCATTAAATTGAATAAACTGTGACTGAACACAGTGTTTGGTTTTTAGAGAGTGCACACGGCAAATCAAATCTAAAATAGGAGCAGTCTGTCCTGCATGAAAGCCTGTGACAAATCCTCTTACACAGGCATGCATTTGGATTAAAATATGCTAATTACAAGAGTAAGAGGTTAACATCTATTCGCAGAGCAGCACACAATATACAGTGATCTGAAGGTTACTGAGACATCTGTGAGGTTCTTATTAACATTTTAATATCTTACTTTCAGAGTCACTTCCACGCTGTTTAAGTAATGCGTCCTTGTATCTGTTTCACCCTGTCAGTTGCGCCTCTCCTTCTCTTTTTCGTCTCAGGGCTGAGCTGAAGGGTCTTCGGGAAGAGCTTACAGCCGAATATCAGGCAGAGAAACAGGTGGCCCTGACACAACTTTCCCAGCAGAGAGACCTGGAGATGATGGCAGCCAGGGAGAGCTGGCAGAGGAAGGTGGAGGACCTCCTGGAACAGGTAACAGAAGGTCACACGGGTGACTTTTTGTCATTTATACCTACACTCTTAAAAAAAAAACAGTTAAAAAAAAGGAGGTTTTCGCAGCAATGCCATAGAAGAACCTTTCAGTGAACAGTTCTTAAAAGAACAATTTTTGTTCTTAGTGTGAAGAACATTTTTATAATAAAAAGAAACCTTTTCCACTATAAAGAACCTTCTGTGCAATGGAAATATTCCATGGATGTTAAAGTTTTTTTTATGGAACTATCGATGCCAATAAAGAACCTTCATTTTTAAGAGTGTTTTGTCCACATTTAACATTTTAGAGGTGTATTCTACACTACTTTTGTAATATTTTTCCCCAGAAGTTCACTTGTTTTTCTGGTTTCTTGTAGCATAAACAGTCATATAAACAATTGTGTTTTAAAACAAACAAAAGTGTAACAAAACAAACATTGGTAAGAACATACAAAAATGTAACTAAACAAAACAAACATCTGTTTAAAAAAAAACATTTCTAAAAATCTAACAAAAATGCAAAAAATGCAACAAATCAAAGCAAGTGTTTGTAAAAAAAAAAATTGCTTGTATTCAACACTTTTGTAGCATTTTTTTACACTTGTTTTTCACGTTTCCTGTAGCAAAAACATTTATATTTACATTTACATTTACATTTATTCATTTGGCAGACGCTTTTATCCAAAGCGACTTACAAGTGAGGAATACAGTAAGCGAGTCATCATGACGAGGCAAATAGGGACAAGAAGTGCTCACAATACAAGTTTTAGGCAGTGCTCAGAGTATCATAAGCTACAATAGAGAGAGATTAAAGGAAGTGAAGGAAGCAAAGAAAGGTAGGATAGAAAGGTATAGATTTTTTTTTTTTTTTTTTTTTTTTTTTAAGATGAGGATAAGTGCTCACGAAAGAGATGAGTTTTCAGCTGTCTTTTGAATATTGCCAGGGATTCTGCATTGCGGATGAAGGCAGGAAGATCATTCCACCAGCGAGGGACAGTGAACGAGAATGTCCTGGAGAGTGATTTCGTGCCTCTTTGTGATTTATATATTATATATTTATATATTCTTATTTATATATTCTTATATTTTTATATTTATATATATTCTTATATTTATATATTCTTAAATATATTCTATAAATATATTCTTAAATATATTCTTATATTTATATATATTTATATATTCTTATAAACAAAAAAAGTAACCAAACAAAACATCTGTAAATATATATATATATATATATATATAACAAAAATGTAACAAATCAAAACAAATGTTTGTAAAAGCCAAAATGTAGCAAAAAGTTAAAAAATAAATAAATAAATAAATAAAAAACAGACAAATCTTCTGTATTTAAATTACCTCTATTAAATGGTTAATTCACCCAAAAATGAAAATTCTGTCATTAATTACTCACCCTCATGTCATTTGAAAGTGTAAATTAACTTGCTTTCAATGCAGGCCTCACTGAGCCATCGGATTTTATCAGAAATATATTAATTTGTGTTCTGAAGATGAACAAAGGTCTTACGGGTGTGGAACGACATGAGGGAGAGTAATTAATGAGTAATTCATTTTTGGGTGAACTAACCCTTTAACTTAACTGTAACTGGATTATTCATTAGTGCAAAATAAGTTGCTAAAAATAACTAGTTCTGTCATGAAACTCTAGATGGCACAGGCTGATAGGTCCTTATCTCAATTTGGTAGCGATCACATCGTTATCTACATAGCACAGCTGATTGGTTGCTGTTGCATTAGCGGCCAATGAGCTGTGGCTCAAATACTGGCTGTTAGCAGTCTGCAGTTTGCTTTCAGAAACCCTCCACCATCCCCAGCTCCACCTGTATAGATCTGCTACAGGGGTTATTTCATGTACATTATATGTGCAGCAGCAACATGTCTTACATGCTCACAGCAATGTTTGTGAATGTATTGACAGTAGCAAGTCTCGGTACCAGCGGTAATTCCGCCAAGACCAAATATATTAACATTGCCATATCCATTACCATGCCAATCTCTCCAAGAGTTGTCATGACGGAACTTAATAAATGTTGAAATGCATATGTCAATGATTATATGCTAATGTGCTAGTGTTTCTGACACCAATACCATGCAGCTTGGCTGGAAACGAAGTCTGGCTGGACTGGGAAGGGAGCTTTGTGTTTTGAACAAAGTATTATCTAATGTACATAGCTTTTTTATTTTAAAAGATCAAGTAAATTCTTGTTTTCCATCATATGTCTCCTTGAATATATTAATTTGGAGTAGTATGACACCTGAGGCCATAAGAAGTCCCATAGCTGTGGTTCTTATTTGAGTAACTGTCAACAACTTTCATCAGTCATTTAGTTCAGATTGAAGTGATATTTTTTTTAAAATTCTGATGCTTTCAAAGTTCTTTTGGTCTTGTGCAATATCATGCAAACTAGATATTCAGAATTTAGAATACACACACCATCTCTAGTGTGCAACCTCATTTCCCATGATACTCTGCATGTTTGGCACTTTCTGTAATGTGACAGCCTGCCTCCTGTACTTCTCTCCGTCGCTCTCAAGAGTCACGTCACTGTCGCTTATGTCAAGACTTAAGAGCCTGCAAAAGTTGCTGCGTCTGGCATCTGTCAGCATCTCTTGATGTGCGTTGTGTTGTCTGTCTTTAGTGCTTCCTCAGGTCGGTGCCCCTGATCTCATGTAAAACTAGGGCTCTATACTATCAGTGACTTTATATTGACATTGGCCAATATTTGCATTTTTTATTGTTTTGTTGTTGACATCAGGCTGACAGAAGCAGGCTATTTCAGTATCAGGGCTTTTTCAGTTCAAATAGTATGTTCTCTTTCAGATTACTAAACAAATATTAATCTTTTGTACAACCCGAATTCCGGAAAAGTTGGGATGTTTTTTAAAGTTGAATAAAATGAAAACTAAAAGACTTTCAAATCACATGAGCCAATATTTTATTCACAATAGAACACAGATAACAGAACAAATGTTTAAATGGAGAAATTTTACACTTTTATCCACTAAATGAGCTCATTTCAAATTTGATGCCTGCTACAGGTCTCAAAAAAGTTGGCACGGGGGCAACAAATGGCTGAAAAAGCAAGAAATTTTGAAAAGATTCAGCTGGGAGAACATCTAGCAACTAATTACGTTAATTGATATCAGGTCTGTAACATGATTAGCTATAAAAGGGATGTCTTAGAGAGTCTCTCAGAAGTAAAGATGGGCAGAGCTGTGAAAGAGTGCGTAAAAAGATTGTGGAATACTTTTGAAAAGGCTTTGCAAATCTCATCATCTACAGTGCATAGCATCATCAAAAGATTCAGAGAAACTGGAGAAATCTCTGTGCGTAAGGGACAAGGCAGAAGACCTTTATTGAATGCCCGTGGTCTTCGGGCGCTGAGACGACACTGCATCACTCATCGGCATGATTGTATCAATGACATTACTAAATGGGCCCAGGAATACTTCCAGAAACCACTGTCGGTAAACACAATCCGCCGTGCCATCTGCAGATGCCAACTAAAGCTCTATCATTCAAAAAGGAAGCCATATGTGAATCACGGACGCCGTGTCCTCCGGGCTAAAGAGGAGGGAGACCTTCCAGCATGTTATCAGCGTTCAGTTCAAAAGCCAGCATCTCTGATGTTATGGGGCGCATAAGTACATACGGTATGGGCAGCTTGCATGTTTTGGAAGGCACTATGAATTCTGAAAGGTATATAAAGGTTTTAGAGCAACAGACGACGTCTATTTCAGGGAAGGCCTTGTGTATTTTATTTTCGTAGAAGAGTCCGGGTGATGAATTGGCCTGCCTGCAGTCCAAATCTTTCACCTATAGAGAACATTTGGGACATCATTAAACGAAAGACGACCACAAACTCTTCAGCAGCTGGAAACCTATATCAGGCAAGAATGGGACCAAACTCCAGCAACTCATAACCTCGATGCACAGACATCTTCAAACTGTTTTGAAAAGAAGAGGAGATGCTACACCATGGTAAACATGCCCCCGTCCCAACTATTTTGAGACCTGTAGCAGGCATCGAATTTGAAATGAGCTCATTTTGTGCATAAAATTGTAAAATTTCTCAGTTTAAACATTTGTTATGTTATCTATGTTCTATTGTAAATTCGGGTTGTAATACATATTATTGGCACTGTCAATTTAACACATTCATTTAGTGTGCGTAATCATATAAAAACAGTTAATTAATTAATTAATTAATTATATTAAAAAACGCAATTAATCATTCTGACTCCTGTGTGTACGGCCCCTATGTCTACATCAGACAGATTTACGACTCGATTCCAAAACAGACTGCTATGACTATATGCCAGTAAAAGGCTTATGTTCAATAATATGAAATTAAATAAACAATATATTGACTTGACTTCTAAAACATGTTGTTATATTTGATGCCATAATAAATTTATGTCTTTATATACTGTATATATATATATATATATATATATATATTTTTTTTTTTTTTTTTTTTTTTTTTTTGGGGACATTTAGCAAATATTAATATATGTGATTTAAATATGTTTAATTAGTTAAATATGCCAGTAATGGGCTGATTTTCAATAATATGAAATAAAATAAACAATATATTGACTTGACTTCTAAAGCAATGTTTTGTAATATATATTTGATGCGATAATACATTTATGTCTTATAAATGTTTTTTGGGCAAATATTAATATATGTGATTTAATTATGATTAATTTGATTAATTAATTCATTTAATTTAATCAATTGACAGCCTTAATTTAAAAGTTTCTATGTCTGATTTTAGTTATTATTTTTAAATAATTTAAATTCTATTTTTATCTTGTTTATAAGGGGAAAAAAATTAAAAAATCATAATATCGACAATTATATTGGTAATTGGCCATAGACAATAATTATCAGCCAAAATTTCCATGAAGGGTGCATCCTAAAGCAATGAAGTCTCTTTGAGATACTATTTCATGATTTATAGATATATAGTTCATGAAGAAGGATACGCTTTGGTCTGTAGGGAGGTTACAGTTTAGTTTTTGAAATCAACTTCAGCGTGGTCCTTCAACCTCAAATAATCCTGTGATTTATAAGTCCCTCGACAGTTTGTTGAGACAAATCTGTGTGAATTCAAACACAGTGTATCCAGGCACTGAAGACTGCCTTAACAGACTCTGGTTTTGCTCTCATTTTATTGCCTCCGTGTCTATTTTTGGCCTTCCATTTGCTGCAGGCAAAGATGTGCTCACCATCTTCTGTTTATTCTCTATCTTGGTGATTAGCAAGACTTATCTTTATTTTTTCTTTATCTTAGGCCTCATCTAATTTTTTTTATTTTTTATTCAGTCATATTCTTTTGGTAGATAAGCCATTTAGATTACATTACTTCTCTCATTATTGGTATCTCTGGGGTAGTTCAGGAAATACTTCACAGCAGATCTGAATTAATATATTTTACTAGCATAAAACAGATGATAAGGCTCAACAGAAAGTCCTCACCTTATTGTAATAGCATGTTACATGCAGTTGACGTCATATTTCATCTGTATAACAGGGCTATTTCTGAAAAGATTACATTTTAAATTGCTCTTAGCATTGTATTTTTTCAGTCTCAGTTTAATGACTCATGTCCCATACTGATCGATGCAATAATGAATTGTTTTTAAGTCAATGTTCTTGTTTTTACAGTGATTTGGATCCAAATTCCTTCAAATGCTTCAAATTTCTCTGTTCAAAATATCAGCTTCACCTTCACCCAAATCTAAGTCATCCACAGTTCACAGTTTTTATCTGGCTTCCAATTTCTGTATGAGTCATTTGAAGCTGTTCTCTGTGTTTGTGTTGTGTCAGATCTCTCTGCTGAAGCAGAGCCTGGAGCTACAGATGTCGCAGTCAAAAAGCGCGCTGCAGCAATTGCAGGCACAGTTCAACCAAGAGCGTGAGCACCTGGCGCAGCAGGTGCAGGAACTGGCTCTGGAGCATCAGCACAGAGAGTGCCGCCTGCAGGAGGCCCAGTGCTGCGCCCTGCAGGACATGGAGGACGCACAACAAATCGAGCTTAGGGTACCTGCATCTTACATACAAACACAGACTGCACAAATGCAAACTCACACACAATGACGTCAGCATGTGGAGTTACACTTGTACAGTATTTCCCAAATACCTGTAAAGTAGATGCATGTTTCATCAATTATGGACACTTTTGGCTCTGTGGAGTTTTTTCAATAGTATTTAAAGTCCCCCTGTGGGGAAAATCAAGTTTTTAATGTTGTTTATATGTCTATGTGGTGTTTTTAATATGCTTTAAGACAAACCATGTGCAAATTCATAAGTCAACACCATTGCTGAGTATTTTCACTTTAAAACTGCAGTGATTTAAAGACAGTTTCAAAAACGAGGTCTGAAATCGCTGGTGTTTCTTAAATCACAAACTACCTTGTAACTAATCATGTCAACATGTCAGCGGGCTTTAGTATATCATTAACTATGACCAATCTGAAGCAAGAGAGTCTCAAGAGAAGCCAGGTTATCCCAGTATATTTTTCTGTTGATATGAAAAATCAAGTAGATTTAGCAATATGGTGGGTGTATTATGTATATTCGATGTTATGATGAATTATATGTCTTTCTCCACTGACATTCTGAGTTGTTAAAGTGTTTCTAAGGATACTGATCATTAAAAGGCAGCTGTTTGACTCTGAGATGGCGAACGGGAACATGGTTTGTGTAACATTAGCAACACGTTATTAGCTGTTTGATCATCTAAATATGTCATTTTGGTGATCAAAGATGTGTTTTAAGGGATACAATTGTTGACTACAGGGGGACTTTAATATTTAAGGATCTAATTTGTCTAATTTTTCACCATAGTGTTATTTCCAACACATCATTGGAATGTTTTCGGAAATATCTTTTGGAATAAAATGGCCAAATCCTTTGTCTCACTGAGAGACTTTATGTATTCTAAATAAACATTAAATAACATTGTTCACACTTCTTAGCATAATTAGAGCTTGATTGGAAATGTTCACTTGATAATTCCTTTTTTTTTTTCTTTATACACCATTTTTCACAATAAATATTAAAATGGTTTGGCCTTTGTCATAGTTTTTAACATTTTATATTTTTTTGTTTTTATAACTTTATACTCATAGTTTTATGTCGGACTTTATAGTTCATAGTTAAAATATTTAAATATATACATAAAAGCTATTTGAAAAGTAGTAAAAAATAAACAACAAAGGAATGAAAAGGTTTTTGTGTCCTTCATATAATGAATTTCAACCTCCATACTGCTCACAAACATGCATTCAGCTCATTGATTATACACTACCATTAAAAGGTTTGGGGTCAGTAAGAGTTCTTATGTTTTTGAGAGAAATCTCTTATGCTCACCAAGGTTACATTTATTTGATCAAAAAGACAGTAAAAAAAATTGTTACAATTTAAAATAACTATTATAATATATTTTAAAATGTAATTTATTCCTGTGATGGCAAAGCTGATTTTTCAGCATCATTACTCCAGTCTTCAGTGTCACATGATCCTTCAGAAATCATTCTAATATACTGAAACATTTCTTATTATTATCAATGTTGAAAACAGTATTTTTGTGTAATCTGTGATATTTTTTCAGGATTCCTTGATGAATAGAAAGTTCAAAAGAACAGCATTTATTTGAAATTGAAGAAATATTTATTTGTTTACAAAATTCTTACTGACCCCAAACCTTTGAACAGTAATGTATGTTACCTGTTTTTCATCTAGACATGATGCCTCCTGCCTGTCATCCTGTATTGATTGTCATTACATACATTGTGTCCTCTTCCCCTTCATAGTACATGTCTGTTTCCTTTACTCTCTGGATTTGTCACCCCTGCATTATCACCCCACACTGAGAATCTGCACTGTGCATGACATCCATATGGTAAATTATGCTCCTTTTTTGTCCTTACTTGTCTACCGTCTACTCCTAAAACACATTATGCACACAAAAACATGTTTCTCACCTAGGAACCTGCAGCTGTTGTTTCATTTCAAAATTGGGCATTACACAGTATATTTTAAGATAGCAAGCCCAGACATTTGAAGCAGACACGTGACACAGAGTCTAACAGGCTTTTCTCCATCTCGCTCAGCCTGGCTCTGCGGCCAAGAAAGAAGCTTTTTTAAGCTGATTTGGCCACATTTCGGATTACCAAGTAATGAAAAAAACATTAATAGTTGCTTTCATCTCCGTTCTTTTATGTCAACCCTTGAATGCAGTTGTTGGTGCTGCATGTTAGAGTGACTTTGTGGGTGGACTGTTAAAATGTCCTCTCATTCCTCCCAGACGTGGGGTGGCATGGAAGCATCAGGATAAAGAGGCAGAGTGTCAACAGGAAAACTGGATGATTCTGTAATTTAGATGACACTGCATGGCTAACTAACTGGCTTACTAACTAACCCACTGTATTGAAAATCCTCTTAAATTTTTTTCTTCTTCCCAAATTTCTGCAAAGAATTTAGTACAAATAGCTTAATGCAGGCTTTTATTTTAATTGTTTGATATTAAGGATTCCTTAGTAATATAATGATGATAATGATTCCTTAAATATAAAGGCATCTATAAATATATAGGCTACTCTGCTATTTCCTTCATTAAATGCAAATCTAGTTTTCTCATTGACACCTTTTGTTCATATCATGTAGCATTCGGTTGCAAATGTGGTCTTTTGTTTAATGCATTGCATGTGTGATTCAGTATTTTTTATTCTTTATTTTCCTCTGCGCCTGTACATGTGCATTTGTGTAGGAGCTCGAGGATCGTCTAAAGCAGGAACAGAGAGAAGAGTTACATGCTTTAAGAGAAGCCCACAGACAGACCCTGGAAATCCTTCAGCAGCAGTCAGACCAGGAGCTGCAGACGCTGCGTTTTGAGCTGGAGGATGAAGGCAAAGCCATGCTGGGTGAGTCATATGCTTACATTAACTACATCGCCACACACTAGCCTACAAGATTAGAGCCTTTTATAGGGTCATTAAAGTCTTGTAGTATATTCATATGCACTGTTATCATGAAAGCAAACATAGCCGTTTATATCCTAAAGTGACTCACAGTGCACTTATTACAGAGGAAATCTTTCTGCTCAAGGGTATGATTATAATAGCTCATGGATCACTCACTGTAGGGGTTTGAACCTACAACCTTATGGTCACCACCCCAGAGCTATTAAACCACAAATGGAAGATTTGGTTTGTACTGTTTTGTGTGTGTGTTTGTGTGTTTTAGCTTCCCTGCGGTCAGAGCTCAATCATCTCCATGCCACTGCCATTGAACACCTGAGACATGTCCACTTGAAGGAGAACAGTGCCGCCAAACGAGAGCTGGATGACACCATTGAGCGCTGCAAAGAACATGTGAGCATTTTTTTTTTTTTAAGTTACAAAGCTTGACTCTTTAATATATAAATAAAAACATAAAGTAAAATATAAATATTAGATCAAAAAAACTTCAAAAAAGTTGAAGAACTAAAAATAATAAAGCTAAAAGTGAAAAAAAAATTAATTAGTTAATAAAAATAAAAGCTAATTCAAAATATTAATTGTTATAATAGTATTGAAATAATACTAAAATAACATTGTGTAGTTAGTGGTTTGTTCAGACCTCTGCCATCATTTACTGTGGTTTGAAATCTGTATGACTTTCTTTTTTCTTTGGAACTTTTTTTTTTTTTTTTGTCCATACAATAAAAGTCACTTGGTCTAATGTTGTTTGGATCTCAGTGTTCTTCGGAATATCTTCTTTTTTGCTCCACAAAAGAAGAAATGTCATACAAGTTTAAGATAAGGGTGAATAAATGATGACAGAATTTTCATTTTAAAAACTTCTTTGTTACGTATGTAACCCTCATTCCCTGAAGGAGGGAACGGAGACGTCATGTCATGACAAATTGGGGATCTTGCTAGAAAGGCTAATCTACTTCAAGTGTAACTAAAATGAGCCAATGCACATTGGCATGTGATATTTGCATCAGCTGTGCTGTCCTGCAGCGCGGGTACTTAATGAGCAGCAGGTGCATCGCATACTTCAGCTTTTTGCTGAGGAGCCGAGCCAAAGTTGGTGACCTGGCACACCAGCAGCGGTACAGCAGTTGTGGTGATGGGACGTGACGTCTCCATTCCCTCCGTCAGGGAACAAGGGTTACATACGTAATCGAGACGTTCCCTTTCAGTCCGTCACTCTCAACGTCATGTCGTGACCGACGAATTGGGATCCCTACCAAAGTGCCCCAGGGCTTACGCAGAGGGATGGACACTACCCACACAGTGAACTTGGACAACACTGGGAAAGCGTACCCTTTCCATAGGAGAAGGAACACTGTGGAAACCTCATCCTCCACAGAAGGTCTGGTGGAGTATACACATATGGACTAACCCGTAGGGCCGTACTTCATATGGAAGTCTCTGAAGTGGCTCTCACCCAGTTTGGGAGGAGGCAACACATGGCAGAGAGACGGCAGAGCAGACTCTGCCAAGGGAAAGACATGGGCTTCCGCTTAGGAACTTTACCATGGAAATTGCACTTATGGCTCCTAGAACTGGTTCATATGGATACAGCAGATGTAGGCCTGGTGCCAGACGCTCTGCACAGTCCAGCTGCCAGGGGTGATCGGAGGACTCAACAGGGTCTGCCTGTAGGGACTCTCTGGAGAATTAAGCGCACATACTGGCTCAGCAAGCCGACACTAAGCCGGGGCCTCTCGGTGTCTCCAACCAGTTGAAGTGAGAATACAGAGAAGACCGGCTTAACACGATAGCTATAGAATCTAGCGAATGTGTTAGGTGTCGCCCAGCCCGCAGCTCTACAAATATCTGTCAGCGAGGCGCCACATGTTATCGCCCAAGAGGATGCAACACTTCTAGTAGAGTGAGCTCACAGCCTGAGTGGGCAGGGCAAGCCTTGTGCTTGGTAAGCCAAGGCGATGGCATCCACTATGCAGTGGGCCATCCTCTGCTTGGAGACAGCCTTTCCCTTCTGCTGGCCTCCGTAACAGACAAAGAGCTGGTCTGAGGTCCTAAAGCTTTGTGTCCAGTCAACGTACATTCATAGTGCACGGATGGGACAAAGCAAAGCTAAGGCTGGGTCTGCCTTCTCCGGGGGCAGCACTTGCAGGATCACCACCTGGTCCTTGAAAGGAGTGGTGGGAAACTTGGGCATGTAGCCATGCTGGGGTCTCAGTACCATGTGGGCGTCACCTGGCCCGAACTCTAGGCACAATTCGTCAACCGAAAATGCCTGCAGGTCCTCTACCCTATTGATGGAGGCCAATACAACCAGCAGGAAAGTCTTCATGGTTAGAATCTTTAGATCAACTGACTGCAAAGGCTCAAATGGGATAATTTATAGTGCTCTGAGCACCAGAGTGAGGTCCCCAAGAGTGTATGGAGGGAGGTCAAGGAGGATTTAACTGTCTCGCCCCCCTAAGGAACCTGACGACCAGGTCGTGCTTCCCAACCAACTTGCTTCTTATGGGGTCGCAATTAACAGAAATTGCAGCAGCATAGACTTTGAGAGTGGAGGGAGACAGCCTTCGCTCCAACCCATGCTGGAGGAAGGAAAGCACAACACTGATCAAACACTTTCGGGGGTCTTCTCGTTGAGAAGAACACCACTAGATGAACAGGTTCCACTTCAAAGCATAAGCATGTCTCGTAGATAGTGCTCTTGCTGAAGTGATGGTGTTGAGTACCTCTTGGGGTAAGTCACCCTTAACCTCAGTGTCCTGTCCAGGGGCCAGACATAGAGTTTCCAGAGGTCTGGACGTGGGTGCCATAGGGTGCCCTCTGAGAAAGCAGGTCCATCCTCAGAGGAATCAGCCATGGAGGGGCTGTCGGAAGGAACATCAGTTCTGGAAACCAGGTCCGGTTGGGCTAATAGGGTGCAACTAGTAAGACCTCGTCCTCCCTGACCTTGCACAGTGTCTGTGCGAAAAGGCTCACTGGGGGAAACGCATATTTGCGTAGGCCCCTGGGCCAGCTGTGTGCCGGTGCATCCATGCCGAGTGTTACCTCGGTCAGGGAATAAAACAACTGGCAGGGGGTGGTTTCTGGAGAGGCATACAGGTCTACCTGTGCGGCTCCGAAACGACTCCAAATCAGCTGGACCACCTGGGGATGGAGTCTCCATTCTCCTGTGAGCGCAGCTCGTGATAGCTCATCAACCACATGGTAGAGAGTGCCAGGAATGTGAATGGCACGAAGCAACCTCAGATGCTCCCGACTCCAGAGGAGGAGATGGCGGCCGAGTTGCTACATGCAACGGAAGCGTAAACCAACTTTGGTTGATGTATGCAATGGCCGCAGTGTTGTCCGTACAGTGTTGTCCCTGTAGTGTCCCTGTAGGCGCTTTTTTAGGTGGCTCAGTGCAAGACGTACTGCCAGCAACTCAAGGCGATTGATGTGCCAATGCAGATGGGGTTCCACCCAAACCCCTGAGACTGCATGCCCATTGTACATGGCACCCCAGCCGGTGGCAGAGGCATCCGTGAATACCACAAAATGCCTAGAGACTTTCTCCACTCCTGCCTGGAGAAACTAAGGATCCATCAACAAGCTGAAAGTTTGGTGACAGGCGGTGTGATTTCCACCCAGTGAGTGCTGCATTGCCATGCCTATCTCTGGATTCGGCCATGAAGCCGGTGCTGACGCGGTCTCATATGAGGCAAACGGAGCGGTGTTACTGCCACTGTGGTTGCCATATGCCCCAGGAGCCTCCGAAACAATTTCAGTGGGACCACCGTCCTGTTTTCAAGCAGTTCAGCACCGACCGGGCATGTTCCTCTATGAGGCATGCTGTCCGTTCGACCGAATCCAACTCCATACAGAGAAAAGAGATCCTTCTGCACTGGCAAGAGTTTGCTCTTTTCCCAGTTGACCCGAAAACCCAACTGGCTGAGGTGACTGAGCACCAGGTCCCTGTGTTCGCATAACTGATCTCGGGACTGTGCTAGAATGAGCCAGTCGTCGAGATCCCAGTCGTTCTCGCATGGGAACAAGGGCCACCTTGGTGACTTTGGTGAAGACACGGGGTGACAGGGACAGCCCGAAGAGCAGGACTTTGTACTGATATGCTCGACCCTCGAACGCAAAGCGCAGGAACAATCTGTGTCGAGGGAGACTCGAGACATGAAAGTACACGTCCTTCAGGTCAATCGCTGCAAACCAATCTCAGGGACGGATGCATTAGAAAATGCATTTCTGTCTCAACATTTTGAACGGTAGCTTGTGTAAGGCTCGGTTCAAAACTCGCAGGTCCAAGATCGGTCGTAACCCACTGCCTCTCTTGGGTACAATGAAGTAAGGGCTGTAAAAACCTGTCTTCATATCAGCTGGAGGGACCGGCTCCTTCGTCAGTAGTGATCTCTGCACCCAAGACAGGGGCATCAACAGTAAACTCGATGCCTCTGGTCTTGGGGGGACGTCGGGCAAACTGAATCGCATAGCCGAGTCTAATGGTCCAAAGGAGCCAGCGAGACGGACTGGGGAGTGCTAACCAGGCTCTCAGAGACCGTGCAAGCGGGACAAAGGGAACCACAGACGTACCCCCAGTGGGGCAATGAGGTGGAACACAGGGACCCGGCTCGGGGGGCTCTCTTTCCGAAGCGGCCCGTAGCGGGGTCTGGGTGTGCGGTGCCTGGTTCCACGGTTGGGCAGAGGGTGCATGAGTAGACTCTGCCCGCTGGCGACAGAAGAGGAGGATGAGAGTGGTGAGGTTTTTCGCCTCCCACTGCTCTCCGTGCCCTCTTGGGACCCAGAGATAGAGGAACTGCTCTTTTGTTGAGAATTTGGGTGCCGCTGGCTGTGGGGTCAGTGGCAGAACAGTTTCAAAGATTCTCTGCCCGGCCCTTCTCTGGGGGAGAGCAGCCCCGCCCATCTCCAGGTCGCCTGTATCAAGGGTGATGTTTCACCGACTGCTTAACGGCAGCTGAGACTGGTGGCGTCATATTCCTGCGACACACAAGCGATGGGCAGACTGAGGGGCGGCCCACGAGGGACTCTGATGGCCCATCAGGGAAGCTCTTGATTACCTCAGTCTGCTACCAACTGGGGAGAACTGCTGGGCCCAGTCCTTGACAGTGTCGCTGAAAAGGCCACTTTGTGAGATGGGAGCATTGAGAAAGCGTACTTCGACCTCACACACCTCTGCAAGGCGAGCCAGGGGCACTTCTGGACCACCAAGGTGGACATCGTCTGGCCGAGGGCCTGCAACGTGACTTTGATCATGGTTAATCAACAAGTGCAGCTTAACTCCAGCTCAGAACTACCTTTCTGCATTAAGAGTGCCTTGGCCTCACATGCAGGGCAGAGGTGACCTGTTTATTCACAGCCACCCCACCATCAAGGGTAGTAAGAGAGGAGAAATCTTTATGCAGGTTTTGGTACTTTTGGCGTTCCAAATTTATGGCACCAAAATAGCTCCATACTGCCAAGTTTTCCATGCACATCCGGTTCGATCTGGGAAAGCATGGCTGTCAACTCTGAATCTGAGTCAGCATAAGCAAACACCATTACAGCGGAAAGCTAATTTCCAGAGCATAACAGCCCTCTCTCCGATGCAGCGATAGACATCTGATCCTCAGCTGGAGTCCCGAATGAAACGCTAGGTTCCCCCACGAGAAGGACCAGCAATCCATCCAGAAGCTGCACAGCTTGCGATGCGCTAGAGGGGGAGGGGCCCAGGGGGTTGGTTCCCCAAAGGAGAAGCCTTCTGTAACCCTCAGGTCACCTAAGCTATTCCACCGAAGTAGACCTCTCCTGGTGGCAACCAGGAAAGGCGCTACAATGTGAAATAGGCGAGGGAACTCTTGAGTCTAAACTGTGCACCAAGAGCGCTGAGCGAGCACTTGGTTGCTGTGACAACCCGCGCTGCAGCTCGACGGCACATGACACGCAGAGGAGCGAGAGGTCCATCCGAGTTTTGCCTGGCGGATAAGCTCTCACTGATCTCCTTGGTCTCCTCGGTGTCAAGCAGACTTGTGGCAATGCTTTTACACACAAGCAGCAGCTGGCCAACAGCAGAGGGGACTCAAGCTTTCCAGAGAAAGTAGAGTCGACCGGCGTGCCGACGAGGTTATGTTCTCATTCGAAAACATGAACCACACATGAACACCGTCTCAGCATGCTAATGCCCAGGCATGTGAGACCGTGATCGTGGCCGTCCATGAGGACAGGAAACGACCACATCCAGAAACACGGGCAGAATGTCAAAGCTCTTTTAGAGAACTGCTCTCTTTCTTAGTGCTGAAGAACGCAGGGAGATGGCTGCTGCAACACTAACAGAGAAATGTGCAATTCTGTAGTATGCTCTCACTCTCTTTGAAGGCACCACTCTTACCAGCTGTGAGAACAGCTTTTTAGCGCTCTAATACTGTGCACCATTTACCAGCTGTGAGAACAGTCTTTGATGTTCTTCGCTCTTTAGGCAGAAAGAAAAATAAACAAAAGAAGAGAGGCCCAACCACGCTGCTTGTGCTATGTCGCCAACACCAACCAGGAAAGAGGCTTCTTCTCTGAAGAACAGCTCAGTTTATAGAAAAACTTATAGAAAAACTCTTAGTAGAAACGTGCTTTCAGAACAGAAAACAAACACTCGGCTCCGAAGCGAAAAGCTGAAGTATGCGATGCACCTGCTGCTCATTAAGTACCTGCGCTGCAGGATGGCACAGCTGATGCAAATATTGCATGCCAATGTGCATGGCTCCTTTTTCATAAAATCTTTCAATAGTAATGGTAACCACTAATAAACAAGTAGAATACCAAAGTCCCACATTTAAAATGTTTCTTATTTCAGCGTGAGGGCCAGGAATGTTCTACTTGTCTTTATAAAACCAAGTGCCACATTTGGTTCCTTTGATTTCAAGACTTAGTTATGGTTTCTAAGAATAAAGAGGCTTGAATCTGACTGAGATGTGAAATGGGTGCCAGGCCATTATAAAATGTCTCTAAGCTAAGCTGCACTTTATAGAAATTTGAAGAATAACCACAATGAATAAAGTATGAGGTACGGAATTCTGAATTATGGGAGCTCTTACCGTGACTTGCACCTCTTTCCCATTTTCATATTTGATTTATAATCTCCCTCCCTGTCTGTCTCTCTAATACACTCTCATTGTCTCACTCTAGCATGTTCGTTTCACTTCAGCACAACTGAATCTCTTTTTATGTGACCTATATGCATATTTTGAAAGCCCTTGGGTCTGGCACAAAACATCTTCTAATGCTTTTTTAAGAGAATCATTCCAATGCAATGAATTTATGGAAACTGCATTTGCTGCCTTGTTTGGACACACAGTCATCCATCTGTTAAAGTCTTATCTGCTCTTGTGGATTTTGTGGATTGCCTCTCCAGGAACAAGATCTTCTACAGCGTTTATCTGACCTGAAACAGGAGGTGAGCTGCTGGAAGAACCGGATCGCCGATCTGGACCATGAGATCCACTCGCTCAATGAGACCATCAGCACCCTGACCAAAGAGCTGGAGCTCAAAGGGAAAGAAGTTCTGCGGGCGCGCAGTGAGGCCAATCTGCAGATCAGGTACCATCTTGTGAGGATATATTAACCTTGTATGAGGCTGTTTTAACTTCTATTACAGGACTGTCAGTTACATGACTTGGCTGGAAGTGGACATACTCTGGTACTTATTCAGACAACCTTAGTTCCCACGTCACATTCTGGGGCTAGATTCACGAAATATTCTCACAAATAAAACTCTTCTTAAACTCTTCTTTTTCTTTTTTTTTAAACTAAAAAGTAATACATTCTAAATAAAGTTAAGAATATTTTTTATTCCCAAAACTTTTATTAAGATGTTTTTGTTTTTTTGTTTTTTTGTTTTTCTTAAAGGGGTATGTCACCACTGGCAAAATGGGCTTTCAATAAAACCTGGCTGCATAAACAGTTTTTTTTTTTTTTTTTTAATGGTGCTACCTAATTAAAGAAAACAGAGAAAATGGACTGTCTTCCTTTTTGCCAAATAGGTAGGAAAACCTTAACAACCATAATGCACTGGGCCTGTTGCCGTCCAAGACCACTCCCACAAGTCTGCTATGGATACGCTTGACCAAAGTCAAATACTCCCTTGCTTTAGTAGGAAATACTTATTAGAAAACTTAAAGTCATAATGGGTGTCGACTTGTATTGTTCCTGGGTGCAAGAATTCAAAGAGTAAACATTTAGCAGGAGTGAGTTACGGAAGTTACGCAATGGGAAATTTCAAAAACCTGTGTTTGTAGTCAACATTTCAAACCATGAACGCAGTGTTTTAGGCCAAACACAGGGGAAAAAGGAAAAGAAGCCCTGGACCTATCAAAATAAATGTGAATTACTCAGTTTACGTAAAACAGTGAACGAGTAAACATTGTTATTTATATATACTATGGACATTGTAACAATACAGAGCGGGTTGAAAATCGGCGAAGTTTCACTTTAAGACAAAACTTGAGCATTACAATTTTTTCTTAACCTCCAACTTGTTTTAAATCCCCACAGGTCAGATGTTTAATGAATTGATTGGGTTGTTTGAAATATTAAGCATTACAACATAACACTAGTTACATGTAATACATATTACCATTACTGACGTGACAGCAATGATTACTAATGTAAAATGAGTCAGTCGTGTCCTGACAACTCTACAAAAACGGCAAGAACCTCCATACAATCAGCTAACACCAAAGCCATAATTTTCTTCTTAAGAAATAAAAACAGATGTTCTTAAGAAAATATAAGAGCTTAAGAATTTTTCAAGAATTGTACTTAAAGGGATAGTTCACCCAAAAATGAAAATTCTGTCATCATTTACTCACCCTCAAGTTGTTCCAAACCTGTTTAAATTTCTTTGTTCTGTTGAACACAAAGGAAGATATTTTGAAGAATGTGGGAAACTGAACAGTTTTGGGGCTCCATTGACTTCTATAGTATTTTTTTTTTCCAACTGTGGAAGTCATTGGTGCCCCAAAGTGGCCTGGTTATAAACATTCTTCAAAATATCTTCCTTTGTGTTCAGCAGAACAAAGAAATTTATACAGATTTGGAACAACTTGAGGGTGAGTAAATGTTGACAGAATTTTCATTTTTGGGTGAACTATCCCTTTAAGATAAATTCTAAAAGTTTGTAAGAATGTTCCTAAGAAATTTCTTACCTTAAGATTTTTGTGAATTCAGCCCCTGATCCCATTCCTCCCTTTCCCCCCCCGTCACTTCTTGTCTTTTGTTTCCCTATCTCTGCCAATAAAAAGGCCACAAAGGCCAGAAACATAAAGGAACAGGAAATTGAGGTGCTCATGGTAATACTTTCATGTTAAGGTTAGAGTACAAACTGTGAACATTACCGTTATCCCAGTTTTTGATAGCCTCATTTTATGCAAAAATGAGCAACAGACATCTTCTGCGTGTGCAGAATCTTTTTTGGCTTTCATGAGCTATTAAATTATAAAATCCTAAAGGTCAGTCTAGCTGAAGCAGAAGCTAATTTAATATGAGGAGAAAGCAGATGAAGCTGTTTCCCACGCAGGAGCCCATTGCCTTTAGGCAGAGCTTTCTTCTCTTGAGATCATCAGCTGCATTTTTCTGTTCCGACGATATACAAGTATCAAGGTCAGTGGAGGTGTCTAGCGGATAAACAAACAAATATCCTTTAGTTTCATTCAAATGAGGATCTAATTTCTGGCACATGAAAAGAGATCATGTTCTTAGGGGAACTGAGGGAATTTGTTTTAATAAATAATAGAGATTGTGCGCCTCAGATAGAGCGAAATAAATTTGAATGTATTTTGTTGCCCATGTTTTCTCTATTAGAAAAAACATTTTGGTAACCTTTTGGTGAACAGTTCTTAAAAGTCTTCTTAGTGCGAAAAACATTTTAATAATCTGAAGATCCTTTTTACTACAAAGAACCTTTTGGAAAGGTTGGAAATGTTCTATTGATGTTAACGTTTCTTCATGGAACCATGGATGCCAATAAAGAACGTTTATTTTTAAGAGTGTATTTATATTGTTTTGCATAAGGTAAAAGATTTTGTTTTTACATAGGGCTCATGAACAGGATCTCTCTAAGCGCCTTGAGAGGGAGATTGAAGAGCTGAATGCTTCTCATAACAGAGAGACCCAGATCATGCTGTCAGATTTTAACAAAGCTCAGGAGCTGCTAAAAGACAAGATCTCTGCTCTGCAGATTCTGTGAGTCCCTTTATCTCAGTTACAGATTGAATATCAAATCACTTCAGCGCTCCACACATGAAGTTCTAAGTATTGTTGATACTTATAGTATTGAGTCATTAGCTTAGCAACATGCTAACGCCAAAATCACACATATTGATTACAATTAGATGGAACAGAATGCAAAATTTCACTTAGCTGATATATAAAAGAGCGTTTACACTGACTGCATTTTGCAGCAGGGAAGTGGCCAGAAGTGCCTAAACATTTTGGCTTGGAGGGCACCTTGTTAGGTTTTATGACAGAGCCATTATTTTTACTACAGTATAATTGTTAAAGGGATAGTTCACCCAAAAATGAAAATGATCCCATGATTTACTCACCCTCAAGCCATCTTAGGTGTATATGACTATCTTCTTTCAGACGAACACAATCAGAGATATATTTAAAAATACCCTGGCTCTTCCAAGCATTATAATGGTAGTGAAGGTGGGGCCAGATTTTGAAGCCTGAAAAAATCATCCATACATTATAAAAAATAATCCATACGACTCCAGGGTGTTAATAAAGGCCTTTTGAAGTGAAGCGATGCGTTTTTGTAAGAAAAATATCCATATTTAAAACTTTATAAATTCAAATAACTAGCTTCCGGCAGATTACCGTATGCATACTGGGCAAGTCGACTTGCGCCAAATGAGTAATCCTCTGATGGGATGTATGACACAGGATGTAGGAGTATTGTAAACTTAGACGCCTCTCGCGGTTCAAACAAATAGGGCTGTGCAACAAATTCAAACTCCTCTTATCTTATATCGAAATCCTCCGACAATAGACTTCTAATTTGTGACCGGTGTTTTGTTTTGCTCTATCCTCTGTGCTTCTGCGTTCATCAATATGTCCTGCATCAGGTCAGAGGCTACTCTTCCGCTGTAAATCGATGTGTACGGCCATCTGCTGGAAGCTAGTTATTATAGTTAAAGGATTAGTTCACTTTCAGATGAAAATTAGCCTAAGCTTTACTCACCCTCAAGCCATCCTAGGTGTATATGATTTTCTTCTTTCTGATGAAGACAATCAGAGAAATATTAATAAATATCCTGACGCATCTGAGCTTTACAATGGCAGTATGCATTAACAAACGAGTATGAGCTGAAGAAAGTGTCTCCATTCACATCCATCCATCATATACATATTCCACACGGCTCTGGAGGGTAAATAAAGGCCTTCTGAAGCGAAGCGATTCATTTGTGTAAAAAAAAATCCATATTTAACAAGTTATGAAGTAAAATATCTAGCTTCCGCCAGACCGCCTTCCTTATTCTTCAAAAAGCTATGCCTTCCCTATTCAACTTACGGAACTGACGCGATGCCAGTTCCGTTTTTTCCATCATTTGAATACGGAAGACGGTCTGGTGGAAGCTACATATTTTACTTCATAACTTGTTAAATATGGATATTGTTTTTACACAAGCGCATCACTTTGCTTCAGAAGGCCTTTATTAACCCCCCGGAGCCGTGTGGAATATGTTTATGATGGATGGATGTGGATGGAGACACTTTCTTCAGCTCATACTTGTTGATCCTTGCTCACTGCCGTTATAAAGCTCAGATGTGTCAGGATATTTATCAGTATTTCTCCGATTGTCTTTGTCTGAGAGAAGAAAGTCATACACACCTAGGATGGCTTGAGGGGAGTAAAGCTTGGGGTAATTTTTATTTGAAAGTGAACTAATTCTTTAATAAAGATTTAAATCTGGATATTTTTCTTACAAAATCCCATCACTTTGCTTCAGAAGGCCTTTATTAACCCCTGGAGCCGTATGAATTATCACAATCATTATAAAGCTTGGAGGAGCAAGGATATTTTTAAATATCTCCGATTGTGTTAGTCTAAAAGAAGAAAGTCATATACACCTAGGATGGCTTAAGGGTGAGTAAATCATGGGATAATTTTCATTTTTGGGTGAACTTACCCTTTAATGTGTATATGTGTGGGGTGAGCAGGTTGGAAGGCACGGAGGAGAAGTTCAGGAATAGAGAAAGCCGACCGGAGGACCTCCAGGTGATTGCTGAGCTCAGAGAAATGGTGTCCGAGAGAGAAGCCCTGGTCAAGAAGCTTGTGGTAAGTATGCACAGCAATGGGCCGCAGAGGTGCAGCACCACATTAAAAGTGAAATGTGTACTACTGTACTTCTTCAAATGTTTTTTTTTTTTTTTTTTTTGTCCCAAAACATTACATGTCTTCAGACAAAAGTCAATATCAGTTCATTGATTTTTCTGCACAGGGCCTTTCGGTCTGACTGTGCCTCCTTTGTTCCAGGATGACAAGAAGTTTTATCAACTGGAGCTGGTGAATCGAGAGCCTGGCTTCAACAAGGTGTTCAACACCAATCCCAATGTCGGGGTCATAAACCCCCTTATAAAGGTTAGAGTGATACAGCCACACTGATCAAAGAGTACCACATAAACTGGATTTCATCTGATAGTAAAAAAAAAAAGCACAAACCATAAACCTTTTTTAATAGCAATCCATCTATAAAGTTCATGGAATCCATGAATATAATAAAAGAATACTTCAAAGGTTTTGCCTTATGGGAAGTGTATTTTACAGAGGTACCACTGGAATGGGATGTTCTGGGAGACTATTTATAGCGTTCTGCACTTCTTTTAGTTGGTCTAACTTTTTCTGTTCCATACGTTGTGTTTGTGCAGTTGTCATTGTCTGTGTCTTATATCCATGTTCAAACATCAAGTTGTACCCTGCTTTCCAAGTCATAAGCTCTGTTCCAAAATCTTATGTGCTTCCTACATAGGCAGCATCCATCCTAACTGAGATAAAACCTTAAACATTACTCATTCAGAGCACTCTACAAATCCAAACATCACACAAATATTGTTCTGCACAGGAGGTCTATATAATACCTGAAGAAAATGATCCATTAGTTTCTTCCCAGTTCCAATAGAATTAGACATTAGCATGTTACTCATCTGAGATAGTCGATTATTTAGTATAGTATAGTATATATTAAAGGCACAATATATAAGATTTTAGGATTAAAATATCCAAAAACCACTAGAAGATGTTATATATTTTGTTGACTTATGTACTTCCATTATCCCAGATGTTTCCAAGAATGTTTAAATCCAGAGAAATAAGTAATTTTAACGAGGACACGGAACGTGTCTGTGCGTCGCCTATCAATGACATCATATCTGCGTTATCCTCGATTTCCGTTTTATTTTGTAGAAACCATGGGAACACCAAAGATGCTTTAAGATATTATATGTTTTATTAAACAATGGAACAACATGTTTGGATACATTCATTGACAGAAAACCATTGTTAAATGATTCTGCACTCAATCAAGGAGTCATCAAGTTATGCCTTTGTTTTGAATAGGCGACCTCTAGCGGTTAAAAATTACATATTGTGCCTTTAAATATATATAAATGTTCATATATATATTCTTTCAAAAACAAAAATCTTACCGACCTCAAACTTTTGAATGTTCAAAGTTACTTATGCCCACCATGAAAGCTGCATTTATTTTTTCACATTTGACACACACTTTAGCAATATGTGTGTTTTCTGGGAATCAAACCCATGACCTTGGTACTAGTGCTAAAGTCCAACAGTTAAATTACAGAAACTGGTTAATTTAATAGTTATCAAATTTGAAACAGCCTTTGCTTCAGAACTGCACCTGTGATGCCTTAAAATGCTGTCTAGGTGGATAGCTCACTAGGTTTTGTAACAGGGCTATAACCTGTCATTTCTGTCCCCTGTCCATATTCAAAATGATGTTCATTACCTTGTCATCGTTTAGCTTGAAGCTACAGTTCGCCATCACCTCCGACTTCCCACAATCCCTTTCTGTGTGTGTCCTTTTAATGTAGCGTAAGAGTAGAAAACCTGCGAACAGTTTCGCCAGCTCTCCGAACCTAAGCGTTGTTGCGGCAGAAGGGATGGCGGGCGGCTCCGTTCCGCCTGCTTGCCTAGAGTCTGTCCCCAACTCCCCCATTCACCACGAGCTCAGGTCTAACAAACCTCAGCCCCCTCCAACCCCTCCGCCTCAGGCCGACTCCACCCGGAGGTGAGATTGTCCGAGACGTCCTTGTCCTCACAAGAGACATGCTTAAACCACAGAACTGTCTTGCCATTGGTCGGATCACACAGTCTCAGTCCTGTACTGCAGTAATGGTAGACAAACCGTCAGTCTGTCTGTTGATTAGACGTTTTGATATGAGAACACAGCCATTTGTGTCCAGAGTGAATTGTGGGTATGCTCATCTCACTCTTTAATGCATCTTGCCGGTGAAAGGCACACATGAAAAATGTTTGTATTTTATGCTACTTTGATGTGCATGATAAATTGTGCATAGCAGTTCTGTCTCAATGTCCTTATTGTGTCAAGTTTGACAAGAATATTATCACAAATCGGACTGAAAGTTCACATAAACTGTGTGTGATCACACAATGGCATTGGAATGCCAAAGCGAGCATGCGGATGTTGTCATCACATCATCACATTGCAGTCACGAGTATGGCTCCACCCATTAGCTGTACTCCGCCCTTCATATTTCATGCATTTTGTTGTTTTGTGGTTTTAAAATGAGCTATTCAAATGATGAACAGCTATTCCTGGCATTTCTGTCCACGTGAAAATCAGGCATAGGAACATGTTGTATGCTGTGAGACGGGAGATAATATTAGACCGTTTCTGGTAGAGGGCCATATTTTATTTATCATTTAAAAGGAAACAGTACAGCATGGAGCCTGTGATTCATTTGATGCTTGAACAAGGAGGGCAGCTTCCTATTCGTCAAGAGACACTTCACTGTGTGCTGCGGTAGTTACAGAGGAATTTTAGGATTATTCTTGATGTCACAAAGAAAGCAAAGGTTACTTGACTATAGTAATGATTACTTTATGTAAATAATGTAAATACACATGTACAGTGGCCACAAAAAGTATTTAGACTCTTGTAAGAATTGGATGTATTGCCACACTTTTAACCATCTGAATGTGATTACAGATGAGAACTAATTACAATAATTACCTTATTTGTCTGAAATAGTGTGTGCAATTACTTTTAACCAGTGTTGGGGAAAGTTACTTTTAAAAGTAATGCATTACAATATTGCGTTACTCCCTAAAAAAAAGTAACTAATTCCGTTAGTTACTTTTTATGGAAAGTAATGCGTTATGTTACTTTTGCATTACTTTTTCTCATCTGGGCTAAGCTGTTTGTTTGTTTGTTTGTTTGTTTGTTTTTATAATAACAAAAAAGTTATATTTTTGACAAATGTAAAGGCCCTTTCACACCAAAAGTAAAATGAATAAGGCTGGAGGAAATGCAAAATCATGTCTGTACAATAGAGAGCTCAAACAAACAAACCTTTCAGCTGTGCTGCCATTCTGGAATACAGAAGAATAGGACACAGGAGAAGTAAATGAGTAAATGTATGCTCACATTTAGTCTAGAACTAGTCTAGAATAACCATCATGTTTACACACAATGCCTCTGCACTCCCGATTTCTCTCAACATGGGCACAGGAGAGGTGTCAGTCAATAATAAATGGGAAAACAAAGTAACTTGAGTTACTTTTTGAAAAAGTGACTTAGATATTTTTGATACTTTTGTTTCGAATCAGTGGTTCGGAGCGCGTATCAAACTGCCAAAGTCACAAGTGTCATAAATGTTTTGAAATTTCAATGGTTCACGTGACTTTGGCAGTTTGATACTTGCTCCGAACCACCATTCGAAACAAAAGATTCGTAAAGCTTTGAAGCATTTTAAATATAACTTTAGTAGCTTTCTGGGCATTTGAAAGTGTAAATTGACTTGCTGTCAGTGCAGGCCTAACTGAGCCATCGGATTTCATCAAAAAATATCTTAATTTGTGTTCTACTAACTAACCCTTTAAGGTGATTTTTAATGAATGTATATCCAAAAAAAAAAGAAGCTTGCGCTATCTTTAATACAAATCTATTGTGATGCCATTCAAATTGTGGCTTAAGTTTCCACATACTTTTTGCGGCCACTGTACACAAGTATAGCTTTTCTTAGATAGTATCGTCATGCAATAAAGTAGCAACTCAATGTGGAAGTGTTTGATTTGGATGTGCAAATTCAATTTCCTTGAATGTTGCTGCAGTGTAACTGGTTGTGTTTGACTTTTCTGTGTTTTGTGCAGCCCTCGTAAGACTGAGGATTCAACTGTAGCACCAAAAGAACAGCAACCACAAGAGCTATTTTCACAGTACTTCTCCTTTTAAATTTTTCAAGACACTCAACTGAAGAGCATGTGAAACTGCAGTTTTCAATAGTCCATTCGTCTGTTCTTGATATCTCACTGTGAGTTTGTTATTTTCCCTTTTGATATGGGCATATACTTGATTTAAAATGAAATGCACATTCATTTCATATACTATTCATAAATATGTCTTTTCTGGATGGACTAAAACTGTTGGAATACCAATGTCTTGCCAATTTTGAAATAAATTGCACAGACACTTATATTTGTATTATACTGTCTTGTTACGAAAGAATAAACCATAAATTGCCAAAAAAAAAAAAAAACTTTAATAGCATGGAAACAGGACTGCATGTCTTTTAACTCTTTCCCTGCCATTCACAGAATTTTCTGTCATTTATACCGTAGTGGGCGCTATTATGCATCTTCTGAAAGAGTACAGAATCTCCGGATCCAAACCAGTTGCCAAGTCCGCGGTTTCTCCTTTGAACTGGGTTACTTTTACACTGTTGCCGCGGGTAGTTTTTGTAGTCTGCGGGTTGAAGCAAATGAGATTTTTACTTTTTTTGGGCTCGTTTTGGCCGTGATTGGGCTACTTTTGATTAGCAGTTGGGCGGGTTTTGTTGTGCAGACCTGGCAACCCTGACAAACACAAGCGAAGAAGAATCAGAAACAAGTGATAGAAGCATTCCTTATACATATGTAAGCTAACGAGATCATCAAACATTCAACAGCAAATGAATCAAAACTGCCTAAGGTTACTGAATGAAATGCCGACCCAGAGCGAGGTATAGGACTGTGCAAGTTGTGGTGTTGATGGAGTCAACATTTATTTATTTTATGAAACTTAAGCACATTCAGGTTTTGATAAAAAAAAAAAAAAGAATGCATGGTGGGGAAAGAGTTTCCTTTTACCATAAAAGTTTACCTAAAAAAATATATATATTTTTTCTTGTACCACCACCACTGCTCATAGTTACTACAAGCTGTCAAATAGATAAATTGATATTTGCATTATATTTCAAGTCTTCTGAAGCCATAGGACAGAACTATAAACTATCGGGTACTTTTACTTTTTTTTGGTTTGTGTGTGACTCAAATCATACATGTTTGGAAGAAGGGAGAGTATAAAGACGTTTATTTAAAATAATTTTAATTTGTAGGTGAATGCACTTTAAATATTTTTATGGTACTTTGGTTTTCCAATGCACTTTCAGTGACTTGAACAGGATCTGCACATGGCTTATTTCTCACTAGTTTTGTTTAAAAAAAAATCAGTCAGTTACATTTAAAACAAACATTTTCTTTATTGGTTGTTCACATTTAAAAACATCCTTTATTACCTATTTTAGCTCTCTCTCCCTCTAAGATCATGTTCACAGGAAGTGTAAACAGACATTAATATGTTAAGCGTATAGCGTAATTTAGCCTACTTCAGTGCCAACATGCTCTGTTCCTCTGTGAATAATATATGATTTCTGGGACTAACCTATAAATTTTGCATTTCAACACAACAATTACAAAAATGTTTTTTTTTTTTTGTGGGGATATTTACATAAATGACTAAGGAGCTGCTGTTCTCTGTGTCTGGTTTGTAGTCCACCTTTGGGAACAATTATAGCCAGTAATTACAGCCATTTTGATGTTAATTCTTTGTGTCCTTTTGAACAGTTCAGATGAACATTCATATACAAAACATGAATCTGAATTTACCTAACATACAATTTTGTATTGGTCAGATATTTGCATATTGTTGAAGGAAGAATGCAACAAACATAGCCTAAATGGGGGGGGACAGTGCCGCCTTCACATCGTTTGAGGAAATTGACATGCGATGCATCATCATCATCATCATCAGTAGGACATTTTCAATTCCCTAAAATCGTCCAAGATCTTGTAAATTAAAAAAAAAAAATCTTTTTAAATCAAGCGCATCTCGTGATTGGCCAGTTGTCATCTTTTGGTGTCACATGAGCAAGACGATAATGTAGATGAGCAGCAGGCAGATGAGGATGAGGGAGAAGTTGATGATGAGATCTTGTAGGTTGCGCTTGGTCTGTGGGTTCACTTCGATGTTGGACGCCCTCCGAATCGCTGACCGTGTCATGTGCTGCACCCTCTCCATCCTGATGGCTTCTGAGGGCTGAGAGTAAAGACTGCGGACTAGTGGCAGTAAGAGGAATGGACGGATGGAGATGGTGGTGCTGTTGCGTTCTTCTGGTGCTTTATGGGAAAAGAAAGAAATTCTATTTTAAGATGATGATACAAGTTTTAAAAATAAAAATATAACGGGTGATTCGTCTTGGAAGTATTTATAGGTAATCTGATGTGGGATGCTCAGTCTTTAACCCTCTGATGCATGATGTTCACTACAGTGGACATCACACGTTTTTTTAACCCTTCGGATTGTGGCATTACATTCTCATAATTCTAATATCACTGTCCTCTTGTTTTTGTATTTTTAATTTATGACAATTTAAAATTAAGTTTAAAATCAAAATGGCTGATAAAGCAGTGAAGCATAAAGTACCACTAAGATATTTACTGCTATTTTTTGTTGCAACAGAGAGAAGTGCATTTAATTTCGGGGTATAGTATAGCTTACTTTTATATAAAAATAAATATGCATAAAATAAATATTATTTCTGTATTTATTTAAATATTTTTATAAGCATCGAGCTATTTTTTCATATAAGATTAAAATACATATTTTATGGGAAGAGAAAATCTTAGTGTTTTTATTTATTAATTTATATTTTTAAATGTGATCTTTATTAAATTATATTTCATTTATTTATTTAATATTAAAATGTGCTTTATTTAAAACATTAAGTAATTTATTCCTATAAGATCGAAATAATATATATAATATATACATATGTATAATTTTATAATATATTTTATATAATATATTATATTTGTTTAATTGTTAAAAAATAAACCTAAATAAATAAACACACTGTATACTGTATTTCTTCAATATGTAAAGCAATTTTTTTCCTTTTTATTTTCCTTCCTAATTTAATAATTCATGTATGAGTGTTAATGTAATTGATCAACAAATATATCAAAGGAAATTAAAAACTACCATGTAGATATCACATAAATACCACTCAGCGCTTTATTTATTATAGATTCTTTAATTCATAGCATGTATTTGTCTTGCATATTTGCCAAAGTGATCTGATTATCATGAACACTCTGTAGCAGCACTTAAAGTTCAAAGAGTTTTCACTGCTCTACTCTTACCCTCTTTAGGGCACTTGTGTTAAAAGCTGTGAAGGACATGCATTCGTCAGTGACAGCCACTTGTCTAACAGCTATTCTCTTATCAACTGTCTCCAGATATCTGCTCAGTAATTCCAAACTGCACATGCACTGCCAAAAGTTCACGTAGCCTACAGTCAATCCCGTCACTTTAAATGTCAACACTTCTTTAAATGATATTAGTCAACAACTGATTGTTGGTACATTCTTTCCGGTGCTCATTCTCATTTACTGAAGCTGATGTATGGGTTGATTATATTCTGAGTAAGACGTTCCTGAATAATTTTCCAGGAACAACATTCCTACTAACAAAGTTAATTGACCATTAAAAAGTCACGGTAGTTGTCTTTTCTCTATCTGTCTCTCTATCTATCTTCCTCAGGAAAAGAGCATTTTAGATGGGAAATTTCAGTATATTGTAGCGCTATAGTGTATTAGGATTGACCTAGAATTACAGATATCCTGTATCACCACTGAGCCCTCAAGCGCAGCCCCTGACTCCATGTGGACTTTTGCTTTGGATAAACAGACATCAGCTAGATGACAAAAATAAAAATATCACAACAAAAGCAGAGTCGGTGGTGCGTCAAGACTTATGAACTTGATCTCATTTTAAAGGCACCAAAAGCCAGTATTTATCAGGGGAGGACTTGCATTCCAGTCCTGTGATCCAGTGACAATTATAACTGCTTAGCTGCAAAGTAAACACTAGCATCTGTGATCAGACTGTATTGAAGTCGAACAAAAAGCAACTAGATTTGCCTTTTATTCAATTTCAATAGACTATACAAAGGTGTACTGTACTGGTTGTGCAGTAAAAATAAATAAAATATCATCAATGCACATTTTTAGAACCTAAACTCTTTAAAATAATATTCTTTATAGGCATCAATGGTTCCATGAAGAATCTTTAAAATCCATGGAACCAAAAAAGGTTCTTTATAGTGGAAAAAGACTCTTTAGATTATTAAAAAGAAAAATGGTTATTCTATGGCGTCGCTGCAAAAAAAAAAAAAAAAAAAAAAACCTTTTAGGAACCTTTATTTTTAACGGCTTACATTACAGTTCTTCTACATCAAATTGTTTGACTTTGACCGACTGTTTTCTGTTTACTGATTTGCATGGAAACAAATTTTATGAAAGTGGTATTTCAGTGCAGGATGCAAATGTTTTTGGTGTTCTTGCTAGACAGCTCATCCTCTATGTCCTTTTTCATCTCTTCTGCTATTCTCTGATGTAAACAACAAATAGCAAATTTTCAGAATCTTAATATTTAATAGTATAGCTAATTTAAATACTATTTTAGCTGTGGTAATTCAGTTCAAGAGAAGATGTACTTGATTTAAAGTCTTTTTCTTACCTGTTAAATGGCAGCCAAAGAAAGAAGCAGTCCTTTTCAAATATAAGGAAAAGTGTGAACCAGCAGGAAAATGTTGGATGTCGACACACAGGTTCTCAGGACACGCTACAAAGTTTATAGGAGGAACAGAAAGGGGTGGGGAAAACAAACAGGAGGGCGTTAGATGCAAAGGGAACACATCCCCTTCTCAAGATCACTGGACAGGCCTGTTTGTATCGACTCCTCCATCCAGTGTTTGTTGTGATGACACATGACTGATGAAGGAAGTCAATGCTGGATCATTATCCTTCCAAACTCTAGTTTATAGTAAATAGAGAGGAGTAATAGAGCAGGACTGTTAGATTTTGCTATGAAACAAATAAAAATGTATATTTAATAAAACAAAATGAATCCTCTCAAAGCATTATCTTTGTCTATAAGAACATAAAAATCATTAATTCTTTTAGCCAAAATAAATTTTTCTTCCAAAAAGTGGTTTAAAGTGCTTTTACAAATTTCCTTTCATGTAGTGTGTAATATTTTGTGTTTGTGAATGTAAAATGTCTGCAAAGTTTTAAAGATCAAAGTGCTCAACAAATTAAGTTGTCTCCTAAAGGAAAAATCGATTCTGAACTACTGAAACGAGTCGTCAGTAATTCCAGTCTCACTTCCTGTTACAAACCTACATGATAATGTAACCTATTTGCATAATGCCAGCCTATGGTTTTCATTGGCTGCCCGCGAACAACGTCTACTTTGACCCGCCCTCAGACACTGCAGTTGTAGCTGAGACTGAAAGAGTTTGGTTCGGGTTTTTGACTTGTCGAGAAGACGCTGTTTTCAGTGGATGAGTTTTTTTGTTTTCAAAAGGATGAGGACTCGCGCTGGAATTGATACAGAAAAACCGACGCCATCACAGTGCTGAGAAAGTCTCCGGAGCTGAAATTTAGAAATGGTAATGGACATTTGTTTCCGACATGTGCTGTAAGCGGTAGAATGGGCCATCTGACCAATCAGAGCAGAGTAGGCTCTCGGAAAGGAGGGGTTTAGAAAGAATGAATCTTAAAACAAACCATTTTCAGACTCTTTTTTTTTTTTTCTTAGATGCATGTAAACCTATTGTAGGAGACCAAATCAAAAACAGGAACCTTTAAAATAACATAATAGGGACACAAAATATTAATATTTAAAAACAGACATATATAAATCAAATAACTTTAAAAGATTTGGAATTTGGTAATCCAAACATAATAATTTGGCAATATAGTCCTGTTGTTTCTGTTTCAAAAAAATAAAATAAAAGTCTTAGGCATATTTCCTTTTATTTAATCACAATACTAACAGACTTACAAGAGGAAAAATGTATCTAACCACCTTAAGAAACAAAGTTATTGTTAGTAATGTCACAATAACATAAATGTGTACACGCTAAAAAATGCTGGGTTAAAAACAACCCAAGTTAGGTTAAAAATGGACAAACCCAGCAGTTGGGTTAAATGTTCGCTAGCATGCTGGGCAGTTTTATTTAACTCAACTATTGTTTAAAAATTACTATATGGCTGGCTTAAAATGAACCCAAAATAGGTTGGAAATTAAAAATTAGACACATAATTACTAGAGGCAATAATAATAATCAAAAGGTGAATATTTATTATTAAGCAAATATATGTTTGTTTATAAATTATTATTCATTAAACATACAGTCATTTTTAAACAATAGTTGAGTTAAATAAAACTACCCAGCAGGTTGGGCAAATATTTAAAGGGTTAGTTCACCCAAAATGAAAATAATGTAATTTATTACTCACCCTCATGCCGTTCCACACCCGTAAGACCTTTGTTCATCTTCGGCACGCAAATTAAGATATTTTTGTTGAAATCCGATGGCTCAGTGAGGCCTCCATAGCCAGCAATGACATTTCATCTCTCAAGATCCATTAATGTACTAAAAACATATTTAAATCAGTTCATGTGAGTACAGTGTTTCAATATTAATATTATAAAGCGACGAGAATATTTTTGGTGCGCCTATGCAGGCCTCACTGAGCCATCGGATTTCAACAAAAATATCTTAATTTGCGTTCCGAAGATTAATGAAGGTCTTACGGGTGTGGAACGGCATGAGGGTGAGTAATAAATGACATTATTTTCATTTTTGGGTGAACTAACCCTTTAACCCAACCGCTGGGTTAAAACAACCCGTTCACTGAGTTACAACCCAGTTTGGGTTATTTTTAACCTAGCATTTTTAAGAGTGTATATACTGTAAGTGTTCTTATAACATGCAAATGTAAAGAAAGTTCCTCATATATGCAAATAATGATGTTTGTTCACATTTCCTTTTTTGGTTTTAATACATGCTGTTTGCATGAGTGATTTTATGCAAAACTTTTGGGTCTCATGTGCCAATTTCAACAGCAAATATTATTTAAAAATTGCTTTATGAGATATGAAACAGATTGTTGATGCTGAGGAAAAAGCAGTAGGGCCGTGTGGAGACTCCTTTGTGTTAAGGAGCTTTACAGGCTTTGGAAAACCTAAATCAAGCACAGGATAAATATTTGAAAAGCGTACTGCTCTTATCTAACAGCCAAGGATGCGTACAGGAATGTGTGCTGGTTGTGTTTTCCCTGGACTTGACTTTGCTGCTTTTGGCATGCCTCCACATCTCCTGATGTCCAGAAGCTATGCCGGGGCACAAGTGTGCGATTCCACAGCATAAGCCCTGGTGGCACTGCGGCCTCTTCTATAATAAAAGTACAGTAATGAACGAGAAGGTGTTAGTGCTATGACGTGTCATCACAGATGGATGAATTAAGCTCAGGATAAAACCCACTTTTATCCCATCCTGCGTGACGCACTATAAATGCCGAAACACTTTTACTAGAGTATTTATCAATCACTCTCTGTGGATTTTGCTTTAAATTTAGGAAATGATTGGTGGTTAAACAGTTTAAGAAAGAAACAGGGCTCAGGATACACAAGATATCATGTGGTACTTGTTTGTTTTTGCTCTCGATTTTCAAAGCTTCATCTGTTTTCTCACAGCTGCAGACAGAAAAATTGTGTCAGTTGACAGTGAAGATGCAGAGGAGCCATCATCCAGCGCTGTCAACACCTCTTGGTTATGGCAGATGGATGGCTCTGAACAGAAATGTCAGGTCAAGGAAGGTGCGGCTTTTCCACAGGATAAGGAATGAGGCCTGCGTCGCATGTCTGACACGTAGCAATGACATTCTGTAAAAGTGGCGTCTGGTGCGTTGTGGCAGAAGAGACCAAATGATTAAGTTCTGGGTCTTTACACAGGTTATTTCAACATGAATTCACAGCAAAAATGCTGATTTATTAGAAATTTGTTGGTATGAAAAATTCATATTTCAGACTAATGCTTTTTAAATGATTTGCTTCAGGATCTAGATTTTATATTATATAAGTTTCTAATAAAGCATCCTTGTGCTGTGTGTGAGCTATAATTATCCAAATTATCAAAGAATTATAATAGAAATATCTATTTTATTTTAATATCCATGGCAGTTTTCACCGTCGTATTGAAAATGGTATCAAATATCGATATTTTTCAAGGTATCGTATTGTTAGAAATTCCAGTATCGTGACAACACTAATGCACTACCGTTCAAATGTTTTAATAAATGAATACTTTTATTGAGCAAAGATGTGTTAAAATGATCAATAGATATTTAAAAGATTAGTTCACCCAAAAATGAAAATAATGTCATTAATTACTCACCCTCATGTCGTTCCACACCCGTAAGACCTTCGTTCATCTTCAGAACACAAATTAAGATATTTTTGATAAAATCCAATGGCTCAGTGAGGCCTCCATTGACAACAAGATCATTAACACTTTCAGATGCCCAGAAAACTACTAAAGGCGTTCATGTGACTACAGTGGTTCAACCTTAATGTACCACTGCTTCATGAAGCTTCGAAGCTTTACGAATCTTTTGTTTCGAATCAGTTGTTCGGAGCGTGTATCAAACTGCCAAAGTCACATGAACCATTGAAATTTTGAAATGTTTTGAAACACTTATCACGTAACGAAGCTTCGAAGCTTCATGAAGCAGTGTTTTGAAATAGCCCATCACTAGATATTGTTGAATAAAGTCGCTATTTTGTTATTTTTGCCGCACAAAAAGTATTCTCGTCACTTCATAACATTAAGGTTGAACCACTGTAGTCACATGAACTGTTTTAAATGTCTTTTCTGGGCATTGAAAGTGTTAATAATCTTGTTGTCAATGGAGGCCTCACTGAGCCATCGGATTTTATCAAAAATATCTTAATTTGTGTTCTGAAGATGAACGAAGGTCTTACGGGTGTGGAACGACATTAGGGTGAGTAATTAATGACAGAATTTTCATTTTTGGGTGAACTAACCCTTTAATGTTACAAAATATTTCTATTTTAAATAATTGCTGTTCTTTTTAACATTCTATTCAAAGAATCCTTAAAAAAAATGTTTTCTACATCCATAATACATCCTGTATCATGGTTTCTAAAAAATATTAACCAGCACAAGTGTTTTCAACATTGATAGTAATAAATGTTCTTGAGCACTAAATCAGCATATTAGAATGATTTCACTAATACTGAAGACTGGCTGCTAATGAAACCCGGCTTGGTTACACTTTATTTCGATGGTCCACTTTAGACACGTTCTACAACTATCACTATCAGTAACTTATCTCATTAGAGTATTGGTAGACTGTTAGTTTCTGGTTAGGTGTTAGGGTTTGGGTTAGTCAAATAAGTTGACATGTACTTCCAAATTTACTTAAAGTCAATAGAATGTCTGTTGGGGAGATCAAGTTATTTATAGTAGTAGAATGCCTCAAGTAGACCATCAAAATAAAGTTTTAGCATTAGCTTTTCTATCACAGGATAAATACATTTTAAAATATATTAAAATAGAAAACAGTTATTTTAAATTGTAATACTATTTCACAACATTGCTGTTTTTACTGTACTTACTGTATTTTTATCAAATATAAATGCAGCCTTAGTGACACTTCTTTCATAAACATTAAAAACATCTTACTTACTCCAAACTTTTATACAGTAGTGTATAATATAATACTTTAATAATACTATTTCATGTTTTCTTCATTATATTGTTATTATTTTTAATTTTACTGTTCGAATTTCTCACATTTTGGGACCCCTTTTGTAATATTTTTCATAGAAATTGGGCCCATTTAAGAATTAAAACATTAATATGGCCATAAACAGCATTGATCTCACAAAATCCAAATTATGAGCATAACATTGGCTGAACAGAAACATTTTGCAGTTTTTTTACGGTTTCTAAAAATGTGTCTTAAAATGTAATTCTTTTGTCCTCTCGCCAGCCAATAATTCAGTGCATACAAGACCTGATACATTGTAATTGTACCCATGTTTATTCTCGCTGCAAGTGAGTATGTATTTAATCTAGTCTTGGTCATTTCTCTACATAATGTTTTATCTAGTTATGTTTATGTATTTAAAGAATGAGGGCATATCATGCAACCTGCCTCGTTTATCTAACTTCTACCAGGGGAAAGTTGATGTTCAGCTAAAATAGATGCACGGCCTTTGTTATCAACATCAGAAGATATATGAAGCATGTTCTTGTCCCTTTTAATTTTGATGAGCCTATTTATTTTGTATCGCTATACGTAATTACATGGTTTGTTTCATTTTATTTGTTGCATTTAGCATTGTTTTTCCCCTGCTGTTTCATCCTGTTGTGGCACTTGAAATAAATTATTATATCCAGGCTGAAATTTTAATCAGATGAGGGTATGATATGCGATGAACATGAAGAAGTGAATATATACGTGAGTTATCAGCAGGGGTTTCAGGAACACAAGCAGACAGATTAACACACCTATCAACTGAAGACAGACGCTTCCCCCATCTCTGTAAATTAAAAAGCTCTCGGGAGGGATTTGAGCGAATGGAGAATGCCTTGAACTATTTTTATACACATGCACATTCACATCTGCCCTTATATGGGAACCGAGACACACAATATAAGCTGGAAACAATATTTCTTTAACCAAGAGATTGCAATATAAGCATTTCTTATTATTGGTCTGCTTATTGCTTACTTTAAATCAGTTGCAATAAGATGTTTGTCAAGACGCTGTTAGTGAGTCATAGTCTTGCTAGGAATTTTCTTTGACCGCTTGTTGGATATTGCAAATGAGGGTCTCCCAGAATAATCTTCCTTTGTTCCCAAATCCACAGCACTCTAAATAAAACTTGCACAACGATCTTTGCATGGTTGTGGTGGGCTGATCCTGGGAGAATCCCCCTTACCAAACTTTCACTGCAGTCTCACAGCTCTGCAAACACTCCCACTCTTACGTGTTAAAGCAGGTGCGAGGGATTTTCAAACATTTGCAGAAGCATGACAAAACTAGCTTTAAACATGTTTAGAAATGACCTCATGGGTGCCTGATTACAACAACTTCCGTAAAAGTCTATGCTGCCAGCACATTTTTGTTACATCAAAATATGTTCTTTGTTTGTGTCTTCGTGATTAGGAGGATGGCCTCAGATGACAC
This sequence comes from Hypophthalmichthys nobilis, assembly GCA_037950665.1. Lineage (NCBI taxonomy): Eukaryota > Metazoa > Chordata > Actinopteri > Cypriniformes > Xenocyprididae > Hypophthalmichthys > Hypophthalmichthys nobilis. The sequence continues at coordinate 11,837,205 of CM075478.1, forward strand.
ATCTGCTTGTCAAAAGCAGGGCCCTGTGATGATCGGGGTGTATAGTATACACTACTCATGTGCCACTCATAAAAAATGTTTCACCCCAGGCCTCATGAATTTAAGCAGCGGCCCTGTGAAACAGTATGGAATGAATGTCATGCTGTAGGGATTGCCCTTGGCTCAAAGTAAATCCAGATTATTAATCCATTGATACTCAGTCTGGACAGTGCTGTCGTCGTCCTGTCTTGGATTGTGTGTGTGTGTGTATATATATATATATATATATATATATATATATACACACTACCAGTCAAAAGTTTGTACACAGTAAGATTTTTAATGTTTTTAAAAAAAGTTTCGTAAGCATATTAGAATGATTTCTGAAGGATCATATGACACTGAAGACTGGAGTAATGATGCTGAAAATTCAGCTTTGATCACAGGAATAAATTACTTTATAAAATATATTCAAACAGAAAACAGTTATTTTAAATTGTAATAATATTTCACAATATTACTGTTTTTACTGTTTTAATTAAATAAATGCAGCCTTGGTGAGTAGACGAAACTTCTTTTAAACACATTAAAAATCTTACCGATCCCAAACTTTTGACTGGTAGTGTATATATATATATATATATATAAAGTGACAAAGACATTTATATGGATACAAAAGAACTTTTGGTAACACTTTAGTATAGGGAACACATATAAACTATTAACTACGACTTTTCCCTCAATAAACTCCTAATTTACTGCTCATTAATAGTTAGTAAGGTTGTAGTGAAGTTTAGGTATTGGGTAGGATTAAGAATGTAGAATATGGTCATGCAGAATAAGGCATTAATATGTGCTTAATAAGTACTAATAAATAGCCAATATTCTAGTAATATGCATGCTAATAAGCAAAGACCTTAAAATGAAGTGTTACCGAACTTTCTATTTATCAATAAATAATTTTGAAGAAAAAAATGTGTATCATGGTTTCCACAGAAATATTAATTCGTTTTCAACACTGATAATAATAAGAAATGTTTCAGGATATCAGAATGATTTCTGAAGGATTATGTGACACTGAAGAAAATTCAGATATTTTAAAATATATTGTTTTAAATTGTAATAATATTTTACAAAATTAGTGATTTTAATGCAACCTTGGTGAGCATAAGAGACTTCTTTCAAAATATTAAGAAATTTTATATGTTAAAGTCAAAATTAAACAGCATTTACAACCTATTTCACTTTCATAATGCAACATGTTTATGAAAAAATGTAGGGTCGAATTTTATTCATCGGCATTTGGAATCGATTGAATTATAAAAAGCAGGTGTTTCGTAACAAAATTAAGCCAAATGTGACTGCAAGTTTGTCGATTGTGGACAAGTAAACTGCACTTGTGAAACATGTTTGACTAATATTTAAAGGGGTCCTTGATTATGATTTCACTTAGTGTGCAATGTTGCTGTTTGAGCATAAACAGCATCTGCAAAGTTACAACGCTCAAAGTTCAATGCAAAGGGAGATATTTTCTTTTATAGAAATCCCTTTTTAAGGACTACAACAAATGACCAATGAGCTTCTTCCCGGGTTGGTGACATCACAAACTCTAAAATTTACATAAACCCTGTCCCCAAGAACATGCAACAAAGGGGGCGAGGCCATGATGGGCTCCTTTAGAGAAGAGGAAGAGTTGTTGTAGTAGAGTGTTGTTACCATGCCGTCATTTTACACCGGACTGCTTCACAAACGAGGGTCAATTCAACCCTGGATTTGCACAAAAGATTAATATGACGGCACATGCTAGTCGATGAGTTGAATCAACTCCACAGCAACTATATACATTTATCCACTGACCATTCAGAAACATCCAGATTCGTTCTATAAGTTGTAACTTCTTCCTGAGTCTCTCCATCAGTGTCCGACTCTGGTTTGAACAGTGTAAGGCTGAACACCGTTAATGACAATTGTCATTTTGGCTGCGTGAGATTCTCCAGCTTTGTTGTTGTTGAGCAACCGAAGCATGAGCTGTTAAAGCTCCGCCCTCTCCTGGAAAGGGGGCCGGGAGCAGCTGCTCATTTGCATTTAAAGGGACATTAAAGGGATCCCTCAAATAGGGGCAAGTTTGACAAGCTATAATAAATGATCTGTGGGGTATTTCGAGCTGAAACTTCACAGACATATACTAGGGACACCAGAGACTTATATTACATCTTGTAAAAGGGGCATTATATGTACCCTTTAATATTATTTTACTATAGGTAACATCAGCTGAAAAGGAAAGACTCTGTATTAAAAAGTATTTGGGGTCAATTCTTATTCTTATTGATAGAATACCATGCTCAGATAGCTATATGCATCTATATACATAAATATTACCTGTAACTGACATCAAATGGTTTCATGAATGGCATTTACTGATATAGCATCATTAGGGTCGCAAATAATACATCATAATAACACTAAGTCTAATATTCATGCTCTGCTCTTTTGATCTGACCGTGTGATATTTTAAGCCTGGCGAGGAGACAACTTGGACAAAGAGAGTGGAAAAACATTTCTGCTATTTATAAGGACTGATTAAGGGTCAGAGCTTCTCATGTGGTAAATACATAAACAAGTACATCTAGTTCATTGTCACATCATAGGGTCAGTCGCAGGGGGCTTGGTGGATTTAAAGAGCAGCCCCTTCTCAACAACACCTGCAGCTTAATTAGACACATCACTGAAAGTCCTCTCGATTTCAGTTGACCAGACATCATGGTCTTCCTGGCTCATGCATGTTTTGCATGCATGCATTAACCCACAAAAGGCAAATGATCAAAACCACTATCTCTGGTCTGTAATCAAAATGAAGGGAGTCCTGGTCCTCAGTAAATGTCAGCTTGTTTTTATAGGTTATATAAGCAAATCTCTTATACATGCAGTGTTTTTGAATTGTTAATGTTCTGTAAAATGGAAACTGCAAAAAAAAAAAAAAAAATTCTTAAAGGTGTGTGTGTGTGTGTGTCCATACATGTCAATCATCACCAAAATTGCTTGGTTACCAGCATTCTTCAAAATAGCCTATCTTTTTTATATCTTCTCTCTTTCTTCATGTTTGGAATGCCATGAGGGTAAAATGATGACAGAACTTTCAATTTTGGGTACGCTTTCCCTAATAAATAATGCCTAAACATCTGAGGCTATAAACTGAGGCTTCTTCTGAAATCGCATACTCTCTTGAGTAGGTACTTATTTTTAATATGTAATTACTTAACAGCCATTAAAAAAATAATGCAACCCGAATTCCGGAAGTTTTTTTAAATTTGAATAAAATGAAAACTAACAGACTATCAAATCACATGAGCCAATATTTTATTCACAATAGAACACAGATAACAGAACAAATGTTTAAACTGAGAAATTTTACAATTTTATGAACAAAATGAGTTTATTTCAAATTTGATGCCTGCTACAGGTCTCAAAAAAGTTGGCACGGGGACAACAAATGGCTGAAAAAGCAAGAAATTTTGAAAAGATTCAGCTGGGAGAACATCTAGCAACTAATTAAGTTCATTGATATCAGGTCTGTAACATGATTAGCTAAGAAAGGGATGTCTTAGAGAGGCAGAGTCTCTCAGAAGTAAAGATGGGCAGAGCTGTGAAAGAGTGCGTAAAAAGATTGTGGAATACTTTAAAAATAATGTACCTCAATGTCAAATTGCAATGGCTTTGCAAATCTCATCATCTACAGTGCATAACATCATCAAAAGATTTAGAGAAACTGGAGAAATCTCTGTGTGTAAGGGACAAGGCTGAAGACCTTTATTGAATGCCCGTGGTCTTCGGGCGCTGAGACGACACTGCATCACTCATCGGCATGATTGTATCAATGACATTACTAAATGGGCCCAGGAATACTTCCAGAAACCACTGTCGGTAAACACAATCCGCTATGCCATCTGCAGATGCCAACTAAAGCTCTATCATGCAAAAAGGAAGCCATATGTGAACATGGTCCAGAAGCACCGTTCTGTCCTGTGGGTCAAGGCTCATTTAAAATGGACTGTTTCAAAGTGGAAAAGTGTTCTATGGTCAGACGAGTCTAAATTTGACATTCTTGTTGGAAATCACGGACACCATGTCCTCCAGGCTAAAGAGGAGGGAGACCTTCCAGCGTGTTATCAGCGTTCAGTTCAAAAACCAGCATCTCTGATGGTATGGGGATGCATAAGTGCATACGGTATGGGCAGCTTGCATGTTTTGGAAGGCACTATGAATGCTAAAAAAAGGTATATAAAGGTTTTAGAGCAACATTAAACGAAAAATATATCAAAGACGACCACAAACTCTTCAGCAGCTGGAAACCTACAGGCAAGAATGGGACCAAATTCCAACACCAAAACTCCAGAAACTCATAATCTCGATGCCCAGATGTCTTCAAACTGTTTTGAAAAGAAGAGGAGATGCTACACCATGGTAAACATGCCCCCATCCCAACTATTTTGAGACCTGTAGCAGGCATCAAATTTGAAATCAGCTCATTTTGTGCATAAATTGTAAAATTTAAAACATTTCAGTTTAAACATTTCTTATGTTATCTATGTTCTACTATGAATAAAATCTTGGCTAATGTGATTTAAAAGTCTTTTAGTTTTCATTTTATTCAAATTTAAAAAACGTCCCAACTTTCCTGGAATTCAGGTTGTGGTATGAATGACTGTATGAATGTAATCCGGATGTACTACATCCCCCATGTTGTCATTATCATGTGACCTTCCAGCGTCAGTTGTGTCGCTTCACTGCCATTCACAAATCCTCTCCCGTGGCCTCATGGAGTAGTAAAGTGTCCATCATATGCACACTTCAGAATCTCATCGGGAGTAATAGATCATCCAGGTACTTTTTGCCTACTCTTTTATAAGTACTGTGAATTCGGACATACTTCTTTTGTCACATACTGTTTTTCGCCTACTAGTAGGGAAGTATGTGATTTTGGATGCAGAAGTGTAAAAACTAGATCAGAGAGACAATATTTCTTATTTATCTTGCTGGATGGGACTAGGAATATATATTTACTTAAAAAAGATATATTTAGTGGGACACAGAAAAGACAGCAATTAAGGTATTTAAGACAACAGGTTTTCACAATAAATGTACTGAGAAACATCACCAATGACTTGGCAAACCACTAGTACAAGGGGCATTTTTTTTAAATGAAATTATACTATAAAGATCAATAAATATGTCTTATCATGCATAAAATGATTATATAGAGATAAAATACACATGATAATTAATCTCTGATTTTAGTTAAAGGGATAGTTCACCCAAACATGAAAATTCTGTCATCATTTACTCATCCTCAAGTTGTTCCAAACCATACGAGTTTCTTTCTTCTGCTGAACACAAAAGAAGATATTTTAAAGAATGTTGGTAATCAAACAGTTGATGGACCCCAATGACTTCCATAGTAGGAAAAAAAATACTACCAATGGCTACCGTCAACTGTCTGTTTACCAACTATCCCTTAAAGCAAAGGTTTTGTGAAGCATCACCACCTAGAGGGGAAGTCAGGTAAAACATTCATTAGCTGAATAAAAACATGCTGTTGATTACCACTGAAAATCATGTACTTTAGTTTGCAAATATCATACTGTTAATATAAACAAGTCTAAATTATTTTCAGCATTATGTGACAGATGATGTCGATAAGGCTATAGGAACGTTGCTTTAAGCTGGATGAACTTCTTGCTGTTTACCAACCGGTATGTACATTACTGTTCTCAGTCTATACTTGTATAAGTGGTTCTATACATTATCTTAGATTTGGTAAATCTGGCACAATACCTTTACCTGCTACAGTGAGTAAGGCACTGGGTGTATTTTGTTATTGATAAAATTAACACTTTTCCTTTATTGGGACAGATGGAAATTACACTTTAACCATTAAATAAACACTTCCTTGTATCCATCTACAACAGTTGTAAAGATAAGAACTTCTATACTTTACAGTCAAGTGACCTTCAGTCTCCTTAATCTGTCTGCATGGTTATCTACCAATGATATATGACACATACTTGATGGTATTCTTACGAAACACATTTTTCCGTCTGCTTTGTTGTAAGACACACCTGTGCTACACGGACCAGGTGACCACAAACTTGCAGGGACTGTTAAAGGGCCATTGTCCAGCCATGATTACGTGTTACTGATCGATATTTTAGGTTTTGGGAATATCCCTACTATAATGTGAACATTTAAACTGTAGTTTTATGCAGGGTGTGTTTTGATTCCAGAAGGTCGGTGCATGTGAGATGGAAAAGATTTTTGGCAAAAGGAAGGAAATTTCAGGTTTACAGTTTCTTTTAGCACTACTATTTCTGCTTATTTGTCTCAGAGCCTCATCAGGTCATGAATGGCTTCTTGATGCCTCACTTCACCCCATGGTAAGATTCTTAAGATTTGTTAATATGCATTATTGATTTTTTTATAATTTACTTGAGCTAATGTCTGAAATATTGTAATTGTAGACATCCAGAAGTGGCTTCAAACAGTGTACAGATGCCAGTTGCCAAAGTGAGTAGGACTGCTGCCAAGGTTTTGTAATCAAGTTTACATTTTATTTGCTTCTTTCACTGTGGTGTCTGTATTCTTATTGGTTTACAAACATTCACTCTTCCGGTCCAGATGTTGTTTGTCAGCTCGCAGCGCCTTATTCAACCTGGATTGGATCTCATAACATAACTATGACCTGGGAGTCCCTGAATCTGTCTGATGTGGTTTATATTCTTCAGTGGACCGGTCCTAGTCTGTCTGGGATTTGGGCACAAGCAGAGGTAGTGAATGATTTTATGTTTATATTTGTAATATTGATGACTAATTTCCACTGACTTTTGTTGCATTTGTACATCATAAATTATAATTGAGTGAAATACAGTAATAAATACAATATTTCTGCATGAAGAAATAAAGGCTTTTTTATGACCATTAAGATTTTTACATTGGGACATTATTTTAATGACAATTTCTCCCAAATCTACCCTTACTCTATGCAAAAACAATGATTTTTTTAAAATCCCCAAAATGAGCATAAATTCAATGCAGTATAAAGATATTACTGTGATGTATAATTAATTGTTCTTTACAAATATACACTACCGTAAAAAAAAGTTTGGGGTCGATAAGATTTTTTAAAAATGTTTTTTATGTGTCTTATGCTCACCAAGACTACATTTATTTGACATACAGTATAAAATACAGTAAAAACAGAAATGAATTTGTATGAAATAATATATTTTATGACAATTTAAATTTCTTTATTGTAATATATTTTATTTATTCCTGTGATTGCAAAACTGAATTTTCAGCATCATTACTCCAGTCTTAAGTGTCACATGATCCTTCAGAAATCATTATTTTTTAATCATCAATGTTGAAAATAATTGTGCTGCCTAATATTTTTGTGGAAACCGTGATACTTTTTTTCAGGGTTCTTTGATTAACAGAAAGTTCATTAGAACAACATTTTTTGAAATATAATTTTTTAGTAACATTATAAATGTCTTTAATGTAACTTTTTATCAATTAAATGTATCATTGTTGAAGAAATGCATCAATTAAAACTTAAACTTTTACTTAAACTTTGAATTTCTTTACTTAAAAACTTTGAGGCAACTGATTGTCTCAATATGAGTTTTGCCAACTTATTCAGGTTTACAGTAAATTCACTTAATATATTTTTATATTACTTTGTAATGTATTATTTATCATATGAGATTTTTTTTGCTTTAAAGGATTAGTTCACTTTAAAATGAAAATTAGCCCAAGCTTTACTCACCCTCAAGCCATCCTAGGTGTATATGACTTTCTTCTTTCTGATGAACACAATCAGAGATATTTTAATAAATATCCTGACGCATTCGAGCTTTATAATATAAAGTGTAAAACTCTTGCAGTTCAAAAAGCTTACGCTATGTCCTACACCTTCCCTATTCGACTTACGGAAAAAGTTTAACTTTACACTTTCTTCTTAACTTTGTATTACGGAGAAGCTAGAGGTAGGCTACAGACAGAGAAATCTTGGGGATGAGATATCACCTGTGCATTTCTTTACAGTTTGCATAAGATTAAACATTTTGGCAATGTTTTGTTTTTTCCTCATAGAATGTCACAGAATCAACATACACCGTCAAACAGTTGGAACCTTTTACCTACTATAAGTTCAGGGTTTGGGCCATGATAGCAGAAATACACGCTTGCTCTCCATCAAGCCCTTGGTACCAGACAAAACCTTTTGGATGTAGGTTAAATCAACAATTGATCAATAGGATTTTTTACATTATGTTTCAAAATCAGTGGTTTGAAGCTGTTCAATGTCTTTCTCTTCAAAAAGTGCCCTCCAGCCCACCCATTGAGAGTATTGAGAGCATGTCTGGAGAGAGTGTGGAGGTTCGCTGGTCTCTACCTAAGAAACCAGGAGGACCCATCTTGGGCTTCAACCTCAATCTCACATCCAATGAACACGTCATCAGTGTCGCAACCAGAGGAAATGTATTCTTCAACACATTCTACCCAACCTTCCATAACACCACATATAGGTAGTATGCATACACATTTTTATGTTTATTCATTGTAAACTTTAATGCAATATACAATGCATTTAAGGTATGCATTTTTTATGTTTACTATTGTCTGTGCTCCCTTTGGATTCTAAAGCATGGCCTTGGCATTGCTAGCACTATGCAGTTTGATGTTATTATTCATTGTAGATATAAATTATTGTTTGTACTGACTGTGTCTTATACAGGATCTCAATAGCTGCTGTAAATCAAGAGGGCCAGGGTTCAGTTGCTGAAGGCAACATAACAACACCAGCACAAGTTGGTTAGTTTAAGCTCACAGTGACACTTTCCTACAAAGATGACCCTAATTTTGCCAAGTGTGTTCCTGGATTTTTTGTTGGTCCTGGAACAACATTCTTCTGCTGAGTTGTAAATGAATAATAATGGATAATAATGAATCAGCATATTAGAATGATTTCTGAAGGATCATGTGACACTGAAGCCTGGAGTAATGATGCTGAAAGTTCAGCTTTGCCATCATAGGAATAAATTACATTTTTAAAAGTATTAAAATTGAAAACAGTTATTTTAAAATGTAATAATATTTTACAAAGTTACATTTTTACTGTATATTTGATCAAATAAATGCAGCCTTGGTGAGCATAAGAGACTTCTTGCAAAAACATTTTAAAAAAAATCTTTACATTTTGGCATCAACATTAAAAAAGCACATCAAAAATCTGAGGATGTTAATCCAAGAACTACTTGGCGAAATCACGGTAAGCTTCATGCAACCACAATACTTCAACCATTCTGCTAATGTTTCTCAATGAATGGTGTTTGCAATGACTTGAAATATACAATAATCTTACTGCTCCATCTGTGATGACTTTCAGAGCAGAATGGAGGCCGCTGGGTCTTTGCATCCAGATGGAACTCATTAAGGATGAGAGAAGAGGATGCCGATTTCTTCACCACAGCACTGTGTCTCTCAGATAGTCTAATCGAGAACAACATCACAGGTCCATTCTTCCTCAAATCAATACATTTTTACCATCTCCACCATACAAGAGTGCCCATAGGAAAGAAGAATCACAAATGAGAGTACCTCAATATCTCAGTTGTTTCTCTTAGACAGAAAGAGGATTAAATGAAGAGCAAATTTGTCTCCTGAGAAAAACCCAAGTAAACTAAAGTTTATCCTCTAGATATCTCAACACTGTCAAAATTCCCTAGACCAAATTATCTGAATTAGGCTACACACGCTTTTATACAGTAAGCTGCATGTTTATTTCTTGCATTTGAGACAAAGTTGATATTTAAATTTAAATTATCTTTGGAAAAGCAACCTTTTAGCAAAAAGATTTTCCTTTAGATGTAGATGGTCGTTGCTCTCTGGCTTCTCACTTATGTTATGGTTTTCACAGGGGTGGCTGTGCACTACAGTTCCAACCATGTCTACTTCTCCGAGGGGACTCGTATCTGGTCGAAAGGGGCTGGGAATCTGACTGACCTCTCAGATCTCAAGCTTCTGCACTCTGCCCCGCTGGAGGTCACAGCACTGAGTGTAGACTGGCTTTATCAGAGGATTTACTATGTTTCCAGTGGTAAGGTATGTATTTACCCTGTTAATTACTGTAGGGAATAAATTATGATATAGACTTTAAAGGTCAAATCATATGTTTTTGTACCAAATAATTATTATTAGCACATTAAATCAATATTTAAATGTTCTGGAACTCATTCTGTGCCCCATAGACTTCCATTGTAATTGTATTAAAGGATTAGTTCACTTTAAAATGAAAATGACCCTCAAGCCATCCTAAGTGTATATGACTTTCTTCTTTCTGATGAACACAAACAGAGTTATATTAATAAATATCCTGACACATCCAAGCTTTATAATGGCAGTGAATTAAGGCCCTCTGAAGCGAAGCGATGCATTTGTGTAAGAAAAATATCCATATTTAACAAGTTATAAAGTAAAATATTTAGCTTCCGCCAGACCGTCTTCCATATTCAACTTAGGAAGAAAGTGTAACTGACGTCGCGTCATTGCATTTTTCGTAAGTTGAATACGGAAGGCGTAGGATGTAGTGTAAGCGTTTTGAACTGAATGAGGCGTTACACTTTCTTCGTGAGTTGAATATGGAAGGTGACCTGGCGGAAGCTAGATATTTTAAAGTGAACTAATCCTTTAATGTAAACATTTTACATATGTTTCCAGTGGTAGGGTATGTATTTACCTTTAATTAGGGACTATTTAGAAAACTTTAAAGATTAAATATCATATGTTTTTGTACTGAATAATGAATGTTGTGGAAATTTTAAAATTTATGGTAATTATCCTTATATGCGGATGATTACAAGTCTTCTCTTAGAAGTGTATGTGCTGATGATTACAAGTTTTCTCTCAGGAGAAGTCTAAGCTGTCTTCTCTTACAAGTGTGTGTGTGTACAGCTTTTCAGTCACGTAGAACAGCTACTTTTGGGGGCTTATTTTTGGCTCGTGGCCAAGCCTGAGCAAAAGACCATGTTTGTATGAAACAAATGTATAAGTTTTGCAGTGTAAGAGGGTTATGATTGTCACGTGACAGGTGGCAGAGTTGTTTTCCTGGTTATGTGCCTAATATGGGAAGAGAATAGAGTTTCAACCTTGGAGATTAGAAAGTATAAGAGGGACTGAAAAACTGTAATCTTTGTCTTACACTCTGCAGCTTCTTGTGAGCTTGTACGACTGTTTGATCTATTTCTTGCAAGAAATAAAACTTTGAAAGACAATTGGACGTGTTTGTCTCTTATGCAGTAGAGTCAGTTGATTTGATTTTTTGCCACAACAATGAATATAAGCACTTTAGTCAAGTCAAGTCAACGTTTATTTCTAGCACAACAGAAGTGGACCCAAAGTGCTTTATAGATCAAGCAATAATTATTATTTTTTTTTTTAAATGTATTTAAATGTTCTGGAACATCTTGCCCCTTAGACTTTCATTGTAAGTTCATTGCAGTAAAAAAATAAAAAAATACTTTGTGTTCAGTGTGTATTTACCTTTAATTAGGGACTGACAATTTTGACAACTTTAAAGATTAAATATTTTTGTACCGAAAAACAAACAAACAATATAAGCGTATATAAATTTGATTGTGTTTACAAACTGAAAGGGTTTGTTCACCCAAAAATGAAAATAATGACATTAATTATTCACCCTCATGCTGTTCCACAACCGTAAGACCTTTATTCATCTTCAGAACACAAATTAAGATATTTTTGTTGAAATCCGATGGCTCAGTGAGGCCTGCATCGCCAGCAATGACATTTCCTCTCTCAAGATCCATTAATGTACTAAAAACATATTTAAATCAGTTCATGTAGATACAGTGGTTCAATATTAATATTATAAAGTGACAAGAATATTTTTTGGTGCACCAAAAAAACAAAATAACGACTTAGCGATGGCCGATTTCAAAACACTGCTTCATGAAGCTTCGGAGCGTTATTATTATTTCAACAAAAATATCTTAATTTGTGTTCCGAAGATGAACGAAGGTCTTACGGGTTTGGAACGACATGAGGGTGAATAATTAATGTCATTATTTTCATTTTTGGGTGAACTAACCCTTGAAGGGCAAGTGAAAATGTAACAGATGCCATACAGAGAGATGAATTAGTATTCTAATTTTATTTAAATACTGTTATCATACTTTCTTTATCAAAAATCTAATGCAGGTCTACTACTGTGGATTAGATGACTGTTCTTTTCCAGTGGATATGAATCTCAACCTTTCCAGTGACGCTGTAAATATAATTGCAGATCCGTATAATGGGTGAGAATCATAAACATTATTAAACACTGTTTGGTTAAGCACTGTCTCTGCTTTATATAAAGCTATAAAACATTGTGTAAACCCTCTGCATTACAGTATCATATCCATTATTAGAGACATTAAATATTTTATTTTATTGTTTTTTTAAGTGAAGAGTAATTTAATAAAATAGAAAATTGTGTTGTCAGATGGCTGTTTTTGTTGCTGAGCAGTGGAATATACCGTTGCCCTCTTCCAGACGCTTCTGACCAACAACATGAGATGAGTCACATCGTAAAAACACATTCTGTCTCCAACTTTGTGGTCAGTTTCCTTAATAAGAGACTGGTTTATCACGACAAAAGTGATCAAACGCTCAACGCCACATCTATGGATGGATTATTTCCCGTTACGCTGTACACAAAAGTTAACTTTGAAGCAAACAGCATTGTTTATGAGGACGATTTCTTCATGCTCACCAATGGATATGCACTTTATAAACAAGTTGGCCAGAGTCAAGTGGCCGCCTTTAATGAATTCACTATGGACTGTGATATCATCCATAGTCAAAATGATGGATTTGATAATATCTGTGCTTTTAGCGCATATGCGCAACCTTATCCTGTGCCACGAAGGCCAAGACATCTACAAGTCCTGTTTGGATCAGATAAAGCCAATGTGTATTGGGATAAACCTGAAAATATGAATGAAGCAAGTGAGTTTTACCAAGTTAATAGCACTATTGGATTTGTTTATTAGTTGGAGACTATAATTGTTGTCATTCATTTATTAAAGCCTGGTTTATTGGTTTAGATTTCATATTGTTAAACTATAAAATTGCTGTTGTCCATTAAATAAATTCAGTTTTGTTCCACACAGGTCCATCTGCCTGGCAAAACTGGACTTATGCTATAAACTGCTTGATGAATGATTTGGTCGTGATGAGATTTAGTGGAATAACTGACACAAGTGTAACCGTACCAGATCTACAGAGCTTACAGCAGTACAACGTCACAGTCAGGGCTTGTTCTCCTGCTGGATGCTCCAGATCAGTCTCATATGAGGGAACAACTCTTCAGCCTGGTGATTATATTGATGCACTTTATCATTTACCTTAATGTTTTTAAACTGGCCACTATATAAAAAGTCATCTTTTTTCAGCCGATGAGCCCCCATATATTGCTGCTGCCAGTGATGATGAAATATGGAAGCAAGATTTGGATAGCATTGAATTTATGGAAAGAATTGTGTCTTATATTGGAGATGTGCAAGGTAAGAAACCAGAGAGATCATATATATATCATAACAGTGGACCCAAAAGGTATTTGGACTCTTTTGAACAACTAAGACACATTTAAAAATGTTTAAGTTTCGCTGCATTTGATTCAAAATAAATAAATGATGCTTGAGCACCTCTCAGATCTAACTTCACTTTCTGAGACAGCTTTTCTAATATATTTTTAAACTGGTTGGTCCCACACAAGTCTCCTAGCAGAATTACCACAGTTCATTATATTAACGATAACGTTAAACATGTTAACGTTATATATATATATATATATATATATATATATATAGCTGCAAGCAGTGATGACAGGCCCAAGCCCTGGCACCACCGCCACCCAGGTGGCTTAAGGAAACCTGTTCATGGAGGGCAACATACATATCTTAATTTAATTTAAAGCTGCAGTCCGTAACTTTTTGGTTAAAAATGATCCAAAATCAATTTTTGAGCAAGTACATATCCAGCCAGTGTTCAAAACTATCTCCTTATCTTAGCTTGATTCACAACGGTAAGCTTGTAATAATGTTTTATAATAAGAGCGACCTGGTGGATTTCCGCGGGAAATTCAAGCATGCAGCAGTTCGTCTTTGCGACATTACGTCACGTCTGTAAACAGAAAGAAGGAGTCCAGGCTAGTCGGCTTTATCATGTAATGAGGATGCTTGTAGCGGATCATTTATAGCCTGTTCTCACAGCAGCTGAAATAATTAAACATATCATTTTGATGGTGGATTGTAATCCAGAAAGGTTCAAATGACAATCATCAGTGACAACTGGAGATTTACCCTGTAGTCAAAAGCAAAAGACTTCGGACTGTGGAGTGGCTACAGAAATTGAAATCTACAGGTAACACTAATACACACTAAATACACACAGTCACGCAATGCTGTTGTTGTTAACATTAACAATTTGAGAACAAAGTATAACAGTAATAATAATTTGCACAGTTTGGCATGATCTGAGCTAAGCGATCGTTAGATTTAATCACCATTGGCAGCATGATTTATTGTAGGCCTAATGCTTTTTTTCTCAGTTGGTCAGAACAAAAGTGGCAGATATGTTACTTACTTGTTCAGATGACATTTTCTGGTGAAGATTCTTATTTTGGTCATACTTTAAAGACGTAGAATCTGTGATTCTGAAATACGGTATCCACACCGGTGTAGTGACTGACAGCAAACATTAGATTCATCCGCTGAGGAGTCATGCCGATGCACGACGCATGTAATGATAACAATACCGCATATGACTGCAATTGCAGGTTTCAAACAGAGATGGCGACAAAGAGGAAAAATGCCGGACTGCAGCTTTAAATCAAACAATGATTTTGCACGATATGAGACACTTCCTGTTTCCCTTTTTTGTCATTACTTTAATCCCTCGCCATGGCAACACTGTTCGAGATATCCTAGTTTGGTGACTGTAGGTAAAATTAACACCCAACTTTAGACAAAAGGTGGCGCTATAGAGCCCCTCCTCCACGTCCATTTCTAAGGCTTTGCCCATGTCTTCTGGCTGGCAACTCTGATGTGCGTGTTGAGTTTCATGCAATTTGAAGCATGCTAAGTGCCTCAAAAACCACCATAAAGAATATTAAAGTTAAATGCATTGCCATGACAACAGTATTCAAGATATCAAGAATCCTTTCACAGGTGTGCATCTGCAGTGTCTTGACATTATTCTGACGAAGACTGAAGCAAATCGGGTAAAAATAAGAGAGCGATTTCAAAGCATTTTGAAAGCGACACACTCCCTGTTGCCAGTTAGTGGCACTGTAACTTTGACTAACAATAGTCACATTCATGTTGCTGGCTGACGATTCCTACGTGTGTGCACAGTTTCAAGAGTTTTTGAGCATGTTAAGGGAGCCAAACATGCCTGAAAGGTTGTAAAAAAAAATGTACCTAAGGAAAACAATAGGGCCTTCACCCTTTCAGGGCTTGTGCGCTAAAAAAAAATCACTATAAATCATTATTTTGATCATTATTTTCCTGTTTATCTCTGTAAAGCTGCTTTGAAACAATCTGTATAAAGTGCTATATAAATAAAGGTGACTTGACTGTAAAACAAGATCGATAGCATGTTCTCTCGTGATGAACAGACATGGATTGGTATGGTTCTACAATCTACTGGACTAACAGTTCGGGCCACATTAACTGGATTCAACTGGGTAATCAGTCTCTGAGTGTGATGACAATGCCATCACCCATGAATGCTGAAGTGCTGGCCTTTGACTGGCTGGGACAGTATCTATACTGGAGCTGCAACTCAAATCAGGTAAGTTTTTAAGTCATGCTTGAATGAATGAAATATTGAAGCCATAATAAACAGAAGCTACTAATACTTTATTGACTTAATGAATATGTGACAGTAGCATGATCTAATTGTGAGACATCTCTTATCAGATATGCCGAGGGTCTACATCTGATCACGGGGTTGAGATATTTCTTCAAGCAGAGCAGAAGATTCTCAGTTTGGTGATTGATTCATTGAATGCTGCCATCTACTGGACCACTGAAACATCAGTAGAGGTCTGTAGACTGGATGGAGAAGACTACCAACTCCTGGATAAACTGAGTGTGTTCTCTGGGAAAGAGGTGAGGACTTAATATACACGTCTAATACACTACCATTCAAAAGTTTAGGGTCTGTAAGATTTTTTATTGTTTTTTGAAAGATTCTTATGCTTACCAAGACTGCAGTTATTTGATCAAAGTTACTGCAGTTATTTGAACTATGACATATAACTATGACCACTCTGAAGCAGGAGAGTCTCAAGAAGCCAGGTTATTTTTTCTGTTTATAAAAAATCGGGTAGATTTAGCAATATAGCGGGTATATGATGTATACGATGTTATGATGAACTATATACCTTTCTCCACTGATGTTCTGAGTTGTCCAAAGCGTTTGTAAGGATACTGATCATTAGAAGGCAGCTGTCTGACTCTGAGATGGCGAACGGGAACATGGTTTGTGTAAAATTAGCAACACATTATTAGCTGTTGTTTGATAACATAGTCAAGCAAAAGGCTAATCGTATTAATTACCGTTATGTGTCCGATGTTGTAAAAAGTGATACCATTGTGCAGCGTTTACCTCAGTAAGTTGACCGGGTGGATCTCTGAGCTCGTGCGAGTATATTAAATGAAGCAAGGGTGTAGAGTTACATTCTAGCTATTTTAAGGCTTTTTTTTTTTTTTTAATATGGCAATAAGTTTTAACTCACGGACCTAAGATATATGTCCATATTCTCTAAATTATAGGTTGCTGGTATCACTTTGAATGTGATTGAAGGAAATCTGTATTGGCTGGTGCAGGACGGCTCCCTGTTGAATCTTTACAGAGTCAACATCAGTCCTCACGGGTTGGTACATATACAAATGTTTAACAGATAGATCTCATTAATGGATGTATTGTTTAGTGACAAATATGGCTCATAATAATATTTTCTTACTGAATGTTGTTGTTTTTAATGTTTTGCAAAAATATGTTCTACCCGTAAAGGACGCAGAAGTCTAAAGCAGAAGAATTTGCAAGATGGACCACATCTCAAATCTCACATCATCAAGTGGGCTCCTATAGCGGACGACTTGTTTGGCTGGATGAAAACAAACAGCTCAGGATTCAGGAGTTGAACCAAAACAACAGTGTCCTTATGTCTTCCAACAAAACACTGACAGCTTTTTCTGTTGTACAGCAAATGCTGAAGCCTCTTCCAGGTCAGCACGGTGTTATATTTCATATTTCTGTATGTGCTTTATTTTAGTCATAATCACTTTGTATGTGTCTTTGTGTTTGTATCCCAGATGGATTCGTATCTCTTCCTGTAGTTATTCCTCCTGCAGTTTCCAAAATTGTTCTTGAAGGGAATGACACATTTTTTCAGATACTCTGGGAGCCCAGCAGTGTTGACTACGGCACAGTGATTTATTGTGTAGTGTCTAAAGAACTGTGGAAATATGTGAAAAATGGGGAACAGCTTCAAAATGTACTACACCAATTTTTTTTATTGTAAATCCACCTTAATTTCTCTAAAAGAAAACAATGTTTTATCTGACTTTTTTTTGTATAAAATGTATTGATGATGTATTTGCAACACATTTCTGCAGAAATACCCCACCAGATATTGTCATCCTGTTAATACGTTTTCCGAAACAGTCATAAATGTCACACAATTCAAACCAGGAACCAAATTTGACGTCACCATAACCCCTTTTTCATATTGGGGTAAAGGGGAATCGACACAAACAACTTTCATTACTCCAGGTAAGAATGCTGCATCATCTGCATAAGAATAAAATAGAATTAAATGTAAATATAATAAAAGAAGCAGATGACTAAGAAAAAATACATTGAATACTTTACATTTTAATGAAACTGTACTGTTTTGCTTTTTGTGTATTTTATTGTGCTATCTAATACAAAAAAAAATGCCATTTTAAATGCACTCTCATTGTCACCCAGCAGGTACTTCATTAGACACTGACATGACATTGATTATTTTGATCGTATCAGTCACTGCTGGATTTACACTGATTATTCTAATCGTCGCAGCAGTCAGTAAGTAAACAAATGACACAATTCCCTTTTATAAAAGACTATTTCATTCCCATATCAAAATTAATGAGAGAATATGAAAGTACAACATTTACTTCCCCTGCTGTTTTGATGTAGTTTGGCACAGACACCAAAAAAAAAAGAATCATGGGACAGTTATACAAACAGGTGTGGACATCAATCCAGATGTGGAGTTAGAGTATATTCGAAGTTTAGTTGGTCTTGGGAACGCCTGCTTTGCCATCAGGTACTTACAATCTAACGCTTTGTTTTAATATGATTTTGCTGCATCTATAAACCACAAAAGTGTGTTAATATTTAAACAACTTTCCCCCAGTACCATACCCGCCCAAGGAGAGATTGAGTCACTTCCGGTGTTTCCCAGAGAATGTCTGAAGCTCCAGAGGTTGTTGGGTAGTGGTGCTTTTGGAGAAGTTTATGAAGGTGTTACAGTTGGCAGCCAAATCATTGGAGTTGTGCCAGAGAGGAGAGTGGCTGTCAAGGTACATTTGATTGGTTTAAACTGTTTAACTGTTCCACATTAAACTTTTTCTTATTGCATATACAGTGCTCAGCGTAAATGAGTACACCCCCTTTGAAAAGTAACATTTTAAATAATATCTCAATGAACACCAAAACAATTTCCAAAATGTTGACAAGATTAAGTTTTATATAACATCTGTTTAACTTATAACATGAAAGTAAGTTTAATAATATAACTTAGAGAACAAAATTGTAAGTTTTACTCAAATTAGGGTGATGCAAAAATGAGTACACCCCACTGAAAGTCTCTGGAGCAAAGCTAAATTTTAGACTACAAATGTCTAATTTAACAAGAATTCAACCACATGTGAGTCTAATTATTCATTACACAGGTGTCCAGTTGACTATAAAAGGGTGTTAAAACCCCTTCCCATTTCATGCTGTCAGCAATGGCACCACATGGAAGAGAAATGTCACAAGACCTGAGAAAGAAAATTTCTTTACACCAGAAAGGTGAAGGCTACAAGAAGATCAGCAAAGCTTTACTTATCAGTCAGAATACTGTAGCAAAAGTGGTACAAACATTTAAAAAAGATGGAACTGCAACCATCTCGCAGAGACGTCCAGGTCGTCCACGGAAGTTGACACCTCGACAGGAGTGTCTTCTGATGAGAAGGGTTGAAGAAAACCGGTATGCAAGTTCACTGCAGTTATCTAAAGAAGTAGAAAGCCTAACTGAGGTGACTATTTCCCATGACATAATACGGCGTACACTGCAGAGGTGCGATCTGAACCCAATCTAACACCTATGGGGAATTCTGAAGAGACAAATTGAGCATCACTCTCCATCCAGCATCCAGTCTCTAAAAGAGGTCATTCTTGAAGAATGGAAAAAGATGGATGTTGCAAAATGTCGCCAACTTGTTCATTCCATGCCTAGAAGACTTGGTGCTGTCATTAAAAATCATGGAGGCCATTCAAAGTACTAGATGTAGTAGTTTTTGTTGTGGGGTGTACTCATTTTTGCATCACCCTAATTTGAGTAAAACTGAAAAATGTGTAATCTAAGTTATATTATTAACCTTACTTTCATGTTATAAGTTAAACAGATGTTATATTAAACTTAGTCTTGTCAACATTTTGGAAATAGTTTTTGTGTTCATTGAGATATTGTTTAAAATGTTACTTTTCAAAGGGGGTGTACTCATTTACGCTGAGCACTGTATATATTAGTGTGTGTATATATATATATATATATACATTTTATATATTTCTCATATACTTCCACGGGGTCCACATTGCTGTTTCAGACACTGAGGAAAGATGCCAGTGACTATGAGAAAACTGAGTTCCTAAAAGAAGCTCATTTGATGAGGTAAAAGAAATGTTTGCTCAAAGCATCACACTGAAAATATGATCATAATAGGGTACAAAACATATGATGGTGAGGCCCCCTGGCCTAGAGCAAGTGGCAATGTTTGTGGTGTGGTCTGTTGTTATTTAGTGTTTTGGGAGAAAATAAAATGATTTAAAATACTGTTCAAAATGTAGGGGTCAGTTTTTAAATGATTTTGAAAGAAGTCTCTTAAATGCTCACCAATGATGCATTTATTTGAGCAAAAATACAGTAAAAACAGTAATATTGTTGAAATAATATTACAATTGAAAAATAACTGGTATCTATTTTGAAATATAATTTATTCTTCTGATGGCAAAGCTGAATTTTTAACATCATTTCTCCAGTCTTAAGTGTCACATGATCCTTCAGAAATCATTCTAATATGATGATCTGCTGCTCAAGAAACACTTATTATTATTATCAATGTTGAAAACAGTTGTGCTACTCAGTATTTTTGTGGAAACCATGATACATTTTTTTCAGGGTTATTTCATGAATAGAAAGTTCAAAAGAACAGCATTTATTTGAAATAGAAATCTTTTTTAACATTGTAAAAGTCTTTACTGTCAATTTTGAGCGATTTCACACAACCTTGCTGAATAAAAGTGTTTTTTTTTAGAAAAATTATTTGGAGCACATTTATCATGCATTGTTTTGTGTTTGTGGCTCTCCAGCCAGTTTAATCATCCTAACATCCTGCGCTTGCTTGGAGTGTGTCTGCTAAACGAGCCACATTACCTCATCCTGGAGCTGATGGAAGGAGGAGACCTTCGTTCTTACCTGAGAGGGGCCCGTGCTACCAATGTTAGGCTTTGTTTTGATATCTACTGTATGAGATGTTTTTTTACTGACTATAGCACTAATGTGGTCTTATGTCTCATAGACCCACAAAGAGCTACTAAACCTCACCAGCCTTCTGGACATCAGTTTGGATGCTGCCACAGGATGTGCTTATTTAGAAAGGATGCACTTTGTTCATAGGTAAAGATGTGCTCATATACTGCTAATGCATTCCTGTAGCGGATGGTGCTCACAATGCCAAGGTCATGGGTTCAATTCCCAGGGAATGCATAAACACATAAAATGTACACTTTGAATGCAATGTAAGTCGCTTTGGATAAAAGTGTCTGCCAAATGCATAAAAGTAAATGTATCTAAATGAAACTATATTCAATACTTCATGTACAGGGATATTGCAGCAAGGAACTGTTTAGTGTCAGTAAGAAACTACACAGACCCAGAAAGGATCGTTAAAATAGGAGACTTCGGATTGGCCCGTGATGTGTATAAGAACGACTACTACAGGAAGAAGGGTGAAGGTCTGCTTCCTGTTCGCTGGATGTCACCAGAGAGTTTAACAGATGGCATTTTCAATAAATATTCAGATGTCTGGTCAGTATCTTGAGTATTAATGTTGCCTTATCATGCTTAACATGCATATTCCTATAAATATATTTTCTTATCATTTGCTTTTTCCAGGGCATTTGGTGTACTCTTATGGGAGATTATGACATTAGGAAAGCTACCGTATCCCACATACACCAACCATGAAGTCTTAAGCCATATCAATACAGGTGGACGTTTGCCTTCACCAGCAGGATGTCCACAGAGATTGTAAGTGTTATTAGTAGATGATTTCTACAAATACATGTTTTAAATTGATTGAATGTGAAGACAAATATATGATATGGACTTTGAATGAATATGGTAAAAATCAAAGATTACATTTCCATATTATTATTGTTTTGTAGGTATAATCTGATGATGGGCTGTTGGAGTAAAGAACCAACTGAGAGGCCAAACTTCCAGTGCCTTGAGGAAACCCTTAGTAAATTGAGAGATTATGAGGCGGATAAAAGAGCAAACCAGAATGGAGCTGAAGGTCATGTGAACCAAGCCTACCAGGAAGGTATGATTTTATATCAATATAGATATCAATATAATCTAAATATTAGCTTTACTTCATCATATAAAACAGAATAAATGTTATGACTCATTTACTTAATCTGAATCAGATGTGCACAGATTTGTGACTTTTTCAGATTGGTCCTCATTACTATGTACCTCTTGCTGTTTTCTCCAGAGGAGGAGGTTTGCACTGCTGTGGATGAAGATGAAGTTCTGGAAACTGGACTGTCTCCTGTGCTCAGCAACGAGGGACTGAATTACTTGATGTATCGAGCTGAGAGCCCAGACAGTGTCCGAACAGACTCATCGACACCCACCGAAGATAGATAAGACTATAATTGCCAATGTGGTTTTGAAGTCACTGGCACCTCAAGTTTGCACAAAGACCTGTGAGCTGGACCTCACTTTTGTAATCTTCTTTCTTGTAAATACTGTATAAAAATAATAATAATACATATTAATATTATTATAATATTTTTGTATTGTATAATGTTGAATGATCAATAAACTGATATCAATATTATGCAAAACCGTTAGATATGTATTCCATTAAAGAAATACCAGTACTTGCAATTTTGCAAATGAATAAATGGTTAATGGTTAAATTATGCGAACAGCAAAAAAAAAAAAAAATATATATATATAATATTAATTTGATGTATAATGTGTAAAGTTGAATGATCAATAAAAAGTCATTATATCAACACTATATAGAACAACTAGATTTGTATTTTCCGCACTTACAATTCTGCAACTGGTTAAATTATGCAAACAGCAAATAATAATAATAAATTAATAGTAATAATAAATATTGTGTTTTGCTGTGTAATGTATAAAGTTTAATGATCAATAAAAATATGATATATAATCATTATGTAGAACAACTAGATTTAAATTTCCTGAAAGAAGTACCAGTACTTGCTATTTTGCAACTGGTTAAATTGGCTAAATTATGCAAACATATAATAAATAATAATAATAATAATAATAATAATAATACATTTCATAGTGTAACTATAGGATAACAATTTTGATTTAAATAAATTATTTTTAATTTATATATATATATATATACACATATAGTTGACAGAAATATTGACACGTTGACACGGCCATGGGATAGAAAAGAAACAGCACATATACATGTATGCGTGCGTGTGTGTGTGTGTGTATATATAGTCACCGTGATTTTGCCAAGTAAGACATGTTCCTGGATCAACATATTTTGTTGATCCTGGAACAACATTCCTATCCGAAAATTTAGTCCTAACCTTTTCCCAACCCCTAAACCTAACCCTACCCATAACTTATCCCTAAAATCAGAGGGAAATGATAGTTGAATAACACTGTTGTGGAAGCACCTAACCCAGGTTGTAAGCCTAAACTTGACATAAATGGTAAACTGGTCCCTCAAATCTGATTGGTTGATTGGAATGTTGTTCCAGGATCAACAAAGATGTTGATCCAAGAACATGTTGTACTAGGTGAAATCACGTTCACCATATATATATATATATATATATATATGAAATCACGTTCACCATATATATATATTGTTTTTAATGTCAACAGATTAACATTTAATTACACTAAAAATCCTAAAAAAAAATTAGCTTATTGTATTGAACGGTGAGTCAGTGACGATTGATCGACTTCTTACAACACCGCCCCTTTCCGTGCTCGAGCGTCACGTGACCGCCCTCGGTGAAAGCAGCATGGCGTGTGTGAGCGCGGAGCTCCTCCATAAACTCTACTTTATTTGCACTTAGTTCGTCTTTAAATCCAATCTATCAAAAGGGGCTGTGAACGTATTGAAAGCTGGAATATCGCTCGCAGCATGGACGAAGGGAATAAACTCCAGTTCCCGTCCCTGCCCGCCGCCAAAGAAGAGCAGCTGGTATGTTATGAACATATTAGCGCAGTGCTAACAACTGCTGGATTACAGCCACTCTTCAAAATGTCTGATTCAAAGCAGTGCCTTTCTGATTAGCATGTGTCAGTGCATGAATAAAAACAGCTGAATTTTCCTGATATTTTAAATGGATAATAAAGCTCTTTAACTAACTCTTTGCGGTGAGCGGTTAGCATGTGCATCTAGTGGCAGTGTACAAGAATAACAACTCAGAAATCAAAGTCATCAGCCATGTAACATTATACTAAGACATATCTCAATGCAAATGACGACCTGGGTAGTATTTATTATTATACTCAGAATAATATTAAAATAATTATATGCATTACCGATTTTAATTCCTGTATTTATACTTTTAGACACACTACCAACCAAATTGTTCGTCACTAACATCCATTACGAGACTAATATTGAGTGTAGTCAACAACAACAAAATAAACACATTTAATTGGCAATATATACACTTTTTTGAGACTTTTAGCTTAATATAACGTAAAATTTTAAGTTTTCTGCGGAAACATATTCTATGTAAGTATGCAAACATACAGACTTGGCCCAATGCATTGCAAGTGCATGATCCCTATTGTCCATACCTGGAATGCATTCTTGCTTTTATGCTTTATTTTGGTCTAACTTGAGCAGTAAACCTGACAGGAACCGATTAAGTGAGAGTGTAAATATTGTTTAAATTGTCTGTCAAACCAATTATTGAGTCTAGTCTAAATCATGGGTAGGTGGATGATGATGATATTGATTTTTATTCCTGTATTGGGCTGCAGTTTATGGTGCTAGTGTTGAGGTACTTTTAAAATGTTTATTACTGTCTGCAAGAATGCTTGTAAAAACTGATAATCTGGTTTTGCAATCCAATTTCTGCAGGACTGGGCATATCCAATGAGAAGAGAGATGCAGGTGATCATTAAAACAGACTTTTCATATTATTGTATAGGATTTTGTATTGTTATGGCTTTTGTACTACTGCAGTACTTGTGGTATAGGATATAATTGTGTTAGTACAAACATTCAGTACTTTAACAACACCCTGTTTTTTGGTTTTGCTGTCACCACACAGCACCTTCGATAGAAATTTCTTGTATATTTTTGGCGAGTCACAGTCTAAAGTATGTTTCATATCTCATTCTCATCAAATGATCACACTTTCTGCTTTTACTAAAACTAAATCTGATGTAATGATTTAGGAAATCCTCCCAGGCTTGTTTCTTGGACCCTATTCGGCTGCTATGAAGAGTAAGGTACTGTAGAGATGATCTGTTCTCATGCGTCATGATGGAAATAATCTGTGCCTGGGATTCCTGTAATAATTCATCCTCTCTTTCAGCTCTCAATGCTGGAGAAGCAGGGCATAACTCACATCGTGTGTGTCAGACAAGACATCGAGGCCAACTTTATAAAGCCAAACTTTCCCCACAAATTTAGGTATTTTGATTTTTTGTTCTATGCACATATGCGAGTTGTACTCAATATAAAGGTCCACTATTTCTAACAGCTAATTTACTTTATTTCTTTGTTTATAGGTACCTTGTTTTAGATATAGCAGATAACCCTGTGGAAAATATAATTAGATATTTCCCAATGGTAAGCTGACCTATCTTTATACATTTTATGTTATAAATATTTTTGTGTGTGTGTGTGATTCTTTTGTCTAATTATGATTACCTGTTTTTCTTTCTATAGACTAAAGAATTTATTGATGGATGTTTAGAGACGGGGGGTAATGAATGTTTTTCCGTATTTATCTTGTGTAGTTACTGGCAGCATTGATATGAGTACAAACTTTATACTAAACATACATTTAATACTAGATTTTGTTTTGCTTTTTATTTTTAGTCATCTCATCCATCTTGCACATTTTTGTGTTGCAGGAAAGGTACTTGTTCATGGAAATGCAGGGATATCAAGAAGGTTCATAATCTTATTTTATTATTTTAGATTATAATGTGATTTTTTTTCTCTCTCTTACTAATGTTTGTAAAATCTCAGTTGGGGACATGGTTTGATTTTACTTAATAAATCTAATATTTTATCTATATTATTATTAAATAAATGTACATTTCTTTTTTCAGTGCTGCCTTAGTTATTGCCTACCTAATGGAGACATTTGGTGTAAAATACAGGTAAAAGAATTTAGTATAGAAACATTTCACACATATCCAAAAATATCAATACATGATAATACGAGTTTGACTTGAAGCTGTTGGTGTCGTACATATTATATCTTCACAGAGATGCCTTTAGTCATGTACAGGAGAGACGGTTTTGTATTAATCCCAATGTTGGCTTTGTTCATCAGCTACAGGTATGATTTTAAAGAAATCTCAGCATTAATAATTCATTCAAGATAAAAGTGCAATAGCTGTTTAGATACATACATACATAAATCGATGTTCTTTCTGTTTTCATCAAGGAATATGAAGCAATATATCTCGCAAAGCTAACCATCAAGATGATGTCACCCATTCAGTTGGGCAGGTCTTTCTCCATCCAAGCTGGGATGCCAGGTAAGAGAATATTATTTTATGGCCCAATGTATTTCTAATTTTGATGCCTTTTTTTTTTTTTTAATGATCAATATTGAATATTTAATTGTATATGCTCATTTAGATTACATTTTCCATCATCTAACACTTAAAGCTAATCTTTAAAAACACAAAAAATTTAGTAACTGTTAAATCTTTAGAAATCCTCCAAAATGAATATTTGTTGTTGTACATTATAATGTTGTGATGCCTAAATTCTCTTGTAGCATTTACAATGATTGATTTTAGTTTATAGTGTATTTTTATTTTTCTCTCGATGAAATGGTGCAGTATTTAGAGCCCTGCATTTCTGCCCGAGCCCGAAGGGCCCCAACTTATTTACGGCCCACGGGCCAGGCTTCGGGACGATTTTCACGTAATAGCTCAGAGGTGGGCCGGGCCTCGGGCCTGTTTTAGGATTCTCCTCCTTTAATACTTTGGACATCCATTAATTAAATAAACCATGAGAAGCTGATGATGGTAAAACAAACATATGCATAGATTTAGTGTTGTGCTGGCGGAAACATGATGAGACCATAGCTGCGTCTCATTTCGGAGGCTGCATGCGCGCGTCCTCATATTTGGTGTAGCAGCGAGTGCGCCTTCAGCGCAGTAGCTGGAAGAGTGAGAAAGGAGGGCTGAAACTGGATTAAAATTAGGGATGTTCATTTCGGTGTGACCCATTAAAAATACCAAAATGTTATTTTCAAGGCTTTAGTTTTATACATGTGCAAATACAGCATATAAAACAACAGAATAGGAGTTTTCACACATCACGCACCTGCAGCGCTTGAATGGAGAAATCGCGCCGGCGCCTTGCGCACATACATGCATTTCTAACTTGACATCGCAGCCTGTTTATTATCAAAATAAAATACAGTCAATCAAAGTTACACTGCTCAATGTATATATAGGCTAGTCTGTACAATCTGTGGCGTTCAGCGCTATAGGATGTATTGTTGGAACGCGAGCAAAGTACAAAGCCTATAATTTACATAATAAATAATAGTTTAGCATTCAAATACTTCGTGAATATGGAAACATTTGGATTTGTGCCGAATTGGAAAGGTTGGCAACATGTTTTTCGTTATGGTTCTATTCTAAATAGGCTACTGTTTGTAGGATTTGTTGTCTATAGCTATATGTTTATAGTTTTTCTTTTTAAAACGTCTGTTAGTATTAACTGGTCAAACTTCTTGGTTAACAGTTAACCAGTCAATTATGAGCATCCCTAATTAAAACTTTCCAATGCGGACGCTGTGCTTTTTCTCCACGACTCTTTCTCTATATGAGAGTGTTCTTCTGGCTGTAGCATGTTGTCTCGTTTTTCGTTTGAAAATCACCATGTTCAGTGGTGAAGCTTTGATTTTTGATGCATAGTTGTGGTGTAAGGTAAGACAACCTGTAAGTTTTTCTTTTAAGCCATTTTTTTTTCGCACGCTGTTACGAGAAGCAGAGCAGCCCGCCTCAGCTTGTAAAAAAAGTTGCTTTTTACTGTGGTAGTGCTAATAAACGTTTAAACTAACATTGTGATATGTTTATATTAGTGTTTTATATTTATGGCTTTTATTGTAGGTAAGTGTTGATTTGACAGTCTAAATCGATCAAACGTGCTCAACTCACTGTCGGCCGCTGTGGTTGTCATTTTAAGAAACATAAACTTTAATTTAACAAACAAAGAAGTGCTCCAAACATTTTTCTAAATTAACTTAATTAAGAAATGAAAAGGATTACAACTACTTTGCAATTAAAAACAAAATTGAACATTTTAATGGCTGCAACAATGGATGCGTTATGGGGAAGAAAAAAAAAAAACGGGCTCCAGTCGGGTTCGGGCCATACCTGTCGGACACGGGCCGGGCAGGGCCTGAGCGTCTCGGGCCAGGGCCGGGCTAGGGCCTAGATTTGTGGCCCGTGCAGGGCTCTAGCAGAATTTTCTAGCTTGTTTTCTTGTTATGTATGTCCAGTTTTTTGCATTCTGAGTCTGCTTTTGTTGTTTTGCATTTGATGTAGGGCTGCAACAAACGATCATTTTGATAATCGATTAATCTAACGATTATTAGAACAATTAATCGACTAATCATCGATTATTACACTGATTAATCAGTAGGCTTTGTTCGATTATTCCACTTTAGCAATTAGTTAAAATATTGAGTTACACTGTACTTTAACTAGTAAATAAAACAAGGAAATCACTTCAGCTTCTGAAAGTCTATTTTTAATGATTTTCAAGCCAACTGAATAGACCAGTCTCCTTCAGGTTTTCTTTCCTTCTCAGAAGTCATCAACAGTCCAACTGTTACAATGACTGGTACTGTGTTTTTAAGTCTGTGAATTGTAATAATAACTTTTTAATAACAGTAAAAATATTAATATGGAATATTGTGCTTTTTTTTTTTTTTATAAAAATGCCCCTCTCTAGATTTAATTATATATATATATATATATATATATATATGTACACATATATATATATATATATATATATGTACACACACTAACTATCGAGTTTATGGTCATTGAATGGCTTTCTTGAGGTAAATGTTACATTTTGTGACATATTTGTTTGCAAGCTGTTTTATTGACTTCTTTCTGCAGTTAAAACTCAGATTAAGTGATTACATTAGAGATGGATTCATTTCAGTAAGTTGTACTGTATATTTTTGATGTTCATGTTTATTTCGCGCTGTAATAGAAAAGAGGAAGAGATAATAGGTTCACGTGCCGCTTGACCTGAGGCGCTACAGCGATCTGTCACTCCACATTAAACAGCGTCAAAACCACATGTATTGTTTGAATCCCGTAGTAAAATTGACAGAATTTAAAAGCTGAGAATTAGTTTTATATGAAAAGTAACCTAATCTGTCTTATCTGTTGGCGCGTTGTCGGTGTCCTCTTTGCTCTGCTATGTATCTTTCACTGCGTGAGAAAATGGACGTGTGGCACGAGAACAGTAAGTTTGAATGAGAGTTGGTGGCCCTGCATGACAGCATTTTTTTGTAGTAATGCTAAACGTTATGTTTATGCTATGTTAATTTCCCACATTTCACGGGTTTGACTTCGTTTGCACTATGCACTCCAAAGCGCTGACTTCTTTTATTGGATTGGATCCGGGAGGGCTGCATTACAGTATTGCACTACAGTGCCCCACTGGTCAAACCGCGTTATTGCAGGCCCTTCAAATAGGTCGTATGAGATCAAGAGACTATTCGACAACAAAAATATTTGTCAACAATTTTTTGTTGTCGATGGTGTCGACTAATCGTTTCAGCCCTAATTTGATGTAATAATGGTTGTTAGTAACTCATTTGTTAGTTATATCAGATGAAAACATTTGCTAAATGAAAATCTTTGGTGGTAGTGCTGATTGTGATAAATTATTGGGTCGATTGTACTATAAGAATCTATCATTTGTAGAGGTGTGAATCTTTACTTGCCTCACAATTTTATTTGATTATGATTCAGAGGGTAACGATTAGGGCTGCATGATTTATCACGATTAAATCGCACACAATTTGGCAGAGGCTGTGATTATTTTATGCGCAGCTTGTCAGAGCTGTACTGCTCTGTGATCAGTAGTAAATGCTTCTCCATCTGAAAGCCAGAGGGCGCTCTTGCGCAGAAACTCTAAATATGCCCTGCCGCAGAAGAAGATAACATGCGTCATATCGCTGTAGCTGAATAAACCGAAGATTGAAACACTTTGATCGATTAAACATGATTAATAAACACACAACTGTCATTATGAAGTGAGTTTGGAGTAAAAACATGTTATTAAATGTTGTCTTTTGTTCAACAAGATGTTAATAAATGCTTCTTATGTCTGGAAAGATGTTTGGCGCGTGTTGTTTTTTTAAATGCACATTATAAGTGACTCAAACTTGCAGTGCTTTCAGATGGATCAGTATTTGGAGCCATACTTCATTGACAAGCCGCACATAAAAAATAATCGCAGCCTTTGCGATTTCATAGTCGCACTAAGAATCGCGTTTTTGCAATAATCGCATTTTAAGTTCAATGTTGTTTTTCGTATTGTGCTATAAATCGTGCAACACTAGTAACGATTTGATTATAAAATGATTCTCTGCATCACAATGAATCTTTTCCTCAGATTATTTTATTAATAATAATTATATTAATATTCACAATCTAGTTCTTTTTGTTATTTCATCTTTATTAAAAATAAGAAAAGATAGAAATAACAAACAGTTGAACAAAATACAATATAAGACACATGAAATTAACTGCTTTACTTTTTTCATTTTACATCTATTTAACACCAGCATTCAAGTAAGAAATACAGAAATTAAATAAACAAATGTAAAAAGAAAAAATCACTGCATAGTCTTTAGTGTATTAATTACAAATAAACTGATTATCAAAGCTACAAAAGTAATTCAGTCAAAAGCAGTGAGTGATTCCCTCTTTTCTTTTGTTGTTTGATTAACATTAATAATGACAGACAGCAGCAGGTTTATTATATTAAGACGTTCACGTGAATACTTGCAAAGACAGATATTTTGAAATAATTGTTTGTATTTGACCATTTAGGCACAACAAGTGCGAAAGAGATCTGAATTCAATATCGCATGCTGAAAGAGGCAGCTTTCTGTGTGCGTGCTTTGTATGAAAGTACAAAGATGTATGAAAGATCTTTTTCGTAGCTTATTGCGCTTAACTCTTTAACATCAAGCACATTCCCCACTTTCTCTTATTCATGCACATTTTTTTTTTTTCCTGTTAAAAAACGAAACATCAGATGCAAGTGCTTTGCTTACGAAAGACATGTACGCAACTTTTTTTTGTTCATATCTCATAGGAGTAGTTTAATAAAACAGTACATTGATATGTATGATTGACCTATTTAAATATATTCATTTGTTTTTATGCATTGATGCAGAATTGTTTAAAACAGCATCGTAAATACAATTATATTCCACAGTTCTAGTCATTTGTACATTAGTAATATATGAAACTACATTATTCTTAAATGCACTTATTCATACTGTGACTGATCCTCTTTTTTTTTTTTTTTTTTTACAGGAAGCCTAAAGCGAACACTAGAAGAGGATGAAGATTTCGGGAGTATGCAAGTTACGGCAGCACAAAATGGATAGGCTTTACTAAAAAAGTGCTTTAACAGTGAACTTTTCTTTTTACATTTTTATTGGGATTAAAAATGTAAATATTTGTACAGAGGTTGGGAGGGAGAGACTGCTCCTCGTGACCCTTGGAGCTGGGGAAGGTTTGATATTCTTTTTTTTGTTTTTGAGCTGTATGCACTGAAATTTTTTGCAGTTTTATAGTATTTAAAGCATTTTGCATTTGCAGCGGGACAGTATTGCAATAATGCACTTTTGATACTTGAATTACTGTTAGGTTTTTGGACGGATTTGAATTGGGGTAGGGGGTATCAAAGGAATGCGACTGCCACTGCCATAGAAATGAAATGGTAGGATGAATCAGTCTTTATGTAGGGAATGAACAAGGAAAGACACGTTTTGCCATAGAATTAACATCCCACTGCTAAATAAAAGATGGCTACTTACACCTTGTGTTTTCAATGTTGTCAATCCCTGGTTTAAAGAGATGTGACTGCTGGGTGTGGATAGATTTCAAATAATAATCCAACTTCATTGAAAAAACATTTTTTTTTTTTTTTTATTGAAACATTTTTAACCCATTCACCTACTTGTCATTCAATGGTTTTACATCAATTATAAAATATAACAGTTATAAAAGCCAATATAACATCACTGCCACATGTTTATTTGTTGACTGACAGTTGACAATAAGTATTTAGATGCCCCTATGTTTGTCTGCTATCAGTGCAAGTACAAAAATAAAGGTGTTTAGCGTACATAGATATGCTTTCATTGCATCAGGATATATTTCAAAATAATTTATTTTCCTTCATTAGGTTTGATACACAATTAATGATTCAGCATCACCAGTGGCTAAGACTAGAGCCAAAATTGAGAAAATACATAAGCATAATAAATAAATGTAAACCATTTTTCTATTAAATGTTCTCTACATTGAAGATGAGTACCTGCAAGAGAAATCGAAATAAGATTGAAATAGAAAGATGAAATAGATTCAATACAGCTTTTGTAGGACTCACTCATAGCATGAAAATGTGATTTGAGTTTTGGTTTTTCTTTTAAAGCATAAAGGACACCATTAACATTAAGTAAAAGAGGGAAATATGCATTAAACAGTTTTGTAAATTGTTTGAAACAGTTTTTGTAATTACAAATGTTTTCCCTCTAACAAAAAAACCTTGTATAGAAATCTTTACATTAGAAAATATTCAAGTATGTAAGCCCTTCACCATTTTGTCTGTTCTCTTTAACAGAACACAGTGTTACATTTTGTGTCTGTCAGTGTAAACCACACATTCTGCATATGATCATATCTGATTTCTAGAGCTTTCTCTACAAGTGCTTGATGTTGACATTTAGAAAGAACATTCATGAATATACCCATTGTTCTGTGTTGTAGTGAATTCAAATGCTCATTTCACAATATTTTGTTATTGTCACTGGTCACCAAATGATTAAGTTGATTGGTTTTCTTTTTTTGCTGGCTAAAAAAGGTGAAATCTTCGAGGTAGTCTGATCTACGATTCTCAGAGAATAGAACAGATTAAGAGTTCTAAAGAATTTTTTGGATTCAGTCAAAGAACCGGCACTGCATGTAAGTCTCATCTGAAGCGGAGTAGCCAAACTTTTTATAAAATTCCACATTTTTTGGTGCACACTCCAATGTTACTTTGTAGCACTGCAATTTTTTGCTGAGGAGAGTCAATGTTGATACCAACCTAAAAAACAAACAAAAGACGACGTTCAAACATTTACTTTTGATACAGATACCTTGAAAGAAAATACAGTATTCCTGAATCAGAAGTGTTTTTAAAACCCAAACTCACAGTTTTCCCAGCTGTTTCCCTCTGCATACATCACTCACAACCACTTCTTCTACACGGCCCCTCTGCCGGGATAAAAAAAAACAAAATTATATAATGTGTACTATGAATATATATGGGTGGTTCTGCAACTATGGGCACTTTTAAGTCCCAGTAGTGAAATTTAAGGTTTATGTTAAAATTTGTCATCTAAAACTTAATAAATATAAACACAGTGTCATTACACACCTTGACTTAAAAAATAATGAATGAATAATATGATTTAATTAAAAATTATGAAGCATTTATAGGTCCAAACACCATTTTTGCTCATGTCCCACACCTGTGGTCTCAATGTTGAGATGCGTAAAATTAGCTAATTATTTTACAATATGACATTATTTTAAATGAATTAGTTTCATATAAATGTTACTTTACACCATCTTAAAGTTCTTTTTTTGTTTACTAATCATTTATATGATTTTTTTCATCTAAATACACCTGTCCCACACTTTTGAGTCCTTACCGCAACACTGAAAAAAAGACCCTTAATATGACATTTATCAGACCATTCTAGCTGCCAGTTACCAGCAATATTAGCAAAAATGTCATTTCCGCAACACGTCTTTACCGCAGCATTTTTTTAGGTGTTGCGGTAAAGACCTTGCGTTGTGGTAGAGACAAATTCAAGTTTTATACTGTAATCTAAATATAAACATGACATTTTTTCAACCATAGTTGATACCAAATTAATCTAATAAGATTAGATTCAAACGCAGAGATGTAATGAGAAAAACTGACAAATCAGAAAAGAAGACAGAGGAGGATAAACAAAAGAAACAAGAGGACAAAACAAAATACTGAAGGCCTCAAATTAGCTTGTTGTTATAATATAAGTTCATAAAACTATTAGTTCCCTTTCGAAAGGGAACTCAACTCTGCGTTTACCGCATATGGGGAACGTCACACGTGAACCGATGTCTGAAAGCCAAGTATCAAACCACTCCAATCCTATTGGCCGGCGACAGCCTATGACATCATCATAGCGCGACCCGGAAGTATATAAGGAGCGCCTAGAGAATCAGTCAGCATCTTCTCCTCTTTCGGGACTGTTTTGTCTGATCGCGATTGTATCGAATCCGGTAAGGGAATCTATATTATGCCTTACAAACGTTTCTAGAGAGTGTGTTCATCCGTGTCCCAGGTTTTGACACTTGATATACACATTTCTGGGCGTTTTCGTGCATAGACAGTGCTTGAGGGTGCTGTCTGTGTTTTTCTGTTATTTACTGTGAGCGTCTCCCTATCGGGATGCTCCGTTCTCGTTTGGCACTCTTCTCGAGGGAAGAGGTGTCCGCATCTGTGCCTGGTGATTCTGGCCCCGTTTGTGCTGAGGCAAAACGGCGGCCACAATCATGGGGTTTGCGGGTCAGCTTGTTGGAAAGTTTGAGAGAGGTGTATTCTCTCTCAGCGAGCGCTCTTCTGGCTGCTGTATAATGCGGAGCTGCTGGTGTTTATGGGACGTGCTTCAGGCAGGCTGCGGCTGCCGTGGCGCGTTAAGAAAGGGGGCCGCATACGGACGGCTCGATGAGCGGTCCTTTTCTGTCCATAGCTCTGCGGCTCCTGTAAGCTTTCCATTCCTTCCTGATCTCCATGTTTGAGATCGGGAAGGCATGGAAAAACCCTAGCCGTTCAGATTTGTATCTGGGCCCAAACAGATGGGTGGCGGAAGAAGCGAGATTGAGATGGATGATCGATTGTAAACACTGTAGCGTTTGTAATCGATCCAAAAACAGCTGCAAGGGTGATTTACATCTACCCTCTCCTCTTCTTCTTCCGCCTCCTATATTATATATATATATATATATACACACACACACACACACACACGTATATATATTTTATAAACATATATCATGCTCAGATGCTTCTTATGGTCAGACTGATGGCTGGGCCCATAGTGATTATTTTTCTGACGGCCCGCTTTTCCGGTTTGATAATGAGAGGATCTTTTAGACTTAAAAGAACCCTAGATTCCATCCTTTCATGTAGAGAAAAAGGAGAATGAGGAATCTTTGGTCTTCGAGCCGCAGGAAGGTAAACTGGGTCTATATTTTATATTTTAATGTCGACCTTGTTTTTCCTGTATCGTTTTTTCTGAGCATGTAGTCAGCCAGGAGGCTGGTCTGTCTCGAGCTGAGGCTCAGAGACAGGACCAGAGGTCCAGTATGGCCGCTCGGGCGCCTCATCCTTTCCAGAGCAAGTCGCACAGACGGCGGGACTTCAGGAGGAAGAAGCAGATTTTAAGGGAGGTAATCAATTGTGGACGCCAGCTCCGTCGGTAGTCGATTCCCTCTCTTTGCGAGGGCAACTTTACATCTGCCCTCGCCCCTTCTTCCTCCGCCTCCTGGGTTTTGGTTTCGTTTAACATGCTCAGGCGCTTCTTAGATGGTCAGGCTGACGGCTGGGCCCTTGATGAATATTTTTCTAAGGGCCCGCCTTCTGGCTTGATAGTGAAAGAGGCTCTTTTAGGCTTCAAAGAACTCTAGATTCCATCCCTCCTTGTGAAGAGAAGGGAAAGAGAGTCTTCGGTCTCTGGGTCTATGGGTAAGCTGGGTCTATATTTATGTTTCTAAATATATTGACCTTGTGTTCCTGTATAGTTTTTCCTGAGTATGTAGTCAGGAAAAAGTAAGGGGTCTTTTGGGCAGACTGAAGTTGTTAGGTTGGCTAGAACGATATTTGTGCAGGCCACAAAATGGCCGCCTCTTAGCCTCCTTTGTATAGAGTAGCTTCTCCTCTGGTGTTAGCTAGAGTAAGTTTGAGTTAGCACTCGTCACTTCAGTTAATATTTATGTCTGTGTCGGCCTTAATCGGCCGCCTGACATTGTTTGCTTGTTGAGCTTTGCTTTTTCCCTCTTATTCTGTGGAATTCAGAGGTGAAGCCCAGGCATTGCTATGCTTCTTGTGGCCCTGTCGGCCTACAGCTTAGCGGCCCAGGCTAGGACTAGGTTTAGGTGTTTATTGTGATAATCACCCTTTGTATTACTATCCCTTGGTAGGTTGTATTCCTAGTTCTGGCCTCCTCCTGAGGGAGTTGTTAGGCCTTATGCCCATTTCCCCTTGTTTATTGTGTAGGTGCAATGGCTGAGGATAACAGCTAAGGTAGTAGGCTGTTATTAGCCTCCCTGATGCTGTTTTCTCAGGTGGTAGGCCCTTATCTTTGCGTAGATAAGTGTATGCAGTGTATGCTAGGCCCCACTATCTAGAACTTTATTCATGCTATGAATTTGTCTTTCCCCTGAGCCCCTTGAATTCACATTCAAGTTTGAGTTACGATGCTAGTTTTTTAGCTTCCGTTCTCTAGGGTTCAGCACAGATCTGTAATTCTTGGTGAGAGCATTTATCCTTTTTAGGATGGCATGTATTTACAAAGCATTATGTTTGCTTTGAGTTCTAGTTTTTGCCCTACATGTATGTGAGCTTTACTCTAAGTGCTGCCACAAGTTAGCACCTGTTCTCATAATAGTAGGCTTGTGTTAGCCTCTATTTAAGAGCATGGTGACTTTTTTGTACTCCCCGCTTAGGGTTTGTGGTGTTTCACTGAGTGCATCACCTGTTTGGATTACACACTCAGGTTGAGTGTAGAGAACCTCACTTTCAGTTTGGTTTCTGTTAGCTCCCGCTAGTTTGATCATAATGCCACAACAGCTATTTTTTATATAACTGTAGGAGTTGTAGGCTCTAATGGATTTAGCCTACTTCTAGTTTAGCAGCTTGTTTTACAAGTGTTGTTGGTATATGGTCATGAGTTTTGCTCACTTAGTTTAGCACTGCCACAGATTTATGCTCGTGTCTGTTTGAGGTAGTAGGCCTTTTTTAGGCCTCCCTTAGACCATGATAGCATTTCATTGTACCCCAGTAATTGTGTAAATTATGGTACATTGCCTGTTGGAATGTGTAGACTTAGCTCAGGTATGTTAAGCTTCCCACAACTGCTTGTTGGGTCTAAAGCTGGTCCCCTTTATAACCACTGGCTGCTGCCACGTGTTGCTGAAGTTGTAGGCCCCGCTAAGGCCTCCTTTCAGATTACATGTTGGCACAGTTCTGTGCTGGTTTTGTCATGACTACCACTAGCTGACGCCACGTGTTGTTGAAGTTGAAGGCCTCGCTAAGGCCTCCTTTCAATTTTCATGTTGGCACAGTTCTGTGTGGTTACCATCACTGCCCTAGGTCAGGCCTCTCATAGAGTATGGTGGCGGAGTGTGTACTCCTCTTGCTTTTAAGAGTAAAAGGTGTTTTTACTGAGTACATGGCCTGCTGGCTGGTGTGGTTATGATTGCCACTAGCCGATGCCACGTGTTTGCAAGTCATAGGCCTTCTGGGCCTCCTGTGTAGCATGTTGGAGTTCGGTTTAGTACTCCTCTCACTTTGAGAGTAAAAGTGCTTTTACTGAGTACATTACTGAGTGGCTCTTCTCTCAAGGTGAGTTTTTGTAATAAACCTTACTGTGGTTCGGTTTTCTACATTTGCTTCCTTGAGCATGGTTTATGTTTATCCTTTAGCTCTAGTTGAGCTAAGTAGCTACCTCGTAGTAGGTTGGTTCTATTTTGCTCCTAGAACTTTAGTGGCCACTAGACTAATGCCGCGTGTTTACAAGTAGTAGGCCTTTGGGGCCTCCTTTGAGAACATGCTTGTGCATGTTATAGTGTACTCCTCTCGCTGAGAGAGTTAGAGGTTTTTTACTGAGTACACTGCTGGTTGGCCAGGGCCCCAGGTGACTTATTAACCTCCCTGTGGTTCGGTTGTTTGTCCTTCCTGGAGCTTGAAACACTGCCACGAGCTGATGCCACGTGTCTATCTGAGGTTGTAGGCCCGGTTTTGGGCCTCCCTTAGATCATGATGGCGTATGTTGTACTCCTCTTGCCTTTAAGAGTAAAAGGTTTTTTACCGAGTGCACTGCTTGTTGGATTGTGTTAGGTGGACTGTTATGTGGGCACTTTACAGTCTTATATGCTGTTTACATGCTGAAGTCATGTGGTTGATTCTTGCTTTTAGGAAGACAGGTGTTCAAGGTTTGTGGCCTTGTCAGGCCGCCCTTGAATTTCCCAATGTTGTGACTAAGCATATTAGCATGTTAGTTTCTACTCCACGTAGAACTATTGTAATGTTGTAGGCCCCTCCCTGGCCTCCATGATTATGTGCCTACAGTATGGTCTACCTGTTAGGTTGAGCTTTGTACTCCCCTGCTAGGGTTGTTTCTGTAATAGTGCTTAGCTCCCTAAGCTGATCATTGGTTGAAGGCTTCCATGAGGCCTCCCGTTGAGGGTCAGCCCCAGGCTGGTTTGTGCTCCCCGTATCAGGGTTTCTTAAGCGCACAGCCTCCTCAATGCAAACAATCAAGCGCTGAGTAGATCCTAGGATTGAGCAGACTATACTCCTCTCAATAAGAAGGTTCATAGCATTCAGCTGAGTTCTGCTCTCCAGGATGCCTGTCTCTACGCGTGGGTTTGAGTTGCTTACTGCCTTTTTGCAGTCGCTCTTACTTGCTGTCTTCTCTGAAGAATGCGTTGTTGAGATTCTGTATTCAGACAGGGTTGGCCAAGACTAAGTTTGTCCTCCGTCAGACCAGGTCGGCCTCCCTGGTGGCATTGTGGTGACTACGTTCCCCCTTCTAGTGGCTGGCCGGGGTTCCTTTCGGTTCCCTGGCCACATTCCCTTAAAGGGACCTTCTTTCCTCGGAAGATTTGGTCCCAGAAGCCTTTGAGCAGCCTTGGTAGGCTTTCAACGGAAGGCCTCTTTGAGGCTCAGCTTGGGCTGTTGGCCGTAGGGAATGCTGTCACTGACAGCCTTTGTGTGACCCGAGGGCGAGTTGCTTTCTGGCGTTTCTTTCGAAACTGCTTGACGTTTGTCTAGCCATCTGACATGCACTCTCCTCAAGCATGGCGGCGTGGGTATATCGTTCCCCATATGCGGTAAACGCAGAGTTGAGTTCCCTTTTGAAAGGGAACGTCTCAGGTTACGTATGTAACCATGGTTCCCTAAGAACAGGGAACGAGACTCCGCGTTTACCGCATATGGGGAACGTCACACGTGAACCGATGTCTGAAAGCCAAGTATCAAACCACTCCAATCCTATTGGCCGGCGACAGCCTATGACATCATCATAGCGCGACCCGGAAGTATATAAGGAGCGCCTAGAGAAACAGTCAGCATCTTATCATCTTGAGGGACTGTTCAGCAGGCAGCCCCGAAGCATGGCAAAGCAACGCAGAGTCTCGTTCCCTGTTCTTAGGGAACCATGGTTACATACGTAACCTGAGACGTTTTTGAAACAAGAAAACCCAGTCTTTCCTGCAATACCTCTTTGACAAAATACCTTCTGTTGTCTGTTACTGTTTTTCTCTACAGAAACCTATTGTTAAGGTTACATTATTAACATTAATATAGTGTCCTTACCGACGCAAGCTGTCATTACTGCAGCAATGATTTATTTTAATTATTAATCAGACTGTTGTTTGCAAAAATTACTTTAACCCTTCACTAAAGATGATTTACACATTAAAATGACAATATTTGTCATAAAAAGCGAAATATTTTATCTTTGGCATGTATTAAAACAATTGGTATCTAAGGTTAGCATCAAAATTTTCCATGGCATAAAGAATATCATAAAATCCCCTAATTTTAAATTATTTTTTAATATCTATATTTACAAAAATGGCCATATCTTGAAAGTAACTATGTAAATGTATTAAATTTTTATAGAAATTAAGAAAGAAAAGTGTATAAAATTAGCGTTATTGTAATGTTGCGGTAAGGACATTTTGTAAGAAGAAGAGATGAAAACCATAAAAAATAAACATGTTCCAGATTAAAATCTTAACGTCTACATTCAATTTTGTGTACATTTTTATATGTATTACAGACTGTGATGGTTAAAACTGAAATTCATAGAGGTTGATTTTTTTAAAATTGGGAGTGTCAAAAGTGCCCGTAGTTGCAGAAACACCCATATGCACTATGAAAATACATATTTAAAATGTATTAAAGTACCTTTGCACAAGCGTGGATGAATTTGTGCTCTATGATAAGTGTTGCTGTGGCAACAATTTGTCCAAGATTCGTGTCTTCCACCACTATGACATAATAGTCTCCAGATTTCTTCATATGTTCAAAATTTGCTGAAAATTATTAAAAAGTGAGTATTTTTTTTATAGTTTATTAAAAAAAAAAATCATATAGACCTTATGTAGCCCCATCCCTTTTCAGCGCTACACTCGTTATGTTGTCTTCAGGTTTGTATATCCACAGCATGAAGGTAAGATCTTACGCATTTATGAATAAACCACTCGTTTTAAAATGTTCCCGGTCTACTGACATTTCTTATGACATCCACATCCAAATATTACAATGCTCATGATAACTTTTGTTAGCTCTGTCTATACGCAAATCCAATTCAACAGCGATGCCATAGAAATATACAGAGCTACTGCAAAAACAGAAGTTCAAAGACAAAATTTTA
The DNA here is from genome assembly GCA_037950665.1 of Hypophthalmichthys nobilis. Classification (NCBI taxonomy): domain Eukaryota; kingdom Metazoa; phylum Chordata; class Actinopteri; order Cypriniformes; family Xenocyprididae; genus Hypophthalmichthys; species Hypophthalmichthys nobilis. Next base: position 11,878,047 of record CM075478.1, read on the forward strand.
AAGATGGCTGCGCTTGTTTATCTGGTACATAAGGTCTATATGAAGAACTGAGATGTTTTGAGTTAGAAACTTGTGGAACCTTTGAACTGTTCTTCTGTGACATCTCCTGCCACCGTGAGCTGTGATAAGACCTTGTAGAAGCCTAAAATAAGGCATAAAGACAAACACATGTTCATCATGATTGTCTGAAGTACTAAACATGAGTGTGCAGATTGCTGAATGGTATCCAGTACCTCTGTCTAGGTCAGCAGTACAGAGAGGACGGAGCACCAGACCATCTCCAGGCTGACAGGGAGAAATGGGAGGCGAGAAGGAGACGGTGTTGCTGCTCCAGTCCAGCTCCTGAAGCAGAGAAGGATCGAATAGGGGCGTCTCGTCCAGCAACATTACAGAGGCCCTATAATAAAATAAAATGTTAGACAAATTTATCACGGATCAGGACTCCATGTCAATAAATGTGTTACTGGTAACATTTTATTTGGACTTTTTGACATTTACAATTCAAAGTCAAACTGGTGTACTATGGCGGACCAAATTACTCAAAATGAAATAATTAAATAAATAATGAATTCAATAAAACAATTAAATGTACCAGTTTATTCTGAAATAGTTAAATAATTAATTTAATTATTAATTCAATTATTAAATAAATCAATAAATAAATGTATCTATTTATTTTGGAAAATTCCATGAAAACACAACATTTATTGTTTAATATATTTCACAAAATATTATATTTTTATTGTGTTTAAACTCATATTTTTTCATAATTAAATGTGCTTTTTCAAAAACCGTTTTTCCTAATAATATGCTGAATTACGAATGACGCCTATTTGACGAATCATGTATTTCCAAAGCACGATTTTCCCAAAGATTATTTTCATAATAATAGAGGACATTTCACAAATGCCAATCAACAGGCAGTGGGCGTTGCTTGGTGCTAATTGGTTTAAAGTTGGAGAGCGGACAGACACGACAAATCGATCTTCCTGTGGTTGGTGACATTAGTCACGGAACGCCCCATTACGCGTTTGAATCGCTCTCGATCAAAATAAAAGCGCAAGGGTTTATCTCTTGCAACTTGCAAGTGAAGAAATTAGTACAAAAGTATTGTAATTTCCCTGTACTGTATTGTAAAGTAACTACTTTTTTTTTAATTTTGTATTTATTTTATAGTGCATTTGTTACAATATATGGATATTACTGTCACATGAATAATTATAAAGGCCTAAATCATATTATAATGTTATTGTAGGCCTAATAATTGTTTGGCAATCACACAGTATCTTTATTTCTGTGTTACAAATATTCAAATTATCACAGAAGTACTGAGGTAAAAGTTTATAGTTCAGATATAAATAGTAATGTCTATGTTATCGATAAAAAAATAAAGAAAGAAATAAAAAACTTGGCGCTGAAAATGACGCATTTATCGATAACATTGTTTCACCACTAGGTGGCGACACGTGACTGGTTAAAAAATGTATTTGAATCTTCATTCAACAGATTCTTTCAAATACACTGATTCATCCAGTAATGAAACAATAGTATTTATGAGTGAGTCATTGAATCATACACAGATTCTTAAAAAATAATTAATTCAAATGAATTTAACATTTTAAAATAGACTGCAGCAATTAATATTTTGTCAGAACCTCTGGTAAATTACATGTTATTTCGTTTAGTTGTCATTCAAAATCAAACAAACAAAAAAAGTGTTTCTCAATTTATCCAGAATTGTGCAGCTCTAAGTTTCTTTAACATTTATTTATTTAATCTTCATATAAAATATAAGAAAGATTTGTTTACATTTTACTTTTTTATTTTGTTTTGTTATAAAATTATTTGTTGTTTGCCTTAATTAAAAATACATTGGTTAAATTCAAACTTTTTTTTGTACTGGTCTTTTTAAAAAAAAAAAAAAAAAGTTATTAAAATTTTTTCAATAATTATTGATACCGATCAATATGAAATATTATATCGTGATAATTTTTTTTAGCTGTATCGCCCAGCCCTAATACTGAAGATAACTTTTTGAAGGATATTGGTTTACTTATGCCCTTTTTGAGCACTTAAAGGGATAGTTCACCCAAAGATGAAAATTCTGTCATCACTTACTCACTCTCATGTTGTTTCAAACCTGTATGAATTTCTTTCTTCTGCTGAACACAAAAGAAGATGTTTTGAAGAATATGGGTAACCAAACAGTTGATTGACTTCTATAGTATAGAAAAAATAAAAATAATAATAATAATATGGAAGTCAATAGGGCCCATCAACTTTTTGGTTACTGACATTCTTCAAAATATCTTCTTTTGTGTTCAGCAGAAAGAAATTCATACAGGTTTGGAACAACTTGAGGGTGAGTAAATGATGACAGAATTGTCATTTTTGGGTTAACGGCTTTAAGCCTACATTCATTACGATTAAAATACTTAAGTACTGTTAAAATCAAATACTCTAAGACTTTTACTCAAGTCATACCGGAATTGGTGACTTGTAACTTGAGTCATTTTGGCTGTAAGGTATGTGTATTTTTACTCAAGTATAGTTCAGGTACTCTTTACACCTCTGTTACAAACCAAAAATCCAAAGAATGACAGAGTACAACATCCAGTTAGTATATCTTAAGTCTATAGTCTAAATTGTGTTCTCTGCATTTTCAAGAAAAGACAATATTTCATGTAATGAGCATAAGATAATCTCACAGCAGTTTATGGCAGCCCCTAATAAATGAAACTTTTAAATGACAAAGGTCACAATTCAGTGTCGAACAGAAAGTAAATAATATCAGGTCCAGAAGTGATCAGATTAATTTAATATGGCTTTCATTTAAAACAACAACAACAAAAAACACTGTTCTCTGGGCACGAAATCAACCTACATTCCCAATCTGTAATTCCCAAAATACCATCCATTTGTTCAATTAAACGATATAAGAGCTCGCGATCAAAATGCTTTAGATTCATGTATCTGAGATCGATTTGTAATTTACTTACGGAGACATTAGATAATGGCCGCTTTTGCTTTTCAAAAATGTTTGAATGAATCCTGGCAACTCGATTCCAGTTACAGAGATCTTCAATGGTCCAGCATGACATACACACTTCCTCCTGGTTATTATTTTTTCCTCACACGTATTCTAACGAGCCCTGCCCTTCACCCAATCACTGTTTGCTGTCGTTGGTACGGTAAATAAACGACTTCTCAATTGTCCAATCACAGGCTTGTTGCGAGTACAGCTGACTAATCATCGCAAACAAAGGGCGGGACCTACGTGTTTCACCCCTTCCTCTCTCTCTCTCTCTGTCTGCGTGCGTGGAATATGACGTGGCGCGGGGTTTGATCATAGACATATAATATACATATGGATATGGGTTTAACGAGGGCGCGGTGCAATGACGTTCGTATCCGTCTAGGGAAAAGATGTTTAGCAGGAAAAACGTAATACTAAATACCACACGCGATTACTACATACTGACCCCGTGACAAACTGATTAATTATGTGACTCATACACATTTAATGGCTGTCAGATGAAAAGATGATTTTTGCTTGCAGAATGGTCTAGTTACTATCAAGTAGTTTTAAATTACTGTTTTTTTTTAGTAACCTATCTACCATCTAAGCCATGCTAACCATCACAACCTTGGCCCCCTTGGTCTTGTCATGACTTCTAAGGACAGGCTGTGTAAACTGCATACTCAGACATACTCAGTTGCAGTTACTGGAATTCATCTCTCTTCCTTCTCGTATTGATTTTCTCAAGTGTGTAAAAAAAAAAAAAATTAATCATCTTTTCAAATGTTTTTAAGCAGATATCTGTAGGATGTGAGTGTACAGAAAGGACCAACAAGAAATTTGAGAAGGAAACACCTATTGATCCCAAGTCCTTCCATGTGCCTGCACTAAATAAGGTATAATATCAAAACAGACCACAAAGCAGTCAATAATTCTAATAATTTGCCTAACCATTCCTTATGAAGAATATTTAAACATTTTAATACATATAAACCATCCCTTTATGGTAATTTAGACATTCGGAAATATTTTCCAATCCAAATTGTTTCTTCTTTTTTTCTTTTACTTTTACTTTTAATTTGTTTAGTTCATGTCACCATTTTAAGAACATTTTAAAATTTTGCAAAGAAATTAGCAAACAAGGCTTAATGGTGTGGCTTGTCGATATGGTGCACACATTTAATGAAATAATGATGGTACATATAGACAAAGCACTTGTGACAACAGTAATTCCATAATGCATCTCCGATTACTGCTTAAAAATGCTGCAGGCATTCTTAATAAGCTCAATAACTTGCATGAAAAGGGAAGCAGAGAGACAGCAGGTATTGAATGAACATTGCGGGAAATAGGGAGGATGAGAGCACAAAAAATGCCTGCAGAAAGCTGATATACTAGTTCACATGACTACACCATGGATCATTACATTGAGTGAGATACAAATCATTGAAATACAGTCTATTTGTCTTTAATGACTGTACATGGACAAAAATGAGACAGCAAACATTGGCCTTAACATATCTTAATTTTTTAAGATTTATTAAAACAGAACAATGTACAACCCAAATTCCGGAAAAGTTGGGACGTTTTTTAAATTTGAATAAAATTAAAACTAAAAGACTTTCAAATCACATGAGCCAATATTTTATTCACAATAGAAAACAGATAACAGAACAAATGTTTAAATGAGCTCATTTCAAATTTGATGCCTGCTACAGGTCTCAAAAAAGTTGGCACGGGGGCAACAAATGGCTGAAAAAGAAAGAAATTTTGAAAAGATTCAGCTGGGAGAACATCTAGCAACTAATTAAGTTCATTGATATCAGGTCTGTAACATGATTAACTATAAAAGGGATGTCTTAGAGAGTCTCTCAGAAGTAAAGATGGGCAGAGCTGTGAAAGAGTGCGTAAAAAGATTGTGGAATACTTTAAAAACAATGTTGCTCAACGTCAAAATGCAAATCTCATCATCTACAGTGCATAACATCATCAAAAGATTCAGAGAAATTGGAGAAAGGCCAAAGACCTTTATTGGATGCCCGTGGTCTTCGGGCCCTCAGACTACACTGCATCACTCATCGGCATAATTGTGTCAATGACATTACTAAATGGGCCCAGGAATACTTCCAGAAACCACTGTCAGTAAACACAATCCGCCGTGCCATCTGCAGATGCCAACTAAAGCGCTATCATGCAAAAAGGAAGCCATATGTGAACATGGTCCAGAACGTCCAAATTCCAACACCAAAACTCCAGAAACTCATAATCTCAATGCCCAGACGTCTTCAAACTGTTTGAAAAGAAGAGGAGATGCTACACCATGGTAAACATGCCCCCGTGCCAACTATTTTGAGACCTGTAGCAGGCATCAAATTTGAAATGAGCTCATTTTGTGCACAAAATTGTAAAATTTCTCAATTTAAACATTTGTGATGTTATCTATGTTCTATTGTGAATAAAATATTGGCTCATGTGATTTGAAAGTCTTTTAGTTTTCATTTTATTAAAATTTAAAAAGCGTCCCAACATTTCTGGAATTCGGGTTGTAACATTGTTGCCCTATTTAATGTGTACAAAAATAATTAATATGATTCTATATTTGTAATTCTTAGTCATTATAAGAATTTTATGTTCACTCTTATCATATGACCATATAAGTAAAATGCAATGTTTATGGACAAACTGATAGTGAAACTCAGAGAATAAGACTGTATATTTTAAATTAATTAGAGAACTGCATGTCCCCAAAATTGATCTCAATTTGCAATTCAGAATAGCAAAAATAACATTGAAATTTTTTTTTACAATTCTTGTTTTTTTTTTTTTTATATAACTCTATAGTTATAAATAATTTATCTGTGCACATCATTTTTTTTTTTTTTAAATTGATGTGCCTTTTGTAATCTTTAAAGTCCCCCTGAAATCAAAATTTAAGTTTTTTTAGCTTTTAGTATGACTATGTTAGCCTTAAGGTTATGTATAAGCTGGTGTGATCCAAAACAATGACAAAATTCGCTTTTATGAGATTTAAGAATTAAAAACTTACAGTTTCTCACTTCCGCTAAAATGAAATCACGGATTTTCATGACATCACTGCAGACTTCAGCTTCTCATCAGATCTTCTGTCCTATCAAATGCTCTCTAGAATCTAAAACATCCCGCCCCCTCCTACACTATAAACAGACGCTGAAGCTGTGGCTGAAATTGGTCATTTGTTCACACATTTACTATTTTCTACATGGTGAATGGCACATAGTGCACTATATAGGGGATAGGGAATGATTAAGACAGTGTAAATATGCTTTCCATTGACGTGAATGAAGTCTGGTTTCACGCTAGTGTCACACGAACTGCTGCAGCGCACAGTCTGCTCCGGTCCAGAGACACGATAGCACAGAGCACATGATATCCACGAGTCAGCTCAGACCACAAAACGTATTGGACCATTTTAATTCTGCACAGAATGCTGTTTTTTTAAGTGATATGGAGGAGATTAAGAGGGGAAACGGTTAGAGATTAGAAGGAAACTGAGGTTTTACTGAGCTCAATGGCTGTGATATAAACAAAACTATTGGCTATTTTTAAAAAAGGGGAGGAGCTGTTCGATATGTCCCGCCCTGTCTTCCTGTTTCAGCGGAAATGCTGTGCGTTCCAAGGCACTTCAGTGGGCCTTTAAAAAACAACTTCCTCTCCTTTTTGCAGCGACATCTTTTCTCCGATAATGTGTTCTTTCAGCGCGAGATCACAGCAATAGCAAACTACAACCATCCAATGATCCAGTCAATTCCCGATGGACAAAATCCCATCTTGTCATACATTTTATCTTGTTCGAGAAGCCGTTTCACTCAAATATTCGTCACAATAGGGAAGAAAAATGCAACTTCCGTTTCATGTCGACTTTAATTAGCAAAGCAGTTGCTGAGTTGTTTTGATTGGATGTTTTTAATTTGTTGCTATGTGGTTGCTAGGGTGTTCTAGGTGGTTGCTTACTGGCTCAAGTCAAAAGTGCAAAATCTCTATTATATTTAAGTACCAGTAATGTTTCTCTTCAAACAGGTTTCTCAAACACTGGTTGAGTCAGTGTTGCTATTTTGGGCTTGTCAGAATGCTTAAAGGCCCACTGAAGAGGATTGGCACGCACAGCATTATTCAATGTGTTGACGTAATTTCAACTGAAACAGGAAGAAAGGGCGATATATTGAACAGACCCGCCCCTTTTTCTAAATAGCCAGTAGCGTTTTGTTTATGTTACAGCTCAGCCAGAGCTATTAGACTCTGTAAAACATCAGTTTCCTTCTAATCTCTAACCGTTTCTTCTCATAATGTCCTTTATATCGCTTATATACAGCATTCTGTGCAGAATTCAATTGGGTCCAGATTCTAGAGAACATTTGATTGGATAGAAGATTTGACGAGAAACTGAAGTGTGATGTGATGTCATGAAAATCTGTGATCCATTTTAGCGGAAGTGAGAGACTGAATTGAATGCTTATATCTCCTAAATGTGAATTTTGTCATTGTTTTGGAACAGACCAGCTTATTCATAACCTTAAGGCTAACATATTCATACTAAAAGCTAAAAAACTTAAATTTTGATTTCAGGGGGACTTTAAACAAATACAATACAAGTTTTATAGTGCCAAAGAGACAAATCCATCTGCAAATGCTTTACTTTCTTGTATCTGAAAGTATATTAGAAAGTATTGTAATATGAAAAAAAAAACTACACACTTTGGCTTTAAAATAACATAGCAAACCATAGGGCAATTTGATTTCTCTTAAAGCAGCTTTACTAGCCCATAACACAGACACTAGAGCACCTCAGCTGCAACAGCAGTTACAGAAGCCGTCCAGATACTGATACAGATCAATGGAGAGAACATGAACACAAGAGCCATGGAGCCAGAGACTTCCCGCTGATTTAATTACAGACTTTCCATCACTCAAAGAGCCACCATTCTAAAGCAACATCAGTAGCATCTACACTTGAACGATGGTCATGCAATGTTATCGTCCAGACACGCTGAGAACCGGTGCAGACAATGGAATCATTATGACTGCAGGAGTCTTTTACTGAGAGCCTTAAACTTCCTTATTACCATAAACAAGTCTTTGGGGAGGTGTTGAGACTGTACACTGAAGAAAAAAGTGCTCATAAAATGAGGGTAAGGCTTGTATGGCCTTTGTCTTACAATTTGACAACACAATCAAATGAAAAATTCATGATGTGCATGGTTGCTCTGCTGTGCATCAGATCGATAGCACAGTAATAGCTGGCATATCTGAGACTTGCTTGGCAAGGTTCCCTCTCTTTGATAAACTGTGCCATGTTAATGGCATACTGAGTTACTGTCCTCTTTGCGCAGGAAGATGATTTCTCATAATCATCAGATATGGGCTACAGATTTGTGCACATATGTGATACAGGAGCTTGTTCTCCCAGTTGTCTGATCCTGTTACTTCTTCCAGCTAAACATGCTTCACTTTGGCATTGTGCAGTGTGGTGGGAATCCAAATTTAGTCCAAGTGCAGTATTTGATAGAAGCAGTAAAATTCTGGTAATTCATGGGGCAGAAAGGTTACAGGGGAATAAATGATGCTGTTCACCAGGTGATTCAAAATTCACATTTTAAGAAAACATTTTAAAATGATAATTAAATGTAAATTATTGATTGTAGTTTTCTGTAATGCAACTAATGCATCTCATTGCATCTTTTTTATTCTAACAGACTATTTTTTTGTTTGTTTGTTTGTTTTTTAGGTCCACGGTCCAGCCATCAACGGCAGTAATCTTCTTACCAGTAAGATCTTTTTAAAATTGGTTTCGAGGGTTTGTATCCCTATTCATCCTCTTCCTAGCATGCACTGGGGGCATGAATAATTATGGCTGTATTGTTTAATAGTTTTCCAGTTTAATTTACAGTGTTGTTTAGGCTATTTTGTTGTCATCTTGTGTGACTATGGTGTCGGAATGTGTTTGTTCCTTTACTTTAAATGATAAGCGAGTTGATTGTTAAAGCTGCAGTGCGTAAATTTTTTTTTTTTTTGGTTCAAAATCAATTTTTGAGCAAGTACATAACCAGACAGTGTTCAAAACTATCTCCTTACCTTAGCCCGATTCCCAACGGTAAGCTTGTAAAACTGTTTTCTAATTCGAGTGGTACTGGTAGGTTTCCACCGGAAATTCAAGCATGCCGCCGTTCATCTTTGCGTCATTACGTCACGTCTGTTTACATAAAGAAGGAGTCCCAGCTAGTAGGCTATATCGCATGTGAGGATGCTGCAGGTGGCGGATCATTTATAGCCTTTTCTCACAGCAGCTGGAATAATTAAACATCATTTTGATGGCGGATTGTATGGTATGACAAATTAACGTTAGTGATTAGACTATACAGAAATTAAAAATCTACAGGTAATGCTAATACACACTAAATACACACAGTCACACAATGCTGATGTTGTTAACATGAACAGTTTGAGAACAAAATATAAAAATAATAATAATTTGCACAGTTTGACGTGATATGAGCTAAGCGATCATTAGATTTAATCACTACTAGTAGCGCAATTTATTGTAATGCTTTTTTTTCTCAGTTGGTCAGAACAAAAGCGGCAGATTTGTTACTTGTTCAGATGACATTTTCTGGTAAAAATTCTTAGACAGCCACACATACTCAAAACATTAGATTCAAACTGCCGATGCACAACTCATGATGATAATTCCTCAAATAACTGCAATTGCAGGTTTTGAACAGAGATGGCGACAAAGAGGAAAAACTTACGGACTGCAGCTTTAAGGCCTTTAAGAATGATAACTATATTTCTGTCATGACAACTCTCGGAGTGTTTGGCATGGTAATGGGTATGACAATGTTAGTATGTTTGGTCTTGGCGGAATAGATCTGCTATGCTGCTGCTGCTTTTATTGCTGCTGCTGCTGTTGATTATTGCTGCTGTGGCTGCAGAGCAAGTACAGAACTTGCTACTGCCAATACATACACGACACGCTGCTGTGAGCAAGTAAGACGTGCTGCTGCTGTACAGTATAGCGTACATAAATTACCCATAGCAGATCTATACAGGTGGAGCTGGGGAAGATGGAGGGTTTCTGGAAGCGCGCTGCACTGCTAAGGCAAATGCTACTCATGTATTTGAAGATTGAGCACGCAAGCTTATTGGCTACTAATACTGCAGGAACCAATCATCTGTGTCCTATAGATAATGATGTGATTACAAGCAGGTTGAGTTAAGGACCTATTAGCCTGCGCATCTAGAGTTTCATTACAGAACTTTGTATTGAAAACTATATTAGCGTCCAAAACAATGCACAACTTTGTTCTGTTTATTCTAAGCATGCGCTGCAGTTCTGTCAACAGACGCTTGCTTAAATGCTTGAGCTCTTTAAAGCAGCATGGATTCTGATTGGCTGTCAAAGTTTTTATCATTCATCAGCTGGAAAAAATAGGTCTGAAAGTAAGTCCAAGGCTGTGTCGGAAATCGCATACTTTCTTGAGTAGGTACTTATTTTAAATAAGTAATTACTTCGCAACCTCTAAAAAATATGTTCTATATAGTATGAATGTGTGTAGTATGAATCCAGATATACTACATTCGCCATGTTGTCATGATCATGTGACCTACAAGCGTCAGTTGCGTCGTTTCACTTCTATTCACAAATCCTCTCCTATGGCCTCATGGGATAGTAAATTGTCCATCGTATGTCATCCAAGTACTTTTATGCCTACTCCTTTATGAGTACTGTGAATTCGGACATACTTCTTTTGTCACATACTGTTTCTCGCCTACTATATATTAGTTTGTGATTTCGGATGCAACCCAACTCTGTTGTTTCTTTGTGCCGTTATCGTTATAGTTGTGGTGTGGACTCTGTTATTCTTTTATATTTTTAGTATTATTTGATTAATTAGTATAATGTTTTTTTTTTGTTTTTTTTGTTTTTTTAATTTGAATTTAAATAATTTTATGGGCTTTGTTAGTTTTTGTTATTTAACTTTATTTTTTATTTCAGTTTTAGTAATTTTAGTACTTAAACGTGTTTATTTCAATTATTTTTAATTTATTTCAACAATTATAATTAGACGTATTTATCACTTATTACTCAACAAATTAAAAATGTGAATAACAGAACAATTTACATAGATCTCTTAAGCTGATATTCTGTCATAACATTTACTTAAAATTAAAAAAATACATCATAACCTTTAGTTACACTGTAAAAATACATGCAAAATGTTCTACAACAAGAAGGGAAAAGAATATTATAAGAGAAAGGACTGAACTCATTGTTCTTACATCTGTAAGATATGAAGAGGGGGTTGAGTGGAACAACTGAATCATTTGTGTACACATTGATTGATCCGATCAACCACTTTTAACAGATCGCAAGAGAATTCATCACTCAAGCTCTTGGATGCCATCCTGCTGCCTCATACATTTATAGAGTGAAAAACAGAGAGAGACAAATTACAGTGAAATTGAGTGAAAACAAGATGCAGGATGTTCTGCTAAATAATTAATTGCTACATAGTAGTGTGCATGCGATATTAAATAAAAGAGAGTAAAATATTTTAATATTTGAGAATGACATCACCTAATGACTTCACAGCCATAATGAATTATTGAATTTATTTTGTAATCCATTTAGCAGGCTGGAACTGCATGCCTCTGATATTACTCTTGATATTTGATACTTTCTGGGTGGAGAATGGACCCCTGACCACCGTCTGAAATGGGTGTCAAAAATTGCTTTTGCGCTGGGCAAATGTTTGCCGGATGTTCCCAAATTAAAGCAGGGCACATATCAATCAATAAATCAATGAAGTAGAGCTCTCAGTGTCTGTTAGGAAATTTCCCATTTCCTTCCTAACAAGGTTGCCCTCGTAAATAGACGTCCATTATTATTGACTAATTACATTTAGCTCATTGATTCATTGATGGTCAGTCAAAGTTCATGCTAAGAACTAATACATTTAAAAAGATTTTAATGTTGTGGGCTTGTGGCTTATTTAACAGATGGACATGTTTTTGCAAGTAAAACTGCCAATAATAATATAGCAGCTATAATATATTTGATAGCTTAAAACTGATATAGATTATACATCGTATAACCCACTCATTTAATATTCTCAATGTCATTTCTTCAGGACAGCGTATTCATCGTTGGATATGATAGGTTAACTGTCCATTGACAAAAGTACCCCTTCCGTCCAGTGAAGGGCAAGTATTCCTCGGAGGAATTGATACTTGAGAGGTTTTAAATAGGAGGGATGTGCTTCCTCCCTTCAGTTTATGCCGAGCTCTCACTGCACGAACTTCAGGCATGGAAAAATTCATCACTCCTCTGTGAGGATATACGATTTTCCATCCTGCATTTTATTCTGAAGGTAGGATTTGTTGTTGTTGTTGTTGCTCATATTAGAGACACAGGTTAAAGTTTTTAGCTATTAGTTATATGTGTCTGTTACTATATATATATATACAGAGAGAGAGAGAAAGAGATCTGTAAATAATGTATTTAACGTTTTGTAAATTAATGTAGGAATGATAAAATTATGTAGGCTTAAAAATGCTTTACTGTGTCCATTACAGTTTTCCAAAATATGTAATTGTTTATTTTATAAAATGTAAAATATTTTTATTTAAATTTGAATTTTTTTAAATTATATTATATATATATATATATATATACACACATGTTCTACAGAATATGTATATAATGCATTTCATGTTTAGTAAATTAATGTATAAATGATAAAATTAAAAATTATGTAGACTTAAAATTAAAGTGCATGAAAACATTTAATACAGTTTTCCTCAATATTTGTTTATTTAAGTTATTAAATGTAAAAAGTTTTTAACTAAGTTTAAAAAATAACATCTAAAAATCTATTAAATAAAATAGATATAAAATATATATGAATTTTAATAATATATATTAATATATTTATAATATATTTAAGTATTTTTAATTTAAAATTACTTAAAATAATATATATTTTTTATATCTATTTTTTTATTTAATAGATTTTTAGTAGTTATATATATATATATACATATTTATATATAGTATATATGCTCTACAGAATATAATGTATTTCATGCTTTGTAAATGAATGTATAAATGATAAATTCATGTTGACTTAAACATATTAAACTTAAACATTTAATACAGTTTTCCTAAATATATATATATTTTTTATTTTAGTTATTAAATGTTAGTTTTTAGTTTTAGTATGTTTTTAGTTTTTAACTAAGTTTAAAAAATGAAAAATAAAAATCTATTAAGTTTAAGTATTTTTATATGAATAGAATCCTGTTTATTTCCTGATACAACAAAAAAGTTATTTGGTACTGTAGTTGGATATGAATAGTTCGTGTCTGTGCTTAAATATACAGTGCATTCATTAATTTTGTAATATTTTATGCCTTTCAGTATGGAAACCTTAAATTAGATTATTAACCTTGTAGCAGTAGCATTAATAGTAGTATTATTCCTCATATTTATCTTTGCCAATGTTAATTTATTTTCAAATTCTGTGCAGCACTTTTCTGGAAAGGGCCTGCAGCAATGTCCGAGAGGAAGCCCAAAAACTCAGACACGCGTCCCAAGAACCTGCGGAGCTGGAGTGCTGATAGTTACATCCGCAGTATTAAAAAACGTTCCAGAGGGTCACACCATGAGACAGCGCCCAGAGGGGAAGAGGGGGAAGGAACAGACGACCAGAGCGTACGCTCTGCCTCTTGTCCTCGGAGACGTCGAGAGCGAAAGTGCAGCTGCACGATCCCTGGAGAACCGGATTCAGACGCTCCTTGCAGGAAAGGTCTGTCCCGTCGTTCTCTGAGGCAGAAGTTTCAGGATGCCGTCGGCCAGTGTCTTCCTCTTCGCAACCACCACCACCATCATCACCAGTCCGGTTCCTCACGCCCGTTCTCTGTCCTTCTTTGGTCCAAACGGAAGATTCATGTCTCCGAGCTCATGGAGGACAAGTGTCCATTCTCTCCGAAATCCGAACTGGCTCAGTGTTGGCACCTGATCAAGAAACATGGCACTCACACCAAGCCTGCTTTAAGCATTGAAACCGAACCCAAAGGTCCCTTGTTATCCTCCTCACCTCCAGCGCTCATTTCCTGGGAGGAAATCAGCTCATCTGGAGCTTCTAGTCTGGATGACTGGGATCCGTCTTTTGCACATGGGGACTCCCAGTGCTGCGCCCACACTGACTACATCCTGGTTCCAGATCTGCTTCAGATCAACAACAGCCCCTGTTATTGGGGGGTCCTGGATCGTTTCGAAGCTGAGCAGCTTTTGGAAGGGCAACCAGAAGGAACCTTTCTGCTTCGAGACTCTGCCCAGGATGAATACCTCTTCTCAGTTAGCTTCAGGCGCTATAGCCGCTCCCTCCACGCTCGGATAGAGCAAAATGGGAAGCGTTTTAGCTTTGATGGCCGTGACCCTTGTATGTACAGAGATTCCAGTGTCACGGGCCTGCTAAAGCACTACAGTGACCCTGCCTCCTGCCTGTTTTTTGAGCCTCTTCTCTCTCGCCCTCTACCCAGGAACTTTCCGTTCTCTCTGCAGCACATGTGCAGGGCGGTCATCTGTAGCTGTACAACATATCAGGGCATTGATGCCTTGCCGTTACCCTACACTTTGAGACACTTCCTTAGGCAATACCACTATAGATGCAATGGAGCCTGTGCTGTTTAAAAACTGGGACAAAATTACACGTTGCTTGATTTGACAGATTGAAAGGCACAGTAAATGGACGTAGTTACCATGCAGCACAAAAAACAGTTCATGTTTTTATTGTAATCTTAAAAGATATGCAGGACATTCACATTTCTACACTATTTTTTTGCAGGTTTTCTACTTTATGAATTTCATTTGTCTTTCTTGTTCTTGTTTATCATCTGTTATTGTCATTTACTTCTGTGTCCTAGATCTTTATGATAAAAAAGGAAGTTAATACCTTTTTTATCTACACTGTAAAAATAATTGTTGGTTTAACTTAAAAAAAAAGTAAGTTACCTGGTTGCCTTAATATTTTGAGTTCATTGAAATTAAAAATTTGAGTTAATACAATGAAGGCGATTGGTTTTAATCAACAGAAACTCAAAATTTTATGTTATCTGAACCACCTTAATTATTGAAGTTGATTTGACAAAAGAAAAATGTTGTGATAACAAATCATAAAAATTATTTTTTGCAGTGTAGTGGCAGTTTTTCCTATTGTAGTACTTACTAGATTCCACTAGATGGCAGACTTGTAAAACTGACTTGACAATTTCTAACTACTGGATTATCGATATAAATTGAAAAACCATGTCAGTATAATATTTGATAAATCTGTCACGTATAACCACACAGTATTGTAGCAACACATTTTCAATAAAAACAAGCAATAGAATCAACAAATAAATGAAGACTGTTTTGTTGTGCTGTGCTGCTATGGTTTACACCAAATCTCCTCTCAGATTATGTTTTATCATACAAGCCTTTACTGGGTTACAATATGTGAAGTAAACTGTTATTTTTGAATCTGTACATGATCTGGGTGCATTGATGTACAGGGACAAAACAATAAACTGAGGGGCTTATATTGAAAAGATCAATAATATTCTCACTTTTTACCAAATGTGATATGATTCTCTCCTATTTATTAGTATACACAATTTAGAGGATTAAGATCCTTCTGGGGACATTTGGTCTCTAAAATGTTGGCAAATCTGGACACACATGCACAAACAAAAAAGACAGACACTAAATGATGAGAAATAACATGCCCCAATGGTCATTAATCGTAAGCATAATATTTGGTATTGCATTTCAGTCTACAAGCAGACAAGAGCTGCTTCCTGGAGTATCAAATTATTCAACAAACAGACGATGAGGATAATTTGTCTATTCTCTCGAAGAGGACTAAACGAACAACCCTAGGCTGTATTACATTATTGATGCTTATGCCTATATCAGACACTTTTGCTGCAGGCGGATCCATTTCTGTTTGCTATTTGTTAAGAACGATAACATTGTTTTTACATGCACCTCAAGCATTTTAAAATAATGTTAACTATGAAAAATTATCGTCTTATTCATTTATAACAATAAATAATTGTTTAAAAATACTTTTAATGTAGAACAAGTGTATCTGGAACGTCACGACACGTCAGACTCGGGGTGGGGTCAATACTCTGATTCAGCCAATGACTTTTGGGAAAAGTTAACGGTCCGGCCCACTTTTAAACGTCACTGTTGTCAGCGCGGGAGATGTGAGCGAGTGTGGCGCTGAATACTGAGAATTACCGCCAAACTAAAACTGTAAGTACTGCGCGTTTAAAACATTTATACAGCATATATCGATGTATTGTTATCCGATTATATTTGTTTACTCGGACACGTGCATTCTTTCAGCATATTTTGTTTTTATTCCGCAGTTGTTGATCATTTTGCGTGTAAAGCAGCTGTCTTGGTAGCACATTTGCACTTCTTTGTGCTCCAAAGGTGGTTATTGTCTAAACTTGAGATTAAAATTAACGTACTTTTAGTAAAGGCTATTTATATTTGCGTCACAAGACATCTGCTGGCTTGTCAAATGATATAATTTCAATTTCTCTGATCAAAGACATTCTGTTTCTTGAGAGATCAAGTAGGGAAGTTAAAATTAATAAAAACAATTTCACTTATCACGAGTGCCAGTAGTTACAGATAATAGAAAAACAATAGTTAGTTAAGTACATATTTGGTTATAGAAGTAAACTAGTATGCTGTAAGTATTAGTATTGTATATTACTACATTATTAGTATATCTGTGATATAAGCAAATTGTGTATCAATCTGTGCAAGTTACGTCAGACTATAACACTTGATGCAGAGTAATATTGTATTGCAATAGCACTGAGGATAAATTAATTTATCTAATTAGTTTTCAAATTAAATTATGCATTCTGTATATGAAATGCTTATATAACATGCTATAATTACACACATCAGCAGCAGACACTGTCCTGAATCTGATTGTCCTCCTGAGAGCATCATGCCGTGTGAAAGGAAGCCCATGCGTTACGGTCACTCAGAAGGCCACACTGATGTCTGCTTTGACGATGAGGGAAAGTAAGTGACATCTTTTGTTATCAATCAAATCTTATACATTTGATTTCAGATTTAACAAATGGGAAATAATAACATGCCTGTAATTGATGGTGACCATGTTATGTTTTGTTTCAAACACTTTATGATCTTTCTCAGGTGTATTGTGACCTGTGGGAGTGATGGTGATGTCCGCATATGGGAAAGTCTAGATGACGATGATCCCAAGTCTATAAATGTCGGGGAGAAGGTCTATTCTGTAGCCTTGAAGGTAAGTTAACATTTGCTTTTTTAAAGAGCGTTCTCGTAAAACACCTGAAAATGATCAATTAAACTAAATTCCTGCAAATTTTACTGTTGTTTAAATGTCAGTGTTTATTTTTCCCTACAGAATGGAAAGCTCGTTACAGCGGTTTCCAACAACACGGTTCAGATTCATACTTTCCCAGATGGAGATCCAGATGGCATACTCACTCGATTCACCACAAACGCAAACCACGTCACCTTCAATGCCAGCGGGTCAAGAGTGGCTGCAGGCTCAAGGTATGAGTTGCTTTCATTCCTTTACATGCTACAATCCTGTTCTTAAAGGGATAGTTCACCCAAAAATAAAAAATCATCATTTACTCACATTCCTGTTGTTCCAAGCCTATAAGACTTCAGGTCATCTTCAGAACTGAAGATATTTTTAATGAAATCTGGGAGATTTCTGTCCCTACATTGAAAGTCTCTTTACCCAAAACTCAGACGTTTCAAAACTTTAATAAAGAGATCATAAAAGAAATCCATATAAACATAAACAGAAGCTTAGATGACAGGCTAGAGAACCAACCTCATTTGTTCTTGCGCATCAAGCAAGCATGCTTGAGCTTCTGTTTACCAAAATTAAATCTGTTCATCATATAAAGCGATTGTGTCTCTTCAGAAGACTTTGATTAAACTGCTCGATTCATATGGATTTATTTTCTTCGAAAGTCCTATGGGTTTGGAATAGGGCTCCCCTCGACTAAAGATTTTTCTGGTCGACTAGTAGTCGTCATCTCTGGACTCCCATATATGCACGTTTAATGGATTACATAACCTGAGAGTATTTGTTTTCTATTTGAACTGGTTAATTTAAAAAGTTTTGCTTTCTATAAGTATATTTTTGATGTCTCAAGTTCACAGAGAGAGACGGCAGAAATCGCAAAAGTAGAATTTTCATCTGTGTGACCAAAAATTTAATGTATTTAATGTGCAAGTGATCACACCGAGCCCACATTTTTCTAGGTTAACGTTAAAGTGAACGGCCATGAAAAGTTGCTACTACTTACATGTTTCAGATGATATAAGCCATATTTGAAGTCGATGAATGAAGGCAAGCGTTTGGATGTCCTGTCCGATGTACTGTGGATTTTTTTCCTGTGACCAATAAAATTTTCGTTGACTAAGCCTTTTCTTGTCGAATAACGGTTAGTCAACTATTAGGGAGCAGCCCTAGTTTGGAATGACATAAGGGTGAGTAAATGAATTTATTTTTTTTAATCATTTTTGGGTGAATTATCCCAAGACAGGTTTGTCTTATTTCATATATATTTTTAGTTGCAGTTCTATTTTAGTCAAAATTGGTGAAAATCTTATGGGTCGTTTAATATTTTAATTCTCCCATCTTCGTGCTTTTGATCAATGTCTATGTGGAGAGGAAACCACTTTGATTGTTTTATGATTAGTTGTATTTGGCTAAATGGCCATTTGCTGGATATATGGATTGTTTTAAGTGGATGCATCACGGTTGAAGGCAGTGAGCATGTCACAGCATTGATTGAGCGGTTTTATCCCGCTGCCGATGCTTGAATATTGATGCACTGGCAGCTGAGCTCCAAACAGGTTATTTGATTTTTTTTTTTTTTTTCTTCCTATAGAGGTCGGAAATGAGTTTTCATTTATTTCCCCACTTCAGATCAGAAGATCTACAGTGTCAATATGAGTCTCTGTTGAGCTGAAAATGGTGGAAGATGAAGGTGCTAATTTTGGCATTCTGTTTTCCAGCGACTTCCTGGTGAAGATAGTGGAGGTGGCGGACAGCAGTCAGCAGAAGACCCTACGTGGGCATGATGCTCCCGTCCTCAGTGTGGCTCTTGACCCTTCTGACGAGTTCCTTGTGAGTGTCATGGTGCTTTTTAATGGTCAACAGGTGTTATTTTTGAATGTGGCTAAATTAAGAATTGCTCGTGAATCAGTTCTCATTGTCATATTTGTTGCATACATTACCATTGGAAAGTATGGGGTCAGTAAGATTTAGATTATTTTGAAGACAGAAATTAATACTTTTATTCAGCAAGAATGCATTAAATTGATAAAAAATAGTAAAGACATTAATGATATTACAAAAGTATTTCAAATAAATGCTGTTCTTTTGATCTTTCTATTCAAAGAATATTGAAAAATGTAACTGCTTCCACAAAATATTAAGCAGCACAACAGGTTTCAACATTTATAATAAGAAATGTTTCAGAATGATTTCTGAAAGATCATGTGACACTGAAGACTGGAGTAATGATGCTGAAAATTCAGATTTGCCATTACATAAAATATATAAAAATAGAAAGTTGTAAATATTAATATACAGTAATTCTGTTCATATCAAAATACCGTAGTCTTTTGAATGGTTCTCCTATATATGTTGTTTGTGACATATAATATGTTCTGATGAATATTTATGTATTACTGTTGAGCCATGATTGTTAATTTTTCTGTGCTGATGTCATTTCCTGACAGGCTTCCTCCAGCTGTGATGGATCAGTCACTGTGTGGTCTATTGAGTCACAGGTATGAGGCCTTATCAGCTCTTCATACAACGAAAAACATGTACAATGGGGTCCAAAAGTCATCGAGCACTAATAAAAAAACTTCTGTATTGCATTTTTAAATTGTAACTTTTTTATTACAAATTATACTTTTACCTTAACAATTAAATGGAAAATTCCCAGATTGGCAGTGTGATCTCAGACTTCTGGACCCCTCTAAAGCTAATGAACCCTGTTGTGTGTTTTAGACTCAAGTAGCTCAATGGAAAGTTCTCCAGAAGTCAAGTGACGTTAGCAATGCCAAGTCTCTCTGTAGAGTTGCTTGGCAGCCTCGCTCTGGAAAGGTATTGAACATTTCATGTTAATTTAAGCCTTTTTCAGACTTAAATTTAATTAACATTTTCAGGTTTCTCTCTTTGGTGGCTTCTTGATGAGCACATCAATCAATCTGCCAGCCTTGTAAACAACTCCTATCACCAATTTCTTCAGTTTCTTCTTTCAACAGTCGTGACATTAAGATGAATATTTTCCATTGTTGTATGTACTTGTAGCTGCTTGCCGTACCGGTGGACTTGACCATTCAGCTGTATGACAAAAACACATGGACGCATGTTAGCACACTCTCTGATGACCTCATCACACAGGTCAGTAGAAAACCATCCAGTAGTTTACAGTGGAACAGTTACTTATAAGAGGAATATTATTAAAAAAAAGGTCATTTATACGCGGTGGAAACCTTTTATTAGCATTACAATTGTGCATTAACCTTTCCCTTGCTGTATCTCATGAGATATGTACTGTGTGGTTAAAGTTGTGTGTTATATTGCAGTGCATTTTAATGTTGTCATGAACAATTCTTTCCGATTCGTTCTCCTCCCCAGGTTGTTAATGTTGTGGTCTGGTCACCGTGTGGGAAGTTTCTGGCTGCAGGAACAGTTGGCGGAAACCTGTTGATTTGGGATGTAGAGGCCAAACTGTGTATCGAGAGGTTATAGTCATATTTATCTTGATATTATTGATCATTTTGGATGTTGAAACCCAGTGTTGAGTTATATAATCAGATTACTTTTTTCAAGTAACTAGGAAAGCAACGCATTACTTTTAAATTTTGTTTTAAATTGTGAGAAATTGGGAGTAAGTGCAGAGGTGTTGTGTGCTCGGTGTAAACATGATGGTTATTGTAATTGTAGACTAAATGTGAGCATGCATTTACTCATCAGACAGATTCAGTATTCCTCAAAATGAATAAAAACAGTGAAATGCAAACTCATTACGCAGAATATTATGCAAATCTACAGTAATTAAATATGATAAATTACACAAATATACTTTATGCATTTAATCTCACTTTATTAACCAATGTCTTTGCTGCTGACCTTTTAATGATCCAGTACAACTATACAAATATGCATCTTATTCTTCTGTAATCCAAAATGGCTGCACAGCTGAAAGGTTTGTCTACTGTACAGATGTGAATTTGCATTTCCTTGAGCCTGAGGCTTAAACTGTTCACCCAAAAATGAAAATTCAGACATTAATTACTCACCCTCATGTCGTTCTAAACCTGTAACACCGTGTCCTAACCAGACGCGACGCGACGCCGCGACAAGCGATAAAAGGTATCTTTTCCATGTTAATCTGAGTTTTTAATCTGCGGATATTCTATTTTAGAAACGGTTTCAATTTCTCTGTGATGTCGCAGCTGGAACAGCACCACAAAGTATGGCAATGATGATATCAGGGACTGTTTATGTGCTTTATTTAATGTTAAAAGCATCTAACGTGAGTTTGAATATAGTTCTGTGTTCCCAGCTTTTTAGCTGTAATGAAAACAATACTGGCTAATTCACCTCAGATCTTGAAAATAAATAAATGTGCACAAGAACCTTCAAACTGTCAACTCAATGCGAACAAACAAGTGTATTCTATGACAAAGATTGTTTCAGTCATGTATGTACTTTAAATACTTGCCCATTTCATTGTGTCCACTGTGCTCTTGCCGAGAGAGCCACACTCTCTTCTGATTGGCTGTGGTTTTTGATTGATTTTATTGCTTCTCATTTTCGCGTCGCGTCTAGTGTGGACAGTCAGATTGCTCATCGCTGGAATCTTATCGCATTGCGTCTGGTTAGGACACGGTGTAAGATAAAATCCGATGGCTCAGTGAGGCCTCCATTGCCAGCAAGATAATTAACACTTTCAAATGCCCAGAAAGCTACTAAAGACGTATTTAAAACCTTAATGTTATGAAGCAACGAGAATACTTTTTGTGCAGCAGAAAAACAGAATAACGACTTTATTCAACAATATCTAGTGATGGACGATTTCAAAACACTGCTTCATGAAGCTTCAAAGCTTTACAAATCTTTTGTTTCGAATCAGTGGTTCAGAGCATGTATCAAACTGCCAAAGTCATGTGATTTCAGTAAACGAGGCTTCGTTACGTCATAAATGTTCCGAAACGTTTCGAAATTTCAATGGTTCACGTGACTTTGGCAGTTTGATACATGCATTACATGCAATGCATTACTTTACATAAAAGTAACTAAGTAGTGCAGTTACTTTTTAAGGGAGTAACGCAATATTTTAACGCATTAATTACTTTTAAAAGTAACTTTCCCCAACACTGTTGAAACATGACAGAGTTGTATTGACCTTATTGCTCAAATACAACAAATATTGTGTACAGTTGTATAAAGGATGGTTCTAGTGGTGATGGTGTTTGTTGATCTCATACCATTGCAGACAGAAACATGAGAAAGGGTTCACTGTTTGTGGGATGGCGTGGCATCCCTCAGGGGGCCGGATCGCTTACACTGACACAGAGGGCTGCCTCGGGCTCCTGGAAGGCGTGTCGTCCTCGTCGCCGTCCTCTTCCTCTGCTATCCAGAACACCAAGGTCAGTTGTACCCTCAGGCTCTTGCCTTTTTTTCCCTGAACATACTGCACCAGAAATAGCATCACCAACGTAAAGTCATGATGAATGTATAAGGATCTTTAGGTGACCTCAAGAAGTATTTAAAAAAAAAAAAAAAAAAATACTAACATTATTCTGTATATTCATTAATAATAATAAAATTTTAAAATGGTAACATTACAATAAGGTCTCATTTGTTAACATTAGTTAATGCATTAACTAACATGATTTAACAATGAATAAACTATTTTAACATTAAAACTATTTTAATTTATTAATCTTTTAATGTTTAATAAAAAAAATTCAGTTACACTTTATTTTAAGTTGTCTGTCTTGCAGTGTATATTTAAATGTTTTTTCCTGTCAAAATATTTTGTTCATGCTGTAAAATAGCTTGAATGTAACTCTACACCCTTGCTTCATTTAGTATTCTCTGAACCATAAATATGCAAATTAGTCCCCGCATTCACTCAATCTCACAAGCTCATAATACCTGATCCACTCTGTCAACTGTAGTAAACGCTACACAATCGCAAGTGGAAATACTGGTTTACTTCAGCCATATATACTTGGAAAAGAAACTGATTCAGAAGAAAAATTAATTATACAGGGAGGCTCGGTTCTAAAGGGGTGCTAAGCACCCTCAAACGAAAGCAAGAGCACCCTCAGTTGATACTGTAATAATATCATATTGGGTAAACACTCCAGTGCGTATTTGTGTTTGAGCTCTGGAGAACGTCAAATCTTTCTATTTATAATGTGTTTTTGCAGCAGTAAGCAATGTAGCCAATCACAGACATGTTTGTTGATCTCCTGAATGCGGTGACCAATCAGGGGTGTTTAATTTAGTCAGAATCCACTCACCGGTCAAAACGCCAGAGTTTTTGTTCAGTGCTGAGTTCTGCACACTCACGAATGTAAATAAGAAATATTCATTGTGCAGTGTAGACAACCTTATTGATTATAACGAAACTTTGTGAGATCACAAACTGAGATGGGTGATAGCTTTTTCGTGATTATAAAGGGAGAAATGGTAATTGATATGATTAGCTTTTGGCTTGACTACTTTATCAAACCGCTAATAATGTGTTGCTAATGTTACACAAACCATGTTCCCGTTAGCCATCTCAGAGTCAGTCAGTTGCCTTTTAAAAATCAGAATCCTTACAAATAATTATAGGAAATGCCCCACCTTGCATGTTGACGGGATTGGTTACAAGTTTGTGATGGTACGAGATAGGAGTGGTTTCAAACCACGTTTTTGATCACTGCAGTTTTAAAGAGAAAATACTCAGCAATGGTCAAAGCAAAAGAATTGATGCACGGGGTATGAGTTCCTTGTCTCGGTGCTCTTTGGGTGCAAGGGATAGTTCAACTCGTAAAATTAATGATAGTCCAAGGCACTCAAATCTTATTGAAAAAGTTTTAAAAAGCCTTTAATTCATCATGGCTAGAAGTTAAAAACAGGTGACAAGTGCACACCTACGCGTTGCGGCTATTTTGCCTTCGTCAGGGTGTGAGTGACAAACACAATCGGAGTTCATTTTGAGCAGCAATTAATTAGTCTAATAACAATCACCTGGTTGTGCTACACAGAACAACTGTTCCTTTATGTAAATGAATGTACCATGTTTTTTTCTGCTGATGTTTAGGCCACTGCAGCTAAAGAAACAAATGACTATGATGACCTGTTTGATGAGGATGATGACCGGATGCTGGACGAGGGCATGAGTGACTCGCGGTCTCCAGTGAAGAAACCCATAATGGATGATGATGATGACGACGATGATGACCTCATGCCCGCCACGGGCAGACTGCGGAACAGAGGATCCTTCTTGGATGACGATGACAATTCTCAAGGTATGAGACATCACCACAAAAAAAAATATTGTAGGAAGTTACTTCAAGTAAAGCACTTTAATTAAGAGTCAGATGTTTTGGTCTCTCAAGATCCAGGCTCTGTAAAACTGGATGGACTTCCAGAGGAGGATGGCAGCAGTGCTGTTCATCCTGCTGTGGCCCCTGCAGTGTCCCGTCCCATATATGAGGGTCCCATGCCCACACAACCCCAAAGAGCTTTCCAGCCGGGATCTACTCCAGTGCACCTCATGCATCGCTTTATGGTGAGGAGAAATCATACCTGTTGTCAACTCATGTAGAGAGTGATTGATACTGTTTTGTGACCATGTCAATTATTTCCTGATCAGCAGATCATTGAGTTTTTCATTAATTTATTTTGGCTTTTGAACACAATGACATCATTATTAGATTACAACTAGGGTTTCCAAATTTCCAAGAATCATGAATTTGATATGACGTGTGTATTTCGATTCCGTTTATCGATGCAAAAGAGAACTCAATTCAGCACTCGTGAGCTGTTTTCAGTGCTGCGCTCACATTCTAAGCATGTGCACAGTTAGCAGCCTCTCGTATAGTGTGCGAATACTGAATTGGTTTCGCTTTCATGTATTCTTGCTCTTGAACGGACAAATACACAAGATTGTCAAAATATCCTCAAACTGTTGGTTTTGTCTTAAGTAAATGTAAACAGTTGAGAAAGAAAACGCATGTGATCAGTATATTGGATCTGTGCATTAGGTCTTAAAGTGACAGCAGCCTAATAAACCTGCTTCCTGCTGTCTCATTAATTTTAATCAAAGAACAAAAGAAAAAGAATATCACTCGCTAATCTTGACTGGATAACTTTTGTAACTTTAATAAGGATTAATCTATATTTTATTTTCAAAGAAAATTATGCAGTGTTATTTTACATTTGATTTTAAGTTCTGTACCTGAAATTTGTTCAGTTGTATTTATTTGTGCTATTGCTAATTCGTTTATTTGTTCTTATTTTATTGCTGACTCTTTAATTCTTCAGTGGTTTGCTGTGGTATTTTTGTTAAAAACAAAATTATTCTTAAATGCATTATAAAAATTTTAATAATTGGTAATAAATTGTTATTTACGGTATTTTGAAGTGCCCACAATAACAATATTGTGCATATCCATTATCGCGATATATCGCATTACCGAATATCGGCATAAGTCTAATATATATATATAAAATATTTATGCACACATATACATACGTGCATACACACATATATACATAAATGCCAATATTCATGGATACGGTATATACATTTTCTTTATAACATCTATTGTTATTAACATGGTACATTTAGTCAATTTAATTATTGAATATAAAGAATGGAGTTGAAGAAAAAGGATGTTTATTATAATAGTATAATAACAGTAACAATAAAAAATTTATGAAGCTATGTATGTATACTTGCATACATTCCTACTTACATATATCAATATAAAGATATGTAGTAATATGCACATTTCTGTTAATATCGAATGCCATTAACACGTTATTTCCATTAGATTCAGTAAGACAGTATAGAAAGAGAAGAAAAAAGAAAAAAGGGGGAGGGGGAAAAAAAGGGTAAGTTGTTTAGATGTATATATTCCATGATAGTATGTTAAAATTATTGTTATTGTTGCCACCACTGCTGTCCTTCAAATGACAAGAGATAAACAAATAAATAAAGATACATAAAAACATTTTTTTTTTTAAATAATAAAGAGAAAAGAGATCTTTGGATGGGGGGGAGAGAGAGAGAGGAAAATTAGAGAAGGAGAGAGAGAGAGAAGTAGGAGACAGAGAGAGAGAGAGAGAGAGAGAGAGAACTTGCATTGTTTCATGCTGAAGATAGAGAATCATTGCGATATAACACACAAACCCATTTCTTGTTTATTCGTAGATCACTGGCAGGCCCTTTCTAAATCACTGGTGCATGATCTAGTTACGGCCTCGCCTTAGTTGACTGACGCTACAACATGGTGCTCAATAGTAGTGATACTGAAGTCCATGCTTTAGTCAAATGTCATCTTGCGACCATTCAGATCTTATTAACCACATCAAATGGCAAAACTGTACACATTTGTACACTTTTTTCTCTCTTCAAGTAGAGATAATAAGAGGGGATAAAGAGACATATGGAAGAGAGTGAGAGCGAGAGAGAGAGTGAGAGAAGGTTATGAGGGGAAAAAAAACATAGTGATAGCAGTGCTGGCAACAATTGTGGGGTCGTTTTAGTCTAAATTATCACAGATACAGGTAAAGACATTAGTGATTTGAGAGAGGAGGAGTAAGAAAGGAATTAGCAAAGTATATGTGAAAGGCAACATGTGGCAACAAGTGATTGTTATAATGATTATTGTAATAATTAGAAGTAATTATATATATATATATATAGTATATTATATACATTATAGTAATAATTATAGTAATTATAGTAATAATTACAATACTCAAGAGATATGAACATTTTACCCTTTTTTCCTACTTGCAGAGGAGGGGAGATAGAAGAAAGAGGATAACAGGGATATTTGTACATTCATATATAAATATCCATACGCATTTCCCCTTTCTTCCTCTTTCCCATACATAGTAAAGATATGCATTGTATGTGGGACATTCATTCACCAATCAGGGTAACTGGATGTTCAAGTGGGGGGCAATGGAGCCATATTGTCGTTTGAATTCTGATGCTTTGTTATGTATGGCTATCTGGTTTTCATTATTAATATAGTCATTTAATAGTTGTAACCATTGTGTAATAGAGATTTTGTTTTTATTTTTCCAGTTAATTAGTATTGTTTTCTTGGCTATAACTAGAGACGGCATAGGTTTGATGTATTCCGATGAGGATTTTATTTTGTGAATAATCACCTAAAAGACACAATGAGGGAGTTGCTGGGATTTCGGAGTTAAAAAAAATAGAGAGATTGGCAGTAACGTCTTTCCAGAATGGGATAACTGATGGACACGACCAGAATGCATGAAGATAATCATCTTGAATATTGAGAGTGCAATTTGTCAGACTCCGCTATACCAATTTTAAACATTTTATACTGCGTTAAGTGTGTTCTATGTATAATCTTGTAATGGATTAGTTGAATTTTGGTGTTTCTGCTTGTATTGAATGTGTTATTGCAAACCTGTAATTATGTTTAAGTCTTTGTCCCATTGCTTAACTGGAATTGTGTATGTTGTATCTGTGGATAATAAATATATATATATATATATATATATTCTTTTTGTTAAAGATATACACCTATCTTTCCTATATATACTGAAAGCTGTGGAATAACCTTTGCATTTTAGTACATGATATATGACATATTTATGTATAGGTGTGTGTATCTTTATTACATTACATATATTTTTATAATAACTTATTAGATTGAAAACACAATAATTTGCAAATAATAAGAACAGTACAACCACTGGAAGTGATTATTGATATGTAATGTATATAATAAAATAATAAAATTAGGATTTATAAATAAAATAATAGCTATCTATGATTTAAAATAAGATCTATTGCTATTCTGTGTACTGAATATTTTTTAAATTTGATTGAACAGTAAATCAAATGTAGTGGCAGTAAATATCTGTGTCTTTATTAAATATGAGAAAGTCTTTTAAAGTTCCCTATGTTCCTTCTCAGATGTGGAACTCCGTGGGCATCATCCGTGGCTATAATGATGATCAGGACAACGCCATTGATGTAGAGTTTCACGATACTGCGGTCCATCATGCCATGCATCTCACCAACACCCTGGGCCACACCATGGCTGATCTCTCCCAGGAGGCCGTGCTGCTGGCCTGTGAGGGAACTGATGAGCTTGCCAGGTACAAGATCTTAGTAGTAATAATTTACTTCATTTCTTTGAGTCATTTATAATTTTTTAATTTCTTTAGTTTAGACATTTGCTGAAGTGAATTTAGAGATCTTTTTTTTGTTCAACAGGGCTGCTATTACAGTAAGTTAGATTAAAATCAGCAGCAGTTGGTGTGAACCTTGCTCTGTAGTCCTGTCTCCCCTTTGTCCTCAATTGCTTCCCCTTGTTTGCGAAGCAAATTTGCACATTGCCTCCATTTTTATTTGCAGAACTACTAATCTGGTAGAAATCTGGTAGTAAATTATCAGTCTGTGAATTTATGGATGCTAACTACTGCCCGTCTGTGAAATGCACTGTTTTTAAATAAATAACTAAGTGTAAATTATTATTTGTTACTGGGAATAAGCTTTTCTGTGCAAAATGGGTTACACATTATTTTAAGGTGTCCTTGTCAGTGTAATTATACATTTAAGTACAGAGTAATGTTAATTACCTCTTTCTCCGCCATTGACGGAAATTTCGGGCAATCCATGTTTTCACTGTTAGCGCCCCCTACTGTATATTACATCTTCTGAAAGAGTAGAGAATCTCTGGATCAAAACACAGGCGGAAAGGAAGTGAAAACCAGCGATGGAAGCATTGCTTATGTGCATGTAAATAGCATGATCGTCAAACATTCAACGGCATATGAATCAAAACTACAACAAAATATTCTGGGGGCCATGAAATTTTTGTGAAAATTATTGAAAACGCTGACGCTGGCTGGCAACTTTTAAAAAATTGCTGGTGGGGAAAGAGTTAAGGCCATGTACTTACTATAGCGGGAGGGTTGCATGTAATTATGCATATATTACTGTTATTATTACATTTAGTACATGTAACGTATGTAACAAGGACACTAAGATGAAGTGGAAAATGTAACAATGACACATGTTGTAACGTAATCATACCCCGAAACTTGTTCTACTCCTTAAACATAATGACTGAAAGATATTTACATAGAATATGAAAACTGACATATAAATTAGAAAGTAAACATTTTGGTATAAAGAACAGGTAACATCATATATGTCAACAAATATTGCATCATAAATATGTTACTAGAAAATGTTTATGCTGCATCTTTTGTTTCCCTTCATGAATGTCTCATTTTCCCTATATTTGTCTCTCTCTCTCCACAGTAAGATCCAGTGTTTGCATTTCTCATGCTGGGACACTCATAAGGACTGGATGGTGGATCTTCCTAAAGGAGAGGACGTGCGTGCCTTGTGTTTGGGTCAGGGCTGGGCGGCAGTGGCCACCAGTGCTC
Organism: Hypophthalmichthys nobilis; assembly: GCA_037950665.1. Taxonomy (NCBI): domain Eukaryota; kingdom Metazoa; phylum Chordata; class Actinopteri; order Cypriniformes; family Xenocyprididae; genus Hypophthalmichthys; species Hypophthalmichthys nobilis. The sequence goes on from CM075478.1 coordinate 11,907,882, forward strand.
TGATGGTCAGGCTGTTCTCCATCGGTGGTGTGCAGAAGGAGATCTTCAGCCTGCCTGGAGCTGTGGTCTGCATGGCAGGACATGGAGAACAGCTCCTCATAGTGTATCACAGAGGTACTGATGCATGTCACCTTACTTCTGGATACAAGCACTGGTTTCAGGGCAATGTACCCTTGTCCTGAACAACCAGAAGCCATAAATACATAAGATAAATGTTCATAAACATATATATGCCAGTGCTTGTTGTTATTTATGTCTGAATTGCACACAAGCTTTGGTTTTGAATTGGTTCCTCTTAATGGAGAGAGTTGCTCAAAAACGTACATACTTGTGAAATCTGCGAATGCTTTTGAGCAATAACTCAAATGGAAAAAATCCTTTCTTGCAAAAAATCTAAAAATCTGAATTAGAAGAATTGATTCTCCAAAATGAATCTGACTTTGCCTGTGCTTTGTGTCTGCAAATTGGTTGAGCTTGATTGTCATGTATGCCATCAGGTACTGGGTTTGATGGAGAGCAGGCCCTTGGCGTACAGCTGCTCCATCTCGGGCGGAAGAGAAGGCAGGTCATCCACGGAGAACCGTTGCCTCTCTCACGGAAGTCCTACTTGGCATGGATGGGCTTCACTGCTGAGGGTGAGTCACCTCCTCTGGTTGAGCAGGGGTTACACACACACACACACACACACTGTATTCTCTTCCTGTTGTTTGATTTTTAAGGAAATGGGAAAAAACTAAAAATGCCTCAAGAATTTTTATGTAATTTCCTGGTAGTTGTCTCATGTTATGTACAATACTGTTCAAAAGGTTGGGGTCAGTAACAAATTCTTTGAATTCAGGAAGGATGCATTAAATTGATCAAAAGTACTAGCAAAAACATTTATAATGTTAGAAAAATAAATGATGTTCTTTTGAACTTTATATTCAAAGAATCATGATTTCCATCATTAAGCAGCACAACTGTTTTCAACATTGATAAGGAAAATATAATTGAAATAAGAAATGTTTCTTGTCCACCAAATCAGCATATTAGAATGATTTCTGAAGCATCATGTGACACTGAAGACTGGAGTAATGGCTGTAGCTTTACAGTCACAGGAATAAATTAAATATTAAAATATTATTATAGAAAATAGTTTGTAAGTAAAATGTAATATTTCATATTTTTGTTTTTACTGCATTTATTTTTTATCAAATAAATGCAGCCTTGGTGAGACTTTTTTCAAAAACATTAAAAAAAATCTTACAACCCCAAACTTTAGGGTAGTGTATGCATACAGATAGTCTCAATCAAAGCTAATAGACATTGTCTAAGACCACGGAACTGTTGTTGCTGTTGTTTTTCTTTAGTCTACCTTCTTTTCCTATTTGGGTATGACAGATGAAGTTGCATGATAATTGCTCTTTGCAGGAACCCCGTGCTGTATTGACTCTGAGGGTGTTGTACGTATGTTGAACCGGACCCTGGGGAACACATGGACTCCTGTCTGCAACACCAGAGACGCCTGCAAGAGCAAATCAGACCATTATTGGGTTGTTGGGGTTCATGAGAATCCACAGCAGCTCAGGTGCGTTCAATACCCTTTATTCACAATTGTCAGATCTGTGACCCACTCCATAAATAGGAAATTTCCAAGCAGTCAGTGAAACTGGGAATCTGCCCCATCTCTCTCAGGTGTATCCCATGTAAAGGCTCACGCTTCCCACCCACCCTACCCCGCCCTGCTGTGGCCGTCCTGCCCTTTAACCTGCCTTATTGCCAGACCACCACAGAGAAAGGCCAAATGGAGGTATGGCCTAAAATCCATCCTGGAGTCTTTGTCAAAGTCATTTAAACTATAGTATCATGTAGGGATGTGCACTTTTTGCCTATTGCCTATTTGAGTACTTGACTAATGTATGTTTGTTTGTTATTAATTTATATATTGTTGGTCTATATAGACATGGTCAGAATGATGTCTTTGCAGTGTGTCTTGCTGTTTTTTGCACCAGCATGCATGGTTTCATTCTGTTATTTTTTTTTAAATTTTTTTTAATTTTGCTGACTTGGACTGAAAGTCAGTTGTGGCCTTGTGGCTTGTCTGTTTTGACATCAGATGACACTTGATGTGGATCCTGAAATATACAATCTCTTCTTTTTTTAATTGTGTATTTATATGTTTGTTTTGTAGGAGCAGTACTGGCGGTCCATGCTCTTTCATAACCACTATGGCTTTTTGTCATCTAATGGTTATGAAATTGACAGCGAGGGTCAGTCTCAGGCCGAGAAAGAGCAGCAGGAACTGCTAATGAAGATGTTCGCTGTAAGTCATTCACGTGGCCAGAACAGGAAGTTAAAGCCTGGTTAAATTCAATCGCATATGCCTGGATTGAATTTCACTGTCTGATTTCTGTAAAACAATTCTGGAATGTCATAAATCACATCTCTGCTTTGACGTGTATATGCCATATTTTCAGGCGTAGCTTGCACAGCTTGCACATTCCTTCCAGACATCTCCCCATGTTTTATGCTGTTGTTTGTTTTGTGTGTGTGTGTGTGCCCGGGCAGCTGTCGTGTAAACTGGAGCGAGAGTTCCGGTGTGTGGAGCTGGCTGAGCTGATGACTCACAGCGTTGTGACGCTCGCCATCCGTTACGCGTCTCGTTCCAGACGCATGGCCCTGGCACAGAGACTCAGTGAACTCGCCCTGGAAAAAGCCAATCAGCTGCAGGAGGAGGAGCAGGAAGAAGATGAGATGGCCTATCAGAGGTTAGCATGGAACTCTGTGTAACATTTATAGTTATTATATTTATATTAATTCAAATTCTTTCGGTGCCGCTGCTGGAAATTTGATGTCTAAGAGTTGTTGGATTTTTTTTTTTTTTTTTTTTTTTTTTTTTAGAAACTACTAACTAGTGTTTCTTCCTGTTTTAAGCAGGAAGAGCTTATGAACTGTGGGATCAGTGCTATGCCTTTCGTCTTATTGATTCTCTCCTAAAGTTCGTAAAACCTAGAAACAACCTAGGAATATTTTGTCTGTTTTTTGTTTCTAGGTCTAGAAAGGTCAAAGTTTTAAAAAGCTCATAAATTTCAATAGTGAATACTGTTTTGTAGTTATGCTCAGCTTTAAATTCGGCATGAAACAGAAGTTGCGATAGTCTTTTCTTCCCTATTGTGACGTATATCCAAATGAAATGGCTTCTTGAACAAGAATAAATGTAAGGCGTGGTTAGGGCTGGGCGATTTTTCCGATATTTTTTTTTTTTTTTTTTTTTTCCGATTAATTCGTTATTAAAGTTATTAAGTTATTAAAAGTTGAGCTTTTTTTTTTTAACTAGAAAGCCGTTTCACGGGTGAGACAATGCAAAAGACGCGAGACACAAGTGCAAGACCTAAACATGTCCGGCCAAACATGACAACAAAAGGACAAATAGCGCAATGGAATGTACAAACCTGTAAATTTCATGTTTGCATGATGGTGACAGGCTGAAAGCTGCTGTTGTTTTCTGTTTTTACAAAGCATTTGCTGTTAATAATGGCCTATTACTGGTGTTATTTATTGCTATTACTTTTTGGCTAAGAAATATTTTTATTTGTGTTTTAAGATGTTTAAGTTTGTACAACATTTGTCTTTATATTTCAGGCATATTTCTACAAAGATATTTAACAAACTGTTTTACATTTACACCATGTTGATCACTTCATGTGTGGTGCACTTGGAATGGAACTTTTTTTAACCAGATTGTTAATAAAGAGAATGTTACTTAAATCATATTGTAGTTAAGTTTTTAAGTTGACTAGTTAAACAGTAAAAAAAAAAAAAAAAAAAAAAAAAAAAATCGAAATCGTGAATCGGTCAATCGATCTGAAGAAATCGAGATTTTATTTTTTTGCCATATCGCCCAGCCCTAGGCGGGGTTTTATTTGGTTGGATCTATTGCGGCGATCTTGTGATTGACAGATTGTCCCGCCTTTGTGCCAGTAAACACATCATTGGAGAAGAGAAGATAGATCGTTCATCATTAATCATTTATCATTTATAATGAATACTGCATATTCAGGGGTGCACATAAGTGGTATGCAGGTACGCGTGCACGGTAAAAATAAACGATGTGCACCAGAAACATGGAGGGAAGCACTTTTGAGTACCGGTTCACAAGGACACGTTTACTTACTGGAGTAGGATTTTTCTCCATCTCTGGTGAGATAGCAATCCTGATGATAAGTGTGTTCTTTAATTATTAGGTGTGAAATGGACCGCAGTTAATCCGTGATCCGTACGGATAAGGTCCAATGGTTCGGCACGCATGTGATTCACGGATTAACTGCTAAATTTAACCATCATGGAGTGAAAGTTTATCATTTGGACGTGTTTTTTCTCACCAATTAACACATTCAAACGATTTTAAAAGTGGAAGAAGAGGCGAAAATTGTGCACACAGCCTCACACCCCCGAAACGCTCGCACGCAGAGAGAGAGAGTCAGACAGTGCTCGAACACCGAATTAATTCCTTTTTCGCGTTTACTTGCACTTGAACGGACAGATACACACAAAATTATGTCAAAATACCTGTCTCGGCAAGTATTCTCTCGGTTATGTCATAAGTGAACAGTTGAGAAAGAAACCGGATGTGTGTCAGTTATTCGGTCCGTGCTTTCTTTCTTAAAGTGACAGCAACCTAATATTTCATGGTGACTTTAAAATATGTTATCTGCATTGTGAGTGCAATGTCTTTTAAAATTCATTAGTCATAGTAGGAATTGACCAAAAGTTGCGGTAACTCTGAATTGAATAACTTAAAAATAGTTGAAAATTGTGATGTCAAATGTTTTGTTTCTGTATGTTTAGCCACACCAGTAAAGAATATAGAGGATCCAATCAGATGAGCAGCAGACAAGCACAGGTTGAGAATGGCTGTGAGGAGGAGGAAGAGGAGGAAGAATATCCACAGGAAGAGCAAATGGATGCAGAGGAATCAACGGAGACCAGGAAACCACGTAAATATGCTGTTTTTTTTCTCCATAGATGTTTCTGAAAAGTATATTATATTGAAGTATATTAAACCAAATGCCCTATGCATTTCAGTTGTACATTTCTTGATCTCTGAAATCAAGGCTTTCTTGGTTGTGTGCACTGCTTGTTTCAGCATGAGTCTCAAATACTGCAGTAGACAGCTATAAGATTAAGTAATGCATTTTGCTCATTGAATTTGATTTCATTGGTTTTTGATTTGAACATATTTTGAATTGCCAGGTTTGAATCCATTCAAAAAAGGAGAAAAATCACCTGAAAGGCCCTCTCCCAAACCAGGTGAGTAGAATATTAAATCCATTTCAATAAAAAATGTATTTGATAAATCAAATAAATATATAAAAAAGTAAAAACTGAGCATGTATAAACTGAAAATAAAATATTGAATTTGGCAGTTGATAGTGTAGAAATAACATTTTCATAATGACTAGAATCAAATTGCAGCTTTTTTTCTACATGATTTCTTTCTTTCAAATTGATTTAACTTTTTTTTTTTAAATACTTTTGAGTGGCACAAATGGGCCCCCATGAGAGATGAGTGTCTGTTGACAATAAAAATTGTGCTTGTGTGTCACAGTGAGCAGAGAAGGACGCGTGAACCCTTTCAAGGTAAGTAAGACTTGCACATTGTTAGTAAAATTAAGCAAGCTCCTTTTAAGTGTTTACTTGATATGCATGTTTACATTTACAAAATATAAAAGAAATATACATTTAAACTTGCAGGTGTCCGGTGCAGGAAAGTCCTCAAGTTCTCCAGCTGGTCAGCCCAGAACGACTAATGTTTTGGACAGCATGACGATGTCCAGCAGAAAACCTGCAACTCTCAGCGGAACATCAAAACAGGGCAAAGCACCAGTCCTGAAGCCCCTGGCACCCAAACCCAAGTCCAAGGTACAGTGTGTTGCTCAAATACAAATGTTCTCCATCTCTGTGGGGTCACACAACCTGTCTGACCCCATAAAACTCACTCTCAGCTCTGTCTGTAAGGGATGACCTGGTTATCTTTTCCTCTAAGAACGTTTAGTTCTGATAATGGAATGTTTGTTAGAGTCAAATGTTAGAGGTGTTTCTACTGGATTATAAGCAACATTATGATTTTAGTCAATGTACTGGACATAAAATCCCATCTTGTACATAACTGATCTTTAGATAAGTCGTAGTGCTCGATTCTGATTTATTGCTCAGATGCAAGAAATATATATTTTAAATGTGGCCGGTATCAGATTTGAGCGTGAGAGGGTCACAATGCTGAACTGACACGCATGCACAAAAAAACAGTAACAAAGATGGTACACAGTATACTGTCAAATGAAAGTAAACATTGAGAATACTGAAGTCAGCATTTACGTGTTCATTTATTTAAGCTGATGTGCCGTGGAAGCCAGCGGATTTGTGCGCAGGCTATAAGGAGGACACAGACGAGGATGAGAAGGAGAGAAAAGTTAGAGTGTAGGGTTTGTTTAAAAGTACTGACTTCGGTAATGAAATTTTAAAAATGTGACGATACCACACATATAATATATATCCATCTATCAGCTGATATATTATGGATCCGCTAATAGATGCCTGCTTTTAAGCGCTCCCGTGTGTATTTGTGTAAGCGCTTGGTGAAGAGCGCCAAAGATGTCTATGGTACTGAACTTTGGTACTGAAGTCTGTACTTTTGACAACCCTACTTGAGAGTATAACATCTCACTGTCCCTCCACTGACTAACTTTGCTGCCGTCTTCCATACTCACCAGCGACCAGTGACCAAAGAACTATTATGTAAAATCTTTGGAGTGATTCCCATCAGCGCAGAATTGTGACAAATGTTGATCTAGAGTGCCGTATAAGTTGCATGAATTCAAATATGACTAAGGTTGCATTACAAAACATCAGACCCATATCTGATTTAGGACCATATATGGAAGTGTCCCAAATCAGAACCTAAAGGATCATATTTCATGTGGTTTTTGCTGTTCACACTGTTATGGAAAAAACAGATCTGAGTTGCATATGAGCAAAAAATTGTCTTTGGGCCACTTTTCCCTGCGGTCTGAGCATTTTACTTATTTTGCTGGTTTCTTTATTTCAGACCCAGGCCACACTACTGCAGATGAGTGCCTCTAAAGGAAACAGTAAGAAACAGGAAGATGGCCAATCAGGAGCAGAGAAAGTGAAACCAGCTCCTGCAGCTACACCTCCAGTATCAGTGGAAAATATTGAAAACAGAAAGTAAGAGACCGCAACACCTTTTAATTGTAATTACTTAAGGACATCCAATTTTTTTTTTTTTTTTACGTTTTTGAAAGTGAAAGTATTCCATGTCAGCTATTGTTGCTGCCAAAGTGTCTATAAATGATCAAATTTAGAGAAGCACAATATAAAAGTTTGTATGATTGCTTGTATAATTATCTTTATGGATGTTGATATGTGAGAGCAAAGTCACACTTTAGATTAGGGCTCAATTCTCACTATTAAGTCCGACTTTTGCTTCAAACTCTTAATTTCTATTTATTAATAGTCAGTAAGGTAGTTGTTAAGTTTAGGTATTGGTAGGATTAAGGGATGTAGAATATGGTCATGCAGAATAAGGCATTAATATGTGCTTTATAAGTACTAATAAACAGCCAATATCACTAGTTAATAGTGAGACCTGGACTCTAAACTAAAGTGTTACCGAGAGCAATAGTGTAAATCTATTTGTTTTTAAAGACGAAAGGTGTCTGAAACTCTTGTGCCGGTCTAAAATATTACACGTCTAAGTGAAATCCTGTATAGTATAAAACATAAGAACCTTAAAGGGTTAGTTCACCCAAAAATTCTGTCATTAATTCCTCACCCTCATGTCGTTTCACACCGTAAGACCTTCAATCATCTTCGGAACACAAATTACATTGCCAGCAAGACAATTAATACTTTCAGTGCCCAGAAAGCTACTAAAGATGTATTTAAAACAGTTCATGTGACTACAGTGGTTCAACCTTAATGTTATGAAGGGACCATAATACTTTTTGTGTGCCAAAAAAAAACAAAATAACGACTTTATGACAATATCTAGTGATGGGCGATTTCAAAACACTGCTTCATGAAGCAAACCGGTCATGCTGAACGATGTTACAGGCAGCATAATGTTCTCCACAGCTTCTCCAGACCCTTTCATGTCTGTCACATGTGCTCAGGGTGAACCTGCTCTCATCTGTAAAAAGCACAGGGCTCCAGTGGCGGACCTGCCAATTCTGGTGTTCAATGGCAAATGCCAGTCGAGCTCCACGGTGCCGGGCAGTGAGCACAGGGCCCACTAGAGGATGTCCAGCCCTCAGGCCACCCTCTAAAGTCTGTTTCTGATTGTTTGGTCAGAGACATTCACACCAGTGGCCTGCTGGAGGTCATTTTGTAGGGCTCTGGCAGTGCTCATCCTGTTCCTCCTTGCACAAAGGAGCAGATACCGGTCCTGCTGATGGGTTAAGGACCTTCTACGGCCCTGTCTAGCTCTCCTAGAGTAACTGCCTGTCTCCTGGAATCTCCTCCATGCTCTTGAGACTGTGCTGGGAGACACAGCAAACCTTCTGGCAATGGCATGTATTGATGTGCCATCCTGGAGGAGTTGGACTGCCTGTGCAACCTCTGTAGGGTCCAGGTATAGCGTCATGCTACCAGTAGTGACACTGACCCTAGCCTAGTGAAAAGCATTCAGAAAAGATGAGTAGGGAAAAAAATGTCAGTGGCCTCTACCTGTAAAACCATTCCTGTTTTGGAGGTCGTCTCATTGTTGCCCATCTAGTGCACCTGTTGTTAATTTCATTAACACCAAAGCAGCTGAAACTGATTAACAATCCCCTCTGCTACTTAACTGACCAGATCAATATCCCAGGAGTTTAACTGACTTGATGCTATTCTCTGATTAAAAAGTGTTCCTTTATTTTTTTTGACCAGTGTATATTCACTTCCCACAATTACTAAAATGAAATATAGCAAGTCATATGTCAGTATTACTTATAAGCATTTATTTTTGTTTCTTTTTTTTTTTTTTTAATTAACAAAATCAATTCAAATTGTTCTGATGTCAATAATCTAGTCTTTGGCTCCTTTTTTTTAGCTGACACCAGTGTGGTCTCACATGTTGTGCTTCCCTTATCAAGTAATAGATGACTGATTAAGGAACTATCAATCTTTTAGTGCTTTGTTTACAGTCTTTTGTCTGTAACCAAAATTTACTTCCTTTAGGCCAAAAACTGGCTTTCAACTGTGGCTTGAAGAGAATAGGAAGAGCATTCTCGCAGACAATCCTGACTTTGAGGAAATGGACGTTATCAAGGAAGGCATGGGGCGTTTCCGCACTCTCTCAGCAGAGGAAAGACTGGTAAGACATTTACTGTTCATCAGAGCATGTGACGTGTTTTATTCAAAACTGTTTACTAATTTCTCAACTAAATTCTTCAACCTATTATTAAATCCAGGAAGGTTACATGGGAATTTCCCAGTTTCTGTTTCTGTTTCTCAGTATGTAAGATTTCATTCATGCAATTTCCTCCAGGTTTTTTTTATGCTCCCAAAGCTCTAACCCAATTTATCCATGACAATACTGTTCATTAGTAAGTATCCTCCTGTTTTCTGATCTCCACTTACCTGTGTATGTGTGTGGGCTTTGCAAACGCTCATGCTCTCCGTCTGCATGAACAGTCTGTTCGTGACCCCGCACCCACAGGGCCACTCAGTGCAGGGCAGAATGACTCTTCACACACTCCAGCCTGGAGGGGGAATGGTTAGGACACCTGTTGCTCTGGAAACCCAGGCTGGGGGTGTGTGCCACACTTATTGATCTTATGTTAATGACATGGGGGTGGCATCAGGCGGTGAAAGAGCGAGTTACAATGATGAATGGCGTGCGTTGGGAGGGGGGAACGTGCAGAAAGGGTCCCCATGCTCATATGTGAAATGGGTCCGGTGACTCATCATGGTCGCTTGTAAATGTTCGCTGCCTTTGTTTACACCAACCGTGAACAAATGTGTCTGGGTTGGCGGTCAGTTTTAATTACAATCACAGAGGCTTATTTGAATAATGCGGTTTATTGCTCGTGTAATATTGCATACGTGAATGATTGTAAAAATAGTGTATCTTTATCATCTGTATCTTTCATTCAGAACTGGACGGAGAGAGCAAAGGGCGACTCGGACCTCAAGAAAAGAAAGCGTGAAGATGAAGCAGGACAAGTTGATGAACATATGGAGTCAGATGAGGGCAGTGCCAAAAAGAAAAAGCCACTGGATACTTCTGCTAAACTTTCTGCATTTGCATTTAACAAAGAATAGTACTTCAATGCTTATATATTTTTATATTTTATTTTAATACTAATTGGGGGAAAAACTTTTAAAAGTATTTTTTTCATTGCTTACTGTAATTATCTGTCCTCACATTTTGTCAAATAGATTAGCTGCTCATTTGTGTTCCACTTGTTCTCTATAAATTTTCTCAAGTTTGAGCTCTTTTGAAAGCAGTACACGTCTCTCTTCATTTGCATTTGAAATGAAGCAAAGGCTCTTTGTTAAACAATTTGCAAGATGGTTGATAACAAGGTCTCTTTGAATCTGGTGATATTCCCTCCTACTTTATTTTTGTCTGCTTTGTACATATGTTTTTGTGATGTTTTTGTGAGATTTTGTACCGTATGTAAAACAACCATAATAAAAGCTAAAATATTGAATAGTTGAGTTGTGCGCTGTATTTTCTTTATTCTAAAGGTTATCTTGGCAAGTTGAAAGTACATAATGTTGCTTGCACACCAGTGAGGTTAATGAAGGGCATCCTTCAAACGTGAAATGGTTTTCTGATGCTCATCTGAGGTCACTGAACTTTGATTTTGCAACCGGACTGGCATGAAATGAAACTGATCTGAACTGACAAGTTACCAGCATTACAACCTCTAGGTTGCCTAATGCATTTCACTTTAAAAACACTGATTTTATTTTTAATCATAAGAACATCACCCAAAGGTTTAGTCAATCCCCTCAGGTGGTTTCATCTGCCCCAAGACATCACTTTAATGTGAATAAGAGATCTCATCCTCTTACTAGATACAGGTGGCCTGACGCAAGCACGCCGCACAGCCAATAGGAATCTAGCTCCGTGACGCAGTCGCTCCAGGGGACCAATAGGAACGCGTACGGATTAGCTAATGTTTATAAAACCCCCGGCTGCCACTGCGAGAGCGCTGAGTTTGACAAGAGTATAATAACCGTAGAACTTCACACAAGTTTGTCCGCTACACCTGAAACAGTGTTTTAAAAACAGTAGGCTTTTTTTACTTTGAGGAACCCAAGCTGTCACTTTCAGGCTATCATGGAGCGCCCCAAACAGAAACAAGTGAATCAAAATGAAAATGAAACGGATGCCGCGATTAATGGACACTTTGACGGCCGGGTGAAGATGCCCGGATGGAGCGCCGGTGGTGCCGCCGGGGACCCGAGCACCGTGCCGTCCTCCAGCGTGATGGAGAGCTGGCGGGAAGAGCGCACTCGCAGTCTGGAAGACAACGAAATGAGCCTGCCGAGCATCGCCGCAGCTTATACCACTATTCTCAGGGGTCTCGGGGAAGATCCGCAGCGGCAGGGGCTCCTCAAAACTCCGTGGAGAGCCGCCACCGCCATGCAGTTCTTCACCAAGGGTTATCAGGAAAAAATCATTGGTGAGTTGCGTAAATGACTGACAGCTGAAAAGCCGTGTTTATTTACGCGTTATATGTGGTTTGAAGGGACTACGTTTATTTTAAGGATTATTCCTTTTTCCCCCCCGCAAGTTGAGATATTCTTAAAGTGTTTAATTTTAACTCATTTTACTCTCGAGGCGAAATAAACAAGTTATAAATAAAACCTTAACATAAAAAAGTTAACATTCTGTTTTACAGTAGGCTGCTTTAGTTTTTTAATAACACTAAGGTTGCGTTCACAGTTGGGGTTCAAAAACAACTAGACAGAGCGCGAGACAATGGCTTTAAAAGTTGATTCTTCAAGTGTTTGTAAAGAAGTAGTTCTGTCATCATTTATTAATCCAAACTTGTTTCTAATGTGAAACACAAAAAGATGTTCTGGTCGGTCTCATTTAATTTTTAATGACAATGAATGGTGACTGAGGATGTCAAACCTCAAAAAGAACAAAAATCACCTTAAATTTATTGTTCATAGATAATATTTGTATCCACTGTAGTCTTGAAATTAGACTGAGGAATGAATGATTTGAGTCAGTTTTCTATTAATGAATCTGTTGATTTAGTTAAAAAAGGTCAAATTAGACTAAGCCCAACTCACTCAATGTGGATCTGGTCAAGTTTAACATCACATACAACATCACATATATCACAATATAAGTTTTTCAGTAAAACTTCATGTAAATTTGGGTCTGTTACTGATAAACATAAAACATAAAACTGTCATATGCCATCAGAAGACTTGCAATATAATGCACAAGTCATGTGGACCACTTTTATGGTGAGTTTGAGTACTTTTTGAGGCTTGACATCTTCATATTCATTTTTAGGGAAAAGATCGACCAGTACATTCTTCAAAATAATGTCATGTATTTTCACGATCAAATGTGTATTTTCAACGCAAGCCAATTGACGGTTAGATTTAGAGGTGGACCCTCATGCTTATGTTTTTTCTTAAAATCTTAACTTTCTGTACAAATCACATTGTACAAATTCATATGAAATCACCACCTCCTAAAATAGTTACGTTTCATGTGTCAGGTTGGTCTTTGACCTAATTACGATGCAGAGAGTTTTATAGCCCACAGACCATTCATCTTTTACAAATGCAGTGTCAAGCATTTCCGGTTAAAAGTATTTACTCAAATACTTCCACGTGTCATCAAAATGATTAACAGGCTCAACAGGTACTCCAGCTCAAAGTGAAGGTTTATCTTGCGTAATTGTTCACCGGTCACTCTCAGGCTGTTGTCTAAGTGGTTGAGCCAGGGTGCTGCCCACCATCCCCACATAGAAAACAGCACATCTGGACCTGGTTTGTGTAGCAATTTTAGGGCACATGCATATGGAATGTATTAATGTTGCTTTTCTACCCCAAAAAACTCCTCATTAAAGCAGACTGCCCTCAATGACCTCTCAACATTTACATGTGCATTGCTTGAACATGGTCCACAGTTCACATATGGTAGAACATGCAATGTCACGGTGAAGCGTGCATTGGATAAGACATTTCTAGAGGAAGGTCTTCATCTTTGTCTCTGCTGGGATTGGCTGAAGTTTGCACCACCTCTACAGCTTCTTGAATTGTTCTGAAGTATCAGAGTTTGTTTTTTTTTTTTTTTTGTCTCCAACAGAAACATATTTGAAGTGTTGGGACAGCTTTGAGGGAGGCTGTTTTGCATTTTCATATTTTTTATGAGTGGTGGGTGACGATTTAATGCCCTGAGAAAAGGAAGCCGTTAGTGCCTGAATGATGAAGGCTAGCTTTCACATGGTTGGTAATGTCAAAGTATATTAATCTATGCATTATAAATGTGTTTTCATGCATGTATCTTTAAATGCAAATGAGCTGCTGCTCCCCACCTCGCTTTCCAGTAGAGGGCGGAGCCTACAGCTCATAAATCAGATACTTTACCAAAAACTAACAAAACATCTGCTTGGTTTTGATTATCATCTCTATCGCGGTCATGCTCACGTGACATTGCAGTTCTTCATCATCTAAATTCCTGATATATGGTTTTCTGAGCGCACACATCCGAAGCACGCGCAAAGAAAGCTGGATGTCAGACGGCGTGTCAAGTGAGTATTAAACTAAGTTCTCTTTCACATCTTATTGCGCTTAAACTGTCAAATACGCACAAGGTTACGTCAAAAACACACAAAGTTCAGATAAACACAGTCGATTATGTCTGAACGTAAACACCAAGTAAAGAAATCGCATATGTACAGCGTAATATACAGTTCCTACTGCTTTATATGCTGTTAATATGAATCAAACAACAAAAGAAAAACAGAAAATCACTCACTGCTCTTGATTGAATAACTTAGTAGCTTTAATAAGAATACATTTCTTACTTGAATGCTGTTGTTAGATGCTCTGGCGAGGAGATAAACATGGCGAACTGTGTACAGCTCATTTAGGGCGGGGTCTATGCTAATAGGGCAGAGTCCGTCAGCAGTCATGGGCGGGGCCTAAGCATTTGTGACGTCACAAAAGCTACATTCTGCAAACGGCTTGTTCTGAGACACTGCTTATGATTTATGGGGATTAAAAAAAGAGAAGTGGGTGGATTTTTACCATTATATTGTGGTTTTGTACACACACTGCCAACACACATTTATGCCGAAACACCATGTAAAAGTGAATTTTGCATAATAGGTCCCCTTTAAGCCTTTTGTTGATATGCAATATGGATCATATTCTCAATGTTTTTCAATCATTTCGACCAAACAATCATTGCAGACAAATAGATTCAAGATGTTTCATGTAAGCAGTAAAATACAAAAACATCTAGTGTAAAATAACCTTTTTACAATAAATGAACACAAGGAAAAAAATTATATAATAATTTATATACAAATATATAAATATAAAAAAAACAGCAATTTTTACTTACATATATTTTTACTTTAACATTTTAATACATAAGATGTAATAATGCTACATATCTTTTGAACAAGTTTTGAACACCATTTTGCTACTTAAATTTATATCAGTTGCTAATAAAACATCTGTCTTAAAGGGTTAGTTCACCCAAAAATGAAAATAATGTCATTAATTACTCACCTTCATAACGTTCCACACCCGTAAGACCTTCGTTCATCTTAGGAACTCAAATTAAAATATTTTTGTTGAAATCCGATGGCTCAGTGAGGCCTGCATAGCCAGCAATGACATTTCCTCTCTCAAGCTCCATTAATGTACTAAAAACATATTTAAATCAGTTTATGTGAGTACAGTGGTTCAATATTAATATTATAAAGTGACAAGAATATTTTTGGTGCACCAAAAAAACAAAATAACGACTTATATAGTGATGGCCGATTTCAAAACACTGCTTCATTAAGCTTCAAAGCATAATGAATCAGCGTATCGAATCATGATTCGGATCGTGTATCAAACCGCCAAACTGCTGAAATCACATGACTTTGGCGCTCCGAACCGCTGATTCGACACAAAAGATTCATAACGCTCCGAAGCTTCCTGAAGCAGTTGTTATTTTTTTTTGGTGCACAAAAAATATTCTTGTTGCTTTATAATATTAATATTGAACAACTGTACTCACATGAACTGATTTAAATATGTTTTTAGTACATGTCATTGCTGGCTATGCAGGCCTCACTGAGTCATCGGATTTCAACAAAAATATCTTAATTTGCGTTCCGAAGATTAACGAAGGTTTTATGGGTGTGGAGCGACATGAGGGTGAGTAATAACTAACCCTTTAATGCCACTCATGAGTCACAGACAATGGTAAAGGAAGGAAGGATTGTGAAATTAAGGAGTTATTATGGTAATATTATTACGCATTATGTTATTATGTTTCCTTAAAGCCTATGGTTTTGTTGTGGTCACATGTCCCATAAAGCCATTAAAGGTCATAGAGACGAGTGATATTGCTCAGTTTACAGCGATTGCACAGCTCAGTATGGTTTCTTTTTCTGTATTACCCGTCATTACACTGTGTTGTCCCCTGCCCCCACTGGCTGGATGGATGCCTGTCTCTTATTTAAGGGATGGAGATCAAGCCAAGCCCTCAACAGCAGTAACATTACCCATAACCAGAGCTCTGCTCGTTGACATCTTCACAATTTCAATGGGTTTCTATGGTTACTTATTGTATTTCAAGTGTATGTTTGCTTAGTGTGTAAGCTAGTTTGTGTTTAATTGAGTGTGTGTGTATGTGTGTGACGGTGGCAGCGAGGCTGAAAGATGACTTTCGGGGAGATGCTGATTTGATTTCCTGTTCATTTTCGGTGCCACCGTCATACGTGAGACCTTTCCGTGTGTTGTGCCTGTGCATTTGAAAGCGGCTGTTTGTTTAGGACGAGCCTGATGACAGTTCTCTCGCAACAGCTGCTGCCCTCAGGTTAAATTCAACAGAGATGCTCAGAACAGCTACAGCGTTTACACATATATTATGCTCGGTTTCTGTAAAGCAGGCTGGTTAGTCACTACGAAGAAAAGTGTCCAGAATCAGTTTAAATATTAACAAAAGTACTGGGAACCATGAAACAACATGGAAATAACTTGTTCACCCACTTTTATGAGGGATGCTATCAGTTTATCAGTGGTGGTTGCATAACTGTTATTACTATTGCTCATTATTATAATTTTTTAAATCCTTTTATTTTTTGCAACAGAGATTAATGTTACCTCAAGTCATGCAGCTTTCTAAGTGATCTGATTTTTAGGGAAATCTCTGTAAAAAATTCCAAGGAACTTAAATTTAAAGGACACATCCAGCGAAGAATATCATAGAGGCTCTTTTGAAGCAGATACCCTAGCAACTCCCTAACTACTGCTCCGTTGTTTTTTTTCAGTAAATATATTCATTAGATTTAAGTGCTGTCATACCTGTCGGCATAAAAACAGCCTGAAGATTGATTGCTTTCTGCCTTTTTGAATCACACAGTGACTGCACAAAAGTGGCAACAACATATATGGGAGTCACATCTCAACAAGACCCTGAAGCTTCGCCATCAGTTTGCTATGTTTCCACGGAAACCTTCCCTGAGATAGGCGGCCAGGAAATTAAAAAGCCCCACAAGAAAAGACAGTGCATTCTCAATAGATCAAACGGGATATGTTTGAACAATGATATGAGCTAAGAGAAATGACACAGGCCCACAACAGGAAGAGCGCATGGGGTGAAATATAATGATTTCATTATGTCATCAGGTGTCATATCGCTCACCTGACGGTGACCTGTCTGATCTTCTTGTTTTGTTGTTGTACCTTCTTGCAGATGTCCTGAATGATGCAATCTTTGATGAAGACCATGATGAGATGGTGATCGTGAAGGATATTGACATGTTTTCCATGTGTGAACACCATTTAGTTCCCATTTTTGGCCGGGTGAGACTACTAATTTCCCTCTTTAGCATATGTCACCCTTGCAGTGCAAAAACTGCATTGAATATATGTAGTTTTAAAAATTCATTTGTCACACCTCTATAAGGTTTTTTAAGATAGGTTTTTTAACATTTATTTTATGATCAATTTATTAAAGTAAAATGTTTAATGTTCTACTTTTTAAAATTATTTGTATTTTTATTTTCTTATTTATTACTTTTTTGCTTTTATTGTTTATTTTTCATTTAATATCCATTCATATCCAATTAATATTTAATATCCACTTAATTTAATATATTTATTTAATATCCAGATCATATTTCACCCCATAATACAAAGAAAAAAATATATAGAAATTATAGAATTTGTATTTTTGCAAAGAAATGAAGACTATATATTTGGGACTATAGATTTTTTACATTGTGATATTATTTTCATAAAGCCTATTGTAAGTCAAAAAAATAGCATTGTAATTGTAAAGTACTGTTGCTAAAGTAGTGTTGTTCGTCAATTTATGCTGACTAAAAATCAGGATGGTTTTTATTAATTTATTATTAATATAGAATTTGGTGGCAAATGTGCTTAATTATCCTCAAAAGAAATGGCTTTATTTTTTTAAGCAAAGTATGTATTTTTTTTCTTCTTCTTGTGATTGTGGAGTGAAATATGACCTGGACAATTCTTTGTGAGATTCATCCACCCACCTGGCAGAAAAAGCTTCCTGTTTTTTTTTTTTTTTTTTGATGCACCTGAAAAAACATTGACATGTAATCTGTCAATAACCAAGTTAATTAGCTATAATTAAATCTAGAAGGTAACGAGGACAAGCTGAAATATCAGATCTGAGTTTTACTCAAAAACAATGCCCACTCTTAATCCTCCAGGTTTGACATTTAGTACCTCCCTCCGGCTCATAGCCCTGCAGGTGTCTGCCATTTAAGACAAAAGAGACACTGTCGATCCTGTCACGGCACAAATGGCTACTGATGATAGACTGAGCCATTGATCAAGCGCACTGAATGTTTTTTTTTTCCACCACTTGCAATTTTGTTTGTCAGATGCTGTTGGAGGGCCGTCGTTTCCGCTGCGTCCCCCGCTGATAGCTCCCTGTCGTCAGCGGCGCGGCGCAGCCCCTTATCCCTTCTCATCTATTTACCTCGCCTCTCGCCGCATCTGCAACAAGATAATGACTCACCAATTTCTTTCAAAGAGGCGTCCGCCCGTTCTTTTTCATTTTTGGCCCTCTTGCTTGCGCTTCAGCGTCCTCCATGATTGTCCGCATAACACTCTTAGTGTCCATCATGAACACTGAACGCTCTCTTACACTAGAAACATATCTACCGTACAGCCGCCACATGTCTTACCTGTTGGTCTAAAGTGGATTTAGCTACAAAAAGCGCTTTGCTTATTTCCCAGGTGCTCTGTAGATGTTGGTAAAGTTCGATTGATGCATTTAGAGGATGTCGAGAGTTTGCCAGCCCTGAAAAAAGGCCAAGAGGTTTCAGTGACACACAGGATTATCGCATCAGAACAGAGAGCAGATAAGGAAAAAAAGAAAATTCTTGCATGTCTGTTGATGCTGCCCTTTCTCTGGGCCGTTTCATCAAATTGTTGGTGACATTTGAGTTTGATGGTGGAGAGGAGGTTAGGTTGGGGGGTGGGCTGTTAGATGTACAGTCACTTCCGAGCACATGCACAGATACGGCTCTTTCCAGTCCTACTTTTCTCTCCAGTCCCATTTTTTACTTTTCATCTGATGCTGTGACATATAGCTTGCTAGAGCCAATATACAGTTTTGCAACATGTAAAAAAATTGTTTTGAAAGAATTGTGTATATAACTCCCATGTTTTGCAATTATATTTTTCTGTTGTCAGTTAATGTGTTGTGTTTTTCACAGGTGCATATAGGTTACCTTCCAAACAAGAGGGTTCTTGGTCTGAGTAAATTAGCACGGTAGGTAAAATACACCCAGTGGCCGGTTGCATAAACTGCTAGTCTTAAGTTAGCCATCAAATTTTATTCCAAAATTAAAGATTACAAAATGTAATTCAAATCTACAATATCCTACCAAAACCTGAAAAACAGTAACCATGATAATTTCACTACTGCCTCCTCTGCCACTTTCTGTCGATCTCTCTTGTCCTGGTGAGACTCTCTCTCTGTATAATGAAACTACATCCAGTGTCTTGGAGGTTCTGGCCCCATTAAAGACCAGAGCTGTCCCCTCAGCTTATTCACCCCGGAGCTCAGATTAATGAAATCGAATGAAAAGGGTAGGCATCTTGAAAGAATGACTTTATAAAAGACTCATCTCCTTGTTCATGCTACTGCCTACTCAGAGTTCATGCTGCAATTTAAAAAAGCACTCAACACTGCATGTTCTACTTAGCTTTCCACTGTCATTAACAAAGCAAAGTGTAAACCCAGGACTCTGTTCTCTGAGATCAACAAACTAGTCAAACCACCAACTCCTTCAATTAATGGTTCTACAGGCCTTTGTGAAACTTTCCAGACATTTTTTCTACATAAAATTGACAATATCTACCAATCTTTCTCTTCATTTGCTCCTCCAAAATGTTCTATTTCCCAGCTAGTCCACCCACTTTCAAACTTTGCACTCAATAAAACATCTGCTGATTATTAAATCTAACTCCTCTTCCTGTAAGCTTGATCCAATACCAGAAAACTTTCTGCCTTCACTCATTTTACTGATCACCCACATGATAAACAGATCTCTTACTATTGGTTATGTACTGGCTGGACTAAAATTAGTTGCTATCATCCCGGTACTTAAAGGGATAGTTCACCAAAAAATGAAAATTATCCCATGATTTACTCACCCTCAAGCCAACCTAGGTGTATATGACTATCTTCTTTCAAGGCGAACACAATCGGAGATATATTTAAAAATATCCTTAGGTTCCTCCAAGGTTTATAATGGTTGTGAATGGGGTGCGCGTTTTGAAGTAAAAAATAATGCATCCATCCATAAAAAAAAAGTCGACTTGCGCCAAATGAATAATCCTCTGACACGATGACACGGGATATTGGAGTATTGTAAGCTAAGACGGCTCTCGCGGTTCAAACAAATAGGGCTGCGCAATAAATTTAAGCTCCTCTTCTCTTATATCGAAATCCTCTGAAATGTCTCTTTAAAAATAATCTTTTTAGACTTATAATCCGTGACCGGTGATTTGTTTTGCTCTATCCTCTGCACCTCCGTGTTCGTCATTATGTTGTGCGTCAAGTCAAAGGATACTCTTCTGCTGCAAATCGACTTGTGCATTCTGCGTACGGTCGTCCACCGGAAGCTAGTTATTTTAATTTATAAAGTTTTAAATATGGATATTTTTCTTACAAAAATGCATCGCTTCACTTCAGAAGGCCTTTTTTTTTTTATAGATGGATGCATTATTTTTGCTAAATCTCAAAGATGCCGAAATTGTTGTCCATGCTTTTATAAATAAGTTTATAAATATTTTTTTTAAATTATATTTTTTCAAAAAAAAATTTTCCAACTAAAATGTATATGGGGTCATTAAGATTTTTTTAAAAGAAATTACTTTTTATTAAAATAGCAAACATTTTTGACCTTAGTGAGCCTTGGTAAGCATAAGAGATGTTTTAAAAAACATTTTGAAAATCTTACTGACCCCCTTTGAAAAGTAAAGTTTGTGTGTGTATAGGGGTGTGGGAAGTAGGGGTATTGCAGCTCACCCTGTTTTCATAGGTTTATTTAATAAAGAAATCAATACATTTCAAATCAGTAAACCTTCAGTAAGGATTTTAACTGTAAAATGTAAGTGGGCTACAAACCTTTTCTCTTATTAAACTGTTTAAATCTTACATAGTTTACTTTTTCAAAACGGGAATAGTCTATTATTTCATTCCTCATGGATCTTGATTGACGCACACCAGGGAGTAAAATTTTTGTTCATTTTGATGCCGTTTTTGCCACAAGGCCTCATCCTTGTGGCAAAACGGCATCAAAATGAACAAAAATGCCCATGAAAAATTAAGTTTTGAGAGGAAAAATGCCCCAATAATGAGTTCCTGATTTTTATATTTATAACAATATAGTTAAGCAATAAGCCATCACACGAGCAAGAGTGCTGTTTCTCACTGAAAAGCATTTTGCAAATATGATATTGATATTATAGAACGCTTAAACAATAAGTTAATATTAAGTAACTTACATTTTAGACAAATATTGTGTTTTCGCTCCTTTAAAGAAAATAGTTTCAAACAAAGCCACATCAGAACCGTTGCGCATCTGAAAAACGTTGTTCCTGAACGAATAAATGTTTTTTTTTTTTTTAACAAATTGATTTGAATAAATGATTCAATGACTCATTAAGACAGTAACTTGCTGCCACCTACTGGCAGGTTTGTGCTGTACTCCACTCTGGAGTGCAAGTCTGTAAGGTAGGCACAAGTATTTATTTATTCATTAGGCCTATTGTTTATTTCCTGTTGCCATGCAGGCTCATCTATTGCCTGCAAAAATATCTCAATAGCCCTTTTTTGAAATAGCGTATTACAAATATCTTCCTTGTGCATTATGATTGCAAGTATCACTTTGTTCTGTCAAAAATGTACTATATGCTCCATTTAAACATGCGGTCTTGGGTATTGTGTGTTTTGCTTTGTGGGGTTGACGTGTTTTATATATTATTTCTTTATATGTTATTTCTATAGACTATTCCCCCAACTCTCCTCCCTCCTTTCAGCTCCCCCAACCCAAAACATCTTCCTAGGCCCCTGTGTGTGTGTGTGTGTATATATATATATATATATATATATATATATATATATATATATATATAATATAATTTTTTTATTTATTTTTTTTATTTGAAACTTGCTATCATTCTTTAAAATAAATTTTACATGTTGTTATATTATACAGTGACATTCACACATTAGGTATAGGCTTAAGTGTCCAAATACTTTTGGGACCATTGCAGGTAAATTTATGCTTTTCTGGTGCAGTATTGAATCTTAATGGATTCCTTCAGGAGGGTGCAAATTTATCCTGCCACAAAACAGTGTTTTGTTCTCTCTCTGAAATCAGCAGCATTTGCTCAAGTGAGCAGTGAGTGAGAGATTATTGGCTCTCCTCCCCTCAGGAATGTTGTTTGTCTGTGAAATCAAGATGCACGTGTGTGTGTGTGTGTGTGTGTGTGTGTGTGAGAGAGAGTGTAAGTGTCTCTAAGAGGATTAGACATAAAGTGTGAATGACAAAGAGAAGCTTGATCCAATCTGACCCCAATCTCTGTGGCTTATCCATCTCACTATGTACCAACTATAATACTGCACTCCACTAATGAAGACATGACAACAGCAGTCATATAGCTCTTAGCAGTACCACTTACACTTAATCACATACGCACACACACACAGTTGCATTTCTGATTTCTAAAATTTGTTATTGTTTCATATTTCTGGCTGTAGTCATGACAAGGTCCATGTGGCACAGGGACCGACTTTTCCATTTGCCTTGTAAACCGATCACTGCTGATCAAATGATCAAACATGAAACATACGTTTTTGATATTAAGTTATATTTGGTATTATGTGCGCACTGTGAAAAGGATTTATTGTGTTTGTTCTACTCTATTAAATAGTTATATTTAAATATAATGAAAAACTTGGATGTGATGTATGATAATTTAAAGAGATTTATTTAGCCATATCTCCACTCTGGAGTTTTACATTCACTTGTTAATTAATAAACATGATTAATTAAAAATGATTTTAAATAGTTATATTATATTACATACACTACCATTCAAAAGTTTGGCATCTGTAAGTTTGTTTTATAGTTTTTGAAAGAAGTCTCTTATATGCTCACTAAAGCTACATTTATTTGATTAAAAAAAAACAGTAAAATATTTACAATACTATTTACAAATTATTAAAAATAACCATTTTCTATTTTAAAATTTATTCAGCATCATTACATTACATTTTCAGCATCATTACTCCAGTCTTCAGGGTCACATGATCTTTCAGAAATCATTCTAATATGCTGATTTGCTGCTCAAGAAACATTTCTTATTATTATCGATGTTGAAAACAGTGCTGCATAATAGTGTTGTGGAAAATGTGAATTTGTAATATCCTTTTGAATAGAAGGTTTAAAAGGACAGCAGTTATTTGAAACAATAAAGATAACAATAAAGATTAATAATGTATGTGACTTTTGATCAGTTTAATTCTTCTTTGCTGAATAAAAGTATTAAACTTTTGAACAGTAATGTATTACAATTATTATATAGCAAATGTATATATTACAATTATGTATGTTTATATTAATACAAATATTTTTTATTTAAAACTTTAATGAACTTGTATTTTTAATTATAAATAGTTTAAAATTTAATTAGTGTTTATATCATTACCACAACAACCTGAGCAATAAAGTTTATCAAACCACTATTACATACAATGAAGGTATATTGTGTATAAATTTAGCTTAATTATTTACTATGTTTATGCTTTTTGTTTTTCACCAGAATTGTTGAGATATACAGCAGGAGATTGCAAGGTAATGCTCTTTTTTTCCAAACAAAGTTCTACCATGTTATAATATTCATATTGTACCTTCAAAATCCTTGTTTGTTTCACTTATATTTTTAAAACTTCACATTGACATGTTCTCAATAGTTCTGATCTGTCCATGTGTTTTATTTCAGTTCAAGAGCGTCTAACTAAACAGATAGCTGTGGCCATCACCGAAGCTCTACAGCCTGCTGGTGTCGGAGTGGTTGTTGAAGCCACGTATGTAAAAATTCAAGTTAAACTTTATTTTACAATGTAATGCAAAGTATGACTTCTATTTTCTCTTCTTTCTGTTCTCCAGTCACATGTGTATGGTTATGCGAGGCGTCCAGAAGATGAACAGCAAGACTGTGACCAGCACCATGCTGGGCGTTTTCCGTGAGGACCCCAAGACTCGAGACGAGTTCCTGACCCTGATCCGGAGCTGAAAGGGTCCGTGTTTCGCTCTCCACTGCCAAAACACTCTGACCAGCCCTCTTCTCAAACGCCTCCCTGGATTGAAGGAGTCCTCTCTGGTTCTGCCTCCGGACGAGGCACTGCTGCTGTGTAACATAGCGTCCCACCCACCTCTGGGGTGGTTACCTCGGTAACACCATCTCTTCTGTATTGCGTCTGTGTGTGTGTGTATTTCATTGAATGAGGTTTTGTGCATGTTTAGTCAGTAGAGCTGTGGGAGCCTCTGTTTATGGGACTGTGGCTGTTGCTGTTATATGGAAGCTTTGTGTTTTGAAGGACGTCCTAGATTAGCACAATTTAACCTCTCTAAACTAACAAGCACCAAACCCACCAAAATTTGTTTACATCTCTTTCCGGTTGGGTCACATTTGTGCTCTATTAAACGCAATTGTGTTGCCCGAGAAACGCAACAAAGCAGTTTTATTTTCACGCTTTTGAACAGGGAGGTACGTGTCATTCTGAATACTCAATTTTACTGTTATATAAAGTACTGTCGAGGTACCATGGCACAGTAACGGTAATGAAAATCACCATGGTACTAAATGATTACCAATATTCATATTCCTTGTTATTTACAAGGTACTTTAAAGATTATTATGGTATTATAATGGTACTTGTCCAAAAAATAAAAAATAGTGTTACAATAGCACCACTTTTTTTAGCACCACCCAGACAGGTTTTATTGTTGTTTTACTATGTGCTGAAAGTGTATTATGGCTACGCTGTCTTACAATGTAATATTTAATATAATGTGTCCTGTGCTTCAGTCAATATCTATGTCCAGACCCAAAGTATCTTCTGTTTTTAAAGGGATAGTTCACCCAAAAATAAAACTTCTATCCTCTTTTACTCAACCTCATTTTGTCTTAATTCTGTAAAGCCTGACATATGAAATAATAGTCCAAAAGTCTTTTTTTGAAATGGAACAATTTGTTAGACCAAACCTAAAAGAAATCTAAAAATAGTTTGCACATGTCGAGGATCATATTTGATATATTAGGCTTTAATGGCTCGTATACAATAGTGTGATATAGTGAGAATATGGAACTCACATTCGAGGAGGAAAAAAGAAACACCTAAAATGAGCAAAAGTTGGTGTGGTTTCTGATTTTTATACAGCTAAAAAGTAAGATAAGATGGGTTAGGGTTAGTACACCCAAAAATGAAACATCTGTCATCAATTAACACACCCTCATGTCGTTTCAAACCTGTAAGACTTTCGTTCATCTTCATCTCCTCTATCAACGGTCCACGCAGCTGCCATTTTGATGCTTCAAAAAGTTCATAAAGAGATCGTAAAACAAATCCATATAAATCGAGCGGATTAGTCCAATTTTTCTGAAGAGACTCAATCGCTTTATATGATGAACAGATTTAATTTAGGCTTTTATTCACATATAAAGATTCATCAGCGCACACAACTGTTATGGTAAATGGAAGCTCAAGCATGCTTGCTTGTGTGAGAACCAATGAGGTTCATTCTTGCGTTTGAGCTTCTGAAAGAACCAGTGAGGTTTGTTCTCGCATCAAGCAAGTATTTATATGTATATTTATATGCAAATAAAAGCCTAACACCGTGTCCTAACCAGACGCGATGCGATAAGATTCCAGCGACGCGCATTTTGACTGTCCACACTAGACGCAACGCGACAATGTGAAGCGATAAAATCAATCAAAAACCACAGCCAATCAGAAGAGAGTGTGGGCGGGCTCTCTCGGCAAGAGCAAAGCGGACACAATGAAATGGGCAAGTATTTAGTAAAATTAATAAATATTACACAATTTAAACTTTATTTAAAGTACATACGGAGTGACTGAACCAATCTTTGTCATAGAATACACTTGTTTGTTCGCACTGAGTTGACAGTTTGAAGGTTCTTGTGCACATTTATTTATTTTCAAGATCTGAGGTGAATTAGCCAGTGTTGTTTCCATTACAGCTAAAAAGATGTGAACACAGAATGATATCCAAACTCACGTTAGACGCTTTTAACATTAAATAAAGCACATAAACAGTCCCTGATATTATCATTGCCATACTTTGTATTGCTGTTCCAGCCGTGACGTCGCGGAGAAATAGAAACAGTTTCTAAAATAGAATATTCGCATGTCGCCGTCGCGGCTGGTTAGGACAAAAACTCTGATTAACATGGAAAACATTCCTTTTATAGCTTGTCGCAGCGTCGTGTCTGGTTAGGACACGGTGTAAATTCAATCTGTTCATCATATAAAGCGATTACATCTCTTCAGAAAATTCTGACTAAAACGCTTGATTCAAATGGATTAGTTTTACGATCTCTTTATGTATTTTTTTTTAACGCTTCAAAGTGGTAGTTGGTAGACTGTCAAAGGAGGGACAGAAAGCTCTCAGATTTCATTAAAAATATCATTTTTGTTATGAAGATGAACGGTTTGGAATGATTACGGTGAGTAATGAATGACAGAATTTAAATTTTTGGGTGAATTAACCCTTTAAATGCTTAGTTTTATGAGCAAACATATACAAATAAACCTTCCTCAAAAGCCTGATGTATCATATTTGATATTTACAAATTAACATGATTTTTCTAACAAATTATGAATAATCAAGTAAACCAAAATGTTGCTTCAGTTCAGTGTGTTCTTTCCGAAATGTTACTAAAAATATAAAATACATTCTTACATTTACTTTAAAAAAAAAAAATCACAGCGAAAAGAAGTGAATCATGACCTGAAGGTGAACAGTTTTAGAATTGTACTAAAATGCGTTTTACTTGCTAAAAAGTACAAACTATTAACCAGAGCAGATTGTGTACAATAAGTTTTAGACATAGAGGCCTTAAAATGTTGTGTATCAAATATGTTAAATTATAGGCTTGATAGGGTTACAGATATTTCAAACAACATAACAGTTCTGGAAATGTAGAAATTAAAATAAAGCTCCAACCTCCTCCTGAAGATCCAGGAAAAAAGTCCTTGCTTCAGTGACTACTTCGCTCAGAGAAGCTGTCAATCTCAGCTGTCAATCATGACGTCAAAACCCCCGTTTTTACAGCATCAAATAACTAAAAACAAACTTATTTAAAGAACGAACACTTTAACTAACATCAACGTGATTAAAAACTGCATAAAATGACAATTGAAAAAAAAAAAAAAAAACATATTTGATGTGTAATTTGACTGTTTAGTTTGTCTCACATCCCATTACATTATATGGAGAAGGCGGGGTTTATGACCTATACTGCATCCAGCCACCTGGGGGCCGACACTTGGCTTCACTTTTCAGGACTTGAGTGGCACGCTTGGTTTAAAACAACATTAAATGATGAGAGAATTTTCATTTTTGGGGGTGAACTATCTCTGTAAGTGTTTATTATTGATAGTATTTACAAGTTTTGTGCAGCACTATTATTTTCTGTTTCGAATCAACTGTTGAGTCTGATGTGTTGGATATTACGTGTTGAAGTGATAACCAGGTCCAGCCTTTTGAATATCCTGTCTGTATGGCCATAAATGTTGTTTACACTCTGAAGGAAGGTTGTTTTTTATTTGTTGGGAAAAAAAGACCAAAGGTTAAAAGGTGCAGTCGAGGTCAACATAGTATCTGATTTTGCACATTGTGGGATTTATGAAAAATACAGAACATACCTGTACTGATAAATGTGATCTTTGTAATTAAAATATGATAAAAAGATGGAAACCAACTAAAAGATATTTTAAGATTCTACATTTGTAGAACATATTTTGTACATTTACTCTGACGCATGTTTACCTGTCCTTGGGTATGTGTTTTGAACGAGTTAGAATTTCAACTATATACTATGTATCATTGTAGAAAATTATATTAACCACAAAAAAACGACAGACGCTGTGGATTTACTGACACTGTTGTATTGCCTGTGTATTGACTTTTTTTTTTTTATTATGAAAATGTCTCAGAGTTCGGATGAAATTCGGAGTCGTGAAGCTTCAGAAGACGCTATGAGATGTTCGATGTCAGTCACTTCATGGAGTCATTAAGAAAATGAGCACTTGATATTGAGAACTAGTGTTATTCATGTGGCCTTCTTTAAACGAAAGACTCGGAGTCTTTCAAATACTTTCCTATTGATGTTCATCATTTTCAGCTTAAAATAATAAATCTTATTTAAAATATGTTAGCATGTTCTTGTATGTTCTTATTTTTAAGTGTTTTTTATGCGAGGGTTTGTTAGAAAGCAACGGACAAGAAACATTAAAGGGTGGATCTCACAAACGTCATAATTCACCCCAAAATCAAAAGAAACAAAATGTTTTGCATAAACGCATATAAATCCTTTTTTTCTTTTTGAATTATATGAATTTCAAGACAGTTAATCACATTACCATCACAAATTCATATTAATGTAATATTAAACAATTCACTATTTTTATCATGTTACATAAAGATGATTGAGGGTGATTTTATTATTATTATTGCTTTAAAGGTGCCCTAGAATTAAAAATTTAATTTACCTTGGCATAGTTGAATAATAAGAGTTCTGTACATGGAAATGACATACCATGAGCCTCAAACACCATTGTTTCCTCCTTCATATGTAAATCTCGTGCGTGAAAAACAGGCGAATCAAAACATAACACCGACTGTGACGCAACAGTCGAGATCATTAATATACGCCCCCAACTTTTGCATATGCAAACCCATGTTCAAGGCAAGCCAGTATTAACGTCTGCAGCTGCACAGCCGAATCATCAGATGTTCTGCAGGTATTGTGAAGCAAGCAAGCAGTGACAATAGCGAAAATGGCAGATGGATCGATAATATGATCCATGATATCATGATATATTTAGTGATATTTGTAAATTGTCTTTCTAAATGTTTCGTTAGCATGTTGCTAATGTACTGTTAAATGTGGTTAAAGTTACCATTGTTACTATATTCACGGAGACCAGAGCCATGTCGTTATTTTTATTTGTAAACGCTTGCAGTCTGTATAATTCATAAACGCATCTTCATTCTTTACAAATCCCTCCAACAGTGTAGCATTAGCCCCGTTAGCCACGGAGCATTATCAAACTTATTCAGAATCAAATGTAAACATCCATAAAAATAATTGCCATAGTTACGTGATCTGATATGCTGCATCAGGAACACTTTGTAAAGATCCATTTTGAGAGTTATATTAGCTGTGTGTGAACTTATTCTATTGTTTATGCAATGTTTAATGCCAGTTGTGAGCTTGGGGGTGGGGAGCACGAGCATTTAAAGGGGACATGCACTGAATCGGCGCATTTTAATTACACCCCAAAATAGGCAGTTAAAAGTGCAATATGTTAAATTTTCTGTCCGCTAGAGGCCTATTCAAAACAAAGGCGTAGCTTGATGATGCCAGGTTTGAGCGCAGAATCTTGGGACGTGGTCTTCACATCACAGCCGGTGGAAATAATCGGGATAGGACTCGGGCAGAAATCATGTTCATGGATGCGATTATTAACGTTACTGTAGTATGAAGCAGAGCAGGACCGAGTGTTGTGGGAGCTGAACGAGGCCGCTGGAGCGATTCGCAACACACGCCTCATGAGCTGCAGAACTTTTATTATGACACAGTCGCCGGCGCCGCTTCCGCTGTTCCGGTCATGAGAATGAGGTAACGCAGCTCTGTTTATTATATTAGATACATTTGAGTGTGTTGAAAATGATGTTATATTAATGTTACTCTGTGCGTTGGCTCGGCGACTGCTGTGAGACACTTGTTTAAGACACACTGCAGTAAGATAGATCGATTTTAGAATATCATATTAATAAATGCTGGATGGCACGTGTTGATAAATGGCGTGCAATTAATTTTAAAACGTATTGTATGATGGAGAAAATGCTGTATTACTGTTACTAAAAATAAAGCTGCATCTGATTATACTATGTTAGCTACTTGACAAAATAGTGTTTTTCTCTGAGGCATGGTAAAGCATGGTACTCGCAAAAAATCAAGAAAATTAGATTTAAACAATAAGACTAAACATGTTGAGCTATAAACAATTAGTTTTCTGTCTATAAATATATCAAAACAGTTTTTCCCTTGTCTATTAAAATATGTAATATATTAAAGCGTCTTTGGTGTTTCCATGTTTTCTACAAAATAAAACTGGAAACCGTGGGTAACGCGGGTATGACGCAATTGACAGGCGACTCCTCACACGTCCCGGAGCCTTGGTTAAAATTGCAATTTTCTCAAGATTTACAAATAGTTGGAAATATTTGGGATATTGTAAGTACTCAAGTGAACAAAATATAAAACACTGGCCTAGTGGTTTTTGGATATTTTACTGCAAAATTCTTACATATTGCACCTTTAAAACATGGTATAATAAAAAATCTGTGGGGTATTTTGAGCTGAAACTTCGCAGACACCTTTCTGGGGACACCTTAGACTTATATTACATCTTGTGAAATAGTGTTCTAGGGCACCTTTAATGGAAATTTGGACTGCATTAAATACATATAAAATTAATGTAAAAAAGGCTTTATATCCTTTAGGCATAATGTCTTATATTTTTTTCCTTTTTGGGGTGAAAATAATGACTGTTTTCTTTTGCCCTAAAAGTATGGTCAAGCCTATGGAGTTAATATTGTGCCGAAATTAAACAAACAAATCCAGCATTTTGCAAACAAACACGATCTGCTTTGCAAAGGAAAAAAGGAAAACTCGACTCGCAAACAAACAGAAAGTGATGCGCAAATACAAAGGTCAGTTTGAGCAAAAACACTGAGGAGTAACAAATATATGTATTGTGTTTTACAAATATAAATAAATGAGCCTACATCATATTTCACAAATAAATACAAACCATCCTACAAATGGCATGTAACCTTTGGACAAATACCAAATCTAGTGCATACATACGCACACCTGTCTGTTACGATTGTACATATATTTGTTACTCCTCCGTGTTTTCGCTCAAACTGACCTTTGTATTTGCGCATCACTTTCTGTTTGTTTGCGAGTCGAGATTTCCTTTGCAAAGCAGATAGTGTTTGTTTGCAAAATGCTGGATTTGTTTAATTTTGGCACAATATTAACTCCATACAAGCCCAGTACATATATAAAATTCATGGTGAAATTCTATTTTTTTAATGATCTTCATTTCATCTATGGATTAAAAATAGCCAATTTCACTTCATAATCATTCCCCATATTTTCCATGAACAGCACTGCCCACCTGTGTGGCACTTTCATTGGCCCATCATAAATGAGTTCATAAAGCACCGAGCTGAGAGTGACTCAGCATTCTTCAGTCCTCTTTCACAGAAAGCCCCGCCTCTTGGCAATAAAAACCCGTATCTAGCTCTCTGATTGGTTGAGATCGAGAGGAGGCAGTAAATTCCTCACAGACTCATGTGGTTACACCAACTTCCTCCATACCATTAAACAGCTTGTTTGAAATCAGAGAAACACATGAAGTCCTTTTCAAAAGTTACTCTTTAATACTTTTCGTCTGTGGTTATTACAAAGATGTCAAGCATTTAACACAGACCCAAATGATACACATTCAGTTGGCGGACAGAACATCACGGACACATACACACAAACAGTATAATCTCCCATTAACACACAAACACACAAGGCCACAGAGGGAAAGATATTACAGAAATCCCTCTTTTTATTGACTGAAGTCATGTTTATTTCAGTAAAGATGTTTAAAATCTGCACTAACATGAGCAGAGAGACGCCTCACAGGTAAAGTGGAACAATATCACCCTCCGATGAAGTCATCCAACTTATGACGCAACATTTTCTAAGAGGGTATGTACAAAAAATTACAAGACAATCCGGTTTCTCACCTGGATACACAGTGTCACACTCGCGCAAGTACAAACAAAAATATATACACATCTGCGTGTTGTACAGACAGATATAAATCATAACTTCATAACAGCACTGAAGTACCTAAAGCATACAGATTACCATGAACTTCCAGCACGCTCCTTCCGAGCCTCATGGAAATGGGAGCAAACGCATCAGAATCAGCTCGACTTCGTATGATTTGAAGTTTCGACCATCGATGCGTCTGGCTTATCTCTATATTTTAGAGCCATATAAAATCATTTACATTTGGGGCTAAATGTCTGAATACAAATAAAAAAGGCACTGCCATTTGTTATTCTAGATATGACCTCCCAGCCTCTTGCATGCATCTCTAAAATATAAATTACATTTTTTGCTTTTTTTGTTTGTTTGTTTGCTTGTTTTATTTTTCGCGCTTTTTTATTTGGTTTTATCTTAAACATAAACATAAGATTCTTTTAAAATATATATTTTATATATATATATATACGCATATGTACGTCAGCCTGCAGTCAATACAGGACATCGGCTCTTGAAATAACAAAACGAAAACAGAACGAAAAAAACAAAGAGCGTATTAAAGCAAAAAGTAAACTTAGATGAAAAAATAATAATAAAAAAATAAAAATTAAAAATAAAATTCAGCATCAGATACGTTCTGATATGCTAACGCGCCCAAAACAAACGATAAAGGCTTCGTGAATAACGGAATACCAAGGTAGCATGTAAATGTTTTAACACTGTTACAGCATCTGTAGTTTTGTTTGGCTCGTCGCGTGAAGAACATTTCAACAAACCAGAGTAGAATTTGCGTCATACTTCGCTATCCAATCGCGAGCGAGCAGCATTCTTCGTAGAACTACGCAATGACGCTACGCATTTTTAAACACCGTAACAGCTGAGGTGAAAATCACAACAGAATAACAGCGAAAAATTGCAAACCCGCGAAAAAAATTCCAAATTATTTTCAAGAAAGAAAGAAAAAAAACTGGCTCTTTGTTTACGACATGTGACAACATATATATAAAAACACTTTCCTTAAAATACACCATCCGGGGAGGGTTAGCAAAACAGAAGCATTTAGAGATACTCACAAGAAAAGAAAACAGCAATATTAAAAAAAAAAAGCCTGACATGTCTTTTGACTATCAGGTATGTTGTTTTTTTGTTTGTTTTTTTTGATAAAGAATGCAAATTTGGAAAACAAAACGTCAAAAAAAAAAATAACTAGGTTATTATTTGAGATGTACTTATGGTTACCAGCCATAGCAAAAGTTAATACACAAGGTATCTTAAATAATACATCTAATGAATACAATAACCTCTGCATCAATAATAGAAAAGAATAAATAATCATTTGAATCTGCTAATTGGTTTCAAATGGCAGTGATGAGTGGCTTAATACACAAACAAATGCACCTCTATAAACAAGATGCCACGTGATGGTTTGCTAACATGCTTTGTAAAACACCGGCTACCATTTCGTTTAAGGCATTTCATGCACTTTAAAAGCTCTAGTTTGGAGGCACCAACTCGCTTATGAAGCTGACACACACTGCATAGTCAACATTCTTTCTTTTAGGCAGCTTTAACTGTGTCGGTCGCCACTCAGTGGATGTGAAAGTGCCTCTTTACCGTCTGTTTACTGTCATGACCTGTTTCTTTGGCTGAGCCGAAAAGCACAAAACACTTGAGGTGTGGGTAGGTGCATCAAGTTGCAGGCCGGCAACACGAGGACTACAGGGTACAACGGTCCTGTGGTGTGGGAACTGTGGGGGATTTGGGGGGGCAAAGTTTGCTAGTCCAGTTCCTCTTTCAGAGACACCCCCCACCCCCCGCTCCCCTCTGCCCTTGATTCACACCGTGTTGCTGATGAGAGTCTATTGCACGTTATTGCAAATTCACTTTTGATGATTTCAGCAAGGATTCACAGCACCAAGGGCACGAAAAGCAAAGTTATTATAGGAAAAACTCTAAATAAGATACATTACCAATCACTGAACACCCTCATAAAGGGACTTTAATGTCCCGGATTACAACAGTTAAAGAAAAAAAAAAAAACCCTCTTAGACCCTTCCCATGCAGAAAATCAAATCTTCACTTGTAAGAGTCCAAAACTAAAAGCTCATTTCTTATTGTAAACTTTCTACTTTTTATACCTGGCATGATTAACTAATGGCTGCTATTAAGACAATACTGTAAAAAAAAAAGACTAGCCTCATTTATTGGTAACTATTGCACAGTTTCACCACAAGGCGGCGCTCTGTACTAATAACTGGTGCATTAGTGTTATTTCCTTATACATTTCAATGTTATGTATATCTCTCCCTGTTGCTCCAACAGTCTATGTCCTGCTGACATAGTGTACCACGCATGTGATATCCCAAATACACAGACACAAGCTAAAAATGTCCATACGACTCCTGCAATCTTCCCAAAATCGCTAAACGAACTTCACTCTACGGCTGTGCATTTACAGATTAAAAAATTCAATGCATAAAAATGATCTGTAAAACATTTTAATATATCTCTAGGCCCAGACAGAATCTGTAGAAAACTCTGGAAATTCCCACAGTATCTGAACAAACATCATTCATTTAGTTGAAATCTCCCAACCCTTGTGTTTATGCTTTAAGCCACCCATAAAAGGAATATATAATTTTTTTTATTGAAATGTATGTTATTTATATTATATTTAATGTATTTTATTTTTTTAATATATAAAATAAATGTAATATAAATAAAATATATTTCAATTAAAAAATTATATATATATTAATTGAAATATATTTTATTTATATTAAATTAATTTATATATAATATAAATAAAATATATTTCAATTAAAAATTATGTATATATTTAAATTGAAATATATTTCATTTATATCATATTCATTTTATATATAATATAAATAAAATATATTTCAAGTTATATATATATATATATATTTGTAATTGAAATATATTTTATTTATATTATATTTATTTTATATATAATATAAATAAAATATATTGCAATAATATATATATATATATATATATATATATATATATTTCTGCATATTCTGCCTGGACCTGTGCACCTCTGACCTACATGTTCACCTGCTCCTTTTCAACCTTTCCATCTACTTGCATTTGCTGGCATTTCTCCCATATTCCACTCCTCTGACCTCCTGATCTCCCTCGACCTCTGTCCCTTACGTCAGAATTCCCCGCTCCCTCCACAGACCCTTCCACTCACATCACTTCCTGTTTCCTTTCCCATCGCCACTCTCACGTTCCCTCTCTTTCTTCTGAGTACCATCCGTAGCTTTTAACTGTCTTTGTAGTGTTGTAAATCAGCTTTTTCCTGCTGGCACAAAAGAAAACTAGAACAACAAAACGGTAAATACAAACACAATTGTAAACTATGAAGCCGTTTAGGAACCTAAAGCTGTTCACCGTCCTCGGATTTTAACAACGCACCTGAAAACATCTACTGTTCTGTTATCCTTGACAGTATTACGTGTAAACATACGGTGACATAATATTTTTAGCATCTGCACAGAGGTACAGAAATCAAATCTGTTACTACATGTCTTGATCTGGTTTCGTCTTCTGGTTGGTTTGGATTTTGTGACGTCCCAGACAGCCACCTGAACGCTTCGAGTTGTCTCTGTTGATTTACGGACCCCCTCTAATGGCCTGCCTTCACGAAGACCCTTTGCTGCGTTCTTCTATGGAAGTGTTGAAGATGTGATTTTCTCCCAAAATCGAATGTAAACACGCTGAAGTAGTCATGGTGACAGAACTTGCTTGTGTGAATGGCACTGTATAGACCACGCCCCACCTCTCCTATTGGCTATTGCATTGGTAGGTGAGCAGGTGGAGAGGGGGGGAGTTTATAGACAGAGGGGCTCGTGACCTCTTGATGACCTTTCCCCCTGCTGCCAGGCATGCCGTCTCCCTGTGCGCCCTCTTCTTTTCTCTCAGATGGTTGAAGTTCGATCAACGCCATCTATGGAAACAAGTGACATCACAGTTTGTGACTACTATCACAGTGCAACTGAGAAACACTTCTGGAACAGTTCACCCCAAAATTTGTGACATTTTGTCATCTTTTATTCAATCACATGTACCATGCAAAAGTTTGATGTCAGTACTATTTTTAATGCTTTAAAGGGTTAGTTCACCCAAAAATGAAATTTCTGTCATTAATTACTCATCCTCATGTCGTCCCAAACCTGTAAGACCTTCGTTCATCTTCAGAACCTAAATTAAGATATTTTTGATTAAATCCAAAAGGGTTTATGACTCGTCCATTTAATTATCACTTTCAAGGTCCAGAAAAGTAGTAAAGACATTGTTAAAATAGTTCATGTGACTACAGTGGTTCAACCTTAATGTTATGAAGCGATGAGAATACTTTTTTGTGCGTAAAAACAGAACAAAAATAGCGACTTTATTCAACTTTATTTCTTCTCTTCCCTGTCAGTCTCCTACGCTGTTGATGTTGTAAACACAGTGCAGCGCTTCCAGGTTCTACATCTGAATGTACATCCGGAGGTCGCATTTGAAGGCTGCATACGTCAAGGATGTCTTATTTAAGAAAAGTAACCGTAATAAAATTGACTGTTATTCCTTGTGAGGTGTAAAATACTGTAATTTCTTTCTTACTTTGAGATCTAACAGTTACTTTTCTGAAATGAGACTACCTCGATGACATATGCAGCCTTCAAATGCGACCTCCGGAGGACGCAGCCTTCGAAACGAGACACCGGCAACGAGTCGCCGTTCTCATGTAGAACCCGGAAGTGCTGCACTGTTTTTGCACACAGAAAGTATTCTCGTTGCTTCATAAAATGAAGGTTGAACCACTGTAGTCACATGGACTATTTTAACAATGTCTTTACTACCTTTCTGGGCCCTGAAAGTGGTAATTAAATTTCTGTCTGTTTGGAACGACATGAAGGTGAGTAATTAATGACAGAATTTTCATTTTTGGGTGAAGTAACCCTTTAACGGAAGTCTTTTATGCTCACCAAGGCTGTATTTATTTAATGAAAAATACAGTGAAAACAGTAATATTGTGAAATATTATTACAATTTCATCTGTTTTCTATTTTAATATATTTTAGTCTTCAGTGTCACAAGATCCTTCAGAAATCATTCTAATATGCTGATTTGGTGCTCAAGAAACATTTGTTAATATCAATGTTGAAAACAGTTGTGCTGCTTAATATTTTTGTGGAAACTGATATTATTATTTTTATTATATTGATGTATTTTTCAGGATTCTTTGATGAAAAGAAAGTTCAAAAGAACAGCATTTATTTAAAACAGAAATCTTTTGTGACATTATGAATGTCACTTTTGTTCAATTTAATGCAAAAAACAAAAAAAACAAAAAAAAAAAAAACTTTTGAACAGTAGTGTAAATTATATAGCTAAGAAAATATCAAGCACAGGTCTTCTGGGAAGCCACTTTGAGTGGCACCTAAATGAATCAGTTTTTTTCCCCCTTCTGGTTCATTTAAAATGAATTGGATTTCCCAACCGTACAGCTTCACAGAGCAAGCAGTCTCATTCTGTGAAATGAGGGCAGGCTGCTTGACCAAAGGAGCTGGAGGTCCTGGGGGCGGGAGTCTAGGGGTATGTTGCCACAAGAACACTACGGGCTCTGTTGGCAGCTGTGGAGCGAGCGGGGCATTCCTGAGCTCACCGCAGAGCTGCCCACTGCTTCTGCCCGTCTCCCTGATTCAGCCTGTCTGCCTGCCTCTCTCCTGTCTGTCTCCCTGCACTCCCACAACACAAAGCTGTGCTTGTCCAGCACCAAGCCCACTGCACTGAAAGCCTCTGTGTCAGCTCTGAGAGAAAAAACACTCTTTATGCAAAGAAAACCTCCACTTCACACGGGAATGCTCACTGCATTGATCCCGCGACATGTGGATACAAAGTAACGCTCCTTCCCGTCTGGAACTGATAGTCACAACATTTTCTGCCTTTTGCAGATTGTTGTGTCTGATGCATCTTCGCCAAAGAAACACCTCAAAAAGTTCAATTAAATGTTGTGGAGAAGAAGAAAAAAATTTCCCCTTGAACATTTTCAAAGGGAAAAAGAGGGCTTCGGTTTACTTCAGAAGGGTTTTTGACCTTTTAAATGAGTGTCAGAGGGGATGATCCCGACAGAAACGTTTTCCTGTGGGGTTTCATGATACTGCTGTAGTCAGCATAGATCCAAAACGTTTCCTCAAATTCCGCTCTCATGGATTAAATCAGAGACTTTTGTTGCACAGATTGGTAAACAAACAAATACTAATAACATCCTCATTCATCAGCTTGTACCAAAAAACGAGTATTAGAGTATAGATCTTTAAATAATGTAGAGACAGACTGCTTAACTACTACTGGACAAGTGCTACCTGTTTTCAAAGATGGACATGTCAATGTCTTCACAAAGTAGTTTGACAATGTTTTCACCTTTGAAAAACATTAATGTCATTAAAGAAATGGTACTATTTTGGATAAACTATTATTACGTTTTATAACTGCTAACTTTTAATAACTAAATTTTAGCGGCATCTAGCGGTGAGGTTGCAAATTGCTCAGTCCATCGCTCACCCCTCCCTTTCGAAGCACATAGAGAAGCTACGGTGGCCGACACAGGACAAAGATGACGTCAACTAAGACAGCAGAGAGTTCGTTAGCCAGTCAAGCAATGAGGTTTCTTCTTACTTCTAACAAAGAACGGTCTCTGCTTCTAATTAATCAGACAACTACTACTACTACTACTTCTTCTTCTTTGTGCATATTCAACGTAGTGCTGATGCAGACTGCCTCTAAATACACCAACGAAGAACAATATAGTGAAGAAACGCACTCTGTAGAGAAGTTTGTCCATTTAGGGCTACTGTAGAAACATGGTGACGCAAAATGGAGAATTCTATGTAAGGGGACC
Organism: Hypophthalmichthys nobilis; assembly: GCA_037950665.1. Lineage (NCBI taxonomy): Eukaryota > Metazoa > Chordata > Actinopteri > Cypriniformes > Xenocyprididae > Hypophthalmichthys > Hypophthalmichthys nobilis. The sequence goes on from CM075478.1 coordinate 11,946,694, forward strand.
CACGGTGTATGTAGATAGAAATGGCTCATTCTAAGGTAAAACATAAAAACATAACGGTTCATTATGTAACATCTTTATACACCACTGAAAACATCGTTATGTATATTTTATTGCATTTCTGTCAATAGATCCTCCTAAAATTTACACACTGCACCTGTAAATAATGTATTCTGTTGGTGTGGATAGCAAAAGATAATGTGATAACGTGTTTATTGTAGGATATCGGCGTGCCCAACTCTTAATGTTGAACTACACTACCGGTAATATTTTTTTATTTTTTTAAAAGATGCTTACCAAGGCTGCATTTATTTGATCAAAAATACAGTAAAAAATATTAATATTGTGAAATATTATTACAATTTAAAATAACCCTTTTCTGTTTTAATATATTTTAAAATTTAATTTATTTCTGTGCTGGCAAAGCTGCTTTTATGGAAACCATAACACATTTTTTCCAGGATTATTTGATGAATAGAAAGTTTAAAAGAACAGCATTTATTTTTTAACATTATAAACGTCTTTATTGCCACTTCACTTTTTATCAAATTGTTCTTGCTGAATTAAAGTAAAAATGGTTACACTTTATTTTAAGGTGACGTAGTTATATTGTACTTACTCAAATAAGTACTGAGTAATATTAATTAGGGTTTGGTTTACAGCTAGTTATTTGTAATTATGCATAATTTACTGTTATTACTATAGTAAGTACATGTAGTAACGTCTAACTACGTCACCTTAAAATAAAGTGTTGCCAAAAATCTTACTGATCTGAAAAAGTTAATAACATAATATTTATTTTTTATTAATATTAAACATAAATTTAATTTTTTTTGGTGAACTATGACTTTAAGTGCAGTATTTGTAAACTGAACAAGAAGTGGACACGTACCTCCCAGAGCGTGTTCAGTCATGCTGAGACACAGAGACTCCAAACGGTTATTGATGTCTGGCTCAGTCACAGGTAACTGTAAATCTGCAAAATGATAAACAAACGCTGTCAACTTTAACAAATTACGACAATACACATCACATAACAAGCCAAGTGAGATCTGCATGACACTAACTGATGTCTTGACATATAGAAAAAGTTTTTATTTGTGCTTTTTGCCACATGTTAAAGAGAGAAAGATAAAGAAAAAAACAGATAGAAAATCAGTAAATGGGTTCGGCACACAAAGCAGGTCAGATTTGAAACTTCATCCATGCAAAAGCTTCACAGATCTTTTTTATTAGACACTTTAAACTTACAATACACTTACATGACAATACATGAAGTGTTCCCCTTGGAGCAATCAAGGGTTAAGTGTTTTGCTAAAAAGCGCAATTAGATACAGGTCAGCCCTTGTCAGGTTCAAAACCTTTAACCTTAAAGTTATTAGCCCAGACCTTATAGACCATAAGTTTAAGATAAATCATAGATCAAAACAGGTTCTAATCTTACAAAGATGTCATCCTTTTTTGACCATTAACCCACTCAGACCTTCACCGGCAAGAGTAAAAAGCCAAACAATGGTCTACTTCAAACTTCTCAAAGTGTCCTATTCACATCCTAGTCATCATGCCTACTACAAATGATCAATAGCTCCAAATTGCGACCTCAATTTTTAAAATTCACAGCCATTATGCTTGCAAATGGCACTGAACTGATTGTGAACCGATTGTGTTCATAGTTCCCTCAGTAGTACACTGGACTACAGTGGGATCTCTGTTGTAAAAGAGTTGATTCAGTCTCGGTGGGGCGGACTCTGGCTGCACAGGACTCCTGCAGCGCTGTTTGGGCTGGGCTGGCCTGCACAGTGCTCGTCTTTAGCTGAGTCAACAGCAAACAGGACTTTGAAAATCCCTTGTGGGAAGGAAGAGCTGAGTTAGGCAACCACTGGCTGGATGGAACAGACAACCTGCTATTTTTAAGCATTAAATCCTGTAAGGCCCCACAGTGCTCCCGCTTTGATGCCTTTGAATTAATCAAGGCGTTAATATGAACACATTGGGATGGGCGGCAATGAGAGGGGGACGAGTCGGAGAGAGAAAGTGGCAGGCACAAAGACAGTCATTGTAACATGCAACCTAGCACACAAAAACACTGTACACACTTCCGTGCACAGCCCCTATTTCTTCTTCAGACTAAAGGAAGTGAGTTTCAGCTGCAGTCAGAGTGGAGCTGCATACAGAGAGGAACATCTGTCTGCTCTGAATGTGTGTCAGTGGAGCACACACAGCACAACGCTTGGGAGGATGGAGCCGATGTGTGAAGAACATGGAAAAGTTTCACTTTAAATATGTGACAGTTTCAGTCAGAAGAAAGACTGAAACTGTCAAACTTTTCCATGTTCTTCACACATCGGCTCCATCCAGTGTCTGACCACTAACAAATATTTGATGTTTTTTACTTGACAAAAGCCATTCTACACTTCTGTAGTGTTTTATTTTAGCTCAGAAATACAGTTATAAACAGGGTATCTGCCTGTTTAAGGGAATGAAATTTAAGACAATCTTTTAATTATAAAATAAAAAAATTATATATATACAAAACATAAATGTATAATATATATATATATATATATATATACACACACACACACACACAGTGCTCAGCGTAAATGAGTACACCCCCTTTGAAAAGTAACATTTTAAACAATATCTCAATGAACACAAAAACAATTTCCAAAATGTTGACAAGACTAAGTGTTATATAACATCTGTTTAACTTATAACATGAAAGTAAGGTTAATAATTTAACTTAGATAACACATTTTTCAGTTTTACCCAAATTAGGGTAATGCAAAAATGAGTACACCCCACAACAAAAACTGCTACATCTAGTACTTTGTATGGCCTCCATGATTTTTAATGACAGCACCAAGTCTTCTAGGCATGGAATGAACAAGTTGGTTGACATTTTGCAACATCTATCTTTTTCCATTCTTCAAGAATGACCTCTTTTAGAGACTGGATGGAGAGTGATGCTCAACTTGTCTCTTCAGAATTAATTTCACCCTGTTCTTCTTCAGAAATCCAACAGTGGCCTTAGATGTGTGTTCAGGATCATTGTCATGTTGGAAAAGTGCACGACAACCAAGGGCACGGAGTGATGGTAGCATTTTCTCTTTCAGTATAGAGCAGTACATCTGTGAATTCATGATGCCGTCAATGAAATGCAGCTCCCCAACACCAGCAGCACTCATGCAGCCCCACATAAGGACACTGCCACCACCATGTTTCACTGTAGGCACCATGCATTTTTCTTTGTATTCCTCACCTTTGCGACGCCATACAGTTTTGAAGCCATCAGTTCCAAAAACATTTATCTTGGTCTCATCACTCCAGAGTATAAAGTCCCAGTAGTCTTCATCTTTGTCAGCATGGGCCCTGGCAAACTCTAGGCGGGCTTTTTTGTGCCTGGGCTTTAGGAGAGGCTTCTTTCGTGGACGGCACCCATGCATGCCATTCCTCTGCAGTGTATGCCGTATTGTGTCATGGGAAATAGTCACCTCAGTTAGGCTTTCTACTTCTTTAGATAACTGCAGTGAACTTGCATGCCAATTTTCTTCAACCCTTCTTATCAGAAGACACTCCTGTCGAGGTGTCAGCTTCCGTAGACGACCTGGACGTCTCTGTGAGATGGATGCAGTTCTTTTTTAAATGTTTGTACCACTTTTGCTACAGTATTCTGACTGATAAGTAAAGCTTTGCTGATCTTCTTGTGGCCTTCACCTTTCTGGTGTAAAGAAATTTTCTTTCTCAGGTCTTGTGACATTTCTCTTCCATGTGGTGCCATTGCTGACAGCATGAAATGGGAAGGGGTTTTAACACTCTTTTATAGTCAACTGTCTGCCGGACACTTGTGTAATGAATAATTAGACTCACATGTGGTTGAATTCTCGTTAAATTAGACATTTGTAGTCTAAAATTTAGCTTTGCTCCAGAGACTTTCAGTGGGGTGTACTCATTTTTGCATCACCCTAATTTGAGTAAAACTGAAAGTTATATTATTAACCTTACTTTCATGTTATAAGTTAAACAGATGTTATATAAAACTTAGTCTTGTCAACATTTTAGAAATGGTTTTTGTGTTCATTGAGATATTGTTTAAAATGTTACTTTTCAAAGGTGGTGTACTCGTTTACGCTGAGCACTGTATATAAAATAAATACATAAAATATAAAAAAAAATAATAATTAAAAAACAACTTTTTAAACTTGTGATTATAATATCTTAATTTATTTTATCTTTTTGATAATATTGTTTATTCTAAGACAACTTAAAAAGTTTTTCAATGGTGGTAAGCACAATAATGTTCACTTAAAGGATTACTTCAGAATTAAAATTTCCTGATAATTTACTCACCCCATGTAATCCAAGATGTTTATATCTTTCTTTCTTCAGTCGAAATTAAGGTTTTTGAGGAAAACATTTCAGGATTTTTCTCCATATAGTGGACTTTACTGGGGTACAACAGGTTGAAGGTCCAAATTGCAGTTTAAATGCAGCTTCAAAGGGCTCTACATGATCCCAGATGAGGAATAAGGGTCTTATCTAGCAAAATGATCAGCCATTTTCTTAAAATAATAAAAATTTATATACCTTTTAAACCACAAATGCTTGTCATAAACATCTTGGATGACATGGGGGTGAGTAAATTATCAGGAAATGTTAATTCTGAAGTGAACTAATCCTTTGGGGGTTTTTGCGTCAGAGATAATGGAACTCCAGCTTTGCCTGACCAGACTGTGTTTGAGTTGCTGTCTCTTACCTGTTTGCTGGAACATGGCCATGGTGTGTGGGTTGGTGTGGACGGGTAGTGATCGAGTCCTCTGAACTGAGCTGTGGGTGCGGCTGGGCATGCTGTTACTGCCCCCTGGGTTAGCAAACCACAAACCCTAACAAAAAAACACACGTCAACCAAATTACATTCACATCCTACTACAATCTGTGCTCATGTGAATGTTGGGACTGACAAAATAAATAATAACAAACGTAACAATTCATTAAACTAAAAAATAAAATCATGATATATAAATGCAGTATATGAAAAAGTTTCACATATTATAAAGCCTTTTATTGTTCTAAACATAAAAGCACATCCTTTGCCATTCATTCAGTGTGAAATGTGACTTTTCTTAGCACAGGTCAGGAACAAATTCTTATATAAATATATACTTAATCGAATGAAAATAATGATGATGATATATCACCTGGAGATGAAACTGATCTTTTTGTAAGATTCATCCATTCATGGAATGATCTGATGTGAATAAGCCCTTCTAACCTGCCTATCCTACTTTCATTCACTCTCTCACTCCCTTCATTTGACTCCCTCTCCCCCCTTTCCTGGCCCTCCCGTACAGAGGAGCAGGGAAAAACAGGAAATGCCTGTGCACTGTTCTCACTGCCTCTGACTAGCTCCCTCTCTCTCACTCTCTCTTTCTCTTTCTCCTCTTCTTTTCTCCCCTCCCCTCTTTCTCCTCCCTCCAGTCACACTTCTCCCCACATATGAGTCATCGGCTGTTTCGCGCACCTAACCCCACCGTCCACAGACTCTGAACCAGAGAGGCAGTTGGAACTTCCTCCCATTGTAAGCATGCCTAGAAAAATGTTTGAGCAGACACGCAAGAATGCCAGGTTATCACTACGTTTCCAAAACCCAATTCTCAGTTGTTCCATTCAACAGTGATGTTGGATTTCTGGAATGCTGTAAATTGCCTCCAGCTCCATCCACTTCAAAAACTAGTGCTCCCTTCAGTTTGAAGTGGTAATAGAGTCATTTAAGCTTTGGGTTTAGTGTGGTTGAAAGCCACCGTGAGGCCACTAGGGCAAGTTTGTGAAATGACAAACCTGTCTGCCCTGTTTCAGGCCAGTAGGGGTGCTGCTGCCGCTCCGGGGCGTTGGTCCGAACAGGCCGGTGGTACCCAAAATGCCAGGTCTTACACCAGGCAAACTCCGCATCTGATACTGCCGCAAGTTTCTCCGGGTGGGAACGCCGCTGCCTACACAGCCCGTGGTTGGGAGGGAGTTGGACTGACCGTAACGGCTGCTGGAATGAAACAAGCAGACAGTGTTGAAAAATATATAGAAAAATAGAAAATTATGTATTAAAAAATATATAAAATTATATATAAAATAATTTAAAACAAGTTTATATTATATAATAATGGTAATAATAATAATAATAATAATAATATTAAGATACTATATATATATATATATATATATATAGGCTGTTTGTTTGTTTATTTTTATTGCCATATCAGCATCTATGGCTATTTTCATGGCAAGAACAACTTTAAAAAAATAAAAAAATAAACATAATTAGTACAGTAATAGTAAAAAAAAAACAACAGTTGATAATCAACTCACATAAATATAACAAACATTACATAAGATTTTTCATTTCAATATTTGATAAAAAACTTAAGATTGTTCCTGGTGAAACATTTTAAAAACATCCATTAAAGAACTTTCTGTGTAAAAACATTGCCTAGTGACATTCAAAGCAGTACATTCCAACAAAATATGTTTTATAGACAGAGGAGTTTGACAAAAATTACATACTGGTGGTACATCACCATTCATATATAGGCTGTTACAATATTAACTTCTTATTTAATGAACTGCTGTATAAAATCAGTATCGCATTTGCACTTGTGCAGTTCTGATAAAAATAAGACTTGTGTGATATTGTGCGATTATTCGTGTGATATAGCTTAACTATGTAAACTCAAACGGGGCATTTTTGCCCCCCCTTTCTTGAATTTTAGCGTCATTCTAACTACATTCAATAGGCTCCATCACGTAGTGAGTTATTGCCCTGCATCATATTCATCATCAATCAACTGTATGAAATGTCAGATGACGTACGTAGGTCTGGGGGCGGGGCAATTGCATAAAAAGCGTTAATAATTGTAAAACACGTTATTTTTTTACTGTGATTAATAAATCTAATTAATGCGTTAAATCGACAGTCCTAATAAATATATATATATATATATATATATATATATATATATATATATATATATATATATATATATATATATATTTTAAACATCCTCTCACTTTCAGCTGCTTTTTTCTCTAACTTTTCTTTTTTTAAAATATCTTAATGTGTGAATATTTCTATGACACTTCGACACTTCTCGAAGTTCTCAAACACGTCTGAGGGGACACGTGGTTACGCGTGGTTTGGCACTGCAAGGACGATCAGCTGTCTTTCCTGACTCCCTGTAGCAATGTCTTAGGTATCTTACATTACAGACATTGCAGTTTATTGATCTGGCCACAGCTGCAGTCCTCATGCCTCCTGCAGCAAAACTATGGCATGTTCACGCAAGTGATCAGGGACCCAGAGTCACTAACTGTTAGTGTTTTAAGTACTGTTCAACAGGTGCATAGGCAATATTTGTTTATGGTTCATTGAACAAGCACAAAGAACATTGTTTAAACCATTTCCAATAAAGATCTGTAAAGCTTATTTGGATTTTACTAAATTATCTTAGATATATATAATACAAATAATTCTTTATCAACTAAATCATTAAAATAATTAAAAAATACACTTTTTTTTTTTTTCTCCCCAAAATAACCATTATATTTAAAGGTGCAATATGTAAGATTTTGCAGTAAAATATACAAAAACCACTAGGCCAGTGTTATATATTTTGTTCACTTGAGTACTACAATATCCCAAATGTTCCAGCTATTTGTAAATCATGAGAAAATTTTAACCAAGGCTCCGAGACGTGTGAGGAGTCGCCTGTCAATTGCGTCATACCCGCGTTACTCTCAGTTTCCATTTTTATTTTGTAGAAACCATGGAAACACCAAAGACGCTTTAATATATTACACATTTTAATAGACAAGGGAAAAACTGTTTTGATATATTTATAGACAGAAAACTAATTGTTTATAGCTCAACACGTTTAGTCTTATTGTTTAAATCTAATTTTCTTGATTTTTTGCGAGTACCATGCTTTACCATGCCTCAGAGAAAAACACTATTTTGTGAAGTAGCTAACATAGCATAATCAGATGCAGCTTTATTTTTAGTAACAGTAACACAGCATTTTCTTCATCATACAATACGTTTTAAAATTAATTGCATGCCATTTATCAACACGTGCCATCCAGCATTTATTAATATGATATTCTAAAATCGATCTATCTTACTGCAGTGTGCAACAAGTGTCTCACAGCAGTCGCCGAGCGAACGCACAGAGTAACATTAATATAACATCATTTTCAACACACTCAAATGTATCTAATATGATAAACAGAGCTGCGTTACCTCATACTCATGACCGGAAAAGCGGAAGCGGCGCCGGCGACTGTGTCATAATAAAAGTTCCGCTGCTCGTGAGGCGTGTTGCGCAATCGCTCCAGCGGCCTCGTTCAGCTCCCACAACACTCGGTCCTGCTCTGCTTCATACTACAGTAACGTTAATAATCTCATCCATGAACATGATTTCTTCCCGAGTCCTATCCCTATTCTTTTGCACCGTCCATTGAGGTGGAGACCACATCTCCCAAGATTCCGCACTCAAACTTGCCGTCATCAAGCTACGCCTTTGTTTTGAATAGGCCTTTAGCGACCTCTAGCAGACAGAAATCTTACATACTGCACCTTTAACAGTACCATAAAAGTAACATAACATTGCTAAAGAATATAGATAGATGGAAAAAAGTTTTGGAAAAAAAAGTGTGTAGAGTTTAATTATGATTCATTATTTTAATGTATTGAAAGCCCTGCTTTCTATTAAAAAAAGACTGAAAACAAGCTAATGTTTTTGGTATCATTTTGGCAGAAGTACAAGACGAAAAACCAGAGTCTGTGTAGGAGGGCCTTCCAGTATTGACTTTGACAGTGGGGACCATAAAGTTACAAAGGTTGTGAACCACTGATGTAGAAGTCTGTAATGCCTCACACTGCGAAATAAAATCGGAGATTCTTTCAGAGTATCATATGCTCTATTTTCAGACCATGATGCAATCCAGTAGGGAGTGACGACATACCGTGACTCATGGTCCTAAACACTTCTGTGTGGTTTGTGGTATCCGATCATCATTAAAGTCTTAGTCCAATAAATAAAAACACAGATGGCAATTCTGCCCTAAATCAATCAACATATCTGACTGGGTAAACCTCAAAAGTACTGTTCTTGCCTAATGTCTGTTCTCAGTCCACTGTATGATGTAATTTAGTAAAACTTGAGCAACAAAGCTGGTTTTGTTAGGAAACACTGCTCTATTAATCAGATGACAGCTGTCATGGTGAAAATCTTCCACTGAAATGTACTCAATCATTTACAAACTAAAGATAATGTACAGTCGACCTGTTGGTTCATCTGATTGTACATTATCCTGCTTAATACACAGCTATTTACCAAATTAAATTATTAAAAAATAAATAAATAAATAAATAAATATATATACTGTTTTCTGTTTGAATATATTTTATGAAGTAATTTATTCCTGTGATCAAAGCTGAATTTTCAGCATCATTACTCCAGTCTTCAGTGTCACATGATCCTTCAGAAGTCATTCTAATATGCTGATCTGCTGCTCAAGAAACATTTATTGTGTACAATTGTACAAAATATTTGTGTACAATATTTTTTTTTTTCAGGATTCTTTGATGAATAGAAAGTTCAAAAGAACAGCATTTATTTGATATATAATCTTTTGTAACATTATAAATGTCTTTACTGTCACTTTTGATCGATTTAATGCATCCTTGCTGAATAAAAGTATAATTTCTTTAATTTCTTTAAAAAAAAAAATTAAAATTCTTACTGACCTCAAACTTTTGAACAGCAGTGTATAATGTTACAAAAGCTTTGTATTTCAGATAAATGCTGTTCTTTTGAACTTTTTATTAATCAAGGATTCCTGAAAAAAAGTACACAGCTGTTTTCAACATTGATAATAATCATAAATGTTTCTTGAGCAGCAAATCAGCATATTAGAATGATTTCTGAAGGATCATGTGACACTGAAGACTGGAGTAATGATGCTGAAAATTCAGCTTTGATCACAGGAATAAATTACTTCATAAAATATATTCAAACAGAAAACAGTTATTTAAAATTGTAATAATATTTCACAATATTACTATTTTTTACTGTATTTTTAATTAAATAAATGCAGCCTTGGTGAGCAGATGAAACTTCTTTTAAAAACATTAAAAATCTTACTGTGTCCAAACTTTTGACTGGTAGTGTATATTATATATATGAAAAGACAGACTACAGAGTGATGAGACAGTTTAATGGCCATAACAAAAAATAAAAATGCCATGATTGATATAATAACTTGAAGAATTTATACTTTTCTTTTGTTTTATGAAAATTTACAAAAGTCCTCCATGGGGTCTCAGAAAGGCATTTAAACATGAATAAATGGATTTTGACATGCTAAAACTATCCAGTATAGATAAATTTCACCCATTTATTTCATTTGGATTATTGTATTTTTCTACACAGCATGATTTGACTTGGGTTAAACTAACCCCAAATAGGAAATAGGGATGTTTGAGACTATTTGACTAGTCGATTAAATGATACTGCTGATGCTAGTCGACTACTAGTTGTTTACATTTTCTTTTTGCACATTTAATGTTTTGCTTTCTATTTTTTTTTTACAAAGGCTACGTTTAAATTACCATCATGTTAAAGTTACCTTTTAAAATGAATATATTATTTTGAAAAGTGTGTATTTGGAATGGAAAACAAAATCATTTAATTTCACCTTAGATTTTGGATGCGTTTGTTTTCACTCGTGGCGGGTTCAGAGAAATGTCCACTCGGAAGAGGAACAAGGCTAGGGAGTATTTTGAAAGCCTACACAAATCTTCCGTTTTCTTCTTTGTCATGTCAAACTACTATATAACAATTAAGCTTGCTTATAGGCTTGTTATACTGCTGGTTACGAGGGACAATACGGTGTGAAATTTTATATCGGATTAAAGGAGAAACATTATGAATGAAACTTAGTTGCTATATCAACATCCTAACAAAGAAAATACCCTTAAATAATGTCAGGACACGTCAAGCTTTTCTTGTGATTTTGCTGCCCATCATGTGTACATGTACAGGATACTTTTCAAACACAGTACTTTTCAACCCCAGACACGCAAGTGGTTGCCATGGTAACGAACAACAATACCTTAACAGGCTGAATTATGTGGACTAACGTTTATTTGAAGAAATTTGTTCTTTTCTCTTACCTGTCAGTCTTCTATGCTTTTGACGTTGTACACACAGTTCAGCGCTTCCTGGTTCTACGTCATGACGCCAACTCAGTATTGCCCAACGCTGTTCACTTAAGCAGCATGACACATTTTGTGATGCTGACGCAGGAGTCGGCCAATAATGAGTCAGCATTCTGAACCGCTGCACTGTGTGTACAACGTCAGAAGTGTTGGAGACTTGATCTTAATTTGTGTTTTGAAGATGAACAAAGGTCTTACGGGTTTGGAACGACATGAGGGTGAGTAATTAATGACAGTTTTGGGTGAACTAACCCTTTAAGTTTAATATACAATGATCATAATGCAAGGCAAGCACATCGCATATATCTGATGTTTTTAGCAGCATTCAGTATAGGATAGGGGGTGGAGGTAGGGGGGTTAGACTAGTGGACTAGTCAGTTGCAAAATGTTCATTTAAACGTTTATGAAATTAGTCATTGCGCACATCTCTAATTGTAAAGCCTGAATAACAAGGAATTTTTGAAAGGTCTATTTTAGTATAAAATAGAGGGTTAAAACTTCAGTAATATCTGTCTAAAAGGTTTTAAAATGTCGTATGTTTAACACGAGTAACATGTTAAAAATATGTTTTTTAGTATCAGGGTCTCTAGGATCCCAGACAGAAGAAAAGCAACTCTCAACAGAAACAATCATGACCTCCAAAATTCACTCTACCTTCTTCTCTGTCCTGTTAAGTCCAGTAGAGTTTTTCGTGAAATTGACCGGAACTGCACCTGCACTTGCTGTTTCCATGACAACAACCTCTTCTTCTGCGTCTCTGTGAAGGCCTGTGAGGGGTGCGAGATATCAGAGGAGTGAGGGGTGGGAGAGAGACTCGACACTGCTCAACATGAACATTACACCTCATAAGTGATGACTCCAAAACCGTGTCTAATGGGACTATATCTGCTTATGCTTAAATTGGGTGTAATTTGTTCAGCAGTTTCAATAATAAGAATAATACAAACCAATAAAAAGAACTGTATGCTCGCCATTTGCTGACCATGACAGTATTTTGCATTGCATTTCGATTTTGATAAAAGCACCTAATAAATGCTTTAAACACCATGAAATCAAAATTGTTTAGTGACTAAGTTCATGTTTATTAGGTTTAACACCTGAAATAAAATATATTTTTATCAGATACTTTCTTCTGCAGTCTTCCTGATAAGAAGACCATAAATATTGATGACAATATACAAATTTTATCCAATCAAATGCTCTCTAAATCAGAGTTCACTACAGTGTTAGTTTAGTATTATTAATATACTATTATAATATTTATTAAGATTTTAAATTAGATTTTTATTAGTTTTTAAAAATATTTTTAATGTTTCATCTTAAAACAGTTCAGTTAGCTAACAAGGCAACATTTCTATTTTTTATCTGTTTTTTTAATTTATTTATTTTTTAATTTATTATTTTATTTTATTTCATTTCATTTCATTTTATTTCAAGTACTAAAAATTATTTTTAATATTTTCAGCACTGGGTCCATAACCATTTTACTTATTAATGTGACATAATGTGACATATTTCTGAGTGAAACAGGATATTCAACAATGAAGGACTTGATTGTCTCCACTGGGAATTTTTTGGATAATAAAAAGCAGATGAATTTTTCACAATAAGAGCCAGAACTTTCATGTATTAAGAAATAAAGTTTTCATGAATGCTTACCTCATGGATTAGGCACTTATCAATAAGCTGTAGGTAGGAACTAATGTTCTCCTCATCTGACCCGGAGACGAGGAGTTGTGTGCAAACTGTCACAGAGAAAGACAAAAAGAGTTAAAGTCACATATCTATATAAAAAGAAAAAAAAAAGTTCCATGATGCCAAAACTACTACTACTGCTGTTTTAGTATGAGTTTTAGTTTGACTTTCAGTCTCTTATGTTTATGGAAAGCTCAGCAGGAGTTGAGGAAAGTAAATTACATAATCTCTGTCTGACAACCTCTGACCCATTTTCCTGTCTGTAAGATAAAGATGTGTGGAAATGGAAAGTGATGATTTAAACAATTCTAAAAGCCTCAAATGATTCTCAGATTACGGGAAGAACTACGTGTGAACCTTTGCCCATGACGCGAGTGAACTGAGCAGGGATGTCCCCCTCGGCTATGACCGTGGAGCTGCCCTCCGTCTCTCCTCCGCCCAGATGGGAGCTGGCGATGCTGCTCTTCCCCTCTGCGCTCAGCAGGTGGCGCTGTGACGAATCCTCTGTGCTGCAGGTTTTAATGGGCGTCTGGATGATCTGGTGGAGCTCCTGCAAAGGAGCACGTAGATTCCCTCCCTCCAAAATGTCCTGAAAGAGAAAGAGAGAGAGAGAGATGACGAATGGATGCAAGCATAGTTGTTGTATTCAAGGTTGCGGTGCAGCATTATTTTGGACGCTTCCATAAATTCAATACGGGCAACTGTCGGGTGTCGGGATATTTCAGACATGTAATGAGGTGGAAAATGACATGTGAGGACAAAATAAAGGTCTACCAAAAATACGTGCATGTTTGTTTCCCCGTCGCACGGTGCGACTCTAAGAGGGCCGACACATGCGGGACATTAAAACTTTAAATGGATCCGGCTATCAGGAGGAGGTGTCTTATTTCTGATGCTACAAATGCACCGAGATGGAAAGTTTGATGAAAAGGTTGCTCTGAAATTAGACATCTGGCTCCTTCCTGTCTCTTGTTGTTTCAAATATTGTCCTTGAATTAAATAGATGACATTTTATAATTAACGAACATAAAAAAATTGCTTGTGAAAATGATATTAGCAGGACTCCAGAGTTAGTGTGGCACTGCAGTTAAAGATCAAGGCCGGAAACTGAAATATTGAAGGTTCAAACCCCAATTTGCTACAGTGAAAAAAGCATCTGCTGTATGAATGAATGCAAATGTGAAGTTTGTGATCAAGTGGACTGTTCATATGAACAAAGGTTATGGGTTGAAGATGGGGAAAGAGAGGCTCTGACCTTCTCCAAACAGCGCAGCATGTTTTGTCGGTCTTTCAGCTTCTGAATACTAATGATGATCTTGTGCCGTGCCCCTTTAGTGACTTGCTATATCAGAAGAAAACAATGTTTAAAACACATGCTACATGACATAAAAACAGATTAGTTGCATTCTGCCTGATGATATGCAATGATGCTACAACATATAACATTTACAAACCTATAAATGTAGATACAAGATGGACAAAATATATAAGATTCACCCATATATTCAAAATATATAAGATTCACCTACAATAATAGCCAGTGAATAGCCAAATTTCACACATAAAAACTTGAAATTGTAACATTCCCATATGTGTTATTCCACAAGTAATGGCTTTCTGTGTTTTAGATGCATTGTTACCACAGTAGCTGTGCCAGACATACAGTAGACTACAACTAATTGTGGGCACAAATATTTGGAGCTAAATGCACAACATAGCTAGCAAGCTAGCTAAATTAATATACTGTAATTGTGAGTATCCCCTGCATCACATAATTGACAAGAAGTAATTAAGTCTTGTGATTGGCTCAAACTCAGCATGCCCGTATCTTGTACATGCTAGAACCTCTCTGGCAATGTTACTTTGTAACTAACTTTTTAAACCGACTGGAGGTGATCTGCAAAAATAATTTTCTTGATCAGTATTTTTGACTTTTTTTTCCCAATATAAATACCTAAACATTCTTAAAACAAGATACATGTAGTTGAGAAAGAAATTGTCATTATATATGAAACAAATTTTTAGAGATGTCGGTAACACTTCAGTATAGGGAACAAGTATTCAATATTAACTACAATTTTTGCCTCAATTAACTCCTAATTTACTGCTTATTAATAGTTAGTAAGGTAGTTTTTGTAGCGTTTAAATTTAGGTATTGGGTAGAATTAAGGGATGTAGAATAAGGTTATGCAGAATAAGGCATTAATATGTGCTTTATAAGTACTAATAAACAACTTATAGACTAGTAATATGAAAGCTAATAAGAAACTAGTTAAAAGTGAGAACTGAACCCTAAAATAAAGTGTTACCCAGATGTCTAATAAAATGTAATGAGATTTATGCTTAAATTAGAAAAAAACAAACAAACAAACAAACTAAAAAACAATGGGGTAAGAAATGTAAATTTAAAGTGAAAACAAATGTATTTTTCCTATCCCAATTGTAAATTGTTCAATTTTTTGTTTTGTTTTAAGCAAAAACCTCACAAAATTGATCAATTTCTTTAAATACAAGACTTCTTATCTTTTATTATTTCCTAAAATATCTTTAAAAATAATTTAAAAGTGTTAATAGTCTTGTTTTAAGGATTGATATATATATATATATATATATATATATATATATATATATATGTGTGTGTGTGTGTGTGTGTGTGTTAAAGTGTTAATAGTCTTGTTTTAAGGATTGATATATATATTATATATATATATATATGTGTGTGTGTGTGTGTGTGTGTGTTAAAGTGTTAATAGTCTTGTTTTAAGGATTGATATATATATTATATATATATATATGTGTGTGTGTGTCTTATTATATGTATTTTTGTCTTATTTTCCAATATATATAAGTATTAGTAAGAACATTTTTCTTGAAGTGTAACAATAAGAGCAATGAATGCACTAACCTGAGCTTCCAGCTGTTGCTCCGTCAGTGACATCATCTCATCATATGTCATGGTGGAGAAGAGCCCAGCGTACTTATGGAGACGTAAACTCTTCAGCCATGCCGGCACATCTGAGGGTGACATCACATTAATTCAGTTAAAAAGCAATGCAAGACAAGATTTCATGTGAGTGACCTAATTTTTAAAGGTCTGGGCTCATCTTTATGACTCATTAGACCAATTATTTATTTCCAAGTTCCCTGGAAATAGACACATCCCTGCTTTAGTCACAAGCTTTTTTTTAAATGCACATGAACACATTTGTGGCTCACCCCTCATTCCGCTGCCTTCCTCATGGAATGTACTTCGGACCGCAGCGTGTTCCTCCAGGTGCTCGCTGCCTCCGCTGCCCGAGGACGCCACGCTGCTCTGAGGAGAGATGGGGGCGTGGTCGGGGGCTGGCCCGCGGGGACGCAGGTCCTCCTGGGAGAGCCATCCGTGCCCCAGAGGCTGGTTAGATCCGCCGCTCATCGGAGGGGTCAGAGACACAGAACGCCTCAGAGGACTGTGCTGCCCACCCGACAGGACTGAAAGAAAACAGACATGCGCTGTGAGATCGGGCCATGGGGATCAACACAAATAAGTCAGGACTGTTATATTTCCGGAAACTTCTATCAAAAGCTTCAAATTTATGAGCTACGTTTAGTAGCTCTGTTGTTACCAAGCAGACATAACGGTGAACTTTTTAAAAGGGGTCGAATACTACCAGGGCTTTAAGTTGCTTTAAGTATGCACTATTATTGTGGACTGCAATGAATATGAGCAACAAGATATAATTTCATACTCCAGGGCTATTTTGAATAATTAATAAATAATAATGAATTCAAAATGTAACAATATACCATCTACTCCAAATTCCCATGACACCGCAAACCATGAAGCTCTTGTTTTAAACTGAAACTTTTTTTTTGATGTGACCAAACCACCAAAATAATTTTCTTAGATATTTAATTATTAAATTAATATACATTAGAATTGTATTGTACATTGAACATCTATCTATCTATCTATCTATCTATCTATTTATCGTACATATACACACACATACATACATACTAATATACACACTACCGGTCAAAAGTTTGGAATCTGTAAGATTTTTAATGTTTTTAAAAGAAGTTTCGTCTGCTCACCAAGGCTGCATTTATTAAATTAAAAGTACATTTATTATTTTTTAATTTATCATTTTAATTAAAAATATTTCAGATAAATGCTGTTCTTTTGAACTTTCTATTCATCAAGGAATCCTGAAAAAAAAGTACACAACTGTTTTCAACATTGATAATAATCATAAATGTTTCTTGAGCAGCAGATCAGCATATTAGAATGATTTCTGAAGGATCATGTGACACTGAAGACTGGAGTAATGATGCTGAAAATTCAGCTTTGATCACAGGAATAAATTACTTTATAAAATATATTCAAACAGAAAACGGTTATTTTAAATTGTAATAATATTTCACAATATTACTGTTTTTACTGTATTTTTAATTAAATAAATGCAGCCTTGGTGAGCAGACGAAACTTCTTTTTTAAAAAACATCAAAAATCTTACAGATTCCAAACTTTTGACTGGTATATATATAATTCCAGCTTTATTTAATTTTAAACAACACTGGCTTACACAAACTTTTCAATTATTTTTTATAATGTTTGTTGAACATAGTAAATCACAATACTAAGCACAAAAATTGCTCATTTGTTTTATTTAATTATTTTTTTATAACTTACTACTGACAAACATCATAATGTGTAACTTTAACTGCATGTCATCAACTGAACATGAAGTCAGTAATTACACTGATTTAAATCTCAGAACATACGATTTATAAGCTGTATGTTTTTTGATTCACTGAATAATAAGAATCATTCATTTGGGAATCAGAATACAATGAGCTGTTCTGATTCACTAAAAAGAACTTGTTCATTAGAATCATTCGTTCAGGAATCGGACTACACTGTTCGAGCTGAATGTTTTTGATTCGCTAAAAAGAACCAACTCATAAGAGTCTGAAAGATTTAGAACCCATTCTAAATTAAAAAGTTTCCCATCCCTAATGACGGGAAATTTTATGTTATCAATAACAGGTAATCTACTCAAATTACAGTAGGTACACATGAACTGTACCCTAGACCCCAATGTTCAAGCAGACTTGTGCGTGGTTCCTTGGTGTGAACTCACTCCAACCAAACAAACCAAACTCTGACGTCAATCCGATTCAGATTTACAGCACAAATCTGAGACTAGTCTGACTAACATCTTCTGTAGCACTAAATTGCTTTAGCCAGCACAACCAACACAAGTTTACTTATTTCCTCTGAGGGGGGAAAACCTGGCAAACCAAACAAGCTGCGAGTCTTTTCCATTGCACCTACTAAACAGGTGAGCCTGTCTTCTTCTTCTGGAACATTCAACCCTGTCACGGGTGAGGGGCAAGAGGAAACAAACAGAGAATGAGATGGAGAAGATACGCTATAGGCCACGTGGAGTCCGTCCTCTCCTCCTATATGTGGCTGTAAATGTTTGGACTATGTATAGATCTTCGCGGGCTAGTTTAAAATAGGTGCCCAGCTAACATTACAAGTTCCAGTCCCTAAATATTAGCCATTTTCCCTAAATACAAACCTCCACAAAGGATACCTTACAAGGGAAGAGCTGGGATGGTATGTGGTGCTTAGTTGGGTAGGTGAGAGGGTGTTTTGTTTGTGTAAAGGAGGACACAGGATGCTGTTATAACTCGATTTACAAATGTTCAAAGGTGATTATGAGGAAAAAATTGACAATGTTCAAAGAGGGTCTTATATATTGTTACATTTTATTCTTTGTCAAGGAGACAAATCATACTTTACAATCATAATTAAGGGTTTGTTGTAAAGAAGTAACTTTGCACCTATCTCACTTTGTTGACCTGATACCCTACACGACTGAAGCCGTTGATAGTATATTTTATAATATTTACTGTAAATAAATACATGAAATGATTATTTGAAAAAAGTATATAGATAAAGCAGTCATTTTGTGCCTGTGTCACTTGACCTGTTTATCTTACATGGACCAAAATCAAAAGGACTTTATTGAATCATTACAAAATATAAAACAGCTTCTAATATTAATAATAATTTCTAGTATTAACTTATATATATACACACACACACAGTCAAACCAAAATTTATTCAGACACCTTGAACATTTCATTCATTAATACAGTTTATTCACTATAGTTTAAAAAATGGTAATAAAATATGACAAGATCTCAGAGTTAAACTGTGTCAGAAAAAATTAATCTTAATTATGTCAGATAACACTTAAGCAAAACATGGTCAGGTCAAAGTGTCTGAATAGTTTTTGGTTCCAAATTTTGATACACTGTATGAAGAATTTTTGGGTATAATATGTCACAGTTTACATTATTTTGCTATCCTCACTTATATATTATACACATACATACACACACTTTTTTAATTAATATATATATATACACTTCTTTATCTAAAGGAAATGATGCTGTTTTAAGAGCCTACATCCTGAGGTTGCCGGAGGAGAGTTGTGAAACCAGTCCTTTGTGATGTTGAAACTCTAAGTAGTCAAAAATAAAGAGGATCTGGTAGAGAGCAGTGCTTTAAATGTGACCTTATTTATATCCTCAGCTGTCTCCTTCATCAGAAAAAAAGACCCTTGCATTCTTAGCTGGAAATATCATGCTCTGACCACAGATATGTTCAATCTGAATATCTTTGTTACGCCCACAGCACAGCAGTGTTGTACACATTTTTCCTCTTGTTTTGTGGGCCAAAAGACCTCTGATGTTGCTGGGCTATCGTAGTTCTGAATGCTCCTACGTGCGAGAGATAAAACTGAAGTCTTAAGTACAGCATCTGAACTGTCCAAGAGGAAATGGGTAGGGATTTGAGAGGGTCACAATAATGTCAATTTTGAAAGAGTTGGTGATCTGAATCTGCAGCTGTTTTAACCTCACTAGCCAAAGACAAAATAGACAAAATAGCAGATAGCTTATATGAAACACTTGTGGCTACAGACAGACTAAGCAACAGGAGACAGACAGCGTCCCATGTTAAAGGGTTAGTTCACCCAAAAATGAAATTTCTGTCATTAATTACTCACCCTCATGTCGTTCCAAACCTGTAAGACCTTTGTTCATCTTCGGAACACAAATTAAGATATTTTTGATAAAATCCAAGAGGTTTTTTATCCCCCATAGAAAGCAACGTAATTACTACATTCAAGGTCCAGAAAAGTAGTAAAGACATTGTTAAAATAGTCAACGTGACTACAGTGGTTCAACCTTAATGTTATGAAGTGACGAGAATACTTTTTGTGCACAATGTCAGGTTCTACATTAGAATGCTGGCTCAGTATTGGCCGGCTCCTGAGTCAGCATTACACGCATGCCTTGTGCCGCTCATGTGAACAACATCGGCTTAATGACAGAAATTTCATTTTTGGGTGAACTAACCCTTTAAGCCTAAAGTGAAGAATAGCCTACTCACTTGTGTTGGTCCCACTGCCTGTACCTACAGCGTTGATAGTGGAGGGCACAGAGGATGATGGGTACAGTGAGAGGTGGCCGTTTTCACAGCCCTGTTGCTGCTGCTGCCAACTTCCGAGCCCAGAGTCTCTCGAGCTCTGCCAGCCATTGAGACGGTCATCTGACCCGTAGCGCTGGTGGTGGGGGTAGAGGTGCGGAGGCTGCCCATGGTGAGATGAAGGCACACGCTCAAGGGAGTCTCCTGCTCCTCGGGCAGCCGCCCGCTCCTCCAGGTGGTTGAGCCAGAGGGCGAGGTTCGCCCGGTCCTCCAGGGAGGTTGCAGGGTGAATGAGAGCGTAGGACAGAAGCTGCCTGCTTTCCTCCAAGTGCCGGCCATGTTCGATAGTGTGGCTCAAGATCTTCGGCAGGAGACTCATGTACTCCACCTTGGCCTCGACGTTGCCCGGTTTTAGGAGAGGGAGGTGGGTCAGAACCAGAGAGATGACCCGTTCCTTCGGCTCACTCTGCCACTGACTGATCACCACTGCAAAACAAAAAAGAGAGTAAAAAGTTTAAGTTAGAAAAAGTTTAGCGTAAGCTGAAAATGGCAGCAAAAAATGTTAAAAATAAAAGGAATTCAAATGTTAGCATAAGTTTACACCTAAAATATAAAATAAAACAAAATAGTTTACAGAAAAGGGCACCTTAAAATAAAATAAAAAAACTGAATAAATAAAAGAAATTCGCATAAGGAGTTTAGCACAAGTTCACAGAAATGGGCACTTTAAAAAATAAAAAATAAAATAAAAGGAATTCAAGGTAAATAAAATAAATAAAATAAAATAGTTTAGAGAAAATAAATGTAAAAAAATTTAATAAATAAAATAAATTCGCAGAAGTACTTTAGCACAAGTTCACCAAAAAGGGCACTTTATATATATATATATATAAAAAAAAAGGAAATCAAGGTTAATAAATAAAATAAAATGAAATAATATAAAAGATTAACATGAGCAAAGTCATCCCTGTTTCTACTCTTCCTTTAAAATAGCTGCTGCATTTTAAATATTTGTTTAGGACACTACTCATAACCAGAGTCATGCAACCTATTTTAACATGCCTCAGAAATGAACGACAGGAACTATAGATATTTTGAGGTCACGACAGAGGCTTTGTCCACCACCAATAATAGAGAACGTGGGCCACAGAGTGAACTTCTGGCCACCTCCAGATCAGGTTAATGACTCATTTATTCTCTTGGTCTGCTTTTATTTTGGACATGTATAGCCACAAATGGACTCAAGGAATGTCTTGTATGATCACAATCTCATGAAAGCTGTCAAGAACATGTCTAGCTCACATTTTTAGGATTTTTTTCATAACCATATTATATATAAAAAAGTAATTCTTATTACCATAATGTGTGAAAATAATGATATGTATTATTTAAATTATAAAATAATTAAACATCATAGTATGTGCTGTCCTGCCTTTAATGCGGACTTACAGAAATCACTATTTTAACTTGTAAATCACAACTGGAAAATATAGCTGCAAGCAGCGATGATGGGCCCAAGCCCCGGTGCCACCGCCACCCCGGTGACTTTAGTGCAACTGTGCATGGCGGGCAGTATGAATTTAAACCCAGTAAATGTAAAAAGGACTAAAGGTGCGTCCCAATTCGCATACTTATGCACTATTCTATAACGTATTTAAGTATAAATAGAGCAAGTAGTGCGTTCACACTGAAAATTCCAAAAAGAAAAAGTACACTTTAAATACCCGGATGATGGACTAAATTAACGGAAAAAAACAAAGTGTGGAATGTTAGACACTTCATGTACTCAACTGTCGCAGCTTTAATTACGTAGCAGAGGGGAAGGGGCTGTCAGACTCCGATGCTAAATAACAAAATAACCTTATACAATGGATGAGTACATAGTGCATAAGTACATAGTGTATAGTGTGTCGTTTGGGACGCAACTTAAGTTAAAGTCATTTGAATACGCCTTATTTACTGTAGCCAGCTGGTGCCAATGTGATCATAAACCACAAGAGAGATCATTTAAATTCTAAGAGATATCTAAGAGATAATTTAAATTTAGATGTATTTCATGTTGTAGGATGTCATAGGTCAATTTCAAATGAGTGCAAAGTTATCATTTGCAGTTCCATAGTATGTGCTGTACTGCCTTTAACCCTTTCACACATAAGTTTAAATTATTCTAGCTGAGCCCCCAGCATGAGTTTTTTTTAAAGCGACCATTATTTTATTGTATAGTAACCTATACAATGTGTATCTGATATGAATAAAACACCTCGTCAATTTATAATTGAAAGGATTGTTATTGCCGCTTCCATAGACATCAGTGTGTATTTAGCAAACTATAAATGTATTGTTTTGCTAGTACGTATGTGTATTTAAAAGTCTAAAACCTAAAATAATCCTTATGTGGTTGAAAACACTAAATAGTTGTGATATATGACAAGCGCTTAGCACGTCCGTCTCTGGTTTAGCGCCAGCCAAAGCGTGAAAGCAGTTTGAATTTAGCAGTTGATCTCGTGATGCGCTGAACCTTCTAATCACACCGGTGTGATCGTACGCATCAAAGGGTTAATGCGAAAGAAATCGCTATTTTACATTGTGAATCACAACTGAAAATAATGGGAATTACAAAAAGTAATTTTACAAAGATGATGATTACATTCAAATACTCTATTACCTACATTTATTAAATAATTTCAGAGGAATAATAAAAAAAGATATTTTGGCCCTTCTCAATGTACAAAAAAAAATTCAAAAATTAACACTTCCGGATGCATTATGGTAATGAGAATTTGCGCATAGTCACAAAGAAATTCTAAAAATAAATGTCATTCGTTACGCAAAAACTTTTCCCCATTTGATTTTGGGACAAAATGAGACCCTGACATGTTTTAACCAGTATGCAAATGTAGAAAATAATCATTACCATAAGATCAAGAGACATGCTTTGCACTTTAAAAAGACAAGCATGATTGTAGCGTTAATGAAACAGGATCATAAATGAATTTCATCAGTGTGTGCATGAGAAGAGATGTTTCGGAGGTCTTCTGTCATGTTTAGCAGGGAGCTATGCTTGTTTAGACCTCTTCATACCAATGTCACGCTAAAGAGAGACACGCAGACTTGAGGACAACTGGGGACCGATGATTAAGTGTCTCTCTGGGAGTCTTTTTCAGGCACTTCCATTTTTACTGATGGGCCTACGGGCTTCTAGAGGACAAGTAGACACCTCCTGGTGGTCCTTTATCTATGAGACTTTGGTGCATTTAAGCAATTCCAACCCGCAACTTTTCAGTTACTAAGCCAGACTTTAAAGCAACATACATTTGCTATAAAACACAAAACAAAAAGTGTTTTATGGAAACATTCGATCAAGCTCATGTCTTCAGTACTAAATAAGACCATGTGTGTGCAACCGCAATCACAAACCACTAAAAACATGTCATGTTAAGAGGTGACTTTTGCAAGATGTGACAAACTATTTAAAAAATAAAGTTTCTGAAATCAACAATAGACAAAAGCGCTTAGTCAGAAAGACAGGAAAATCCAATGAGTGATGAGAGAAGGTTATTCGTCCACCACAATGTGTCACCACTCGGCTCGGTTCAGTTTGTGCCTTGCCAAAGGTTGTGATGAGTTTATCTGGTAATAAAGTCCTCATGACCCTCAGTAACACTCCTCTACTAAAATTAGAGCCCAGCATTCAACTTGGCCAGTGTCCTGCTCTATCTCAGCAGTTGCCAGCTCTTCTGTGGCTCCCACACTCCTCCATCATTACACAGTTCTTTTTCCTTCGCTCCACCCATCCAGCTGGATATAGAGGGAGTGCTGCTGCTAAAACAATGCAGCCTACTCATCTCAAGGATTCTGACTTCCTCTGCCACCATCCCCCCTGTTCACTTCCTTCAGGATCTGATCACAGAGCTTCCAGAGAGACGTTGGCCCTCTTTCTCACACTCTCCCTTTTCTATGTGTCTCACTGCTGAATCCTACATTGGATATTTTGCAAGAACAGACACTCTAGATATTGCAAAACCATCTCATGTGTCAGCTATGCAAGTAAATTCAGTCAGTTTTTTGCATACTTGCATTACGTTCTGACACATTTCGGAACATACCACATAACCGACAGGCCATTAATTAATAACCAATAAATGGCTGATATTAAAATTCTATTTACTAACTATAACCAGTGTTCTTTTAGTAATTTATAATAGTAAATTTATAATAATTTATATATTGTTATAGTATTTCTAAAAAAATTTAATTAGCTTTTATTTTTGTTTTCATTTTAATTTTAGTTTAAGATTTAGTAATTCATGTGCTTTTGTCATTTTTATTAGTTTTTTTATTTCTATATAGCTTTAATTTATTTTTATTTTCAGTTTCAGTTTTATTTTCAGTTTTCATCTTGGTAATTTTAGTACTACAACTGATTTCAACTTCATTTAGTTGCTAATGCAACATTTCTTTTTTTTAACATTTATCATTTTAATTTTTCATGTAATATTTATATTTTATTTAGTCTTTATTTCAGTTACTGAAAAGGAATTTTAATAGTTTAATAGTTTCTCAATAAAATAAAAATAACTAAACTAAAAAAAAAAAAAACACTAAAATAAAGTCTTACTACATATACCGTATGAAACATGGATATTCATTTTGAGATTAGCTAAACATTACATTAACAGTGTTATTAAATTATTTTTATATTGTTCTTAAAGACGAGAAATAGAAATACCTTCAAAGGTAATCTAAATGTAAAATGATCCAATATTAATAAATATGAATCCATACAGTAACTGATACAGTACAGTGAATCACTATAATTTGTAGATATAAAAAACTTATCATGAGCTTGGAGGTTATTGAAGAAAAGTAAATGCTTTTGTAGATGCCATGAGTCATACGATTTAAATTTAACTGGTTTAGGTTGATTTATGATGGTCTTCTAGGCCAACCAACTTCTGGTTGGCAAAAATGGTAGCCAGCTGTAAAGTTCACAAAACCTCTTTAAAACCAGCTTGACCAGGCTAGATGAGCAGTTAAGACCAGCAAACCTGGTTTAAGCTTTTTTTATCTGCAGTCCAGTGGAAGGTACATTAATACATACTAATTCATATCTCATAGCTAAGCAGTCAGTTCATAGACCCCGGAGCTGGTGGAAAGTGACCCTCACAGGAATGTGTTTCTCTCTGACTCTCCTTCCGTGCCCATAACTCTCTCCTTTTTTAACTCTTCTTTTGACTTCTCCACCAAACCGCCCTCCTTTTACAGTATTTAAAGTGTTTACAACTATTAACTAAAGAATTGGAATGAAAAAGTTGGATGGGACTGAAAGAAAGAGGGAGAAAGAGACAGAAATGGAGTGAAAGCAACATTCTGCAGGAAGACTGTGAATCACAGTTGATTCACAGCGGTCAGTCTGAGGAAAGCCCTTCTTTAAGGCTTCACTGAGTCATTTTTAGACAGTAAAACAATGTGTTCTAGTGAACTCCACACGTGGCGCTCGCTCTCAGGGAACAGAGCTTTCAAACATCCCTGCGTTTGGCCGTAATTTGAATTTTCTCCACCCCTTGCACTTAACCTTCCGATTGGCTTAAATTAGAAGCTGCTCTATAACGGTAAAATGTTTGAGTCTACAAACTACTCTAGAGGAGCGAGGCCTGAGCAAAAACACTGAGAAACTATTCCTCCTGAGTGAGCCTCACTAAACACATGATGACTGCTTACGAGTGATTCAATGAATCATTCAATCAACTGATTTGTTCAAGAACTAAACAACTGACTGGCTGAATTCGGAATATCATACTATCATTCTACTCCTAATTTTTACATACAAAGATCTGACAGAAATAGTAAGAGTAGCACGCTATTTTGAAATCAGCCACTGTCTTTATGAGTGAGTCACTGAATCATTAATGATTAATGATTCTTATGTGCTATTCTGGATACACAAAGAAAAAAAGGCAAGATGCAATTGAGACAAACTGATGAAGTTGATAATGGATAATACAAATTATGTTTCATATTATATTTATACATGTACGCATGGGGTCGGTAACTTTTTTACTGTTTTTAAAAGAAGTCTCTTATGATAAAAATACAGTAAATCAGTATTACTTTTTTATTGTGTATTTAAAGAAGTATTATTACACAACTACAGATTATGTTAGGAATGAAACAAATGACTGTTTATGAGTGAGTCAATAATCATTTAATCAACTGATTCATTCAGGAATGAAACAAACCTGTAAGTCCTTCGTTAATCTTCAGAACACAAATTTAGATATTTTTGATGAAATCCGAAAGCTTTTTTTTTTTATCTTCCATAAATTACCACATCCAAGATCCATTAAAGTAATAAAGACATCGTTAAAATAGACAACATGACTACAGTGGTTCAACCTTCATGTTATGAAGCGATGAGAATACTTTTTGTGTGCAAAAACAAAACAAAAATAACCAATAAATTAAATAAATTAACCATTTCCTCTCTACCCTGTCAGTCTCCTACACTGTTTACGTTGAAGACACATTGCAGAGCTCATTATTGGCCGGCTCCTGCGTCATGATCACATGCATACGTTGTGCTGCTCACGTGAACAGCGTCGGCCAATACTGAGCCAGCATTTGGACGTAAACACAGAAGCGCTGCACTGCATCAACTGCGTAGGAGACTGACAGGGTAGAGAAGAAATTGTTGAATAAAGTTGTTATCTTTGTTTTGTTTTTGCGCACAAAAAGTATTCTTGTTGCTTCATAACATTAAGGTTGAACCACTGTAGTCATGTGGACTATTTTAACGATGGTTTTACTACTTTTCTGGACCTTGAAAGTGTTCATTTCATTGCTTTCTATGGGAGATAAAAAAAAACGGATTTCAACAAAAATATCTTAATTTGGGTTCCGAAGATGAACAAAGGTCTTACGGGTTTGGAACGACATGAGGGTGAGTAATTAATGACAAAAAAATTTATTTTTGGGTGAACTAACCCTTTAATCATCAATGTCATTATCGAAGTGTATCTCCTTGCATAACAGAGTGTCAGAGAGATATTAGTCGCTATATTATATATGAAGCAAAGAAGCCAGTGTGATGAAGAGAATACAGCCAGCCTTGTACATCGACAGACCTTTAACAAACAAACAGAAGCACAGACAGACATGCTGTTCACCAGGCGGAGATGGGTGGTTAAACCCAAGCAGTGCACATTAGAGACCATTCAGCTGACCGTACGCAGACAGACATTTTCCCCTTTTAATTAGATGAACTTTGAGTCACTTTTAATGAGAGACTGAATATAAACCCCCTGCAGGCCGCTCTAACAGCATCAGTGCCCCTCCTGACCTGGATACACGCCTGGATAACACGTAACCCCCATCGTATGTCACCAGATCCTCCATTAACACCAGGGACACAATTGGTGGCTGATAAAAACACACGCACAGTCATACAAACAGTCACGCACACGCTCACGTCTACATGGGAGGAGATGTGTTTGTCAGACACATGATTCTCTCATGCTAAAAATAGGATGGCCACAACACCGAATCCAAACACCAGTGGACTGGTGATAACACCCTATTTATATGAGACCATCAGAGATGGCATCAGCTAAAACCACACACACCCTGTGCTGACACAGTGCACACAGTAAGAAGGTCACAGAAACGCTGCTTTGCGACCTCGTTTTCACCTTTGTCTCTTAAAAGAAGTACAATGGTGACAGATTTCCATGGTACATCCATAGTTAAATGTATTCTTATTTAAATATACACTCACCGGCCACTTTATTAGGTACACTTTAGGCACTAAAGT
Organism: Hypophthalmichthys nobilis; assembly: GCA_037950665.1. Classification (NCBI taxonomy): domain Eukaryota; kingdom Metazoa; phylum Chordata; class Actinopteri; order Cypriniformes; family Xenocyprididae; genus Hypophthalmichthys; species Hypophthalmichthys nobilis. The sequence goes on from CM075478.1 coordinate 11,974,954, forward strand.
GCTACTTCAGAGGCGCGCTTCTGTGGCACCTTTGCAGTGTAAATTTGGCAAAATTGACAGTACCAGGTTGGACTCCCTTTTGCCGTCAGAACTGAGATTTTGGTCCATAATGACCATATTGTCCATATTCCATCACATCCCAAATGTGCTCTATTGGATAGAGATCTGGTGACTGTGGAGGCCATTTGAGTATAGTGAACTTATTGTCATTATCAAGAAACCATTTTGGAGTGATTTGAGCTTTGTGACATGCCGTGTTATCCTGTTAGAAGTAGCAATCAGAAGATGGGTACACTGTGGTCATAAAGGGAAAGACATGGTCAGCAACAATACTCAGGTTGGATGTGGCATTTAAACAATGCTCAATTGCCCGAAGTGTGCCAAGAAAATATCCCCCACAGCATTACCAATACCAGCCTGAACCGTTGACAAAAGACAACATGCTTACATGTTGTTTACGCCAAATTCTGACCCTATATCTGAATGTTGCAACAGAAATCGAGACACATCAGACCAGGCAACCTTTTTTCAAGCTTCTATTGTCCAATTTCGGTGAGCCAGTGCAAATTGTAGCCTCAGTTTCCTGTTCTTAGCTGACAGGAGTGGCACCTGGTGTGGTCTTCTGCTGCTGTAGCCCATCTGCTTCAAGTTTCGACGTGTTTTGTGTTCAGAGATGCTCTTCTGCAGACCTCAGTTGTAACGAGTTAGTTACCGTTTCTTTTCTATCAGCTCGAACCAGTCCGACCATTCTCCTCTGACCTCTGAAATCAACAAGGCATTTTCACCCACAGAACTGCCATTCATTGGATATTTTCTGCAATTTTTGAAATACTCAGACAAGCCTGTCTGGCACCAACAACCATGACATGTTCAAAGTCACTTAAATCACCATTCTTCCCCATTCTGATGCTCAGTTTAATCTTTAGCGGATCGCCTTGAACATGTCTACCTGCCTAAATGCACTGAATGGCTGTCATCCATGTGACTGGCTGATTAGATATTTGTGTTAATGAGCAGTTGAACAGGTGTACCGAAAAAAGTGACTAGTTTCTGACCCCAAACTTTTGAATGGTAGTGTACTTCAACAGCACCATCATAGTAGTGTTTTTCACAGTAATAAATTAAAACATTATGGTAATACATTGGTAAAATATCATGTGGCTGCAACCACAGTGATCCTAGGCTTAACCATTGTCCAATATTAGTCTTGTTAGCACAACAAACACAGCAAGAGCAACAGGATCACTCCTTTTTTATAGCTGTTGAGTCAACACGGTAAGGACACAATGTGTTCCTGGGAGGATGATGTACCACCTTTTAATCTCTTGAGAGGGAGACGGTGGATACACAACCTCAGGTTCAGAAATAAGGTCAATACGCACTAGATGCAACTGTAAAAGAACTAAACCTGCTGTATAACACATCAGAAGGTCTAGAAATTAGGTCTGTCTGTACTTTTTTCCACTTATGAGGGGGAAAAAAACAACACTGGAATTGGTCTATGGACACAGTACGAACTCGCACCAAGAAGATTTTTCCAGTAGGGAAAGAGGGGAAAGGAAAAATGGCCTATTTGGAAAAAGTGGCTAGAGAGTGAGAAGAGAAAGAATGAGAGAGAGAGAGTGCGTGAGCGAGTGAGCGAGGATGCCCCACCCATCCCTCTGGCTGCTTGCTCCAGCTCAGCAGTGCGGAATGTGCTGGCATACCACAGGTCTAACAGAAGAATGCACAGTTTCCGACTGGGGTGCGTTGCATCCGAAACGACGCTGGTTAGACACATACCATCTTTTTGAGATCATCCCCCTCAACGCTACTTTAGCAAACACTTCCTTAAACGGGCTCCCCAAGATCTAATGCATTCAGCAGAGTAGTGGGTGGAGAGAAATACGGAGCATCATTGATATGGAGAAAGGAAAGGGAGGGGAAGAGAAAGAAAGAGAGGAGAATTACCGTATGGCTAAACCAAACTCAATTCCACCTAATGACCAGTGGAAACACTTCCATGTGGAGGACAGAGGCCCATTGAAAAGATTCCCAGGAGTCGGGAATAAGACACTCCTGTGAGTGGGAAGCTGAGAGGAAAGCCTCAGATGACACTCCAAGAAGTAACAGAGGAAAGAATGAAAAAATTACAGAATCGATGTGTGGTATCCTGAAATGACACCCACAGGGAGTGTGCGTGAAGCTCTGGAGAGGCTGACGCTTTAGTTGGCAAAGAAAGAGAGAGAAAGAAAGAATGTAAAAGAGGCCCCTGTTGAACTTCAGTGGCCCCACCTTTCCTCAACGGCAGTTTTAACAGGCAATGGCTCGATCTCTACAGGTCTCCACAGGCCTGGACCCCACCGGCACCCTGTCTGGGTCTTATAGTCAACCTAAATTTCAGCATGTATAGTAGCTGGGCCAAGCCCCTTTCATTCCCAAGGGGCAGTGCCAATCTGTTATAGTTTCTTGATGGCACAAAGATATCACATTCTCAAAACTGGGAATAAACTTGTATACAAAAGTGCTTTTCACACTGCATTTAACCCTGGGTTATCATCGTTCTAAATACCACTTTTAACCCTGGGTAAAGGAACGTTTCACACTTGTAATTTAGAAGAGGGGTTAGCACCACTTTTTACCCGGGTGTTGAAGGATTAGTTCACTTTCAAGTGAAAATTACCCCAAGATTTACTCACCCTCAAGCCATCCTAGTTGTATATGACTTTCTTCTTTCTGATGAACACAGTCGGAGAAATATTAATAAATATCCTGACGCATCCGAGCTTTATAATGGCAGTGAGCGATACCAATGAGTATGAGCTGAAGAAAGTGTCTCCATCCACATCCATCCATCATAAACGTACTCCACACGGCTCCGGGGGGATAATACAGGCCTTTTGAAGTGAAGCGATGCGTTTGTGTAAAAAAAAATATATCCATATTTAACGAGTTCTGAAGTAAAATATCTAGCTTCCGCCAGATCGCCTTCCATATTCAACGTACGAAGAAAGTGTAAACTGGCGTCGTGTCAGTTACACTTTTTTCGTAAGCTGAATAGGGAAGCGTAGCGTAAGCTTTTTGAACTGTAAGAGTTTTACACTTTATTTGTATGTTGGATACGGAAGGCGGTCTGGCGGAAGCTAGATATTTTACTTCATAACTTGTTAAATATGGATTTTTTTTTTCATTTGAAAGTGAATACATTTTTTACCCCACATTGCGGTGCCAAACTTATACAGTGTGAAACGATGCAGTGTTAGAATGTAACAGCCAAATGTTTAGCAATCGCGTACTCATAATTGCCTGCTTTGGACAGTCACAGAAACACTGCGCATTGTATATATAAAAGGTAAATTCAGCATTTGAGAGGAAAAATGTCAATTGCTGACAGAAAACGCGACAATTTGAGTGAAGAAGAGACCATTTCATTCTTGCCTTTATAGTCCGAAATGTCCACTCGGTATAAACTCGATAGTGCAGTCGGCAATACAAGGATGCCCAATGCTACAGCTTTAATGTAAACAGGTTGTGTGCTGTATTTGTCCAATTAGTGACACTGACACCTCAAATATGCAAATAAGAATGTTAACCCAGGGTTTAGGAATGTATAATGTGAAATGTCATCTTATGAATACTCAGGATTAATTGTTAACCCCAGGTAAATTATGAGCAGTGTGAAACATGAAGCAAGATAACCCAGGATTCCGTTTACCCGGGGTTTAGAATGACCCAGGGTTAACTATTTCAAGTGTGAAAAGCCGTAAAGACCATGTTTATTTGTGGGCATGTTATGTTGTAACAGTCAGTTACGTCATTATTCAGCTCTCAGGCCAGTTGGATTTGTGAAGGTTTGCCAGCCAGTGATTTTTGGAGGAAAAGAGGCAAGATCATCTGCCTCAAAGGTCTTGACGTTCTGGCTCCTACACAGACAGAACAGTTGCCCTTGATCAGCTGAATTAATTACCTAGCATACAACTTCAGGTCATCCGCCCCCTCAGTTCCTCTTCGCACACAAATTGCCAAATATTACGTCTGCTGTAGAAATTAGAGAATGAGGCCGACAGTTCTAATTTTGGCTTGGCAGGCACTTTGTACTGAGAGTTTGTCTGTATTCACTCGTACACTTTCTTCCTCTCTTCCTTCGAGCCAGTGATATTTATGGCCCCTAATCCTGTTCAATGTTGGAAATAGCAGCGCAGGCTAACTAACCATTGAGCTCAGCTGGATGGACAACAAAGTGGGAAACACCTGCCTCTGTCAGTAGACACAGCAGTCACAGTGGCTCCGAGTCATCTGTGCGCGTCTCTATTGTTCAGTACGGATGATGAGCTCTCGCTCTCAAATGCAGGAAGCTCGTCACGTCCCACATGTGAACTCATTCAAGACTGACCCCGAAGCGTTTTCTCTATCTGATCTTTACTGTTAGATAAAAGCCCAGACAAGCTTTCCACCTGTGCAAATGAGCTATGCTGTTTCCATTTGACCCAAATGTGCTGCAGTGCAAAAACAGGTTTGGCCTGATCCTGAAAAAAGAGAAAAGAAACATTCCTATATTTTGATCATCTTTGATAATCGCTAAAACAACAACCTCAATCGTTGACTGTGAACGATTCCTCCATAATCACAACAATGAATAGCCTAGTCATTGTATTTTTCTTTTGATATGAAGGATTATGATTGTTTTGCTAAAGAGTGCTAATATTTCACCTCATCAGCACTCAGTGAGGAAACTCTGAGGCCTCAGACTTTGGCCCCAAAAACCTGCTCCATTCATACCCCCCAGACAGGACAACCTTGGGCAGGAAGTGCCATTGTAACCTGACGACCGTAACGGCTGTTAAATGTGTTCTGGAATTGACGGAATTTGTGGAAGCGCAAGGGGATGTATGCGTTTCACCACTTTAGTTAACTTTTGTGACAAATGAACTATTCTACAATTATTCTACAATTTTTTCCTTCAATAAAAGACGTAAAAATATTAAGTTACCTTAAAACCCTTTTTTAAATCTAATAAATAACTTTTTTATTTAATTATTTTTGTTGCTGTTCATCAATAAATGGACGATATTAAAATAGTATATTTAAGTACATTTTAAGTAAATTAAAGGATTAGTTCACTTTAAAATGAAAATTACCCCAAGCTTTACTCATCCTCAAGCCATCCTAGGTGTATATGACTTTCTTCATTCAGATGAACACAATCAGACTTATATTAATAAATATCCTGATGCATCCGAGCTTTATAATGGCAGTGAGCGGGATTAATGAGTATGAATTTAAGAAAGTGTCTCCATCCACATCCATCCATCATAAATGTACTCCACACGGCTCCGGGGGGATAATAAAGGCCTTCTGAAGCGAAGCGATGCGTTTGTGTAAAAAAAAAAAAAAAATCCATATTTAACAAGTTCTGAAGTAAAATATCTAGCTTCCGCCTTCCATATTCAACGTACGAAGAAAGTGTAAAACTCTCGCAGTTCAAAACGCTATGTCCTACACATCTGGCATCTTTTTTTTTTTTTGCCAGATGTGTGATTATTCCTAGTATTGTCTTTAATTGTGATTTGTTGTTCAGATGGACTTAAACTGGAGTCTGTGAACTGATTATCTGATTGCTTTAATTATGATCATGATCACCTGAGGATTTGTAGTGCATTTTCTATTTTATTATTGAGAGTGAGTGAAATTGTTACACTGATGAAGGGGAAGAGCCGAAACGTTTGTCATCTTATCTCCTGTGTACCTTGATTAAAGTGCTTCAGAGTGCAGACCTTAATTTGATGTATAGGTCTCAGCACCTAATTACCTGGGAGAGCGCGGTGAACGCTTTGATTGGAAACTGTATGAGAGGCAAAAAAAAAACCTTCTGATCAGGTCCCAAGTGAAACCTAATGAAACTGAGACTAAAAATCAGGCTTCATAGAATTTTTTTTTCCCTCAAGGAAAATTTGGGGACAACCTCTGGCACAATGTATCATTGTAACCCGACGACTGTAATGTCTATAAAAGCCTCGCTGGAATGGAACATCAATTTAGTCTACCTGTGGACGTTCCAGGGGTTGTGTGTGTGTTCGTGTGGCGTAGAATGTCACAGCTGGAGCTATTCCTGGAATGTGAGCCTCAAGTCTGCGGATTTGAGCGCAGAGAGCTCTATTTAAGGAAATGTCTGGGCCCCTGTGCTACTTGAACCCCCTCCTCATTCACCGATCATTGTTTTCCTATTCGGAAGAAATCTTTATCTCCGTACCTGCAGGAGAGAGAACAGAGATTCCTTTGCAGAGGTTATATAATTGCACAAAAAATGAGAGCTGATCTGTGAAAAAGGTCCCATTTAGGGCAACTGGAAGGAACACATCCTCAAACTAAAATACAAACCCACTCCTGCTTTGCGACTGTCTGGAGTGGAAGCTGAATGAAGTGGTGGGAGGGGGAGAATCTCAGCCTGACCTCTTAAAAGCACAATCAGCAGTTTTGAACAAAGTCTGCATTGTGGCACCATGATGCAGCTGCGTGCACTATGCATTGCAGCAGCAGAATAACGCATACTAAACAGTAGCCACAAAGAGACGTGACACCAGCCTCACCAAAGACACACTCAAGACAGTAAAGCAAACAGAACTGTGAAGAGCAAGCGTGTCTTCTGATGCATTGTTCTCTGCTGCAGTCAAGCGTGCACTGACAGCTCACCCCGTGTGTGGCATGAGCTACAGAACCTGTCTGACGGCATAGGAGACAACCGTGGGGAGTATGAGGCAGGACACAGGAGGTGGAGAGGAGACAGCTGAAGAGGAGAGCCGAGCTATCATGAGCCTCACCATTAGATTTCACCATTTTTTCAGAGACAGTAGTGACAGTAAAGACATTTATAAAGTTAGAAAAGATTTCTTTTAAATAAATGCTGTTTTTTAACGTTCTATTCATCAAAGAATCCTGAAAAATATATCACAGTTTCTACAAAAATATTAAGCAGCACAACCGTTTATGGCATAATAATTTTTCTTGAGCACCAAATCAGCATATTAGAATGATTTCTGAAGCATCATGTGACACTGAAGACTTGAGTAATGATGCTGAAAATTCACACAGGAGGACATTACTTAATTTTTACAATATATTAAAATAGAAATATTATTGTTTTATATTTTAAATAATATTTCTCAAATAATATTAGCCCACAAACAAATCTTAACAACCCCAAACTTTTTAACAGTAGTAGGCTACATATTATTCCACAGTATACACATTTTGGTAATACTTTACAATAAGGTTTCATTTGTTAACATTAATTAACTACATTAGTTAACAAGAACTTACAATGAAATACACTTGTAAAGCATTTACTAATCTTGTTAATGTTAATTTCAACATTTGTTAATACATTATTTAAATCAAAAGACTTGATAGACCTGAGCTAACATGAAATAACAATGAACAATTAACTAACATTAACAAAGATTAATAAATATTGTAAAAAAAAAAATGTTAATGCTTAATGTTATTTAATGCATTAACTATTGTTAACAAATGGAACATTTTTGTAAAGTGTTACCCACATTTTTATAGAAAATTAATTTAAAGGGGTCATAATGCCTCTGATGTCTCTGATGTCCCCAGAGTGTGTATGTGAAGTTTCAGCTCAAAATACCCCACAGATGATTTTTTTTATAGCATGTTAAATTTGTCACTTTTTGAGGGTGAGCAAAAACGCTGTTTGTCCCTTTAAATGCAAATGAGCTGCTGCTCCCAAGAAGAGGGTGGAGTTTCAAGAGCTCTGATTACCTCTCGCAGACTCACTGAAAATGTCAGAAACTGTTCAGCCTTTTATGTTCAAACTGGAGTCGGACAATGATGGAGAGACTCAAGAAGAAGTGACAACATGTAGAATGCAACAGAACACTTCTAAACTAAAAATAAAGTAACTAAAAATTACTTTAAAATAATAAACTACTTGTTTTATCAGTATCTGCTAAACATAATTTGTTTTTAAAAAAATGCAAGCAATGAGCCTTTTCTCTTTAAATGACAAATTTCTGCTAGTATATCGTTTAAACAGGTATATTGCTGAACCCTACAACTTGCCTGGGCATGGTAAAAATGAATAATTGGGATGTTTTATAATCATCTTTATGTGACTGGAAGCTGATTGATCTCAGGTAAGTCTTATTATGCAAACCTCAAGACAACATTAGACACAAGCATCTTACAAATGACAAAAAGCAACATGTATGACATAACCCAACATAAGAGAAGATTAAAATGTATTGCTGTCTTGAGCACAACAGTATAGACAGTATAGTCTCCTTCAACAGCAGCAGAGATGCCGTAAGGAAAGCAACGTTACTCAGTAAGGAGAAAGGATGATGTATCTTATGCCTTTCAAGTACCTGCATGTCATCCGTTCCTTTTCGCTGAGATGAGCATATTTTGCCATTCATTAAAATGAGAAGCAGGTGATGTGTAAGTTATCACCCAGACTGACTCAAGCGCTGATGTCATCCAAGCTCAGCATTTTTCTGAGACACCTTAAAGTTAGAATGGGCGCCACGGTTTCAACAACTTTACTTATGTGAAAAACAAGAAGGGGTACTAAAGTAAAGTGTGTCTGAGAAGGCAAAGTTAATACTAATTACACCACACTCACTGAGCTTCTCTTGAAAGATTTTCAGCTTAATTTTGACATAGCCTAATGTTCAGGGTCTTCAGTATACAACGCCACATTAATATCTAATGATTTTTAAATATATTCAATTTAAAAAATGCATTTAAAAAAAAAATATTTTTTGTCATTAAATTGACATTGACCGATATGGTCAAGCCAAGGTCAAAAGGATTTATGATTTTTTTTTTTTTTAAGATTTATTTTGGCTATTTTTGCCTTTATTATGATAGGATAGTATAGAGTGGACAGGAAGCGAGGTGGGAGAGAGAGATGGGACGGGATCAGGAAAGGTCCACGAGCCGGGACTCGAACTCGGGACACCCGAAGCACAACGGCACTATATGTCGGTGCGATTTATGAATATTTAATAATGTCAATTAATGTCAATTAATGCCAACCCGGAAGTTAGCGGCGCACGGGTTCCCTCGATCAAAAGCCTATGCATTTTTCCCATAGACTTTCGGAAAATCGCAAAAATAAGCTCTGTATTTAACAAAGGGTTATGACACTTACATGTTTTGTCTATCAAGATAATCTTTACAAGTTAACACAACATTTATACATTTTGAAGCCTAAATAAAGTCGTCAGATATAAAAAGCTAACAGTAGGCTATAAACGGACTACAGCACACCATGGTCACGGATCAACGTCACCACCACCAAGCTTCCTCAAACTTTATTTAGAAAACAACTTTATTTAAAAACATGCTCGTTGATTATGATCTGCGCTGGGTATGAATACTTATCCACTTTTTCATGAGAAATGCTGTCCGAATGTCCTGTTTGTCATGATGACGTCTAAAGTCCCCGCCAAAGGAAGTAGTCCCTTTTAGCAATTTGTTAGCAATCGCCGTTTTTAAGACACAATAAAGGTTTAAAAAATCACAAGCGGGTTATAACTGGTGTGTTTTATGTCATAGATCAAAACGTGAAAATATTTAGAGGCTTTGTTAACCACAGACCTTATTTCAGGTGATTTAGCAAAAACCCATTCAAAAAAACCATAGACTTCGAGGCGATGGAACCAGAAGTCCTAAAATGCTAACTCGCTTCCGGGTTTTGCCTACAAAAACACATCATCCCTGAGGTACTCTATTGAGGCTGGTGGAGAGGATCAGGAGGAAATGCACAGTAATTTAGAAAATGTAAATTTAATTATATTGATTATAAATTAAAACTGATGGTTATGTTATGAGCTGTAATGTTCCATTACTTTAGGGTATAAGAAGACAAAAACTTACGATTGAGTATCATATGTGATCAATATTGTCACCTAGCATTTGTTATTATATTTTCATAAAACCATTTTATGGTTTAACCAAAAACTATGACTTTATAAAGACAGAAAACAGACAATGTGATTGATCTAAAATCAGTACTCAAAAGAAATGAAAACTTTGCTACAGTGCTTATCAACTATTTTGTAAAAAAATATCACTGTATTTTGTCTGTTTATTTTTTTTTCCGATGGTCTAATATTTATAAAATGAGCATCAGCATCTTAAAGGGATAGTTCCCCCAAAAATGAAATTTCTGTCATCAATTACTCTACTTATATTTTGGTGGAATTAATTGTCAATGGAAATTCTCTCAGGTTTTATTAAAAACATCTTCATGTTTTGAAGATGAACCAAAGTTTAATGGCTTTGTAACGACATGAGGGTAACTAATGACAACATTTCATTTTTGGGTGAACTATCCCTTTAAGTACATTTGTGTTTTATTAGCAACAAGCCAAGAAATCATTATAGAGCCAAAAAGGCCTGCTGAACAAGAAAAAGAGGGTCTTCAGGTCTGGAGATTGGGAGAGATAAAACAAGTGCAGGTATTGCTAAACAGACAACTTTACTATTTAAGGGGAAAAGAGTCTAGCAGAGTAATGTGAGAGAGATGATATACTGATGATTTTATCCTTTTGTACACTTATTAAAGAAAAATTTACATCATACTCAAGGGCTCATTAGGACAACAGGTAAATGATGGTTCAATTTTCCTTGCAGGGTTTGAACAACCTTACGGTTGCCAGCTGAGATCTTACACCAGCAATATTGGTGATACTGGACTATTAGTGACTCCCCAGGAAACTGCCCTAGTACCCTTTCTGATCTACATTCTACATGACAGACAACATCAGCTCACATGAAGTGTACAGTATGTCCTACCTATCAACGTCATCACTGGCCCGTCATAATATTCAAGTGCTGTTATTTTAAAATGGTCAAGCCAACACAGAAGACAAGGAAAGGCCTTTCACACTGACTCAACTCATCTTATACTTTCAGAAAGGGCTGACACTATAAAAAGGAGAGTTTGATTCAGAGAAAAAAAGGAATATTTTTGGCAGGTTCTCCATGGCTCTCCCTAGGGTTGCGCATGAGTTCACGGAACACAGCGAGGGCCAGAAATAAACTGTTTGCTCATGCGTGGGTGAGATGTAACAGTTCGACACCCAAACCAGAAACAAGCACTCCTTCTTTTCCAAACAGCTCATTGACGATCTGCGAAAGGCAGAAGAGGAAAAAAACAAAAAACAGGCCGGACAGGCGAAGGGTCTGGACACTGGTCACTAGGGAGTGTCTCAAGGCCAGTGGATGAAGGCAGTGAAGCAGACAAACCTTATAATCATAGAGTAATATCATTCAAAAATAACTGACTTCTCAATGTAGCCTAAATGTAGTTAATAGATTTTATATATGTATATATATATATATATATATATATATATATATACACACTACCAGTCAAAAGTTTGGACACAATAAGATTTTTAATGTTTTTAAAAGAAGTTTCGTCTGCTCACCAAGGCTGCATTTATTTAATTAAAAATACAGTAAAAACAGTAATATTGTGAAATATTATTACAATTTAAAATAACTGTTTTCTGTTTGAATATATTTTATAAAGTAATTTATTCCTGTGATCAAAGCTGAATTTTCAGCATCATTACTCCAGTCTTCAGTGTCACATGATCCTTCAGAAGTCATTCTAATATGCTGATCTGCTGCTCAAGAAACATTTATTGTGTACAATTGTACAAAATATTTGTGTACAATATTTTTTTTTAGGATTCTTTGATGAATAGAAAGTTCAAAAGAACAGCATTTATTTGAAATATAATCTCTTGTAACATTATAAATGTCTTTACTGTCACTTTTGATCGATTTAATGCATCCTTGCTGAATAAAAGTATTCATTTCTTTAATTTCTTTAAAAAAAATAAAAATAAAAATTCTTACTGACCCCAAACTTTTGAACGGTAGTGTATAATGTTACAAAAGCTTTGTATTTCAGATAAATGCTGTTCTTTTGAACTTTCTATTCATCAAGGAATCCTGAAAAAGAAATATTGTACACAAATATTTTGTACAATTGTACACAATAAATGTTTCTTGAGCAGCAGATCAGCATATTAGAATGATTTCTGAAGGATCATGTGACACTGAAGACTGGAGTAATGATGCTGAAAATTCAGCTTTGATCACAGGAATAAATTACTTCATAAAATATATTCAAACAGAAAACAGTTATTTTAAATTGTAATAATATTTCACAATATTACTGTTTTTACTGTATTTTTAATTAAATAAATGCAGCCTTGGTGAGCAGACGAAACTTCTTTTAAAAACTTTAAAAATCTTACCGTGTCCAAACTTTTGACTGGTAGTGTATATACTAATATATTATATATATTTTGTGGTGTGCGGTGGTGTTTTAAAATGAGGAGGCAAAGTCCTCACATTTTATTTTAAAATATCAAATGTAAATTTATGTCCCTGTTACACTTAATTTTTATATTTATCAAGCAATATCTAATCATAACCAATCACATCCAATCATAGTGCGATGGAGGCATTGCCTTCTGTCATGTAACTTTCCCCTATTCATTCTCAATTACCCCCCCCACACCAAACCCAATGCACGCTTTAGGGGGGCTGTTTTTTTTTTAATTTAAAGTCAATGGGCCCAGGGGAGGCAAGAGAGATGCGGTGTTACTTTATAAAAACAAGTGACTGTAGTTAGATGACGAAAACAGTCAGTCAAAGGCGATCCACACTCCAATCCAGAAGGGGTGCATATGGTAATATAATGCTGTTTGCTAACCGCCACAACAGGAAAATGAGCAGAAGAACAGTGCATACGCGAATGACTTGAACGATTGAAAACAAAGTCTGCTAGGTAGTGCGCACGTGTCGAATGCATCTTTCTAAACTGTGTGCAAAATGGAGCAGAACGCAGAAAATTAAGTATAGGAGGGTTGGGCTCAACTTTAAATGTTTAAATATAGTTTAAGTGGAGCAAATTGTAACACTCCTAACGCACAAGTTTTATTTTTCATTATTTTATTTATTTTGTACTTTTATACTTTTATAACACAAGATGCTTTTCAGTTTTGTAGCTTATTGTGACCAAATACCTTTTGTTTTTTATCATCCCTGCAAAAAAATATGAGCTATGCAAGAGTGCATTCTGTTTACTGCTTAGTGCTTAAAACACTAAAGGAGGCTGTACTGTACCAACTAGGGGACAAAATGCCGCTAGGTTGAACAAACTGTGATTTGCACTACTGTCTGTTCAAGATAAATGAAAAGAAACCTAGCATTGTGGATTTGTTCCTTTGTCCGTTAACACTTTAGTTTAGGGTCCAATTCCCACTATGAACTAGCTGCTTATTAGCATACATTTTACTAGGATATTGGCTGTTTATTAGTACTTATAAAGCAGATATTAATGCCTTATTCTGCATGACCATATTCTACATCCCTTAATTGAGGCAAAAGTCATAGCTGATAGTTAGTTAATAGTGAAAGCTGGTCCCTACAGTAAAGTGTGACCATTTTTCCTATTGTACCCAAATCGTACCAGCCAACTTTTTTAGTCAAATTATTATACCCCTTAAAGGGGTCATGACATGAGAAATCAAATTTCCCTTGTTCTTTTGACAAATAAGAGGTCTTTGTACCATTTAAACATTCAAGTTTCAGAGCTTAAACTGTCCACATCATTATAAACAAAGCATTTATTTAATCAAGCTCCAAAAATGGCTCGTTTGGATATTGGGGGACTTGTGATGTCACACGAGCAAATGCATATGATTGCCTCCAGAGCAAGACATTGATGAATAGTTTTACATCATTGTTCAGTTGCTTAATGGCTGGCATTTGCCTACACTGGATGCGAGCAAGCGCATTTGCGTCAAAAGCAAATAGAGCCCATTATAATCACTGACGCTGTCTACACTGGATACTGAATACAGATGCCTGTTCACTTTACTCCATGCTCTTGAGTCTGCAGACAAGAGGACAAATGGAAGAGTAATAGAAGTGTAAAGGAAAGTTTGCTTTGAGGCATCCCATTTAAACAGCTTGTTTGCGTCTCTGTAGACTTCAGAAGGATACAAGCGTCAGGAGGAACAAGTAGACGGTTTATTTTTAATGGCGTCCTGGAACACGTCAGAGGATTATATGTTTGTTCAGAGAATATGACTGCAGATTGTTTTGTAAACGAGGCACAGTGTAATGGAGAGTTCACAAAGAAACGTTTGTTGACAGATGAAGCAGTCAGCTGTATTGGATCTAACAGCAGCTACATTGCAAATCATAAGTAAGTGATTTCATAATGCTTTGTCAGTAAATGATGGTTTTATATGGATAATGTTTTCAAAATACTTACTCACGTGTAATAGCAAGTGGGCGTTGATACTGTTTTCTATGCAATGATGCAAGGCAAATGATTACTTCAGAATTATGTTTAATTCAGAATTTCCTGTTAATTTACTCACTCCCATGTCATCTAAGATGTTTATGTCTTTTTTCTTCCGTTGAAAAGAAATTAAGGTTTTTGAGGAAAACATTCCAGGATTTTTCTCCATATAGTGGACTTCAACGGCTACCAAAGGGCTGAAGGTCCAAATTGCAGTTTCAATGGAGCTTCAAAGCATTCTACATGATGCGAATCATGAAACGATCAGTCATTTTCAAAAAAAAAAAAAAATGCATATACTTTTTAAATGCTCACGATGCGCCATGCATTACATAATCATGTTGGAAAGGTCACGCATGATGTAGGCAGAAGTACCACAGTAGGGTGAAAAACTCCATCTCATTTTCTCCTCCAACAGCAAAATCGTCCGACATAGTTGTTTTACCTTTTTTTTTTGTAAAGGCCGTTTGACTTAGTCTTTGCACATTCGTTTTGTAAACACTTGCTTGGTATTTCCGCCTACATCACGCATGACCTTTTCAATGTGACTACCTAATGCGTGGCTGATAGCAGAGCTACTGTAAGATGAGCATTTGTGGTTAAAAAGTATATAATTTGTGTTCTTTTTAGAAAATGACCGATTGTTTCGCTAGATAAGACCCTTATTCCTCTGCATTTAAGCCCTTTGAAGCTGCATTTAAACTGCAGTTTGGACCTTCAACACATTGAACCCCAGTGAAGTCCATTTCTTTACGAATGAAGAAAGAAAGACATAAACATCTTGGATGACATGGAGTAAATTATCAGGAAATTTTAATTCTGAAGTGAACTAATCCTTTAAAGAAGCTGTCCCTTTTCACATATATATTTGTTTTGTTAACTTTTATTAACATTACAAGTGAACCTCAAGGAACACATTAAAAAAAAAACATGTCATGGCCCCTTTTAGAGAGAAACTGCATTAAGACTGGCCATTAAATTATGAAAGTAAAATAATTAGGCTACAGTAAGTACATTCAAAATTAGCTTTCCTGTAGCTCAAGCTATAGCGCATAGTGCCAGCAACAGCAAGGTCATGGGTCCGATTCCCATTTATTGCATGAACTGATTAAAAAAAAAGAAAAAAATCTATATCTTCAGTGCAATGTAAGTTGCTTTGCATGTCTGCCAAATGCATAAATGTCAAATTAACTATGTTATGCTATGATTATGAGTACTTGCCAATGTCTATATCTGTGGCCCTAACCATCACTGGTTAATCAATAATTCAAAGACAAACCCCAAAGCTGATTTATGGGTAATTGAAAACCCTTCAAAAACAGCAACATTTCAGCTCTAAACTGTAGATTCACTACATACCATACTTAAACAGTTTGACGTTAAACTTACTGTGTTAATGGGGGACAAGGATATAACAAATTACTATTCAGAAATATCAGTACTGTATGTCAACACAAATACTCTCTCGTCATGTTACCTGTCACAATAGGGAATGTCAGTTCAGTCCAGCGGGTTTAGTTTAGATATATACAGCATATACTGTATGGGTGTTTGACATTTCTAAAGGTACATTGCAGCATCTCACAGAGAGGCCACCATGTTGGAAAAACAACTCAGAGAGCCTTCATCATTTCAAACACACACACAGAGGTATGAAGTCAGTCATTCATAACAACAGTGCCCCTCCTGTCCGGGCTCTACTCTGCCTCTGGGCTGTGAGGTGGAGGGTGGAAAAAGGGCCAAGGGTTAAACACCAGCTCAGACAGGAATAATATTCCGACAAACACATACCCTCTCTTGTTTACGCACATAGATACACACTCTCTGTTTTATCTGACGTCCACACTGGATCGAACGGTCGAAAAATTCAAACAACAACAGAACCTAAGTCAGGGCAGTGTAACTTTGTGTGTTTTGGCAATCGCATAGATGCCAACTTAAACCACTGCACTCATGGTGGTTAAAATTAATATAACTAGATGAAGGTATGTAAACTCTACAGCAGCAAAAACAGCCTTATTAGCATTTAAAGCTTAATATATTAAACTGAATACAACATATTACCTGTAACTAACACAAAAAACACACATGCATTTTGTTACAGAGTGCGATGCTGAGATGAGAGGCAAATAAGTTGCATCATTTGGGTCAGGGGAACAAGGCAGCTCCTTCACAGAGGGAAATAAGTAGGTCATTGTGGATTCCTCTCATTGGCACAGATCTTTCCAAATAGTTGCATCTTTCCACTCAACTACTAATGAACAGGGATGTCTTAAAGTGCTCATTTATTGGTTTGTAAATAGTGCTGTCAAATAATTAATCGTGATTAATTGCATCCAAAATAAAAGTTTGTGTTTACAAAATATGTGTGTGTGTATGTGTGTGTACTGTGTATTTATAATGTGTATATATAAATACACACACATGCATGTATATATTTAACAAATATATATATATATATATATATATATATATATACACAGTATCTCACAGAAGTGAGTAGTACACCCCTCACATTTTCTGTAAATATTTTATTATATCTTTTCATGTGACAACACTGAAGAAATGACACTTTGCTACAATGTAAAATAGTGAGTGTACAGCTTGTATAATAGTGTAAATTTGCTGTCCCCTCAAAATAACTCAACACACAGCCATTAATGTCTAAACTGCTTAGTGAAAATGTCCAAATTGGGCCCAAAGTGTCAATATTTTGTGTGGCCACCATTATTTTCCAGCACTGCCTTAACCCTCTTGGGCATGGAGTTCACCAGAGCTTCACAGGTTGCCACTGGAGTCCTCTTCCACAATATATATATGCACGCACACATACTATACATATAACACAAGCATTTTTATACATAAAATTTACTATAATATTACAATAATATTTGCAGACTATATTATATAGAACTAATATATATTATATATTTTCTTCATAGAAAAATTTATGAAAAAATATTCATGTTTATTGATTAATTTCATCAATGTAATTTTTTAATTTGCCAACTTAAATACACTGTATTTTCTCACGCTTTATGTAAGTACTTTATTGCTTTCATAAAACGGTTACCACACAATAAAAATATTAAAGCCAAAAATATGTATCAATGCAACTTTCATGAAGTAAAATCACTAAAAGCCTTCCTTCTGCCGGAAAAAAATAGTCCCTGACCGTGAACAGCAACAGAAGTTACATTATTACGCCATTAGATGGCGGCAAAGACTGTCTTTATGAGTGTGTCAGTCAGCAGCAAAAACTTTTTTATTGAAAAGACTGAATTTTGACTAGCGCTGTCAGTCACGGGAAAACCCCTTAACTGTTAAAAAGACAAGATAATACATCGGACATTTAAACAGATTTTTTATTATCAACAAGGGACTGACCTGCAGGAAAAGGCTAAATCTGAATGCAGGTAATAAACTCACTCACTCGATCTCTTTCTCACAATACTCTTCTAGTTCTACATAATACAGTAAGCTTCAATTCAGTTCACGTTGCTAAGAGTAGTTGTTAAGAGTGTTGTGTAGTGATATACACAGAACCGTTGGGTGAAGCGGTCATAGCCGTGTTTTATCGTGAATAAAACAGCTATGACCAATCAGAATCAAGTACAGGAACTAACCTTTTTTTATCTATCTATCTATCTATCTATATATATATATATCTCTATATCTATCTATCTATCTATCTATCTATATATATATATATATATATATATATATATATATATATATATACATATATAAAAGTGGTTATTATCACCTTAATAACCAAGTGACTTTGCTATTAGAAACCCTGAACAGCCTTCAAATACAAAACCACACCCAAGTCAGAACAAAAAGATTCAAAAAACTGTGTAAAATATCAGTGTAAGATTGGTTAAACTTTTGCTGATCTAAACAAGTCAAAACATAACCTTCATATGGGATTTCCGACAACTAAAATGTCTGAAGTGAGATACTTAATGAGGGCCCAGGCTAGACGTCTGCTTGAATAAAAGAAAATATGCTGATTAACCAAAGAATCCTTGCCGTCTGGTGAGTAATAGGAAGCTGACATGAGCTCTGGCTTACTTAGGCACAACTGCGTAATACTGCCCTAGGTGAATCGCACAGGTAGGCATGCACAGACAGAAACATTTGCAGTGTATTCATTCAATGCAAAAGGTCACCACCACATACAGTAAAAGCATGCAAATCCACCACCTGCAATACGAAACCAGAAACTCATCATCATAGAGAAAGAACATACATGATTCCAACAGCATATACCAGAAATACACCATCCAGAAGAGTTTCAGATGGGCTGCACCCTGTCAGCTGGTTTTAATGTCAGTGGACACACCAGGGTGAGGGCCACTTTAAAAACTTCATGAGTTCTTCTTTGATGTCTTCATCTTGAAGTTTTAGAATAACAATGACAGAGCTGCACTAAAATCCCTCATATAAAATACAAAACGCACCACTGCAAGGAGGCTCTTTATGAGTCTCAGCCCACTATAAACTCTGATGGGATTCCCATGTTTGAGTTTTAGAGCATGTATGTGTGCAAGAAAGAAATATACAATAGTTCTTACTGTATTTCCACGGTCAAATGCACACATTTAACCCCTCCCTCAAATTTAGCCTCACATTATCTCTATTACACAAATCTGAAAGTTATACCAATGTCTAATGGGTAGGTTAAAGACACTAAGAAACCTCTACATGAACCAAAAGAGCTGGGTGCACCTGTTCTTAACAGGTACAGCTCAATACCACGTGCTCGGATATGGTTAGTATACTGGCAGAAAAGGTGGTAGCTTCTGTACTGACCTGGATTATTGGCCTCCCTTTCCAGAACATGCAGCTCGGTGCAGTCAGCCAAGGAATGCTCCAGACAGAGCTGAAGGAAGCGTGCTTGGGTCCGACTGACCCGCTTTAGGAGAGACAGTAACGCCACTGTCTGTTCACACTCATTCCAACCCTTAAACCAGCCGGCGAGGACTCCCACCTGGTCACGAAACATCATGATCTGGTGGGCAGGCTCACGGTACCAAGACTTCAGGTTTGTTGAGAGGAGGAGAGAGAGATGGCCACAACCCAATGACGTTGCTTTGCAGCTTAATGGAGACTCACCATACAAAAACACACTTGCTTTCGCCCTCACTTGAGGTTTGACAGAGAATAGCTCTTTGAGATTTCATTTGCTAGTGGGTACCAACATATTGCATCTTTGTTCTTGGGTTTTGGAGTTAGGCTTGGTGGTAGGAATTCCCTGTTTGAAGCTTTTGATATGGTATTCGTCAGAGCTCTCCTGCCCTCTGGCCACTTCGGGCTTACAAAACTTTCCTCAGCTTTCCTTCAGCATACAGTGACTGTCCAGCTTTAGTCTTGATGGCATTTTCCACAGAGAACATCTTTCTGTAAAAGTAAAGAGTAGAGATTGTACATATTTCAGAAGAAAAATACAAGCCCTGGTAAAAAAATTCATATTAAAGCTAGGAATTTGCTGATTTATGGTCCAAGCTGGTCATAGCCGTTCAACCAGTTCCAAAAAAAAAACATGACTACCTCTGGTTTGACCAGCTGATAGCCTACTAGCTATTAGTCTAGTATAGTCTACATATTTTGAATCACATTGCTGGTTTCTGAACCCTTTGGAAAAACAACACAAACCTGTTGTTTGAGTCTTCTAGACTGACAACGACACATACATAAAATTTCTTCAAAGAAACGCTTTGTTAAGGTTAGGGTTGAGGCTAACCATTTACAACAAGTTGGCAAATATCAATGGTTTCAGTCCATGAAACAACTCTAATTTCCTTTACAGAGACAAAAACAAACCTGTTTCAGTGGTGTTTCATTCGTAAATGAATCAGTGTTTGAATCGTTTAAGAGAATTAATAATTTGTGTTCATTTCAATGTACAGACTTATGGGCCTAGTTTCCATTCACAAACTCACTATAGTAAAAGAAAATAGCATTAGTTCATTAACTAAATAAAAAAAAGGGCATCTCATTCAGGAACAAAGGAATCATCTCAATAGTGAATCTTTCATCTAGTGACTGATTCAGCGAGTGGCGTTGAGTTGTTAATTAAAGGTGAAGTGTGTAATACTTAAGAGAATCTATTGACAAAAATGCAGTATAATATACATAACAATATTTTCAGTGGTGTATAAAGACCTTACATAATGAACCATTATGTTTTTATTACTTTAGAATGAGCCATTTCTATCTACACGTTAAGTCGCCATTTTGAGCCAGCATGTTTCTACAGTAGCCCTAAATGGAAAAACTGCTCTACAGAGCGTGTTTCGTCGCTATGTTGTTCTTATTCTCCTTCATTGGTGTTTTTCGAAGCAGCTTGCATCGTCACTACGTTGAATACGCAAGAAGAAGAAGTAGTAGTAGTCGTCTGATTAATTAGAAGCAGAAACCGTTCTTTGTTAGAAGTAAGAAGAAACCTCATTGCTTGACTGAGTACTCTCTGCTGTCTCAGATGACGACATCTTTGTCCTGTGTCGGCCACCGTAGCACCATGCGTCGAAAGGGAGGGGTTAGCGATGGACTGATCCGTTGGTTGCAATTCGCAACCGCACCGCTAGATACCGCTAAAATTTACACACTGCAACTTTAAGTCTGGCATGTGTCACAATTACAAAAAGGACAGAAAGGAGGAGAGAGAATTATGATATCAAATTAATTATAATTCAAAAATGGTGTACTACTTATTCTACAGGAGACAAATGCCCACATTAAAAACATTTTTTTCTGATTAATTTACATGCATTGTTTACCACATGACTATTAATGTGCACTAACAAAGTAAATATGGTTCATTTTTATTTCATGTGCACTTAGACGATGTTAGCAAAAATGTGTTTTGGACGGAGCGACTCGGTGCTTTTAATGAATCATTCAATGACTCAAAATCCCACAAAAATAGACTCGCTTATCGCCACCTACTGGCAGAACGATAGATCCTACAAACAATGAACAAATCCTTTTAGTGATCATATTCTAAAGATTTCGAGTCTGAGATGAGATGATTCAAAACCCAACTATGTCTGAGGGCTAGTTGACACATTAGCGGGCACGAGTGAGTTCGTAAGAATGTGAAATTGTGATCATCTATTAAAATCACGCGCTGACGTTACACGCAGATGAACTGTAAATGGGAACTCCGCAAGAATAATGCAGCCTGAATATCTTTTCTGAGTCTGTGGGGTGACCCAAATTACACACTTACCTCCAAAATCATCAATTTTGACCAATAAAAATAAACACAGGCTTTCACATGCGGTACTCAAGCGATCGTCTCATAGCTAATATCCGAACTGAATCGCAGACTGTCCAGAACATTCCCAAAAATTGTTGCTCGACTGTCCCTACTGTAAGTCTGTACACACTATGCAGTCTTCATTTTCACAACTCTTTACATCTGAAGCAATTCCCCACTATGTCAGCAGTGTGGTGGGTTACCCTGCCTAAAGCAATCGAACAGCCTCCTTTATTAAGTAGACATAATTAATGAACAATCCAAAAACTTTTAATAAAACAGACGCGTTTTGATTTCCAATTTTCATACTCAGCGTTTCCATAGAAAGCTACTGTTGTAGCAAAAAAGCTGGGACAAGAGATGTTGCAACCCAAGTTTATACTGTAAAGGCGTAATATACTCTAGTAAAAACCCTCAGAAGTCACTCACCTAAAGGCGCAGTTGCATTGGTGCTGGTCGCGGGACAGGACAGGACTGGACGGGACGGGGAGCGGTGCCCCTTCACTCTGGGTCAGTGTGTTTGGCCATCTTGACGAGGTTTTTCTCCCCGCAGTCAGTCGCTCTTGTTTAAGCAGCAGAGGAGAGTCTCGGCATCGCTTCCCACATGCTAATAATTAACACGGAGCATTACGTCAGGGGCTTGGCAGCGCAAGGAAGCACAAAAATAGAGAATGGAGTTGGGGAGCAGATCGTATTGCTTATCCTACAAGAGACCACTGACCGGGAATCAGGGATTTTTTTTTTTTTTTAGGGAGAAAAGAATCCAAGAGGTGTCCGCATCAAACTGGACGATGTTACAGCAGGAGTGGAAGTTTTGTTTGAACTGTTTAGAGGGGAGGGGTAGATAAAAAGTTCTGTCGTCGAAGTCTGGACGTTTGTTTTAGAATGGAATTTTGTCAATTTGACCTGCTGTGACGCGCTGAATGTGGCTTACAAAGTGTCGAAAAAGGAAACTTGGATACATTCGATTCCGCCCTTGAATTCTTCAAGCGAAGCTCGTTGAAGTAGTGGATTCCGTCCATGAGATGGCGCTGCTCTACCACAGTTTGAAATCAGAGGATAGATAGATAGATAGATAGATAGATTAGTAAATAGTATAATATTATAAGAGATATAGCTGCTATCTTAAATACATATTATAATATATAAAATAAATAAGCAATATTACAAGAAAATTAATATAGCTGTTTAAATAAATAAATACATCTAAAACATCTTGCTGCATTACAGATAATTTCTGGATTTTTAACAGTTGCACTGCATAAACTTAAAGCGGGTTTAAAAGTTCTGCCTGAAGAAGAGGAGAATATCACTAGAAACATAAAGAGAAACTGGATTTAAAGGGTTAGTTCACCCAAAAATGAAATTTGTGTCATTAATTACTCACCCTCATGTCGTTCCAAACCTGTAAGACCTTCATTCATCTTCAGAACACAAATTAAGATATTTTGATAAAATCCATGAGGTTTTTTATCCTCCATTGAAAGCAACGAAATTACCACATTCAATGTCCAGAAAAGTAGTAAAAACATAATAGTCCATGTGACTGCAGTGGTTCAACCTTAATTTTATGAAGCGACGAGAATATTTTTTGTGCGCGAAAACAAACAAAAAAATTACGACTTTATTCAACAAATTTGTCTCTCCCCTGTCAGTCTGCTACACTATTTTCGTTGCAGCGCTTCCAGGTTCTTCGAACGGTGGCTCATTATTGGCCGACGCTGGTCACGTGAGCAGCACCAGGCATGCGTGTGATGCTGACGCAGGAGTCGGCCAATAATGAGCCACCGTTCAGACACAGAACCTGGAAGCAGTGTTGCTAAGTCCGCGGGTTTCCCGCGGAATTGGGCTACTTTTACACTGTTGCCACGGGTTGTTTTTATGTCCACGGGTTGAATCGACCCAAAATAACGTGATATTTAGCCACAGAATGCAAATTTTACCAGGGGAGCCCCGGAAAGCATTTTCCGAAATGTGATTGGGCTAGTTTTGAGGAGCAACTGGGCGGGTTTTGTTGTGAAAACCTGGCGGCAACCCTGCCTGGAAGCGCTGCATTTTGAAGATGTTTTTACTATTTTTCTGGACATTGAATGTGGCAATTTTGTTGCTATCAATGGAGGATAAAAAACCTTCATCAAAATATCTTAATTTGTGTACCGAAGATGAACGAAAGTCTTACGGGTGTGAAACGACATGAGGGTGAGTATGACAGAAATCTCATTTTTGGGTGAACTAACCCTTTAAGCCTACTTACATTTCAACATCAGAAAAATAAAAGACTGATTATGTACAGTTGACAGACTGGAATAGCGCCTAATACAGAACTTAGTATTTGGCGACATCATGTGGAGAACTGCATGCCTTGCAATTTTCATCCAAAGAGGCGTTCCTAGTTCATTCTACCGACATTAGAAGAGCCGATTTTACAGTTCAGCCCGACAGATTCACCGATAATAAAATAAAGCATATTTTGCGGCACAATGCTTCGTGAATGCGCGTTAGCTCCAGTTATTCATTGTTGCGGATGTCATATCGCAGCACTAGTCGTTCAGTCACGTACTTCACGTAGCGGCTGATTCAATCGGAAGTGATACGAGAGTGAACGTGTCTTACAGCGACGTGTTATTTACTTGAACTACGCACCACACAAACGCCGTAACGAGTGAGCAGCAGTGTGAAGACTGGAGGAAACATTAACTGAAAAGACCCATTTTTGCCGAACTCAATGAAGTCCTTCATTCTGTTGGCGCTTTTACTCTCTAGCGTCCACGTGACGACGGCAGGATCCGCTGCTCACAGGTGTTTCTGTCAGGTAAGACGCACAATATATAACATCATCACTGATATTGTTTCATCACGTTGGAAACTGATTTTGGTTAAATATATGTGTCGCTAACTTAAAAATTACAATAGTACTAAGTGTTTATTTGATCTGAAACTACGGTAATACCAAATAAATTCACTCAGATATACCGTAGCATGATCCCACAGTCATGGAAAATTTACATATTATTATAGATTTTTGAATTAGTTTTTTATTTTTATTTTATATTTTTTAATCTTGTTTTTAATTTTAGCCAAAAGTTTTAGTAATTTTGTTGTGTTTTGTTTTTTTTATTGCAATTTTAGTCATTTTAGTACAATGAGAAATGTTGTAGGTTAATATTTTACTTTATTTCAGTTAATGTTTATTTTATTTCACATTTTTAAGGTTTTAGTTTTAGTAAACTATAATAATTCTTTTTTGAAATTGTGATTTAGTGGCCTAAAAGGTAATTTCTATAATTTTTTCTAGTCTAATTGTTTCTGCTCAAATAGGCTTTCATCAACTAATCACTCTTTGTGTGTGATTAAATAATACATTTTGAATTTTCCATATTCAGTCATCCACAAACAGCATAGATGAAAAGGTGTGGCAATATATCAAGTAATATAGTATTACAGTTTGAAACCATCACAGTATATTTATTTTTTAAAGGGCGTTCTGAGACTGATTTTTAATGTCGTTTTGCGAATAAACCTGATTAACCAGTTGATGTCAAAAAGTGTGACACTTGATTGATTAACTGGTCTCATTTTGGTTGTAGGTCACTGGGACTCTTGATGATTGTGCTTGTGATGTTGAGACCATTGACAGTTTCAACAACAAGGAAATCTTTCCCAAACTACAGAAACTGCTATCAT
Source organism: Hypophthalmichthys nobilis (assembly GCA_037950665.1). Lineage (NCBI taxonomy): Eukaryota > Metazoa > Chordata > Actinopteri > Cypriniformes > Xenocyprididae > Hypophthalmichthys > Hypophthalmichthys nobilis. The sequence continues at coordinate 12,000,246 of CM075478.1, forward strand.
CTGATTATTTCCGGTTTTACAAGGTGATTTTAATGTTGACAATACAGTGAAAATCTTGATTTATTGTTCCTCTCTAATATTCAATAGTATGCTCCTCAGGTCAATCTGAACAACCCCTGCCCATTCTGGACAGACCACAGCCAGTGCGGACTCAAATACTGTGCTGTGAAACCGTGCACACCGGTGAGCTTTGCAAAGTTTATTCAGATGATTTTGTCTTGAGGGATTTTGTATGTGACTTGTAGACTAAAAAGGCTCCTTGTGTCTTTCTGTGTAGGGTGAAGTACCAGAGGGCCTTAAATCCAGCAGTTATAAGGTATTAGAAAGTCATATAATGTATATTGCGCATATTGGTGTTGTTGGATGTTGATTATTTTTCCCCACAGTATTCAGAAGAAGCTAGTGAGGATATAGAGAAATGTGAGAAGGTAGAGAAACTTGGAGCTGTCAACGGTTCTCTAAGGTTGGTGTTAAAAGTGTTGTACCTTCTATGACTCAAGAATACCCAAGATTACTTTTTGACCTTTTTTTGTGCGAGTTCTCACTCAGCGTTTCTCTGTGTAGTGATGAGACACTTCAGGCGCTTCAAGAGTGGAAGAAACACGATGATGAATCAGAACGTTTCTGCATGTTGGATGGTAGTTTTTTAGTTTGCTCAAATAATCTGCTTTTTATTTGAGGTGCCTGATAATTGGTACACATTGGGCTACAAGACCAGTATGCTCCACAGGCTGCATCATTGATTTTTTTTTTTTTTCTTTTCTCAGATGAGGACTCACCTGAATCACAGTATGTCGATCTCCTGCTGAACCCGGAGCGTTTCACCGGCTATAAAGGACCAGAAGCCTGGCGGATCTGGAACAGCATATATGAGGAGAACTGCTTCAAGTAAAGAGTCATGGTCACACTTATTCTGATAAGTGTGCAAATTATTCAGTGACCTTTAGGAGGTCAACTTTATAAAGGAATTTCTGTCAAGTTTGTCTCATGCTTTCAAATGGACTTTCAGGACCCTTAGAATAGTTAGCCAACCATTAGCTATCCTCATGGTCTTCTGATATTTACTTGTGATATACACTACCGGTCAAAAGTTTGGAATCGGTAAGATTTTTAATGTTTTTAAAAGAAGTTTCGTCTGCTCACCAAGGCTGCATTTATTTAATTAAAAATACAGTAAAAACAGCAATATTGTGAAATATTATTACAATTTAAAATAACTGTTTTCTGTTTGAATATATTTTATAAAGTAATTTATTCCTGTGATCAAAGCTGAATTTTCAGCATCATTACTCCAGTCTTCAGTGTCACATGATCCTTCAAAAATCATTCTAATATGCTGATCTGCTGCTCAAGAAATATTCATTGTGTACAATTGTACAAAATATTTGTGTACAATATTTTTTTTTCAGGATTCTTTGATGAATAGAAAGTTTAAAAGCACAGCATTTATTTGAAAAATAATCTTTTGTAACATTAAAAATGTCTTTACTGTCACTTTTGATTGATTTAACGCATCCTTGCTGAATAAAAGTATTAATTTCTTTAATTTCTTTTCAAAAAAATAAAAATTAGAATGATTTCTGAAGGATCATGTGACACTGAAGACTGTAGTAATGATGCTGAAAATTCAGCTTTATTATCACAGAATAAGTAACATTTTAAAATAGAAGACTGTAATTTTAAATTGTAATCATATTTCACAATATTACTGCTTTTACTGTGTTTCTGATCAAATAAATGCAACCTTGGTGAACGTAAAAGACTTATTTTAAAAACATCAAAAAAAGTTTTACCAACCTCAGACTTTTGAATGATAGTTTCACCCTATTTTGACTGTTTTTGAGTACTGTTGTAACAACTGCCATCCTTTTTTGTAACTTTTTCAGACCGTATTCAGTTAAGCGACCGCTGAATCCTTTGGTGTCTAACAGTGGTGAGCATTTATTAATGTTTTGTATTTTCAAGTCTAAAATTTGTCAGTTTTGAAGCACATTTTTCAGTACACACCATAGATTAAATCCATGCCACAGATCAAATAGTGATGCTCATGACCCATAATCCTCTCTTTCTTTCTTTCTTTCTTTCTTTCTGTCCACTTTAGGAGATGATGGTAAGGTCTTGTTCTTCAAATCCATTTAACCAGTTTGATCAACTAGATATTGACAAATCTATTTCTTATTAAAGGGCAGGGTTTCTATCGCTGGCTGGAGGGTAAGTGACTCTTAAAGCTGTTATATTTTATAACAATAGTGCATTTAAAATGCACTACTGTATATTATAATTTACATGTTCCTATTGTTGTTTCTTCAGGCTTGTGTGTGGAGAAACGAGCTTTCTTTAGGCTGATCTCAGGATTGCATTCCAGTATAAACATTCACCTGAGTGCCAGGTATCTACTAGATGGTGAGTACTACTGGTTGGTTTCATTTTAATTATTACAATTTTCTGGAACTTGTCAAGTGTTAAATTGTTTGATTTTATTGGTCAGAAAACTGGTTTGAAATGAAGTGGGGTCACAATGTGTCCGAGTTCCAGCTGAGGTTTGACGAGGAGCTGACAAAAGGGGAGGGGCCAAAGAGGCTACGCAACCTCTACTTCCTGTACCTGATTGAGCTCCGTGCTCTGGCCAAAATTCTACCGTATTTTGAACGTTCCACCTTCAATTTGTACACCGGCCAGCCGACACAAGACAACGAGAACAAGAAACTGCTTTTAGAGCTCCTCCATGTGGCCAAGTAAGAGCATTGCAATGGTTGCATCAAAAATATAACCAACCCATTTAGAGGTTTTTTTTTTTTCGTGATTGAGCGAGTTTTATATAGGTAATATGTTTACATTTTTTTTATTTAGCTAAAGGCTAGAATAAACTATGCGATTTTTGCCCAGATCTGCCTTGATTTGCAGAAGAAGAGGCAATAGTTGCCAAAAGTCAGAGCAAGCCTGCAGATTTTAGCCCTGATGAAGGCTTGGTGGAAACGCATCATCACAGTCTGTGAAAAGGGTCCATTTTAGAACACATTATTTTAATTTGTCATTCATCTCCTAGCAACGTTGGGAGTAGTGCAGGGGTTTACAAATTGGGATCCGGGAACCCTCAAGGGGCCACAAGGGAGTGACAAGGTGTCCGTGGAAAAGTCTAGAAAAAAAATGTAAAAAATGAAAAGGAAAAAAAAAGCTAGTTTTAAATAAATTAAATGAGAAAAAAATTTGATTAAAATAAATAAATAGTACATTTTAACAGTACATTATTATAGTGAGTATAAAAATATATAACGGTAATAGAAAATCATTTTATATTTATTATAAAATAAATATTCAGTGTATAAATTGGGTGTTTATAGAAGATAGATGCCTTTTAAAGGGTTAGTTCACCCCCAAATTAAAGTCAACAGTATAGGAGACTGACAGGGAAGAGAAGAAATTGTTGAATAAAGTCGTTATTTTTGTTTGTTTTTGCGCACAAAAAGTATTCTCGTCGCTTCATAACATTAAGATTGAACCACTGCAGTCTTATGAACTATTTTAACAATGTCTTTACTGCCTTTCTGGGCCCTGAAAGTGCTAATAACTTTGCAGTCTAATGGAGGTCAGAAAGCTCTTGGATTTCATCAAAAATATCTTTAATTTGTGTTCTGAAGATGAACAAAAGTCTTACGGGTTTGGAACGACATGAGGTACTTAATGATAGAAATGTCATTTTTGGGTGAACTATCCCTTTAAGTTTTAGGATGGGTCCCTCACACAAGGAGGATGATGATATTTGGGGGTCTGTGGCATCTAAAAGATGTATTAGTGTATTTCAGTTTTAATATAACTAATTCTTTATTTGCAGATCCTTTCCATTGCATTTTGATGAGACTGCTCTATTTGCTGGAAATAAGAAGGAAGCCATGAAACTAAAGGTTAGTGGCTCTTTTCCAAGTTTGCTATAACAATGTTACAGAATGTATGTTTTTAAAGTACTAATAAATAAATAAATTGCTTCTTCTCTGACCATAGGAAGACTTCAAGCTCACCTTTAAGAACATCTCACGTATCATGGATTGTGTCGAATGCTTTAAATGCAGACTTTGGGGAAAATTGCAGGTAAGACAACAAAGATAGTGACGGGTAACCAGATGATGTAATTTGTGTTGATATGTGAAGTTCAATGAATGTCTCCCATAGACCCAGGGCCTGGGAACCGCACTGAAAATCCTGTTTTCAGAAAGGCAAATAGAGGCCATGCCCAACACAAGCTACACCAATCCATCATTTCAGCTGAGCCGGCAGGAAATTGTGTCTTTGTTCAATGCTTTTGGAAGGTACGTCATTCAGAAGCATTAAATATCTATTTTTGTCCAAATATACTTAGTTGAAATGTCTTTCATGTGTTGTTTTTTTTTTAGGATCTCCACAAGTGTTAGAGAGTTGAAGAACTTTCGGTCGCTGTTGTCAAAGCTCAAACAGTGACTGCAACAGTCAAGAACTTGATGTCTGTAATCACATGACATGGCAGAATTATTTCCTTTGGGGTTGATAAATTACTGTTGTCAGAATGATATTTTATACCAGCTGTTGCTAAATACAGTTTAACAGCTCTGCACTGTTTTACCCCATAAGAGCTGAGCACTTTAGTCTCGAAACTGTAATGTTAGGGCTAATTTTCATGAAATGAAAAATTTCATGAAAAAAAAAAAAAACATTTTTGTGACACAAGTGACATGTTAATATAGGGCATTGAATAGACGACCAAAATTATTGTACTTTTAATTGTAGCTTCTTGGAAACTCATAAAAAATGGAAATACAAATATGGTTTACATAAAACACTGTGTATTTTGCATAATATAAAGTCAACGTGGCATTTCTTTATAGGTGTAATATATTTTGATGACCACTCTGAGAAAATGGAAGTCATATTTATGGTTAAAATTGCTCTGTTGTCATTTTTGAATATATGCCTTGGCACCTATATTTTTGACTATTTAAAAAAAGATCAGTGTTTTATTTTGAATATTGTGCTGTATCTTTTGCTTTTTTATTTTTTATTTTTTTTGGACATTGTTTTTTCCCATAAACACTCCAGGTGTGTATTGAGTTAAGCAAGCACATGTGCTTTCCATTTATTTTGTGATGAATGATAATGTGTTATACATTGCTTTATACATTTGCATTTATTCACTTGACACTTCAGTGCATTCAATATGTACATATGTGTTCCTTGGGAATTACATCCATGACATTGTTAGTTCCACCATCTACTAGTTGAGCTGCAGGATGTAATGCATCTGATGGATGTTTGACATAACCTGAATTCAGCAATTATATGAATTAATAGCATGTAATGCAAAGTGCTGAATCAAACATTGAATTCACAGCTGACAATCTTAGAGGTGCATGGACCCAAGATTCACAGGCTCCTAATTTAAGCTGTTCCAAGAGACTCAATGAGATCTAACCACTACAAATTCAATTGTGGCCTGCACTTCAGCAAGAAACAAAAACACAATTATGTTAGACATTTATCAAGAGAAATGAACAGAAGTATCTTGAATGGAAAACACTACAAAGATGCAGAAATACTTTAGATCTGGAGTTGAAAAAAATATACATATTAATTTTACATATATATATATATATATATACACACACACATATTATATATATATATTTTTTTTTTATTATTATACACACATATATACACACACACACACACAAAATGCTAAACACTGAGCTTTTAATTGCCTTAACCAAAAATTATTGGTCAGGAAATTAGTGAAATTTAAGCAAATGCACTACTTAAAAAGCCATTGCCAGAATGAGGTGTTTGGCTGAAAATGGGAAGTTTGACCAGTGTTTTGTGATTAAAATGGTAAAGACCACTAAATATTTTGCAATTTTTAGCTTGGCCCTTTTTTTTTTTCTGTATTTCTCTTCATACCAAATGACCCAGACTTCACACCTGTTTTTAAAACAGTGCAATAAAACTTTATTTTTTTATGGTAGTGCTTGTGTACATTTTTAATGAACTATGAACATGGGTAAACAAGTTACATTCATTGCCCTTAAACAAAAAATAAAGGCTTTACTTGCTCTTTTGCGAGATTCAAGAGTTGATATGACAGATTTCACAGTAACATTTTTCAGACCATTTATAAATTAATAAAAAATAAAAACAAACCTACCAACTCATACACATCTCCATCCTTTCTGCGGTTTGTCAGGAAATGAAACCCAAATCAGCATTCGATTAAACGCACAACTTTTCCATCAATTAACGCATCATGTTCGCTAATATGTGAAAAGCTTTGCTACACACCAGCTGGCAGAAAGCAAGGAAGCAGGCTAACTTAAAATGTCCAAATCAATGAAAATCATCCACTTTTTTAATACAGCATACACAAAATCCTGCAAGACGTAATTTAAAATAACACATTTTAAAAATAAATCCAATAATAGAGCAGGTGCATATGGCGTTTCAACCATACAGCAGCCTATTCATCATATTTACACCACATCTGATGATTGCTTCAGCCAAATGATTGTTGATATCTTATACTCCGCTCATAACATATGGAGCAGCAAATTAGGGGATAAAAAAAAAAATAAGCTTTTTTTTTTTTTTTTTTTTTGCTAAAACACAAAACAATTACATTTCAGGAAATTGGAAGCGGTTGCTTCATTTAAGCTGGATATGGGGCATTGATTGCTGACCAATCACGCTCCTGAAATAGAATTATACAGGAATGATGATATAAAGCTTATGAAACATGTTCAATACAAACATTAATTTTGTGCAACATGTTTTCGTCTAGGAAAATCATACGATGGCACCATTTCAGGCATCCCTGGAGAATGATATACTAGATTTCGACTACTGATATACGTGGGTAAATTCACCCACAAGCCCACAGTGTCCTTCAAAAGCAAAATACCAAAATATTAGAGGATGTAAGTAGAGTTAGTCTTCCTAGTCACACTTGGTACATTTGAATACACTAGATCTCAGTTGTCGGTCTAGGGATTGTGGGAATCAGGTGTCTTTTTGTCTTTGGGAAGCGTGGAAATCTACCATAGAGGCTCAGGGGTCAAGCCTGGATTTAAGCACGGGCTCTTTGGCAACACAATAAAAACGTTAAAGGAAAATCAAAGAAGAGTCACATGGATTTCATGTGAATGTCAGTGCACGTTTGGTCCTAGTACCGACAGATCCAGAATGCTCTTTCACTTGCTCGTCTCGGAGGGACTAGGCAGTCATGATCTTTCTCAAAGACGAAGGAATATAAAAAGCATACTCCCCAAATAAGGAAAATTCTCACCACCACCACTTTCTGGCCTACAACTATTCCAACTGATCCAAATATGAAATGTAGACCCACAGTAAGTGCAAAAGGCACATCCCAACTCACAGAGGGGAGTCCATGTGCTGAAGTTTCTTGGGAGTTAACAAAAGTTCTGAACCCCTGGAAAGGTGATGGGATGAATGATTTTCGGAAATGAGAACATCAAAGAAAAAGGAAAATCTGGTCCATTTGGTCCAAATAGAGCCTCCCCCCCCCCTCGCCTTCGAACTGTCCCTTTGGATGTGGGCAGATAAATTGACTGAGGGGGAAGACAACCATAAAGCATTGCTCAGTGATGTCCTGGCTGAGCTGAACCTCAGACTAGATCGATCCACAGAAGGATCTGCATTAGTTCTGAGGGGTGGCGTAGTGTGTATGGGAGGTTGAGTAGTAGTTCTGGGGGGTGGAATAGTAATTGTGGTGTTGGTTGGTCTGAATGTTGCCGTAGGCAAACAGAAGAGGGGCGGTTGATGTTTGGGGGCCGTTCAGCAGGTGAGGGATCGCCGTAAGGCTGCCATTCCTCTGGATAGAGCCGTACCAACTTGGGCCCGTCTGTGGCGTGGACGACAGGGTACTGCTGGAAAACAGAACCGTAAGACTTAAGACCCGTTCACACAAAGGACGATAACTATAACTATATTTAAAGCTACAATATGTAGATTTTTCTCCGCAAGAGGTCGCCTATTCAAAACAAAGGCGTGGCTTGATGACGCCAAGTTTGAGCGCAGAATCTTGGGAAATGTCGTCTTCATGTCGTGTTTATCATATTAAATACATTTGACAGTGTTGAAAATGATGTTATGGCTTTACTCTGTGTGTTCGCTCTGCAGCTGCTGTGAGAGACTTGTTGCACACTGCAGTAAGATAGATCGATTTTAGAACATCATCATAATAAATGCTGGGTGGCTTGTGTTGATAAATGGCATGCAATTCATTATAAAATGTATTGTATGATGGAGAAAATGCTGTATTAGTTACTTGACAAAATAGTGTTTTTTTCTCTAAGGCATGGTAAAGCATGGTACTCTCGGAAAATCAAGAAAACTACATTTAAATAATAAGACTAAACATGTTGAGCTATATAACAATAATTAGTTTTCTGTCTATAAACGTAACCAAACAGTTGTTCTCTTGTCTATTAAAATATGTAATATATTAAAGCGTCTTTGGTGTTTCCATGGTTTCTACAAAATAAAACCGGAAACCGAGGGTAACGCAGATATGACACCATAGACAGGCGACTCCTTACACGTCCCGTATCCTTGGTTAAAATAGCAATTTTCTCACGATTTACAAATAGATGGAAACATTTGGGATATTGTAAGTATTGTCCTCAAGTGAACAAAATATACAACACTGGCCTAGTGGTTTCTGGATATTTTACTGCAAAAATCTTACATATTGTGCCTTTAACTATAACTATATTTTTTCAAGCTGATAAACAATAAAAACATTGACAGCCAATCAGAATCCATCCTTCTTTAAAGAGCTTGATCATTTAAAGCAGCAGACGACAGAACCGCAGCGCGCGCTCAGAATAAACAGAACAATATCGTCTGCTGGTGTGGATGATAATATACTTATTGTTATAGTTATCTTTACAGTTATCGTTGTTGGTGTGAATGGTCCTTAAAATATATAATTTAACTGATGTATAAATCATGTAAATGAAAGGAATAGTTAACTAAAGAAAGAAAGTCATTCAGGTTTGGAAAGACGTGAAGGTGCGTCAGGGCCCCAAGACTGTAACTAAAATGGTCGCTAATGCAACAAAAAATAAACATTTAACATGTGACAATTTAAAAATTAGTGACCATTGCCATTTACAAACAAACGACTCTTTGAATTGGTTCTGTTACACTTTATTTTAAGGTGTTCATGTTTCAGTGTAATTATACATTTAAGAACTGAGTAATAATAATTAATTACATGTACTTACAATTGTTTTATGGTCAGGATTAGGGTTTGGTTTAGGGTTAGTTGCATGTAATTATGCATAATTTATAGTTATTACAATTTACTGTAGTAACTACATGTAACAAGTACACTGTAAAATCAAGTGTTACCACTGGTTCGCTGAGTCACTGAGGAAACAGCCTTGAACTTGCTCATGAGTCAGAGGTTTGAATCAGACGTGGCGACTCATTTAAGCAATAGACCTTTCTCACATTTCTGAGTTTCTCAGAAGCAGACGTCATCATAGTTGGGTAAACTTTTACGGTGAATGAGAGACTTCATTAAATAAATTTTTGTGTTTCCATTCATGCAAATAGCAAAAGTAAAACTCCACAATAGTGTTTTCACAACTTTCAAAAAGAGGAAAAAATAGAGAGAAACGTAAAAACAGCAGTCAGAAGACAGAAAGATGTCTTTTTTATCGTCACTTCCATAGCCGCTGTATTAGAAACACCCTCACAGCAGCGTTAACTAGTTTTTAGTAATTTGATGCAAAGGTAATATAATACTAAGTATAGTGTTATAAATGTACATACATTTTTAAATAAATGAAAATATGAAAAAAAACGTTGCAGGATTTACGATATGATGACCGTTAAAGCACGTCTATTACTGAGTTTAAAAGTGACTCTCTCATAGTCATTTTCGGTTACACTAGTGTTCAAAAGTTTGGGGTTAGTAAGATTTGTTAGTATTAATTTTTAGAAATTAATACTTTTATTTAGCAAGGATACATTAAATTGATCAAAAGTAACAGTAAAGTTATGTTGAAAGATAAAAGATAAAATTTGACTAAACACACCTGCATCTCTCTCCTCGGGAAGTTGTGTTTCTAGACAGATCGTCGTCACTATCATAGCGCCGTGGGTTGTCAAAAAAATACGCCCTGGAACTAAAGCTGTGACTGTTGATCATGCCGCCCGGTGTCTGTGGAAACAATGTATACAAAATATAAATAAAACCATATGATTAGCCCGACACAGCAGCATGGGATGTTGTTTTTAGTGGGGCAGACGCATGAGTAATTAATTCTATCTGACAGGAAAACAGCTCTCCATTGGGGCTTAAAAAGCCAATCGCAGGCTCTCGTCATTGAGTAAGTGTCCAGCTGTGATATTGACAGACGGATTTAGAGAAGTGAGACAGGATTAGACTTTCACCAGGTTCTGATTGGGCCGCTGCACTCTGAAGAACAACACCACCAGACTGGTGGGCAGCAACTCCCAGAAGAACAGGATGATCCCAAAGACCACATAGGCTTCCCCATTGATCTTCTCTGCATCCGCCTGGAGACACAAACACAATGCAAGACAAATTTAACACTGAGAACTTTCCACTTCTGACCATATTGATATATCGATACACTGTAAAGGCCAAAAGACCTTAGAGACTAGTGTTATTATTGTTAGCTAAAAAGTTTTCCTACATTGAAATAAAGAAATAAAATAAAAAAAATAAACAGATGAAAAACTTAAATGAAAATTAAAAATGTTGGCGTAGCAACTTATGCGCTATTCGTTTTGAATGTACACTCAGGATACACTCGTGATTTTGTAACAATGTTTTTTTTTTTTTTAAACAAATGTAATATCACTCAGTTTATTAATGCTTTTACTCTACATTTGTGCAGTGTTGGGGGGATTTAAGGTATTTTAAAAATAAATGAAAAAAACTTTCTTTAAATAGGTTGTGTGTGTTTACTCCATCAGGAATGTGTTGTAGTAACGCCCCTTTATTTTATGTGTTTTATACATTGTAACTGAATTTTTTTTGACAAATTATGTAACAAAAAGCTAAGTTTTTATAGTCTCCTATTGATGTCTATGGGTGATTTTTTGGGGGTGGTTGCCACTTCACTGCTGTGTATTTGTGTTCTGTGTTGAGGTGGATTTATTTTATTTTATTTTTTTTATTTGACAAATATATTTATAAAAAAAAAAAAAAAAAAAGTATCAATTTGTTCATTTCCCCATTCATTTCAGTGTGGTGTCTCGGGAGACCCCGAACATCCTGAGGGACACTTTTTTTTTTTCCCACACCAACATACAACCAGATATCATTCCAATTATTTTTTTTGTTTGTAGAGCTAGCAAGTGTCAACCACGACATCAAGTCTCATGACATTTAGATGTAGGAAACTATTTTTTTTACTATTTTTCTACTTTATTTCAGCAAACGTCGTTTGTGGTCAAAAAGACCCCAAATAGCGTATAAGGGTTAAAATAAGTTTAAGCTGAAATTCTAAAAATAAAACAGAAATAGAAAAAAAAAAAAAGTTAAACTGCGTCAGAAAAAATTAATCTTAATTATGTCAGATAACACTTAAGCAAAACATGGTCAGGTCAAAGTGTCTGAATAATTTTTGGTTTCAAATTTTTATCAATTTTACTGGTAGTCCACTGTATGAAGAACTTTTGGGTATAATATGTCACAGTTTACTTTATTTTGCTATCCTCACTTACATAAATGAACTATAGTGTCCTGTACCCACTAGTAAAAATATATCAAAAATGTCTGAATAATTTTTGGTTTGAGTGTATGTGCTATTATGTTTCTGACTTCTGACTTCTTCTTTTTTGTATAAAAACAATGTTTTGTATAAAAACAATGTTATCTTGTTCTAGCAAATCTGTTATGAATCTGAACTGATAAAATTATAATGTGCATTTGGGAATGCAACATGCACCAACTATCTTCCCAAACTTGTAATGACAAGCACTTACTTATATATACCATATTTACAGTGAAATATAATTATATTAATATTTCCTATTTTGTTTATTATTTTTATTTAGTAATACTAACAATCATAATAAAAAAATAACGGTAACACTTTACAATAAGGTTCATTAGTTAAACATTAGTTAATGTATTAACTAACATGAACTAACCATGAGCAATACATTTGTTACTGTATTTACTAATCTTCGTTAACGTTAATGAAAATACAGTTGTTCATTGTTTGTTCATGTTAGTTCACACTGCATTAACTAATGTTAACAATATTTTAATAATGTATTAGTAAATGTTGAAATTAACATTAACAAAGATTAACACATGCTGTATAAGTGCAGTTCATTATTAGTTGATGTTAACTAATGTAGTTAACTAATGAACCTTATTGTAAAGCGTTACCAAAATAATAATTATTATTATTTTATAATCATAAAGATATATAATTACGATCACAATTTTTCGGCCAAATTGTGCAACCCTACAAACAAGTACAGCATTTTAAATTGCAATCTTTATCAGAAAAATAGCAATCCGTTTTTTCCCCAAAATCATGCCGACCTAGAAGAGAGTACCTATAAAAGGTACACATACTACACTACCATTAAAAATGACAACAACTCGACACAGCTAGTGTTCTACAACAAACAAAAGCACAAACAAATATCTGCAAAAAGACAACACAGGACAAAGAAGGATGTATACAATCCCAGAGTTAACAAATCCTGACAACAGCTTTGCATGGGACAGACAAAGTGGCTTTATGAAGAATAAGTAACCAGACAGCCACCCAAACATAAGCAGCTGAGTCAGAGAAGGGGGCAGGCCGATCAGGGGAACCTCGGCTTCCTGACGGCCCGTCTCAGAGGTGAACCCAAACTAGGTCACCACCAGGCAGCCATGCTTTCTGCACAGCAGCCTTGCCTGGGTTATTTATAGCAAAACAAAGACCTTTCCCCCACAGAGCCCGTATCCGTCTAAATCCCCTCAAATGGATAGTTTCTATGGGGCACTGCGCAAAGAAGCATAATCCATGTTGAATTACTTTATTTTAAATGAATGAAGTCAACATCTCTTTATATAAAACAACACGAGGTACAAAAATTCATTTGTAAATATGCAACAAAAACATAATCTCTAATTCATTACACAGCATGTATTATACTCTAAAATACAAATCTACCACATGCACAACAGAACGTCAACTCTTGAAGGATACAGTACTAAATCAGGGCACACAAGAATTAGCAACTATGACAGACATAAATGCATAATAACTTCATAAATCTCACATTAAGGTGAAAACAACATTGATTATTAACTCAAACAGCTGTGCCACACTAGCAGCAGTGATCTCTCTGAGACTTGTTTATCTGGGACAGTGAAAGTTCAATGAGGGTTTATCAGTGTTATGCTTCCTACATATACTACCGTTCAAAAGTTTAGGGTCGGTAAGATTTTTTTAATGTTTTTGAACGAATCTTTTATTCTCACCTGCAGGCTGGATTAATTTGATCAATAATACAGTAAAAACAGTAAGAATGTAAAATATTATTACAAGTTTTAATATCTTTTAAAATGTTATTTATTCCTGTGATGGCAAAGCTGAATTTTCAGCATCATTACTCCAGTCTTCAGTGTCACATGATCCTTCAGAAATCATTCTAATATGATGATTTGCTGCTCAAGAAACATTTATTATTATCAACGTTGTAAACAGTTGTGCTGCTTAGTATTTTTGTGAAAACGTAATACTTTATTAGGATTCTTTCATGATAAGAAAGAAGAGCATTTATTTTAAACAGAAATCTTTTGTAATATTTTAAATGTCTTTACTGTCACTTTTCATCAATTTAATGCATCCTAGCAGAATAAAAGTGTTAATTTCCTAAAAAAAAAAAAATCATACTGACCCCAAACTTTTGAACAGCAGTGTATAAGTGTAGAGATACAATTTGTGTATTGTTGGCAACATTTTATAGCATTCTTTAGTGTAGAACTGTTAAAGGGTTCATATCATACATTGTTTTTCTTCTTTATTTCATTAAAGATAGACTACAGAACTTTGGCCTCTGTATCGCCATCTGTGTTTATAACATAACATTTCATGTCACTTGCAGAGGAGTTATTTCACAGCTGTTCTTTGTATGAATCTGATATTGTGAGGAATCTGCATTGTTATCGTTAATCACCATAATAGAGAGATTCTATTATACTGTCAAGACCCACAGACTGCAAGAAAAACTGTCAGAAAAGTGTATAAAAGAAAAAAAATCTCATCCGAGTAAGTATGTATCATATCTCCCATTGTGGTTTAGATCCTATTTTGGTGCAGGCTCTTTCGCTTTACCCTTTTTTGCTCACAGACTCTGCATATTTTTTATGTATTTCACTTAATAATGGAATTTCATTCATGTTTAACCCAAAAATATTTCATAGTGTAGCTTTAAAGGGTTAGTTTACATTATAATGAGCCGGCGTTCTGATGTAAAACCCGGAAGCGCTGCACTGTGTTTACAACATCAACAGGATAGGAGACTGACAGGGAAGAGAAGAAATTGTTGAATAAAGTCATTATTTTTGTTTTGTTTTTGCGCACAAAAAGTATTCTCGTCGCTTCATAACATTAAATTTGAACCACTGTAGTCACGTTGACTATTTTAACAATGTCTTTACTACCTTTCTGGGCCTTGAAATTTGGAATGACATTGTTGTGTATAGGGAGATCAGAAACCTCTCAGATTTCATCAAAAATATCTTAATTTGTGTTCTGAAGATGAATGAAGGTATTACGGGTGTGGAACGACATGAGGGTGAGTAATTAATGACAGAATTTTCATTTTTGGGTGAACTAACCCTTTAACAATCATAATTGAGTGGTATTTTCCACCCTCTTCTGACCCTTGGAATTAACAATAACAATATATAGAGTTATGTTGAATCTACCTGGTCAGAAACATTGTACCAGCCATAATTGAATGGGCTGGGCCGATCTTCAGGAGAAAGAGCCACCACAACCAGGTTATAACAGGCTCTGGAAGTGTAGAGGAGAATAACTGCTGCCCCAATGGCCGTGGCCTGGCATACTGATGTCCCCTTGATCACAATCACAAAGATCATCACATTTAGACAGAACAGTAATTACTTCTTCAGCACTGTTCAAAGCAATTAGCAGTTACTGAAAAACTGAAAAACACTGCACTGTTGTTCTGAATCCCAATTGCATACTTCTAAGTAGAAGTACGTACTAACAACGTATTTCTAGGTATGAAGTAAGCCAGTTTGAAAATACAAAAATATGCTTGATATAAATCCCTAAATCCAACAGCATCCCAGTTTACTTACCTTTGACTCCAGGTAGACATTGGCAGAAGACATTTTAGCAATCTTGAAGATGCATATGGCGAGTGAGATCGCACAGAGAACGAAGAGGCTGTCGTTAACCAGCACTCTTGCCAGAACGGCATCCTTCACCTGGCTCTCAGCCGCATCACCCTGAACCAGCATGGCACACGTCACGTTCACCACCAAGAAAAAAACACCAGCCAGCAGAAATCCTAGACGCAGGGGCACCCTATTGAGAGTGGAGAGAAAAATTGTTTTAAGCCCAGGACACACCAAGCAGTCAGTTGGACATCTGTCAGGCCAGTTATTGTGGTGTGTTCCACACGTCGGCTCTCGTCGGGCTCATGTCAATGGCAGTTTGCCCGATTCAGCATGTTGAATCGGCGTCGGGGCCAAGGGTGAGAGTGGGAACTCTGATTGGATGTTCAGTTTAGCGAGCAAGTCAGTGCACGAGAATTAAAGCGAAAGTGATGAAAAAGAGCAAGTCAGTCAAGACGGCACAGACAGAAGACTGATCTAATGTTATTTTATCCAGCCCAGTGTTGGGGAAAGTTACTTTTAAAAGTAATGCATAACAATATTGTGTTACTCCCTAAAAAGTAAGTAATTGCATTACTTTTATGGAAAGTAATGCAATGCATTACTTTCGCGTTAATTTTTCTCACCTGGGCTGGGCTTGCTTGTTTGTATTTTTTAATAACAACAAAAAAAGTCCTTTTTTTGGCAAATGTAAAGGCCCTTTCACCCCAAAAGTAAAATGAATAAGCCTCAGGATGAACATAAATGTGACATTTATCTAAAGTCATTTTTGCTTATTGGTATGATTGAATTGGATTATTGAAGGTCAGCAGCAAATACATTGGTTAATAAAGTGAGATTAAACACAAAGTATATTTGTTTAATTTAATATGTTTAATTATTGCAGGTTTGTACAATATTCTGAGATTGTATTTCACTGTTTTTATTCATTTTGAGGAATACTTTTCTGAGGAATACTCTGTTTTTGTGCAAGTGAGATGAGTAAATGTTCACATTTAGTCTAGAACTACAATAACCATCATGTTCACACACAACACCTCTGCACTTATGATTACTTTAAAAGTAATGCATTACTTTACTAGTTACTTGAAAAAAGTAATCTAATTACGTAACTCAAGTTACATGTAAAGCATTACCACCAACACTGATCCTATCTGAGCATTCCAAAACGCAAATATTTTCATGACAACATGAGCCGCTTAAAATAAAATTGTCAACATAACTGATATTCAAAATGGTAAGCAAACGCTGCTTTGTTTACGTTTCATGTATGTGCGTATATCTCGTATATACTTTTTTTTTTTGGATTCTCCTTTTGAATGACGGATATAGACTATTAATAAGGGTGTAAGAAATATCGATACACGTGAATATCACAATATTCTGTTTGCCGATATTGTATCAAGCTCAAGGAAAATTTGATTTCTCAGTTCATCACCCCTTTAAAACATATACACCTAAAGAATCCTGCAGTCAGTTTACTATTTTCCCTTAAATTGCACAAAATAGTGATTAGTGATATAAATGCAAATTATACTGTATTGATTAAATAAAATAAAGTTGTTTGTTAGGTTTTATGCATATGGTTAGTGTGTTCTTTATGACGTCTTTCTTACAGTATCGCAATATATCATAATATATCGTATCGTAACCCCTGTATTCTGATTTGTTTCGTATCGCCAGATTCTTGGTAATACACAGCCCTAATTAATACTTGCTGATATAGACAGTTAATTCCTTACACGCAGGCGCAGAACACACATGGCTAGTTTGCAGTCGGCTGTAGCCTGTGCTGTGTGTTCAAACGCAGCTTTTTGGTCCAGACGTAGCCGACGCGAGACAACAACACGTCAGATTTCGTCAGCATTAGTTCTTTGAAGTCGGCTTGTTGTGTCCCAGGCTTAGAGAAAGAAAGAAAGAAAAATTAACTAAATAAACATGTATGAGTTATATATGAACAACCTAAATATCTACATTTTATTATTAGATTTAAATTATTTCATTTTATGCCAACTAAACATCCCCACTGGTTTTGGACACGATTCATCAGTGCACTTTATTCTAAATAATTTATTTTTTCATTTTTTGGTAATCTAATCAAAATGCAATCCATTTTTTTTATCTTTTATTGGTTACATGAAAAAAATAATATTAAGATAATTATTATTAATATTAGTAATAATTAAATTCACCCTCTTCTGTGGAATAAAATCAAGCTCCATCCTATAATTCTTCATGCTCAATATTTTGCTTCACTACAGCATACTGATTAAATTAAATAAGGTAAAAGCTCAAAGACATTGAACTGATGAGCACAGTCAAGCCATTGCTTAGCTCTGTCTGGGCCATGTGCCACCACATGCCCTCCTCCCACTCATCCTGCCTCAGAGACAGGACTAGGTAGGAAGTCCAGGAGGATTTGAGCATTTCACTCAGCATCAGACTCTGATTCACCTGATCAAAGCCCCATTTGTACAGATTAATGCTCTAAATGAGAGAAAAAAATGTCCGTTTTAAGCGGTCTCAAACTTCTTTAAAGTCTTTTGATATTTACACCAAAGAAAAAAAGAGACTTCTAAATCCTTCTAATTTCTCCCAAAAATAAATTTCTCTTAAGTATTTCCAAAACTGTGTGATTTCTGTTCTTGTGTGGAACATAAAAGCAGATGAGTAAACGAGTAGTGGGGCTGTAGTGAGTAGTGGGGCAACATAAAAGTACCATAAAAAAGTAGTTGAAATTGTAAAAAAAAAATGTAAATTTTGTCATTATTTACTCACCCTCAAGTTGTTTCAAACCTATATGAATTTATTTCTTCTGCTGAACAAAAAAGATGATATTTTGAAGAATATTGGTAACCAAACAGTTGATGGGTCCCACTGACTTCCATAGTATGGGAAAAAATACTATGGTCAATGGGGTCCATCAACTGTTTGGTTACTGACATTATTCAAAATGTCTTTTGTGTTCAGCAGAAGAAAGAAATTCATACAGGTTTGAAACAACTTGAGGGTGAGTAAATGATGACAGAATTTTAATTTTTGGGTGAAATATCCCTTTAACCTATTTGCTGAAGTTGGTCAAAAGTGATATTAAAGACATTCACAATAAGGTCTCATTTGTTAGTATCAGTTAATGCTTTACCTAACAATGATAATATATTTTTTACATCAATTACTAACCTTTGTTAATGTTAATGTTGTTCATGTTAGTTCACAGTGCATTAACTAATGTTAACAGATAAAAATGTTTGATCTTAATGTATTAGTAAATGTTGAGATTAACATTAACTAAGATTAATAAATGCTGTAGAAGTATTGTTCTCTGTTAGTTCATGTTAACTAGTGTTTTATTCATAACTAATATTAATGAATAAAACCTTAAAGTGTTACTGACATTTATAATGTTACAAAAGATTTAATAAAACATTTTTTTTAACTTTCTATTCACAAAAAGAATACTGAAAAAAAATTGTCAGTTTTCTATAAAAATATTAAACAACCGTTTTCAACATTGATAATAAGAAATGTTTCAACATATTAGAATGATTTTTGAAGGATCATGTGACACTGAAGACTGGAATATGATGCTGATAATTCAAAATAAATGATATTTAAAAATATATTACAAATACAAAACAGTTATTTAAGATTGTAATTATTTTAGATTTGAATGGAAGTGTAAGTGATTTCAAACATCGCAACGTCTCTTGATACACCATATCTGAACATGAAAAATTGAGATTTGAGAGTTACAGGGGAAGGAAGGTGTTTTGTGATCAGTGACTCAAATTTAGGCCTTTTCCTACTACTGCTATAACTTTCATGGTGCTTTGGTATTTGAAGCTTGACAGGCTCAGTATTTCTTCATTGTATGGAAAAGATCAATATGAACATACTGCTAAAAAAAAAAATCTGTGTTTCACAAAAGAGTAAATGAAATCATTTTCTTTTAATGAAGTGTGTAGACAGAAAAGTTTCACATCTGCAGTTCGCCAATAGAGTGCTGTAGATATAACATTTTTGTAGGCCAAAACCCGGAAACGAGTTTTTGGTTAAATGCCTGAAATAAGGTCTGTGGCAAACATAAGCACAAGATTTTTTTCACGTTTTATTCTACAACATAAAATACGTCAGTAATACCATCTTTTGTTTTTTTTTTTGTTTTTGTTTTTTTTAAATATATATATATATAGCTTTCATTTGTCTTGTAAACGGCAGTTGCTAACAAGTGGCTAAATGGAACTACATGTCATGTGACTGTAGTGTAGTCCGATTGTATTTGGGTCGTTGACGAATAAGGTTTTTAAAAGTGTAAAAAAAAAAAAAACTAATGGAGATATAATTAATTTTGAAGTTTTATTAAGTGTTAACAATGAGATTATGTGGTTTTAATCATCAATTAACACTGCTTTGTCATTTTTTACAAGATGGACAAAATTTGCCACCAAAAAAGTCATTCGGTTTAACTAAAATTTTGGTTATACCAAATGACGATATTTTCAAACAATGCTAACAGGCTGAAATCTAGCTAGCCAGCTAATTAGATTGCTAGCTAGTTAGCAAAAGGCCAATCAAACATTTTATATTTAGTACAAGTTTTTAAAATATTACAACATTTTCCATGTTTTATAGCGGTTGTACCGAATGACCTGATGTTTCAGGACATGCGTATGAGCAAGTGAAATCATGAATTTTTCAAATAGTTAAGACAGAGTTAGTAACTTTGCTTAACAACCATGTGGTCCTTTGCAGGTGTCTGAATGATGTCACATCCTGTCACATGATATTGACCGCATGACTTGATCCAAAATGGTCCCTTTATATTGGTTACTCCGAATGACAATAAATGACAAATGATGAAATAAATTTTACCGGACATTCTTTCTCATAACAAAGCAACGACTTCTACACATAATTTTAATACCATTGTGCACTATGTTGATATATGATGTTATAAAATATATACATTTATTACATTTTAAGATATTTTAATCACTAATGAAAAGGCTATACTGACCTTTGGACGGTTAAACCAAATTACCTTTTGACAAAATCTTTAAAATACCTTTATATGTAGCAAAATATAATTAAAACCTTTTGGATTCAATAAAAGAGATCTAGTTGTACTACCTTACATACTTTGGATGTCATATTTTTTGTTTTTTATTATTATTAAGGCCTTTGGACAAAAAAAATGACCCGTTACATCACTCATGATGAATAAAACGTGTAAGAATCATAAACTTTTGTTAGTCACAGAGATTATTTCTGCAATAATCTGCAATAATCCAAAAGCCAATGGAAAAATCCTATTGGGTTTTTGTCGAGGAAACCAGATGATGCTAACTTACGTGTTGGCCTACAAAAATTTGTTATCGGAGCAGCACTCTATACTGCAAGAAACAAAAAAACCCTGAGTGAAAGTTGTGCAAGATTTCAGGGGTGACAACAGTTTAAAGCACTTAAAAATGTAAAGAGAGAGCATATTGTTCGCACTGGTGCTTTCTCTCTAAGCAACCGCTTAATTTATTCACAGCACTCACAGCTAAGAAAGAAAGTCTCTTACTTGTACTTGTTGAGTTCCGGAGAGTATTTCGCTTTGGCTTTGAAAATCACCTGTGGAAGAGGACATAGTAAGATTTTATTACTTACAAACATGACCAGGACAAACTCTATCTTAGATCTGTGTTTGTTTGAGGAGAGGAATCATCAGTACAGAAAAAAGTTGATTTAACCAAGAAACTTCTGCTATCTACTTCACACCTGCTCACAGGCCAAGTGATGACTAGCTTGTGCTCAAACAGAGATAAGGGTGACCACAAGGCTGTATCTCTTGAGTTTATTTAAACAAAAACATCTCCAGTTTAAGCAAACACTCTCAGAGCTCAATAACCACTGATAGTTATTGGTTTTACCTGAGGTCTTTGCAACTTCAACCCAAATGTCAACACAAAGCAAGCACAACTACAGAGGCTTGCACAACCGTCATTGATAAGCGTTCAAGGACTGATTTAATTCTGACTTGGCCTTCATGTAGTTCATTACATACATTAGCAGGTGATGTACAATACCGCTGACAAGATAAAGGTCAGTAAGTTAAAAATGAATACTTTTATTCAGCAGACACATTAAAATTGATTGAAAGTGACAGTAAACATCTATAATGTTATAAAATATTGCTATTTCAATGGCTGCCTGTTCTTTCAAACTTTCTATTCAACAAAAAATTCTATTTCCACAAAAAAATATGCAGCACAACCATTTTCTGAAGGATCATGTGACAGTGGCTATGTTTACATGGACCAATTTTCGTAAATCCAAATGAACTGAATCCGATTGCAGATCTGTTTACATGTACTCTAAACATTGTAATCTGATTCAAATATCCGTTTATATGTGTTTTATATACATTCCGATTAAAACTTTTGCGCACACTCTGCATTTGACGTCATATCAATCACACTTGCGGAGACAACCATTGACGTGACACCAACAGAGCTCATCGTTATTTTTGCCGTTCATTCATAAATCAGCAAAGTTTTTTCTGTGAACATGAACTTGCGCACTGCATAATGCGTGTCAACACTGCACTGCGCATGTGCCCCAGAGACTTCTGAATACAATTGAGAAAGTAGTCGGATTCAAGCGTTTACATGGTCATTTTTTGCTGTTGGATCGGATTAGAAAAGGAATAAACCACCCCTTCAAATCCGATCGAAATTTCATTCGGATCGATTAAGGTGTTTACATGAACGTTTTTTTAATCCAATTGAGCCATCAATCCAATTACAAATGGATTATTTGGGTGCATGTAAACGTCGCCACTAAAGACTGGAGAAGTGGCTGCTGAAAATTCAGCTTTGCTATCACAGAAATAAATTACATTTACAAATATATTAAAATAGAAAACAGTTATTTTACGTTGTAATAATATTTCACAATATTACTGTTTTACTTTTGGTCAAATACAGCCTTGTTAAGCAAAAGGGTTCATTAAAAAAAAAAAAAAATAATAAAATAAATTACTGACCCCAAACTTTTGACCAATAGTGTATGAACACATGCGTGACCGCATACTTCAAAGTAATGATACTAGGCCAAGGCCATTGAGGGCTTTCTTTAAGCTTTGTCATATTAAATTCTGTACATTATAAACCACGGCAGCTGAAACAGGAAAAGGAACAGGAACTGACTTCATCTGTAGCTTTCTGCACCTGCTCATTCAAAAGGTTATTGGGTCTGGGTTTCACATGAAAGTTAGATTTCAGATTATATGAAAAAGGATCCATAAAATGTAATATGCATCATTCTACTAAATATAGCCCCACTGTTTTTCCTTGTTATGACAATTCATGACACTATCAAAAAACAACCATGGTACCCTATGTAGTCGAATAAGAAAATAAGAATATATGTAAGAAAATAAGAATTTATGTCAAATAAGAAAATATTTAGGACGGGACTTGATTTTGTCCATGGGGAATTGATTGGATGTGGTTTGTTAATGCTGTGATCTCATGTAAGTAACAGGTTGTCCCGAAAAACGTCATCAGAGAAGATGAGAGATGTCAATGCAAGAATGAGAGGTTTTGATTTCATGGTGACTTTAAACTTTTCAACATCTTATTTTACAAAGACTACACTCAAGATGATGTCCTGCACACTTATCTATGTTACTTTCACAAAACATTTTAAGAAAAAATGCTTCCAATTTGGTCTTAACTTTAACTATTTGTGACAAAACATAAGTACCATGCATGGAATGAACTTGGGCAGGACACAGTGACAAAATTTCCAATAAGGCAAGGGATAGTGGGAATTTACTAGGCTCCTTCTTCATTTAAGAAAGAACAGTGAAAACTCACAAGTCATGTCTACATTCCTGATTGCACATATCCTAGTCCCGACTCTTCTCTAGTTACATGACTGATGACATGCAAAGAAACACTCCAAGACTGTATAGACTACAATGAGAAGGTCAAGTGCCAAGTGATCTCTGTATAATCGCAGAAGTATTATGGCAAACCTGCAAGAGTTACAGCAAAAATGTTGTTTTTTTAAGGGATATCTGTGTAACCAAAGCAGCATCAGTCATGACTATCAAGAGAACTCGGGCAGAAAACAGCTGAACACACCAGGAGAGTGCGGACACCTCCATTCACTGGACTGCGACACCCGTCCGACAGCCTTTGACAGCCATCAGTGGCACATGTGCAAATCAAGAACAGATGCTGTCTTGTTAGTATATGCACAGGGGCAATGGGCATCTGCAAAGGCTTAGAATGAATTTCAAGGTTTTATGGAGAAATAATGAAGTCACTTGAAAGGTCACCATGAACTCAATCATTACTTGAATTAAAATTCACAAATATCATTTTGCTCCTGTTAAGGGGAAGTAAAATTTAAAGGGGCAAAATTCAACAATATTTTCCTACTCTGTCAAAATTAAAAGTAGTATGCAGACATACGCTAATGTTCATATCGCAAAGCTCCCTCTTCCTTCCACCTATGTGATTTTAGCTACAAAAACGGGTCATTCAAAAATCAACATGGTTATGACATCACAACCATAAAGCACATAACATATGTCCATCCACTTTTACATATCTACATCTTTTTTACAGTATTCAGCAACTATCCTGATGAACTACAGTGTGAAATATACTGGTGCAGAGGCTCAAACGTTTGGGGTCAGTAAGATTTGTTTTAATGTTTTTTAAGTCTCTTATTTAATAAAATAATAATATTGAAAAATATTATTATAAATTAAAATAACTATTAATTAATCAATATATTAATTAATTTTAAAATGTTATTTATTCCTGTGATGGCAAAGCTGAATTTTCAGCATCATTACTCCAGTCTTCAGTGTCACATGATCCTTCAGAAATCATTCTAATATGCTGATTTGCTGCTCAAGAAACATTTATGATTATTATCAATGTTGAAAACAGATATGCTGCTTAATATTTTTGTGGAAACCAATTTTGTGGATTTTTTTTTTTTTTCCAAGATTCTTTAATGTATATAACAATTAATTTATTTGAAATAGAAATCTTTTGTAACATTATAAATGTCTTTATTGTAACTTTTGATCAATTTAATGCATCCTTACTGAATAAATAATAATAATAAAAAAAATCTTACTGAACAAAACAGCTAAAGAGGGTGGAAATGGAAAATGTCACAAAATTTAAGGTGAAATATACAGTACCTTTAACATTTTTACTAACCTTCAAAGAAAAAAACAAATCAAGTGTTCAAAGTGCAAAATATGGCTCATTTAACAAGGAAATCAGGAGATAAAAGGTGCAGTAGTCAGTACTTGTGTATGATGTATTGTGCATGTTGATGTGTGTCATCCTCATGTGTCTCCATGTCAGCAGACGCATCACAGACTCCACCGGGACATGGCACAGTGTGATTCTGAGTTAAATAGAAGAAAGCCTCCCGAAAATAAACACACAAACTGCACCTCGCGTTTCGTCCTCTCACGAGAGAGCGGTAGGCTCGAGGGACCCGTGTTGCCCCAAGCCTCGTGCTTTCACAGAGAAAAAGGCAGCATTAAAAGCTCCTATCTATCTGCTCTCAGCTCTCCACCCCAAAGCACAGTCTTACATGCAAAAACAAGGTCAGCATGCTCCACATTCAACGCAGGCACTGCCTGTGAACAGATTAGATATTGCAATTTTTTTGTCAAAAGGTGGAGAAAGGTACAAGTCAGATTATATGAAAAAAAAGAAAAGATTTTTTTTTTTGTTTGCATTCTCTGAAAAAAATTCAGAGTAATGTAAACGTCATAACCATGATACCCGAGTATTGCAATGCAGTTGCTAGGGTGATCTAAGTGGTTGTTAGTGTTGCTATGTGGTTGCTAAGATGATGCTGGATGGTTTGCCCGTTAGTTGCTTACTGGTCCAAGTCAAAAGAGCCCTGAAAGTGTCTGATATTCTGGTAAATATAGGGCCAGTATTCACTCTCAGAAAAAAAAAGGTGCAAAAGCTGTTACTGGGGCAGTACTCTTTCGAAAGGTACACCTTGGTAACATATTTACCCCATTAATGGTGAATATTGGTACCTAAAAAGTACATATTTGTACCTAAAGCATACATTTTAGTACCTAAATGGTGCCTGAAAAAAGGATTTTTGCTGCTTGTTCAAATTACTTAATTAAAATGAGCAAAAGCAACACAATTGCTATACATTTTGTCCTAACTTAATTTCATTGCGTTCTCCACTTAAATATATTTAGCATTGAAGTTTACTTAATCCATTAGTGTAGGGATTACATGAATTATTTTTGTTGCATTAACTGAAACTGGGCAGAGGATTTTTAGTTTCCAGCATGCTATGCATATGGCTGGATCAGGAGAGTAAATGTTGAAATTAGGTGTTATTTTTATGTGTTTTTGAGTGAAGGGAAAGACCTGTTAATGTTTAATGTTCAGTTATGTCTGACATTTCTAGTTTCGGTTATGTTATGTTGTCAAGTTTTGTGCAAGATGGCGTTGCGCATGAGTGCAGTGGCTTTTGGCTCACCAGTATGGTGCTTGTGTTTTATGTATGTCTTAGTGTGTATCTGAAATTTCATTGCATTCTGATGCAATGACAATAAAAGCTTGAAATTGGAGTTTTTATGGTTTACCGTTGTGCTGAAGAGTATAGCTTATGGTTATGTTGTGGATGGCTGCATATACAAAGATGCTACGTCCAATGAGCAATAGTTTTGCTAATGCCAGAGCAGTAACAAGCATCTGCAGACAGTCTTTTAGTTGTACAACTTAACTGAATGTCAAATACAAACTGGTCTTTTCCATTTTCTCAAAATCACAGACTTGAATATATTGGAATCATCTCAATATATCTGAACTGAAATAACTAAAAAACTTTTAAGTTTAACTGAAAATAAATGTTTAAAATGAAGATAAATTAAATTAGTGGAACCACTTAAAAAATTTAGTAAAATCAAAAAGCCATTTTTTCAGTGCACCTCAGTGAAAGCTTTTGTACTTTTTACTGAGTGTTCAAATGTAAAATATTATTTTTTAATGATTTTCATTATTTATTTATTTAAGGTGGAAAAAAGTCAACCAAAAAAAAAAAGTGAAAAGAAAACAAAAAAGTAAGAGAGAAAACAAATAAGGACAGGCCTGTATTCTGAACTAAGACAGACATGTTTTGTTTGGTATAAAATGTGAACTCATGACTTCTATAAACATGTGCGCAAACACACAGCAGCTACTTTCTGCCAGTCACAGAAAAAGGACAAAAAAAGGAAGCAGACGGCAATGTTCTCAGAGGACTGATATTTAAGCCCTTTCTGTGACCCACATGCAGACATTTTTTCTCAGTTCCTCAAACGTATTTTTATCATAAGATGTCCAAATCACACTGAGTCATGCTTTTGAAAAAGCATAATGCTGCGGTTCAGTGTCATGAGACTTTGTGAGACTATGACTTCTTCCTCTTTTACTGATACACTTGAAAACTCAAGCAAGAAGATTAATTCCACGATTAAGCAAAAAGTGTTACAGCCATAAATCCATAGTCGTTTTCTTGTGAGACTTAAATAGTTTAATAAATTATCTAATATATAATTAACCTACCAAGACAAACAGCTTGTTTTAAGAGTAATATTAATGTGCTTTTGTATTTTATACATTTTTATATTTAATTTTGACCCATTGCACACACTGTAAACCCTAACGCTCAAAATAATCAATTGGTTTGAGTAGGACAAACTTAAAATAAACAAATTAGTTCAGTCAAATTAACTTTTATGAGCATTTAGAACTTTCTTTTTCTTTCAGGTTCACAGAACTGAAATATTTTAAGTAAACTGAACTGTTTCATTGTTTTGAGTTTTGTCAACTTAAGTTCGTCTAAATTAAAAGAAATAAGTTTAACTGAAACTGGGCTGGGATTTCTATTTCCCAGCATGCTTTGCCATGGCACGCGAAAAGGAGAGTAAATGCTAAAATTAAGTGTTATATAATGTTTTTTGTGCAAGATTAATGTTAATTTGGAGATTTAGTAGTGAGTAATGTTTTGTTATGCTAATTTAGAAGAGTTTCTGTTAATGTGGGTTTTGGAGATTTATCATGGTGACAAGTGGTGCATGTGGTTTGGTTTGAAAGCAAGTATGTTAAATGCTTTATATTGCTGTACTCATTCAGCAAGTGCTATGCCATGCTATTGTTAACATGTTAGCAAGTTAGCATTTCCTGAAGTAGCTTGTTTACACTAATAAATTATTAGCCAAGTTGAATTAGATAAGTTTACACTAATAAAAATGTTCACATTGAGGACACATTGAAAATTTTATGTTAAATGTATGAGTTAGTGCACTCAAACATTTCAAGTTAAGAAACAATTAAAATGTATAAAACATACACAAGTACAAAATAATAGTACAAAATAAAAACCTGCCAGTCCTGCTTACTTAAACTGAATTTCTTAACTTATACATTTTGAGGCAGCTAATTGCCTCAAATTTTTTTGAGTTTTGCCAGCTTATTCGGGTTTACAGTGCAGGGCAATGGTGACACCAGAATAAAAATATTCATGATTCTGAAGCTGAAAATACAAAATTATTTTACACAAATTTGCTTGCACTCCGTCACTGTCCCTTTAAGACAAGTCATTTCACTCGGCGGTCATCTTTGAAACGCCTCTTGGGCATTCAAGTGCAGCTCCTATCTCTTTGAATGGGGAAACATCAAATTCTCCAAAGCTGTTTGCCAAGCTTTCGATTAAATTTCATATTTGAAATCACCAATGAAATCTTACAACAACTGTCTCATAAATTGTGTTTCTAAACGCTCAAATCATGACAAAAAAAAACAAACAAAAAAAAAAATGGTAATTTTCAGGCTGGATCAAGCCAATGCGCATGCGCAGTCCTAAATGCATGTGTCTTGTGCCTCATTTTGGAGGCGCACGTCTGACTGTTTCTATAGGAACCGGAGCTTCTAGCGGCCGCTGCAGTGACGTGATGACTTTACCAATCGGCGATTGGCTCTTATTTAGAAGGCGGGACTTATTCCTCCATACTGCGCATTGCACTTTCTCCCATTCAAAACAATACGAGTGATGCATCTTGTGATATTCTATAGTCTTTGACTATCCACAATACAGATTGTCACTATCCACAATACATATTGTTGCATTTTTATATTGCAATATATTGATATGATATATATTGTTATATATAATTTGCCCCTACAAAAACAACTACTCAGTGCATATGACTGATTTACCAAACCAAAGAGAAGTAAAGCTTTCATCTGAATGGACACTGTGGCCTTCTGACATGTTTACATGTTTGAAAACATCATTTCCTGTTTTCCTGTTCGGTAATCAGAACACAACCCTGCAAACACACACTTTCCCCTTCAGTGCCTCATGTCAAGAGGGCCCCCAGGAGGTTTAAAACCAGTGATTCATCTACCTACACTGGGAAACAAATCTGGAACACTTCCCTCTGGTCTGTTTAATACTTGTTTTTGTACAAGACTGTTACATAGAGCCCTCACTGAACACATCTGAGTTAGTACTCCAGAGTGCAGTCTGGACAATGGGGTGGGGCGACACGCACCCACATCCAGTTTCATTGGTTTATAATACTGCAAATCTTATTGCCGTTGATGCTTGAAGCTGGTGCATGTGCATTCCTTTCTGTACGATTTTGTGAAATGATTGTTTCACCCTGCACCCATCGTCCAAACTGGACTCTTGGGTTACTCCATCTGAGTGATGGAGGTTGGGTATCCTGTGTGAAGCCAAAGCAGGTCAAAAAATAAATAGGCCTACACACTCAGTAAGACTTATTGGGATGGTTAATATCCAACCAAACTATTCCATTCAGTTCCAACAATTTCTGAGTCAGGCTGGAAAAGTTCAGGATCATATCAGGAAAAAGTAGGTTTTTATGCTGCAACAAGTCAAAGAGTGCTTCCGAAAAATAACTATCAAAAATTATTAAAAGATATTCAAAAGTTTATTTGAGACATTTAGCAACAAGAGTTGCTAGTTCAATTTTTATGGAAAAAAATGCTTTGGTACATCATCATTATGACATAAAAGGTCAAAATAGTCAAAATTATGCAATACTAAGTCATGATGAGATAAAAAGTTGGAATTATGAGATACAAAGTCATAATTATGAGATGACTAGTATCTTAGAGATGACTAATTATGAGACAAATAGTTGAAATTATAACAGACAAAAGGAGATACTGTCAGTGTCAATTATGAGAAAGTCACAATTATGACAAAAAGACAAAATTCTAAGCTACTAAGTAATAACTATGACATAAAAATTTGACATTTTTGTGTCATTATTACTTTTTGTGATAAACGTGACTTTTTCATGTCATAATCATGATTTAGCAATGCATGTTTTTTTTACCCATCTGTAACATTTGGCGAACTGTAGCTGGTCACTTTAAATGTCAGATAGCCTTTAAGTGGGACCAGACTACGCCAACAGTCAAATTTCAGGCTACACAGGACAACAGGAGGAGAGCTAACAACTTTCAGGTTAAGACACGCCAACTTCATGCCCACGTTGCATGCTTTACCAGTTCACACCCAATACCACAATAAAAGCAGCACCAAACTACTGGACTATTGGACAGTATGACCGCTACACTTAAGCCCAGATAATAAAACAAAAACACTCTATAGACCTTCATAACCAGTCTTACAGAAACCTGT
Source organism: Hypophthalmichthys nobilis (assembly GCA_037950665.1). Lineage (NCBI taxonomy): Eukaryota > Metazoa > Chordata > Actinopteri > Cypriniformes > Xenocyprididae > Hypophthalmichthys > Hypophthalmichthys nobilis. The sequence goes on from CM075478.1 coordinate 12,030,361, forward strand.
CTGGCAACCTTTGGGACAATCATTCCCCACTATCTATTTGATTCTGATTAGCTTGCAATCGTTCAAGCGAGGAAGTGTGTGTTTGGGGAGCAGAAATTATGCGAGTTTGAAGCCCATGCCAAGTGAGTCATACTTTACGTGTCCATGACACAAACGCTTGCATAACATCTGTAGCCAGCAAACACACACTTCCACAGGAATCTGAACATGCGACTGAAGAGAAACATTGACAAAAGTGTGAACAAACAGGCTGTGTTTACACTTTTACGTGATGTCACGCTAGCTTTGTCAACACACACAAAAATAAAAAATAAAATAATAATAATTGTGTATATAAAACATTCTTGATAACATATTGCTACTTATACTGGATAACATGATGCTACTTATAACACCACATGAAATCAAAATAGGAGTTTTGTGCCTTATAGTCCTTGAATAGCTTTGAGTCTTTTTAATATGCTAATGTAGTCCTAAAATGTACATTTTATATTTACATTTTTTTTCATTTAGCAGACCGTGGTGAGCATGTATTTTTTAATTATTTTTTTTTTCAGTAAGGATGTATTAAATTGATCAAATTAAATGAAATTGTAAACACTTTCCCATTACAAAAAAAAAAAAAAAAAAAATCTATTTTAAATAAATGCTGCTTTTTAACTTTCTATTCATCAAAGAATGAAAAAATGCATCACCATTTTCACAAAAATATTAAGCTGCCTATTTAGTATCTATTAAATATTAAGGGGACCTATTATGCAAAATTCACTTTTATAAGGTGTTTGAACATTGATGTGTCCCAGCCTAGAATGGTAAAAAAACACTATTTTTTTATAATTACCATAAATCAAAAGCAGTCTCTTTAAATGAGCTGATTCAGCCTCGCCCACAGCCGTGACAATCTGTCCTATTAGCATAGAGACAGCCCTGAGTGAGGAGCATAGTGTTCGCCATTTCTGTATCCTCACTGTCGCAGCTGGAGTTTTACAATGTCTGCGCCAAAGAGGCATTACAAGTGTTCTGTTTTGGGATGTACCAATGCATACAAGTGTCTCTATAGACTCCCGCCATCTGAGTCATTGAGGACATTGTATTTAAATTTCATTTTCGAAGGAAATGTCCAAAGAAAACCGGTAAAGTCTAATGTTTGGGTCAATCATTTTATGTCGGACTGATTCACAAAAGAGGGTCTTTTCAACGCTGGATTTTCACAAAGGTTAATTTTGAAAGATGGGTCAATTCCAACGCTTTGTGCGCAAACTAAAGTATCACACGTCATATGTTGTGAGTCCTTCCAAATTGCCTTTCTAAAATCTCTTGTTGGCACTCTGTACGGCTAATGTTGCTAAAGCTACCATTGTCTCTGCCTGTTTCCACTGATGCCCTCATGTGCTATCATTATCGTAAATACAAGTTTCCTAGTTAAAAACATGAATGCTCTTTGAAGTCTGAAATTTTCAGTGCGTGAGATTGTCCTGTTTTGTTGTTGCCGGTATGCCGAAGCATGAGTTCTTGAAGCTCTGCCCTCTCCTTGAAAGGGGGATGGGAGTACCAGCTCATTTGCATTTAAAGGGACACGCAAAAAAGACACATCTTTGCTCACCCCTTGCAATTTTAACATGTTAAAAACATTATCTGTGGGGTATTTTGAGGTAAAACTTTACATACACACTCTGGGGACATCAGAGACTTATTATACATCTTGTTAAAAGGGGCTTAATTGGTCCCCTTTAACATAAGAAAAGTTTCTTGAGTGCCAAATCAGCATGTTAGAATGATTTCTGAAGGATCATGTGACACCTTTTTTTAAAAAAAAATATCAAAATAGAAAATATTTTAAATGGTCAAAATTTCACAATATTACTATTTTTACTGTATTTTTGATCAAATAAATGCAGCACTGGTAGGCATAAGAGACTTCTTTCAAAAATCTTACCAACCCCAAACTTTTGAACGGTAGTGCACATAAATAGTTATGCAAAAAGAAAAATAACAATTTTTGGAACAAGACACCTTGGCTATAGTGTGCGTCAGGGAAAAACTTAAAAGTAGTTTAACATGGCCCCCTTAAGATAATGACATAATATGAATCAAATTCAGTCCACTTATGTCGTGAAACAACAACTGTATTTACCAGGAACAAACAAGCGGCTAATTTAGGAAGCAGGAGGATTAAACGGCTGTTTTCCTTCAATGCTCTTGTGGACTGTCCTTGTTATCCACATCTTCCCTTTACAAGACAAGCAGGTCTATAGAACCTAGAGATCCCTGCCAAAGAAACTGCGGCCTAGTTACAGATTAACAACAGCCGTCCTAAACCTCTCCTGACACAACAGCACAACTGCTAAAATCATTAGGGGAAAACAAATTCCAGCATAAACCTCTTCAAGTCAGCTGTCAAAGGGCAAATTGTGGTTCATTCCAATGAGGAACGGCCAATGAACAACTCAAACAGGTGCTTAAAGTTTGTTAAACAAATTTTGTGGCACAATTCAGTTACTGATCCCGATCATGTGACTTAGTCCTAAATATGAGTTTAAAGAAGCACTGGAGGAGTGTAAACAGCAGTGAGGAACAGATGTCCGCCCAATATCATAATAGTCTATACCAAACTCGCATATCTAGAGATGCTTTACAAGGACAAAGATGCTCAGAGGGTGAGTGTGGAATAAGAAAACAACATTCCAGTAAGCCGTAATGGAGCTGCGGGGGTGATGCCGCCGTTTGGCTGGCCATTATAAAGATTCCTTAGCAAACTGAATTAATAAGACTCTCTGGGATGACACGGCTGCAGAAACAGGCATTGAATATGTGGTTTGGCATGATAAATGTGAAGAAATGTCATGCTAAACAACTTTTATGGTCAAGAGATGACAGATATTGAGTTAGGTCTGACATTAGCAACTTCAAGCACGTGTCATTCTTTCAAAACTGTATTGAATAATACAGGAAATTTGATTAAATAAGTGAACTTATGCAACTGTATTACAGCAAAACTTCACATGTTTCATAACTACTTTTTTGTTTCAGTTGTGACTGAAATATACTGTATATATCCTGTTGTTAAAGGAAAAGAAATCTATCTATCTATCTATTCCATCAATCCATCGATTTCTTTCCATTTTAACAACTATCATCCATCCATCCATTTCTTTCTTTCCATCCATCCATCCCTTCCATCTTATCCATTCCATCCATCCCTCCCTTTCCATCTTATCCATTCCATCCATCCATCATCCATCTCTTTCTGTTCTATCCATCAATCCATCCATCCATCCATCCCTTTCCATCTTATTCCATCCATCCATCTCTTTCCATCTTATCCATTCTATCCATCCATCCATTCATCTCTTTCCATCTTATCCATTCTATCCATCCATCTCTTTCCATCTTATCCATTCAATCCATCTCTTTCCATCTTATCCATTCTATCCATCCATCCATCACTTTCCATCTTATCCATTTTCTTTCCATCCATCCATCCATCTGTCCAACATCCATCCATCCATCCATCTCTTTCCATTCTATACATTCCATCAATCTCTTTCCATTCTATACATTCCATCCATTCTATCCATCCATCTCTTTCCATCTTATCCATTCTATCCATCCATCCATCCATCTCTTTCCATCCATCTCTTTCCATCCATCCATCTATCATCATCCATCCATCCATCCATCTCTTTCCATCCATCCATCTATCCATCATCCATCCATCCATCTCTTTCCATCCATCCATCCCTTTTCATCCATCCATCCATCCATCCATCTCTTTCCAACATAAAAGACTTCTTTCAAAAACCAAAAACTTTCAAAAGACTAAAAAAAAAATCTTACTGAGCCCAAAATTTTCCAAGGTGGTGTGTTAAAATAAATCACTTACTAAACTTATCTGTGCCAAGTTATATACAATTTTACAACCATGTAGAGCTGAAAACCTGCAACTTGCATGATATGCACAAGGATACAAGAAAGGGACTGATTGCATATAGAAAAATCAGTGTTCTGAAGTGTTAACTAGAAAAATTAAGATAAGTGCTTAAAACTACAAGCACATTTCTGCTTTTAAAGCCTCCAGGATGCCTTGCCCCATAGACTTTCATTGTCTTTCAAGTGTATTACCCTGAACAGGACTTTTGGTCATTTACAAACTGAGAACCAAGTCAAAATTATTGTCTTATGTAATCTACAGCATTTAACAGATCGCATTTTTGCTTGTTCTGAACCTGGAACATTCTTGTGAAATTATGTTGAAAATAACCCCCGGGCAGCACCAAAAACTGCCAACAATGTGCCACCAACAGCAAAAAAATATACAAGAGTAAAAAATGGCCCATCTCTTCTCTTTGCAGAGCTTTGCTGATGAGGTCTCATGTGATCCATTACTCTCACACACCTACATGCAAAAAACACACATGCTTTTCATGAGGGAGTGTCTGCTTCAAGTAAACAGTTGGCGTTGACAGTACACACGCCTTTAATGTGTTTTCTCAACGCACGAGTGTTGCTGAAAGTGTAATTTGAAAAATTAATTGGTCATCACTTTGGTGCCACCTCAGGGAACTGGATAACAGAGGAAAAACAGAAATGAAACCTGTGAAATATGACAAAACTTGCGAAGGATAAAATGCATTATTTACAGTGTTACAATTTCAGTCCCCTAAAGAGTTCGCATCTTCTCTGTATTCTGGCTGTAAACATCAACAGACATTTTGAGTTCCAGCACACGTTTTTGACAAATATACAGTATATAGACATATGGTTAACTTAGGGGCTTCTACACCATTCTTATTCACCTTTCATTTCCCTCTGATTTTAGGAATAAGTTATGGGTAGGGTTAGCTTTAGAGGCAGGGACAGGGTTAGGACTTTGTTTTTAGACAGAAATGTTGTTCCAGGATCAACAAAAGATGTTGATGCAAGAACATGTCTTCGCAAAATCACGATTACTGTATGAAATGACTGTTGTTGGGTTTTTATACAGCACAGATATATATTATTATTATTATTATTAATATATATATTTTATATATATATATATATATATATATATAAAATGCTGCATTTCCTCTTCCAAACTAGCTAGTGATTGAATGAGGTGATTATGATAGTTGCTGCAAAAACAAATCGCACTATAGTGACCACTAATAGTGGTCATTAGGTCATTACTGTGTCACCAGGGTACTAGAACACAACACAGCATGCACGGCCACACAAACAACCCACTCGAATACGTAACCCACACGGGTACAGTACCCCACCAATAAGATTTTGTTTTTGACTGACATTTCGAAGTCGGGGTGCTTGCCGTCTTTGTCTGTGCAGTGGCTGTTCTCAGAGCAGAATGCTGCACACCCCTTTTGTTGTGCCTGGAATAGCACAGGATTGAGCAGGGTGATGTAATGCTCTTGCAGCAGGTGCCTCTGATTGGCTCGCACCTTCAAATGCCAACTCGCACTGTTCAGGCAGAGTCTGTACGATGCCCACATCTCAAATAGCTCCCGAGGAAAACACGCACAAAGACCAGCTCTCTCAAGCAACCTTCTGCAACTTAATGTGGGTGTAAGGGGAAAGGCTACAGACATGCATAAATGGTGGCTGCATAAAACAAAGCTGTCAATAAATCTAACAGGACTGCAGGGCTTGTCAGTCAGGTTTGATTGTGCCACAGCTCTTTGTGCTGACTACGGGTGAAATAAAATGCAATATAAGCAAGGTTAGATTAATATCAACTGGGGTCATGTTGGAGAGAACGGAAAGGGCAAAGCACACATTTGTTGAGTTTGGGACATGAATAATAATCTCATATACACTTCTATTCTTGCAAATTCGAGTAAAAAAAATTCACCATAACAGTGCTGTTTTTGTGTCAAAGAATGCTTACCAGACTTTTGACTTGCACAGACAAAAAACGTACATTATAAATCCTCCATTATGAATTCTCCTTTATGAGATTTTAAATGACTGTATTTTAAAGGAATAGTTCACCTTCAAGTAATTCCAAACCTGTTTCTTGCTTACGAGAAACAAAAAAGGAGAAGTTTAGCATAATGCCACTTCTCTTTTTCATAAAATGAAAATAAATTGTGACAAGGGGCAATCAAGCCTCCAAAATGATGAAAAAAACAAACAAACAAACAATAAAAGCACCATAAATGTATTTAAAGGGATAGTTCACCCTAAAATCAAAAAAAAAAAAATCCCATAATTTACTTACCCTCAAACCATATATGACTTTCTTCTTTCAGTCAAACACAATCAGAGTTATAATAAAAAATATTCAGGCTCGTCCAAGCTTTATAATGGGAGTGAATAGTAACAGAGATATTGAATCCCCAAAAAGCACATCCATCCATCATTAAAGTAATCCTTCTGAAGCGAAGCAATGCATTTTTGTAAGAAAAAAAATCATATTTATAACTTTATAAACTAGAATCACTGGCTTCTGTACACAAGTCATTTCCGGCAGAAGAGTGAACTCTGACCTGACGCATGATGTATTGACGAACTAGAAGTTAGACGTAAGCTTACGCTACTCCTACATCCTACGTCATGCGCCGGAACTTGACTCTCTCGTGAACACGCGGACAGACATTACCAGAAGCTAGTGATTATAGTCTATAAAGTTATAAATATGAATATTTTTTCTTGCAAGAATGCATCACTTCGCTTCAGAATGCCTTTATTAACCCCCTGGAGCAGTATGGATTACTTTTATGATAGATGGATGTGCTTTTTTGGTCTTCAAAATCTTGGTTACTATTCACTCCCATTATAAAGCTTAGAAGAAACAATCATTTTTTAATATAACTTCAATTGTGTTTGACTGAAAGAAGAAAGTCATATACACCTAGGATGGCTTCTTGAGGGTGAGTAATGGGATAATTTAAATTTTTGGGTGAACTAAACCTTTAATACAACTTGTATGCAAGTCTCAGTCATATTTGCACCTATTCAAATATGGTGCATCAAGACATCTAATGTTTGAATACATGCACATATTCAAATCGCAAATGAGATTTTAGACTTTTTCTCTTTTCTTTTTGTATAAAGCAACTTAAATGTTGTATTTATATTTATGCATTTGTTAGATGCTTTTATCCAACATTGGGACACTGGGAATCAAACCCATGACGTTGCAAACGGCATGCTGTGTAAGCTACAGGAATGCCTGTAGGTCAACCATTTTGGTTTCTATCATAAAGCCATCTTATGCCATCAGAAGACTTGGGATATAGCACGCAGTAGTCATACTGACTATTATTATGTTACTTTTATGGTGTTTTTTTTTTTTTTTTTGGGAGCTTGACAGTCCCTAGTAACCATTCACTTTCTCTGAAAAGAGCAGTGCGGACACACTTCTAAACATCTCTTTTTGTGGTCTACAGAATAAAGAAAATCAAACAGCTTTACACAAAGATGTGTAAATGATGAAAATAGTGTCATTTTTGTGAAACTAAGTAGTTGTTATTTTTCCAGCATAGAATAAGGACATGTAATGTTCCGTCCTCTCCTTTGGAGAGGAGATGAACAATATTTCATCTCCTGCATGATAAGGTTATCCATTCAGAGACGGCCAAGACTTCACAAAGGGTGGAAGGATGGACCCAAAGTGGCAATAATAGACCTCATTCAAACTGTCCTGTGAACTGCTCCGTTGTGGCCAAGCAGAGGGGCTTGAACAGAAACTGATGACCTCCAGCTGTGCTCTTGCCCCAGTATCATGGACATGTTAAATGTCTCTGAATGTTTTAAACAACATAATTTCCCTGAATGACAGTATAGCGATGCTTTTAATCGCAACTGGAGCATTAAGTTCCAAGTCAGTCAGATGAAGTAAACACATTTGGTGGGAGGGACCCACTTAGATGTGAGTTGCATGAAAATTGCATTCTACATGAATGCAAAATGATTCATATTCTCTCTATATAACAGGTTACATTGATTTGAATACTACTTAGATCAACAGCCCACATAAAGATGCATTTAGATACATTGCAAAATAAAAACAAATTCAGTTCAATGGAAAACAGCAAAGTAGGACTTACCTGAGCAAAATAAAGGTTGAGCAGACACAATGTGAAGAACTGCAGGCAGACTGGAAAACAATACAGGAGCCAGAACGGCAAAGGCTGAAGCTGGTTTGCTTGAACAACATTTTTAAAGTAGAAAGAGAAGAGTGTCGTCCTCAACGCCGACCAGAGCAAACACAGAAAGAGAAAAACACTCTGGTAGCTGAAGCGCTTATGTCCGTAGTGCAGAATCAACCAGAGCTGCAGGTAAACAAACACGAAAAGGAGCGAATACAAAACCGTGTAAAGAACCGTGAGACCGAGCTGCACGGACGGGGGAACCGCAGCCTGGATCAGTTCTGCTGAGGATGATGATGAAGAGGAGGAGGAGGAGGATGAGTCCGTCCAAACACTGACACTGACCTGGTTTTCTAATAAAAACAACATATCGCCAGGATGCTCGCTATCACGCCGACTTATCCAAAACGTTCTACCGTTTTCCGTTTCCATGAAACTTTTCATGCAGATGTTTTGAAATTATGAAAAATTGAAAAACGTCAAACTTAATTACAAATGACATATGAGCTGAAAATGACAAACTACAGGCTGCCCTAAGTTGTTATCCTATGAAATAAACTTTAACGCAAATTCTTGGATGTTTATAAGCGAGATGTGAAAAACAAATAATTAAAAAAAACACAGAGTCCCCCAATCTCTGCATAGCAGCTCCCTCCGAGCTAAGAAAAGCAAACTCTAGAGCTAGAAAAAAGCGATCAGCTGGCTAGCGTTGCAGCTCGATCCCCGCCTACTGACCAATGGGAAAAGGCTAGAATCTGACGCGCTTGTGTCGCCATGTTGGCTCTCAGTTGAATAGAGCTGAATGGAAAATTTCTGTCGCATTCGAGCCGAAATGACTTGGCTTTTCAAGTACGTTGGCCGAAGAGCTATTAGCACTCCGCCTACTTTTTTTTGAGAAACCAATCAATTGTCTTTTTAGTGCCCTGCCTCTGGTCCTCTCCGTTTTTAATTTTCAAAGTATCGGCGTTATTATTTTCAGTACCATCTATTTGCTTGGACGTTTAGGCATGTTGTTTTAAATGTAGGCCTGCGGTAGTTAATTTGTAATTCTGTATTGTAATCGTCAACATAATAGTGTGAAAAATAACTGTATCATTTATTTTTATAAATAAGCTAAGCTGTGGCTTATGCATGCAATAGATTTTTGGACGTTTTGTAAGCATGGTATGGAAAAATAAGTATAAGTAAAAAATTAATAATAATAATAAAATCTCTGCAAGGCAGCTCCCTTAAAGAAAAGAAAAACAACTCTGTAAAAAAACGATTATCAAATGTAGGGAGAGATTACGCTCTGGCTCCACCTTCCGGCCAATAGGAAGAAGCTGGAAACTGACGCGCTTCAGTCGCCATGTTGGATCTCATTTGAAATAGTGGTGAATTGGAAATGCTGTTAGTTTGAGCCAAAATGACAGGCTTTTCAAATGAGTTTTCGCCATGATCCCTCCGCCTACTTTATTCTCATTGGGTTTTTCATTGGTATTTTGAGCTTTCTGATTGGTGTTAAACACACCGTTAAACCCTCCCTACACATTTGATTGGACAATATTTGCGCGTGTTGTTGTTAAGGGTGTACGATTGCAGTGGTTACTTTTGTAACAATATCCCGTAGTCATTAACCTAATGGATTTGCAAAAGGGTCATATAGTTTGTTTTTATAGGTTGATCTTAAACGTGCAATATGCTAAGCTATGAAACATGCATTCAGTTGCACAGCACAGGCGAGTTGTTTTGATTTGATATGGATATATACCAGTTATTGACGGGCTCATCCTTAATATTATGAACTAATGTAAATGAATGTAAGTTAGAGGTCCATAAAGTGGAAAAGGGCACTATGTGCATAGTCTATTTGGTTGCGTTTCTATTTGGCCTGACAGCAGAACAATGTTACTCCGAACTGATAGAAGATTCCAGCCAGAGCTTCATGGAGAGGATGAACACAGGGAAGACATCCTTTATATACTTTGGAAACCATGGTGAGACTTTTTACATGTGTTGCAAATGATTGCAGAGCAGTTATCATAATTTACAGACTTAAGCAAGAGTCATTCAGCGTCAAGAACAATGTTACAGGTAATTTTTAAACTTATAAACTCCATTGGCTATTACATAAACTCTGTATTTACTTGCAGTCAATCCAACTATCGAACTGTTCATGGAGCAGCTCGAGATGTCAGCTGATGCCCTAGAGGACTATGGAATATCTGTTGTAAAGGTGAGCAAAATCTCATTTCAGATCTTCACAAGAGAGCTGTTAGCATATATAGCTTTGGTTTCTAGTTATGTTAGTTTTCCAACTTATACACGAAGTTGATTATGCTGCAATAAAGCAAAACAGCTTGAATAACTGACTGTTTTTACAGGTGAACTGTTCAAAAGATCCTATAGCAAATTACTGCACAGGAGAAAAGCTAATGACCAAGGCACACTTGTTCAGGTATGGGTTTATATAATTTGCCCTCATAATTATATTAACACTTCTGTTTAAAAGTTTGGGGATGTTTGAAAGAGATTATTCAGCATGGATTCATTAAATTAACAGGAAAGTGAAAATAAAGACATTTATAATTAGGGATGCACAATATATCGGCCACCATATCGGTATCGGCTGACATATGTTCATTTTTAATGTTATCGTTATCGGCCTGATAAGAATATTTGGCCGATATATTAAAGCCGATAAATAATGGATTATTTCCTTCAGCTGAGACACTTCAGATGCGCCCTGTTCGCCATGATGGTTATGAATTGCTTGAAATATGATTGGAATCACTTCAAAAAGGAAAATACAGTTAAGTGCAATATACAGTGCAAGTTTGTCATATAGGCTACATAAAATTATAATGAGAACATTATAATTGTGTGCTTCGGACATGGCTTTTAATGGTTAGACTTTTGTTTTTGTAATCAGGCTTTCCAAAATTATATAAAAATTTGGATTCAGATTTATCAGACAAAATATCAGTTATCGGCTTTTAAATATAAAGAATTATCGGTTATCAGTATCTGCCAAAATTTTCATATCGGTGCATCCCTATTTATAATGTTACAAAAGATTTATTTAAAATAAATGCTGTTCTAATGACCTTTCTGACTATCAAAAAATAGTGACTGTTCCAAAAACATAATAAGCAGCACAACTGTTTTCAACGCTGATAATAATAAGAAATGTTTCTTGAGCAGCAAATCAATATATTAGAATAATTTCTGAAGGATCATGTGACACTGAAGACTGGAGTAATGATGCTGAAAATATTCAACTTTGCCATCACAGGAACAAATTACATTTTAAATATATTAAATATATTCAAATTTGAAAAATATGTCACAATATTACTGTTTTTACTGTATTTTTGATTAAATAAATGTAGCCTTGGTGAACATAAGAGAATTCTTTCCAAAAAAAATCTTACTAACCCCAAACTTTTGAACGGTAGTGTATACACCCATATGATTTTCTTTCATCCATGGAACACAAAAGCATATGTTTGCCATACTGTGAATGTGAATGAGGGTCAGCATCAAAAATAATAACAAAAGTGCCATAAAAATGGCCCATATGAATCCATGCAACAGTTTTTTTTGTTGTCTTTTATCATTCCAGAGGCTCTGAGGTCCTGAGGAGTTTTGACATCGATACTGTATTTGACGTCAACGCAATTGTTTCTCATGTCCTTTTGTGAGTTCTTCTTATTTAAAACTTTATAGTAGCAACAACGTTTAAAGATCTACATATTTTGCCTGATGGAGCTACAGTGATGACGATGACTTTTGAACGTGTCCTTTTATCCTCCATTCAGCTCTGTCCTCTTCAATGAAGTCCGTTACGTGCACACACCTGCTGAGCTGCTGCGCGTCGAGAGTGCGGCCAAACAAAACAGTGACATTGTGGTCGGTCACATACCGGTGCTCGGCCTTCCAGGTACAATCTCTATTCTGTCTGTGTATTTTGTTTCCAGAGTCCAGTTTCTTGGTTGGAATGAAGCAATATCATCTCTTGTTTCTTTGTCTGAACAGAGCACCGAGCTTTGATGGAGGCAGCATTTGTGTATGGAACCAAGTACCAGTTTGTCCAGACAACTGGCTCTCTAGTGCTGAGACACATGGGGTGAGCTTCACACATTACTCTAAAGAGTGATATACATGGCCACAAGGTGTTCCCAATGTTGATCTAAAGCTCTCATCACCTGTTTGCATATCCAACAACCACAATATATTCAGCTAACATTTCATTAAAGTGCCCCTATAATGCTTTTTTGGATATTACCTGTCATGCCGTTTGTATTACAGCTGTTTGAATGTAATGGAAAAGGTCTGCAAAGTTTTAAAGATCAAAAAGACGCTGTTTTCTGCGCTGCAAAAGCAAATCCACCTTGCATGCACTTCTGAAAGATAAGGACTCAGACTTGAATTAATATGGTAAAACCGACACTATTGTTACTGTTCGTATCACTGAAATTCAGATATCAGGACTACAACAAGCTTCTTCCCGGGTTGGTGACATCACAAATCCCCAATTTTACATTAACCCTGCCCCCGAGAACAAGCAACAAAGGGGGTGAGGCCATGTTGGGCTGCTTTAGAGAAGAGGAAGAGTTGTTGTAGTAGAGTGTTGATACCATGCCGTCATTTTACGCTGGACTGCTTCACAAACAAGGGTCAATTCAATGCTGGATTTGCACAAAAGATTAATATGACGGCACATGCTAGTCGATGAGTTGAATCAACTCCACAGCAACTATATACATTTATCCACTGACCATTCAGAAACATCCAGATGCATTTTATAAGTTGTAACTTCTTCCTGAGTCTCTCCATCAGTGTCCGACTCCGGTTTGAACAATGTAAGGCTGAACACTGTTACTGACATTCATCATTTTGGCTGTGTGAGATTCTCCAGCTTTGTTGTTGAGCAACCGAAACACAAGCTGTTAAAGCTCCGCCCTCTCCTGGAAAGGGGGCCGGGAGCAGCTGCTCAATTGCATTTAAAGGGACACACACAAACGGTGTGTTTTTGCTCACACCCAAATAGAGCCAAATTTGACAAGCTATAATAAATGATCTGTGGGGTATTTTGAACTGAAACTTCACAGACACATTCTGGGGACACCAGAGACTTATATTACGTCTTGTAAAAGGAGCATTATAGGTCCCCTTTAAAGTAGCATAATATTTGCACTTTAATAGATATTATTCAGTTTTGTCTTAAATTATAACTAATTCTTCTACTTTAGTGTTTCTCAAATGTATCTTGTTCTGTTATCTATCACAGGGTCGTCGATTCCTCTTCCTCACAAGCACGACTGTGGTTTTTGCACTGCAAAGGTGTGTCCAGGCAGTCTGACCCATGCCCCAGTATTCCCATGAGGAAACCACTCAAAACCATCAACATACACACTTTCCTCCAGCTGATGGAGGCACCTCTAGTGGTGAGTAAGCATCTTCTACTTCCTGACATTTATGACAGTTATGATGAAAAGGAGTTATTATGATTCTCAAGTCTCTTGCATAAGTTCCATGTCCATTCTGTTTTGATCCAATTCTGGACTTTTCCTACAGACAGAGGCAGTGGTGGACCCCTCTGAGGTAGATGTGGTTCATATCCACCTCAGTGTACCTGTGCTGTATCTGTTCTCTCAGCCCCAAACCCAGCACCTGGACCGGGCCACCGCTCAATCTCTCGCCCTGCAGCTCCACGGGGAGGTTGGCGTAGTGCTCATTCACAGGTACTGATGATGACAATGAAAACAACTCTGCAATTCATAAAACTTCAGTGTTTATATAACAAGATTCCATGGGAAATATTGGTCAGCACTTTACAATATGCAATTTGTTAAGGCATGAAGTATCATGATCTAACAATGATTTTTACTGTGTTTTAATATAGTCTTGGTTAAAGCTGCAGTCCGGCATTTTTCCTCTTTGTCGCCATATCTGTTTTAAACCTGCAATTGCAGTCATATGCGGAATTGTTATCGTTATGTGCGTCGTGCATGTTTGCTGTCAATCACTACACCGGTGTGGATACCATACTTCAGAATCACAGATTCACAGATCTACGTCTTGGAAGTATGACCAATATAAGAATTTTCACTGGAAAATGTCATCTGAAAAAGTAAGTAACATTTCTGCCACTTTTGTTCTGACCAACTGAGGAAAAAAGCATTAGGCCTACAATAAATCGCGCTGCCAATGATGATTAAATCTAACGATCACTTAGTTCGGATCACGTCAAACCGTGCAAATTATTATTACTGTTATACTTTGTTCTCAAATTGTTAATGTTAACAACAACAGCATTGCGTGACTGTGTGTATTTAGTGTGTATTAGTGTTACCTGTAGATTTCAATTTCTGTAGCCGCTCCACAGTCCAAAGTCTTTTTATACTTTTTATAGTGCTTTTTGACTACGGGTGAATCTCCAGTTGTCACTGATGATTGTCATTTGGATCTTTCTGGATTACAATCCACCATTAAAATGATACGATTCATTATTTCAGCTGCTGTGAGAACAGGCTATAAATGATCCGCTACAAGCAGCATCCTCACATGATAAAGCCGACTAGCCTGGACTCCTTCTTTCTGTTTACAGACGTGACGTAATGACGCAAAAACGAACTGCTGCATGCTTGAATTTCCCGCGGAAATCCACTAGGTCGCTCTTATTATAAAACATTATTACAAGCTTACCGCTGTGAATCGAGCTAAGATAAGGAGATAGTTTTGAACACTGGCTGGATATGTACTTGTTCAAAAATTGATTTTGGATCATTTTTAACCAAAAAAAGTTACGGACTGCAGCTTTAATGTTTATAATTTTTAAAATTGTATATATTATTTAAGTTTATAAAATTAAGTTTATAAGTTTATAAAAATCTTATAATATCTTATAATCTTATTTTTTAAAATTTATTTATTCCTGTAATGGCAAAGCTGAATTTTCAGCATTATTACTCCAGTCTTCAGTGTCACATGATCCTTCAGAAATCATTCTAATATGCTGATCTGCTGCTCAAGAAACATTTCTTATTATTATCAATGTTGAAAACAGTTGTGCTGCTTAATATTTTTGCTACCATGTTTTATAGGTTTGAAACCATACTAAATTTTTTAAGGATTCTTTACTGAATAGAAAGTTCAAAACAACAGCATTTATTTGAAATGTTTTGTAACGATGTAAATGTCCTTACTGTCACTTTTGATCAATTTAATGCATCTTTGCTGAATAAAAGTATTAATTTCTGTCCAGAAATAATCGTACTGACCCCAAATTCTTTGATGCTGGTATGTGTAATTATAAAATAATCGCCAAATAATTGATAAATTAATTGATAAATTGGTTTGTTAATTCAAAGGGCATTAATGTTAACATTTACTAATTTGTATGTTAACAATGCATTAGTTTACACAAAAATAATAAGCATTTTCCAAGATTAATAAAAATAAAAGTATTATTTATTGTTAGTCATGTTAACTGTCACATTAAATAACTGAGTCAATGACAAGACGTGCATATTTTTGTGTCCAAATGCATTTTTAAAAAATAATTTGATACATTCATGACATATATCACTTTATTCTATAAAACCTATTTAGTTTTAATTCATTTTTAGTACATTTAAATAATACATGTTATTTTATGTTTCGTTATCTTACACCCCCAAAATGTCAGGTGGTGCACAAATTAACAGACTAAAAAAACTATTTAAAATGGTGACTTAATAATAAAAAATTAAAAACTAAATACTATGGCATCACATTGGGTTTCAAACCTTCATATAAACTAATTTTATAAATATCAGTAGTTTTAAAGCTGTTGGGATAATTGAAAAACATTTGTCCAGCAATTTGTATATTCTCAAATGTCAGGGTGGCACAACTGCAAACATGGCACTTTTATTATGAATTGACAAGGTAATAGCAGTAAACATGATCACATGATGACATGCATCATCCAGAGGACCCCAACTGATCCTTGTGGCAGAGTGAAAAGGTTTGTAGATCTCTCTCAAATACTGGTAAAAACTGCTGATTTCAACTGTGGGTAGGTTAGTGTCAGGTGGTACAACTACAGTATATCCATACAACTATTTGGTTGTACCATCTGACATCAAATGAATTTAAACACAAATGTTGTTCAACAACTGAAACTTGTTTAAACACATTGTTCATGACTCAAAAATATGCATTACATCAGTTTTGAAAAGATTTTTAAAAAACTTGTTTTGAAGCTTTATTTGTCAGTGTCCCAACTAAAATAAGCAGAATGCAAAATAAGGTTGGTTTTATCTGTCTAGATTTGATTTGGAGGAGAGGAATTTGCTATTATTGGTAATATTTATTTTCCCATCAGCTAAAAATAAAAGTTGGAAGCATAGAAAGTTCTTAGATTTTGGTGAATATTATGAAAACAAACTTTTCTTGGCATAGGATGAGCTAATGAATCATGCACAATAAGAGTAAAAGGAAATGGAGTCAGTTTTGCTATATCCATACAGCATCCAATACACATCTCCAAATTGCCTTCCACAGATCTTATTTTTCAGTCAACACAGTATCTTGATTAGTTTCTTTCTTTTCATTTTTCAGGAACAGTCCTAACGTGAAAACTCCACTGAAATACAACGCTGCTTACAGACTCCCACAGGAGGTCAGTTTAACCTTTGAATGTGGCTGTGATTATCTGAAAAAACTGTTTCTAACAAGAAGTTTTGTCAGCAGGATGTGAAATATTTTTCCCTGAATAGTGGAGAAGAGGTTATGAAACTTTTCAAAGAAGAACTTGTGCAAGAACACAAGATTGAAGATGAAGAGGGAGATGAGGAACATTGGTCAGATCCTGGTAAGTTGCCTATGCAATCATTGCTAGTTCCAGGTCTTAGAATGGTTTTAAACTTATTCTAAAGATCTTGTTGGCTTTATCCAGATATCCTTGATGACGAGGTGTCGGAGTCTGTGTACAGAGACCGTGATCATATGCAGGACTTGGAGCCTGTTACTGAACTCACATCAGACACTTTTCAATCTACAGTCACACAGAATGATATCACGGTGGTGCTGTTCTATTTTAAATGTAAGTTTTAATATTTGTCTCACTATATTAGCTGTATTAGTGGAATCTACCCTGATATATCCACTTTTGTCCTCTAGGGGATGCTGTCTGTATGGCTTTCATTCAGTCATATATAGAGGTGGCGGATGCACTTGAAGGTAAAAGCATTTCAATGATGAACAAAATTGCCAAAGTAGCAGAGTGTAGAAATGCTGTAAATCGAGTTATGTCTTTGTTTGATTCTTTTGATGGAATCCATTTTCAGCCTATATTAAAGAAAAATCAATCTCTGATCTCCACATAATAAATTGTTTTGCTTTTACAGTGGCCTCAAAAATGTATTTGGACATTTAAGTCATTGCATTACATAATACAAAAAAAAAAAAAAAAAAAGAATCTGCAAACAAATGATTTAGGACTTTTTCCTCAGAACCAACATCCCTTTTCTAAACATTTTTGTAATGATTTTTAACCGACTGGTCTGTGATTTTGTTGATCCATGCAGTAATTTCCTCTATCCTTTTTCCTCATCTTTCTTCAAATAATTTGATGTACTACAATTAAATTATTATATACTGCATATATATATATATATATATATATATATATATATACACACACTACCAGTCAAAAGTTTGGAATCTGTAAGATTTTTAATGTTTTTAAAAGAAGTTTCGTCTGCTCACCAAGGCTGCATTTATTTAATTAAAAATACAGTAAAAACAGTAATATTGTGAAATATTATTACAATTTAAAATAACTGTTTTCTGTTTGAATACATTTTATAAAGTAATTTATTCCTGTGATCAAAGCTGAATTTTCAGCATCATTACTCCAGTCTTCAGTGTCACATGATCCTTCAGAAATCATTCTAATATGCTGATCTGCTGCTCAAGAAATATTTATGATTATTATCAATGTTGAAAACAGTTGTGTACTTTTTTTTTTTTCAGGATTCCTTGATGAATAGAAAGTTCAAAAGAACAGCATTTATCTGAAATACAAAGCTTTTGTAACATTATACACTACCGTTCAAAAGTTTGGGGTCAGTAAGAATTTTTATTTCAATTTTTTTAAAAAGAAATTTAAAAAAATAATACTTTTATTCAGCAATGATGCATTAAATCGATCAAAAGTGACAGTAAAGACATTTATAATGTTACAAAAGATTATATTTCAAATAAATGCTGTTCTTTTGAACTTTCTATTCATCAAAGTATGACAAATATTTTGTACAATTGTACACAATAAATGTTTCTTGAGCAGCAGATCAGCATATTACTATGACTTCTGAAGGATCATGTGACACTGAAGACTGGAATGATGCTGAAAATTCAGCTTTGATCACAGGAATAAATTACTTTATAAAATATATTCAAACAGAAAACAGTTATTATAAATCGTAATAATATTTCACAATATTACTGTTTTTACTGTATTTTTAATTAAATAAATGCAGCCTTGGTGAGCAGACGAAACTTCTTTAAAAAACATTAAGAATCTTACCATGTCCAAACTTTTGACTGGTAGTGTATATATAACAAACGTTTATGTTAGATGCGATTAATCGCGATTAATTGAACTTGTATTTAATTTACACCTGAAGATTGCATAATTAAAACATCAAAGAAATGAAAGATGCACCACTTTATTTTGTGTCCACTTTATCAAATAACACCACATGCAGTGTTAAAAATTTGCACAACTGTTAGTCATTGCAGCAAAGACTTCTCTAATAATTATCAGCATTTACTAAATGCACTGTTTTTGCTCTCTCTGTCACTTTCTTTATCATGTCGAGGTGTGAGTGGGGTGGAGTTGGCGGCAGTAGACTGTGGGGAATGGACTGATATTTGCAGTGATCAGAATGTCACTTCCTTCCCCACCGTTATGACCTACCGCCCCATGGCTGCTGCTCAGCCGTACAGAGGCATGCTGGGAACCAAGAGCCTACACCGGTTCATACTACTGTGAGTTTCACATCCTCTTTCTCACACAAAGTCCGATACTCTGGGTGTGATTTAGTCTGTGTCACTCAGGAATAACCTGAAAGCATACGTCCTTTTTTAAATTAGTGGCCAGATGATTGAAGAGAGCAGGAATCGAGTGCTACAGTGTGCATTTGAAGTTTGCCTTCTATTATATGTTCTTATATGGCTTTGAGCTGATAATGGCAATTGCGGTGTCTTATCTGTAGAACACCATCAAAAATCAATTAATAGTTCTTCTCAAGACAACAGTGCAGTTATAGTAAATGCTCTGCCTACATTCCCTCCCAGAAAACCAATAGTCTTCAATCAAGACATCGCAGTTGAACATTCATCAGTATATTTATTAATGAGTTAATTTTGTTCTTGCAGGAGTCTGGTCTCCAGTCCTTCCCATCTATCCTCCTCTGCTGAGGTGTTGTCATTCTTAGAGGGAGATTTGTACAATAAACATGTATATTTGTCCGCTGTCAGAGTGCTGGGCCTGTTCAGTTCAACGCAAGACACTGGTAAGCACCCTTTTCCCAGGAATCACTGCTATGTGATAGATACAGGATAGATATACTGTGTAGTTCAGCTCCTGATAAAATCTTCCTGTAGCTTTCTAGTAATCCTGATGACCTTGATTAGCTTTTTAGGTGTGTTTGATTAGGGTTGGAGGTGAACTCCAAGGTCAGTGATCCTCCTGGACCGAAGTTGCCCATCCCAGCTGTAGATGGAGAATCCTTGAAAGAAATAGTTCACCCAAAAAGTCCAGCCAATATTAAAGAAAAATCATTCTCTGATCTCTACATAATAAATTGTTTTGCTTTTACAGTAAGTATTTGGACATTTAAGTCATTGCATTAGATTATAAAATAACAAACAAAGTGGAATCTGCAAACAAATGATATAGGACTTTTTCCTCAACCAACATCCCTTTTCTAAACATTTTTAGTTGATGTGAAAGTGACATGTGAAGGCCATGTATGGTAACCCATACTCAGAATTTGACCTCTGCGTTTATCCACGTTAGTGCACACACATTAGGAGTAGTGAGTAGTGAACACACACACACTGCAAACTGTGGACACACACACCCGGAGCAGTGGGCAGCCATTTTGCTGTGGATTTGGGGTTAGGTGTCTTGCTCAAGTCATTTCCTGCCGGTATTGAGAATCGAACCTGCAACCTCCAGATTACAATCCTTTATATCCTTATCTTTCTTTGTATAATTTGATGTAACACAATGAAAAGTGAAAACATTTTAATTTTTAATCTTTTTGTTACTAATTTGTTTGTTGTCAGTATTTTGTCAGCCATATTATTAAAGCTAAGGTAGGCAATTTTGGAGAGGCTAGGAATAGCAAACTAGCTTTGAAAGCATAAGATCCCACCCTCCATTCAAAGCGTCTCCAAAGAGACACCTCCTTCAAAACACCTCCTTCAAAACACATGAGCTGCACACAGCCAGAGTAGAGTCTGCAAAGCGTCAGACACGAGAGACGGCGTTAAATTACCTCATGTCTCAAAGTACATAACAATAATAATGAACGTAAACAACTTACAGAGCTCTTACTTCCTGACTGCCTCCTGACTGCTGAAGATTCATTTCGACATTGAAAGTGCTGTCATAGAAACGCATAAATCCGAGTCTGAGGATGGAAATGGCTACTAAGGTAGAAGGGCATGAGTTGCCATCTCTTAATTAAGCTAATAATGACATGCCGTGACTCGTGAAAGCAGCATAAGTTACTGTCTGTATGTCTACAACTATAATTCACCCAAAAATGAAAATTTTATGTTTATCTGCTTACCCCCAGGGCATCCAAGATGTAGGTGACTTTGTTTCTTCAGTAGAACACAAAGGATGATTTTTAACTCCAACCGTTGCAGTCTGTCAGTCTTATAATGCATGTCAATGGGAACACAATCTATGAGAATAAAAAAAACCATGCACAGACAAATCCAAATTAAACCCTGCGGCTCGTGACGACACATTGATGTCCTAAGACACGAAACGATCGGTTTGTGCGAGAAACCGAACAGTATTTATATAATTTTTTACCTCTAATATACCACTATGTTCAACTGCCTTGAGCGTGTGCACGGCATCCGGTGCGTGAGGTGTGTACGCGCTCTGGCACCAGAAGTGATCTCTCGCGCGTATACGTCACTCATTGTTTACACAGTGCACAAACATTGTAGGTACGACGGCTAATCAAAATGGTACTTACTTGCACTTATCCAGATTGTTCAAACCGACTTAAAACTAAAAGATTACGTTCTCTCGCGCAAACTATGTTGTGCGAGACAAACTATGTTAAACAAACTAAACAGATAAACATCACATTTTCATTTTTGGGTGAATGGTAACACTTTATTTTAGGGTCATTTAACTAGTTGCTTATTGGCATGCATATTACTAGAATATTGGCTGTTTATTAGTAATTATTAAGCACATATTAATGCCTTATTCTGCATGACCTTATTCTACATTCTTAATCCTATCCAATACCTAAACTTAACAACTAACTTCCTAACTATTAATAAGCAGTAAATTAGGAGTTTATTGAGGGAAAAGTCGTAGTTAATAGTGAATACATGTTCCCTATACTGAAGTGTTACCGGGTGAAGTATCCCTTTAACGCTCCGATGACATGTATAGTCTACACGAGCAGACCTAATACAATGATTGGACGAACATTTTTTGGTCCTGAGACTTCCACAGAAGATAAAGGTACATTTTGTTTTAAATATTTAGACCATTTCTATTATTGATTGCTATCATGATGTAAGGAGAGTTTTAACCACTATAACAAAAAGTGTTCATTTATTTCAGATTATGGCAACCAAAATGTATTTTATGGGTGTAGCATGTCTTGCATAACTTGATATGATGACAATCATGTGCTCTTTCTGTTTTAGGTGTAACCTCATTTGAGGAAGCTGCAAGACTGCTCAGAGGAGAGACTATTCTTGGGCTATTTGCCCACAAAGAGGCAAAGCAATGGTATCTGACAGGTTTACCGCAACTATTTTGATGATGTAATCAACTTTGTTTTTTTTCTTGCATTCAAAAAGATTTTAGGCGCCTTAACAAGATAATACATGTGTAGACTTTTCAGTGTAGAATAAAAAAAACGTTCCAACTGACTGCTCTGTATTTAATCAGGGTGGAGGGACTGTCAGTGAACCTGCCTGCTTTACTGGTATCCCACGGCCCTGGAGTTCATTATAAAGTCTATTCTATACCATCATCCTCCTCACCAACGGACCATGTCTCACTCATAAAACAAGTGGAACTGGATCATTTTGTAAGTTGTTTTGGGAACATAGTTGGAAATTGGTTTCTAAACACAGTTGCTCAATGGTACGTTATATTGGAATCACATGCTTTTTATTGGGATTTCAGTAACATGAATTGACTGGCTTTTCCCATTGATGTAGTTAACAGTAGTTAAAAATTGATTTTGGTATTTAAAATAAAGCTGAAATATAATATAAATAATCAATGAAAACTTGAACTAAAAAATAGAAAAAAAAACTAGAAATGTTGCCTTGGCAATCTGCCAAAAACTCACTAACAAGATGAAAATATGTTTTGTTTTGCATTGAAGCCTGAACTGACCGTGGAGAATCTCCCCTGGTATTTGGAGCTTGGGAAACCTTTGCTACTGCTTTTTATCGGAAAGGAGGACAGTACAGAGAGCACGAAGTCTTTAGCAGAGATAAAGCGTCCACTGAGCTCTGGACAGCTGGATTCCTTCCTGCCATGTTGGATTCATCTGTGAGGAACATGATCTGTTAGACACATTATTCAAAATTCATACCCTTTAATCAAACGCTTTGTTAGTTGTCAACAATGGGGTTTCATTGTTCTAGGGGTCGGACACCTGTTGGGAGGTCTATCCTGGAGAAGTATTTTGGCTTTGAACCTCCACTTCCTGCTTTGGTGATTTCAAAGTTAAGAACTGGAGGAGAGGTGTTTCTTTTCCCTCCAGAGCGCCCCCTAATGGCTAAGAACATCCTGCAGTGGATTCATGATGTGGAACATGGACAGGAGCAACCAGTAGGTGAGTCCCTGTAGCTTTAAATTAAACAGGCCAAGGCAGTCAATTACACAATTAGCATTTGTGGGCAGGTAATTTTTATTTTTTTTTCACGTTTGTGCTACATATGTGAAACATACAGCAAAATGTTCTGCTTGTTGAGAAGTGTGCCGTTATATTGCGATCTGACTTTTGCCTGACGGCGATAAAACGGGAAAAAATCCCACAGATATGTTAGAGACAAGTTTTTTTTTTTGGATATTTGGTGATGGCTCTTTTGACTTGAGCTGGGTGCGCACTGTACAATTCATAGTTCTTTACAACTGTTGCGTGTTAGACTGTGTGAAAATGATCCCTGCTGTAAGCCATGTCACACTGTGGGATCTGAGAATTAACGTCAGATTGTACGGCAGTCAAGACACATTAAAAACAGATGCACACAAGAAGACTCGTCTGGAGTTTTACATCATAAATCCGTGACACGTTCAGTGACGTGAACTGCATTTACATGCAGGATAGAAATGGTGGTTGGTAAACAAAAACAATCTCTAGTGTTAATTTTGATCATGGCTTCTCTTGAAAAGAAAACTGGGAATAAATGAAGATGATGTGTTTGGTTTGTTGGTGTTTTGATGTTGTCTCACTAATTGCGTCATCAGGTTCGGCAGTCCTATTGGTATTTGATTTGACGACTGTTTTAGGAGAAGCCACACTACAGGACTGTGTCGTCAAATCTTCTGACACTGCCAGAATTTCGTCAGAGGTATAATTTGATCTCAATGGTCATTAATTGGCTGTCGGTGAACTTGTCCAACTAATGATCATAGACTTCAGATATTGGCCTAGGATCCAAGGAATCTTTTAGGATCTCAGATGGCCAAATCATGGCCAAAATCATACAGTGTGAACCCAGCTTTAGGCCAGTAAGTAACCACTTAGCAACTGCATAGCAATTCACTGACAACCACTCAGAACACAGTAACATTTTGTCAGTGACCTTTTTGATGGATAAGAACCATTTACTTATTCATCAGGAATGTTTTGTTTTGTGTTTTGTTTTATTGTATTTTATTTTAACATGTTAATTATAAAACAATTGCATTTTTAAATTTTTTATTTTTATTTAACATTTTATATTATATAATATATATATATATATATATATATATATACACACACACACACACACACACACACAATTTTGGTAAAATATTTATATATATATATATATATGTGTGTGTATATATGTAATATATATGTAATAATATAATATATATATATATAATGTGTGTGTGTGTGTGTGTGTATATATATATATATATATATATATAATATACACACACACTACCAGTCAAAAGTTTGGAATCGGTAAGATTTTTAATGTTTTTAAAAGAAGTTTCTTCTGCTCACCAAGGCTGCATTTATTTATTTAAAATACAGTAAAAACAGTAATATTGTGAAATATTATTGCAATTTAAAATAACTGTTTTCTGTTTGAATATATTTTATAAAGTAATTTATTCCTGTGATCAAAGCTGAATTTTCAGCATCATTACTCCAGTCTTCAATGTCACATGATCCTTCAGAAATCATTCTAATATGCTGATCTGCTGCTCAAGAAACATTTTATTTGAAACTTTCTATTCATCAAGGAATCCTGAAAAAAAAAAAAGTACACAACTATTTTCAACATTGATAATAATCAGAAATGTTTCTTGAGCAGCAAATCATCATATTAGAATGATTTCTGAAGGATCATGTGACACTGAAGACTGGAGTAATGATGCTGAAAACTTATTTTAAAAACATTAAAAATCTTACCATTTCCAAACTTTTGACTGGTAGTGTGTGTGTGTGTATATATATATATATCTTAATGGCATCTATATTTACACTGTCTGTGACTTTGTCAGTAGTTTACTCATGATAGAAAAAATACTTGTGGCTTTGCCTTTTTTGGCCAAATTGATTTTGCATGAATTTCACAAGAATATTAGTATGAAAACAGTAGAGTTGACAAAAGTACCGACTTTTGTAAAAATGTGACACTTTGAGCACTGTTGAGCGGATTCGTAAACACCTCTGATTGGCCATTGTGTTTACACGCTCATCGGACATGTCTGTGATTGGCTACAATAATCAATGCACAGGAGCGTTTGAAAGCACACGGAAGTGTTTTCAAAAGGGGAGCAGGAGCATTTGAAAGCAGGCATCTATCAGCCGATAGACGGCTGCTTTCAAACGTTTCCATGTGTATCTGTGTAAGCGCTCGGTGAAGAGCATTATTGATGACTATTTACAAAATGTTTTTGAAGCGTTGATCATTGAAGCCAATCCCAGACATATCTGATGAGCGTGTGAACAATCAGAGGTGTTTACAAATCCACTCAACAGTGCTCAAAGCGTCACATTTTTAAAATGTACTTTTGACAACTCTAGAAAACAGCGAAAGCATCAAATATGAATGCCTTTAAAACTTCCTCTTTAGCTGCTGTTCACATTACTTCATATTTGATGTCTTCAAATGTGTGTCCTTGTATTGGTTAGCAATGTCTGCTCCATGCCCACAGTTCCAGGAATCAGTCATTGCACACGC
The DNA here is from genome assembly GCA_037950665.1 of Hypophthalmichthys nobilis. Lineage (NCBI taxonomy): Eukaryota > Metazoa > Chordata > Actinopteri > Cypriniformes > Xenocyprididae > Hypophthalmichthys > Hypophthalmichthys nobilis. The sequence continues at coordinate 12,056,118 of CM075478.1, forward strand.
CTGAAAAGGCTGGCACAAAGTACTCAGACACACACCGATGTTTATGAGATCACACCCTGTCCATTCAGAACCTCATCAACACTTTTCCCCTAATACAATCACTATTGTTGTCTGTGGTAGAAAACAAACCCAATCCAGCACTCAGCTCTGTTGATGCCTTTCCAAAATGCGCTCTCACTCGGATGTCCCCAAAGACATGCCACTCCATTCCGCTGATGGTCTCCGAGCGGGTCTTGCTTTTGTCAGCGTCAAAACCTGGACTGGTTTTATACCCATTTTTCAGCATTTCCCATCTGCTTCCTACAAAGCTTAGAAGAAACCATATCCCTTAATTGTGTCTGATTGTTACAAGTTATTTCCCTGAAACCTTCTGCCGGACTCCTGGGGCCTGGGGACTTTTTTGGCAGCTTTTTGCACTTGGCTTCATCCGTCTGTCGGTTAAAATGTGTGTTTTATGAGGATGGATGAAGCACTTTATCCATTGGAAGATATTTATTAAATTTCATTTGCCAGTGAGATGCAGAGCAAATACAATTGTCTACACATAATCTGAATTTCATCCTTGAAGCATTAGTGTAATTATAATGAAATGTTCTTTGTATTGCTTTTAAAAGAGCCATAGTATACTATACGTGGCTGTTTTATGACTCTTGGTAGTGGGGAAAAACACAATAGTTGTTTCCTTTCTGCTCAATGGCCCCATAGATTTTATTAGGCTGTTTGTATATTGTCTAACTGTCGTATGACTGTAATGTAAGAGTTTTAGCTTCTAAAAATGCATGTTTGTGTAATCTTTCCCATTACACATTCATGGGTTTGTCCTTCTCTTTTCTGACCAGAGAAAGGATTCAGTCTCTCTGCACGAGCAAAATTCTTCTTTTAATTTTACATTTTATATAGAAACTTTCTCAATGAGTGGCAGTGTCCTTATGTATTCTCACCATATTAAACGTACACTAGTTTAGATGCGCCAAGACTTTCCACCATTGCGCTTATGGGAGCGACGAGAGTTTGAATTCTGCTTGCAACATTTCCATTTCCTGTTTTCTCTTATTTTCTTCATAATTTCCTATCTTATCACTTTAAATATTAGATTATGTATGATGTATACATTGTATTTACACTACAGTTAAAAAGTTTAGGGTTTAGAAGGATTTTTCAAAGTCTCTTATGCTCACCGAGACAAGTATGCATTATATTGCTTATTCCAAACTTTCCTGGGTATTGTGAGTTGTTGCTAGGGTGTAACTAGGGTGACTAATAGATGGTTATTTATTGGCCCAAGTCAAAAAAGTATCTATGTTATTCTGGTCTCTAGATATGACCCATGTCCCCTTCATTTTAAGTCTACGATGTTTTGACTGTTTTATAGTCCACCAGCCGAATCAGTCAGATTCAACGGATAAAGTAATATGGTGCTTTTTCTCAACAAACTGCATGATTTGAGGTATAGGAAAACCTCTAATAACTATAAGTATGAGCAATAATAATAGTGACGCTTGTCTTGGCAAACACCACTAAAAATGTGTTTGGAATCAATATCATTCTCATTTCCAAAATAACTTAAAGGGCCCAGATGTCCGTTTTTCCTGTAATTTGAGCAACCAACAATGTTTATTCAGTTACTATGCATTTCACCAGAGCGGCAAAATATTTGAGCAGTCTGATTAATCCCACCACACCACAGACATTAGTGATAGCCGGAGACTCTGCATCAGTGGCTCATGAGAGGAGTGCTGATAGTCCATCAATCTCCTGATATGTAAAATCATGACAATCGTCCAGAATTTCATGGTAGACCCCACCACATCTGTTGATCCACATCCCCAGAGTGTGATAACTGCTGATGTTCTGGCTCAAAAACCTTCCAGTTCAAGGGGATCTTGAATTGAGAAATCGCATTTCCTTGAAAGTTCGACATATAAGAGATCATTGTACTAGAGATTCACATTGTCAGGTAGGCCTAGTAGTAAATATGAGACAGACACAAACACAAGATTACAACAAAATGATACAAGATGCCTCTGATGAATAAAAGATGTTTTGAAGTGCCAAGTGATGGAAAAACAGTCTTTGCATTGCCATCCTTGTGATCCTAACATTAAGAAAGCATGGATGAACTTTATTTTTAACGAAGTTACAGTCAGATTGCACCTGTAAAACACTGTTCGTTTTGTTGTTTGCGTCATTTGAATGCAGATTTGTTTTTAACAAGACACAGTTAGATGCAGGCTTTTCACAGAGACTAAACATAAAATATGATGCAATGCCAACTACACTGGATCTGATCATAATGTCACAACACACAAATGTGTGAGAAACAGTGTTTTACCACGTGTCACTATTGCTTTGTCCGTTACAGATTGTGAGTATTTATACTCTAGAGCCGCAGTCAAACTAAATTTGCTGTTCTTTCCTTTGCTTCTGCATTTATGGGGTTATGCTGCCTTCATGTGCTCTCTGAATTATCATAAATACGAGTTTTGTAGGTAAAAATTCCACATGAATGCCCTCCCATTTCGAAACTTGAATGCAATGAGTTTTTAATCAAGACTTCAGAAGTGGGAATTATCAAATTTCCAATAGCACATAAAGGCATCATTAATGTGTTGGATTATTATCAGATACGGAAGAAAGAACGTAGAAAACACTGCTTTTGTTATTGTTTCGATCTAAGATATTCGCTGTAATCCAGGATTAAAGGGTTAGTTCACCCAAAAATGAAAATAATGTCGTTATCTTTTTGTTTTTTTGCGCACAAAAAAGTATTCTCGTCTCTTCATAAAATTAAGCTTAAACCAGTGTACTCACATTGACTATTTTAACAATGTTTTTACTACTTTTCTGGACCTTGAATGTGGTAATTTCGTTGCTTTCAATTGAGCATAAAAAAAAACTCTTGGATTTCATCAAAAATATCTTAATTTGTGTTCCAAAGATGAACGAAGGTCTTACGGGTGTGGAACAACATGAGGGTTAATTACAGAAATTTCATTTTTGGGTGAACTAACCCTTTAAAGCTTCAGTGAGCAACATCTTCTGTTTTGTCATCAGTAAGACAACTCTTTTTATTTAATCTTTTAATTTCAATTTTTTTTTTTTCATTTTCATTTTACAGCTCATTCATTTAAAACACGTTTCCTGCTTTTTACATTTTTCATTTCTGTTTACACAAAACACCATAAGTCATTCTTTGTGGTAAACTGTGGTAACTCCAAGTATGCACTTAATATGCAAAACAGTCACGCAATCATAGCTTTGGGCGTTTACTTCCAAATCTTGAATGCGGCACGCCCATCAAAATGGAGTACTCGAAAGTGAGGGTCAAAAACAGGATGGAAAATAACTTATTACTTCTAAATTAGGATGTCTTCACATATTTTCCACATGTCTGTGCGCCCATTTCAGTGCTGCAGAGGAAATATTTGGTCTACCAGTTTGTATGTCAGATTGTTGGAGCATCTCCAACATGATACACTCTAAAACTATTTTGAATTTGAATTATCTGTGGACACATGATTTATTGTATTTTAAGGAACCCTTTTCTGTTGAAATTTACAGTACTGTTCAAAAGTTTGGGGTCTGTAAGATTTTTTTTAAATGATATGTTTTAGCATCATTACTCTAGTCTTCAGTGTCACATGATCCTTCAGAAATCATTCTAATATGCTTATTTGGTGCTCAAGAAACATTTATTATCAATGTTTAAAGCAATTGTGCTAATCCATATTTGCTGAATAAAAGTATTAATTTCTTTTTTTCTTTTATTCACTTTTTTTCAGGGACACCTCACATTAATCAACATTTCAGTAAATGTGCCATCATCTGTTGTCTATGGACAGAATGTTACAAGTCACCCTAAAACAGAATATGTGATATATAAAAATACATTATTTCAGTCTGTTACAGCACGCAGCAATGATCAGTTTACATTTACATAGTTTCCACACCAAGACATCTGGAAACAGTTGTCACTCTCCATTAGTAAACTCCTCTACTTCAGATTTCCACGTATCAAGCATCATTTACTCCCTAAGTGTTGTTTTGTTGTCATAAGTAGCATGTACGCAGTTAGTGTTTAATCAAGTTACGCTAGCTGTTCTTCATCAACATTCGCGAAGCAATGAGTTTGACAGCCGTCACCAACAACAAGACTCTGTTTTATTCTCCATTGATCTTTAGGCTTGATCCCAGATGGGAAACGGGGCCCTCCTGTGCCGTTCTTTGACTTTTTGGCAATAATGGACCAAGAAGCACCAACTTATGCAGCTCAGAGGGGTCCTAAAATGAAGAATGGGGGCAGGGAAGGCAACAGAGAGCAGAAGCATGAGGCCCCTAACCAAAAACAAACTCCACATCCATCACCCAACCCCCAAGCACCTCGTCAGCACTCTGAACTATAAAGTCAAGTCCTCTCATGGCACAGAGAGTTATGTAAGCATTTCACATGACTGCTTGACATCTTCCAGATTTCACATTACGTGTGCTGTTAATGTCTTCAGTGCTATTTGCAGAAATGCTTATATATCAGTATGTCAGTATTGCACATTATCCAACTTTTTATCCCAAATCAAATGGACTTTTCCAGAAATTAAAAACTACTCGCAAGATAGTTTACATTTTAGTGCTGTAATTTTATATACAGAATGAGGTATTTAAGCTCTGAAAAGAAATCTGCAGCAATTAAAGCATTTATTTTCAGGAGAACGTATTATTCTTATTCTTACAGTATGTTCCTGTTTGATCATGCTTTTATACAAATAAAGAGCTTCACATGTGGATGACATTTGCAATTCGTACACTGCACATTGTTTTAGTCACGGAAGAACAGCAACTGGTTTTTTTTTGTTTGTTTGTTTTACCATAGCATGTGTCTTCCATGATGGAAAGACTAACGTCAAACTGGAAAGTGGGTGAGTGTTTGGTTGATTGCATTGTTAAAGTTAATTAGCGTCACATTTAACAGGGGAAGAACTGCTTTTTAATTCAAACCAAAGTTACCAAACATCTTTTTTGTGTGTTCCTGGAATCTCAGTCCAGTATGTAAACCCTTATGCGGATGTTTTTGGGAACATCTTAAATGCCATTTTTTGGAAATGTAATGTGATTCCAATGTGTGGTTGCATGCACACATGACTTTCATATATACTGTACATATAGCCATGTGAAGGTCATTTTACGGTAAAAGCCTGCATTGAAACTGGATAAAAAAAAATGGAAACTGTTTCAGTGGAGACTGCAGAGGCAATATTTGGTCTACCAGTTTGTGTGTCAGATTGTAGCATCTCCACAACAAAGTAAAACTAATTTGAATTTCAATTATCTGTGGACGCATGACTTACTATAATTCAAGGAACCCTTTTCTGTTGAAATTTACAGTACTGTTCAAACATTTGGGGTCTGTAAGATTTTTTTAAAATGTTTTTGAAAGTCTCTTATGCTCAAGGCTGCATTTATTTGATCAAAAATACAGTAAAGACTATAATGTGAAATATTATTACAATTTCAAACTGTTTTCTATTTAATGTCCCATTTATTTAAACCGTAGCATTTAAACCCTAATGCAGATGTATTCGGGAACATCTTAAATGCCATTTTTTAGCAATGCAATGTGATCCCAATGTGTGGTTGTATGCACTCGTGACGTTCATATACACTGTACATATAGCCATGTGAAGGTCTTTATACAGTAAGCCTGCATGGAAACTCCATAAGCACACAGTCATTTAGACCTCTGTTTATCTGTACTAATATGAGCTCTGATTTTTCTAATGGACATTGTTTCAATAATTAAGCTAAATTAACTTTTAACAACAATTAAGTAAAGTTAAGTCTCACTTAATTATTTATCTTTGTTCCAAGACCTATAGAGCTGCCTTGCTGTATAACAAATGTGATATAATATATGTGTATAATATAAATGTGATAGGCCTACTCTAGTAATAAACAAAAACGAATAGTATCCACAAATAATGGGTTATTGAATGAAATATTTTAATGGTACATTGTGACTTTTTTGTTCAAAATGAACAAAATTACACAAGTCAATACATCATTAATCCTATTTCCAAAACATGTTTTTGTCTTGCCCTGATTCACTATGGTAAGCCTATTATAAAGTGTTTATATATTTTAGAGCTGTTGGAATGGTTTTCGCCGGAAATTGTGAACATATGTCACTCGTCTGTGTGTCTCATCATAGCCATAAATAAAGAAAATTTGCTTTGACAAAGATTGTAATAAAACGAGAATCAGCATTGGCTTGGCTTTTCTGAGATGGCGAGAACTGAAGGATTTGATATGTAAAAGCAATGCGGAGATGGCGTTTTTATTACTCAACAGGTAAGGTATTTTATTAAATGGGTATATTGCCATTTGTATCTCTCTAACAGAGTTCATTGTAAACCATTATCTACTGTGAAGGGTCATTTCATTTGATTTATTTTCAAGATGTCTTTTAATAGGTTTTTGCTATAGTGGGATCTTCAGCTAGTCAGCTTGAGATCTTTCCATCTGAACTGGTTCTCTCTCTCTCTCTTCAACCTAATAGTGAATGTTTTATGAGAAGTGGGATAATCTCTCTCGCTTTGGCCAGAAGATTAGTTATTAAAAAATAAATGAATTGCAATGTTTGACCATATCCAGACATCATCTGACATCAGGCAATCGTCATAACTTTTGTCATGTCATCATTACTTTAAAAAAAAAAAAAAAAAAAAACAGTGTTTCAATAAGTCAAACAACAACATATATTGCACTTTATTATTGAAATAACAACAGGGGAATACACAGATTTAAATCTATAAAACAAATCAAAATTCTGCATCTTACATTATATCAAAAATCAATCATGCTTCTAATACATCAAGTATCCTTTTCAACAGCTGAGATGTCTTAGCTTTTCGATGGTTCAGTATTGAAGTTAGGGAGTCATAAAAAACCTTCAAGTCAGTGGAAAATAGTCTACCATTTGGTACAGCTGACATACACTTTGCTTTATGTATACTGTTACGTTCCATGATTGTGTCATATGGTAGTGTATATTCTGTTCTGTGTGCTGGGTTTTTTTTCTCCTTTTCTCTTTTTGTCTCTCTGCTGCTCTACCAGATGCTGGAGAGAGAGAGGTGATTGCTCATTACTGTGGCTGCATGCTCAAAAGAAGCTCCCAGAGACATTCAAGCTGAAGCCTGTCTTCCAGAGTGCTGTGTCCCTCACCTGCTCTCCGCTTGTTGCCCTTTTGCTTTGTGTAGGGACTGTATACCTTTTCCTACTAAGTTGAGGCTTATTGTAGCCTATGAGTTTTGCCATCTACTCATTGTTGTTACTACCTTCATGCTTTAACGTGCTGGAAGCTGCAGGGAGGTGGGTGCCTGTTTAATTTTTGTATTATCTTTTCTCCTGTTTTTGGCTAGTTAGGGAGTTATTTCTGTTACTTATTTGTTTTCTTTTGGTAGTTTAAGTAGTTTCATTTCTTAACTAGTCAGAGGGTACTTTTGTTTGTTATTTTGGCATTACCCCCTCCCGAAGTCTATTTTGCTTCCTTTTGATTTACTTTGTCTATAATATCTTTTGTTAATAAACCTTTTTTTGAGCTTAAATTTAATGTGTCTGTTGTGCAGGGCAGGGGACGGGCACACTCACTCACCCCAAAATTTCATATTTTCTTTTCAGTGTTACTCCTTTACCCTAGACACACCTTAAGCCTGGGACGTAACAGTGAAAAGTGGGGGCTCGTCTATTGATTCATAATACTAAAAATTGGTAAACTCACATGTTGCTTGTGTAGTATTATAAATTGAAAACTGTTTTGTTGTATAATTTTGTCTTTTTTTGTTTGTTTTTTTGGGAGGGGCGGAGTTTGATTTGATTGAGTTTATCCTTGCTCTATCAGTAGAGGTTTTTAATCGCTGCTGTAAGAAAGACTTTGTGTCAATTGCTGAGTTCTATAATATCTCTCTGTCTAAAGACCTGTTTAAAAGATCAGCTGTACATTGAATTGGTTAGCGCTGGGGTTTCACCTGCTGATTCACAGACTGAAGTAGAGAAAGCGGAGCAGGAGGAAGAAGAAAATGTCTTATCTGAAACTAGTCCTGCAGCTGTTCCTCCTAGCATTGAATCTAGAATGGATCCTTTGTTAGCAATAAAATTAAAAGAGCTTGAGTTAGCTATTAAAAAGCAGGAGCATGAAACTCAAGTTGTTCAACTCCGTGCTGTTGAAGTGAAGGCTCACTGAGATATCAAACTGCGAAGCTCGCAGATAGAAGCAGAGTCTGCACGCCGTAAGCCTGTGCCAACTCCACATTCTGGACCTTTCTCACCTGTTTCAGCTAGTGTTCCAGTGCAGAATAGCACAGTTAATTTTGATGGCATGAATGATGCTCAGACTAACTTTGATGTAGCGAAGTATGTCAAACTGGTACCTCCATTTCGAGAAGCTGAGGCAGATGCTTACTTCATAGCCTTTGAGCGCATTGTTACAAAACTAGGATGGCCAAAAGATATGTGGGGCTTACTGCTTCAATGTAACTTTGTGGGTAAGGCCCAGGAGGTATGCTCTGCGTTACCAATTGAACAGTCCTTGGATTACGACACCATAAAAGCTGCAGTATTGCGTGCATATGAACTGGTCTCCGAAGCGTATCATCAGCGCTTTCGAGGCACAACAAAACCAGCCAAACAAACATTTGTTGAGTTTGCACGAGAGAAGAGAGTCTTGTTTGAAAAGTGGTGTCTGGCTAGTAAGGTTACCAGTTTTGAACAACTGCAAGAACTCATTTTGCTTGAAGAGTTTAAAAACTGCCTTCCTGAGAATATTGTAGTTCATCTGAACGAGCAAAAGATAAGTTCTCTCTCTGAAGCCGCAGTGGTAGCTGATGAGTTTGCACTTACACACAGTATTTTCTTCTACACGTCAGTTTAGACGCCAGAATTTTGTCAGTGAGCAAACAGAAAGAATGATGTCACCTGTTCTTTCCTCTGAGAAAACAGAGAAAGAGAAGCCTATGTTGAAACGTTCAGATGGCAATTTTTATTGCCTAGATCCAGGTCACCTGATATCTGACTGCAAAGCATGGAAACGGAAGTCTGCTGCTGAAAAATCCAAGAGTGTAGCTTTTGCTCAAGCTGGTTCTGTCTCTGACCACTCATTTCCGCAGCTCCAGAATTCTGGTTACCAACCCTTCCTGTTAACTGGCTCTGTGTCTCTTTCAGCTGACCTGGCCGACCTTTATCCATCCTGCGAGATACGTGGGCAGCTCAGTCCTTTATTCTAGCTGACACCTTACCTTTCTCACCCGAAACGTACTTTGGTGCAGATGTTCTAGTTCGAGGGATTGAACTGGGCTGTGTTAAAGTACATACTGTCTACTTGAAATCTGATTTGGTCACAGGTCCCGCTCAGATTGGAGTAAGGACCGAACTGCCTGTGGAGGGTGTAAGTCTCATCCTTGAGAATGACCTGGCTGGAGGTAAAGTGTTCCCTTGTCCTGTTGTAGTGGATAAGCCTGATGTGTCAGGACAGCCAGATGTTGCTGCTCATTTCCCTGCTGCTTTTCCTGCCTGTGCTGTTACTCGAGCACAAGCTTGAAAGTGGGATGATGTTGTGAACCTCACTGATTCATTTTTGAACACTGTGTCAGATGTTTCAGAGTGCACACTGTTCATTAAACCTGAATTGTCTTCCTCTTATGAAAATGCTAGCTCTGAATCGGCCACAACTTCCATAGAAGCTGGAAAAGAGTGTTTAACTGCTGCACAAAAGGCTGATCCATCTTTGTCATTCTGTGTAGATCATCAAGTTCTGTTTGACGTTTGGACTACCAAAGGCCATTCAAACTGACCAGGGCTCCAGCTTCACCTCAAAGCTGTTTGCTCAAGTTTTGAAAGAGTTAGGAGTTTCTCACCAAATGTCTAGCGCATATCACCCAGAGTCACAAGGGGCCATAGAATGTTTCCACCAGACTCTAAAGTCTATGCTCCGTACATACTGTTTGAGTACTGGTAAGGACTGGGCAGAAGGTTTGCCTTTGCTGTTGTTTGCTGTCAGAGAAAATGTCCAAGAGTCATTAGGGTTCAGTCCATCCGAACTCGTGTTTGGTCACACAGTTCGTGGACCACTAAAGCTGCTTCGTGAACAGCTAATGTCAGAAACTCCACTTACCACCAACCTGCTAGACTATGTCAGTAACTTCCGTGAACGACTGCATAGAGCGTGTGACATTGCTAAGGCTCATCTCTCATGTACACAGTCCAAAATGAAGGCAAGGTTTGATAGGAAGACTGCCAAGTGCCGTTTCCAGCCTGGTGATCAAGTGCTTGTCTTAAATCCTGTCCTTCCTCTGCACTGCATGTTAGATTTGCTGGTCCCTACAATGTTGAGAAAAAGTTAAGTGAGACTGACTGTCATTTCTACCCCAGATCGTAGGAGAAAGAGCAGAGTTTGTCACATTAATATGTTAAAATCTTATGTAGGTAAGTGTGAAGCAGAAGTTACATCTAATAGGGAAGATGTGTCTGTTAATCCTGCTGCTGTGGTGTCTGCCGCTCTTTGCTCTCCTGTTGATGACCCGGATGTGGGTGAATTACCTGTTGAACGCTTTCAGAATTCAACCGTGTTGAGTAAGCTTGATGACTACCTTGCATACTTGCCTCAGGGTCAAAAGAAGCTCTTATTCAGTTGATTAATAATTACCCCTTGCTCTTTTCTGATGCTCCTGGCAGAACCTCTATAATAAAACATGACATCGATGCAGGGGAATAGCCCCCCTATAAAGCAACACCCGTACCGTATTAACCCTCAAAAACGTGAAGTGATGAGAAAGGAGGTTGAGTATCTTTTGAAGCATGGTCTTGCCACACCTAGCCATAGTCCTTGGAGCTCTCCTTGCTTATTAGTGCCTAAACAAGACTCGACGTTCCGTTTTTGCACAGACTATCGCAAAGAAAATAGTGTGACAAAGCCAGATTCCTTTCCTCTGTCCAGAATGGAGGATTGTGTAGATCGAATCGGTAGTGCACACTTTGCGGCCAAACTTGACCTACTGAAAGGTTATTGGCAAGTGCCATTAACGACCCGTGCCTCTGAGATCTCTGCCTTCGTGACCCCTGATAATCTGCTTCAGTACTCGGTTATGGCCTTCGGGATGCACAATGCTCCCGCAACATTCCAAAGGTTGATGCAACAAGTGTTGTCAGGAATCCACAACTGTGAAGCCTACTTAGATGATGTTGTAATCTACTCTGACACTTGGGAAGAGCATCTAAGTAGCCTTGATAAAGTTTTCAATGCATTGGCAAACGCTTCACTAACCCTTAACCTGCTTAAATGTGAGTTTGCTAAAGCAGTTGTTACCTATTTAGGTAAAAAGGTAGGTCAGGGTCAAGTTAAACCTGTGGAAGCTAAGGTAGCAGCTATCTTGGACTTTCCTCCACCCCATAATAAGAGAGAGTTGCAACATTTTCTTGGAATGGTAGGATACTACCGGAGCTTCTGTAAGAACTTTGCTACAGTGGTCACTCCTTTGACTGACCTACTTAGTACGGCCAAGAAGTTTTGTTGGTCCTCTGAAAGTGAATCTGCCTTTAACTCTGCCAAAGATCTTTTAAGCAGTGCTTCTGTACTTTTTGCTCCTTGTTTGCAGGGGACAGGCACACTCACTCACCCCAAAATTTCATATTTTCTTTTCACTGTTACTCCCTTAATGCAATGTACAGTGTAAAGATTTAAAGTTTCAGCTACTAATAAAAATAATTAATAGGGCATCCATGTCTAATGCCTCTTCGAGAAAAAGAAAATAAAAAAGAGAGAGAGAAGACGTACTGCCGGATAAAGAAACACTACTTAAGATATTATTATAAAATGCATGCATCATATTTGTAAAGGTTGGGCCAAAACCAAAGTGACTATGGGCCTGATACATGAAATCGTGCTCAACGGTATCGAAAGCCTTATAAAAATCTAAAAACAATAAGAGTTTCCTCATTTACCAGATCTGAATAATCAAAAAGGTCTACCACCAGTCTATTATTGTTGGAAATATTTCTTCCCTTCAAAAGTCCAGACTGGGTGACAGATATGATTTCCTCCAAACATGGTTTTAACCTATTGGCATATAGAGACGCTAATCATTTGTAATCTGAGGTAAGCAGTGTAACTAGGTGCCAGTTATCTAAGTGCAAAATGTCTATTAGGTTTTGTAAGTAGTGTAATTACTCTCGGTTTCATAGATTATGTAAATTCTCCATTTGCTGCACACTCATTTAAAATAAACTCTCTAATATCTTCCCAAAAAACTTCAGGTAGGCAGACACAGAAGAAGATAATAAATCCAAAACACAGTTTTTAATGATCACTCTAACAGGCAGACAATAAAAAGCAATACACATAAGCATAACGGTGAACGGACAGGGAATGAATATGAGGGACCAACTTATAAGGCAAACACAGATGAGGATAATGAATGGAACACAGCTGATACAAATGAACTAATAACAAAGACTAGAATAACACAAGACGTGTCACTCATATTGTTTTGAATGGGAGAAAGTGCAACGCGCAATATGGCGGAATAAGTCCCGCCTTCTAAATAAGAGCCAATCGCTGACTGGTAAAGTCATCGTGTCACTGCAGCAGCCGTTAGAAGCTCTGGATTCTATAGAAACTCAGAAAACTCCTTTTTCTCTGATTCTGAAGCCTTTATACAATCACGCAGTGTGAACTGCTTGTGCATTGGTTCGTAAAGTTTAAGAAAACGAACCAATGACGGCGTGGAACACACGGGCCAATGGTGAGCGAGCCCGCCAAAAAGGGCGGGGTCTCGGACTAATAAGCGTCTGTCTCACCATGGCAAATCGATTCATTCTCCTTCAGCGACGCAGATATCATCTCTTCGCTTGATCTATGAGACTTGAAGCCGCCTTCACCTGCAAGCAGCTGGATTCACCACTGATTGACTCGCCGCTGATTGATCAGCTCGCCTCCCTGCTCGCCGCTCTCTGTCCTGCTCGCCTCCCTGCTCGCCGCTCTCTGTCCTGCTCGCCGTTCTCAAGCAGCTCGCCGCTCTCTAGCAGCTGCCGCCTCGAGCAGCCTGCAGCTCTCTCCCTGCTCAGATCGCTCCTGTGCAGCGCTGATCGCCCGCCACTTCGCAGCAGCCAGATCAGCTCGCCGCTCTCAAGCAGCTCTGTTCTCATGCTGCTTCCTAGCAGCCTGGTCAGCGCTTTGCCCCCGAGCCACCTGCAGTTCGTGCGAGTGCACGGCGTATCCTTTGCAACGCGGTTGCATCTAAAAGAGCTTTTTTCCTAAGAGCAAATTTCTGCAACGTTGCTTCAAGTGTCGCGCCACGATTGTGGCACCTGCAGAGCCCCTCTGCACGCTGACGAAAGGGCATAGTGAGTGCGTGTGATGTCTGGGCAAGTCCCACGCAGAAGCCGCACTCACTGGATTGAGCTGCTCTCATTGCGAGAGCAAGAGAGATAGCGTTCTTTGCCCCTCCGCCCTCCCGTTTTCTTTCTCCCAGGAGCCTGTGAGGAAAAAACAGCGGGGCAGAGGATCCCAGCGCTCAGAGGAGAGTGAGCTCACGTCGGCTCAGGTCCCGCATGCCTCACTCTCTCCACAAGGAGAGGTTCCCCCCGTCCATTTCTCTGGCCCAGACCAATGCCAGAGCATCAATCAATTCAGAGCTCACCCGGGTGCTGTCAAAGGCAGTTGAGCAGCTCTGTTTTGAGTGGTCTGCGCCTGAGGAACCCACACGCAGCCGCTTAGACTAGTGGTTCCTGCCTGTACGTCGACAAGCGCCTCCTCAGCGGTCAGTGCCCTTCTTTCCTGAAGTACATGACAAGCTCACCAAGTCACTCCCTACTCTGCCCGCCTGCATCCTTCTGCCTCTCACGCTCTCACCTCTGTTGACGGCGCCGGGCAGAAAGGATATGACAAGCTGCCTCCCTGTGGCCACACACCTGTGTCCACCCGCTGCCATTGGATGGAAGACGAAGGGCGCCCACCCCTCCAAGCCCTGCCGTACCACCTTGGCCCTTGCTGGATGGGCGTACATCTCGGCTGGCCAGGCAGCTTCCGCTTTGCACTCCGTGGCGGTACTCCAGGTGTACCAAGCGAAGCTCCTCAGAGATCTGGATGAGGCTGGATATGACTCAGCCACCTTTAAGGAGCTGCGTAGCGCCACAGACTTGGCTCTGCGTGCCACAAAGACCACGGCTCAGGCTATTGGGCGTTCGATGGCCAGCCTGATGGTGCTGGAGCGCCACTTATGGCTCAACCTGACGGAGATCAAGAACGCAGACAGGGCCGTTTTCCTTGACTTGCTGATCTCCCCCACCGAGCGGCACAAAAGTTGTCCCAGGCCATGCAACACTTTTTGCCAAAATGCTCCAGCTCCTCTGCTTCGAGCCACCCTAGGTCAGTGCCAGCTCAGCAGCAGCCGCCCAAAGACAAGCCGCCAGCCACTAAGCCCGCGCCACGGTCTGAGCACAGACGGCGCTCACGCTCTTCTAGGAGTCACCCTCCTTCGGTGCGACAGGGTCCCCTACCCAAGATAGTGTTGGACCCTGCACCTCAGAAGTCAGCCTGATGTCCAAGAGAGGAAGAGGAGGAGGCCGGACCACCCTCCAAAATGCCTCGCCCAGTTTTTCTGTCACCCCGTTCAGTTCCGGGTGCTCAAGAAAAAATGTTTGTTGCATGCACAGAGCCTGTTCAAATGCCCTGGCAGTGCACTGCTGTTATAACGAGGAAAAACAAAAAACAAACATACTCAAAAAGAGAGCAAATTTCCTCTTCCACCCCATACATGCACAACAGTCCCTCACAGCGACTTAGTGCCAGACACTATTCAACCCCTCGCCACACAGGCCGAGGCCTGGCAGGCCATCCCCGGAGTGTCAGCTTGGGTTCTAAGCATAATAAAACGAGGTTATGTATTCCAATTCGCTCAAAGGGCCCCGTTTTTCAACGGCGTGGTCCAAACCTCTGTGGAAAGCAAGGATGCGAAGGGGTGGCATATCAATACACAGTCCTTCCATTCAGGCTGTCTCTGGCTCCCCGCACTTTTACAAAGTGCATGGATGCGGCTCTCTGCCCTCTGAGACGGAGGGGTGTGTGCATACTGAACTACCTCGACGACTGGCTCATCCTGGCTCAGTCAGAGGCGGAGCTATTATCCCACAGATCCATCATCCTCAACCACTTAGAGTGCTTGGGGCTCAGGGTCAATTTTACGAAGAGCTTGTTATCTCCCAGCCAACGTGTGTCGTTCCAGGGAATAATTTAGACTCGATCAACACGAGGGCCACAGTCACTCCTGAACGTTCTCTGGCCATTCAGCAGCTCGTGCAGGCCTTTACACCCTGGGCTTCTCTGCCGCTCAGAACATTTCAGAGGATGCTAGGTCTGATGAGCTCGGCATCTCCGGCTCTGCAGCTGGGCTTGCTTCGTATGCGCCCTCTGCAGTTCTGGCTGAAACCATGGGTCCCACCCCTAGCCTGGCAACATGGTCGTTGCTTGCTCAAGGTGAACCAGACATGTGTCACAACCCTGGCTCCTTGGACGAACCCTTGCTGGTTCCAGCAGGACGTGGCAATCGGGGCGGTAGACAAGAGGAAGGTCGTCTTTACAGATGGGTTGGGGAGCTCTGTGCGACAACCGTCCGGCCTTTGGTGCATGGACAGGCCTGGAAAGCAAGCTACATATCAACCGCCTAGAAATTATGGCGGTATATCGAGCTCTCCAGGTCTTCCTTCCTCTCCTGGTGGGTCACCACGTCTTGGTCAGGTCAGACAGCATGACAGTGGTGTCCTTCATAAATCACCAGGGTGGCCTTTCTTCGAAGCCCCTCTTCACTCTAGCGAAAACCATCCTGGAGTGGGCCCAATGCACACATACAGGGCGTGTTGAATATAGGGGCGGACATGTTGTCCTGGAGCAATCTTCCCTCAGAGGAATGGTCGCTCCACCCCAGCTTTGTCCGGAGGATTTGGGAAGTCTTCCGGAAGGCAAAGGTCAACCTCTTTGCCTCAGAAGACAATCATCGCTGCCCAACATATTTCTCAAAAACCAGGGATGCGCTGGCCCACGACTGGCCCAGCCTCCTCCTTTATGCTTTTCCTCCAATTGTGCTGATCCCCCAGGTGATCAGGCGAGTCAGGGAAGGTGCTTACAAGGTCCTCCTGGTGGCTCCTCTGTGGAGGACCCAACCATGGTTCTCGGAGCTATCTCAGTTATCGCCCCTGGGGCCATGGCCAATCCCCTTGAGATGGGACCTCCTTTCCCAGGCGGGAGGGACAATTTGGCACCCCAGACCCAAGCTATGTGACCTTCATGTGTGGTTTCTCAATGGGAGCCTGCTAGCCTCCCAGAGAACGTCTTAAACACTATCTCTCAGGCCAGAGCTCCATCTACAAGATGTCTCTACTCCCGGAAATGGGCCATCTTTGCCGCCTGGTGCACAGCCCGGGGCGAGGACCCATTGACTTGTGACATATCCCAGATATTGTCCTTCCTTCAGGACTTAATGGATAGAGGCCATACACCCTCTACCCTTAAAGTCTATTTTGTGGCTTTAGCAGCTTCTCACACTCCTATAGCTGGACAGTCGATAGGGAGGAACGACCTTGTCGTTCGCTTCCTTAAGGGATCCAGGAGGTTGAATCCCCCTCGTCCCCTCACGGTTCCTACCTGGGATCTTTCTGTGGTTCTTAGAGGTCTTAAAGGCCCTCCCTTTAAACCAATCCAGACTGCCGACCTACGGTCCCTCTCGCTAAAAACTGCCCTGCTGCTAGCATTAGCATCGGTAAAGCGTGTAGGAGATTTACAGGCACTCTCAGTAAACCCCTTGTGTCTTGAGTTCGGACCTAACGACTCCAAGGTCGTCCTGAAACCAAGACATGGATATGTCCCGAAAGTCTTATCTACCCCCTTTAGGGCGCAGATGGTCATTCTCTCCGCTCTTCCTCCTTCACAGGATGAACAGGAGCTGAACCTACTCTGTCCTGTCAGAGCCCTGAGGTTTTACAGGAAGCTTTCTGAGGAGTCATGAGCGAGGACAAAGAGTATAGAACCCAAGAGGCGACACCCTGATACTTTTTGGGCAACAGCCACTAGATGGCGCTCCGGTAGCGCGGCCACCATTATGGGGTGAAATTACTAACTGGACCATAGAATCCTTCATATCTTACGCACCTAAAATCGGCGAATTTCACTGCAAAATCAGAAGCGCAAAGGAACATTTTTCAAATGAAATCATCAGTAAATTTTATGGCACCTTCAGTAAATGTTGTATTGTCTTATATATGTTTTATTTTACCAGTTGTGGAATCCAACCATTCAACCATCTGAGGTAATGTAGTTAGCCTACTTTATTGAGTATTTCCATTTTATGCAACTTTACACATTTATTAATAGTAAATTAATAATTAATAAATTTAAGATCATCATGTTTGCAGCGAACAATATATTTCAGACCTAGTGGAGTAATAGTAATAATAGTATCACTCCACTAGGTCTGAATTGAAATATATATATTGTACATTTTAATGGATCACGCTACAAACATAACGATCTTATAATACATGATGCATTGCTGTGTCCGTTATCGCATAATTCCCACTTTTGGACACTTTTGCTTTAACGGACATTAGACAACACTGCAAAAACAAGCTGCTATACTCATATATTTATTGTCCAACATTCCCAATTTTTCTGATGCATGTCCTTAATTTAATTTCATATGTTGGTATTAATTCAGTGTTTATAAGCCTAATGCTAATACTAGATCTTTTAAAGAATTTTAACCCAAACTGACTGGGTTTCTAGAGAGCAAAAAGGTTTTGTGAAAAAAGTGGAAGGCTTACACAAAGTCTGTAAAATAAACTGTTAAAAGGATTTGATGATCACTAGTGATAGTATTTTATTCTGTGTTGTCATCATTCAGGTTGGATTTAATATTTAATGTACTTACTGTCTGCTACTGTCACAATAATTTAAATGTATGCTTTACTTTTACAGTTTAAATAAACTTTATCTCACATATTTCAACGGGGCATCTTGCTTTATTAATATTTATTATAATTTTTTTAAATAACCAAACTTTAATAACATGTGGGTAGATCCCTCGAGCGCAGCTAATGACGCTTTGAAGTGAAGCTAAAGGGAGAGAGGATATAATTTCACTTGATTCAATTCCTCTATCTTCGCATCTTTTCCTTGTGTCCTTCTCTCGCATCCTGAAGGGGTGGAGCTAAGACGCGAGGAAAGAAAGCGAGAAAGGTAGTAAAGATATTGTTAAAATAGTCCATGTGACTACAGTGGTTCAAACTTAATGTTATGTTAGACATGTTGACTATTTTAACAATTTTTTTTTTACTATACTTTTCTGGACCTTGAATGACGGTAATTATGTTGCTTTCTATGGGGGATAAAAAAAAACTCTTGGATTTCATCAAAAAACATCTTAATTTGTGTTCTGAAGATAAACAAATGTGTTACGGTGTGGAACGACATGAGGGTGAGTACTTAATGACAGAAATTAGATTTTTGGGTGAACCAACCCTTTAAAATCCTGTCTAAGTCAGGTTTTGGATCAGAGCTCATAGGTTAATTCACAGTTAAATGAACTAAAAATGGTGCACCTTGTTCCACCCCTATAGTGAGCAGTAACTGCAGTGACTGTTTGTCTCATAGGCCCAGACAGACTTTGTGTTTAAATGACAGGAGGTTCTGAAAGAGCCAAATCTTGGTTGTAAATGTGACTATTTAAAGAAAAGCCTTCAGAATTTTGTAAACCTATAATAACCCACTGCTCTAATGTATACACTACTGTTCAAAGTCTGGGGTCAGTAATTGTTTTAATGTTTTTGAAAGAAGTCTCGTATACTTACCAAGCCTGTATTTGTTTGTTCAAAAATATGATAAAAACAGCAATATTGTGAAATATTATTGCAATTTAAAACAATTATTTGAATTAACTATTTTATTTTAAAACTTATTTAAAATAACTGTTTTGGTTGTGCCCATTTCTGGCAGTCCATTTATGGTAAATTCTTAAAAGTTGACCAACTCATCATGACATAATGATGGCCATTAGTGGAATTGTTTTGCAACGTCTGGTAAGAAATGACTTCAGACTTTAGCTGGTAGTGCAGTTACTAAGGAAAAGCACTAGGGAATATTATATTATTTTATTGATTTTGACTTGAAGCTTTTATTGTCCTATCGATCTTTAGAAAAATTCTTGGGAACTTAGATGAAATCCACACTAACCAACTTATTATTAGATTTCCAGATAGACCATGGGACTATCTGGGACTGAGCGTAATTTTGATTTTAAAAATCAATGTGAAGCTTTAATGGACTTCATGGAGGTTTGTGAGGTAAAGCTGGGTGTTGGTTTGGACATGGATGGTTTATGTTTTATTCATTTACTTTTTTCTAGAACACATGTCCATTTTCAAGAGTCTGGAGGCTGTGATGCATCTCTTTTTTTTAACCCTCTGACCTCCTGAGAGAAAATGTGTACAAAAAGCATGTTTTTTTTAGATCGAAAAATATTAAAGGGTGTACTTGTAATATAGAATTTATACTCTATATTAATTATAATATAGAATTTCCTGGTAATATAGAGTAGTGGCTCTGTAATGGTTCTTCTGTGGTTTGCACAATAAATTATGAAGCAGATGGAAAGTTTTGAAGAGTACATTTTGCTTTTTGAAATTGATGTGTTTTGTCTGGGATTCTGACTTGAGATGCCTAGGAATAGTATTGGTCACATTTTATGCCTATAGTATCTGGGGATTTTAGCTGACATTTAGCACAGAGATTTGCTCTGCCTGAAATCGCAAAGGCCCCAATATAAAGTACTTCAAGAGAAATCGAAGCACGAACTGGTGCAGTGTCATTTCAAACAAAATCAGGCCAAAATAAAATTTGTTTGGAGTTTGTTTCAGGAGTTCGAAACCTTTCTGCCTGATTTGCGTACAACTTTACAAAATCAGTTGTGCACATGCATCACATGCGATTCTAAAGAAGCATGGAAAGTTTTATGGCCATCGGGCCATTGGTGGCACTTTAAAGGGTTAGTTCACCCAAAAATGAGAATTATGTCATTTATTACTCACCCTCAAGTCCCATAAGACATTCGTTCATCTTCGGAACACAAATTAAGATATTTTTGATGAAATCCGATGGCTCAGTGAGGCCTCTTGCCAGCAATGTCACTGAACCTCTCAAGATCCAGAAAGGTACCAAAGACATTTAAAACAGTTCATGTAAGTACAGTAGTTCAATCTTAATATTATAAAGTGACGAGAATACGTTTCCTTTACCCTTCAAGTTGCGCAAATTAAAATGCGCCCGATGGAAACACGTCAATTTTGCAAAAACTCCCATATATATCGCAAAAAAGGCAATTAGAAAAAGTATCTCACAGAACTCCAATGGAAACAGTTTTTCACATTGACATGTCACCTGGCATATGCCAAAGTCAATCATTCTTTAAAGATGGCGTGGTATGTTTGGATAGAAGACAAGACAGAGTTCTTTATTAAACTCAAAAGACAAAATAATTACTGGAATACTGGATTCTAAATAACAAAGAAATGCCACAATTTATCAAGACCTTGAAGCAGATAGGAGGGAGAAACACCCAGAAACACCTCATACATGGCCGCTCCCAAGTATAAGGAGCTTTCATTGCCATAAATGCTGGATTACATGCCTACGTCTCCTTCGATTAAAAATAATGGCTAGTGCAGTGGCTGTGATATACTTAAACCTACTAACATCAGTTGCCATGATTTTTGGAATGACTTATCGTGAGAGGAAAAAATATAATTTTTATAGTCGCATAACATAAGTTAATGGATACGCCATCATTTCATAATTGTTTTTTATCGACATTTAGAAAATATCTCTAAAGTTTTGTGCAAATCTGTAATGGAAACCCGGCTAGTGAGAGGCGAATGATAAATCAGTTCCAAAAAGAAATACAAACCCTGTCTTAATTGAAAAAAAAAAAACAAGTTGACAAAAAGATTAAATCCAAAATTTGGTGATAATATAGCATAACAGGAGATTTACAAGCATTTTTTAAAAGGTCGGTCAATTTTGACTGGGAACACAAAAGGTGTTACAGGGTTTTCAACACAGCATAAGGGTTACTACTGTAAAGCTGCTTGCTTTAAAGCAATACATTGTATAAAATGCTATGTAAATAAATGTGACGTGACGACTGGAGTGCTGAATTGCAGAGCTTGGACAAACATATCCACATCACTATGATCAGATGCTTTCTAAACAGCTGTTTTCTCACCGCTATCATTTTTGTTGCGTGTCTATTTTGTTATAAAGAGGAAAGCGCACAGCACATATTTTGACATATTCATTGAATCGTTGCTCTCAGCAGAGTAGGTGGCGTCAGGATGTTCGCTAACAGTATGCAACAAGTACAATTTAATCATTTTTTTTTTTAAATTCTTGAATCTGACTGCTCCATGGTTCTTATGCCTGTTTAATGATATAGTAGGAGTGGCAGGAGTTAAATGCTAAAGCTAATCAGATCAGCCAAACCTTGACCTTCAAGGTGATGCTGCTGGTGATGTCTGTATTTTCAAAGGCTAAGTAAATTATTCTCAGACATTTGCATTAGCCTTACCATAACATCTGACCCCAAAAGATTGCAATCTCTCAGTTTAGAAAGTTGTTGCTACAGTTTAATTTCTACCCACATAAGGCCACAAAGTAGGTGGATTTTCAGAATGACTGCTTATCATTTCATCAGTTTATGAAGAATTATAGTGGCAGTTTCTGATCTTGTGATATAAGAACAGCTCTACTTCCAGTAAATCTGTTTTTTTTTTTTTCTCCCCAAATGAAACACAAACAATAGTTCTGCAGTGAATTCTGGAGAGAATATGGCACTGTTTCAAGGTCACAGGAAATTGATGGGTGACAGTTAGTTTTAACAAGGAAACAAAGTTTTGAGCTGCAACATTTTTTTGTATGTAACATTTTTTACATACACTATCATTCAAAAGTTTGAAATTGATAAGATAATGTTTTTGAAAGAAGCCTGTTCTGTTCACCAAGCATGCATTTGTTTAATTTCATTTCATAATTTAAAGGAATGTTATATATTTGAATATATTTTAAAATGTAATGTATGTCTGTGATGTCAAAGCTGTTTTTCAGCATCATTACTCCAGTCTTCAGTGTCACATGATCCTTCAGAAATCATTCTAATATGCTGATTTGCTGCTCAAGGAACATTTCATATCATTATCAATGTGAAAACAGTTGTGCTGCTTAATATTTTTACAGAAACCACAAATCCTTTTTTCAGGATACTTTGATGAATAAAAGAGCAGCATCTTTTGAAACAGAAATTTGTAACATTAAAATGTCTTTACTGCCACTTTTGATAAATTTAATTCATCCAGCTAAAAACAAAAAAACAAAAAACGGTGGCTATTTGCACTAAGTGCAATAGATGCTATTTACACTAAGTGTAAATAGAAATTAGATGCTATTTACACTAGGTGAAAATAGCAACATATTCTATTTACACCATGTAAAAGTAGCTGTTCTTTGCAAGAAGTGTAAATAATTAGATGCTGTACTTTATATTGGCAGATACTATTTGCACCTCAGTATTTTTGTACATAAACAGGATGCAGTAATATCATAGAGTGTAAATGATTATATTTATTAAAATTATTAAATGGATGCTGCCTTATTTGAAGAATAAAAACCCTCCCTACACCTTCCCCTAACCCTTCCCAATAAACACTTTTAATATTATTAAACACTCATCTGCAGTTTATTTCCACTTTTAGAACATTATTTTCATTTTTTTTTTTTAAATAAATGCCTTTCTGATGTGATATGTGATGGGAAAATGGAGAAGAGCGAGCTTGGCAAAAGGCGGATTCAAACCCGCGTCGATCGCGGTAAAAGCCAGAACTACTAGCCTTGCTACTGCTGCGCAACTGAAGATGTTGAACTCAGTGTGTCTGTTTTTTTTTTTTTTTTTTTTTGAGTGGCCCACAAGATATTGGTGGGCGGAGCTAGTGTAAATAGTGTTTTCCAACAAGGGACACTATTTGCAGTTAGTGTAAATAGACACTCCGAAAAGGCTGAAGGACAGACACAGACATTTTATTGACAAAAAAAAAAAAAAAAGTCTTTATAATGAATTTGACATTTAACATTTTGTAATTTACCCTCAGCACTTCTGCCTCAAGCAGCCATGTTTTCAACAGCATGAACACATATTTAGCTGGAAGTTCCACCACAGAATGCAATTTCCTCTGTTCTCGTGGGTTAAAGCTCTGATAATGTGGTCTATTAAAGGTGAAACTGATGATACACAGTTGTGGGCTGTCATGTGTACGGCTTGTTTCAGGGGAAAGTCTGAAGCAGAAGTTTTTTTTTTTTTTTTGTTGTTTTTTCCATTTCATTTCTGGCACGAGTCAAGTCAGTGGATTGCAAAATGTTATAAAATGTACAAGCTGCTACAAGAAAACCTGATAGACCAGTTTAAACGATCATTTAAACTTCAGCCAAATACTGTTTTAGTACTTAAAGGCCAAGAAGGTTTCTCTTTCTTTAACATATTTTTAAAAGGAAAAAGAAAAGTACAGTATGCAACTACTAAAGCGTAAAGACAGACATTTATTTACTTTCCCTTTCTGTATAAAGAGTACAAATGAACCATAAGGGTATTATTTGATAAGATACAGGAAAGCACTTCATGTTTAGATGTGAATGTGAAAATTATGTTTTCTGATGAGTCACAACAGAATGAGGATGTTCATTCTTGCAACAGGATTCATGCGCAATACTGTGATTTCAGTGTGGGTTGTGATTTAAAAGATTTACAGTTTTTTTTTCAATTGCTAACAACTTTAACATACTTAAAGTACTTTTTCTAAACTCTTAACACAGCAACACACACACACATCACACAATTAGCCAAATAGTTAATTTTCTACCCAAAACTATATTTTGTTAAATAAACACAAACTCTACATTTCAAAATGCTAAAAACCTTTTTCA
The DNA here is from genome assembly GCA_037950665.1 of Hypophthalmichthys nobilis. Classification (NCBI taxonomy): domain Eukaryota; kingdom Metazoa; phylum Chordata; class Actinopteri; order Cypriniformes; family Xenocyprididae; genus Hypophthalmichthys; species Hypophthalmichthys nobilis. The sequence goes on from CM075478.1 coordinate 12,080,173, forward strand.
ACACATACTAACATATCAAAACACAGCAAACCTGATTCAAAATCGAGTCGTTCTGTCAAAACATAGCACTAGTTTTCTATCCAACATGAACATATAGTCAATCAAAGCACAATGACTGTCAAAATACTAACAGTTGATGGCATTACGAAAACTGCATTACTTGTCATGTTTCAGTTCTGCCTGCAGAAAATATGAAATCCATAGTTTTTAAAATTCAGTTTCCTTTTACTGCAGTAAAAGTATAATGCATGTAAGCCATTCTACATTTTTGGTTGAGTGTTGAATGTGTGCATTTTTTGCAATAGAAGTGAGTCATTATTTTATAGAATGTACAGTAGAAAAAGAGAAGAAGAAGAAAGTAACAGAATTGCTCAGGGCAGCTACTGGTCCAATGTATCCCCTATGCAGAACTTCAGTTGACCCCTTGGTTGAAATATCTTTCTGGGGGTGGGAGTGTGGTGTTGATGTTGCCCCCATAGAGGGTGGGATGGTGTCCTCTTGGTATAGTGCCCTATGCAGACCACATATTTTGTAAATATGGAACAGCGGTAGTGGAATCGTTGTAGTAAAAAATGAAAACATGAAATTGCTGCCATTGATCAACAACAAATCCAACATACATGGTCTTTGGTTATTATGGAAGCTTTTTTTCCCACCACAGAATAAAAAAGCATAAAAGGTAATTGTGACTTTTTATCAAAAATATTTTTTAATTTTGCAATTGTGAGTTTACATCTCACAATTCTGACTTTTTTTTCTCAGAATTGTGAGATATAAAAGTCAGAATTGTGAGATGAAAAGTCACAATTACCTTTTTATATTTTCTATTCATGGCAGAAATAAGCTTTCATAGGTTCTACATGTGTAAGGGGGGAAACTATAGAGATGCACAATCCAGCACACATTCTTACTCCTCTCCCATATACCTCTTCTTCTCCCTTGTCCTGATCCAACTTCTCCTCTCCTCCTTCATCTATTCCTCTCCCTTACCCAGATATTATTTTCTCTCTGCTCCTCTGTGTTGTTCTTCACACACACTGAACAAAACCGATTCAAAGAGTCCTATTTTACTGTGTGTCCATGTAATGAAAATAAATTCAACACCTGACTTTGCCTCCAACTGAGATTGGAATCAGCTATTTCTAAATATTTAAGTAATCTGCTAATTAAAAATGCTGATCAATTGTTTCAGTATTTGTTTTATATTTTTTTTCCAGTACTGCTGTTGTTGCAAAAGTATAGGTTTTATCCTATATTTAAAGATTAGAACATTAGGTCTTCATTTCTGACTGGCTGTGTTTAAGCATTTGCAAATAAGATAAGAAAGATCCATGATTTTGGTATGGGGTAAGCTTATATGAAAAGAAAATGTAAGCATTTTAGTGTTAATTGACTGCATTTTGTGTGAAAACAACATGAATTGTGTTAATGGTATGGCCACAGCAGACGGATGTTCTGCTAAATGTGTTTAGAGTTTTGAAAATGTGACTACAGATTGGACAAAAGTATGTTAGCAATTGAAAAAAACTGTAAAGGGACAGTTCACCCTAAAATAAAAATGTCTGTTATTTAATCACCCTCATGTCTAAACCTGTATGATTTTCTTTCTTCTGTAGAACACAAAAATTCTTAGAAATCACTATGTATGATTAAACCTGGCAGTTTCAGAAATGAGAAAAAAATAGTTCACCCAAAAATTAATACTTATTAGTTACTCACCATTATTTTGTTCCAAACCTCTATAACTTTCTTTTGGAACACAGAAGAGGAATTTCTTAAGAATATCCAAAATGTTTTTTTTTTTTTTTTTTTCTCCATATAATGAAAGTGAATGGAGACTGAGGTTGTTGAGGAACAAAAGATCAACACAATGACTTAAAGGGTTAGTTCACCCCAAAATGAAAATTCTGTCATTAATTACTCACCCTCATGTCGTTCCACACCCGTAAGACCTTAGTTTATCTTCAGAACACAAATTAAGATATTTTTGATAAAATCCGATGGCTCAGTGAGGCCTCCATTGACAGCAAGATAATTAACACTTTCAGATGCCCAGAAAGCTACTAAAGACATATTTAAAACAGTTCATGTGACTACAGTGGTTCAACCTTAATGTTATGAAGAGACGAGAATACTTTTTGTGCGCCAAAAAAACGAAATAACGACTTTATTCAACAATATCTAGTGATGGGCGATTTCAAAACACTGCTTCATGAAGCTTTGAAGCTTTACAAATCTTTGTTTCGAATCAGTGGTTTGGAGCATGTAACGTGAAAGTCATGTTATTTTTTAAAGCAACAAGCCATTTCTGAAACTGACAGGTTTAATGAAACAAGGACAGGATTCATGCATGATTTCTATGTGGACGCAAGTAAAAACATGTTAGGTGGACTCTTCTGTGACATTACTAACAGACACAGGCTGAAAAGTGATCTTTACGTAGATTACAGTCAGGTGTGTCTGTTACAATAAAACCCTTAATCTTTTATCCACATCTCATTACAAAACATTAAGCTTGTCTTCAATATTAAATTGATATTCACTAATGCAATTTGCGTGTTGATGATATTAAATAATGATACTTTCACTAATATGATCAGAGAGGAAGGGTGCACAGCAGATGAGTAACAGAATGCCATAATCACTCCACAATAAATATAAATGCATGCAGGAAAATGCAGATGTGCTAATCAATAACAGTAATTAGACGGTTTGCTTCTGTTATGTAATCTTTGTGATTAGTTGCTACACAGATAAAAACCATTAAGAATGGCTTAGAGAGTCTTGCATGAGGCAAACTCATATTTTTTTTCAGAAAATGTTAAAAAAAAAAACTTAAAAATGTAAAAAGTGTGCTCACTGTGCAGCCACTGAATAAATTTATTGGAGAGAAATATTGATATTTGAATCACTTTTGCCTGGAATAAACATCCCCACATCTCAGATACTGCACGTATGTCCTTGAGCAAAACTTTTCGGCTAGCAGATGAAATCCTATGAATCAGCCGGTGGATAAATGAACTTGGCCCAGTGCTTGATGCTTTTGATTGTATCTTCCGCTGAACGTTAGCCCACATCCATCACAGATGAATAACAGGCCCGATATGCAGCACCGCAGGTGATGGTAGGCATTCATCTCCAGACCTTTGTCAGAATGAGCAATTGAATCCGATTCGCTATTTACATAGTTTATGCTTGACTGTGTGTGTTTTGTTTGCAGCACAAGCCTTAACAAGATCCACTTCCTGTTAAGCAGATGACATTCAAGTAATTATAGTGATTTCTTAGGTCACAAAAAGTTAGGATGTTCTGTTTATCACCTAAGTAGTTGATTTTGAGTTCAATATATCTTTCTGAGTCACTAAAACTATTTAGTAGTAAAGAGTACTTATTTGCTTAAAATGTGTTAAATAATATTAACAATAACACTGAAATAAGAGTGCTCGGCTTATTTGTGAGGAAGTTGCGTTCGTTAGCAATAGTACTTTCGCCGCATTTCCTTTCAGAATTATTTTTAGAAAGGAAAAAAACAGTATTTTATTTTAAATTAAAATAAGACAAACATCTGCATCTGTTATCGTAGACCAAGCAGCGCTCAAAACCTACTCATTGTGGACAAAATGACAGTTTCACAATTTAAGCTAAATCAGGGAGTTTATATAAGACTATTTTTATAGACTTTAAGCCCGGAACACACCAAGCCGACACCGACGAACTAGTGGCGACAAAAGCAGACTGCGGGGTTGGCTCACGTCGGCAGCGTCTGGGTCCAAAGTTGCCCTGACACACCAAACCGATGCTCGACAGCCGATGGCCAAGTAGCGTGTCTGTTCTGCACCTGCGTAAGATGAAATGCCTTTCAGTACCAGGAGGTGGCAGTAGCTGAAAAGCCAATAGAATGATCAGAAGGCCCTGTCCCAAATGGCATTTCATATGCGCTTTCGATCTTGTGAACTTACAATGGCTGCCATGTGTATGTGTCTGTTAAGTCCATGAGACAGTAGGGTGTCCCATTTTTCATTTTCAGTTGTGGTCGATGTGCGCCCTCAATGCCCACATTTGCTGAGTCTGCACTGATGCGAGCTCTGCAGCAGACTTCTTCCCGATAGTCAAAGCGGCGTTACGTCACGAAAGTGCAGACTCGTAGGAAGACCGCGAGTGTTTAGGGTGCCATTTAAGACAGGACCTTACTCTGCTGAACTGAAAAGGGCTCTTAAAGAGGAGTTGATTCCTTTCGATGCAGGACCGTAACCACCATAGACATTAAGGGAGTCCCCCGAATAATTAGAAATGGCCAAAATGCACTTCATTACGCAGCACTTTGTATTGTTGTTAGGGTGAAAAAAAGGTTTAAAAGTTAAATTTTTAGTCTGGTCTGCCTTAACAGTCTAACAGCACTCGTCAATGTCAAAATGAGATGGCCAATCAAATCAAAGTAGGTGGGGTTTATGTTCTCTTTTGGCTCTTAACACAGATGAGTGCGTCAATCTATGGCTTAATGCCGTTGCGGAGACTTTACGGTGAAATCACAAAACAAAATGCACACAAACGTGTCCCTGCTCTTGATATACAATCATTGATTAACATCTTTTATTTTAATGAGGAAAATAAAACCTATATGAGGGTGGATTAGAACCCAGAACCTTTGACATGGTTAACAAAAGTTCTACCACCAGATCACTAGGGAATTTGAATGTTCATAGTGGATATATGTATTTTTTCACTAATGTGAAGAATCTCCAGACTAACAATATTGTATTACAGAAATAGATGAGTTCTCAATGTACTATTGAAATTGATTTCTGGACATCGTAATGTTATTTTGTCTACAATTGTTATTGTACATATCTGATACAGCATTGTATTAGCACCCCCACTTTTTTGTAAATAGTTCCAAAATGATTACAACTGGAATTAGACCTACAATTTCCTTCACTGTTCTGTTTCTTTATACTTTATATTAAAAAAAATAATAATAATAAAAAAAATTGGACTTTTTGGAATCGATTCCCAGCCCCAATTCTAACACAGCATCATTTCACACTGTACAAATTTGGCCCCGCAAACAGGGTCAGCAGTGCTAACCCTGCTCCGGAGCAGGGCTTTATAACCCCGGGTAAAAAGCGGTGCTAACCCCACTTCTAAATTAAGTGTGAAACGAAGATAACCCGGGGTTAAGCGAAGTGTGAAAAGTCCTATTGTGATACAACCGTGATATAAAACGCTAAAAAAACATCATTTATTTGAAATATAATTTTTTGTTACAAAAAAAACTTTTTTTTTTTTTTTTTTTTTTTTACTGTCACTGTTAACCAATTTAATGTGTCCTAGCTGAATGAAAGTATTAATTTCTTTTAGAAAACAATCTGACCCCAAACCATTGAACGGTAGTGTATGCATTTAATTAAACATATACATAAATTAAAATTGTATGAACCCTTTTCTGAATCAAGCACCAAATCCTTTTAGCAAATGTATGTGTTAAGGGAGTGATTTCTAACCTTTATGTCTATCTGGCATAAGCAGGCTTCAGGTGGTAGGTCTTTCTTCCCAAAAAACAAACATTGTCTGGCCCATTTTTGGAGTACTGGGTGAAGAGTGACATCCTCTTTCGGAGACCCCTCGGGAAAAGGAAAAGCAGTTTTCAAAGAATAAAACAAAACAAACAAAAGCATGCACCCTGCAACACTTCCTCCATGTGCACAAAATTGGCCGTTTCTGTTCTGCCATCCCTAGAGACATATGAAGGACATAAGGGAGGAATTTACAAGGCCTGAGAGACCTGTTCCTGATGTCTAAGTCAAATGTGAACCTATTTCGCATGGGAAATGTGTTGTGACTTTCAAAGCTAACCAATATAAGAGACTGACATTTATGATTAACTTTAACCAAAAAAGCAGATGAGGCTACTAATAAATGTCAATCACTGTCTACATTTGTTAGACATGAACATTTGTTAGGAAACACATTTGTCATACTAAGTAGGTTCGCATTTTGATGTTGCTATACTTTTGCTAAGTTGTTCTGAGTGGTTTTAGTGCATTGCTAGGTGGTTTGTAGTTACTTTTTATATCTGTGCATTAAAAAAAAAATTCACCTTTTGAAGGGTTAGCTCACCCAAAAATGAAAATTCTGTCATTACTTACTCACCCTCACCTTCAAAACCCAAACTTTGACGCTTCAAAATAAAATAAATCTATATGAATCTAATGGTTTAATCCAAGTCTTCTGAAGAGACACGATCGTTTTATATGTCAAACATAATTTAATTTAGGCTTTTATGCAGGCAAGACTTAGGGTGCTTTCACACTTGGTTCAATTGCCTGGACCGAACCCGAGTTTGATTGCTCCCCCCTCCCCCTGCCCCCACTGGGCTGTATTCATATTATATTATTTGGGTCCGAGCCACGGTTCGTTTGCGTCATCAAACCAGCAGCTGTTTACTCCGTTGCTTAGTAATGAATCCGAAGAAGAAGGCGGCAACATGCATAACGTTGCTCTCCTCACTTTTAGATTTTTGTTTTTGAACCGTTGGTTTCACATGACACAAACAAGGGAAACACATAACAAAAAGGGAGCACAGTGCAAAACATAAACATAGCAACAAGACATGAACATGAAAATAAAGACAGGAAACATGAATATGAACACAAAACCAAAACTATATGTGACAGATCCCCCACTCTATGGGTGACTCCCGACGCCCAACAAAAAACAAAACTAGACGAAAAGTCCAGGAGGGTGGTGGAGCGGAGGCGCTCTTGGGGGAGGGATGGTGGGCCTGGGTCATAGGGCATGGGCAGACCTGGGCCGTGGAGCATGGGAGGACCTGGGGCGTGGAGCATGGGCAGACTTGGCAGGCTAGGACACCTCCAGGGCGGCGCTGGCAGTTCAGGGAACCAAGGCGGCGCTGGTAGCTCAGGGGGCCATGGCGGTGCAGGTAATTCATGGGAACATGGCAGTGCAGGCAGTTCAGGGGAACATGGTGGTGCAGGTAGTTCAGGGGATCATGGTAGTGTAGGTAGTTCAAGGGTCCATGGCGGTGCAGGCAGTTCAGGAGGCCAGAGAGGCACGGCCCCCATGGGGTCATGGCCTGGAGCAGGTTCATGGGCTGAGGCAGTCACTGGACTCAGTGGCCGTGGCCATAATGGTCAGCACTGCATTATCAAGAGCTGACTTTGGCGTGTCGGCCATAATGTGGAGAGGCTCTGGTGTGGCGGCCAACTTGGCTGAGGGCTCAGGCATGGCAGCCATCTCGGCTGAGGGCTCAGGCGTGGCAGCCATCTCGGCTGAGGGCTCAGGTGTGGCAGCCATCTCGGCTGAGGGCTAAGGCGTGGCAGCCATCTCGGCTGAGGGCTCAGGTGTGGCAGCCATCTTGGAATGAGACTCAAACATTGGCAGGCATGACGTGAACAGTCTGTGGCTGGGCAGGCATGACGTGAACAGGCACTGACCTGGCTGGCGTAACAGTCGTGGTGTGGATAATTCCAGACATGGCGGTTGAGCCATGGATACTTTCTGGTGTGGTGGGTACTGTGGAATTGTGGAGCTCAGTGTCCACAAAATCCACAGTGAATGGTGAGCCGCTCATCAGAAGGGCATGGTGTACAGGTGCTGGTCATATAATTAGAATATCATCAAAAAGTTGATTTATTTCACTAATTCCATTCAAAAAGTGAAACTTGTATATTATATTCATTCATTACACACAGACTGATATATTTCAAATGTTTATTTCTTTTAATTTTGATGATTATAACTGACAACTAAGGAAAATCCCAAATTCAGTATCTCAGAAAATTAGAATATTACTTAAGACCAATACAAAGAAAGGATTTTTAGAAATCTTGGCCAACTGAAAAGTATGAACATGAAAAGTATGAGCATGTACAGCACTCAATACTTAGTTGGGGCTCCTTTTGCCTGAATTACTGCAGCAATGTGGCGTGGCATGGAGTCGATCAGTCTGTGGCACTGCTCAGGTGTTATAAGAGCCCAGGTTGCTCTGATAGTGGCCTTCAGCTCTTCTGCATTGTTGGGTCTGACATATCGCATCTTCCTCTTCACAATACAACACAAAATTTTCTATGGGGTTAAGGTCAGGCGAGTTTGCTAGCCAATTAAGAACAGGGATACCATGGTCCTTAAACCAGGTACTGGTAGCTTTGGCACTGTGTGCAGGTGCCAAGTCCTGTTGGAATATGAAATCTGCATCTCCATAAAGTTGGTCAGCAGCAGGAGGCATGAAGTGCTCTAAAACTTCCTGGTATACGGCTGTGTTGACCTTAGACCTCAGAAAACACAGTGAACCAACACCAGCAGATGACATGGCACCCCAAACCATCACTGACTGTGGAAACTTTACACTGGACCTCAAGCAACGTGGATTGTGTGCCTCTCCTCTCTTCCTCCAGACTCTGGGGCCCTGATTTCCAAAGGAAATGCAAAATTTACTTTCATCAGAGAACATAACTTTGGACCACTCAGCAGCAGTCCAGTCCTTTTGTCTTTAGCCCAGGCTTCTGACGCTGTCTGTTGTTCAAGAGTGGCTTGACACAAGGAATGCGACAGCTGAAACCCATGTCTTGCATACGTCTGTGCGTAGTGGTTCTTGAAGCACTGACTCAACTGCAGTCCACTCTTTGTGAATCTCCCCACATTTTTGAATGGGTTTTGTTTCACAATCCTCTCCAGGGTGCGGTTATCCCTATTGCTTGTACACTTTTTCTACCACATCTTTTCCTTCCCTTCGCCTCTCTATTAATGTGCTTGGACACAGAGCTCTGTGAACAGCCAGCCTCTTTTGCAATGACCTTTGTGTCTTGCCCTCCTTGTGCAAGGTGTCAATGGTCGTCTTTTGGAAAACTGTCAAGTCAGCAGTCTTCCCCATGATTGTGTAGCCTACAGAACTAGACTGAGAGACCATTTATAGGCCTTTGCAGGTGTTTTGAGTTAATTAGCTGATTAGAGTGTGGCACCAGGTGTCTTCAATATTGAACCTTTTCACAATATTCTAATTTTCTGAGATACTGAATTTGGGATTTTCCTTAGTTGTCAGTTATAATCATCAAAATTAAAAGAAATAAACATTTGAAATATATCAGTCTGTGTGTAATGAATGAATATAATATACAAGTTTCACTTTTTGAATGGAATTAGTGAAATAAATCAACTTTTTGATGATATTCTAATTATATGACCAGCACCTGTATATACTCAGCCAAAATTCCTGGGAAATTGCTCTCAGGCATAAGGTAACCTAAAACGTCATTAAGTCACAAAAATCTGCCACATAATCCTCAATGGGCTGGTTCCCCTGGCGCAAATGTAGCAAGGTGACTACTGGGTTCATTGTTGAAGGTTAAGCATTCTGTAACAGAGAGTCCACTGCAGGCAACTCTTAGAGAACCCATATGCAGTTTTATTTACGATGATCAAACATAAACTTGGCTTTTCATGGCTTGGCAAAACTGTGACACTGTCACACAGGACACATGTTTTACCACTCAATATATATATATATATATATATATATATATATATATATATAACATGATGGTTTTATGTATATTTGAGTTTTAATTGTTTACGTGTTTTTAGTCCATTTTATTCCTGTTTTAATGTGTGTATGTCTTTAAATGAGTCTGGGTCTGCCTGTCATGTGACTGATCAGGAATCAAAACGACCACAAGCTGGATTGAGGAGTTGTTTTTAAGGACTTACCTTTCCAGCACACCACATCACTTTAACTTGGATTAACACTTCTGTGGACTTGTATATACACCGGTGGACACTTGCACATTGGGACTTTCAGCACGCTAGGACTCTTAAGGACTGTTTTGTGGTATGGAACCAATGGACTCTATGCTTTTAACAGCCTAAGTTTTCTAGTTTTATTGTGTTGTTTTAAGTTCCATGTGAAAGTTGTAAACACACTATTTATTCACTTTATTTCTGTTATCTGGCTCATCTTTTTAAACACTGCAAACCTCTCACACAGTATAATCTGACCCCATTTTAATTTATGTAAATTCGACCGATTGGGCCGGTCGTTACAAAACAACGAACATGAACATAGTTTTACCCACGATGGTACAGGGACAATGCATGACAAAGGATAGCGCAAAAAAGGGCTTAAATACACAAGGACTAAATCACAAACAAGGAACACCTGTGCACAATGAACCAATGAACCAATGACAACACAACACATGAGACTAGGGAAGCACATGACATGATCACATGACACAAACAAGAGAAACACATAACAAAAAGGAGCACATGGCAAAAAATAAACATAGCAACAAGACGTGAAACTACAAAATAAAGACATGAAACATGAACACAAAACCAAAACTATACGTGACACATACATAGAGCACTAAAATTTGGTCATGGAACCTAAAGCATGCTTGCTTGACACGTGAGAACCAATGAAATCACGCAACACAAGCATGTTTGAGCTTCCACAAGAACCAATGAGGTTTGTTCTCATGCTTCCATATATGAGTATTCTATGTATGTTCGCTGATCAATGTTTAAATGTGAATAAAAGCCTAAATTAAATCTGTTCTTCATATAAAGTGATCATGTCTCTTCAGAATACTTGGATTAAACCTCTCGATTTATATGGATTTATTTTACAATCTCTTTATGCACATTTTCAACCCGTCAGAGTTTTGGGTAAACAGACCTTCAGTGGAGGGACAGATATCTGTCAGATTTCATTAAAAATATCTAAGGTTGGAACAACATATTGTAATGTAATCAGATACGTTCCAACCCTAAAAAAAACTAAAGTCTTATGGGTTTGGAACAAACTGATGAGTAATTAAGTAATTGATGACAGAATTTTCATTTTGGGGTGAACTATCCCTTTAAGTGGTTAACTGTTGGTGACCGCTCAGGAAAGTGGATGCTTTTCTTTTTCAGAATGTGTAAAGACATTTCCGTTCATCCAGGAGGTTAAATTTAATTCAGTGGCTGGTAGACGCTTCAGACTTTAAGCCAATAGTGTACAGAGGCCAGTGTGCCATCAGGCCTTTCAGAGTTTTAGCTCTTAGTCCAGTTCCATCTTACTGCACAAAGGTCAGAGACTGTTAAAAATAACAGTGGGTTGTGTATTATTACCAGGCACACAACACCCATAGGAGGAAGGGTCATCCTACGGTGAATGTGATTTCGCCAAGTACAGCTTGTTCCTGGATCAACATCTTTGTTGATCCTGGAACAACATTCCAATCAACCAATCAGATTTAAGGGACAGGTTAACCGTTTATGTCAAGTTTAGGCTTACAACCAGGGTTAGGTGCTTCTACATCAATGTTATTCACCTATCTTTCCCCTCTGATTTTAGGGATAAGTTATGGGTATAGGATTAGGTTTAGGGGTAGGGTTAAGACTACATTTTTGGACAGGAATGTTGTTCCAGGATCAACAAAATATGTTGATCCAGGAACATGTCTTATTTGGCAAAATCACGTTGACCGTCATCCTATGTTGTACATAGCAACAGTAAGAGTCTTGACGTATTGTTTAGCATCATATACAGTAACAAGACATGAGTAATGACAGTTACAACAATGTTTAGATCTTCATGTGGAAACACTATACAGTCAGTTGTTGACGTGCCCAGAGGAAATTAAGTGTAAGTTGGTTAATTTTCTTGCATCTGTGATATAACAGGCATTAAGTGAGCTAAAAGGACCTGTCTCTCTTGCATATGAGAACGATTATAGTTCAACAAGCCTAGGAAAAACTAAAATGATACAATATTCATTCCATTATAACAATGTGCAAAATCCCCCTTTCTATTACTTTTGGGAATATACATTGGCGTCAAAAAGTATTGGACTCTTTTTTATTATATAATAATATTATATCAAAGAAATTATATATATATATTTATATAGACTTCCATTTAAAAGATTTAGGGTCAGATTTTATTTTTGAAAGAAATTAATACTTTTATTCAGCAAGGGTGCTTTAAATGCTTTAAAAAAAACATTACAAAAGATTTCAAACAGTTATATTAAATTGTAATATTTTACAGTGTTACTGTTTTTACTGTATTTTTTAAATAAATGCAGCCTTAGTGAGCAGAAAATAGTTTTGTGTATATATATATATATATATATATATATATAGGATTTCATTAAACAATTTTGTACTTTTTTTTTTTCAATTTTATTATGTTTTTTAGCTTCAGATTGAAGTTTATAATGTTGTGATTCATCTTGGTGTTTGTTGATTTGGTTCACGTGATTTTTTTAAAAATTATTTTTAATGCCTAAAGAGAAAATATTTCCAAATCTAAGGCCACAGAAAAATAGTGGTCCATCAATGTTGTTCGCTGTAGGTACTGATCTTCTTAGCTATGTTGGAATGCACTGCACACCAAGAGGACATCATTTCAGCTCCACTCCTTTTGCTTCAGACTGTACAAACAAATCAAGTTAATCTATCCAAGCAGAGTTAAAGTGCTTCCATCTTGAATTAACAACAGTGCTATTAGGTTTATTGTTTTCATTACCTTTGCTAGTAGTTCTCTAGTCCTCTGGAGTAAATGATTACTCAAGCAGAGGTTGGCTGTAAATTATTTAACATGCAACTGTTGATAGGAACCCTCGTTTTTAGGTGGCTGCCAGGCCTGTCATATAAAAATGATTCTAAGTACAATCATTTTTTCAGCATCATTCTGTCACGTAGTTCATAGTTCTCCGCCAGTCGCATCTCAGCAGAAGTTCTCATGAACATTGAGGCTGAGCTGTTCTCTCCTGAGGATTCTGCTTGTCATATGGCCCATCTGAATTATTTTTGGGCTGGGAAGTCCACACCATCGGTTACATACTTGGCCGAGCCATTCGGAAGTGAGCATGACCAGTGCAATGAGATGATGTGTTTTCCCGTATACCCTACCCCTGGCATCCACCATAGACAGGACATGAATGTAAGGCCTAATTAGTCCTGCCTCAGTTGTACTAATAAAAAGCAGAAAGGCAAATAAAAATCATCCAAATGTATGAGCTAGTTAATAATTGCCTGTTCTGAGAGTTTTCTTCGTAATGGAAAGCACTCTTTCTTTGGTGGAGGAGATTGTGGCTATGACATGAACTTGAAAAATGAAGATCACTTTATGGTTGCCTCCCAGACAAAAAAAAAGAAAAAGAAGAAGAATTAATTCTGCAGTCAGTGTTGCGTTTTTTTCCGCGAAATTGGGCTACATACATTGATTACTTTCTCCATGTATTTTGTTTATGGTTATGTGGTATTTAAATTCTCCCTGTAATATTCTCCTGCTCGTGATATTCTCTTGCTGTGTTCGATTATTGAATTAAAGACTGTTCTTTGTTATCGCAGATCGCCATGCGCTTATTCGTGACACCTGGTTTGTGATTGGTTTCAGCTGTTATTGGGCAGGTTTTGAATAGCAATTGGGCTGGTTTTGTTACACAAACCTAGCAACCCTGTCTACAATGCATTTTTTTTAACGTCCCATTGGGACCAAGTGATCACATTAAGTAAAAACATTGGTCATGCATTCCTTGTCTAGTCTTATATTATTCAATTTATTGGACAAACCAAGTAAGGCTGAAATCCATCAACAAAATCCTTTTAAAAATCTTCTTTATGAAATATTGATTTGTTACTAATTTTTAGAGATGCCCTAGAAATAAAAAAATATCTATCTATCTATATAGGTTATATATAAAATTGTGTTTTACAAACCACCTGTATTTCATTTTTCTGTTGTCCTTTTTTGTTCCTAAAGCATAAAGTGTCAATCAAAGCACATAATGTGTACAGCATTTTTGTAAATGTGTTGGATGGATGAATGAAAATGAGTGTTTCTTTTCAGAGTTGAGTCATTTACAGTTTTTTTCAATTTCTAATATACTTTTTTTCCAATCTGTAGTCACATTTTCAAAACTGTGGACACATTTAGCAGAACATCCGTCTGTTGTGACCATACCATTAACACATGTCGTTTTCACACAAAATGCAGTCAATTAACACGTTTCTAAAATGCTTATATTTTCTTTTCATATAAGCTTACCCCATACCAAAATCATGGATCTTTCTCATCTTATTTGCAAATGCCATGAATAGAAAATAAAAAAAGGTAATTGTGACTTTTTATCTCACAATTCTGACTTTTTTCTCTCAATTCCTAGTTAAATCTCACAATTCTGAGGAAAAAAGTCAGAATTGTGAGATGTAAACTCACAATTGCAAAATAAAAAAATATTTTTGATAAAAAGTCACAATTACCTTTTATGCTTTTCTATTCTGTGGTGGGAAAAAAAGCTTCCATAATAACCAAAGACCATGTATGTTGGATTTGTTGTTGATCAATGGCAGTAATTTCATGTTTTCATTTCAGTAAAAGCTTTATACTACAGCGATTTTACTACAACGATTCCACTACCGCTGTTCCATATTTACAAAATATGTGGTCTGCATAGGGCACTATACCAAGAGGACACCATCCCACCCTCTATGGGGGCAACATCAACACCACACTCCCACCCCCAGAAAGATATTTCAACCAAGGGGTCAACTAAAGTTCTGCATAGGGGATACATTGGACCAGTAGCTGCCCTGAGCAATTCTGTTACTTTCTTCTTCTTCTCTTTTTCTACTGTACATTCTATAAAATAATGACTCACTTCTATTGCAAAAAATGCACACATTCAACACTCAACCAAAAATGTAGAATGGCTTACATGCATTATACTTTTACTGCAGTAAAAGGAAACTGAATTTTAAAAACTATGGATTTCATATTTTCTGCAGGCAGAACTGAAACATGACAAGTAATGCAGTTTTCATAATGCCATCAACTGTTAGTATTTTGACAGTCATTGCACTTTGATTGACTATATATTCATGTTGGATAGAAAACTAGTGCTATGTTTTGACAGAACGACTCTATTTTGAATCAGGTTTGCTATGTTTTGATATGTTAGTATGTGTTGAAAAAGTCAATTTTGTTTTTTTTAAATTTAATTTTTGTTTATTTAACAAAATATGTTTCCCTTTCGAAAGGGAACTCAACTCTGCGTTCGGAAACGCTATGGGGAACGTCACAAGTGACTCGGTGTTCGAAAGCCAACTATCAAAAACTCCAATCCTATTGGCCGGCGACAGCCTATGACGTCATATGGCGCGACCCGGAAGTATAAAAGGAGCGCCTAGGGAAGCAGTCAGTATCCATCATCTTGAGGGACTGTTCCGCAGGCAGCCCGAAGCATGGCAAGGAAACGCAGAGTCTCGTTCCCTGTTCTCAGGGAACCATGGTTACATACGTAACCTGAGACGTTTTCGGCAGAAAATTAACTATTTGGCTAATTGTGTGATGTACACTACCAGTCAAAAGTTTGGACACAGTAAGATTTTTAATGTTTTTAAAAGAAGTTTCATCTGCTCACCAAGGCTGCATTTATTTAATTAAAAATACAGCAAAAACAGTAATATTGTGAAATATTATTACAATTTAAAATAACTGTTTTCTGTTTGAATATATTTTATGAAGTAATTTATTCCTGTGATCAAAGCTGAATTTTCAGCATTATTACTCCAGTCTTCAGTGTCACATGATCCTTCAGAAATCATTCTAATATGCTGATCTGCTGCTCAAGAAACATTTATTGTGTACAATTGTACAAAATATTTGTGTACAATATTTCTTTTTCAGGATTCCTTAATGAATAGAAAGTTCAAAAGAACAGCATTTATCTGAAATACAAAGCTTTTGTAACATTATACACTACCGTTCAAAAGTTTGGGGTCAGTAAGAATTTTTATTTTTATTTTTTTGAAAAGAAATTAAAGAAATTAATACTTTTATTCAGCAAGGATGCATTAAATTGATCAAAAGTGACAGTAAAGACATTTATAATGTTACAAAAGATTATATTTCAAATAAATGCTGTTCTTTTGAACTTTCTATTCATCAAAGAATCCTAAAAAATAAATATTGTACACATTTTTTGTACAATTGTACACAATAAATGTTTCTTGAGCAGCAGATCAGCATATTAGAATGATTTCTGAAGGATCATGTGACACTGAAGACTGGAGTAATGATGCTGAAAATTCAGCTTTGCCAACACAAGAATAAATTACATTTTAAAATATTTTCAAATAGAACACATTTATTTTAAATTGTAAAAATATTTCACAATATTACTGTTTTTACTGTACTTTTAATTAAATAAATGCAGCCTTGGTGAGCAGACGAAGCTTCTTTTTAAAACATTAAAGATCTTACCATGTCCAAACTTTTGACTGGTAGTGTAGGTGTGTTGCTGTGTTAAGAATTTAGAAAAAGTACTTTAAGTATTGGTAAACACTTGTTAGCAATTGTAAAAAACTGTAACAGATACCAAAAGAAGCAAAAGTCTTATTATATATATATATATATATATATATGTATATAGTTCTCCCAAAAATGACAACATTGGACCCCATTTCTATTACTGTATTGACAAAAAAAATCTGAATGCAGGTTTGGAAATTGAGTAAATAATGGCAGAATGTTCATTTTTAGGTGAACTATCCTTTTAAGGTCTAAGGTCATCAGGGAGCAATACTGTTGAGCTCAGCAAATAGCTTCATTTCACACCACATAAAACTCCACAAAGCACCAGTAATGACTGGACTGGTATTGACCACTTTTCCCTGAGTGAGAAATGCAGGAATGAGTGTTTGGGGGACTGAGAAAAATAAAAGTGAGACGAAAAGGGAGGGAAATGTATGAGCAATGTCCATTACAGAGTCTTGTGTCAGTGCATGCTTGTAATACATGATGATGGGTCTTCACTGATGTGTGGCATCAGCTATCTCCCAAGAGACAAGCAGCTGTTTCCTGCTAGTCATCCGCTGGTGCTCTGGCTGGGGCTCATAGATAACCTCACAGATCATTGCAGTCAACAGAGATGCGTCCTCCCTTTGCGTCAGAAAACAAATAAACACAGTTAGATCTGCTTTATGTGATTACAATGAAAACTTCCATGAGATTAAACAGGCCACTGCGGCACACAGTCCTTCATGAGTCTCAAATCTTCATTATCATCGTTGACGCTAATTACAGTGGATGGCATTCATTAGCATTGGTGTAACTGGGTAAATGTCATTGCAACATTTCCAGATCACATTTCATGGCAAAAGAAAAAGAAAAAAATGTAAGAAATTGCATTTTTTTAATTAAATTAAATCAAGCCTATTTTAGGACCATTGAAGGGATATTTCACTCAAAAATGAACATTACCCCATAATTTACTCACCCTCAAGCCAGATGTATATGATCTTCTTCATTCAGCCAAACACAATCAGAGTTATATTAAAAAAGTTCATCCATCGATCATAAAATGTACTCCACACGGCTCTAGGGGGTTAATAAAGGCCTTCTGAAGCGAATCAATGCGTTTGTGTAAGACAAATATTTTTATTTAAAACTTTATAAAGTAAAATAACGAGCTTCCAGTGCGACAGCCATACGCATTCGACTTACATCTAAAGAGCATTAACTTCCGCAATGTAGTACACAATGACAGGACATACTAAGGGCCCTATTTTAACAGTCTAAGCACATGGTCTAAAGCGCACAATGCAAGTGCACTTAAGGTGTGTCCGAATCCACTTTTGCTAGTTTCAGAACGGGAAAAATGGTCGCCTGGCACATGGTCTAAAAGGGTAGTACCTAGTCTCTTAATGAGTAATGGGTGTGTTTTGGGCGTAATGTGCAATCAGAGTCTCATCTCCCATTCCCTTTAAAAGCCAGTTGCGCTCGCGCCATGGCGAATTCGCTATTTACATGGCGGAATTTGCAAGCAGAAAAACTGAACCTTTCTCTAGCGAGGAAACGGATCTGGTCGTGCGCGAGGTTAAAACGCCTGAGCAGACCATCTACAGGACAAGCTGGATTCCACAAAAGCATTTTTATCTTTATGCACACAATAATAATCTTTTACATTGTAATCCTTTTATTTTTAATATTTGGCATGTTTGTGTGCTGCTGCGCGTCCTTGTGTGTGTAATAAGCAGAGTGTACGTGCGTTGTGCACCCGCATATAGGCGCATATTACGCTATTTAAATAACAAAAAAGACCAGGTTTCAGTTGGTCAATGGCGCAGTCTATTTCAGTTGCCTCAAAATAGCAACGTGCCAACAACGCGCCTGAACACACCTCGTTTTCAGACCAGCACGCCCATAGGCGCACAAATGGGCGCAAATGCATTTGCTATTTAAACAACATGACGCAAGACGTGAAAATGATAACTGTGTCGGGCTGAAACTAGCAAAAAACACTTGCGGCACCAGGCGCAAGGGTGTATGATAGGTGTTAGGACATAGGCGTAGGGTAGAACGTCATATCATTGTGTACTACATCGCAGAAGTTAAAGTCCCCCTGAAATCAAAATTTAAGTTTTTTAGCTTTTAGTATGAATATGTTAGCCTTAAGGTTATGAATAAGCTGGTGTGTTCCAAAACAATGACAAAATTCACATTTAGGAGATATAAGCATTCAAAACTTACAGTCTCTCACTTCCGCTAAAATGGATCACGGATTTTCATGACATCACATCACACTTCAGTTTCTCGTCAAATCTTCTATCCAATCAAATGCTTTCTAGAATCTGAAGTCCCACCTCCTCCTACACTCTTACAGACGCTGAAGCCTCGGCTGAAATCATTTGCTCACACATTTACAAGTTTCTACATGGTGAATGGCATGTAGTGCACTGTATGGAGAATAGAGAACGATTCAGACAGTGTAAATATGCTTTCTTTTGACGCGAATGAAGTCCGTTTTCGCGTTAGTGTCACATGAACTGGCGCAGCGCGAGCACAGTCTGCTCTGGTCCAGAGACACGAGAGCACAGAGCGGATCAAATGCGCGAGTCGGCACAGACCACAAAAGGTATTCGACCCATTTGAATTCTGCAAAGAATGCTCTATATAAGCGATATAAAGGACATTAGGAGCAGAAACGGTTAGAGATTAGAAGGAAACAGAGGTTTTACTGAGTCTAACGGCTCTGGCCAAGCTGTGATATAAACGAAACGCTATTGGCTATTTGAAAAAAGGGGCGGGGCTGTTCGATTTATCGCCCTGTTCACTTTCAAGGGAACTCGCGCTGCGTAGTCGCTATGGGAACGCCTCTGCGTGATGTCGTCGTGAAGCACGTGTGAAATCTGTCCAATCGGGAGACAGTACGTCATAGGCGGGTGACGTCACTGACCAGGAACTATAAAACCAGCCCAAAAACACTCTCATTCAGCTTCTGCGTCTTCAGCAAGTGCTACGTGTACCTTGTCTGTCTTATTTTTTGTTGTCTGTCTACCATCTTTCTTTTTGATTTTGTTGGTATCGATGGCGAGCAAACAACAACATTTTAGAAAGTGTGTTCAACCCTGCCCTCGTTTCATTACGAGCGGGGATACACACGATCTTTGTGTTGTTTGTTTGGGAGCGCAGCATGCCCAGGCAGCTCTCGAGGGGGCTGCCTGTGTGCATTGTGAACAGCTGCCGCTGAGGATGCTGCGCTCCCGCCGAGCCCTGTTCGAGGACAGTGGCTCGGTTCGCGCTCCCCAGGGCTCGGGCCCCGCTTCTGCTGATGCAGAGCGGCGTCTTATGTCCTGGGGTTCGCAAATGGATGTAGCAGCGGGGTTGGAGATGGGCCCAGCCCTTTCTCTGCCCTCACCTGCTGCATCCAGCGTGTCGCTCGGGAGGCAGGAAGCACGCGTTGCGGTTTCTTCCGCTCCAGCCGACATAGTCACGCTAATGGCTTCCTGTTCTGAGGAGCTGGATGTTGTTAGCGTGACAACAGGAGAGACTGAAGACTCGCCACTTCACTCTCCTGCGAGTGAGGAGCTCATGGAGGTGCTTACTCGCGCTGTTGCCAAGCTCAACATCGACTGGCCAGCCGAGAAGCAAGAGCAGCAGACCAGAAGTAAACTTGATGAACGCTTTTTACCATCTAGGTCTGCTCTACCTCCACGTCGGGTGCTGCCGTTTTTTCCCGATCTCCACACTGAGGTGTCGAGATCGTGGAAGAAACCAGTTTCCTACCGTGTTTTCATCCCTCATACCTCCACTTACAGCAATGTGGCTGGTATGAGAAAACACGGTTATGGGGCGATGCCAAGAGCGGAAGAGTCTATTGCGAGCCATCTCTCTCCGCAGGCGGCATCATCCCTCAAAGCCCCAACGTTGCCCACTAAGCCGTTGAAGACCACTTCAGCAATGGTGGGCAAAGCATACTCGGCAGCAGGTCAAGCTGCGACGTGCTTGCATACTATGGCCATCTTGCAAGCATACCAAGCTGACCTGCTGAAGGATTTGGGCGATAGTGAGGAAGTGGGGGCTGACTTCATCCAGGAGTTGCGTCAGTCAGCAGATTTAGCGCTCCGTGCCACCAAGGAGACGGCCAAGTTGATCGGCCGGTCTATGGCAGCCCTGGTGGCTACAGAGCGCCACCTCTGGCTAAATCTGTCTGACATCAAGGAACGTGATAAGACGTTTCTCCTGGATGCCCCACTGAATCCATCTGGCCTCTTTGGTGACGCTGTTTCCACTGTCACCGAGAGGTTTCAGGAGACGAGGAAGCAGGCTGCTGCTATGCAGCAGTTTCTTCCTCGTTGTGCCCAAATCCCTTCGGCTGCTGGGCGGGAGCAGGGGGGAGCTCTGCCAACCCCGCCGAAATGCCGGGGCGCAGTAGTTCCTCGCGCGTCACCCGAGGGTTTTTTGTCAGAGTGGAAAAATCTGTCAAAAGTATCTCAGTGGGTCCTGCATACAATAGAAAAGGCGTATGCGATTCAGTTCAAAACACACCCACCCCGATTCAACGGGGTCCTGCCCACTGTGGTGGGCCCCGAGCAGGCTCTGGTGATGGCACAAGAAGTAGAGACTCTCTTGCGAAAGGAGGCTATAGAAAGGGTTCCTCCTCCCAGCAGGGAGTCAGGGTTTTACAGCCGCTATTTCATTGTGCCAAAGAAAGACGGGGGATTGCGTCCGATTTTAGACTTACGTCAGTTGAATCGAACAGTAGCGAAGCTCAAGTTCAAAATGCTGACAGTCAAACATATCGTGTCACAAATCAGATCTGAGGACTGGTTTGTCACGATAGATCTAAAGGACGCATACTTCCATGTATCAATCCTCCCGCAACACAGGAAGTTCCTAAGGTTTGCTTTCGGGGGCAAGCATTCCAATACAGGGTTCTTCCTTTCGGCCTAGCATTGTCACCTCGCACCTTCACCAAATGTGTAGATGCGGCTCTGACGCCCTTGCGTATGCAGGGCATCCGCATTCTAAACTACATAGACGACTGGTTGATTCTGGCTCATACAGAGCAGATGGCGGTTCAACATCGAGATGTTGTTCTCGCTCACATGAGAAGGTTGGGGTTGAGACTGAACGCAAAGAAAAGT
Organism: Hypophthalmichthys nobilis; assembly: GCA_037950665.1. Lineage (NCBI taxonomy): Eukaryota > Metazoa > Chordata > Actinopteri > Cypriniformes > Xenocyprididae > Hypophthalmichthys > Hypophthalmichthys nobilis. The sequence goes on from CM075478.1 coordinate 12,101,611, forward strand.
GTGCTTACTCCAGCTCAGAGGACCACTTGTCTAGGCGTGGTGTGGGATTCGGTGATTATGCGCGCCCGTCTATCTCCGGCTCACATAACATCAATTCTCTCGACAGTCTCAGACATAAAGCTAGGCCAGTCACTCACTGTCAAACAGTTCCAGAGACTGTTAGGTCTTATGGCAGCAGCGTCCAGCGTGATACCTTTTGGCCTGCTGAACATGAGACCACTGCAGTGGTGGCTCAAAACCAAGGGGTTCTCACCGAGGGGGAATCTTTTTCGTATGATCAGAGTCACGCGGCGATGCTTACGTGCTCTAGTCATATGGAAGCAACCTTGGTTTCTGTCCCAGGGACCTGTGCTGGGGGCTGTCAGTCATCGCGTCACGCTAACGACGGATGCATCCCTCACGGGCTGGGGGGCGATCATGAGTGGTCGCTCGATTCGAGGTCTCTGGCAGGACCATCATCGTTCATGGCACATAAACTGCCTGGAGATGTTGGCGGTATTTCTAGCTCTGAAATATTTCCTTCCAGACCTCAGGGATCATCATGTGTTAGTACGATCAGACAACACATCGGTGGTCTCTTATTTAAATCATCAGGGGGGTCTGAGATCACGCCCGCTTTACAAGCTGGCGAATCAGATCCTCCTGTGGTCCCAAGGGAAACTGCTCTCTCTCAGAGCAGTGTACATCCCGGGGTACCTGAATGTGGGAGCAGACATCCTGTCGAGGCAGGGGCCGAGGCCCGGGGAATGGAGACTTCACCCAGATATAGTGAAGCTTCTATGGGAGAACTACGGCGAAGCCCAAGTGGATCTGTTTGCGTCTCGAGAGACGACTCACTGTCCACTATGGTTCTCGATGTCAAACCCAGCACCTCTTGGGCTGGATGCTATGGTACAGCCGTGGCCGAGGCTACCGCTGTACGCATTTCCCCCGATTGCGCTGCTCCCGGGAGTTCTGGAGAGAGTACGCCGGGACGGGGCTCGTCTGCTATTAGTAGCCCCATTCTGGCCGGCCCGAGTGTGGTTTTCGGACCTGGTATCTCTTCTCGACGGGTCTCCGATGGAGATTCCCCCCCTTCTCTCTCAGGCGGGCGGTCTGATACTGCACCCCCGCCCGCCTGAGTTATGGAAGCTGTGGGCATGGCCTCTGAGGGGGCACAGCTCACAGGTTCCGGTCTCTCAACCGAGGTTGTTGAGACCATTCTCCAATCCAGAGCTCCCTCCACGAGGAAACTCTACTCCTTGAAGTGGACATTGTTCACTTCTTGGTGTGAAAATCACCAGTGGGATCCTGTTAACTGCCCGGTTAGCGCAGTACTGGACTTCCTGCAGGAAAAATTTTCTTCAAGGTTATCCCCCTCCACACTGAAGGTGTACGGGGTATCTTTGGGGAGACACCCACTTATCACTCGTTTCCTCTGTGGCACTTTGAGGCTTAGACCTGCGGTCCGCACGAGAGTACCAGCTTGGGATTTGGCCGTTGTATTGCAAGGCCTTTCTATGGCCCCCTTCGAGCCCATTGAAGAGGTGCCAGAAAAGTTTCTTACACTTAAGACAGTGTTTCTGCTCGCTATTACATCTCTCAAGAGAATTGGAGACATTCAGGCCCTGTCGGTATCTCCATCGTGCCTCGAATTTGCACCTGGTAATGTTAAGGCTTTCCTTCATCCCAGACCGGGATACATACCTAAGGTCCTCACTAATCCTGTGAGACCTATTGTGCTGCAGGCTTTCTGTCCTCCTCCATT